>CM036913.1:0-1200000 GCA_020800305.1 Porphyrio hochstetteri | reverse complement strand
AATAAGCCCAGAAGCTTTGGGGGATACAGGGAAGTAGGGATCTTCTTCCAAACCAAAAAGAAGCCTACACACAGTGTGAGAGGTGCATTTTTGAAACAGCAGACAGCAAACCTCAGAGTAACCCCATTTTGTTCATGTCAGCCTCATTTCAAGCCGTGGTGACAGATTTGATGCTACTACCAGAAAAAAGGTCAAGTGGGGAAGTTCTTGCTCTCAGGGCTGTGGCACAAATCAGACAGTGAAGGGTGAGCTTACAGTGTTGCTCTCTGTGTTTCCTACCAGCTCTGATGAATACCTCAGCTCTGAGGTTTGCTCCATCAGACCTCCTGGGCAGTGGGAAAGTCAGAGCTGCTTTTGGTCCGTGTCAAAGGTCCCTAAGAAGGACACATGAAGCATGAAGAAGAAAAAAATTACCTCCAAGTACCTCAAGTCCTTTCAGAGTGGCAAATCCTTGGTGGATTTGTTGGAACACAACTTGGCCAAATGCCTCATGGAGAACAGTAAAACTAGAACATGGGGACAATCTTTTCAGCAAAGAACCTTTCCAACCTCATCAGAGCCCAAACACAGATGCAAACATGAAGTCCTGGGAAGAAGCAGGGGTGCTAGGTCTCTGGCATTTCTCATTTACTCTCTTAACAGTATCTGTAAGATACTTCCCTGGAGGACATCTTGCCACCCAAGGAGGTTCTGCCCCCCAAAAGTGCAGAGATCACAGAGCTTTTGCAGAAGCAACAGGAGTGTTTTTCTGCAGAATGTGTGTGAGTGGTGGGGTGAAGCTGCTGAAGGACTGTCAGCCAAGGGGTGGTCCTGCATGCCACTGCAGAAATGGAAATGATAAAACAGGTGCTGGAATCGAAGCTTATAGTGACTCTTCCCAGTTCCCAAGCTCTGCAGTGGTTGTTATGCTGAGGAAGAATGGGGAAGGGATCTTGCTCTGTGTGGGTAGTGAAGTGTTTGGCTCAGCGATTACCCCCAGAGCATGCCTCAGGCTCATACTGGTTTCCTGGTTAACTGTACTGGGGCCAGGTATCTCAACACATTGGACTTACCAAACTGGTATTGGCAGGAAGAAAGTTCTGGGGAAAATCAAGCTCCCTGCTGCAGGCTGGTATCCTGGATCCACATGAAAGACTCACAATCTGTGACTCCATGGGCTTGGCATCCACACTGCCAGTGTGTGTCAGCACAGCTCAATCAACAACATTACAGGAGTGGATTAACTCTGGGCTGGGAGCAAGAGAAGCTGTGGGATGTAAGGAGAATGTTCACATCTTTCAGCGACTCCCTGTGACAAGTTATTTTCCTGTAACAAAAGGAGAAGACACCTCTTATTCCAAGAGAAACCGAGCCCAGGAAGGACAAACACTGCACCCTAGTACTGCAGGAGGGCAGGGTGGGAGTGCAGAGGGAGAGGAGGGCTTTCAGCAGTTCAGGGCACCGTAGGAATGGCTAAAGGTACAAAACCTCTTGCAGTTCCAACTGTGACAGGTCAGACTAGCTCAGACGTTGGCTGACGGCGGCTCGGTGAACATCAGGCCCACAGTCACGCTGGGCACAGATCAGTCACCCAGAGATAGGATCTACCTCAGATTAAGAAGATCAGGTTAGGAAGAGTTCAGGTCAGATTACAGATGACTACTTTCAGCTGTCAAGTCACTTTCTTCTGAAGAGTTAAGGAACAGCTTCATCACTTCCCCCAGAGCAGGGGGTGAACTGCGAATGCACTACAACAGGTAGAGAATCAGAGAGTTGGTTTGGGTGGAAGGGACTCTTTAGATCAGCAAGTTCAACCCTCACCCCAACCTGCCACCCAGCACTAAACCACGGCCCCCAGCACCACATCTAACCATCTTTTAAATCCCCCCAGGGATGGTGACTCCACCACCTCCCTGGGCAGCCTGTCCAATGCCTGACACCTCTCTCTGGGAAGATGTTTATCCTAATATCCAATCTGACCCTCCCCTGGCGCAGCCTGAGGCCATTTCCCTTGTCCTATCACTTGTCACTAGGGAGGTCAGGCCCTGCCTGTCCCCAACCTCCTTTTAGGTCGCTGTAGAGAGTGATCAGGTCTCCCCTCAGCCTCCTCCAGACTCAAGAACCCCAGTTCCCTCAGCTGCTCCTACAACATGTATCCCCCAGTCCCCTCACCAGCCTCACTGCCCTTCTCTGGACACACTCCAGCACCTCGGTGTCTTTTCTGTAGCAAGGGCCCCAAACCTGGCCGCAGCACCCCAGGTGGGGCCTCGCCAGCGCTGAGGACAGGGGCACTGCTGAGATGGCCACACACAGGTTTACCCTGCTACCCAATGGTATCTTTAATTTCAAGTTCACAACGTCTGAGGAACTCTACCCACGAGCAGAGTTGCTTCCCAAAGGTGCTACAATGCTGCAGGCAATCTGTGGAGGCTGACAGGGTGTGGAGTCAGTCCTCATCCCACCAGGCCTTCAACCACCTGGAGAGCTACTTGAGTGACTGGGAAAGAACAAGGTGCAAATTCACACCCGCTGCCTGGCACACCAGTACTCCAGTTTGGATTTACATATCTATGAGGAGGGGGAGAAGCCAAACTGGCAGGCACCTGCTGGACTTTTATCAGTGCTATAAAAGCCACTGGAGTGAAAGGAAGTAGAATAATGTAAATTATTCCCAGGGGTTTTCAATTTGATAAGGGAACAAAGGTACAGCATGGAATGAAGGGAAGGAGAAAGCCAGTGACAGGCAAAATGAGTTTGGTTCCCATGAAAAACCATCACCTCCCAGCACAGAGTAACCAAGCATTAAAACCATACCCTGCCTGGGCTCTTTCTTCTGGAGGAGTGGGACTGGGTGGGAAGAGACAGGACCCCAGGGCCTGTTCACAGAATCACAGACTCACAGAGCTGTAGGGGTGGGAAGGGCCCTCCAGAGCCCATGGGGTCCAACCCCCTGCCAAAGCAGGGTCCCTAGGACAGGGCAGGGCTGGAATCTCTCCAGAGAAGGAGACTCCACACCCCCTGGGCAGCCTGTCCCAGGGCTCCCTCACCCTCACTGGGAAGAAGTTCTTCCCCACATTGGGGTGGAACTTCCCCTGCTCCAACTTGAGCCCATCGCCCCTTGTCCTGTCCCCACAGCCACTGAGCAGAGGCTGCCCATGTCCCCCTGTGTCCCACCCTTCAGCTATTGATCCCCATTGATCAGCTCCCCTCTCAGTCTCTTCTCTCCAGGCTGAACAGCCCCAGCTCACCCAGCCTTTCCTGGCAGGGGAGATGCTCCAGCCCTTTAATCACCTGTTCCCACCTCAGCCTGTGCTTCCTGACTTGTGCCCAGCATCTGAACAGCTGTAGGAGGAAGCAGCACACCCAGGCACTACGTGAATCCATAGTTGTACCTACTGCTTGGGGAAACCAATCTCTTCCTCAGCAAATAGCCCAAATCAGCTGGCACAGCACAGAACAAACACAAACTGCTGACCTGCAGAGTCGATGCCGTGCACCCAGCAGGGCAAATATTGAACCTGCAAATACACCAGCTCCAAGGAATGTTGCAGCTGAGTCTGACCAGTAGGACTCCACAGCAGCAGATCCCATAGGAAGTGTTTGTTCTGGCTTGGCAGCGGGTTTGGCTCTTAGTCATGAGGATTTTCCCTCTGCTCTGATGTCAGAGGGCTTTGATGGAGGAGCTGAAAGCTCTGTCTTGGTTGGGTGTGATGTAAATGTATGGACAGCCCGCTGGATGAGGGTTGATCCCGTGAGGAGCCAGCTCGAAACACCACAGGGGTAAAACACAGGCTGCAGTTCCCTTCCTCTCCAAGTTCTTCTGCCTTTCCCTGCCTTCTCTCAGGTGCAGGCAAGAAGCCTACACGTGAGCCCTCTGTCTCCAGTTCACACTGAGGTCTCCTCCATACAGCTGGAGCTGGGGACACAAAAACGCCTTGTGGATTTGCACACAGGGCTTTGAGGCCAAGGTGCTCTTCTCTCTCCTGTCTCCTTGTAGCTCTGTGCTTCCCATCATCTCGCTGCCCCTGAGTTCCAGACCCGTTCTCTGCGGATTTGGATACAGTGCCACAGCCTGATTCCATCCATTGTCTTTCCTTCCCCTTTCACACCAGGAGGGGGGTGAGTAGATTGTGATGCCCATGGAGCTGTTAATTCTGCTTTGCTTTGCAATAGGCTTGTCCTTATCTTACCCCCTCCCTCAGGTAGCTAAAGGGCTCCTAGGAAACAGCCTTCTAGGCTTGGCACAGCTAAGGGGAGTCAGGGAGGGCGTGTGAGCAAGTGCTGCTCCTCAGCATCTTCTCCAGTCCTCTCCTCAGTCTCAGCCACTCTTTCTGCTCAGTCCTGGGCGTCTGGGCCTTGTCACATTAATTAAAGTATTTGTCTGAATAACTCTTTGATTGGTGCATTGTGGTTGGGTTCCAGTTACTCCCGGTGATTAATGAACAAAGCCGTTTGTTTAATCTGGACACAACACGTGGAGCCACCAGCTGAAACACTGGAAAGTCCCCAAGCAATCCACAGAAATTTCTTGTGTTGTTTTTCTGTTAAACGTGCAACTAATGCAATTAAACCACAGTGGTGACTTTTGCTTAGAAAACGTTGTGCATGTTGAGTAGCATGAACATCCTGATCATGCTTCAGGCAGCTTCCTGTCTGTTTTCTTACTTTTCTCCTTTTTTTTGTGTCCCAGTGCTACTTCCCTTCCTGGAGATGACTTCATTTCCTATGCCATTGCTACACACGTGGGAAAACCCCAGGAATATACAAAGGCAGATATTTTCCATCAGAGCCGATCAGCCAATGGCTTCTGATTGTCCTGTAAATCAGCCAAAGGGCACACAAAGGAAGCACTGCAATCCTGGACTCCTTCAAAGGGCTGAACTGTGAATAAAGGTCTGAGTCAACCACAAATGTTCTGCTTGGGGTTGAGGGACATGGCTGAAGCAACGCTCAACGTCGCCGTGAGTGGATTTGAGAAGCCCAGCAGCGTGTTCAATGCACAGAATTGGAGTCACAGAGTCACAGAGTGTGCTGGGCTGGAAGGGACCTTCAGAGCCCACCCAGTCCCACCCTGCAGTGAGCAGGGACATCTCTAGAGCAGGTCGCTCAGAGCCCCATCCAGCCTGACCTGGGATGTCTCCAGGGATGGAGACAGGGATAGAGAGATCCCCATTAGGATGAGGAACAGCCAGCACACAAACAAAGTGAAATTAAGCTGGCCAACAGGAAGCTCAGGAGAGAGGGAGAAGTGGTAGTGATGGTCTGGGCTGTGTTGCAAGCTGGGTGTTGCTGGAGCTCTTGCACATGCTGCAGGCAGACCCACAGGCCAGGTCCTCCCCAGACACAACTCGAAGACCTCCAAAGCAGCCAGGTCACCAGTGGCCTAGGTGGAAACAGAACTGGCCAGCCCAGGTGCTGTAACTGTGCTCTGCAGCAGGAGTCCTGGAAGGAACAGGGCCAGGGCTGGTCACTGCTGCCCGGGCTGCAGCAGGGCTCTGGCGCTGTCCTTGTTCTCAGAAGGCTTTGTGCAACCCCATGACTAATTGATGCTCCTTTGCTGGAGCACTCTGACCTCTGTAACACCTGCCCGGGGGGGCTGACTCAGAAAAGACACCGGGCTCCAGGCACAGCACCTCTCCAAGCAACTTCCACTCCTGGTGATGGGGGGATTATCAAGCATAAGCAGCCTCCAAGAGAGGGGCAGGGAGAGCCACATGAATTCCAGCAAGCCCTTCTTGAGTATAACGAGTCAGGCTTCCAGCATTGCCTGGGAACTGCACCAAAGAGAACAGATACCTTTGCAGAGGGCTGACCCAGGCACCGTGGAAGCTGATCTGGAGGAGAGGCACTCAGCTTGTGTCCCATGGGTGCTTTTCTGTTCATTCACAGAATCACCAGGTTGGAAAAGACTTTTGAAGATCATCAAGCCCAACCATTCTCATCCTAAACTACACCATATCTCTAAGTACCATACCTTGCATAGAAAAGTCATTCCATCTTAAAATCTTGGGGCATTGTTGCTATCTAATTAAGAAATAATTAGGGGGAAAAGACATCATTATGGTATTTGTAACTGTACCTCAGTGCTCTGTTTGGCCCCCTTGAGTCAGCCAAGCCTCAGGTAAGGTTCACAGGAGAGACTGTCTCACCATCAAAACACAGATGAGGCTGAAGTCCCAGACAGACAAAGACACAGGGATGGTGAGATATCTCCCTTTGGCAGATCAAAGCATGCACAGATCTTGCATCCAGCGTCACACAAGTGTAAGAAAACAAGAGGAAGAATTTGCCTGCAGGAAATCAAAAGCCCAGGCAGGACTACCCTTTCCTGCTGAACTTGAATTTCTTTTCAAAACCCCCACAGGAGTTGTCACATTCACTGACTCAGCTGCTCAGCTATTTCTGAATGATCCTTTACATGTTGGGATCTAAAATTCCAGGCATGAGGCAGGATTTCTAAAGATAGGGACGAGCAAACACTGAGGAGATGGGGACAGAGCAGTGCAAGGGGTTCCCCAGGGGAAAGGAATGTCCCATGGGCAGGCTGGGGAAGCTGGGGAGAAGCAGACAGACAGTGACCTGAGAGACTCTGGTTTTTTCGCTCTGGTACCTCTCTTGCCCTTTGTGCTGCCATAGCATAACCCATGTGCAAGCCTTGATCAGTGGAACTAGTGAATTCTGTGCCTGTGGTACCACCTACAGATTGGTCAAACTAACCTAGTGTGATCCAGTCCTCTGTGTGACTTAGACAGGGGCTGCTGTACCCCACATCCCCATCAAACGTGGGAGCAGGACAGCCTGCCTCCCTGTGTGTCATGTTTTACTGATAAGAAAACTTGTCACTGGGTATGTGTGAAAGCACTCTTATGCCAAGAAAACTGAAGATTCTCAATAACTATTTATGACCCTGATGACCAAAACAAAAGTGTTTATTCAGCTGGAGGCTAACAGGTAGTGTTTACAATACTCATACTTACAGCTGAGGAATTATTCTCTTCAGCCAGAAGAAGCATTAGAAGCTCAGCAGCTTTTAATTCACCTCTCCCTCCAAATAAACAGAGAGAGCAGCTCCTCTTTTCACCCAAAGCACAAGAGTTTACAATAAAATGTGATCATTTCATTGATGGTTCAGATTTCTCTCTGTAACCACCATAGGAATGTTATGTTTCTTGATGGTGGATGTTTGTAAGCCAAGTCTTCTGCTCACTATCTCTACAAGTCCAAACACAGGCTCCAGAACTCTACCCCCTTCTTCCTATAGCTCCATATCAAGATTTATTGTGCTATAATCATGATTTCATATATGATAGATGTCAGGCACCTAAGCCCTTTCTATTTGAGTAGTAACCTACAAGAGCCACAAACACCTTCTCTGCCTGGACAGAGAAAGCAGAAATGATGCTTCCTCAAAACACACCAGGCAGTGGGGTTTACACAAAGAAGGCAGAGAGTACCAGCAGCTTCATTGCATATACAGCACAGAGGCTGAAATTAAAGTGGAATTAAGGACAAAGATCAGTTTCTTGGGTTTCTTTGGCAAAGAGGTCTCCATTCCCCAGGCCATTGATACTTCCACTTTTTCCTTGTATGCAGGTGACAAACCACTTCCATCGATTCATTTCTGTAAAGGTCTGGCTGTGTATGGAAAGAGTGTGTTAGGGGGACATAAAACCTCCAGAGATGGGAGGGAGCAACCTGGTCTGTGCTGCTACCAGGCAAGAGAATGGGATTTTGTTAGATCACCTGGAGACATGCCTTACGAAAGAGATGGAAACCAGAGATAGGGATCCCTGTCCAAATCCGGTCTTCCCGTAAAAGAAGCAAGAGGCATCGAGTGAAACCAGGCTCAGAGTGGGAGGCTGCTATGGATAAGTGTCAAACATGCTTGGTCTTGTCTGAAGCATTCCTGGATATCTGCTGCTGGCCACGACTGATGAGAAGATACTCACTGGGCAGACCTCTGGCGTGACACTGATGGGCAGTAATTAGGTGCTTACGTGCTTGGTTAGCTAACCCAGTGATGTTCACATTTACAGGAAAACCAGGTGCTTAATTCCATGTCTACACATCTTCTTAGGCTCCTCTTCAGCACACATCCTCTCAGACTATTTATAACCTTAACTGTGCAGACTACAGCCACTCAGACACACGGCCATACCAAGGGGAATCCAGCCTGGCATATGCAAACCTCTGTGTCCTTCACGACGACTCAGAGAGCAACAGACCTATATTCACTCCTGCCTGGCCCTGTGCTTTGTTCCTTTGGCTCCATGACCTGCAGAGGAACGACAGGACTCCTTCCCCTTTAACTTGTGTTTTAGCATTAGTTTCCATTGTTAATAAAAATGGTTGTACATCTCTGGCTTCATCTGAATGAGCTGCCTTCACGGTCCCACCTTCACCTCTCTTTACCATAGCCAGAAGAAATCCTCTCCTTACAGGGCCAGATTTAAATCCTCAACTTGCCTCAGCTGGTTCCAGGTGCAGAATCCTGCAGCAGCCTTTAGAGCTTTCCTCTGCCCGAACTCAGAGCAGCGAACAGGGAAGGTGTTGTGGCTTCAGAAGCAACAGTCACCCGCAGAAGAAATCCACCTGATCAGGCAAAGCAGTTCACTGTATCATCACACCACATTCCCCATGTTCTCAGTAGTACAACAGAGTCGACCTGGATCCTGTTGCTCATTTCAGTGATGCAAACTCTTAATGTATCAGAAGGTCCTGTCAGTGTCCCTTCAGAAGTTATCTCAGCAAATAAAGAGAGATTTTTTAAAATGTAACAGCATAGGAGAAGGGGAGCTCATTGAAATCTATGAAGTTCTAGTACTTATCATTGCTATAAAATATCAGCTCCTACTTCTGCCGTGTTTTAAAAGGAAAAAACCACCCCAAAGCCCAAAGCCTGGAGCCACACAGATGGAAAACCACAGATCAAACGCCTTCCACCAGAACTGGAAAGTCACAGAGAGTGATCTATTAATGACATCAAGAATACGGAGGTATGGAAGGACACAATCACATCACAAAACCCCCACAGATCCCACAAAGCCAAGGAGGGGCTATTTTGTACCTATTGTTGGGTTTGATATTAGATTACTGAAGTGTTTTGTGCTAATGGAAAGTGCATCCTGGTCATCTAGGGAAAGGGGCTTACCCACCACCTGTGACTCACCGCCCAGCAGCATCTTACAGATCTGGAGTTTCCACTGGTGTGACCCACTGGGGTGCAGGGGGAGGCCAAGGCAGTATATAAACGGCAGCTCCTGGAGCACAGGCACCGCTCACCCCTGGAGCTGCAGGAGCTCACCTCACCAGAGAGCCAGACCAGGCCGACCAGGGAAGAGACCCTCTTGCGTCATGATGGGCAAGGCTGTGGCTGCCGTCCTGGCTCTCCTCCTCATCTCAGCGGTTGGGACAAGAGGTAAGTACAGCCTGCTGAAAGCTCTCCTCATTGCTAGAGTAAATGCTGACAGAGAGGTACCTGCTGCCTTACAAGCTCAGCAGATAACTATTCTAATACCATAACCATGGAAGGAAGCTTGAGAAGGGAACCAGTCAGAATGGCAGCTAGAATGTCAAAGTCTCCCAATCCAGCAGAAGTTGGGGTCTGAGTCTCCATCTCTGGAGAGATTCAAGAGCTGTCTGGATGCCACCCTGTGCAATATGAGCTGGGGAGCTGCTTTGGCAGGGGGGTTGGACCCGATGATCTCTCAAGGTCCCTTCCAACCCCTGGGATTCTGTGATTCTATGATTCTATAAGCAAAAAGAGCGTGTTGTGCTTTCTGAGGAGCCACCGGGACAGCCCATGTTTTACTCTCCTTGTTCGACAGGCAAGGCCCTGCCACGCTCCGGGATCGAGCTCCGGTGCCAGTGCATAAGCACCCACTCCAAGTTCATCCACCCGAAGTTCATCCGCAACGTGAACCTCACCCCCAGCGGCCCTCACTGCGAGAACGTGGAGGTCATGTAAGTGCTTGTGCAAAGCCCCCCAGGACCTCACAAGGAGGAGGCAGATGTTCCACTGGGGTGATGTCAGTGTTCCCTGGGCGCTGCAGGAGCGGCTGAGCGGCAGGCAGAGCGGGGCTGCTCTCACAAACATGGTGCTGAGTGTTGTGGGCTGTACACTGGCTCTGGCCAAACACCCCATGCAACGTTTCAACCCACCTGTGGTTGTCAGACAGCAAATGACCCTGAATTCCACCAGCATAGGAGAAGAGAGTTAAACTCAGAGAGCCATGCTGAGCGAGCCATCAAGACATAAATTCTAACAGATAGGGCAAAGATATGATCACACTTCTACTTAAGTCAGTTAAAAACCCTACTAATAGCATAGAAATTGTACAATCTCTCCTGTAACTGTATAATCCCACAATGCCAAAACTCTGACGGTAACAGGACTCCTGTGGCCTGGGAAGTACAGTTTCTGAGTCGAGACGGAACGATTTAGCCCCTCAGACCATCAATGCCACAGACACAAAGCAAGCTGGGGGAAGCAGCAGTTTTGCAAAGGGTGATAGTGCTGTAAAGAACTTCATGCAGCCAAACAGGTTAAACAGAGAGGAGAAGATCTGAAAACATTAAAAAACTCAAGACCTTTGTGTGAGGCTCCAGCCAGGGGTTCAGCTCAGGGAGAAGGTGTCAGGGTACAGCTGGGGTGATGCTGTGGGAGGGAAGGGACGTGCCCTGGGGCTCACTAACCTTCTCCCTCCCTGTTGTCTCTGGTGCAGCGCTACCCTGACGGACGGCAGGGAGGTGTGCCTGGAGCCCAGTGCTCCCTGGGTGAAGCTGATCATCAAGACGATTCTGGACAAGTGAGTTATCTGTCCTCAGAGACCGCAGCTTCTCGGGCTGTGCTTTAAATGAGGGAACAGGCTGGTGCAGCGTGACGGGCTCCAAACCTGCTGTGCCACACACCCCATGTGAACATGGGCACAAGCCTATTGAAAACCTCCACTGCTCCCAACTCCACACATTAACTGACTGGGTTTCTCATGCTTCCCAAGGGAGACAGCAACAATGGGTTTGTCAAAACCAACAGCATTTAGATGGGGAGGGGGGGAATCTGGGCAAGAGGTGAAGCAGCAGCCTGTGGAAGCCCACAGTCGCTGAGTACATGAGAGAAGGTCACAATGTCCCAGGGTCCCAGAGGTTCAGTCACAGATTTAAGGGGCTTGGGCCCAGAGCACAGACCCTCAGTGGTGGGTTTCATTGAATCCAGCAAGTGATGCCTGTCTCATGGACAAGTGCTAATGGTCTGCTTTTCCATTGTCTTTCTTTCCAGGGCAAACTCCAACCCTGAGACAGTGTCCTAAGGCGAAGAAGACAAGAGTTCTAGCTCTTCCAGGAAGGCAAAAATGGATGAGATGCTCATCCAGCTGCTGTCTCACCTCCTGCTGCCTCCTATGCTGACACCTCTAACAGCACCTGGAGAGTACAGATTCCCTGTTCTTGTAGTTAGTTGGCAACAGCACTTTAAGTCTTTTAAAGCAGCCTGGTTACACAGGAGAGGAACCACTGACACCAGAAACAGCTGGCAGAAAACATGCCTCGTGAGAGGAGATGGTGGCGATTCTGGGGTCGTTTTGCCAGAGAAGCTGGCTCAGGGCAGTGTGCTCTTGGCAGAGCTTTCATGGAAGGACACCTGCCCTTTCTGCTAGCAGCTTAGGAAAAGACCAGTGACTCCTTCTCTCCAGGAAAGCATGGATAGGAAGCACCCACCCTACCGAGGTCACTGCCACTCAGAGTGGGCTCCTGACCGAAGAGGGGAACTTGCCAAATTAGGAAGCCAAAATTTGGAGACATTAGGTTTTGTGCCATCATTTTCAAGATATTTACTGTGAATTAGTGTTTTGAAGGTATAAATATACCTTTTAATGCCATCTTTTCACTGGAAAAAACCACTTTATTTATTTTTCTATGTATTTATTTATTTATCTATTTATTTTTATTTATTTACTTTTGCATAAGAATGTAGTTGGTCTTCAATATTTATTTATTTATGGAAAACAGTTCTGTTTCTGTACCTAATAAATGCTTGCTGAAATGTTCTCCCTTCAGCGTCGTGTGTTCTCAGTTTCCTCTCTGAAATACAGAACTGAAAAGAGGACGTGCTTTCTAACAGCCCGGATCTTGCAATGGCTTCTCAGAAGGGTGAGGGGTGGCTGGGGCTACAGCACCAAATTCTCAGCTCTGGCCAGCACAGAGGGTTTCCAATCAGAGGAGTTATCAAATGATCCATTTTCTTCCCCTTTTGTTGCCAGACTCATTGTTTTCAGAAGTCTGGGTCATAAAAGTCAGAGACTGAAGATAATGACCCACGAGTGGTTAGTCACAGAACCTGTGGGACCAGGGCACTGGTGGTGCCCCAGCAGCACGTCCGCTCAGGCTCTGGCACGAACGAGCCTTTTCATCAACTTCAGTAAGCAGAGAAAGCTGATCACCATTGAGAAGTCACTGAGCATCCTCCCTAATCCCAGCAGAGGGGAATGCATCAGGAGAGATCCTGATACATCATTGTATGGATGGGGACTTACAGGGAAAGGGCAGGAGTAGGAGCAGCAAACACTTCAGCAAGTGGGAAGGGTCAGCAAATGTGTTGATTTTTTTGCCCCTTTGGTCTTTTCCCACAAGGAGCCACTCCATGTTCTGCACAAACAGCTCCTGTTTGCCCACGGGGCAAGATACAGAGGGAGTTTCTGGTACTGCTTGAGCAAGCTCTTGAGCAAGATGCCCACTACTGCAACCACACTTTGCTCCCTGTCCCCTTCTCTGCCCCTGTCCCTCAGCACTGCACTGCACAGCCAGCTACACCTCGGCCCCAGCAGGTAAAGGAGAGAAAATTACCCAAGACCACAGGTCCTGTCCAGGCTTGTGTTACAGCACTAAGCCTTCCTGCCTCCAGAGTGGTTTTTACAAGCAGCTTCTTCCATAAACCTCATTTGGAGACAACATGTCAGAAGCACAGCCAAGAGCAGGGAGAGGTGGGGAAGAACCACTTCATGTGCACGCCCAGAGAAGCGTGTTCGTGCCCTAAAGGACCAGCACTGGTTTCAGTGCTACACAGGTATTTACAGTAAGCACCCGACCTTCGTCACCAGCAGAGTCCCAGTCACGTTACTGGGAGCTGAACCACATCCAGGAAAGGCTCCCTCAATTCTTCTGTCCAAAACGTCACCAGTGGCTCCCAGCACCCCAGGCAGGGTGCCTGCACCGCGCCCAGCCATACCCCTTCCCTCTCCCTAGGTGAGGGCTCCAGGGGCTGGCTGGGAATAATATAACACTGGGTTTCTTAGGAACAACAACAACCCTCATGCTTCCCAAACCACGTTCCAGGGCTCCCAGAGGCTGCTAGGGGAAGCACTGCAGCTCCCTGACTGGATGATGACCTCTGGCTAACACGGGCTGTTCTGAGCTGCTCTGCTCTGCCAGTGCTGTCTCTCCAAAGGCGAACTTGGGCTCCATGAAATTACTCATTCTCCTGGCTGGGACATGTGTAACACACGTGTAACCATCACATATCCCAAGTGACATCCTGCTCCCCTGTGTGAGCCCAGAATAAACTGCCATCTCCCCGTGCTCCTCTGGCAGGGCCCCTCTTTTCAACTCCCAAGAGCTTCCTTGGTTTGAGTGAAGGGCTGAAACTCCCTCTGATGACACATGTTATCACATCACAGGTTGGTCCAGCTTCTTCCCTTGACAGCACCTTCTTTTGACCTCACAAGAATAAGAATTTTTTGGGGGCTCTGAGCAACCTTGTGTAGCTCCAGGCCTGGAGGTTGGTGGCCCTGCCTGTGGCAGGGGGTTGGAGCTCTGTGCTCCTTGGGGTCCCTCCCAACCCAGCCCAGGCTGGGATTCTATGATCCAATATCCCAACGATTAAACCAGACAGACTCCAGAAACGGATCCCTGGGGAATACTGGAGACATGTCACTCCTGACATGTGTTTATCTTCTGTCTTCAACACCCAGGATTACTCTAGATCCAGGAGGTTAGAAAGAGGAACAAGTAACTTCCTCAGTGTTTGCTTTAACCAGGCGTTACTGCAACTCCTGTTGTCAGTTACTTTCTCTTAAGCTACTCTGGCCACATGACACGTTCAGAGGAGCCTCAGTGACTTGGGCAGTGACACCTCAGCCATCCCAAGCTCCTCACTGCTCAATGACTAGAAAAGCTTTTCATACAGAATTAACCAAACTGAAAACAACACAACCCATTTGGAGAACACCAAACTAGTTATGTCTTGCCTCCTATGTGTTGCTAAATGAACTCCTTAGAGTCACACCATAAGATGGTGGTGAAGAGTTCCCTTAGGTATGTTTGGTACAAGTTTTTGCATAAGGCACTTCACCTGAGGGCAAAGAGCTGGGTGGAATCTGGGGGAGGGGAAGTCTCTTTATTGTGGGCTGGGGGCTGCCTGCTCATGCTGCAGTGATTTCCCAGGGCAAACTCAGCACTGTTGCTTGAAACAAACATCCCCTGGAGAGGTGCAAGCAGAAAGCAATGGGGAACATCATGATGTAAAGAAGTGATTACAAATACACAGCAGCACAGTAAGCTGGGGGATGCTGAAGTGCCACCCAGGGGCTGTGCAGGGACTGGGACTCCTCACAGCCCGATGCTGTGCCGAGGGCACTTGGTCAGCACGTGGGTGCTGGGAGCAGGGACAAAGCCCAGCCTGAGACAGAGCCAGGGCAGGATGCCTGTCAGGAAGAAACCACCTGCATAGTGACAGCCAGCAAAGCTGCTGCTGCTGCTCTGGCTCTCTAGCTGGCTGTAATGGTGGGGTCAGCAGGTAGGGAAAGGGTTTCTGAAGCCTCACATAACCCATGAATAAATATACTCATGCAAATGGGCTTCTGCTGGGTTAATACTGACTTTCTGCACAGGTCACAGAGCTGCAGAATCACACCTGGTTTGTGCTGGAAGGGCCCCATGTGCATCTTCAGTAACACAAGAGGTATCGTTTGTAGCTGCGTCTGGTGGGACGCTGCGGCTGGTCCTGGGGTTGGAACACGCTCTCTCAGGGAAGCAGTTCAGTCCTATGCTGTCATTTTCCTAAGCCCAGGTTTTAGGGAATGTTTGAATGGAGACAGAGCCTTTTGTAAAAGATGTGTCCACTCATCCCTTTAACAGTGGCCCCTTTCTCTGAGCTGCACGGTGTTCTGGGCAGGCAGGCTGGACACAGCAAGAATTCTGCAGTTTGCAGAAGAGAATAAAGACTCTGGGGGGATGGTCACAGCAGGAGCTTGTCAACAGCACGGGACAGAGTTAATGGCATTAACCTGGTGGTGTGAGCGATGCAGGTTAGGTGTAGAGTGTGGCCAGGCACAAATGCACTGTGAAACCTCCACATGTTTTCACATATTCCTGTTTTCAGACAGGAGTTTAACCTGACACACACTCAGGAAGTGTAACTGCTGCTGCTGTGCAGGTGCAGTGAATTTTCTCTCAGTCTTCAGCAGTCAGCCCCTGAGTAAGAAGAATAAGTAGGGCTGATGGATGGGACCACTTGGCATCATAGGAGTAAATGACAAGGCTGTTCATTTACCTAAACAAAACCTGTAATTGTTGTACAGGCCCTGGAGAACACAGCAGGATAAGGCTCCCAGTGCCAGGCACAGCACTGGTTCCAAGTTCACCCCTCCCATGGCTACTCAGGATGTGAGATGAAGCCAAAAAGGACCTTGCTGCAAAAATGTGGAAATCATGGGAGCCCTTCTGCAAAAGAGCATCTTGCTGTGCACAGGAGGAAGTGAGCCAGCATTTCACACCCTGGCTACTTGCTCTGGGTGGATTATATAACCCCAGGAAGCCCCACAGGCCCAGAGTAGAAGAGCTCAGTCCTTCTACCCAGAGGAATGAGCTAATTTCCTCTGACACTACAAGCCACTTCCAGCCAGTATTTTCAGTCTCTCCCTGCTGATATCTACACTGTGACCAACCTCAGAGGAGGGAGTGAGATCCCCCTAACGCATCCAGGGCATGAGCAGTAATTCAGACAGTGAAGAATCACAGAAAAAGCCAACCTTGATCCCCCTGGCATGAGGTCAACCCATTCCCCCTGGCTTGGAAAGGGCTGGAAAGTCAGTCCCTGTGTTGGAGCTGCCCACCCAGCGCTTCCCCATGCCAGGAGTGTGGAACTCGGGCTGTAAACCCCTGTCATTTCAGCCAGGTCTTCCTGAAAATAAAACCATGCTTCCCAGATAATTAAGCTCCTGAGAGATCTGCTGAGCTAGGACCAGATAGAGAACAGAAACCAAATAAAAATACCATCAGGCTCATTAAAGAGATTGCATCAGAGGCACCTGAATCGACACCATTCATTAATAAAAACAATGAAACCCCAGCAAACTTCAAAGCCTGAGCACAGAGACAGCACAGGAGAGTAATTCTCCCCTAGTTCCCTCGGAAATTCCAGCTGGAAAGGAGCACAGAGGTTTGGTATTGCCATACTAAAAAGGAGAAGTCATGCTCACTGCACATGAGGCGCCCCAGGCACACAGGAGAGAGGGGCTCAGTGACACAACCTTCCAAACCAAACCAAACACCCCAGAAACCCAGCCCACCCAAGCAAAATGGGATGAGTTCCTGGGCCATGAGTAAGAACTAGCTCTTAAAATGTGTTATGCTGCTGTGTGAGTGTCACCCCCAGGCAGAGCTCTGCACAACCCCTGACCCCACCTCCAGAAGACGGAGCAGAGCTGGGAAAGGCTGAAGGTAATGCAGGATGAACAGATGCTGCACACAAGAAGTGATGGAGCAAACCCGATCTCTTCCCTTCAGGAGGGAGGTAGCTCTGGGTGGCCAGAGAAGGGAATCACACTGTCTCCATGGGAGAACCAGCTTTCAGAACGTGGCTGAGCTCCCCCAGCAGCTGCTCCAGCACCAGTGGGTTCCACAAAGGCCACAGGTTGCCTCACTTTCTAGGAGTACCCTGAAAAGAATTCCTTTGGCAGATCCTCACACTGACCTCTGAGGCACACTGCTCACCACAGGGGGAATGCTGATTCCAACCCCACTGAAGGAAGCAAAGACTGGTTATAAGGGCTCGAGCTGGGCAGTGTTGGGCTGGGAATCTCCTCCACTGGAACCCGTGACCACAGCAGCTCTGGATTCAAATCCAGGCTCCTAAGCTGACTAAAGACACTGATGGTGCCTTCCCACTCCTGCCCCCGTTGTGGCAAGATGTGACCCATCCAGCTGCTTGAGCTCCAGTGGATCAGCAAGTGCCTGTGTAAGAGCTGCGATGCAAACCAGATCCCATCTACAAACGGTGCAGTTCTGTTCTAGAGACCTTACATTAATGTGGTCAGAGACTTTCCATGTTGGGCTGGATCAAATGGAACACTCCAGCCCCAGTGTTTAACTGCAAGCTGCAATGCAGAGCTGGCTGCCCTCAAGCTGGGCTGAAAGGCATAAATACACACAGGGCCACACAGCTGTGAGGAAAGGCTGGGTGAGCTGGGGCTGTTCAGCCTGGAGAGAAGAGACTGAGAGGGGAGCTGAGCAATGGGGATCAAGAGCTGAAGGGTGGGACACAGGGGGACATGGGCAGCCTCTGCTCAGTGGCTGTGGGGACAGGGCAAGGGGCGATGGCCTCAAGTTGGAGTACAGGGAGTTCTACCCCAATGTGGGGAAGAACTTCTTCCCGATGAGGGTGAGGGAGCCCTGGGACAGGCTGCCCAGGGGGTGTGGAGTCTCCTTCTCTGGAGAGATTCCAGCCCTGCCCTGTCCTAGGGACCCTGCTTTGGCAGGGGGTTGGACCCCATGGGCTCTGGAGGGCCCTTCCCACCCCTGGGATTCTATGATTCTATGAACCCCATTCCTGAAGTATTATATTACTCAAATCCAAAGGCAAATCAACTAGAAGCTGCACTGCTCTTCTGTGACTCCAGAGGGATTCAGGAAAGTCCAGCACCCCCTGACATGGCTACAGCTACACCACCACCTATATTTAGACACTTCTGTTTGAAAAAAAAGTTCACCAACTGACCCAAGGTTTCCTCCTCCCTTTGCTGTCACTTCCCCCACGACAAATCAAACCACAGAGGCTGGGAGACATTCTGCTGCTCACATATCCACTCCCCATGGTCAGTGAACTGCCACAAGGGTTTGCATCACATCGTGCCCCTGCTCTGAGCAGCACCAGCATCATTTCCCAGCCCCTGTGCTACCTCTCCTGCTCTCCATGGGTCAAGTAGAGTGGCAGGTGAATGCCAAACCCTTTGTGGGGAAAGGAGGCGGTTCTGAAGACAGAGTGGGGTTTTTCCCTGGGAACAAGAGCAGGCTGGTAGAGAGGACACACAGGAGACAGGATTTTCCTCACCATCAGAAGGACATGGGGGTCCTGGAGCGAGTCCAGAGAAGGGCAACCAGGCTGGGGAAGGGGCTGGAGGGCAAATCCTCTGAGGAGCAGCTGAGGGAGCTGGGGGTGTTGAGCCTGGAGAAGAGGAGGCTGAGGGGAGACCTTATCACCACCTACAACTACCTGCCAGGAGGGTGCAGAGAGGTGGGTGATGGTCTCTTCAGCCAGGGGACAGGAGATGGGACGAGGGGCAATGGGCTCAAGCTGCCCCAGGGCAGGGTCAGCTCAGCTGGGAGGGCAAAGTTCTTCCCTGGCAGAGTTGTGGGGCTGTGGCACAGGCTGCCCAGGGAGGGGGCTGAGTCCCCACCCCTGGGGGTGTTTAACAGAGGGGAGATGAGGTGCTGAGAGATCTGGGTCAGCACAGGACAGGGATGGTTGGACTTGATGATCTTAAAGGTCTTTTCCACCCTTGTGATTCTGTGATTTGACAGAGGTCACCTTGAGCAGGCTGAACCCTCATTGCAGCAGAAGCTTCATGTCCTGGGCCTCTGGGGTCTTGGTGTGTGTGCAACTTCTCAAGTTAGAGGTTTGAATTTGTCTAAAACCTGACAGATTCATCAGCCCAGAGGCTGGAGCATTCCTCCAGAACCAGGGTGACCCAAACAATAAGGGACTGAAGTCCAGTGCTCCTCCATCCCTCACGATGGCCCTGGTAGTGCACATGAAGCCCCCTCCCTGTGCCCCTTGTGTTTGGGTGTCCCTTGCTACATGCAAAGCCTCTACACATCCCCAAAGCTTCCTTTCTGACTTCTGTGTTCATTAGACAAGGCAGTGAGTCATGAAAAAGAAAAACCACCAGCTTCCATCCTGCAGCAGAGAACACATCCTGTATCCTGCCTTCCAGCGCGGAGAGGGGATGCCTTTACTTCCCTTTTCAGGAGTCTTTCAGTCACCCAACTGTTGCCTAACTGTTGTTTTGCTCGTTCCAAGCGTGCCTGGAGCAGGGCTGAGCATGGCAGGGCTGTTTGCAGCAGCACCAGCTCGCTCAGTGACGTGGTCCATTTGCACAAGCCGCTTCTGATGGCTGGAGGGAAGACGCTGCCAGGATCCGATCCTGGCCCTGGAGCTGCCAGAGGCAGGGGCTGGGATCTGAGCCCTGGCAGAGTGCTGCAGGGGCGCAGGGAGAACCTGGGTGAAGCACAGCACTCCCAGGAATGTGGGTTAGGAGTGCCTGGCCTTTGGGCTTGATCTCATCTCCACCTCTTTATGCCACTGGTGTCTCTCCTACGCTCCCTCCGCACAGCTGCAGTGAGGCTGCGTCACAGCAGAGGGGAAGCAGAAGTGGAGGAGATGCTTTAGCTCCCAGAAAACATAGTGGATCTTATCCCCTTACAAACACCCTGCTCAGGGGCAGGGTTAATCATCTAGGTGGAGCAGGCTCTTGGCCTCCCTGTGCCTGGGGATTTCTGCAGAGCTGTGCCTGCAGCAGTCAGGCTCTACCCAGGGCTCGCAGGGGAATTTCCTGCTGTGTCCCAAACACTAGTGACAGCTCAGCACACTCCAAAATTAGACAGTGAAGCTGCAAATAGTGAGACAAGTGGGCTCCCTAATCGAAGTTTAATTACCCTGTCTGTGTGCAGTCATGTGGAGAGGGGCACAGACAGAAAGACAGAGGAATCATCACAACCTCGTCCCAAGTGAACTGGTTACAGCTCCAACAGCCACCTTCTGAGGCCAGAGGAGCCACCCTTGAATTAATTTAATATGGCATATGCAGGATAGCATAACACAAGCACTAAGCCATAACCCCCGTGCCTGGCACAGCCTCTCCCTTCTCACACCTTCAGGGAGCCACAGGCATTCTCAGCAGAGCTCTCAGCCCTGCAGCTGAGGAGGAGCACCCTTAGCAGGCAGAATCAGTGCCTTCTGTTGCCCCTGCACTTGGCAAGAGGTGGGACAGTCAAAGCTCCTGACATCTTTTCTCAGGAACTGCTTGGTAACGTTTCTGGGTAGCAGGTTTGGAAGGTGGGCAAGGGGGAACCTAGTGAGGTTCAGCACCACAAAGTGTAGGGTCTTGCACTCGGGCTGGAGGAACTTGACACACACACAGCCTGGGAGAAGAGCTCCTGGGGAGCAGCCCTGCTGAGCAGGACCTGGGGGTTCTGGTGGGGGAGAAACATCCCCTGAGCCAGCAGCGTGCTCCTGCAGCTGGGAAGGGCGATGGGATCCTGGGCTCCATCAGCAGAGGCGTGGCAGCAGGGACAGGGAGGGGACTGTCCCTCTCTGCTCTGCCCTGGGAGGCCCCAGCTGGAGTCCTGTGTCCAGAGCATTAGATATCAGGGGGAAGCTGTGTCCAGAGAGAGTGGTGAGGGGCTGGAAGGGGCTGCCCAGAGAGGGGGTGGGTGCCCCATCCCTGGGGGTGTTGAAGGCCAGGTTGGCTGGGGCCCTGGGCAACCTTGTGTAGCTCCAGGCCTGGAGGTTGGTGGCCCTGCCTGTGGCAGGGGGTTGGAGCTCTGTGCTCCTTGGGGTCCCTCCCAACCCAGACCAGGCTGGGATTCTATGGTTCTATGATTCTCTGATTCTTGGGCCCGTTGACATAGTGATGGGAACAGAATCACAGAATCACAGACTGACTGGGGTTGGAAGGGACCTCTGGAGACCATCTAGTGAGCAGGACACCTCAATTAGGTCACACAGGAATGTGTCCAGGAGGGTTTGAATGTCTCCAGAGAAGGAGATTCCCCAGCCACTCTGGGCAGCCTGTCCCAGGGCTCTGCCACCTCAAAGTGACAAAGTTCTTCTTTATGTTCCCATGGAACCTCCTCCTCTCCAGCTTGCACCCATAACACACAATTCTTCATCACAAGGTTCCTTTTATCCAGTAAGTTAGTGACAAATGGTGAAGAGAAACCCACACCAACCATGGGCAAACTGATGAACTGCTACTACAAGCACACTATGCTGCTTCACATGCTGAAGGTAATTGAGTTTTTCCAAACTCCTCTGCGCTGGGGAGAAGTATCTCTACAAATCCACAGATCACAGAACCACCAAGCTCTGAGGCTGGAGATGACAAGCACCAAAAGTCCTCACAGTCCAAAGGACAATGCTTTTATGGCACTGAAAGAGAACGGCTTCTCCTAACCAGACACCAGACGGGTTAACAAACCAAATCCTTCTTCATTTAAGCCAAGATCAGCGTGTGAGCTGAGTCTTCCCCTGAAGCTGTCTCCCTCAGGAGGTTCTATCCCTGCCAGGCACGGCAGTGAGCACCCAGCCTTCACACACTGATCCCCCTGAGCAGGAACGCCGGAGCAGCACCCTAACCCTGCACTCCCCTCCCATCACCCAGAGCCGTGAGAGAGCAGACCCATCCAAAGTGCCCAGCCTGGCCAAGGAAGCACAAGCAGCTGTGTGCAGCGGGTTGTGCTGGTGTGCTGGCACACAAAGCTTCTGCCGGTTAGCAGTGTGACATGGGAAAGGCAGGCAGGAGTCTCAGAGCTGTTTGGAATTCGATGCCTGCTGCCCCCAGGCAGCTCTGAGCACTGCAGCCTGTGTTCCTGCCATGAACAGAGGGTATTAGAGCCGATTTTACTTTGTAAGGTGCCACCTGAACAGATAAAAAGAACAATAATTTGAACTAATAATACTAATGATTTGAATGATAATAATAACGTCTAAATAATGCTGAGGCAAAATCCTAACAGCGCTGGAAAGCTGCCTGGTTTCCACTCCCCTGGCTTAGAGTTAGCTGAGCAGAAGCTATCACCATTAACAGCGATCAGAAATGAAATAGCTCGAGTCTAGACCAGGCATCCCTGTGAAGAACAGTTATTACCCTGAGGGAAATAATAAAACCTGAAGCCATAAACGTAACCAAACCCCTCCTGAAGCTCTGTTACTAAACAGGGATATGCATCAGGAAAAGCACGAAATTCACTCAGCACACAAAAGAAATCGGAATGTCTGGGTAATAATTCCATATTTTATCAATGAATGCATTCTTCACGCTCAGCAGAATAATCCCTCCTCATCCAGGAGGGAGTTTCACAACCGCCATGTGACTCAGCCTTACTGCACCCTGGAAATTCCGGCGGCGCAATCCCAGCGCGCAGGGCGCACACAGCGCGCTCCGGCCGCTATATAAGCGGCATGAGCGGCCAGGGCAGACATCGGCCACCCTCCGAGGCAAGAGAGGTCCCTGCTCCCCAGAACCAGCACCGCAACCTCCTCTCGAACCATGAACGGCAAGCTCCTGGCTGTCCTGGCTCTTCTCCTGGTGGCAGCGGCTGTGTCCCAAGGTATGTAGCTCATCCCTCCGCAGGTCCCCGCGGCTGCGGCACTGTCGGGGCATCTCCCCAGACGCTTAGCCTTGCAGAGACAGAGCTTTAGATGTTTTTCTGCAAATTAGCTTCTTCTGAGAGGTTTTAGCGACTTCTCTTCAGTCAGAAGCCCAGCACCGCGTAGCCCTGGCGCTGAGAGGTACTGACATCTTGTGGGAAAAGCTTTAAGGCTGCAACTGAAACTGCTTTGTTCTGAGTTTGGCCGGAGCGTTTGCAGCTGGAGACGGGAGCTCCTTACGGGCTTGGATGATTCCCTCCCTTCCCACACAAAGACAGCTTCCGAGCACCTCTTTGTTGCTTAATGATCGCACTGCCTCCAGCCAGTAATACTCAGCTGGGAGGAGAGCAAGCAGTAAGGGTGTAGGAGCACGGACAAGCCTCCAAGGAAGGGAAGGATCCAGGGCTGTAAACGCCAGCTCCTTGCCTGCTTGTCGATCTGGATATGATACGATGCCGCTAACTGGCTGCGCAGTGGGGTCAGTGTGGGGGTTACTTTAAAAAGCTGTGTCAGTTTAGTTTGAGCTGGACTTGGGCATCGGCTCCTCGGAATCAAATGAGCCTCTGGCTTTATCCCAGGAGGATTCAGCAGCTTGGGCAGAGGCAGTGCTCCGAGCAGCCTGAACCAGCGATGGTCAGCCCCCCTCTCAACCCCTTGCCTTCCTTTTCTGCTCACAGGGCGGGCCCTGGCGAGGATGGGCACGGAGCTGCGGTGCCAGTGCATAGCCACACATTCCAAGTTCATCCATCCCAAATCCATCCAGGATGTGAAGCTGACGCAGAGCGGCCCCCACTGCAAGAACGTTGAAGTCATGTAAGTAGCTCTGTGAGAGCCTCCCTCCTCCCAGCGACACGCTGGGGCGCTTCAGGGCAGTTAGAGGGCTCAGATGCTGTAGTTGGATTTGGTTGGGTTTGGGAGAGGGTTTGGAGTAACACACCGTGTTTTTCATTGTCTCTGTGACTTTAGGCATTGCTGAACTGATCAGTGGTTAGCTGTCAGGGGACACATTAAACGTTTCTGGTGGCAGAACATGAATTTCAAGGCTGTGTATTTCTTAACACACCAGTTAGCAACATAGTTTAAATCCCATGTTTAATAGGCAGGCAAAACTCCCGCTAAAACAGCCTGTGTTGGTCTCAGAGAAATATTTAAGCTCCCACAAGCAGCTGTAGGCAAACAATGAAACTAACCCTGTCTTGGATAGCACAGAGGAAGGGCTAAATGTTGAAATCCTCTCAGGGCTGAAACCACTTCTCACCACCCTGGTGTAAGAAAGCTTTGCTAATGTAAACAAGCCCAAACCCAGTCCCCTATCTACTGAGAAAGCCCTCTGGGAGCAGGCACAGCCCCACACAGCTTCTGCAGGGTTTGAGTCTCCTCACTGGTGAACACATGTAACAGAAAGTCCAAGCCTAAGCTGGAGCAGTTGGGCTGAATTTAGACTAACTGATCTAAAATTACAGTTTTTAGTGAGCAAAGCAGATCCATGTAGCAGTCTCCTAACTTTCTGTATTCCCTCTTTTGCAGAGCTACTCTGAAGGACGGCAGAGAGGTGTGCTTGGAGCCCACTGCTCCCTGGGTGCAGCTCATCGTGAAGGCAATTCTGGCCAAGTAAGTCCTACTTCCTCTCAATTTGGGCAGCTGAGTGGTAAACCTCCCCCAAAATAGCACCAGTTTGTAGGATTTCTTAGTGATACTTTCCATTGTCTCTTAATCAGATGGAAAGAACAAGGTAACCTGCTGTTAATTATAGAGTTGTGCCTGGGGTCCCTGTTCGAGCCCATGTGCCACTACTAAACCTTTGAGTGCCAGCAGCTCTGTCTGGAGAGAAGCTTTTGGCTCCCTTTGAAAACAGAGGCTTTAAACCCAAATCCCCTTTCCCTGAGCTACAGCAGCACATGTGAATAACTCGTAGTTGTGAGCTGCTGAGTTTCCTGGTGCCAGTGGATGCAGCAGTCATGCTGCACAGTCCCCTGACCGGGCAGTGGCTGGCACACACTGGGGTTTCAGGAGGTGCTTTGGAAACATCACCTTTATTCTCCCTGAGCCCCAAGATAGCACATAGAGCCCTGAACTGTTCATGCAATGCTAAGCAATGAGAACTGTTCTGGCACCTCCTTTTAAATGATCCTCTTCCCTCACCTCTCCAAAGGGCTCAGCTGAACTCCGACTCGCCGCTGTAAGAAACACCGGGACAGAACACATCTGGGGACCGTTCCTGCTCCTCCACTGAGAGAAACACCCCAGGAACCACCACCCCAGCAGCTCACCTCCTTCCACCCCCCGCCTCGGTGTCCTGATGCTACCCCTGGACTCGTGTATTTATTGAGGTGTGCCTCTTTAAGGATGTCTGTCTGTCTGTCCGGCCGGCGCTGCCGCGGGACGCGCTGCCCGCTGACACTGAGGATGCTGAACAGCAGAAGTGGTTTGCTGAAGGACATGAAGAACCCTTGGCAGCCAGTTCAGCCAACCTACCAGTTAAGTGCAATGCACTTAGAGCACAGTGTGCTTACACCAAAGCCTCGCTGCTTTGCTCCTCCACCAGCGAACCTGTGATTCCCCCTGCTCCCCTGGAGTGCACTGGTATGTTGTGTCAACAACAGTCTCCAGAACCACGCTCGGCCCGGGCCTGGGCTGGGACCTGTGACTTCTGACTAAAAATCTAGCCTACAGAATCTGTAAGACACCGTGTTTGGTATTTATTTATTGTCATTTACTGGTATTTATAAATGTATTTATTGTGTGGTTTCTATTTAAGAGGGAAGGTTATGATAATTTATTTAATTTCTGTTGTATTTTCCATGCCTAATATTCAGTTGTTAAGAAAGATTCACAATCCCATTGCTCTGTACAAGGACTTGTGTGTACATCTGATCAGCTAATGGAAAAATCTGTATCTCACATACACAGAATTTCCTTCTCAGAGTGTTGTTCTTCTTAATGATTTATTATTAAATTTTTTCTAAAAAAAAAATCTTTGCTATCTGTCTGTGCCTTTACATTTTCATTTAATGGAATCATAGAATCCCAGCCTGGGCTGGGTTGGGAGGGACCCCAAGGGTCCCAGAGCTCCAACCCCCTGCCACAGGCAGGGCCACCAACCTCCAGGCCTGGAGCTACACAAGGTTGCCCAGGGCCCCAGCCAACCTGGCCTTGAACACCCCCAGACACGGGGCACCCACCCCCTCTCTGGGCAGCCCCTTCCAGCCCCTCCCCACTCTCTCTGCACAGAACTTCCCCCTCAGATCTCCTCTCCCCCTTCCCTCCTCCAGCTTCACTCCAGCCCCCTTGTCCTGCCAGTCTCTGCCCTTGAACAAGCTGATTCCCCTCCTGTTCCTCTGCTCCCTTCAGGGACGGGAAGGCTGCAGTGAGGTCCCCCCACAGCCTTCTCTGCTCCAGGCTGACCCAGCCCAGCTCCCTCAGCCTCTCTCTGTAGGGGAGCTGCTCCAGCCCTCTGAGCATCTCCGTGGCTCCTCTGACCCCTCTCCAACAGCCCCACATCTCTCTTGCACTGGGGGCCCAGCTCTGGACACAGGACTCCAGCTGGGGCCTCCCAGGGCAGAGCAGAGAGGGACAATCCCCTCCCTGTCTCTCTGCCACCCCTCTGCTGATGGAGCCCAGGATCCCATCACCCTCCCAGCGTGCTGTATCTGGAAGCAGCCTGCCTCAGTTCTGCCACCTGGGCCTGATTTCAGGAATGGAAATGAAAAGTTTCGGTACATGGTACCAAACCTCCCCCTGGTACAGTGACCTGCCATCACTGAACACAGAACCAGACTCAGGGCAGGTGAAATGCTCACTCTCCTCTCTTCAGCTGTTCCCAGTCCTGGGCACTGGGGCACTGGGGGGCAAGGCTCCTTACTGAAGTTCCTTGAGCATTTTACCCTCGGATGCCCAAACACTGCCCGTGTCCAGTCAGCTCCAGAGCTGTAAATCTTGACTACATCAAAAGGTTTGACTATCACAATGGGAATTTTGTGACCTTTACTGTGGGTATCCAATACCAAACACTTGTCCTTGTGCAACAACAGCTTCTTATTCTGATCCCTGGAATGGAGACTGCTGAGTACACGCTGCCTCTCTCAAAAGGCCTGGTTCCTCCTCCCCAGCAGGCACAGGCAGGGGTGCTCAGCCCCTCTTGGGGGGAAGCGCTCATCCCACATACAAACCCAGAGGAAGGGTTCTGCAAACCCAGCTGGGATGCTTCATACTGCTGTTGCCCATCTCCTGTGCCACGGGGGCTGCTGGAGAGCGCAGCCCTCACAGGTACAGAGTCCCAGTGCGGTTCCTAAGACAGAAGTATGACCTATCTGTGCTGAATGGTTCTCTGAAATCATCAGCTCAGAGGGCAACAGCAGCCACATGGAAGCCAGCAACACCTTGGGCATCTTCAGGAAAGGAACTGAGAGTGAGGACACTGCTATAAACTGCTGCATGCCTACACTGTCATCTCGCTTTCACCTATGGTCCAGAGAGTCTTAAAGCAGCAGAAGGATTTTTGCCAGGTCACTTTGTGATGGTAAAATAGAGTTGGGTTTGCCTTGCTTCTCAAAGACCACCCTTTGCACCAAGATCACTGTCAGTCCCCTCCTCAGCCCACATTATTTGGGCACCAGTTTGGAGCGTTCAGGCGCCTGAACTCCAGGCAAGGTGCCCCATGCCCTGCAGTGCCAGGGCCCTGCAGAAGCCCCAGGAGAGAAGAGCACCCCTGGAAAACACACAGCCTTCTCAGTACCTGTCTGTGTGTGTGCAGGTTGTGGCTGTGCAGCATACCAGAAAGCTGACTGGGTGGCCAGTGAGTGTCAGGGCATTGGCTCCACAAGGCAGGGAAGGCCCCTGAGATTTCACTGCAGTCAGCTACACTTTCCTGTTCATCTTCCCCTCTTCCCAGTCTCATGTAAGCTTCTGCTCCCCTTGGCCACTTCATTTAGCACTTGAATTGTATTTCCATGGCCCTGCCAGGAAGCCACCCCAGGTGTATTCCTCACCCTCCATTCACCTCTCCTCTCCCCTCCCCACAATTGCATGTAGCAGAGATGTTCACACGTCCTTCCTGTCCTCAGCTATTTTCTCTGTCCCTTACTTTATCTCCCTTCCAGACCACTTTTAACTTCCTCCTTTCACCAACAATTTCGGTCTGGGGGCAAGAGGACAGTTGCAACAACCAAGCAAGTGAGCCAGCAACAGCCTTGTGCTGCTTCCTGCCCCACTCTCCCCTGCCCATGCCTGGTTGCTGTAGTTGTGCTCTCCTGTCCAGACCCGTTTCAGTCACCAGCTGTAATTGGGTCCCTGGGTTTCAGTGTAGCTGTTGTTACAATACCAACAGTGTCTGATGTATAAATGCTGTAAACCATGGCAATAGTCATTGGAAGAAATACTGGAAAGTCCCTGAAAAATACTGTTAACTCTTCCTTGGAAGAACAGAGGAGCCAAGCACTGGTTTGCTGGCCCCTGCTCCCCTGCCTGTGCTGTATATAATACAAACATCCTGGTCATGTATCAGGTGACAGATGCATTATCCATGGGCTACTTGCTTCTGTTTACACATCGCTTCCCATTCTGGGAAGGACTGTGCTTCTTGTGTTGCTTTCACACAGATGGGAAAATCCCAGGAATATTACACGTGGCACCAGCTTGATACTGGAGGCTCGTTCCCAGCACTGCATTTACTCTGGTTTGTACTGGGCTATCGTGAGGGACGGGAAGTGGATCCCTTGGGAGTCAGACAGACTGCCATGGAAACTTCTGGGTCAGCAAACAGGCATCGTGTCTCCATGAGCAGACGTGAAACGAGGCTTTCAGCACCTGTGACAACAACCCTGAGAGATTTGCTGTTGAAAGCCACAGTGGAAACCCATTATTAGTATTACCTGCAGCTGGTGATTGTTAATGATGACGATGTGTGCCAGCGTGCAGATGCCTTCACAGTTTCTGTAGTTTCTAGAGAGGAAGATGCTGCACGTGGAAGAATCTAGAAGGGAGGCAGAGAACCTAAGCACAATCTGGACATTACAAGAGGAATAAGCTGTTTTCCTTTGCTCAGCTCTAATGCTCAGGAGGAGTTCCAGTGCAAACTGTGCCACTGCAGCTGGTATCTCCACTATCTACAGAGCATCCTTCAAACCCATCATGCTTGTGACAGTGGCTTCTACCACTTAATGACATGCTGCAGTACACACATCCAGTTGCTTTCAGCAGGACACACCGAAAGCAATATGATTTTCTCAAATTTTCTCTTCTTTTCTCCACAATTCCTTTCTAAACACTTCCTAAAACTCTAGATGTGCTTTTGACCACTGTAAGACATCACAAACAGTTCTCAGACTGTGACACCCAGATGTACTTCCTCAGCGACAGGAGCTATTCACAAACCCTTCTGTGTATGAACCCTCTGCTGAGGGGGGAGAAGCCTCGCAGAGAGACCAGCCCCATGAAGTTTAACAAGGCAAGTGCTGGATTCTGCCCCTGGGAAGGGACAGCCCTGGCTGCACCCCCAGCCCTGGGGATGGCCTCACCTCCAGTCCTGGGGGCAGGTTTGGGTGCCACAGGACAAGAGGAACACAAAACTATTGGAGAGTGTCCAGAGGAGGCAGTGAGGATGGGGCAGGTCTGGAGGGGAAGCTCCCGAGCAGAGGCTGCAGGCCCTGGGGTTGCCCAGCCTGGAGAAGAGGAGGCTGAGGGGAGGCCTCACCCCACTCTGTGGCTGCCTGCCCAGGGGAGCGAAGGGGCAGCGCCCATCTCTCTCCTCTCTGTGGGGCCCAGGGCTGGAACCCGAGGGGACGGCGTGAAGCTGCCAGGGGAGGGTCAGGCTGGGTGTCAGGAAGAGGGTCTGTGCTGAGAGGGGGGTCGGGCGCTGGCACAGGCTCCCCAGGGAAGGGGTCCCAGCCCCGAGCTGGGCTGAGGGCAAGAAGCGTCTGGCCGCTGCGCTCAGTGCCCTGCTCTGCCTGGGCTGGGCTGTGTGGGGCCAGGAGTGGGGCTGATGGGCCTTAGGGGTCCCTCCCAGCTCAGGGGCTTCTGGGGTTCTATGAATAAACAGGTTATGGGTGTTACTGGGCTCACTGGTATTAAGTTGCATCGGCCCTTTCAGGGAACAGGCGTCATCTTACATCTTTCTACAGCTTCCCACAGGCAGCACAGCTATTCTCCAGAATTAACAGATATAATCCCTTTTAAATTACCACCAACACCCGACAGGCCCAGCTACCTGATTCCATGGAAGTTAACATTCATGAGGAACGGGGTGAGAGGTTCTGGAAGGAGAAGTTGCACTATGTGACCAGACCCTGCTTCCTGGCATCTCCTCGGGCTGGAGGGGGCATGTGAAGTGAGGCTTTTCCCTCCCAAGGACACCCTGGCAACCCCAGTGTCGGTCCCTCCGTTCCTCCTATTCCTTACTGGAAGACAGGCAAACGGGGGGAAACCCAGTGTTTTTCCCTTTTGCAGAGCACTGTTTCTCACCCCGATACTCTCTATGAAAACCTGGGGAAACAAGAGGAAAGCTCGTTTTCGTTAGAAAAGTATCTGAGAGCACATTTGGAGCCACTTAATCCCCCCACTTCCAAAGAAGCCTTGGGTTTTTGAGAAGTCATCAGAAAGAGGAGAGTGAAGCAGCTTTTCTGAGTCAGATAATACAAGATGTCAGGATTCCAAAGCCAGTTTTTTAGCACTGAAGCAACACTCACACCAAGTCCCTGAGATTAATTCCCCTGCAACCCTTTTCCAGAGCGATGAACGCTCCCCCAGCTCATACAAGGACCGAATGAGTAAGCCCACCCCCTTAGCCTGGCTTTCCATCTACAGACACATATTACATCCTTCCACAGAAATAGCAAGGCTTCACAACTGTTGACAATCCTTTTCCTCTGCTGTTTTGGGTTTTGAGGCCAAGTTTACTCAAGTTTGTAAGCAGACAAGAATCAGAAATCAGCTGTCCCCACTAGAATGTCAATGTAACTGTGAAACACTCAGCACTTCTCTTTCCCTTAGGAAGCTCCTCTGTAAATGCTTCTGTCCCATGCGTTGACCTTCTTATTCCATACGGCTGTCAGGGAGAAGGGACCTTCTCTCACACCCAGGGGATGGATACACCTTTTGGCTTTTTCTCTGCCACCAAGGCCAGGCAACGAGTGTATTCGTGGTTCCTGGATTCACACCTGTTCTTTCTCAGGAGTTTTGCTTTGCACAACACCAGGGCATTTCTTTCTGAGCGAGATTTACGAACAATCTCTGGCATCCCTGCTGCCTTCAGCAGACACCACCATCCCCCTTCCCCTCCTACCTTGCCTGGCATCCCCTCCTCCCCTCCAAGCCCTCAGCAGCCGGACAAGCAGCCTCAGGGCCATCACAATTCACAAGTGGTGAGGGAAAACCAATGCAGCACAAAAGAAGCGTTAGCCCCTCGTTGGGTCTGTAAGCACCCGCCTTGGTGTAACCAAGGGGAGGGAGCAGAGCCTTGGGGAGAGGTTCTGCAGTGGGAGGGGACCATTCACATCAATTCTACCAACCCTTAGCGGTGCCTGGGATCCCAGCGCTCCGGTGCCACCACATACTGGCACTGTCCACATTCAGGAGCAGGGTGAAGCCAGGCCAGGGTTGGAGAGGTACCATTTCACTACAGCATCTAATAGCTTGAATCTGGGGCATGATGATGCCAAGATCTGAACTCCTACCAGTCAACACTAAGGCTTTACACAATCCTTACACCTTTACTGTATTGTATTGTATTTATTTTAATGATGAGATTCCAGGCTCCTTCCAAGGCAGCCTGTGTGTTTCTGAGGCACCAGACTGCCACGCTACAGTAACGGGCTCTGAGAGAGACACTCCCATTCTGCACAGAGCACACGTCTTCCCCGCAGGACAGCAAATAAAAGGCTCAGACAGAGCAGGTATTTGAACCCCACCCCATTTCTGGGAAGACCATAGAAACTGAGCCATGTGTTTGCTCACGGGAAGGGAGGCTTTACTGGGCAAACACCCTACCTGTAAGGAGCAGAGCAGGTACACTCGATGCAGACAGTGCCCCTCTGTGCCAGCTGCTCTCCTGTTGTGTGTGAGCTCGTGGCTGCTGTTTGCCTGGTAGATGCTGTGGTTCCAGCTCTGCAAAGCACTCCTCCTTCCTCCTGCTTTGAATGCTACGGGTATTCACCTGAGACAGCCAGTACTGCACGTTCACCACTGATCTCTGCAGAGACTGCTCCACCCAAAACACAATGAAAATTCCTTCCTGGGCTCTCCCAAGGTATGTGCCCATCCCAGGAATAGGCATTTCCAACTGGCCAGCCTGTTTACAAGGCAGCAGTTGCCCCTTCATCCCTTTGGTTCCACACCAGCAATTAGCTGAGGACAATAGCAAGGGGCAGCTCTGCTGCTCACAGGCTCTCTTGCCCTGTGCTCTGTGCTCTCACCACTACTTTTTGTACAAAAAGTGGGGATTTCTGTAGCTGCTCCAGAGGCCCCTCCTGTCTGCAGGCAGCTGCAGAGCTGGAGATGGGAGATCTGCCTCCTGCAGCATCACGTTACCCTAACACCAGAATGACAGTACCTCACACCCATGTGCCAGGGCTGCAGGCTGCTCTGCTCAGGGGTGCCTGACTGCTGAACCCAGCACCTGGACTGCTGGGAACCTTGTCCACAGTGTCAGGCTAAACTGCTGAACAGATCCAGCAGCTCTGGCTTGGGTCACTGCCCAAAGTCTGTCAAGACACCTGGTGCCCTTCTCTAGCCAGGAAGTGGGTATCTAAGTACCCTGGGTCATCTGTGCCTCTGGAATATTTATTTTCAAACGGGGAAACTTGCTTTATGTGCAAGACTTGCTGGGGTTATTTAATCCACCTTGTTTCCATGCAGGACTAGCCTCCTAGTACTTTTTGGGAGGTTTACCACTCAGCTGCTCAGATTGAGAGGGAATGGGACTTACTTGGCCAAAATCACCTTCACGATGAGCTGTATCCATCCCTAGTACTTCTTGAGGCTGAGACTGGACACCTCCTGCATGACAACTGCTGTGGGCAGCCCTGCAAGGGCCACAGAAACAAGGCCTAAGAACTAACTCCTGAAAAACACCACGTGTGGCTCTAAGTCACAGGTTGCCTCCTGTACTGGCTTTTGATGCCAGCACGCACCAGGAGGGCTGGCAGAACAAGAACAGCATGCATGGATGGCGTTGAGATCCCAGCACAACTCCACACAGCTTCTGAGATACCCATCCAGGAGACCAATGACAGTGAGCAAACACAGGATGTGGAGCCGCATGGGTTAAGGTTAAATCATGCTGAAACTAAGGGATAGAACCATGTGTCCTACATTACTATTTTGTATGATCAAGTATTATCTCTTCCAGATGAAAAATCAGCAGCAAAACAAAAGCCCATTTCCCCATGCAAGACCAAGCCTATGACAAGCACACACCCCAAGGGACGTGACGTGAGCCAGGCTGGGTAAGGCTCATTCCCAGCAGCTCCATCTCAAACGGTGGCTGTGAGCACGCTCCCCATCTCCTGGAGCTGCATCCCGACACCCTGTCAGGCAATCTGGATTCTCACCCTCCCCTGCCATTTCCTGGTCTGCAAAGGAGAGCAACCTGGACAGGCAGGGAACGGCACCGGGCACCAGGCTGGACGACACCTCTTTCCCACGTACCAGGAAGATGAGGCTGGAGATGGAAAAGGAGCAGCACATAAACAAACCCGTGTGTTCAGCCAAGAAATGCACTGAGAATGTTTCTGAGAAACCACGCTGGCTGCCTGCAGTCTGGAGACAGCAGTGTAAACAAAGGCGCTGCTACCGGCATCCCGGCACTGGTACCTCTGCCAGCAACCCCCATTTCCTCAAGTAACAGCTGGCTGCCCTGCAACCTTCTGTTTCCTCAACTCCCCTCCCTGACCCCTGAATCTCCACCTGGCACACACCCTGCTGATGTTCCTGCAGGTCTCAGCAGGGAAACCGGTCTCTTTGGGGGGGACGATGCAAGTAAGAACTTCTTCAGCTGGCCCTGGAAATCAGAAGCCTGAGCACGATGATGGGGGCCACTGGGCACCTCCAAATGAGGCCCAAAATTGGACATGGCCAAAACCCTGCTTTTAGATCTGACCCCTAGAAACCCCCCAGCTCTGGCCCACCTACCTAATTAAAAAACCCAGCCCAAGTATTAAAGCTATTTTACACACAACCACCTAAGTTTAGCACTCCAGAAGGAAGGTGTGTTGAAAACAGAAAAAAGCTTTTTAAAAACTGGGGTTTGCCCTGCAAGTGAAAAGATGATACACAAAATGTACCTGGCAGCACAGCTAGAGATCGAATCTGACACAAGGAAATGCAGATTCTGTGAACTTATCTGGAATATTTGAGATCTCCAGATCTCCTGAGTGCACCCAGTTGCATTTTGCATCTGGAAGAAGATAAGCCTTTATTTTTTATACTTTGCAGGACAGCAGAGAGCTTTCAGCCCATGTCCAACACATCTGTATCCCATTTTTATCTGCCCTGGGCAGCAGGGAATGGACTCCCCCCTTTGCTCTGCATGTTAAATCTCCTTGATCCCAGCCCACCAGTTCTCTTTCACTCTTCTGATTCTCTCCCCATCCTCCCGGGGGTCAGTGAGTGCCTGCGTGGGGTTTAGGTGCTGGCTGGGGTAGAATCACAACTCTCCTAAGAGCAGATGGCCCTGTAAAGTAATTATTCATCAGACCTGGAGATCTAGGTGGCTAGATGAGTGTCTGGAGTGTTTCAGCACACTGATGGATTCCAGATTCACAAACCACACCCCGTACCTGCACAGTGACACTTTGAGCAGCTGCTGGAAAAGCTGGGGGCTGGGGACAGTGCAGCACCTGCCTCTGCAGAATGAAACCCTGCTGCAGGAACCGTATGGCACATGCCATTGCTTTGAAGGATTTACTGAGCATCAGCCAGAAAGAATATAAACAGCTTGTGTTTGGGCTTCACCCAGCACAGTAACATAACAATACCAGCATAAAATGGGTGCAAATAAAATCTGAGTACACCCTGCGTGCTTGTACTTCCTTCTTCCTGCTGAAACAGTACAAATGTTCATCATATTTGCAAGCAGAACATCGGAGCCAAAATTGAATTTGCACCTCACTGCACCACGTGAGGTCTGGGGGAAGTCTGTAGATAGCACAGCTGGATAATAGTAACGGGAAGCAGAGGGTGTGCTTACATCAAGCACAATCCACCACCTGAATGCATACGCTCTATTTGCTTCCATTAAAGGGGTCAGAACCACAGCCCCTGCTTCCCCCAGAACTTCTCCACCATCAGCCTCCACGCTCCTTCCTTAAGCACCAACCATTTTTTGATGGTTGGTACCATCATATTTGATGCAGCTCAGCTGCTCCTCCTGAGCAGTGAGAGCTGTCCGTGCAGGTGTCAGCTCGCTGTGTCACCCAAGGCAAACGGTGAAGAGCCAGTGGCTTGTCAAGAAATCTGAGCTCTGGAAGCTTCACGTGTGAGTTATCAATGCCCAGTAAACACAGGCACAGCAGCCTGGGCTGGTGCACGGCCGGCCAAGAGAATGCCAGCACCAGCCCCCTAATCAAGCCAGCAACACCTTGTTTGTTGACTCAGTGAATTCCTCTTCTCAAGATTCTATCAGCCCCTCACTTTCTGCCAATTCCTTTCCCAGAAAGCTGTGACTATGGAGTCCCTGTGCCCTGGGGCTCCTGCTGTGACAGGCTGAGTGCTGAGGCTGCTCTAGCTTCTCCTCCCCTCCAGCCTTTCTGTGGTACCCACTCCAACACCATCAGTCTACCAGAGAGCAGCAAGGTCTGGCAGCAGTGCTCAGCTCCAGGGGAGGTTACTCTGAGAGCAGCAAGGTCTGGCAGCACTGCTCACCTCCAGGGGAGGTTACTCTGAGAGCAGCAAGGTCTGGCAGCAGTGCTCAGCTCCAGGGGAGGTTACTCTGAGAGCAGCAAGGTCTGGCAGCACTGCTCAGCTCCAGGGGAGGTTACTCTGAGAGCAGCAAGGTCTGGCAGCACTGCTCACCTCCAGGCCCGAGGAAACAGGCACTGTAGCTCCTTCATACTGAGCACTGCAGCTTCACCTGCTCCAAGATAAAACACACACATGCACAGGGGAAAAGGAGAAAGAAGAAAAAGAAAAAGAAAAAAAGAGATAAAGGAAAAGAAAAAGGGAAGAAGGAAAAGAGAGGAGAGGAGAGGAGAGGAGAGGAGAGGAGAGGAGAGGAGAGGAGAGGAGAGGAGAGGAGAGGGAAAGGGGAGGAGGAAAGGAAAGGGAAGGAAGGAAAGGAAATGAAAGGAAAAAGGGAAGAAAAAAGGGAAAAGGGAAAAGAGAAAAGGGAAAAGGGAAAAGGAAAGGAAAGGAAAGGAAAGGAAAGGAAAGGAAAGGAAAGGAAAGGAAAGGAAAGGAAAGGAAAGGAAAGGAAAGGAAAGGAAAGGAAAGGAAATGAAAGGAAAGGGAAGGGAAGGGAAGGGAAGGGAAGGGAAGGGAAGGGAAGGGAAGGGAAGGGAAGGAAAGGAAAGGAGAGGAGAAAGGTTTTTTTCATACCCAAATCTTTCCCCGAAGTCATCAGGGGACTGGATTGAGTAAGAATCCTGGGAAAGAGCTGTTAGTTTGTCTGGACACACTTGACCTGTCGGTAGGTCAAATGCTATAGAGTAATTTCCTTGTTGAAAATTTCTCCTGTTTTTCCTGCTGGGAGGAGAGGCGGAAGGACAGCAAGCAAATGTCTTCTGATACTCAAACGACTGGTTGAAGCAAGTAAAGCAGCAGCAAAGGGGTATGCTGGATGAGGAGGGTGTCCAGGAGCGAGTTCCCAGTGAGAAGTGCCCAGTACAGCTTGTTTCAGATGCTGTGTACAGGCCAGGGCCATCCAGGTGGAAGGTGGGACCAGTGCTCCACTGGAAAATGAGGAGTCAGGCAGCTGGGAAACCTCACAGGAGAGCAACGGTTGTGTCAAACCCAAGTGCTGGTGGCAAACTTTATCTGAATGAAACTACTCAGATCCCACAGCAAAACACAACAGGGGGCAAGTGGAATGGTTCTTTCCAGTCAAAGCCCCAAACAATTTAGTTTTATGGGAATGTTGACTATTTAGAAGAAATATGTTGAAAAATGAACCTGCATGTAGCAAGGTGATTTAAGAACAGGCTGCCCAGAGAGGGGTGGGTGCCCCATCCCTGGGGGTGTTCAAGGCCAGGTTGGCTGGGGCCCTGGGCAACCTTGTGTAGCTCCAGGCCTGGAGGTTGGTGGCCCTGCCTGTGGCAGGGGGTTGGAGCTCTGTGATCCTTGGGGTCCCTTCCAACCCAGAACAGGCTGGGATTCTATGAGTCCCCAGGATGGCAACTTTATTATCTTCAAGTACAACTTCTTCATTTTTCCTTCATTGCAACACACCAATGAAAGTAGCCCTGAGGATTAAAGCGTGGGTGCTGGAGAGGACTTCAAAGATCTTCTGATGCTTCCAACCAGTGTTCCCATTTTCATGTGGTCACTGGTCTCGTGTCACTGCTTTCTCAACAGATGTCATCACTTCCATCAAAAGACCACAACTATCCAAAGCACACCCTCAAAAATTACTCAGCTCCACTGAACCTGGAAACGTAGTTGGATTGCAACTGGCTTAATGCAGGTTTGGGGTGGGGAGGGCTTTTTGGGTTGGGGCTTTTTGTTGGGCAAATAGTTAATTTTTAACTGAGTGAAGAGTTTCTTTTTTAAGACATTTGTCCATGCTTTGCTTTGAACTATTTGAAGCTGTAACAGCTTTTTATGTATTTCCTTTGGAAGGGCTTGTTTCTCAGCAGAGGGAAACCTTTGCTATCAGGCTCAAAGTATAAGGATGGGAGGACTCTGCTTTCTTTGAGAGGTCCCCTTGAGAAGTAAAAGCCTCACCTTGGTTAGCAGTGCCCTGCAGTGAAACACACATTTTACAGCTTGGCTCGAACTGAAAATGTTGGGTTTGGTTTTCAAACCAAAAAAACCCACTTATTTTATCAATTCACACTCCATGGGGAACCCCACTGCAGAGCATCACTGCCTAGAGAGCACCAGCAGCAGGGCAGCACAGAGCTGGCTCTGCATCCCCTCTCCCGTGCTCAGAGAGCAGCAGCAGCACAGCCACCAGCTGCATCATGCCTGTACGAGGCAGACCAGGGAGCCAGGCACACCGGCCCCAGCACCCAGGGGCACGTTCACTGTGTGTCCTGCAGCCCACAGAGCCAAGATCTGCCCCAACAGCCAGGAAACCTGCCTGCTTCTGGCAGACAAGGGGGACCTGAGAGCCCACAGCAAGAGATCCACTTTCAGCCAGGGGACAGGAGATGGGACAAGGGGAATGGGCTCAAGCTGCCCCAGGGCAGGGTCAGCTCAGCTGGGAGGGCAAAGTTCTTCCCTGGCAGAGTTGTGGGGCTGTGGCACAGGCTGCCCAGGGAGGGGGCTGAGTCCCCACCCCTGGGGGTGTTTAACAGAGGGAAGATGAGGTGCTGAGAGATCTGGGGCAGCACAGGACAGGGATGGGTGGACTCCAGGGGCTTCAAGGGCTTTTCCAACCTGGTGACTCTGTGATTCTCCCTCTGAACAGAGAGCTGCTCCTGGGGCTTCTACAGATCCAAGAGCAAAAGCCTGCCACAAGTTGGCAAGATGCAGAGCACTCCCAGCTGCTGGCAATGCCAAGAGAAGCTCTTTATGCCTTTCAGGAGTTGTGCTGACCTCAAAGGTTTATCAGCTGAGCAGCTATGTGGGGGTGGAAGGTGTAACCCAGTTGTAACCTTTATCCAGGGTCATGCCTGCTACTGAACTGCTGCGGGTTCTCTCTCACTGGGGTAAGAGCAAATTACTTGAACAATTTGCTCCCATTTTCAGCATGAACCCCCTTTTGCCCTTGGATGTTAAGTATGAAATATCAGAGCCAGTCAGGCTAGCTGCCAGTCAATGTGCTCTCTGAAGCTGCTGCACGGCCAGGAGCCCCACAGAGTGAGGCTGCAGTAGCTGCAATCCCATTAGCTATCTCAGAGAATGTCAGTTGGCATTTCAGACTGAAAACCAGAGGAATGATTACCAAACGGGCTGATGTCAAAGCCAACCCTTTATATTTGCTAAAGTAATGCTTAAGTAATACAAACACATTCCTTTGCAGTTATTAAGAGTGTTGCTCATGCTCTTCTTGTCACCCGTGAGCACAGGTAAGGGAGAACTTCCAACTCTGTTGAGGGGAAGGAGACAGACGTAAGGACTCCAGAAGGTTAAAATTAGGTGACAATCCAGGAAGACAGGTAAGAAAATACAGACCATCGTGTGCTATGAATGATAACTTAGAATGCAGATGTTAGTATCTCACACAGCAGTGTGTGATGTGTGCCACGATGCAGCTGGCAAAACTGAGTTGAGATCCTTGGTGCCCCACGCTGAACAACGGGACATGTATTTCTCACACCCTCAGGTACCATTTGCAAGGGGATATGAACTGGAAACAGTTCAAAACTAGAGAAACCCACGAGGAAAATCAAGAAAATAAAACATCTGATAAATATAAGACATATTTTGGACTAAATTGTAGCATGATATTGAAATTTGGCTACAACCTCCAGCTAATCTTGCTGGAAACTGAAAAGCCACAGTCATAGCTCTCAGAGAGCAGAGATGATTGTACCTCATGACAGAGCTGGAACCACAGGAGGAGTGGTGGGTGCTAGGGAATAGCACCCCGACACACCTCAGGGATTCTATGAAACACAGTTTGGTGCAGGAAAAAAGGTAACATAATAAAGAGTGGGTATCACAGAATCCCAGACCAGTTTGGGTTGGAAGGGACCTCAGAGCCCATCTAGTCCCACCCTCTGTCATGGGCAGGGACACCCCACCAGCCCAGGGTGCCGGGCTGGAAGGGGCTGGGAGCTCTCCCCAGAAGCAGCCTTCTCTTCTCTTCTCCGGGCTGAGCCAGCCCAGCTCTCCCAGCCTGGCTCCAGAGCAGAGGGGCTCCATCCAGCCCTCCCATCATCTCCATGGCTCCTCAGGACTGGCTCCAAAAGCTCCTCCTTGTCCTGGGGACCCCGAGGTGGAGGCAGCACTGCTGGGGGGGTCTGTGTCCCAGAGCAGAGGGGCAGAACCCCCTTTCCCAGCCCCGTGGGTCCCACTGCTGGGGACACAGCCCAGGACACATCAGCACCCTGCACCCTCTGACTGTAGCCATTAGTAGGTAGCAGTGACTTGACATTTTTCTAACTCATTCTTACAAATCAGAACACAATTCATTCCTACCCAAGGTACTGGAGGAAACACCCAGCTGGTCAGGGAACACCCCTGCCCCTGCAGAGACTGCCCATGCTAATTGGTTTCTAGAAAATGTTAAACAGTTGACCTAAGGCTTGTATCTGGGGCATATCCTCCAAACTCAGTTCTGTGTAGTTAAGAAAACTCTTGTTGAAACAAAAGAGACTGTCTCCTCTCTTGTTTAATTGTCTTTGGCTTTTCTGGGCCAGCACATGCATGCCCTCACCAGAGGTGCCAAGCCAAATACCTGCTGTGGGAAGGCAAGCAGCCAGAGTGTGCAACAAAGAACTGGAATCACTTCCTGCATGTAAGAAATGGACAGCTGAATGAGGCAAAGAAGTCATGTGGCTAGTAACAATCCATGTGGCTCCCCTAGCCTGCCCAACTGGGGCAGCTTTCTGTGTGCCCGTAACCCAGAGGCCCACGCTAGGGACAGGGGGATTTCAGGCTATCTTCACACTGCAGCTGCATCCTGGGTTAACCAGCCAGCAGCCAACCCAACCACAGAGCTGTCTGTTCACTCCCTCCACCCAGAGGGATGGGGGAGAGAATCAAAGAGGTAAAACTTGAGGTGGGAGAGAAAATCAGCTTAATAGGACCAAAAAAGAGGAGGGGAACAATGGACTACACAAAACAAGAGCTGCACTGCACAGCTTGACTGCTCACCACACAGAGCCAATCCTCAGGCAGCTCCTGAGTCGAGCCACCTCCCAGCCAACCCCCCGTTACACACACAGCGTGATGCCACATGGTCTGGGATATCCCTGTGCCAGTCTGGGGCAGCTGTCCCAGCCGTGTCCCCCCCCAGCTCCTCGGGCACCCCCTGCCTTCTCCAGGGGGTACAAGAAGCTGAGAAGGCCCTGACTGCTTGGCAGCAACGAAAACATCAGTGTGTTATCAATGTTGTGCTCATCCTGAATCTGAACCTCAGCACTGTGCCTGCTGCTCGGAAGGAAGCAAACTCAGTCCCAGCCCACACCAAGACACGCTCCAAGTTACCTGAAAGGCAACTTCAGCCAGGCAGATACAAAGGCTCTGGTGAGTTCTGTGGTACCTACACTGACACCACCACTCGTGAGAAGCAATTCAAATGTAACATAATCTATGCTGCCTGCAGCCAGTACATGGCAGACATCTCTATAAGGAAAGAGATCTGGTGCAAGCAGGGAATAACTCAGCTTTCTAAATACTGGCTGACGCAATATTATCTGTGCCCTGTCTTTTCCTTACTTCCAAGAGGAAAAGTGCTGAAGGTGGTGAAGGGAGCCAGAGGAGAGGGTAGAATCCAGGGGAGTTCATCTACAGCTCAGCCTTGTTGCTGCTGTCATGGGACTGAAGGGATCCTACCCACGTTCACGTGGAAGGTAGCTGAAGTGATGTGGAAGTCTGTGGGTACAGAGCCTTGCTCAGGCAGAAGGTCCTGCCTTCTGAAGTACACCCAGAGATACCCACTTCCCTCGTGCCAGGCCTGCCTGCATGAGGACTGACTCTGTAATGCTCCCAGGTCCCCTCTCTGGCTGCTGCTCTCTCAGCACGGGGCTCTGCTGGAGACCTGGCTGCCGGGTCTCGCACACGGCTGCTCCGCGGCCAAACCAGCCTCACACTTCAGCCCCCAGGAGACTGCTGGAATTTCCTCAGCAGTAACCACTGTGGAATGAGTCTGACAGTTCAGATATTGTGAAGAGTCATCCAAGCATAAAACCCGGCACGATCACGTAAACTGTCCTTACTCATGTGTACTGTCCAGGAGCCACACGTAATCTGACTGTGTATGAGTGACAATTTCTTACCCAACAGATCTGCTCCCCACATTTATTCAGAGCTGGATCTCCTAATGATAGCTTTAATGACTTGCACTGGATTATCTGTGCATCATCCTAACAGTTCATTGCCTCAGTTTGCTGGGCAAATCCTTCTTCCTGGTAAAGCAGCCTGAGCCTCAGTTTTGCTGTGGTTAGGAGAGAACTGGTTGCAGACACACAGAGGCCTGTGGGGTGGAACACAGCACCTGATCCCCAGAGATCTGGGTCCCTCCAGTGTGTGTGTCCTACTGATATGCACAGTAGTGCACATGCACTAATAAAGCCTGAGTTCACTAGTGCTGTGCTGTGAGGAACATGGCACTTCTGTGGGGCAACCATACTGGGTACTCAGGGCAATGCTCACGGTGCTATAGCCTGGAGGGAGCAGTGGCTCCATCCCTACGCTCTCGAGGGATCCCAGAAAAGGTTTCTAACATTTCTGGTCACCCCAAAGCACCTGTGGGCAGCTGTCCATTCTCAACAGCTTTGGGGTTTATGGTTTTCTTAAGGAATCTCTCTAGTTTTCAAGGAGAGCATGCTCCAGCACCTCAGCTGCCACTGGCTACAAACACAACATGCAACACTGCTTACTGGGCTCTATTACTGCTACTACTGCTTAGCAGGGTGAGTCAGGCTGCAAGAATAGAGCCTGGAAGAGCATCTCTGCCACAATGTTTTGTCTTGAAGACAGAAGCTCAAGTTGTGTGATGCATCAGCTTTGTGCACAACTTATTATACGTACCAGTGGAGAATCACATGAATTAAAAATAACAAGTATTCAACTAAACCCAAACAATGCCAACCAACCAGAGAGAGAGAGATGGCATATGACTCTCAGGAAGGTAACAGGCCCAGATTTAAAGATGTATGCTCCTTCCAGTCTACTCAGTGCAACTCCCTCCAGACTCCTATACAACCTCTACATCCTCTAGTAGACTACTGTGCACAGCTGCTTCTCTTGGAACCTCTGTTTCTCCCCAAGGCCATGTAAGCCATCCCACATTTCCCCAATGTCTTTCATGTCCTAATCATACCTAAAGAGCTGGACAAGAGACAGCACAGGAGGTAGCTAACTCCAAGCTATGCACTGGCTGCAAGGAGGAACATCTGGATCAGCCAGCTGGCAAGGTGGAAAGCACAGAGTTTATGCTGCAGATTTCCCCTCGGTGGCAGTGCTGGTCTGGCTCCCTCTCTGCCTCCACCCAACACCGACTCTCCACCAACAGGCACTAACTTAGCTGATATCCCTTGATAGCCTTTGCCAAATGATACGAACTTTACTGAGGGGTGAAACTGGGGACAGAGCAGGGTAGAGACACATCTTGATCCTTTTAAGACCACACGAAAAGCCAACAGCTTGCAAGGATGTCATTACCAAGCTACACTTGGAAAGGGGTGCGAATTAGTCATTAGCCATTTCCTGATGACATGGGGCAATCGCCATTAGCTGATTACATACCCTCTTCACGCACCCCATCTCAGGGGAGACTCGGCCAGCAGACATGCCAAGTGAGCTCAGGACCCTGGCTCTGAGTGCCACTTGGTTATCACCTAATAAAGCTCTCGTTAGGACTGAATCACACTACATCCTCCATGCTTTGAGTCCTGACTTGGTTTCGTTTTCAGGCAGTAAATCTAATGGGATTACTGGTAATTTCGCTTTCCATCTTGGCCTGCTGGTATAGTTTTACCTACACTTAATTCCTGTTCTCTCCTCTTCATGTCACTGCAATGCACTGATGACTTGGCTTGCCTCTGAAAAAAGGTAAAAGAAGCTATCTCTGTGCTGAGAGTCTTCTTGTGAGGAAACTATGCCACCCCCAAGAATCAAGTCAAGCCAGTTCAACACAGCCACTGTAACGTGCTTGCTTTCCAGTCACTCTAAGAATGAATCAGAAGCACATCTCTTCTTCACAAACCAGGAATGTTTCACTGAAATCTGGCTGGTTATATCTGGTTTTCCACTAGCACTTAAGGTTTCAGATGTTTATTCTACAGCAAAGAAATATTTATTATGTAGATAAAAGATTAGGGATTGCAGGGGGAGGCAGCTCTACGAACACACTTGCACATCTTCAGTTCCCACACAGCCATAAAGATGTCAGAATCAAAGCAACTTGTGACACACAGTGCAAAAAACCCGACCTAGAGGCTTTTAGGGGTACACAAAGCATCTGAGTTGTGGGGGCAAGGCACACGGCAGCCTGCCTAGGAGCAATCTCATTTGCCCATCTCCACTGATGTTCTCAAGTATCTGTGGAAGAGGAAAAAGGATCGGCTGCAATAAAGGGACATGCAAAATCCTATTCCATACTGGTCACAAAAGTGCTTTGACCGTAATTGAACTATGTCTATGTGTAAATAAAGCTCAGGAACACTATGCAATTTGCTCTACAAGCGCCCAGAAAACTGCTTTTTTGCTGCTAAGAGAAGTCAGCAAAATGCCTTGACAGTCATGAAGGCAAAGAGAGTGATTCTGTGTGCAGAGGAGCGGACAGAAGGCTGGTACTGGTTGAGCATAGGTACACAAATCGGCGTGTCTCTCCCTAGTTGCAGGAAAAAGAAATGTGCGGTTTTCAAGGTGCAGAAAGGGGCGCTCGGGGAGCAGCCCCACTGCCCGATGGTGCGTAGGTGCAAGGGGTCAGCCGGCAAGGCAAGCTCCAGAGCCTCCTTTGGATCAGCACCCTGCACCGCCAAAGAACCTCAGCTCCTTGCAGAGAACGGGTTGAGTCTCCTCGAAGTTCCCCACAGGCGCTCGGGCTGTGCGAGCACCGGGAGCCTCAGGGTACAGGGCACAGCCCGCTGCTCTCCCTGCCCCGCTGCTCGGCACCCGGCAGTGGAAAGGGGCCAACGCGGCTTCCAGGCCGGCCCGGCCCACCTGGCCCGAGGCAGAGGGGGTGGGGAGCCGGGGCAGGACCCCCCTCGGCTCCGCTCCGCGCCCGGGAAATTCCCGACAGCTCCCGGCGGGGAATAAAAGCACCGTCGGACAACGGGGCCGCACAGACGGCTCCCGCAGCACCTCCCGGCAGCACCAGCCATGAGCCCGCACCTCCTCCTCGTCCTCCTCCTGGCCGCCGCGCTCTGCCGGGGTAAGGCAGGCTGAGCCGGGGCACCCCGGGGCACCCCGGGGCCGGGGCAGGGGGGAGCGGGGCGGGCGGGACGGGGCGGGGCGGGGGGCGCCGCGGGGGTCCCGGAGCCGGGGCTCAGGCGGCGCCTCCCCCAGGCGCGCCGCTGGCCGGGGAGCTGCGCTGCCGCTGCGTGCGCACCGTGTCCGAGGTGATCCCGCCGCGGCGCCTGGCCCGCGTGGAGCTCGTCGCCGAGGGGCCGCACTGCGCCGTGCCCGAGGTCATGTAAGTGCCCGGCCCGACCCGCTCCCGGCCCCGCTGCCGGCCCCGGCCCCCGCCTGACCCCGTCCCTGTCCCGCAGAGCCACGACGAAGCACGGACACACGGTGTGCCTGGACCCCTCCGCGCCCTGGGTCAAGCTCATCGTCACCAGGATCCTCAACAGGTACCTGCCGGGGCAGCGCGGTGTCCCTGGGAGGAGCAGCCCACGCACGGCAGAGCGAGGGGCGGCTTCCTTCACCTTCACCTTCCCCGAACTCCGCGCCCCCGCTCCCCGCTCCCCAGCAAGCTGCAGCCCCGCGGTGCTCCCGGCCGCGCTCATCTCGGTGCTTCTGGCGTTTCGCTTTCAGCTCAGCACAGAAAAACTGACGGGGAAGGACCTGGCTGGAGGGGAGAGGAGATGCAGCCTGATGCTGGGAGATTTCTTCTCTCGGAATGCACTGCGTTTGAGCTCAGCCTATTTATTGAAGACTTTATTTAACGTAATGATACCTGGTTGTGTTTATTTAAATACCAAAAGTGCTGTGTAAGACGTATCTTTAGTTTGAACGTGTCTGGAAAGCACAGTTCTCAGTGCTGTATTATTAATTTACTGCCTTAAAAACTTGATCTTGGGCTGCTGTGCAGGAGAAAAAACCCAGAGTATCCTTAATTCTGTCATAGGAAAAAATCTGCCTGGGCTCCAGCAAACGACTGATGAGGCATCAGCATGAATTGTATTTCCATGCTGCTCTTCTCTCTAAGGACCCGAGTAACTCACAAGAAAGTTACTCGGCGGCTCCGAGTAGAGAAGGGAACTGCTGCCTCCCAAAGCAGGTCTTTGACTTGCCTTGCACTTCCTACAGCAGCCCTGTGCCTGGCAAAGGCTTTCCCAGCTGCTGGGAGAAAGCCGTGCAGCCTGCTGAGCTGGAGCCAGAGGTTAATTCACAGCTCCCCAGCAGCTTCTGGTCCCCTTCTGCTGCCAGAAGGCTGGGCACAGGCAGCACTGCTTACCTTGTGCCATCTGCATTTTGAGGGAGCTGGGGGCTTCTGCTCCGTGCAACCACAGACATGTGATGTCTTTATTTGTATGGCATAATGTCATAAATTATTTAAATAATATGGAAGTGAATGTGCTGCTGGTTAATGGATGTTTATTTATTGTAGTCCCGCTCCCTTCAGGAATTCTGTGTATGCAGTTCCCTCTGCGCTCTGTGTTTCTGTCCAGCAGAACATTAACAAGGGGGATCCAAACCACTTCTCATGTTCATATTTAAATGCCATTTTGGTCAGACCATGCTGTTTCTATTCATGCTCTCATTTTCCAAACTGTGGAAGAAACTCTCACAGTCAGATATGTATAATTGTTGTGTAGAGATATCATTATACATCCAGAATAACTGTAATGAGTTCCTGTAAATCGAATGGGAGGGTTTTTTCCTCATGTTTTTATTACTACCTGTGTTTCCTAACTGAGAAATTTCGCCTTGGTACTTCCAGAGTTTTGCTTTTTAAAAAATAAATATTTAGATACACTTGCCTGGTGTCTGTTTGCTTGTGTTAACAGAAGAGTCAGATCTACACCATCAAATGATCAGATCCATTAATGGCTTCTACGAGCTGTGCCCTCCCGTAGTCTTTCACCATTGCAAAGCCACAGTCCCCAGCATTCCTTGGCTTTCACAGGAGTTGTTCTGCACTAGAGAGCAGGGGGACTGACCCTCTTGGTTCAAATAATGCAATGATTTAGGAAGCTGATGGGAAAAGCACCAGGGCTCCATCTTCCTCCCCCCCATTTCACTGCAGTCCCCCAGCAGCTGAAAACCGGGCTAGAGGCAATGTGGGGTGATGAACCAACTTTTCTCACACATCCCCCTAAATATTTCTGCCAGCATCCAGTTCCTTTCAAAGTGAGAAAAGGGACAGGTTTCACATGGCCAACTGGCTCAGACCTTTTCTTAGCCAGGTTAGGAGAAAACTTGACCCTTCCATCCTCACCATGCTTGAAATGATCTAGTGCTGCCCCTTGGAGAGGCTGGAGGAAACCCTGACCTTTTGGCAGACCCGTTGGAAGCCAAGGGCAGGGATGGAACCTGGTTTAGGCTGAATGAAGCCAGCAAACTGCTGTCCTGCTAGCATGGAGGTCAGATAATGCAACTTCATTGCCAGCAACAGATAGAGACTAGTTAAAATATGAAGCTGTGTGATTGTCCTGGGTTTCTCAAGCCAAAGACTGTCTTTCTGTCTGCTGACAGGCTTCTGTCATTTCACTTACTGCACAGGCACAACACTATTCCCACAATGTGTTTTTTTAACACGTTCTCCATGAAAAAGCAGCAGGAGGTGGCAGGCTGTGGGTAAAGCAAGGGCAGTAATACCTACTTCAGCCCCAATTAGCCTGCTGCTAATTTGCTTCTAAGGCAAACTCTCTGCTAAGTAAATAGTAGTCATGGTGGTATGTGTGACAGTGTCACAGAATTAATTCCCAGCTTCTGTGAAGAACATGACAAGGCTGGATGTTCTCCTTACTGAAAGGGAAATCACTGGGAATGTGGAATTTAAAGTGTGCACAGAACTTGCTTTGCAAATTGCCAAGTTGTTCCAGTGACAAATCCACCCTGCAGATGGACCATCAGAGTCAGGCAGATGTACTACAGCATCTGTCCCTTGCAACACCTGCCTTGGCCTCTCCCAGCTCACAGGGGTTGCTGCGACTCAGCAGTGGAAGCCTCTTCTGGGGAAGAGCAGTCCCAGAAGAGTCCCTTTGGTCCACACTTGCAGAGAGTCCAGGGCCTGTTTGGGACACACGTGCACCACCTTAAGACAAATCGGGCTGCAAAGCCATTGCTCCAAGGAAATTCTGCTGCTGCAGTAGGGAAGAAGGCACGGTCCTCCCTTCCTCATACTTACATTGGTCAAAAAGGCTGAAGATCAGAAAGTTCCCAACAGAGAAGCCAAGTGGGCCCATTTCCAAAGCTGGGGGAGTGGGGGGAAAGAGATGTGGCTGCCCACAGAACTCCCTCTGTGACTTTTGGAATCCTCTGGCTACTGGGGCACTTCTAGATGGCTGGAGGAGACTGTGAAGGACAAACTGAGGGCAAGCACAAGCTTGACAGCGATTCACAACTCACTCTGAGAGTGGCAGTGGGATTTCAGCCTTTCTGTGCTCATCTGAGAACCTTTCTTTAGACCTCCAGCCCCTCCATCTCCTCGGTCCACGCATACGGAAATAGCTCCATAGGGAGGGGATGTCCTCTTCACACTGTCCCTGTCACATGGCTGTCACTGCCACAGACAACATGAGGATTTTCTGTCTGCACAACTATTTTGCAAACATGATGACTTTATTTGGATGACTGCCTGGGAGTGGAACGGTACTGAAATCCAGTTCCACATCTGTTTGGCAGCATCTAGCCTGGCTTCCTTAGTAAATAAAGCTTACACTGTGATGAAGCTGCTCCATTCCCCTGGCAGCTTTTGAGCGTTGGCCCTTTTCAAAGTATTTGGATCAAAGATGCTCACTTTCTAGATGTCTTCTGAAAGTCTACAGGACGTAGAGAAATTGAGGAAAAGATGGTAACACACTTACAGCATAAGCATGTAACACACTTTCAGAACACGCTAGGGAACCTAAGGCAGAAGAGAAGTTATGGGTACCTTATTTGAGGGCAGTTCCTTGGCTGGGTTGTGTACCTAATTAGACATCAGAGAATCCAATCGCAGCATTTGATTGGAGGGTTTGTCACTTCTGCTCCTTGTTTGCTCAAAGCACCTTAATCACCCATGGCAGCAATCCTGACCTAGGGAGCAAGGGTCAGGCCTAGCCTGTCAGTGTCAAGTAGAGCCTCATGTTCCTGGGCCTTCCTTCAGGTTCCTAAAAACACGGTCCGTGCAGCGCGGCAGGATGAGCTGTGCAGATTGCGCATTTTCCTGATGTTTCAACACGCATTCTTCTTCTCTCTGTGTCACCAAAGAGTCTTCCTGACACACTAACCTCATGGCAGATAAATGCTTGGAAAGTTACTCCTTCTCCTTGGGCTTCCCTGATTCATCATGGCATAGGAAAATGATCTGGTCTGTCTCCCTTTCTTTTCCCTACTTCCAGGAGGCAGCAGTGCAAGAGCAGAGCATACCTATGGCCTTCCATCATGCTAACTGGTAGTGGGGCAATCAGCCTCTCTTATCTCTCACCAGTAACTAATGACCAAGTGTGACCAAAGGGTTGTGTCAATTAGAACAGGGAGGGGAATCTACCCGTAGCCGGAAAAGTTTGGCCAGGAGGTTGGGCTGGTTCCATTTGCAAAATTCAGCTAATTTCCCAGGCCATAACCCTGGTCCTTTGGGACAATCCTGAATTTTTTCCCTCTTAACTTCATTGAGAGTCTATCTGAAAGTGAAAGTGTGGATGAGATAGTCATCATTTCATCTGCTCCAAGTCAAAGCCTTCGGTAAAGACTCGTGTGATGGCTCCAACATGAAGGGATAGCTGCAGGATATCCCTTGTTTCACAGGGACGTTGGCAGAATAAATGATGCTCATCTGGCTTTTCACTGCCTTTTTTCCTAGAACGTGGTCCTGCTAATGCTGCTCCGAGGGTGCCCTGACAGGGCCAGGTGTGCAGGGCTAGCCTGGCACAGCTTCAAGGGGAGTGACTGAGCAATGCTCCCGGGCACATGAGACACTCTTGAGGCTTCGTGCAGCTCGAGTTTCCTCTCGCTCTGTTGGTGTGGTGGGTGTTTGCACAAGACTTTCCCAAAACGTTAGCCTGGGCCAAAGGTCAGGCCGAATAGTGAAGAGTTTGATATGCTGGAGAATGAAGATGTTCTACCCCATCAATAACGTTCTTGTGAACGTCAAACAGAATGGTTAATTACATCACAGGAAAATGACTGAGCAAATAAGCTTCTCTTATAAGCACTGCAGATGTTACACATTTGTCAAGAAGCCACATTTGCTGATTGAAGAATATTTCCTTTTTGGCACGGTGAAGCAATCTCAGAGCTTCTTCACTTCTTTCTGCAGTGAGTTTCTGCTTCCTCAACACATCTTTATTTCATTGTTACGAGCTGCTCAAGGCTCAGATCCCCTTTAAAAGCAATAGAACAGCTTACTGGCTGAATTAATGCAAATCATTCTGTGTGAATGCATGAAGAACAATAAAGCAGAGCGCTTTGAAAAGCTGTGTCAGCACAAGGAGGTGGTGCAGGGGGACCTGGGCATGTCGTCCAGTTGATTTTATGAGCCCTGAACAGATTAAGTTCCAAATCCCACAAACATCTGTCCTCTAGGTTTTGGACAAGACTGTCCTACTAAAAAGATGGAAACTTTTCCAGTTGACAAGAAGAAACTTTACTTAAAGGTAGCTTGGGGTTTTTTAAAGCCTTCTCATTTATTTGTAATGAAACTCCCCACTGGAGACAAGAAAGACTAGGAACAGCTTTCCAGATGTTTGAGAAGGCAGAAAAAAGGAATGTCATTCCAGATCCTGTTGCTGGGGTTGATAGTTTGAAGCCCACAGGACAGAAGACTCACTGGGAGGTTTCTCACTGAATGGGGAACTTCTTGCTGCTGTTTTACCACTTGCTTGTTTAACTGCCAAACGAATGTAATCACTGATAACTGCTAAATATATGGCTCAGCCTATTCCTGGACACAAATTCCTGCTGAGCGATTAGGATAAGGCTAAGGAGTTACTCTGATGAAATATGCTGCGTTAATGCAGGTTTCTATATGACACAAGACATTGGCCACTCTCTGACAGGGAAGTTCTTTTCCTCCATGAGACAGGCCCTTGACATATCATCCGTAGGGATTTGCTAAGAGCCCAGCCACTGCTGCCCTCCAGGAACTGCTCAAAAAAGAGGTAAAATGCAGGTCAGCCCCAACTGTTCTTCTGTACCTATGTCTACTTAAAGTGACAGCTGAATCAGAGACGAAAAGCCAGCTTCATCTCAGTTGCCACTGATGTCAGTACGATGGGGTCTCCACACGACTCATGAAGTCTGTTCCCTGAAATCCAAGACAACTGTGTTCAGAACCAGGCTGCTGTTGAGCTGCTGCTTTCCAAAGCACAAAGCCTGTTTGCGCAGAACATGCCACAAAAGAAAAACAAACTGAGAGCATAGGAAAGATTTTCCCAAATAAACAAAGCCAGCACATAATGCCATATCTTATAAACAGCCACAAGCCAGGAAATGTTTATATAGGGGGTGGGGGGCTTGGGGAACCTGAAACACGTGGAGAAGAGAGTCAGGAAACAGTCCACAGAGACTATATTCCTGACATTTTAAGGCTCCTTATGATCCCTTTGCATCTGGCACACCTAGCATGTCACTTCAGGTTCCACTCTGAGTACTTTTGTATTGGAGGAATGGGGTTCTTGCACAAAAATGTTCTTTTCCCCTTGTAAGGAAATTTCACAGTAGCAGGCAGGGTTGTGCCTGAGTTTTGGTGCTGTGGAGCAAGAACCAGCACCCAGGTGAGCATTAGGCATTTGGTGCTCACTCACTGAGCTAGAGCCTGCAGCTCTTTCAGAAAACTCATGTGCAAGGCAGAAGGAATTACAGACAGGTAGGAATTAGATACTTGCTCCCTACCCTTTGGCAGGCACTTGGAGAGAAGCACAAACCCCCAGTGCTCTGAGATCTTCCCCTCCCAGTTACTTTAGCACTTCCATGACTTCCTGAAGGGTGGCAGAAGCAAGAAATAGTCAAGTGCCCCAAGGCTGACAGATCCAACGGCCCTAGAGCCACAGAGATGATACTGGCAATGCCCAAATCAGTGAGTTCACACCCAGCTGCGAGAGGAGTCAAGGCAGCTGGTGAATGCCAAGGCAGTTAAATTGGTCAGCGTGCTGGGAAATACCTTTGTCAACACAGCGTTATCTCTATTCTCAGCTTCCCTCTTCCTGGGAGTATTTGGCAATTAAGCATAGAGCTAATTTACAAGCTTGCAGACACTGCACTAACAAATGAGTTTGTGTTGTCATCTCCCCCTGCCCAAGGTGTCCATTGCCTAATATCAAATTGGATCCTTTGCCACCCAGACCAAGGAAAAACACTTACACCATTATTACCTGTTTGCAGAGATCTTAGGGGAGAATTGTAATCTCTTTTCACTGCCCCAGAAAGCACAACAGCAGTCCAAAGAAAAACTGGAGGACTGAAATAAAACAATGCATGACTGCCAAAGACAGGGAAGGAAGCATGGGATGGCAGTGGCACCTCTGGACTGCACCTACTGCCCTGGATCCTCTGGCAGACTTTAACCCTTGGTATCTGTCCAGATGGCCGGAGAGGGTCCCTACCACTCAGTGCTTGACAAAACATTCGGGGCTGTTGGCTTTTCAGCGTAACAACTAAACCCACAATGAAATTAGTGCGTCCTTGGCAGAGAAACCCAGGTCCCAAAATGAAACACGAACTTATCCCTATATGCAGAAGATAAAGGGGGTTGTGTTTCAGTTTTCACTGGCATCTTTTACACTTACAAACGTAAAGAAAACTTGGGATGGGCTCAACTTAATCTGCAACTTCTGATGTGTAAGCGACAGACTATTTCTGCGGGAGTTCCCACCGCTGGCTCCCTGGCGTTGCTGGGCTCCCGCTGAGCGGGGCAGGTTGAACAGACGCCTCCGGCCAGACGCACAGCGCTGCTGGACGGCCACGGGGCCCGACCCCGCAGCCCGCTGGTGCAGGGTGCCGGGCAGGGAAGAGGGCGAGCAGTGGTCGCCCGAGGATGTGCAGGGAGGAGAGAAAGATGCGTGACGGCGTGTGAATCACGTTTCTCCTGCCCGACAACTCCCGGCGGGGAATAAAAGCACCGTCGGACAACGGGGCCGCACAGACGGCTCCCGCAGCACCTCCCGGCAGCACCAGCCATGAGCCCGCACCTCCTCCTCGTCCTCCTCCTGGCCGCCGCGCTCTGCCGGGGTAAGGCAGGCTGAGCCGGGGCACCCCGGGGCACCCCGGGGCCGGGGCAGGGGGGAGCGGGGCGGGCGGGACGGGGCGGGGCGGGGGGCGCCGCGGGGGTCCCGGAGCCGGGGCTCAGGCGGCGCCTCCCCCAGGCGCGCCGCTGGCCGGGGAGCTGCGCTGCCGCTGCGTGCGCACCGTGTCCGAGGTGATCCCGCCGCGGCGCCTGGCCCGCGTGGAGCTCGTCGCCGAGGGGCCGCACTGCGCCGTGCCCGAGGTCATGTAAGTGCCCGGCCCGACCCGCTCCCGGCCCCGCTGCCGGCCCCGGCCCCCGCCTGACCCCGTCCCTGTCCCGCAGAGCCACGACGAAGCACGGCCACACGGTGTGCCTGGACCCCTCCGCGCCCTGGGTCAAGCTCATCGTCACCAGGATCCTCAACAGGTACCTGCCGGGGCAGCCGGTGCGGTCCGCAGGGGATGGGGAGGGTGCTAACGCGAGCCCTTTGGGAGGCCGAGTGAGTTTTGGGGTGGGTGTGAAACAGCGCGGGTGTTGCAGGGATAACAAGCCGCATTCCTGCCGTTGATTTTCCAAGGGGAAATCTGTTTATCTGTGCCACAAATGGCGTGTTTGTTGTGAAGGAAACCCCTGTGGCTCAGGTACAGCATCCACAGCAAATGCCCGGCTCAATGCAGATCTAGCCACAGGAGCTGGTCAGTGTGACCCACCAGCACCAGCAGGCGTCTGTGCCAGAAGACACATCTCCTATGGGACTTATTATCAGGGCCATGCAAGAAGACTTGAGGAAAGATTTCCTAACTGGCTTTATAATTTGAATTCTGCCCGTTGCAGTTCACATAACCATCTCTGAGGGAAGAACCATCTCCAACTGAAGCTACATATGTTTGCGAGAAAGGATGGGAAATGATGCTGGAAGAAGATATAGCTCGACTCTCTGCTTGTGATGACCAGCTGTGCTATGTTCAATCCCTCTGGGACTCCCCCCTCCCCTCCTATTTATTATTGCCTCTTCCTACATGTGTAGTCATTGGCTAAGCTGAAGTGATTTGATGAGGCCGCACAGGCTTTGCTGGGCACCTCTCAGCAACCTTGCTGCAGCTCTCACAGTTTGAGCAGCCCCTCCTTTGTGCAGGCTCCGACAGGTCCATCCTGGGGATCACTGTGCAGGTGTTCATCTAAGACACCGAGGTTTGAGAGGGTGATGTTGATGGCTGTGGGTAACCCTTGCATTAGGAATAATGAGATGGTGAAGTCTGGGTGCTGGCATCTGGCACGTAGCATTTCAGTGCCCGTTGGGGATTACAGGTGAATAAAAGCTGGTTGAAGCAAGGGCAGTGCTGTGCTGCTGTGCTCCACGTGCTGCCTCAGCTGCCTGCAGGAGCCTTGGCTCAGAATGGTTTGCTGATTTTTTTCCCCACTGTAACTTCCTAGGAGTTACTGTGGAATGCCTGGGATCTTTTTGCACAACGTACTGCACAATGAAATTACAGCAAGCTTGCTCCTCAAGGCTCACTTCATTCAATACTTACCAGGGTTTAAGAATTTCTGTGAAATTGTGGGGTTTCCTGCCAAGACTCTTGGGGTTTCTAACAAGATAATATTAGGGGTGGCTTGGTTTTTGGTTTTGGTGGGGTTTTTTCTTTTTAAATGCATTTAAATTTAATTATTTGGTATTTATACAGGAGATGTAAAGGAACAGTAAATGTTCTGAAGAGGCTTAGATATTTTATGTCTACTTGTATGACAGACTGTCACGATTCATACAGAAGAAGTGATTTTCCTTCTGCTTTGGAAAAAAGCGTTCATGTAAAAAGGTGGATTTACCTAGAAATGCTAATGTAATGAAATATACTGCAATAAAAGTATTTTCTTGTTGAAAAATATACTGGGTTTTTTTGTGAATTCCATGCCAGGATGGGCCTGAGGGTGTGCAGGCTTCAGGTGGCTGGGAAGCAGGGAAGCAGTAACCCCTGTGCCTGTTCCTGGCACACCTGAGGTCCAGCTCTCCGAGCTGCTGGGGACACTGTACTGAGCAACCTGCTTGGAGATTCAGAGGCACAGTATTGAAAGGCTGTGGTCAGAGCTGCCCACATGAGGAGAGGGTAACCCCAAGGGATGCACCGAACCCAAGAAAGCCCCTGCAGTCTGCAGGAACATGCTTGCTGGTGTTACTTACAGTGTTTTGAGTGAAACATGTTTTGCTGGGTAGGAAGGAGCAGCGGTGTCTGCTGCAGTAAGAAACCATGACAGTTTACAGCATGTTGTTTGCAGAAAAAGGAATTGCTCAGATGCCAGCTGTGACAAGGAGCCCTGACACCTTTAAAGCAAAGAATCCCCACCTCTGGATTCTGGTTTGCTGCACATTTCTAGTGCAAACAGTATCTTCACTCACTAGGCACATAATTACTGACAGAAAAATCAGTTGCCATTTGCTCATGAAATTCAACAGAACCTTATCTGAAGGTATAACCATATCCTGGCCGTGTTGACACGACACAGTCATACAGCATTCTCCTGTGACACCTGAGGAAAGCTGCCTTATCCTCATAACACGTTTTTTTGAGAGAAATCATTGGGAAGCAATGGAAAGCAACAAGGATTGCCTTTGGTCCGTATTTCTTCCTCTTTACCTAGCATGTAACTGGATGTTAAATTTTTGAGTTGTGGATATAAAGAAAACTCTTACTGAATTTTGGCCATTTCTTGATTGTCAAAGTATATATGTATAAAATATCTATTGTGTACAATGTATACAACTTTTCTCTCTGTAATGCCAGAATTTTAAAGTCCAATATTTAGGCTGCTAGGCAAAACTGTTACATCACTCAGACAGGGAGATATGTGTGGTTTGGGGTTTTTTGGGGTTTTTTAGTGATACCATCTTCCTACTATTGCTCCCGAAGGAAAGAAGTCTTACTGTATTAAAAGCCTTTCCAGGGAAAAGGATTTATTTTGGCTAACCTATCCATCAGATGAGTGCAGAAATTTAAGTAGTAAAGGGCTAAAAAGATGTCCTGCATCTGAGAAAAGCAATGAATGCAGTTATGCAACTTCACAAACATTAGAGAGATAAGTTAGGGGAGAGTGTAAACTGGGTGAAGCTACATGCCAGAGAGCAACAGAGAATGGGAGAGGTTACTTACACAGACATATATGATTAAATAAATAACACGTGGGATTTACAATATGACAAATCCCTATACACACACATGCACAGGCACACATCTATTTATCTAAACTACCTATTATGAAATCGTTGCTATCACGTTTCACGCTGCTTTTATGATACCAGGCCCTGAGATGAAAGCTTGGAATATTCAAATGAGTTTAAATGAGTCTATTTCTAATCAACAACCATGTGTTAGAGCTCTTTCCTGAGAGGCACGAGGGTAAAAACCCACTCTGCTAGGAAAGCCTAGAAAGTATGCTGTGGGCAGAAAGGATGCCAAGGCCAGGGGCTCGGAATGCTTCCAAGCCTCAACACGACAGGGATGCCTGCTCCTGCTGCATGCTGGCTTCGTGTTGGATGGTGAGATGTTGGATGGGACAAGCTGGTTTTTTTGCTTCACTAGGGCAGTGTGGGCCTGGAAGGAATGTCAGGCAAGAGCAGATTCAGTCCATGGAGTTGGGTGCTCTACCGTGTGTGGCATAATATAATCTAACTCCATCCCAAAGCTTGTTGAGTTTTTTGCTCCTAGCACTTACCCAGATTTATTTCCTCAGAGGCCCCCACACCTCTCCTAGCATCTTGATTAAGTTTCTAAGCTGAATATTTTCACACCAGGTACCTGCATAGAATTTTAGCCCCAACAGGTTTCACCTCCAGGCTGGGGGGTAGCTGCCTGCCTCTTCAGCCAGCTTTTTCTTCCTCTCATGAGATAGAAGCCCCACACTTCCAGTAGCCTTTCACTGCACTTGAAGTTGCAGGGTGCCAAAGTAATTGTAGTAGTAATGGGAACTTATAAATTGTTACCTGTATGAAGTCTGCAGGTGATAATCGTCCTGCTCAGTGAAGGTACTAGCTTAAACCTGGCATGAACTTTTCGTCCCTCCTCCTTTCTCTAATTAATATTTTCATTGTTAGTTCAGCTCAGTGGCAGACATGATAAGCTTCCCTTTCCTTTCCTCACAGAGATGATGCTGGCACAGGATTCGTGTTGCCAAAGCGCCTGGCCAACATGGAAATCCTTCCTAAGGGCCCATGCTGCAATGCTGTGAACATCGTGTCAGTGAAGTCAGCAGCAAGAGAAGGTACAGCTCACAAATGCCAGGAGTTGGCAGCCTTTAAGTTCCTACTCTCAGCCCTGCCTGCGTCCTCCTCTGACCTCCTCAGGTGCCAATATTAACTGAAGGGAAATGTTCATTCCACTGCGGCGCATCCCTGAACAGCAGCCAGCAAATCTGTTTAGGTCCCCAGGCCAAATGTGTGAAGAGGATAATTAACAGGATTCCACACAGGTAACTGCCAGGATTGCCTAGTAACTGGAATTATCCCACCAAAGGGCATCTTTTCTTGAGTATAAATATCAGCGTGTGTGAAATCTTCAGCACTCTTTCTCAGAGACCCATTGGATAGTGCAGGAGGACTTGATTTAATTGATCTTTGGGCAAGGCAGGAACAAGACCTACCTCAATCATTTAAACCAAACAAACTTTCCGTGTCGTGCTTTTCAAACAAGTACACTGATCCTGGGTTCCTCAGGGCTGTGTTCAGCTCCACATTGCCAAGGGCAACGTTTGGGCTTTCTGGAGGGACAGTCTTGGAAGCAGAGCAGAAGTGGTGTTTAGCACTGCCCCGTGCCAGCTGCTATGTCCAAGAGACAAGGGGTCATCAGGACAAGCTTCTCTTGTGCCTGGGGGTGGGTGCATCTCCTCACAGGTAAATTACACACGACAGCTATTAGGGCAGACTTGTTATAGAATAGTTTCAAATTCTATCTCCTTAGTGCAAATTAAACCAACATTCAAATTAAAAGAAAGAAAAAAGAAAATAATTATCTTATTTTCCACTAAAAGTGAATCTGGTTTTGTCTGGTTTCAGCATTTGTAAATTGATCTTGCTGGTTTGTGCCTGCTGTAATTCATTACAAAGTCTGTACTGCAGAAGAAACAGCAGCAGGAAAGGCAAGGGAGGCATCTCTGCAAGCAAGAGAGCACTGCATTGGAATGCCATTAGCCTTTAAGTGTCTGCAGTGTCAGGATATTCAGCATTTCACTCCAGCTTTTTCTGTCCTCGGTGCTCTCCATGCACATTGTTCATCTGCACAAGAAAACTGCCGTGCTCAGTAGGCTGTCACAACACGAGCTGACTCATATTTCACAGCACACTTAACTGCAGAGGCATTTAAAGCAATGACCTAACCAAACCCTGGCCTTGCGTGGGTCAGCTGGAAACACCAGGTTTAGCAACACTGAGGATTCAGCACCCACTGAACCAAACTGTCCCTGAGCTTCATTCTGACAGACTGTAATGCTGTGAATAGCACATGTAAGGGGAGCAGAATGATCAGAGAATGGTAATCTGAAAGAAAAATGGGGCAAAAATGAAGGTAGCCCATGGCAGGTGCAGCAGAAACTAGGGGAATGTGTTCTTACAGCAAATAGTTAAACTGTGGGCTGCTTTGCTACACCTGTTTGTGGATATTGGATGTTTCCAATGGTCCGAGCAGTGAGTAGACCAATTAATGAGGGAAAATCCTGTAAGACCTATTCTACACAAAGATACCATCTCTGGGCATCCCCAACTACAAATTCCTGGCATCTGGAAAAATATAAAAGGAAAGTAATAAAGTATCTTTATGTTTTCCCTGTTCTGCCCCAAGCATTTGTTATTGGTCACTATGAGCGTCAAGACACTGTTCTAGATGAACCTGTGATGAGATGTAATTCAGCTGTTGTTACCCTCTTTTGTCCTAAGGCCCTGAAATGTCATGGCATTTCCAGGGTACAAAATAAGGACTCTGGTGGCAGCTGAAGAAATCTCCCCTCATAGCAATAAACCAGAGCAGTTAGTTTCACAGAGGATGCTGAGTCAGTCTTGTGATCCACCTGCTGCTGATTTCACATCCTTGATTGACCATAGGAATAGCAATGTCAGCATGAAAAAAAGGAAACTAAAATTTCCACTGTGGAAGGATGATTTAGAAACTTCACAGCATGACAAAGAAGAGTTACTATAGTCTTGAAGATTACACCATTACTGCATATCAGAACCATGACTGGTGCATAAATTCTGCTGGAATTAATCATGTCCAGTAGAGCACAGAAAACATACCCCTTCAGAAGCTCTGTCCACTGATTTGAATTGGGTTTCCACCACCCAATTTAATATTGTATCTGATCAGCACACACATTTGCCAGTATTAGGTTATCAGTGGATGGGGACTCAGACCTTGATGGCCCGTTGCTTTGTCCTCTGTTCCTGGGAGTCCCTGGAGAGGGCTTTCCCCAGGCAGTTACACTGCACTTGCAGTGTAGCAAGAGATACCTAATTAAGGGTCAGCCCCCTTAAACACCAAAAAGATCAGGTGCTAAAAGCATCACAGGTAGAATTTCCTCCTTTTAGTCCTTTTGAGGTGATTTTTAAAAAACGGTTTGTCTCTGTATGCAATATTTTCACTGACATTTAAAATATTCACTGAAATTTAATTACATTCTTCTCCATCGCAGGTAGGAAGGGAAATAAAGAACCTTTCCTAAGGACAAGCAGAACATGGGGGCTGGTGGGGGTTTGTGGGGGGTTTTGGGGTTTTGTTTTTTTCAAAACCAGCAAGTAAGAATTTTCAAACCAAATAAGGAGCATTCTTCAGCACTGTGATTTCCCAAAGTGATCAACCAGCAGTAAAAAATTGCTCATCACTATGAATCCCAGCATGATACAGCAGTTCTTTTTTCAGTCTTTCCTGGGAAGCTGTGCCCATCTTGGCAGGATGAGCTGCACGATTTTAACCTCTCACGAAGCATTTTCTTGCTCCAAGGTCATAAAAAGCCAATGATAAATCTGAAACCAATTGTCCTCATCCAGTCAGCGTCTCAGTGCATCTCTTCCCTCTATGCAATGTAATAATGTTGTCACTGGGCTGAATCCACCAAAGCCCAATGATTTCTCATTATTATGAGATAATATTGGTGCTGAGTAAATCGGCGTGGTGGATGAAAACAATTAGGCACAAATCCTGGGACGCTTGCTAACGATGACACTAAGTGGTGCCACCATCAAAACATACCTGACACCACACTGTCAACAGGAGCCCGAAATACAGTATCATTCACTTATTGCCACAGTTTTTTACGTGAAGGTAGCTGCAGAGTCTGGATTCTGCCCTTCTTGTCGCAATGTTCTTTGTCTTGGGTCTGATGCCAAGGTTATGTAAGGCTGGCCACCACACAGCATCACCTTGGGAGCATGCCAGTGAATGCACAGCACCAGGGGAGACGACATGCAGACCAGAGCAGCTGAAATGGGCTCTGAAAAGCCATACGCAGGACGCTGCCTTGTTGTGGCAATCTGTGCTGTCCTGGGATATCCTCAGGTTTTGATAAGGTGAGCTACTTTAGGAGTCTTTCTCAGTGAATTACGGGAGAAAAACAGGAGTAAGTGGTCACTAAGACTCTGCATTCTGAAGTTGTGAGTTATCTGCAAAGGAATCAGGTCAGCGGTCTGAAACGGATCCAGTTAACAAGTACAAAAGCATCAGTGATCCCACATGAAAAGCCTCTGGGCAAGTATTTAGATTAAATCATAGAATCACAGAATGCTTTGGGTTGGAAGGGACCTCAAAGATCCCTGCCATGGGCAGGGACACCTTCACTAGACCAGATTGCCCCCCAACAAATGTAATTGTAGCCTTTCTAGTTCCTTCCAAGGCTTCGCATGGTACGTGTGACTTCCCAGCTCTGACAGCACAGGTGACTAAAGAGCTGATATGGATGGTTTATTAGAGGGGATCAATGAGAAAAACTGATCCAAAGGGGAAAACAGCTGGACAAGTCCAGATTGAAGGAAGAGAAAGAAGGATGAGGAAATAGAAAGGAAATCTGTAAAATAATGAAATAGCAAAAATTCCTCAGAGGGTGTGGAATCTTCCTGCTCCTGTCTGCACTGGCCTGACTCATTACAGCATTAGTTTTGGCACTCCAGATCCTCACCCATGTCATCGTACGCCAGGAAGAAACGTGCCATCCTGATGCCAGATGTAGGGAATTATGTGGGAAATACTGATTCATTGCAAGGAAAACTGTATACTCATAAAAACTCACCTGTGAGGGCTTGTGGCACACTAAATAAAAATGGCCTGCTTCCAGTACTAAACTGAAAGGATGACTACACATCTCACCCTTCAGTCATATGCAGAGTCAAAATCAGAGGAGAAATGTGCAATTGTTTTAGCCATTTTGATACTTGGAATACCAGCACTTGGGGTTTGAAAAGCCCACTTCTGCCCAGTGCTTCGTTCTAAGCCATGAGGGAGCAAATGCCCGTTGGTCAGTGAGACAAGATTTCTTGGCAATGATAATATCTTGATTAGACTTACTCATAATGAGAATACCTTTGTTTGACCAACTACTTTATGGCAGAAATAAGTGTATGGAGCACAAAGCCTTTATTGTGCAGCTTGGGTATTTCCTTACATAGAGCAGATACCTCAGTTATTTAAGGGTCCAGTCGAGTTCTGTATTTTTTTGAGAGAAAGCTCAGGAGGCACTTGAAGGACAATGCTCTCAAACCACTGTGTACTGCAGGCCACTTTTCACTCTGTCACATTAGTATGATGGCAGTGTTCCACATGGATGTATGAGAGAAAAAACCACTTTTCTTAACTTTAGACCCTTTTTCAGTGAGGAACTGAGTCTCTGCTCTACAAGAGGTAATGACCTATTATCACCCCAGCTTAACGACCGGGAAACTGCAGCTGTAAATATCCCAGAACTGTGACCAAGGTCTCCTCCCTTTTAAAGCCATATGCTGTCGGAGGATTCTCCCCCCAGTTCTTTAAATCAACAAATTACCACATTCAGGAATCTTTCCTACAGACACAAAAATCCTCTCTTGTCATCAAAATAGAACATCATGGTAGCACAATTAGAAAATTTTACAGGCAAACATGCTCTTTACCAAGTCATTCAGAATAAATGGAAGAGAAAACTGTTCCAGTGGAGTTTTTCACCATCCAGCAGGGAGGAATGGTAAAAGCTGTTCTTACTGAGAAATACAACAAAGCACAGAAGATGTACCTATCTACCAAACTGCTGTCCTCATTCTTTTTTATTTTAACTCTGTTGGACACACAAACTTTTCTAGCAGAAGGGCTGCACTATAGCAAAGTCCTGCCCTTCTTGTTTTGTGCCAGAACTGCAGCTTAGCAGTCTTTTCTATACAAAATGGCACTGGGTCTTTGCTGTTTGAACAATCTTGTCTACATTGTCAGCCTGTTCTCAAACTCTGTGAAGTAGTTAAAGGGTGGGTGTCTGCTCCTAATGGGAAAGACTTCCCTAGAGCTCTTCTTCTAGGTGTGCTACAGAGCAAAGATTGCAATTTCAGACTCCTTAAATCTCTTGAGATTTTTCCTATGACCTGGATTATTTGTCCATTTTTCTGTCCCACCCCCCTGCCATGAGATACCTCAGTTACGAGGTATGAAAAGTTACACTGGTATCATTAGAAAATAGTCCCCAACTTCTTACTTACACTAATACTAAATAGAAAAGTTGAACCTAGAAGTCGTTCCATTGCAGCCAAGAGAATGATACTACAGGTGAATGTAGTTGGCAGATGCTTTTGCCTCACGATTGCCATATATCTAAGCATTTGTCCTGTGGATGAACCCATTAGTATTTGCTATGAATAGCTTGCTGAAGTATGGAAAATACCAGTTCTCTCTCCTTCTGTGCAATCGCAAGTCCTCGTTTCAGGGTTTTTCCAAAGGCACACCCAATTTACTAGTCATCATCGCTGAACTATTAGCAACATTTTCCTTCCATGGCACATGAATAATAGTACATTGCAATGGTAGAAAGCGTTATATACCTTAAACTCACTACTGGGCAGGAACTGGGTAGCACATTATGATCAAGCCTGACTTGAATCCTTAAATTCTACTTTTCTGTGGGAAAGCATTTAGACAAGACTTTTTTTAAAAATTAAATTGTCCTTATGCTCATTCTGGAAGATTTTTATATATGGAAAATTTTAGTCACATCTTTTCAATGACAGATGAGTTGGTTTATCCAAAAGTACAAGCACTGCCACACACACATATCTCCCCAGTAATGAAAAATGAGAAAGATTGAAATGAACGATATCAGAGCTGATACATCCTAAAAATCTCCTTAGAAAACAAACAATCTAGGAAGGAGATGGACGGGGGATTGAAGATGAAAAATAATTGCCATTTGAGATACACATTTCCTGGAGGAAATGCCATGTCAGGAGTGATGCAAGCATGTCAGTGTCTAAGTCAGACTGCAAGTCAGTACAGTCTATGCGGCTAAGTGAGCTCATAGGTTATGAATTGAAGAGATGAGTAGTATTTGGTGGCAAAACTTGACAAGGGAACTTATTTTGAAATACAAATTATTTACTCAGTCCATTCTTCCCTCTGCAAGTAAGAAAAGGCCAGTGTTAACATCCAGGGTAATTCCAACACAATTATTAATATTGCAGTTATACAATTCTAGTTTGGCTTCACATTTCCCTGTTCAGACAAGCAAAATGTCACTTTTAAAACCAATATGTTTTTACAGCCCAATTAGATGTGGATAGTAAAGTCTAGCATCTTTTGGAACTTAAAAGAGATTTACTAATTGCACCAAGAAAATCTTAGGTTGGCTCAGCATTTGAGGGCACTGCTGTCTGAAGCTTTAGAAAATCCTCCTGAAGCTATCGATTCAAAGAGGGCTAAATTCATTAAAATTCTACATAATGGCTAACAGCTTAGAAAAATGTTTATCACCTTTTGCCTAAGCACCTACAGGGAAATTAAGGCTTGTGGCTTTTTCCCACTCGCCTTGTCAGTGCCCCTTCCCAGCTGCTTGGCCTCCCCACTCTCCAGTCCCAGGGATTGGGGCGTGACCTCTGTTCTGCCTCTTCCTCCTGCTCTCATGATGGCCCTGGTTCATGGCCATCTCCCACTAAGCAAACTGATTTCTTTGTGTATTGCTTCTTTTATACAGGGCAACTGATACAGGCATGGGTGGGTTCTCTGGCTCAGCTGCAGTGCCTGTCGCCAGGGTCAGAGTGGCTGCAGTGCCTGTGGTTTTGTCATCAGATCCAGAGACTTTCTCTTCCCTTTAAGGGTACTGAAGAGGGTTGGAATTCCCAGAGAGGCAGCATCCTCTTTCCAAGTATTCTACAAGGTTTTCAGGATTCTGCACTTGTTCAGGGGTGAAGTTCCAAAACACCAGAGGTACCCACTGTGCCCACACTGCCCCACATACCCTGCCATTCATAACTATCCAGCCTTGGAGCAGATGTCTGGGCAATATTTTTAAAGAGTTTTTTAATCCTGAAGAAGACCTGAAACACATTCAGGATGCGTAGCAATAGCAGTATGCTGGTTTGAACATCCCAAGGATATTCAAAAATCTCACGAGCTGTTGTAAATAGCCTGCAGCAGAGAGAGAAGGTAAAGGTATTCCCCACTGTGTGGCCCCTAGATTGCTTCTCTGGGAAAAAAATAGGTAGAGTGTGTGATAATAATTCCTGGGAGATAGTGCCCAAGATAGATAGAGAAGTGACAGCAACACTGAATACACAGACCAAATCATTCTCATGGACAATAATGTTATCTGATGATGAGTGAGTAGTACACAGAGCAGCAAGAGGAAAATCCTCATCTCATTCCCAGAGGTGACAAAACAGCCCAGGAAGGAATACATAATGCAAGGAAAGACTGACATGACACAACCATGCAAACAAATAATGCAACATTGTGACTGGTGACTATCAAGCTAATATAATGAATGCTTCAAGGAACTGTGTTTTCACATGCTCTGGCCAGATCTGTGATTATCTCAGCCCTTCATGCTCCATGCTGGGTGCTAAAAGGACTGTTGTGGTTTAACCCAGCTGGAAGCTAGCACAACCACAGAGCCACTCGCTCCCTCCCTGCACCCAGTAGGGTGGAGGAGAGAATCAAACAGAAAAAAGGTAAAACCTGTAGGTTGAGATGAAGTCAGTTTAATAGGATGGAAAAGGAAGAAGACTATGATGATAATAATATAGTAATAATGATACAAGACTGTACAAGAGATGCACAGTTCAGTTTCTCACCACCCAGAGCCAGTGCTCAGGCAGCTCCTGAGTTGAGCCACCTCCCAGCCAACCCCCCGTTACACACACAGCGTGATGCCACATGGTCTGGGATATCCCTGTGCCAGTCTGGGGCAGCTGTCCCAGCCGTGTCCCCCCCCAGCTCCTCGGGCACCCCCTGCCTTCTCCAGGGGGTACAAGAAGCTGAGAAGGCCCTGACTGCTTGGCAGCAACGAAAACATCAGTGTGTTATCAATGTTGTGCTCATCCTGAATCTGAACCTCAGCACTGTGCCTGCTGCTCGGAAGAAAATTAACTCCATCCCTGAAAAACCAGTACAAACTTCATGTTTGGTGCTATGTGGTTGTGACAAATACAGCAGTACAGAAATCACAGAACATTAGGAGTTGAAAGGGACCTCAAAAGATCATCCATCCAGTCCAACCCCCTGCCAGAGCAGGATCCCCCAGACTAAATCCCACAGGAACACATCCAGGGGGGTTTGAATGTCTCCAGAGAAGGAGACTCCCCAGCCTCTCTGGGCAGCCTGTCCCAGGGCTCCCTCACCCTCACAGGGAAAAAGTTCCTTCTTACATGCCCATGGAACCTCCTCTGCTCCAGCTGCACCCGCTGCCCCTTGTCCTGTCGCTGCCACCCCTGAGCAGAGCCTGGCTCTATCCTCCTGGCTCTCACCCTTTACATATCTATAAACATTAATAAGGAAATTAATAATAATAATATCACATTAATAAAGAAACAATTATGAAATAAACTGTATCCTCCTACACTTTGTGGATCTTGCTATTTATTTATTTCTCATTTGGTTTGCCCTGGAGTGGTTTACTTGAAAGCATTTAGGGTGTAATACAGATACATTTTTCCACATGGATTTACTACAATAGGGGAACCACAGGGCATGCCAAAGGGATGAATGTCCTCTTAGTTTATTGCACAAAGGTCACAGAGGCCCAAAAATGCAGCACTTTAGGTTAGAATGACAAATAGGGCTCTCCTGGGAGAGCACTGTGACCCTCCTGCGAGACTGGAGACGGAAGCGCATCCTATTTAGAGCAGTGTTACATGAGGATATTTATAGCAAAAAGAAGCAATACCAAGTGACCCACGTTTAATCTCATGTGTGTCAATGCCTCAGGATTGCACAGACACAGCCAGCTGCCTGACTGCAGCGAACAGGCTGGAAAACAAAGGAATATGGTTCATCACATAACTTGTAGCTAAGTCACAGCAAAGGATGTTGTAAATATCAGGGGCTTACAAGAGTCTCCTATGGATAACGTGCAGCCATATGTTAAAACCCCAAAGACTGTCGCAATCCATGAAACAGGAATCACTGGCAGCACAGCAGCGATCCTGGGAAACTGCTGCCACATGCCCAGTCTGTTCTGGCCTTCCTTCCACAAGCAAGTCTTTGGTTCCCATCCAGGACAGGAAGCGTGGTGGTTCTTACGAAAGTCACGTGTACTTCGCTCTACAGCCTGCCACCACTAGGACCACAACTTATCCTTATCCTCCTCTCTCTTGTGGGAAACAGGCACGTGTATAGGTGATGTCTTACTGCAGTGCAGCGACAAAGCACTCTGCCTTTTGATGAACCAGGACAGAGCAAACCAAGGTGTATGAGAAGCTGTCTTCTTCACCTGCACGAGGGAAGTGCTGTAGGTAAGCAACCTACATCCCCGACCCTGGCAGTGCCAAAACACACCCATGGGTAGATAGTATGAAACATGTTCCTCCCTTTCCCCCCCACCACTCCCTTCCTGCTGTTTACGGGTGATGTGAAATTACTGCTCCCTCCCCATAACCTTGGGAAAGTCCTGCCTGCACTGGCCACGACCTAAAGGCTTTAGTGTATCTGCACATAGCATAGTTTTCCTCCAGGGGATGGTGTCTATCAGAAACCACCGTCAGCACATTGTCCTGCTGCAACATGTCTGTCTTGGGAATAGCATGGATTCCAGAGAGAGCTACATCAGCTTCCCTTGACCAGAGCAGCAGATATTTGCAAAATCCCAAGTCTCCAAGGCAGAATTTTCACTTTCACTGCCCAGTGCACGCTGAAGGTTGGGACTAAAGCACCAACAACAACCATTTTCCCTCAGGAGCCCAAAGTTGTAATGTATCTCCTGGAATAGATGCCTATTTTATATATATATATTTAATTTTTTAAAAAATGTGCATCAGTGAAGACTGCTACAATTCTTCCCTCCTGCTCTAGGTCATATGTTTTTCTTTAGATAGAAGCTCATCTACCAAAACAGTAATGGAAATATCTCCTTGTGCAACTCTGGATTTTTGACTCCCACCTAATTTTCAGCTTGGAAGTATATTGCCCAACAAGAAATGCTAGTAAAACAAGACACATCAAAAGCTTCTCATTTTTTATAGTCCTTGTGGGACTTAGGATGTTTTGTAATCAGTTCTTTGAAACTGCCAAAACACTAAGCATGCAACAGTACCCTAAGAGCTTCAGATAAATGCCTGCTGATAGTCAATGTCCACAGTCACATTAAGCCTATCGTTGCAACTTAAAACTGGATTTAGCCCTTGCAACTGTTTTTCTTGGTGTAAAAAGTAGAACCATGTTAAGGTCCAGCTTTGAGTGATTAGCAAAATAGCCTTTGGGCTGTATTGTCACAAACCTGATGAACTGAAAACATTCGTAAGAGTTTTAGAGGAACGGTTTGGAAATTGCTTTGTTCTCCATAGCTGCAGACTGTGGAAACAGAATTCTTTCATGGAGAAACTAGAAATTGCTTACATTACAAAGGTGATGAGTATTACCACCTGAAAAACGTGTTGGTTGTTTGCAATGACCTCTGTTGGAAGCCAGGAAAATTTCTTGCAAAGTAATCTCTCTTTAGCATTAAAAACAGTGAAACACCTACTCCAGCAGAGACAGGGCCAAGAGTCTCACTCCATGGATACGAGTTCACTCTCCTCTTCCACACAGATCAAGTCTACTCAGAAACTCATTTTCCAAGGTAGCAACTAATATTACAGGGTTTGGGGGTTTTGCCAGTACTATTTGAATAAAGAAGCTGAACACATTGTCAGTGAAGGTGCCATATTTCGAGGGGGTTACACAGTCAGGCTACATATAAAGCAGGTTCTTATGCCCTGCACAGAAATGGCTTTGCTCAAAAAAGAAGCAGCACACAGGTTTTCTACATGAAACATCTGGTATCATAAATAAAGCTCACCTACCGACTTGAGAGATCGATCCTAAGGATGAATTTGTCCTTATCATTCCTGACTTGCATGCAAGCATGAATCTGATGTTTCAGCTCAGCCCAGAACTTCCTCCTCTCACCAGCTGGCAGCACAGCCTCACTTCTGATGCCCACACTAAGTATGTAATCTCAGTTAACATGCTCTACTTGGTACTGATGTTTGATGCACCCCTCCAAGGCATTGTTGATATCACCAATATATATTTTTTTGACATCTTGCATATATCCTTGTATAGCTTCTATTATATTAGTGACCTTTCAATAAAGTGCTCATTTCCAGAATAACACTGTTTCTGTAATACCCAAGCCATAAATACAATACAACCCATAGCAGTTATTTTTATCCCAACAAGCTTGCTAGTCCTCTCCTCCTCATTCAATATTACCTTTAAATTCCATCTATAATAAATCCAAATTAAAGTCACAAAATTTCCAGTTTGCATAGTAATGAAAATATAATTATGTTAATGAAGTTTTTTAAAACTGCAGAGAAACCAAAGGAGTTGAGGTCCAGAGAAATGCACTGAACTTGCTTTTAACAGGCCTATGCATTCATGAAACTGTGTGCATGTAACATTCCAGATTTTTCTAACTTTTACTTGCATTTTTACTTTGACCAGCATCTTCTGCTTTCCAGAAACACCACACTCCTCATCGAGGTATTCAACTGGATTTTTACTGCTACACCATCATGTAAAATGTACTGTTTTTCTTTCTACACTTAAACTAGGACATTTTGAGACATTTCTTTTTAAGTGTTCTCCCATGCCTTTCTCTCCAAGAGACAAAAGCCATTTTCACAGATTCATGGAGGGGTTTTTTCTGTAATCCTCCTGCTGATGGATGGCTGCCAGCACACAGGCTCTCAAACAGTGGCCCATCCAAATCCCTTAGACCCTGGATACCAGTTTACCAACCCTCATCAGCACACAAAGGTGTCTTCCAAAAAGAAGAGTGCTCACAGCAACCTAAGACAAATTTACCTGTGTCTTTCCCCAACCCCAGCCCACCGCAGTATTAGTAGCCTGTCCCCAGGTGATTTTGAGCCCTATACAGCCCTGCTCCTAATGTTCAATCAGCTGCTCACCTCAGCCAGAAACACCAGCGCTCCATGCTCCCTCAAAATGAAACACCTCCTTGGCCTCCCAAAACAAATCTGGGGTAGGAGCTGTCTGTCCTTGCCTGAATCAAAAAACACAGAACAGAGAGTCAGCAATGGAAGGGTAGAGAATTTCAGATCTATCAGACAGCTTCGTGCTGTAAAATCCCTGAACCCAGCTAGGAAGAGATGGGAACTCTGTACCAGCGGCACATCACTGCTGCCATGTCTCCAATTCCCAGCACAGAAGGATTGTGAATTTGTGGAGATACATAAGGAAATAGCAACTGGAATGTGTAGATGGCAGCTGTTTTGGAGTCTCCTATAGATAACGTGAGCAATACAACATCTTTTCTGAATTTTTAACTTGAAAACCGTATTGAAGATTGTGGCCTTGTTTTATACATGTTCAGGGGGGGTTAGTTATGCAGATGAACTGGAGAAAAGGTATTTTCTGGGACTGACTACAAATGAGTATTTTATCCAAAAAATACTCATCTGGTGAGTAGATCCACAAAAAACAAAGGCAGCTGAGGAATCAGTTTGCCAAGTGGTGAGCATGAAGATAACTAACATAGGTTTGCTGGGAACTTCAGTGTGGATTTACTTTGTTGTAAGCTTGTAAAGAGATTTGTTGATATCAGAAGCCTGGCATCTGCACACCAAAGTAAACGCAACAGAAATTGCTGGGTTTAGGTTTTGCTGGTGTATGTTATCAGAAAAATAACTTTGATTTGTGATTTTCTATTTTTAATAGAATAAGGTTAAACGTGAGGTCCATGGGAAGATCCCTTTATCAGACATGTCTGCAATGTGTGGTTAAACTACATGTCAAAAGCCTTGGCAATGTTTATAATTCTTAATGATTATTGTAGAATAATGTAAAAGAGATTAGTCAATCAAGATACGTCAGTCAAGCTTAAGAGAAGCTTCCCAAGGCAGAAAACCCAAGTTCCCTGCTGTCGTACTCAGAGCAAAGAGCTCAAGTACCAACTAGATACCTCATTGTCACTCATGCAGAGTTCTGTCATGAGTCACAGTATTTAAAAAGAGCTGTGGCAGAGCAAATATACCTATTACAAATGTAACTGACCTAAACCTCACTGAGAAATGACACACTGTTAGCAGAATCTGCTTAAACTTACAGCACTATTTACATGTAATTCAAATGGAGTGTTTGGTTTGTTTGACTACTAATGAAAAATGAAATTAAAATGAAAAAGTCAAAATATTACATGGTTATGCAAATATATTACAGTATTTGGAGCTTGTTACTATTTAGGAATAGCTGTTTACTATTAATAATAGTAAATGTCATTACTGTCTAGTAATTATTTTGTAATAACATGAACTCTTGTTTCGTTTCTCCATGAAAACATGCCTTTAAAGGATCCAGTAATATTTGTGAAAGGGATTACAAAAGTGTATTGCTGCAGTTAATGATTCCTATTTACTTTTTACAGGTAACACCAGAACCCTTGCTCCAAATTTGATCCCACACCAAATGCTAGAATTTTCTTTTTTCACATAAAAAGGTACTTTCCATTGTTTCCACTGTAAGGTTCCTTAGAGAGCAGCAGTAAGAGAGAGAAAAGGAAAACCTTAGTTTATTCTAATCTTGCTGGAGAAAGCTGAGAAAAAGCATGTTCAGTATTTAGGAGCTGTAGAAATACAATGCAGTTACCCAATGACACAACCTGCCCAACCTGCATCAGCACATCCAATACTGTGCTCACCTGAGAAGACTTTTCAGAGTCAGACCATGCAGGTCAATAAATGCTAACTATTAATCACAAATGCATCCATCCATAAACTTTAGCACTCTGAGAGCGTCAATTTACTCTAGACAGGGGTGCCAAAACAAATAAGATGAAAAACCCTCACTAAACCAGACTTGGCTGGGTATTTATTTCTTCAGCTAGTGCCTTACAACTGCATGTTTGAGCCAAGTTTTTTTCTAAACATACAGTGTGGACTGGTAGCCTATGAGGACTCCTCATAGTTGCATGAAAAGCATAGGAAAAGAGATTGCCAGTGCTTTGATGTGTGTATTTCTCTTCAAGATCCTACCTATGAATTTCCACCTTGAATGTCGTTCTCCTTCATTTCCTCTTTCAGTGAAAGCTACGCTGAACACGACTTGTGCTCCTCTTTGTTTCCCTGCCGCCATCATCCTGGAGCAGGTCCTCAGGGAAAGCACGACATTAAAAGAAGCAAAGTGACCGGAGGCTGTTGTTTTATGATTCAGACTAATAGATTCTGAATGGATGTGGTTAAGGCCCTCGCTAATGAGCGTCCCAGCCCCACTCTAGGAAGAGGGCAGCGGGAGGGATGCGGCAAGGCGAGCCTACCGCGTGGGAGGAGTGACTCCTGGTGGCTGGTGTCCCCGCGGCATCGCAGGCCTTTGAATGATCCCGGTCCAGCCAGAGCCTTTCCGTGCAGGTGCTGATGCACACCTGAAGGCAGGCACGGCACACAGCCACTGCCCAGAACCTCCTGGCCAAGGAAAACCCATCAGGCTTCAAGCCGTGCTCTGAAGTGCCGCCTTCTCCCTCTTGTGAGCCAGCTGAGTGATGCTGGACCAAGGTGCAAATTATGCATCTGTTAAATATACCAGTAACATCTCCTGGCTCCAGCAGTAGCCCCAACTCTCACTTTTGCTCACATTCCAAAAACTTCCAGTATTCTGCCATCAGGGCCCAGGTTTTATACAGGGTCTGAAAGTGCCGGATCACAGCATCTTGAGCAGGGTTTGTCCTGAGCACTGTGTTCATCCCCAGTACCGGTGCCCTTCACAAAGAGAGTCTGTGGGTGGGACTGCTAGAGAGCAAATACTTTGTCTTAAAACACAAAGCTAAGATTATTTATTCCCCTTAAACTAAGATTCCAACATACACGGTGGTTTACCTCTCTTTCTCAAACTCTGTCTCAGGTAAATGTACACTTTCCAGCAGCTGGGAAGGCAAAACAGAGAAGAAAGAAGTGGAGACGTGGACAGAAAGACATAATACTCTGTAGGATATAAAAAGAAATTACTCACAAATTTTTTTGCAAAGCAACACTCTTGCAAAGCCAAGTTTTCCCCAGATGAGAACACCGCTTCTTACCAGCCAACCGTGTTTGACACAAATGATTATTAAGAGATAATATTAAGTTGATGGGATTGTTAATGCCACAGACAGAATGTTGTAACTAAAGTCCTGTATCATACACACATAAAAATACTCCAGGAATAAGAGACTCTGAAGCAGCCTGTAACGAATACCCGCCTTCCTCACAGCGGTCACTGCCTAACGCTGCTTTAACTGTTACACACACCGAATGGCAGATGTCCAGCTTTACGCTTCGTGCTGATCTCACCAGTGCACTCTGGCGGATCATACGCATACTCTTGTTATGGTTACTGCAGCATTTGCATAAGATGCTGCTGTGTAATGCGCTCGGCTCCGCCCCGCCGTGTCCCCGGGCCCGCTACTTGCCCTGGCTCCGCCCCCACGGTGCTCGGTTGCGGCGGCGCCTGCGTCCGTCGGGACCGACATGGCGGCGGCTGCCGCCTTCTCCTCGTCCTGTTCCGCGCTGCGCTCGGGCTTGGTGCCGCTGAGGCGATGGCGGGCTCTCTCACGCCCGGTGCCCCGGGCCGCCTACGGCACCAGCAGCTCCCCGCGCAGCGCCGCCAGGTACGCTGCACCGCTCGGGCATCTCCTCCTCCTCCCGGCGTGGCGGGGAGCGCTCGGAGGGAAGGCGGGCGGCGCGCGCCGCGGCCGTTTAACGGTCGCGCTGGAAGCCCGCGAGCGCGCGGCCCGCCTGAGGAGACGGCGAGGCAGAGCCGGGAGCCTGGCCCCCTGGTCTGCCGCTCCGGGGCGGCTGCCCCTGGAGCCCGGGCTGGGCTGCGCCCCGCCCCGAGAGAGTGGGGCTCCGTGGGGCTGGTGCCAGCGGCCAGAGGTGCCCGGCGGGGGCTTGGGTCGCGGCCCTGGCGCGGTTGATGCGGCGGAGAGCTCAGCGGCGCGGTGAGATGGGGGGAGGTCCTGGCGCCTTCCCGCCTCCTCCCTGGGGGGCTCTGTCTCTTCAGCGGTTCTCCCCGGGACCTTGAAGAGTCGCTCGGCCGGGGCGCGCAGCGGTGTTAGCGTTGGGTATCGGTGTCATTTTGCAGCGGTGAGAGCCGTTACCGCGCGTGTGGGGGGGCCTGTGATGGTGACACCCCGACACCCTCGGCGGGGCAGGCGGCCCGGTGCCGCCGCGCTCCCTGGTTCTTCAAAGAATGAATGAAAAAAGCTTAAAGGAAAAATAAGCCGTTCTCGTCATACAAACAAATACGGGCACGCCTTGTGTCACGTAGCTCTGCGGCAGGCGGAGGGCTGCCGGTGTTTGCAGGCAGCCCGGCTCCCTCCGGCGCGGCGGGGATGGGTCTCCAGGACGCCTTCTGCCTGGTGTTGGCTTCAGTGCGCTGGCTGCCTCAGCCTCCCGTGTCGGTGTTGCGGCGTGGAAGCTGCGGGCGCTTACCCGGGCGGGAGAGGCTCCTCTCCCGGCCCTTGGCCTTGGCCTGCTTTCTCCAGTTCTGTGAGAAGTAGATGCTCCTGTTGTAGGGATTTTACAGCGGTTTTCATGTGGTATGTATGGGATGGACAAGATCCCGTCGGGATGCTGCATATGCTGTGGGGCTTTTAGTGTATGGGTTGATCTAAAATAGCAGCTGACATCTTTGTTTCTGTCATGCCCTGCAAGTCGCTGGGTGCGCCAACAAGAAGGATTCGGTATGGGAATTGTTCTGTTGTAAACTCACACGGGGTTTGGAATAAGAGCTTCTGTGAGCGAGCGGGGATGATAGTGGGGCAGGGTGTCATAGCAACACTTAGTAAATCTGTCATTACACCTGGTCAAGATTTCATGCAGATAAAAATTGAAAATAATAATTTGCTTTTTAACTTCACTGTCTTGAATAGCTTGCTGCAGTGTAACCTGCCTGAACAGCTGATGCTTTACTTCTTCGGGTAGTTCCTTTCCTTTGAAGGACTTAAAATAGTTAACCCAGGGGATGTGTGGAGTGCTTTTAATTGCTTGGGACTCAGGACAATGGGGAACACTTGGGTTCTGAACCATTATAAAAACTGTTTGCTCTGTTGCAGAATAGATTTGCATTAGTGATGTTATACTGGTACTGGTAAACAATAGGTGGCTGTGCTCATGTGGCTCAGGTCTGTCTGTGATCATCAGCTGTGAGCTCGTGAAGGAGAGGTGGGGGGAGCTGTCTTGCCTTAAACAAAGAATGAAATTTAGTCTGTGTATGGGAGAAGTCATAAGATTTGCTTTTCTTTCCTGCCTTAAAACAGAGAGTGCACCTCTAACTTAGTGAGCTCTTCATCTGTAACTCTGCAAGAGACAAAGCTGACCCTTCCCACTCCATTTTCCCATTATTTGGTAATTTCAGTTTCTCTGTGGTTCATGGTCAGTCTCCAAAGCAAAGGCTGAAAGCCCTGTCTAAAGGTTTGGCATCCCTGTACTTTGTCTTCATTGAGATTCTTCTTGGGGCCCAAAGTTATTTTCATAAACATTTGCCATAAATGTACATGTTATTTACCATCTCCCCAGCACCTTTAAGTTAATGACTATGAAAAGTAGAACTACTCCTTGATACCTTTCTTAACTTCCACAGAGTATCCGTGTAGCAGCCTGACTGCCTTACACAGCGGGGCCACCCCCTAACTCCTTGCTAAGATGTCATTGTAGTTGTTTCCTTCTGCATATGTGAACAAACCTGGAATAATTTTAATCTTCTATACATGTGCTGCCAAGGAGTATTAATTTTTTAAACAGTTTTAACTTGAAATACTTCTATTTTGTCTTTTACAATTGACTTTTGCTGTGGCTTGTAGAATTTACTGTTTGCCGTCTTCAGAGACCCAGGTGCTGAAGAGCCTCATGCGGCACTAGGCTGTATTACATGCGGTTTGTCCTAGCTTGTGATGTGTGCATGAGGGGGTTTGGTCTGTGTTTGTGTGCATATGTGTTTGGATTTGCTTGTTTAGCCCTGCTCTTCCATTTATCTGCATTGGTTTTCATCCTGAGGAGATTGAACGTGATGGGGTGAGAATGTGTCCTCACTTAAATCTGACCACCTTAAAAATTTTAGGAGCCTGTGGCTTGGTTTTAGGAGGTCTGCACTTAAAATGGTTTGCTTAGAGATTAGGAAAACTGATCCTTTGGCAATGTGGTTAGAGTAAAATAGCATAGAAATGTGATACATAGGGATTGAAAATGTTTTTTGGCACCAAAATATTGTGAAGACCTTGTCTTCTTAAATGTGTGTGGCATTGCTACACGGGTGTAACGAGAACACGGGAAGAAGTGCCTTGTGCCAAAGTCATGTTTAGCTAAAACATAAGTAATGAAATGGAGAAACATCTATAAAAATGAACACAAACAGAGCAGGCTGAACAGGAAAATAATAAACCCACATCAGTTGGCTTGTTTTTCTTTTTACATACATGTATATAAAGCTAAACAGTGCATAAAATTGTGCTTGGGATGAAGGAGACAAGGTATCCGTGGCTTTGGTGTGCTAAGTAGGTTTCTAGTGGTTTGCTTTCCTGACAGTTGGGTGAATTATTGTCAGCAGCATGGTGTTCTTTTTCTTCTTTTTAAAATACTAGACGCTGTGATTTTAATATTTTTAAGTTATAGTGATATTTTGTTGTTATAACTCATCCGGAGTCTGTGCTAAACCTTGTAGTCTGTCAGCTACAAAGGGTGGTCATGTTGAATTAATTTATTCCATTCAAAACATGGATTACAGTCCGTGTATAGATGTGAAGCTGTTCATCTCAAAGAAGGAAGCAAAGGATGCTCACAGAGGGGAAACCTTCTCCTACTCAGGTTAACTGTCTGTTAAGATCGAGTAATTGGTTGATGGTCTTAGGTTAGGAGCTAATGAGCCAGGAGTGTGGTTTTCCTCACAGTGCTGCCCAGTTGTGCTCATTAGGAGAGGAGGGAACTTGTGTGTCTGTCTTGGTAGTTGTGCTTCTAGCAACTTGGTGTTATTTTACTGCAGCTCTACAGGCAGAGTAGTACCAGGTGATGGTGCCAAGAAACACTGTTACTTAGAAGTATGTGTGTTAGGATTCTTGGAGTTTCTTTGAGAAGATGAGAAGTTGAATTAATGAAGGAGACCATGTAGACAAAAGCTTGAACTGTGATGGAATATGTCCCGTGGACATGTACTATGTACTGTGCTCGCTCATGCAATATCTGTCTTGTGAACAGACAGGCAGGAAGGTGGAGATGGCTTCAGAGACCAGGAGGACAACTGAGGTAAGATAAGTCTGATGCTTAGAAGGTCTGAAGGAAATCGTACTGAAGGAAGTGCTGTTCTAGTTGAGGTGCACTTGATCTTTGAGCGTTTAGTTGTTGAGGTGAGAGTGGGAGGTTGGCAGAAGACATTAAGAGCTTTACCAAAGGCTAAGGCTTAATACTGGTGTTGCCAAAGTGTCATTTAAGGGTGAGAACAGGGCTCATAAGATTAAGTAAGGAATTGGACTTGTGTTCCTTTTCTCAGTGCTTCTGGAGCACTGTTAAGGTTCAGCTCGTATGCTATGTGAAATGAAGTGTATTTCAGATACCTTTTGGGGGTTGTCACACTGCTGCTTACTTGTTATTCATTTATTTGAGCAGGTTGAGCAGCAGTAGGAGTTACCAGAGTTGTGCAATACTGTTATTTCCAATCCAGAAAAATGTATTTTCAGGTAGGCTGCATTGCTTCACCTGTCAGATATAGAGCTAGGTTTAGAGACTTTTCTTTTATATAAAGACCATAGCTAATCTGTGATTGGGGTTGTCCTGTCATGTGGTGCTGTCGCTGCTGTTCCCCCCTCATACCTTCCCTCTGCACCTTTGTGCATTTAGTGTCTTTGGTCATGAAGATTTGCTAAGAATGACTGGAACAGCACAAATTGCTGAAATAAGCAAAATGCAGCTTAAAGCTACAGGTTGGAGTCCTGTAGAACACAATGTTTTAAACCTGATCAGTGATAGAGTTTCTTGCTCTGTAGCTTTCTCTCTTCCTGCTTTCTCCCCTCTAATCACCACCACCACTAAGCAATAAAGTTAATATTGAAAGGCTGCTTACCTGAAACAAAAAGAATTAATGTCTTACCTCCAGCATCTGCAAGTTATGCATGCTGTTCTGTTTGTTGTGGGTTGGTGGGCTAGCTGTAGAGGTTGCACATGCTTGGTGGTGGCCATGTTCATGGCAGTGATAGAGGGAAAGAAGGGGACTGAGGACAAGCTCAAGGTATGGATTTTTTTGTCTTTCTCTGCTTTTCTACATGGGTGGGTTGGCGGTTGGTGGTCCTTTACCCAGGGAGGATGTTTGCTGTAGTGCTTGTCGAGGGGCAGACAGGGAATTGAAAGGACAAAAGTGGGGCAGGCAGGACAAACTCCAGAGTCAGCCACCACTGGCTTATATTAGTTAAGTCCTAAGCTGGAAAATGATATCATCTAGGCTTGCACCAAACAACAGTGTGAATAATCCCACGTCAGAAAGATTTTTGAAGGAAATTTGTCATGGGAGGTTGGTAAAAACTCCTTAAACCAGAAAAAACTTCAAGGCATAAGAATGTTCTCATCTTCCGTCCCCGATGCTGGAGTTGATACTTATGTTCAGCCTGGCTGTATGTGTGTTGGGAAGGTGGGGTGTGGTGGGCAAGCTCCTCTTCTGTGTGCACCCATGGCACGTTTCCACTCCTCAAATAAGAGTGTGGAAACACTGGTTTCCCTGGCTGGATTTGTAGTGCCTTAGTGGTTTTCTAAAAGCGTTTGAAATGCTAGCCAATTAACTAATCAAAGCCTTTGCAAGTATTTAACATGGTAGATGGCACACTTAAAAGTGTCTTGTTTATGAAATTTTAGACCTAAATATTGTGTATCTTTTTGTCTTTACAGTGATGAAGCAACCATTATCTCAGGGACACAGCTCGCTAAACAAGTTTTGAAGGAAGTTCAAAGGGATGTAGAGTCGTGGATATCCTTTGGAAACAAGAGACCTCACCTCACTGTCATATTAGTAGGAGACAATCCAGCTAGTCATATCTATGTCAGAAACAAGATAAGAGCAGCTGCAGCTGTAGGTATGTGTTAAGCAACATAAATGATGCTTTGGTAAGCACAAGATACTGTTACTTAAAAGTAAAACAAGAAGTGAGGGGGAAACCCCTTTGTATGTTAATTGTATGTTGAACTCTTCTTCCTCATCTTCTCTGAGGAAGCTGAAGAAAAGGAGTTGTCTGTGAAGAAAGTAGCTTTAATGGCACACAAATGGTAGCTGTAAAGTCCATTCTGTATGTTATAATGCTGTTAGGAAAAGGATTGCAGCTTTATCATAAGAAACTGGAAAATAAGGAGAACACTGGGCAAGTTGTTTTGGCAGTAAAATGTTTTAACTCTAGCTTTGAGGGGCTTGGTGGATAATCAGAGAAAAGTTATGTCAGTTTTTAGTTGTTTCTGCAAGAAACTTTGATTATTTTTTTTTAATGTGAACTATTTGGAGCTGGCCTCCTCGGTATCTGTTAGATTCCTCCATTTATGTAAGGATTTTTCAGCCTGCTTCCAGCTGCAGTAGCAAACCCTATACCCTGGCATTGATGGGAATGGTGATTAAGCAGTTTCACAGGAAGATAGTGAGCCTTTTTCTTCATAACATCAGTGATATTTTCATAACGTCAGTGTTGATGTGCATCTGCTGTATATAGTGGAATATCTGTCCTATTGAATGTTTTAGGTCCACATTAGAGCTGGGCAAGCCAGTCCAAAAGCAAGGCTTCCCAGCTCTGAATAGGAAGGGCAAAATTTCAGACCTAATGGAATCAAGCATTAATGCTAAGTGACTGATTGCCTGGGTACTACAACATCTTACCTCCAAATGAAAGAATATCACAGCTTAAACAGGGAACTTCCATGCTGTTACTGTCAGTGAAACTGCTATCTTGAGAAGTAACTTGAAAATTTTTCTTTTCTAATAGCAAGTTTTGTCCCACAGAAGTAGAAAAGCTATCAAAAAAAAAATGCCAGTAATGCCAATGTAGCTTTATCTGTCTGGTTTTAGTTGTTATACTCAAGAGCACATTTGTAGAAAAGCTACATGCTTTATTTTCCACATATTTCTAAACTTGTTTGCTTTTGGAACTGCTGTACCTGACTACAGATTTCCTCTATGCTTCATTGCAACATTGCAGTTGACATCTAGAAATAGAGTATTAAAGATCAGGCAGCGTAAGCAGAATTTTTAGCAAGTCCTCTGTAGTTATTTAAGCCAGTTATCAAACATGGGACAGGTGTTTAGACAAAATGACTAAGCTGCCTGTGGATACATTTCCTGTCTTCTTTTTTGTTGTTTTCACCAGGCATTTCCAGTGAGATCATACTGAGGCCTAAAGACATTTCTCAGGAAGAACTCTTAGATATGACGGTAAAACTCAACAAGGATTCAACTGTGAGTGGTGTATTAGTTCAGCTACCTCTGCCAGGTAGGTGACATCTTTTATCCTGCTCCTTACATAGCGTCAGGGTAAGAGGAAAGAGTGATGATTTTGAGTGGCAAGTGTATCTTACAGAAGCTCTTGAAAGAGGACATGCAAATTGAAGGATCAGGTGAGATGTTGTGTTTTTATTGGGTAGTGGGAATCATTTCATCATGTCAGCCTTGGCATTGTTACAGTTCAGTCAGAAAGCTATTTCGACTCCACACATTCACTTTGCCCAGATTATTCCTGTCTTTTGTTGTTGGTTGGTTGGTTGTTTTTTAACATACTGTGCCGTTATGCCTTGGTCTCCAAGATCTTTGCCATATTTTCATCCCCTCTGTCATGCCAAGTTACACTGTTTAACAGGTGATGCCACAGCGTTTCTCATGGCTTTTTCAGGTTTTTGTCTTAAACATTTGTTTGTGTTTTCTGTGCTGTCTCACATGTTCCCAGTGAGCTTTGTGCTAAGGTCCTAAAAGCGTCTCCTGTTCTCTCAGGTTTTATTTCCTTTCTTCTAATTTGTAATAAAATCTCACTCAAATATCACTTGGCAGTAACTGGCAAAATGGTATTTTGGCAGTGGTAAAACTTGCAGTTGTCATCTAAATCTATGTAAGTCAACTTAGTTAAGCCTTGGTATGCTTCCTGACAGAGAGGTACATAGATTACTAGGGTGACTAATAAATCTAGTGACATGTTTGGTTTCCCCTGTCTCTCTGGTTCCAAGTGTTGTCCTTTATCACAGGTTTGTACTGTGTGCTCTGAAGGGCAGAGGCTGGCTTTTTGGCATGTATAGGGCATGATTTCTAGCACCAGCTGGGACTGCAGGGGTTACTTTTTTAGTGGTGTCTTTGCTGATGGTGAAGATGAAGCTTTGGTTCTAGGTAAGCTCTTTCAGCCACTCCTTGCTGTCTTTATTTCACATCTAGGAAACAGCCAAAATTGGGGCAGGTGCTGAGTGTTGAGGAAGAGATGCTTTGTTGTATCTGTAATGAGCATCAGCATCTGTGGGGAGGAGGTTTTACCCTTCGTATTCATTATATGGAAGCTGACTGAAGGAAGAGCTGGTTGAAGTAAGTGGCCACAAGGTGGAAGTATAACACAAGTACGGAGACTGACAAACTGGGCACCAAGAGAGGAACTGGGGGAGCTGGTGCAGTGTGGTTGGTTTCCTTTGTTCAAACACCTCTTCAACTAAGAGCAGACTAGGAGGAACGGGTAATAGAAAAAATTTTAATTTCGGTAGTTAGAACTCATGCAAAAGATGGAGCAGTGAGAGCCTAGGGATGGAAATCTTTGAAATATGTAGCAAGGGAAACAGGCTCACCCGCTGGACTCCCACTCCACTGAAAAGCCCAGAGATGGGAAGTGTCACGTATCACTTCTCTGTCTTGTGCAGCTGCTCAGTAGACTTGTTAGGTACTGCTTGGAGAAACGTGGGGTTTTTGAGGTGGATTTTGGGTCATGGCAGTCTGCTCTTGAGCTGTCTGTCTTCACTGATACATGATCCAACAGACTTAAATCTTGAAACTTAGTGAGTTGAAACCTGTTTGATATTTGAAAAGGAAAAAATCCTGAAGAGATGATATAACGTGTGATACATGATGAAGAAATGTCTGATGCTAGTACACTTAAATGGTTAAGCCATTTAACATTGGGATAAAAATAGAAGCAGAAAGTATCTTTGTTCTTGACTTTTGTGAGCTAGAGGTTGGCAGTCCTGCCTGTGGCAGGGGGGTCGGAGCTCTGTGATCCTTCCAACCCTGACCAGTCTGTGATTCTATGATATCTTTGGCATGCATAGTTTCCATGATTTGAAATATATTTTCATCAAACAAATTGTGTGCAGGCATCTTCATTTAAGCCATATTCATTGCTTCAAGCTCATCAGTATTGAACTGTTACGTGTGTTCTTGCAGTTTTCCAATGAAGTGAGGTATTTTTTGGTCTTACTTAGTAGCATATTACCAAAACCAGTTGTTTTGTTTGAAAATGGAAAATGAAAGCTAGACCTGCAAAGCTATTTCGGCTTGGGGTTTCTGTATGTTTGCTTAAAACTGAGGTTGTGTATCCTGTGTGTTCTTAGAGGCAGGTAACGTGCATGATAACAGAAGATTGCAGAAGTGACTCCAGTGCCTTGCTTAAACACTTGTGTTGATACTTATCAAGACATCATTCTCAGCTGACTATCTGCCTCTCCTAATTTGACTGAATCTGTTGTATTGGCAGTGTCATGAAGGGGACAGCTTAGTTACAACTTCACCTTTTGAAGTCATCCACTGAAAATTAATTGCCTTTAGAGGGGGGGTGTGGTTTATTCATAAGGAATAGTAATAATTAGCTGAGCTAGAGCAACCTTGGGTGTTTCTGTGTAGTGGTTCAGATAGTATTGGTGACACCTGACAAGTGTGTAACTTGAAAAGAACGTGTTCCCTAGATCACATAGATGAACGGACAGTTTGTAACGCGATCGCGCCTGAAAAGGATGTGGATGGATTTCACATCATGAATATCGGACGCCTGTGTCTCGATCAGCCTTCCATAATACCTGCCACTGCCGCTGCCGTGTGGGAAATTATCAGGAGGACGGGTAAGAAAAGTTGCTGCACTGAGCTCTTGGTACCTCAGAATGTGCATGAGCATTAAGTCAGGTGTGAGGTAAAAGGTGCAGATTATCTACGTGTATTGGGCTGTTTGAAGAACAAACGTCTGAATAATGAGGGGGTGTCAAATAGATGAGATCTTTTTGCCAGTAGCATAACCATTAAGTATAGACAGAAGTCTGCATAGAACTTTCTGCACTTTATAATGTTGCAAGGAATTTTTTGTGTTACTTCTATATTTATATAGTATATATTTATATATATACTGATATATCAAATAGGAGATTTGAAGTTCTTGTGGGGGAGGAGGAAGAAACAAGAACAGAAATGAAATTTGAAATTCAGTACTAGAAGGGAAACAGAATTCATATGTATTCAATACTGATCATTTTATAAATGTAATATATATGTTCTTATTGGCAGATGTAAGAGCTTCTATTTGTCTTTGGGTCAGAGAAGACCAAATCAGCCCCTCTGAGTGATTCAGACAACCTAAATGAGTTGCCAGTTTTGTTTCTTGAAGGTGGAAGCTGAAAGTTGTTTTATGGATTCACCCCTCAAGTTCAGCCTTGTTGATTTTCAAGTCATCTTGACATCAGCAGTACACAACAGCAAATAATGATATCTTTGGGGTTGAGAATACAGGTTTAGGTATATCATAGTAGCAGTACACGTTTTGATAGGTTGTTTTTGTTTGGTTGTTTTTTCCCCCCCCATAAGGAATACAAACATTTGGGAAGAATGTTGTTGTAGCTGGAAGGTCTAAGAATGTTGGAATGCCAATTTCAATGCTTTTACATACTGATGGGGAGCATGAAAGGCCTGGAGGTAAGTTCTTTAATGTTCTTCTAATATTTCTATTTGTGACATCATTAAAATAAAGCCAACTAAAGGATTCGGATAAGAAGAGAAAGCTTTTGTCTCTTGTTCTTTATTTGCAACCAGAGCAAGGAAATATTTTACTAATATATTTCCTGACCTGTTTGTAGGAGACCACTTTCTGGACTCAACTTTTTTGGTGCTAGGCCATCATTTTATCCTCCTTGGGGAAACAGCTACTGTTTGAAGATAGTTAGTGCTGAAGATTGAGGATAGTACCTCAACCTTAAAGAGTTGATGGAGATTCATGTGATATTTATACAAAGTAATAGAGCTATATGCCTTATCCTTGTGCTTGTGTTAATAGTAATACCAAGTTTTTCATGCACATATATACACATAAATAGATATGACATGATTCCTGTGTAGCACTGTGTTAGGTAGTGATTCTGAAAATACCCAAATGATCATCAGAGAAACTTTGCTGTGTGAGCTCTGTGATGCTGTGTGTTGGCCTGGGAGATTTTTCTGCAGTGTAGTTTATGTGGCCCTGGAAATTGGAGGCTGTAATGCAGATAATTTTAAGTAATTTAATTACAGAAGCGTGCGTGTGCTGCTGTAATTGTGCTGTAGAAAGAAAAACAAATAAAATTTAAATAGAATATTGTCCTTTTGCAACTTCATTTTGATGTTAGAAACCGCCAAGGCAGCATGTGCAAATGAGGTAAACATGAATGTTTAATCCCAGGCATGTTTAATAGGAGTGGACTGCAATCTGTTATTAATATAATAAAACATTAAAAGCAGCTTACTAATCATACAGTTGAGGGGGGTTTTTTCCCCATTCAGCCTCTGTGGGAAAGTTGGTATTTGAAAATTCTCTCTGTGTTTGGATTGTAATCCACATCAGGGCACAGCTCAGGGCTCATCCCCGTGCCCAGGACAATTAGCAGTGCTTTTGCCATTTGCTGCAAACACTGGGGTGTTTATATTCCCAGTGGTGCCATGCGGTGTTTGAAACAGGCTTCCTACAGCACTGGGCTGTGTTGCAAACTGTTTGCAGGCTCCTCAGTTGGAAATGAGGAGAATAAGTGACCCCTGATTATTCCAGGAACTTTTTACAAAACCCATAGTAGTTGCAGGGATGTTTTTTAGCCATTACTACTGTTTCGTAGCTTTCAGCTTTTGAGTTGGATCTGTGATGGGTTTGTTTACTTGTATCCTGTGTTTGTAGTTCTTCTGTGACTTTCAGGTAGTATGACTTGTTTTGGGGGGCTAGTCCATGAGTTTGTTGGCTTATGAATGAACTTTGTTGTGCTTCACAGTCATCTGCCTACGTTCTGATTGCTGACATACTACACATTGCTTCGCTGGCAGACCGATTTGATGGCTTTGCATTGGTGCTATGTCTGTCACAGATTCTGTGCAGGGACAGGAGAATGTTTGGATGCTCCCCTAGTGACAGTGGAATCTAGGTGTAGGGAGAGTCAACTCACTGAATTTATATTTCCTTGTTCTGAAGAAATGGATTTAATTTTAAGGTAGGTTTTCTTGTCTTCCAACCTGCAATGGTACTGTACAATAGAGTGGTAGTGTACAGTATAAAGCAGCTGGTAACAAGAAAATAAAGGAACATTTGTACTTCTTTTTACAGTAAATTAGTCTTAAGTATGTTTAGGTTGTGTACATGGCAGCAAATACATTCATAGTTGGGGTAGTTTAACGTAGTTTTCATTCCTGACTCATACATTGGGCTGTCCTTGAAGATCTGTTTGGTCTCTCACAGTTAGCTTTCTTCTTTGCTCCTGTTCTGAGCATCAAGAGGCCAGCCCAGACAGCGTGTGGAAGGGAAGACAGGCTAGGTAGAGGTTCCAGCGAACGTAAGAAAAATAACAACTTAGATGGAATAATCCTGTCCACATGTTTTTTTAGTGGATAATAGCAGGGCAAAGTTTGTGTGTTATGACAGACACATCTGTCAGGATACAAGATGAGGTAGTTCTAGCAAAAGCATTAAGTCTCTAAATGCAGTGTTTTGGGATTGAAAATTACATGTTGGAGTTGGTAATGTTTGCCAAAGGCAGGGTTTCTTCTTAAGCACACACTTAGGGTCATTTTAAGCTGTTAGTACAAATAAAGCAGAAAGTTTTTTCTCTCTGTCCTCAGGGAGATGGGGACCAGAGAAGACATAGGATGAAGTGCTGAAAAAGAACTTTCTCAGATTATCAGCCAGGCTAGGGTTTCATCAGAAAGCAGGCTGGTGTCAGTGAAACTTATTTAATGAAAAGGGATGCAAGCTCTGTTTCTGATACAACAGAAAGTAAGAAAAAGAAGTAGGTTTTAGTTGGGTTTTTACAGATGATAAACAAACCTGAAAAGGTTGGTGTCTGTCTTCACCTGTGATGTTTTGTATGTAGAAACCATAACGTCCTGCAGGTGGCAATATCTGATCAGATAGGGAAAGTATCCCAACCCTTAGAAAACACACTGCACTTTGTGTAGGCAGGTCAAGAGACTCTATTTTATCAGCTAGTGAGCTGAGGGCAGCAGCATGTGGAATCTCAATCACTAAATATATTCCTCTTCTTTCAGCAGAAGTAACAGTGTAAAAATCACAGAATCACAGAATTGTAGGGGTTGGAAGGGACCTCGAGAGCTCATCGGGTCCAACCCCCCTGCCAAAGCAGCTCCCCAGCACATATTGCACAGGTCAGCATCCAGACTAGTCTTGAGTATCTCCAGAGAAGGAGACTCCACCACCTCCCTGGGCAGCCTGTCCCAGGGCTCCCTCACTGTGTAAAAGTGTAATAGTTGTTTATTTTCTGTTTTGGCATGATCACAAATAAATGGAAAGCCTACCCTTTCTGAGGGCAGTTATTGGTCAGCAGGGTTTCTGAGCAAAGACCCTTGGCCTGGGAGTGTCCTTGTTGTCCTAGCTACTAGACTCACTCCCCTGGCAATCAAGGCTTACAAAGAGAAGAGCCTCATTTGTCATCTCCAGTTGGCCAGATCATCAGCAGTGTGAAGTTTGGAGAGAGGGAATGTCAGTAAGATACAGTGCTGCTTCACTGAACTTGAATTACCAATTATATTCCTTGAGCACTCAAAATCTGTCAAAAACACGGGGCAAAAACTAAGCTTTGGCTTGAGGGAAAGGCTATTATGAAGTTAGGCCGCAGGTATGGGAAAGACCATGGTCGTCTTTCCTGCCTATACAACAGAATGTCAGGGGAAATATCTAGGAAGCTTCAAACATGATTGAGGAAAGAGATATGCACATAGTGGTCTTGTACTTGAAGCTTTGTGCCTTTATGGCACACTGCACAAATTGTGCTTAATAAAATAGACACGGGATTCCATGCTGGGTTGGCTCTGTGTAATGCCACGAACTAATGAAACTGATTCAGGAATAAGTTAGTCTGCAGTGTGTAAAATGAATTCATCCTGTGAGATTTTCAAGAGTAAATATGTTTTCTGATGTGTGAACAGCAAGTGTTGAGAGCTGTGCCTATGCTGAAACAAATGATGCACCCAGGGCAGATCTGATGATCATGTGTTTCATTGTTAATGTGCCAAATGAAGACATTTGCACCTGAAAGTAAATGCTGCGCAAGCATGTTGTGTCTGACAATTAATCGATACTCTCTTGCATTTCAGGTGATGCTACAGTGACCATTACTCACAGGTACACACCAAAGGAGCAGCTCAAGATCCATACGCAACTCGCTGACATTGTAGTAGTAGCTGCAGGTAATACTAGTTGTTAGTACTCGAATCACGGCGTTTAAAACCTAAGCAGTAGGCTTTGGTGTGTCTGCTGGCGGCGCCACTAGCTGTTCTGTGTTCCAGCCAGTCACTGGTGCTCCTGTTTGCTGAAGGTGTTGTAGCAAGTAGGATTTCTTGTTGTGAGAAGGGCAAGTGATTTGGCTCTTTGTTCTCACCCTTCACGTTTGCAGACTCATAAACTGTTTCTCGTCACATGTGGCACCTTTCCCTTAGGGAGACTTCAGCGTGAACTCAAGATGGGGAACCAGTCAGTGCATAGTTTATACAGGTATAATTATGTAAATTAAAACATTCTCTGTGCAGTGCAAAAATCATGAGTCATTTAAATTCTGACAGGAGGGTTTCTTTAAATCAGCTGGAGGCTGCATTCATAAAACCATGGTATTATTCTCTTGCTGTTAGAATTAAGGGCAACCTTGCCAAATTAACTGGTAGTTTTGGTAACGTAGCTAATTAATGGCTGAATCTTTATTTAATTTTTTCTTTTACAATTATCATGCAAAGAGGAAGATGATGGCAATTGCTTAGGCAAAGGGGTCTGAAAGGTCAGCTTCTATATTCTTAATGAAGTGTAGAGTGAAAGACGTTAGGTGTGACACATCTAGAACAAAGGAATAAGAATAACTCTGCGTCTGGGCAACCTCTATTTCTTCTTTAGTAATATTATAAATGAAAATAAAAACTAATTTAAAAAAACCAACCCAAAGCAGTCCAACTTACTAAAAACCTTCCTAAAATTGTGTCCTCTCACAGCTCAGGATATCCCCTTCTCTCTTATGATTTGGAGGAATACCAGGGGATTGTGGCTTTCCTCTCTTCTTTCTCCCTCTCTCTTCATCATCCTCAAGGCTGAAGTCTTGATTGCTTATTTTTTAAATGAAAATAAGATGAAGTAGATGAAGACAGAAGACCTGTCTAAAGCTCATCACTTCCTGTTGAAGTGAAATGTCCTTTGCTTCAGGGTTTAACCACGCTCTCTCTTTCTCATGCCAGGTCAGGCACAAGTAGCAGCTCAGCTGTCCCACATGTGATTACTCAACTGTGGCCTGACCAGAACTCACGCATTGAAGGAGTGACGATAACGTGTGTGCTAACTGGAAATGAACTGTAACTTTTCATCCAAATCCACTGCTTCCCATTTAATCATCACTTCTGATTTCTATGCTCAACGTGGTTTGTCATCAGTCGTAGTTAAAACAGTTCAGTAGCAATTCAGCCATGTTTGCTCTTGACATTATTTTCCTCACGTCATTCATAACAGGAGCATGATATAACACTCATTACACAACATGAGATGTACTTGGAATGATGAAAAACCTAGGGCTAGATTGTGCAAACAGCATGTGGCCCTGCCCCCGTGGATGCTCTGGGGAAGATTGCCCTTCAGAAAGGTGGAATCCCTCCAAGGTTCCTCTTGCTACTTGTGAACTGTGCATGTTGTACCGTTGGGATCACATGTTCCCTGGAAGTGACCTGCTCAGCAAGTATTGTGAACAAAGGTGACTTCTACACTGCAAGGTAGCAAGAGCTGCTGTCCTAGGGCCCTGTGCAAGATGTGCAAATGGAAAGCAGCTTGCTGTGTGTTCTGTGTAGAAGAGCAAGATTGCTGTTCTCTTCTCTTTCCATGCTGCGTTTTTAGAAGAGCCACCTGCATTCTGGCTCCCAGTTTGGTGACTTGTTGCAGTGAGTCTGTTTGGTATGGTCTGGTGCTGTATCTCTGAGGAGCTTTCTGCTCACTTGCTTTCATGGCTTTCATAACACTTCAAATGGGGTGCTTCTGGTTTGACTCTTGAGTCTGGGAATACTCATCTTCCTGTGTTGTCTCTCACTTGCCCACAGACTTGCCACCCTGTTTTCTTCCTTACTTTGTAGCTATCCATGCAGTTTATTCCTTCTCTCATGTTCCCTCCCAGCTCCTTGCATCATAAATTCCAACAATGCTGCTCTCGTCCAGCCTACCCCTCCCTAAAATCTCTGTCTCTGTTTCCAGGTGGAGCTTCCTAAACTCTTTCAATACCAGGCAGCTTTTGCCTTTCTAGCCAAAGCATGATGTTTCCTCCTGAGCACACCCAGCTCCTGGCACCCTGCCGTAACCTTGGGTACCTTTGCCTGTATCCCTGCCTATACAGACATCCCGCAGTCTTTTTGCTGTTGGCCCTGCCCCACAGTAGAAGAGGAAGTGTAGCTTTACCTGCGGCGCTCGTGAGCTACCGCGGTACTTGCAGGGCAGGGATGGAAGCAGTAGGCAGTCTTTGACTAGTCGACCTGCTGCTTCTGCTGTCTGGCTTTCCAGTCTGCCTTGAAAGAGAAGACTCATCTGTCTGCTGGGTTTGGACAGGGGGAACGGGGATGCCAAATGCCGGATAAAATGATTTTAGGACTACTTGTGCTGTTCCACAGGATGTCATCTGTGGTCCTCTTGTTGACTTGTCAGACCCTTTTCTTCAGATAGCGGCTGGTTAGCTTTCTCAGGAGTTGCCTAGTTTGCAGTCCTTGTACCTAAGCTGGGATTAGGTAGGGCTTTGTTCTTCTGTTTAAAAAATTGTCATTTCCTACAAAAACTCCCAATGAAAGATTTTCCCACATTCTTCAGTCAGTGCACTTTAGGAATAGCAGCTCCAACGCTTATCGCTTCCTACTCGCTATGTAAAGTAGGCTTAAGTAAATAGATCTGTTCATTTGGTTTGGGGGTTAGTTTATTTGCTGCTGTTAAGTATTTGGCCTATTATCAAACCATTTTACAAAGGGTGTAACTGTGCAGCTTCCGTTAATATGCTTCCATCCCTATCACGCACAGATCATTTACCCCCATAAGGCTGAGGCATTGTCCAATTACCAGCCAGCTTGCAATGGATTGCATAAGAGTGTCATGAAGTAGACGCAGCCAGATGTTATCAAGTGGAATAGGAAAGAATTTGAGGTTTTGGCTTGCTCAATATTGGGAGCAAAGTTTCAAGCTGGTGTCCTATGGGGGAGTGAGAAATAGAGAGCAAAGAAGGTTCTTGCATTGCCTGTATCTAAATGACTGGCTGTGATCCAGCACATCAAATGAAGCCAAAGCGCTTGCCTGCAGTAAAAGTACAGTCCCAACCCATATGGATGCCACCTTTTATTGTTTTCTTTTTCTCTTCACCTGAGAGAAAGCTGCTGTGGTGGGGACAGGGGAGCTGTCCCCTTGGAGATACCCTCTTATTAGGATGGAAATTGCTCGCAGAACAGAGTGCTGAGGGAATCGCTCAAGAGGCAAGGTGAATTCTAGTTTGAGTTTCCCATCACTCAAAGTTGGAGGTTGCATGGTAGAAAAGAAACTTAGGAGGTGCTTTAAAGTGAATGTAGACAAACAGTTGTCACTGTTACAATTAAGATATGATAGGTGAATGCAGATGGTGTGTAAAGGACCTGATCTTCTCCGCTCTCTGATAGCACACAGTGACTTTGGTCTCAGATACGGCTTTGCTGCTTGTGACTGTCCAGGTGTAAACTGTCAGACGTCTGGTCACAGGTAGCACTGCTGTTTGTAAAGCAGTGCAGGAGCCTCTGTTCTAAGACAGCCTTTCCTGTCAGTAGAACTGCTGTCTGCACAGAGGGAGCCTATGGAACTTGAGAGGGAGGTCTTTTCTGTGCGTCAAGGGGAGCTGGTAGTGAGACTTCTGTGGCAAGCCAGCTTCAGCACACAGGGCAAGCTGGATGGCGTCTGTCTCCCAAAGTAAATGTGGGGTGCTGCGTGCAGTTTGAGAGCCCACGTGGCAGTGGTCTTTACCAAGTGGCAGACATTCACTGTCCAGGACTGCTGCCTTAGAAAATGGCATTTTGCCATCCCTTTGGGTAGGACCCGGCTCAGCCTTTGCATGGGATTCACTTGTCATAGGTAGCAGTCTATATACAGTCTGCTTTCTATATACAGTCTCCAGTCAGCTCAATGGTGCTGATGGGAAATGTAGAGCCATTGACTCAGCTCTTTATCTGGAACTTGAAGTGACCTTGTAGGTTTTCTGGGTCCTGACTGTTGAGCATCTTTATGATGACTACCAAGTGCTTTACATGGAAGTGTGCTGAAGAAATACAGTGCATAGGAAAAGAGCAGAGGCAGCTTGTTGTAGCACTCTGTTTTAGCCAGGGTGCCTTAATGGCAGCATAATCATAGACCGGGACACTACACAAGTGTAGGCTGCTGGAGGATGATGGAAGTGTGTAGTGCTGAGGCGAGGCCCTCTTTGGTCAAGCAGGGAGCTCTCCCACTTGGCTATAAAAGCTGTGACAGGTCAGTGTCAGGCACTGGGGCTACCAGTAACACAGTTAAAGTCGCTTATCAGACAAGTGTGTTTCTTGAACCGAAACCAAGCCCACTGCACAACTTTTGCTTTGGGATTTTTTTCCCTTTGCTGTAGTAGTAGAAACTAACAGAAAAGCCTCATCTGTCTCAGCTTCAGGCCCAGCCATCCTCCACCCTTGCACAAACTTTGGTAAAAGTGTTTGCCAAGTGTCAGTGGTTTATTTGCTGAGGAGCACATGAGACAGAGCGGTGTGTTCTGCACATCGGTAACACCTCAGTGTGACATGGAAAAAAGTGCAGTTCCTCTTCTGGTGCCAGAAGTGCTTAATATCCTTGAAGGCTCTCATGAGATCTTTGCCAAGGTATGGGTACATCTGAACTGGCTATTTTTTTTTCTTTTTTTGTGTCTCTGTTGCTTACAAATGACAGGAATCAAAACTGAGATGGCAGGATAGATCAGGCAGTGTCACCATGCTGGCATTTTGGTGTTTTGTAGCCGTGGTATTTCGTGTACTTCAGGTTTATTATTTAAGTAACTGCTTGAAATGCCTTGCAGCTAAGAAGTAAAGTATACAGGAAGTCAGAGAAGTCAAGAGTAACACAAATCCAGCACAGATATTAAATAAGGGAAGGTTACAGGCAGTGCTGTGGAGGTAACATGCATGGCTTGCCACAGCAGTTGACAACCCTTCTGGACAGTAGCCTTCTGACAATACTCAGGTTTCTTCTGGCTCTCAGAGTGTTTTCGTTGTCCAGCTTCTCTTGGGAAGTGCTGTGAAAAGGACTTAGCACCACGGACCAGCAAACGCTTCCTTCATTGAGACCGTGCTGTCGGTGCTTGTGACCTCAGGTTTCACTGGAGATACTGATATATATATTTAGTGAAAATGAGCAGGTATCACCTTCTCAACATTACAAATCACGTGAAACTGAGGACGGATTGTTTTCTGTGTGTGATGAGAAAAATGCAAGTGCAGGAAGGATCTTTTCTGTGCATATGTATGTACATGTGCACCCCTGGCTGTAATTTGAAACTGATGACCTGAGACTGTCTGGCCATGTTAATGAAATACATCTTGATAATTCCAGGTATCCCAAAGTTGATTACAACTGATATGGTCAAAGAAGGAGCAGCTGTGATTGACGTAGGCATCAACCATATCCACGATCCTCTTACGGGAAAGACTAAATTAGTTGGGGATGTGGACTTTGAAGGTCAGTGAAACACTCTTTACATGAACCTGTTGGACAAATAAACTGAAATTTGTGGGATTCACTTGTGATAAATACTTGGAATAGCCAGTGTCTCAAATGAGATGACACTTGCAGAAGTGTTTTCTAATTTATTTGCTCAAAAAAGAAAGCAAGCTATATGTTTGCATGCTCTTAAGAAATGGCATGTTTTTTAAGAGAGGAAATGTTACTTCGAATTACGCATACCAGCAACCTTTAAGAGATGCAGATGAGCTCTTACAGCAGCGTGGTGGTGGCAGGAGATGCTTGTCTCCAGGTTTCTTTAATCCTTTCTGAGTCTGTGAAGTGTTGTTCCAAGAGTAAGCAATAAAAACAGTTTATGCTCTTTCACAAGGCCTCCCACTGCTCGTAGCAAATACTGTCATACCACAGCTTCCCAAGCCTGCTTTACGCTCTTGCCGTACGCTTGTGTGTGAACGTGTTCACTTCTGCTTTAGAAATACCCTTTATGCGAAGGTTTCATGGGGGTTTGGCTCAAGCCCCTGGAAATCTTGGTCTGGGCAAGCCTAGCAGATAAAAATTGATGTTACATATTGATCTTTTTATGTTTAATGTGTTGCAGAGCAAGTTCACAATGTAACTTGATTAAATATCTCTGCTCTGGAGGAGCTCCAGACTGGAATAGCAGGATTGTTGCAGTTGAAAATTAAAGCTTATTGGCAGAGTTGAGTGTGGGAAGCTTAGACAGCGTTTGCCCACATTATTAATGGTTCTCAACAGTTCCTTATTTTGATAAGTATGAAAATTACCCACAAGGTTTTTTTCACAGTTATTAACATCTTGGCTGGCATAATGTCTCAAAGCCTAATTATATTCACAATGTTTTTAGCCAGCTGTATGTATTTGTAATTACATCACTCCCTTGGTTCCTGCTGCTTTTACTCACCATACATGATACTTGTCAGTTAAAGTCAACAGAATTACCCACATGAGTGTAGCTGAGCGATTGTCTCGGGGTGCGCTCAGAAAGGTACAACCGTCTGTGTACAGCAGAGCTCCAGAAGGAAAATGCTTTTAGAGTGCATTTTTTGGTTGGTTATCCTGCTTGTACTACCACAAGTCAAAGGTTATAGATTCAGTTTCCAGAAGTCAACTGTAGTACGGAGAATTTTCAGGATTTTTCATTTGCTTTATGAGGTATGGGAGGGAAAAAGCTCTAACTCTGAGAAACAAAGTTTTACCCTTTTTGTTTGTGTTCTTTAAATGTGAGACCTTCTGAATGTAACAGAGGTAGATTCCACAGCAAGGCCGTGATTCAGAGTTTCAGCAATGCACTGTATATGTCTCATCATGTCTCTTGTGGGTTGTTCTCAGAATTTTACCTGGGGGGAGGGAAGATCCAAAAAAGAGGGAGGAACTTCAACTTGGATTATGCCACTACAGTTGCAAGTAGCATTTCACTGTGCATTGCCAAAGGGAAATTGTTGTTGGTTCATTGGTATCGGTGAAAGTTTCACTAAATCTCTAACAACAAAAAAACCCATCCCAGTGTATACAGTCCTAAAGACTGAAATGTCAGTCGCCCTTGCCAAGCGTCTGCCCTGGCAGCTCGGAAGGGGAACGAGCGCTGTATTCATGTAGGAAATCGATTTAGCCTTCTCCTACGTTTGATCACTTGGCTGAATTTATATTTCAGCCTAAGTGAAAATGATTTGTGTGGTCAAAGTGAGGTACAGAAATGCCTGGCATGACCTGTTTAACATCGTGTAGCCCACCAGTATCTATTGTCTCATCATCCACTGCTTTAATTAGAAAAACGTGGCCTTGGGGAGAGCAGAGATTTAACTGGGCCACCAGAGGTGAAATCTGATTTATAAGAAACCGATGGAAATGGCTGATTTGACCAGGTCCTCTGACTGACAATGACCTGTGATGGAAAATAGGTGTAAGAGATGGGTGGAAACTGTTTTGACTCAGTTGGCATATCCTAGCAATACTTGGATGCCATCCCCTGATCTCCAAGGGCACTAAAGTTCATTTTAAACTAAAGTTCATTTTTATCTCTTACAACTAAAGGATGCCATTTCAATTTTATTTTTTTAAATGTCTGTCACTAAATTCAGTGGAAGAAATACACTGAGGAAAAAATTTCTACTGCAGGCCAAAAGAATTTGACAGCTGCTCAAAAAAAGTGTTCTGAAGTTTTAAAATCTATTCTGAAATTTGCACTGGTCTGAGTCTGGTGTAGGTAGGCAAGAGAGTCGCTGCAGTCACCCACAGCCAGACACCTTGCCCTTGACTGTGCCAAGGACTGACCACTGGCTTATGCTGGTGTGTGCACTCTGAGGCAAGGAGTGTGCTTTGGCTGTTTTTTAAACTCCAGGAGACAAGGAGGAGCAACAGGATGGTTCAGTTACTTAGAAAAATTTAACAGCATCAGGCCTGTGCAGATCACTGTTCCAGCTGCTGTAAATGGCTGGCTCGGGAGCGATGGAATCCAGGTACCTCTGTGCTTGTCAAGCTTAGCCCTTTATTTTGGGCAAGAGCTCCATGCTGTATTACAGAGTGCCTTTAAATAGTATTTGTGACTTCCCCCATCCCCTTACATCTGCTTTATTTTGACAATCCAAACTGTCTCCTCATCAAAACAAGGGATATACTTTTTTTTGTCCACAATAGTTTACTGTGCAGTTCTGAGGTGTCTGAAAGAACAAGGCAGGAAAACACTGTGCATATGGAGGTCAGCTGCAAATTGCTGAGGTACTTGGCCTCATACTGCTAGGGTGTTTTAAACTGCCTGTGCCTCCCTAACCAGCATAGCACACGCCCTGGTTGAAGTTACAGATTTCCCAAAATATGTGGTCCAGGGAGGGGGCTGCAGGAGGGAGGGTGATGTGTGGGGAGGAGGAGAAGCTGTAGCATCCTCCAGACTATTGCCAGCGCCACTCTAGTTACTTTCAGGCAGCAGTTTCAGTCACTGAAAGGGAGACCTGTTTCGATGAACAGGGTAATGCATGTGTGGGTGTACTTGGCCCTGTTTTATAGGGCTTTTGTTGCCACAGCAATAATGCTAAGGGAGGAGGAGGGCTACAAGGACCAGGAACATGAAATAAAGCAACAACTTACACAGAGTGTTTAACTGGAACGGCTTTTTTGGGTGGAGCACCGTTTCTAGGAGTGACTGGTAGAGCAGGGTAGTAACACGCCGGTGTAGTAGCTGCCCTTTGGAACTGGAACTCGAAATGCCCGTGAAAGCAAAGCGCACAGAACTCCAGCAGGACGTGCCTTAAATACTGCCTGTATTTCTTTATGATTCCTCCCGTGCCCTTGGTGAGCAGGTGGTAGTGCTGGGTTTTGAGTCTCTCTGGATGCCTGTATAGAAAAGAGAACCTTCAGGTGCGACCTCGGTAGGTGATGTAGCTGTGGTGTCAGCGGAGGGATTTATAAAGGAGAGTTGTACTCCTGACTCATCTGGTTTGCACAGCCCAGGCAATGCAGAAGAAAGTCTGGAAAACAGGTGCCACCAGGAGCAGGAAGGGATTCCAGTACTGAGCAGCAGCAAAGACTGCCTTAACAAATAATCGGTGTGGTCTCAGGGGATGGGTATATGTTATGAGCTTCCTGTGGGTGAGGGGTAGTGCACATAGGAAATGCAGGGAAAACAGGGAAGTGGTATGTTGAATACTGCTGAGGTGGAGAATGGGCCAGGCTGGCGTAACGCTTCTGGATACACCAAGTGTACCAAAGAGAAATCAGCTACAGGACTCATGACTATAAAGCAATCAGGCACATTGATGAGTTTCTTGAAACACATTTGTGTAGCTTAAGAGATATGCCATGATAATCTTCTAATCCAGTTTGTTAGTGGAAGTGGAGGTCCTGCAGTTGTATCTTGGCTGCAGCTCGCAGGAAAGCCAGGCTTCATGTGACTGTTGTTTGCTGATGCTTTGCCTTGGTTATGTTACCTTCTGGGCTGCAGACTTCTCTTCAGATGATCAGATCCTTTTAAAGCTGCCTCTGTGCAGCTTTTCTAAGCAGGGGTCGTGCAAATAGAACATGGGTGTTCCTGCTGCTTTTGCTGTAGCTTCTGCTAGTTTAATGTCTCGGGTGATTTTGAAACCTGCCACTTGTTTTGCAGGTAATGTGAGTCCAGTCTGTGTGATGTAGTCACAGTATTGCTGCCCTGCAAAACTCAAGGGAAGCACTGCCTCTAGTTAGGCTCCACTAGTGCCAGAAGTAAGTAGGAATGTTGTCATGAGGCTGTGACACCGGGAGGCCAGAGGGGCTGACTGGTGGCAGTAAGTGCTGGATGGCTGAGCCTAGGTACTCATCATGCAGGGGTCTCAGCAGTTTTTGATATCTTGTGTTTCTGCTGCCACTGCCTACTGTCCCAAGGCTACAGTGATAGCTTTTCTCCTGCTTGTGCTAATTAGCTGAACTCAGAAAGCTGCTGCATGTAAGGTTATGCTGGATTTCTCTGTCTGAGATGCCTCTATTGCTTGGCTTTTAGAGGCACTGGAGGAGGAAAGACTATTGTGCTGTTAGAGTGACAGTACTTGAGCCTTAAGTCCTTGGCTTTCCTTAGTGTTGCTGTTAAAGTAAGTGCAGTGAGAGAATCAGGAATGACATGAAAATAAGGAACTGTGAGACATGGGGCGGATGCTTACTGGGCACCATCCTGCCGTGCATTGGGAGCAGAACCCCAGCACGTGGGGAGCAGAACATGGGTATCTACTGTGGCTGCTGAGCACATGATCTGCACTGATGCAGTGCTGCAGGGATGCGGCAATCCAGAGTAGCTTTACAGGGACTAATAAAGCTGTGTGGAAACAGTGCTTAGGCAGGAATTACTCTGCATCACTTAATGCAGATGCACAAGACCCAGAACTGCCTTCAGGTTGAGACTTGCCCTTGGTTTGTGTGATTAACCCTATTAGGTGTCTGATGTCCTTGGCTTTAAAGGAACCTAGGAATGAAGGGCTGCTTCCAAAGCAGTGGGTCCTGTTTTTCAAGGAAACAATCTACACTTCATTTCTTCTGAAGAATCAAAGGAAGATTTTAAAGTTCTATAGAAGCTGCAGAATAGCAGCTCCTCCCCCCACATAGGAACCTAATTTGCACACCAACATTTTCCGTATTGGCAGAGCAAAGCCTGGGAGAAGGGCAGGCATCTCAAAAACAGAGGTGAAGCTAGGGCTGAAGTTCTGTAAGCAGGAACAGGACCTCCTGGATCAACTGACAGTGCAGCGCCTTCCTTGCCGACATGAGCTCGGTGACACTGAGGTGCTGCCTTGGCACTGTGCTTTAGCATGCCATGTTTCATGAGGACAGGAAAACCTGCTTGAGTTTTTGAGGGCCAGGCTGTTTTTTCCCCCTTTGGTTGCTGGCATTTGCCTTGGAAGATTGGATTTGCTGTGTTTGTGTTTACTCTTACAGATGGAAACCTATCACATGGCAGTTTCCCCAGCATAGGAACCTGTTGTGTGCTTAAAAATCCAGATGGGCTGTTGCAAATAAGCACTCAGGGTGGTTTGTGTTAGCTGATAGACAACATTTCTTGTGCCACACTGACCCACGGGGTTTCCATAATGATAGAGTATGGGTAAAGCAATTCTCCAACAGCTTTTGGAAGCCCTGTACTGCGTGTTTACTGCTAAGTACGGTTACCAGCACTAGAGGCAACGACTGCTGCACATGATATTCATGAGAAGGCTTTCTCTAGGTCAGGCACAATCCAGCTGGGGATTGTACCTCTTTGTAAGTAAGATAGGAGTAGTTTGAATAATACCACAAAAAGAGGTATGTAAGGCTGCCATGGAAACAGACTGAGTTCAGTTTAAAGTGCCCAAACTGTGCTGTATGTTAATGACCGTGTTCACTTCAGATGTGGGTGCACATTAATCTGGGAATTTGTAGTAACTACATTAACTGTGAGCACCAATCTCAAATGGTAGGTAGTTGAAAATAGTGTAACTATTAAAAAGACAAATTGTTTGTGTTTGAGAATATTAAGAATAATTGTTGTATGAATCTTAATTCATTTGTTACAATTTACATGTTAAACAAACCGCATTGCAATTTGTTTACCTTTCCGGATGTTTTAACATTATATCTGGTGGTACCAGTCAACTGAGTAATTAAAACCCTCCCAGTTGTAATTATCATCTGTCCTCAGTGAGGCTTAATCTTCTGTTCTTCAGTTCAGCGAGATACTCCCCGTTACCTTCTGCAGATGCTCCTGTTCAGTCCCTGCCTTGGGGAGTTCAGTGGGCTTTTTATTTCATTTATACCCCTCTCCCCCTAAAAGTTAAAGAATACTGTATCCAAAAAACCCAATGTACAACTTTTCAGACACGTTTTTAGTAGTTCTTTTTGTAGAGATGATGTTATTCTCAGCAGTAAAGCACAACATGCAAGATGAATGTGCTTAAAGCAAAGGTGAGTTATCTTGTTCCAAAATGAGGATGCCCAGCTTTCCATCTGTTGGTCTGCTAGCCAGGCAGACGTGCTGCTCTGTAGGGACTTTGGTAGAAATGTATGTGCTTGTGTCAGCCTTGTGCTTGCTCACATTGCTCCTGGGTGTGTGTGCCTTTTAAAAAAAATGCTTTTAAAAGCAGGGGGTGATTTTCCAAGAAATTATTTCTAAGCAAGCAAAAAAACCCCAAACTCGCAAACAAAAAACCTCTCACAGTGGCACTTGAGGGGAAAAAACCCAAACCTCTGTAATAATCTGGTTAGTAATAAGCCACTTGGACTAAACATTATTAGCAAATAATTGCTCATTACAGTTCGTCATGCAATGAATTCCCAGCCATTGCATGTAATTCCTTTGCAAGTAACCTGAAATTCCAGTTGATTGCATTTTGTACAGTAGATAAGAATATCAATCAAGTCGGGATTTATTGCTGTGTTATGTTAATTCCTCGTACAAAGAGGCTAACTTGACAGGTGGTTAACTGAAATGCTTTTAAAAAACATCTATATGTATTTACCTCTTTGCCCGAGCATTTGAGGTCTGCACTAAATTTGGACAGCCTGACATGGTTGGTGGCTGGTGCTAATTCAGCTGTAAGTTTCCTTTCTGACTGGGACTTTGGGCAGATCTGTGTGTCCTAGTTCAATACAGGCACCCCAGTAACACCAGTTTACTAACAAAGCTCTTTTCTGCAGCAGCTGAGTGTTTATGGTGGGAGTTACAATGGGAATTTTGTCACTAGAGTCTGTCTTACCTCAGAGACAACTCCTGGTTTTGTTGTTTGTCCATATTGTGGATCAGATAAATGAAGCAGCCAGGAAACCACACTAATCTCTCTGTGGTCTTCTTCAGTTTCCTCTTCTTGCTCTGCAAAATCTTGGTTGGAAGCCACTAACCGGAGCAGGGTGAAAGAGGCTGGATGGTGACCTGACTGCTGTTGGTTCCCTGCTCTCAGTGTTGAGAGTTAGAGCAGATTCCTGCTCTGCATGCTGCTCCTCTTTGGGGGGTCATCTCTTTCCCTCCAGAATGAGCTCCCCAGCTCCTGTAGCTCTCCTGGGTATTGAAAGCACAGTGTCACTGCTGGCGGGTGGTGATGTGTGTCTGAGCTGCCCTCCTGTTGCCCTGAGCTGGCTGTTCGGCTGGGTCAGGAGGTCAAACACTACCCCTTACCCCAAAAAAATGGGATGAACTTTTTACCTTTCCATCTGTCTGACCACAGGCTGCGTGAGTGTGCATTGCTCCCCTGAGGAAAGGGGAGGTAGATCTCCCAATCTACCTCCTTCTGCAGGTAGATTGGCTCAAACAGGCTGTGAAGAACTAGCCCCTGGGTAATCCTATTCTGATGAAGAAAGCTACCTTGTGCCCCGGTCCTGACTGCATCCTGCCACCACTGTGGTTGAAATGCGCTTTCTGCCTTCGCTCTTCCCACCTTTTCCAGTGGTTGCCAGGTTGCAGTCCTTCCTGCTCATTGCCAGTTAGGCATAGGTGGGCAACTGGAGGGGAAAAATAGTTTTGGAAACTTGCTTAGTCATTACCTTTTTCTCGTTTTCTCTTAGAAGTGAAGAAGAAGGCTGGCTTTATCACCCCGGTGCCAGGAGGGGTAGGACCTATGACTGTTGCAATGCTGCTGAAGAACACACTCGTAGCTGCCAAAAAGCTCATTTACTAGAGCAAGCGGGCCACTTTGGAAGAAGAATCCAAGTTGTTCTATTTATTGATATGCAAAACATTTATTTTTTACTACAAAGATATTTATTTCTACATTGTATTTATTTTTTCATGTAAAGTACCCTGAGCCTGATGGTTTACAAAACATTACGATACTTTGTGTTACCTTCTGCTGACTTCTTGTGAGCAGAACTGAACTGGAGGACGCGCCTATGCAGATGTGGTGGTGGTGGTGGTCAGTTTTGTGGGTGAGAATGATGGATGGAGCATGAATGGCAAATATACCTGTGATCTGGGTGCAGTGGCCAAGGTGTCTCAAGCACCCGGGACCCTCAGTTTTGATCAAACACTATAAAAAATAAGTTCCAACATGCTTGATGTCTCCTAACAGTATGGTTTGGGTTCTGAGGTCATGAAGCACTCTGGGTGTAGTTTGAAGTCTTGAATTTACTGGGTTTTAGTGCACTTGGGCAGCAGCAGCAGCAATGTTGAACCTGAAAGGAGTGAGGTTTTTGTTTCAGCTGCCCCGCAGTGATGCTGCCATGAATGCAAATGTTCAGCCTGTGTCTTCAAATGTGAACCTGAATGCTGGTGACACTCTGACCTCAAACGTGTGCCAGAGGTATGCATGAACAAGGAGCTAGAATTGAGGCCAGAATTCTTTTCCTTCCCAGTCTGGATTTGTTTGACAGAATTTTTTGGTGCAGAAAACCCTCATCCCACATAAAAACCTGAACAGGTGACTGGGCCACACTGGACTAAGGTTTAAGTAGCATGTAGTTAAAACTTCTCTGTATTTACAGTATGTATAATGGGGCTGGTGGGGAGAGAAGGAAGAGAAGAGCAAAAGTTCATCCCCAATGAGATACTTGTGTTGGAATTTTAAGCCATTGAATTGTTTTCTTATTTTGTGACAGTGCATGAAGGGTGTTTTTTGTAGTCTGTGGTGTAAGGCTCAGCCCTGGGACTCGTGGGCTACAATATTTTGCTGCTTAGAGAGAGGACTGCGTGGTATAAGAAGATCGGTATGTTTCTATTCCCAAAGGATTTAGTTCCAAAAGTGGATCTAGAATAGTGTCATGTTACAGAACAGTTGGAGTGGAGTTACTGCCACGATGCCGGTTGGGCTGAGCGTGGGCACTAAGAGCCTACCCCAGTGCCCGCTGAAGCCAGTCAATGGGAGCCAGTTTGGACTGGTGTCTTCATGTTTTTCTCTCAGTTGGGATAACTTTGATTTATTTTTGTTGAGAGCCTTAGGTGTCTGCTAGTAGACTATAGATAACCTGAAAGGAAAAGACAAATTGCGGTTAAATGCTACTGCTGTGGAACTAAAAAAGCATTTGCTGTAATAAAAGAAAGCAGCTGGAGCATCGCTTGCGTGCCGATTGTTCTTGTGAGGGGCGTTCTGACAGTCTGCTTAACGCAGGGATGCAGAGGAGGTTGGCAGAACCATCACTGATAGATAGCAGCAGTACTGCAGAGCTGGCTTATCTGTGCCGATTTCAGCCGTGGTGTTTGTGTTCAGGGATCGAGGTGCCTCTGGAGATACCACGTAAGAGTGCTCAGCCTGTCATTGGCTACGATGGGATCAAACTTGCTCCCTGTTATGGTAGTCTTGGTGAAAGATTTGAATGCAGTGTGGGGAGTGGTTGGGGGGCTATTTGGGGAGGGGAGATTGTTTGGGGTTTTTATCTGAGCAGAGAGGTCCTTGGCATGTTCAGGCATTACTTTTTCCATCTGTTTACGTTGCTGTTCCAGGTTCATGTTTGTTTCCTTTGATTTACCCAAAATCATCTCTGCAGATTTTTTTTTGGCAGAATAACTACTTACAGTGTTTTCCTTAGGTCGGTGGAGTGAGCCTGCCTCTCTGATGCCCAACAATCAGGGGTTTGTGCATCTTAAGCTTTTTCTCTTTTCACTTGTGGGAGATGGGCTAGCACAGCACCAAAGCCAGTGCAACTGAGGCTTTGCCGAGCCACGTGCTGTTTTCAGAGCTGCCAGATCCATCTGTGAGAGCGTTCTCCACTGGGAGAAGGTCCAGAAGGAGCATCCAGAGGGAAGGGCCTCTTACCAACCCAGAAAGCATGCAAATGTGCCGGACCCGGTCAAGTCTGGTCCAAGCACGAACGCCCTGTGGCGGACAGAGGCTTGGCCTTACCCACCGAAGCGTTCTCACGGGCCGGCCGCGCCCAGCTCTGTTGCCTCATGGCGAGGCCACTGCTCGGAGTCAAGCTGGATTAAGCTGCCATTGTGTGGATGTGTGTTGAAAGCAAGGCTCCTCAGACCTAGCTCTGCTGGGGACTGATAGCAGGGGTTATCCAGGTAGGCAGAAACACTCCCGGCCAGTACGCAAGCTGCGCCCCATCAGTGCGCAGGCATGCAGCAAGTCAGGGTAGTGAAAGAAGGGAAAAGCCTCCTGGAATGCAGTCCAGGAGCAGGAGAAGACACCATTAATGCTAGCTTCTGTTTTTTCCTTAGAATGATAAGTGGGTTAGATTTAATCCTGCGGATCGCTGAGGAGAGTGCAGCATAGGAGGGTAATGTGACCTGACCAGAGTTTTTACCAGAAGGTTTTTGGTTTTAAAATGTAGAAATTCAGACATGTTGCTTGGAGCTCACAGTTGGGAACGCACAGGCTGTTGCTGGGGTGATGTGTGCAGCTCTCCATTGGTGAGAGCTGGGCAGCTGGGGTGTGTGTACATGGTGGAACTGGGCCTTTCAGATGGTCTGCTGTGGTATGTGGCAGGGGGGTTGGAACTCTATGATCCTTGGGGTCCCTTCCAACCCATGCCATTCTATGATTCTATGGTATGTGTGGCTCCATAAGTAACCTGTGGTGGGCTCCTTCCTTGTGTGGAGCCTTCCTTGTTCCAAGCTGCCTGTGGCTGGGGAAGCCAGACAGCGACCAGCCGGGGCTGTGGGCAGAGGTTTATCTAAAAAATGCTCATGACAGGTATGCCTTAGAGACCTGCAAAGGCTTCACATGAACAGTGTGAGCTCATTATGCATACCTCCTTCCTTAGAAAGGTACAGATGGGCTTTTGTGGCTGTAGAGGCAGGAGTAATGAAGGGATCGCCTGATAGTGGTGGCAGCAGCTTACCTGCTCTTTCAGTCTGTGTTGTCTCAGTTCCTGTGCTTTGCCAGCTTCTGCCCTGCAGAACCACACATGGCTCCAGCCATCGATCTCGAGCCTCGTGCAGGGCTGCTGGCCTGCCTTCCTCTGGAGTGGTGTGCAGCAGGAAGGCTGTGTGCACTCGGGCTCACCAGAACCTGTGATCAAAGGCATCTTGTAGTCTCTGAGGGAGAGCATCATCTGTTATCTGGGTGTCTGATCGCTTCCCAATCTTCACAGTAGCTGTTTTCACAGTCTATCTTCTGGATGGAGGGAACTGAGGTTCAGAGGAGACTGAGGAGGGAACGCAAGCAAAGCAGGGGCTGGTCCCTGGACCCTCAACTCTATAGAGTAGCATCCCGAATGCTGACTGTCCTCCTGGAAGTAACACAACACCTACATTGCTCAAGGGAAGAAAGACCACATTTTTTCACAATAGGTCATTTTTCGTTTCACTCACCCCTGGTTTACTGTGTGTCATCTATCTGTTCTGGCAGATACCCGGCCTCTCAAACTGCGGCTCTGCAGGCACGATTATGCCCACAGGTAATAGGAAACCAGGGTTTCAAAAGAAAACCTGATCCCATTGCAAGATAATAGCAGTTTCCTGAATAAATGTGTGGTTGCCCTGGGGGTTGAGGTGGTTGCCAGATGCACCGTGTTTTGATTGGTGAGAGCAGCAGATGACGCTTCGCGGCATATAAGTGCAAGAGACAACACGGGCGCCCAGGTGAGCAGCAGCCCGAGCGAGCCACGGGGAAAGAAGAGTTGAGAAGGTGTCAGATCAGCAGCTTGCTATGGCATTTGGGATGCTAATCTATATTTTGCTGAAAGGTGGGTTCCAAGGAGCTGCTGCGGTGTCCTGAGATCCAAGGGCTTTGCTGAACAGTAGCCTCTTTCTTTGTGAACGAAGCAGTAGGGCTGGAAAGCTTGCAAAGACATTGCAAAGTGGAATTACTTCAGCAGTTTTAAACCTAGATGAAATTTCGACTTCTAGGGTATAATTTAGACTCTGTGAAAAGAAGCTACTTGGGTAACTAGGTGTAATGTTGTAATATATTACAGGTCTCAGTGTTGTAAGAGGCGTAAGCTGATAGGATGTTGATGGGAATGGGTATGCATTTGGGAAATTTGCAAACAGCAGCTTCTTTCCCCACAATCCTAATTCTGCTGTGGCAAAAGGAGGCTGGAGGGAAGAATGTTTTAAATGAGCTGTTGTTATATTGCTGCATTGTATTGGAATTGTGTTAAATGGGTGCATGTTTTGTGGATGCAGTGAACCTTGAATAGATATACCAAGTTTTTCTGTTACAGTAAGCATCTATTTGCATTACACAGCAATGGGGGCACTGGGTGAAGAGTCAGCTCTTACTGCTTCATCCCTCAGCACAGACTTACGGAATAATTGGACAAAAAACAACGCTGAAGGTATTTCTGTTCCCTTTGTCTCTATTGATCTGTCAATTAAAACAACCCAAAACCCCCCAAAAGTCTATCATGATGGCAGCTGCTGTAATGCCCCTGTCGCTTGGACCCTTGTTGAAATCTGTGTGTGTTTGATTTGAGATGAACTGCTTTCTTTGTGGAGCCCTAAAAACCTCTGAAGTAATAGCTGCCACTCAGCTGGACTGTGCTCAGCACCGACCTGCTGAAGGACCAGTTACCCAGGCCAGTTGTAACTGGAAGAAGATGTTTTAAGGCTAATTGGCATAGGTGACCTGTGTTTCTGATGGCCGTTTCTGTAACACACGCTTGGTTTCCAGCTGTCTTCAGTGTGAATCTCTGCATGCCAGGGAGAACACAGCAAGTGATGCCTCTCGTTACTGTTACTCAGTAGTCTCTTTCTTTGTTGCAGTTTTGCTTTTGGCTATTGCAGCTTCTCCAGCCCTCTTCAGAATGCTAGCTCGCTCGCTCTCTCTTTCTTTTCTGACTGAAATGTGAACTCAAGCTGTTTACCTGCCAACATCTGAGACCAGAGCGCTGTGTTTATCCTGCAAGCCGCGTTCTTGATGGTACTTCAGGTGCTAATGATGTCATTGCTTTTGGAGAACTGTGCGATCTGGAACTGAGGTTTTGGCAGGTCAGTAAAGGAGGGAAGGATTTTAACCGTGATACTTATTAATGTCTTTGTACTTTCAAAATAACACAAACGTGCATACAAATCATCTCCTGTTAATTGTCAGTCATCACAGGGTGTCTCACAGGGTGTTTTAGCTGATCTGTAAGCTTTGTATTTTTCTCACAGCAAGTCAAACTGTTCTTTGGGGGGGGTTGTCTGTTTTGTCATAGCAGTACAGTGCTATAGGGCTATAGATACACCCACACATTCCCCAGGCATATACTGTATACGTGGGTTTCGTATATAAAGTCGGGATGATGTTGGGTTTGACTGCAGTAGTTTGATTTATCAGCACAGCCCTGTGGTCTGGCTTGGTGGATTTGTCTGTGACAGGATTCTTCCAGGGCTGCCTGTTGCAGGAGCAGTAGAAATGCGTTGTGACTTGTGGAGTACCCTGTTGGTGTGATTTCTAGAAAGCAGGAGGCATGGGTTATGCTCTGACAAGTTATGAACCAGCACTTCCAGGAAGGAGATTGAAGAGAAATGCTTAAAGAGTCACCCAAGAAACTGGCTGTGTCTCTCTGAAGGTCTTATTCCTGTGCAAGTCAAGTTCGTAGCAAGGTTTATAAACAAGGTTTAGTAATACGGGGCTCTAGGAAAATTAATTCCAAACTCTCTGGGGACTGAGGTGCAGTCTGGGGAAAACTATTGATCTCTGCTCAGTCCATTTGCCTCCTATTTACAAGGTCAAGTCCTATTTCCCCAGTGGTCTTGCCACCAGCACTGGGGCTAGGGAATGTTGGGCTCGGTGTCTGGGGGGAGGAAATCCTCTGTGGAGAGAATTCCTGCCTGGGAGCAGACATGGCAGGGGTAACGAGCCACTGGCACTGTTCAGATGGAAGGGAAGCCTCCACAGCAAAACAGGCAGCTAGAGCAGGGAATAATGGGGGCCCTCACAGCCTCTGCTTCCACAGGGCCTGTAATGGAGGCCCTGAACCCAGGGCTGACCCCTTCCCTCCCTCCCCTTTGTAAGCCTGCTGTTCCTCCCCGCACTCCGTACCTGGAGGCTGGGCTGTCCCGGCCTCAGTGGCTGACTCGCTTTGCTGCTGGTCTGTCAGTTTTGGCATGCCCAGGCTTCCAGGTACCTGGAGTTTTGATTTCATGTCAGATCTTGCCAAGTGTATCTGCTTCAGTGACTCAGTTGCAGGCAACTGTCAAGTGCTTACACAGCATGCTCTTCTTTCCTCACGTGACATGAAAGGGCACATGGATGTGTTTATTCAACAGCTTATTTAGTATCTAGGTGGATAATATGATACGAATTAGCATAATGCTCTGGGATGGGTCAGGAAAGCATTCTTCTTTTTGAGATGCATCACTCTTTCAGAGGTAATTTGTACTTTTGTAGTGTCAAAATAATTAGCACTTACTATTTTGTGTGTACACTTAAGATCTGATCTTGTAACCCCAGTGAACAAAGCTCTCGCTCCTGACAGTGAGGGAGGATCGTGTTGTGTTGCTTGTTTGTCGCCTGCCAGCAAGATGTTTCTCTCAATGCTTTCTAGGCAGGCTCTGCTCTGGGCTGACCTTGGATTCTAATGACAGGCCTGGCTTTCGGGGCACTCTGGGGAAGAGGTTTTGCGTACCTGGACGAGGCAGGTTTCCTCCAGCCGATGGTAGGTGGGAGGCTGCCACCTCTTGGCAGTGCTGGCATGACCCAGGAGGGATGTTCTGGCTGCCAGAATCCAGCTGGTGTAGAGGCAGCTGGGGATTTCATGCCTCCAGTGTGTAGATTTGTACCTTCCTCGTACACTTCCTCCTTCTCCTGGGTATGGCAGAGAGAGAAGTGAAACGTTAGACCTCTGCAGTAGGCATCTGGTAGTGCTTTGGGTGGTGGGAAACGTGTTCAGGGGTGCAGTAGATCACTTCTGTTCAGGGTTCAGCCCCCTCTGTGTGAAATGTGATTCAAAACAGTCTGTTCTTAAGCGGTTGAGAGTCACAGGGGAGGTGTGAACGTGCTCTTGCCTGTTTTCTGAAACTCTTTGCTTGCAGAGCTTTGGTAGCTGGTCTGCAGGTACACTGCTCCTCAGTGAAAATATGCTTTTGCAGGTCTCCTGCATCCCAGAGCAACCTGGTGTGCTGTGTTTGCCACATGCTTTGTTTTCTGTCGGGCTTTCCCCAGCGATAAGCACTGTACAGTCCTCTGTGCAAACTGTCATAGAATCCCAGCCTGGTCTGGGTTGGGAGGGACCCCAAGGAGCACAGAGCTCCAACCCCCTGCCACAGGCAGGGCCACCAACCTCCAGGCCTGGAGCTACACAAGGTTGCCCAGGGCCCCAGCCAACCTGGCCTTGAACACCCCCAGACACGGGGCACCCACCCCCTCTCTGGGCAGCCCCTTCCAGCCCCTCCCCACTCTCTCTGCACAGAACTTCCCCCTCAGATCTCCTCTCCCCCTTCCCTCCTCCAGCTTCACTCCAGCCCCCTTGTCCTGCCAGTCTCTGCCCTTGAACAAGCTGATTCCCCTCCTGTTCCTCTGCTCCCTTCAGGGACGGGGAGGCTGCAATGAGGTCCCCCCACAGCCTTCTCTTCTCCAGGCTGACCCAGCCCAGCTCCCTCAGCCTCTCTTCGTAGGGGAGGAATCTCCTGTCAAAATAATCTGTCTTGTCTTGAAATCTGTCCTTCAGAAGTTTTCTCTTGCTTAAATGTGTCCCTCCAAGGCCTGCTCCTGTTCTGACTCTGCTCTCTGCCAACAAGCTTGTCCCTGGAGCGTTCCTGGAGCCAGCCAAAGAGCCAGAGCTTGATAGTAGAGCAGCTCAGATGTAGCCAGCGCCAACTTCTTCCCTTGCAGAGCGTGTGGTTCAAGGCTATGGGTGTGCCTGCCCTACGCAGGGCTTCCTACAGCAGAGGCACCGTCCTGCTTTGCAGTACACGGGGACACAGAGCTTGCTGCTGGGGGATGCTCCCTGCAAATCTGCCCTTGAGCAGCTTCAGGAGCTCCCCCACTGCATCACTGTCTCGGCACATCCTTCGGTGTGTGTGCATATTGCCACCTCATTGCTGGGCCCATGCTGGGCGCTTGCTTTACAGATTCTAGCGCTGTGTTTCTAGCGTTAGCTCTGTTGTTGCCACTTCAAAGAGAAACTTGTGGCTTCTCCTTAGCAGGATGGGAAGGACACCCTTTTCTCAGCCGAGAGAAGTTCTTTTGTAGGAGGATGTGTTTTTTCCACCTCTGAGCTTTCCCCAAGAAGCTGTAGCACGTTCCTTTTCAAGCAGACTTGAATCGGTACTTGTTCTCTCAAGTCTCTTGATAAACTGCGAGTCTGGTGACTCTTCCAGGCTTGAGAGGGCACTTCCTTCAAAGTAGTGGTGTTAGATCTGAGTAGCAGTGATAGCATCGTGCCTCTTGCGCATCCAGACCAGCTCTGAATTGCCCTGATGTGCGGGCGTCGAGTAGAGCAGCTGTTTACCCTCACTTGTCATCTCTGTGATGAAGCTGCATAAAGGGCAAAGAGAAAACTGGCTTAGTGGAGCTCACCGGGGGGATTCCTGCTGCTGAATGACTCGGCTGGAATTCGATTGGGAATTCAGGGGCTGGTGGTGTTATCCAGAAAAATGTGCCGTGGGATCTTGAGTTGGCTGCAGGAAGGCTGGAGACTTACATCTCTGACAGTCATTCGGTCATACCTCCAGCCCTTGATTCAGCACTTAGTCAGAAAGGAAGGATTCTGCTTGCTGTACCATTTAGTGACTGAGCAGACCGTGTCACCTTCCTGCATGATGCTATTGTTCTTGTGGTCATAACTGAAGGCTGGTGTTGACATACACTCAATTTAGGAAATCACCTTCAGCCATCGCTAAAACCATCCCCTGAAATAGTAAGAGATGGCTTGGACACCCCACCCCACCGGTGCTTCCTGTACCTGGGTAGAGAGACCAGTTCAAACAGATACTGGCTTTGATGGTGAAGCTTGTGAGCTTTCTCTTCGCTCGCCGCACCCTCACTCCCTGTTGCAGATTCACACCGGCCCCCTCTGCTCCTCCTGCAGAGCAGCCTGCCTGGCCCTGGGGCTCAGGCACCCTTCTGTCCCTCTGTAACAGGGATGCAAGGTCCCCAAGAAGGGGGTTGACTTCTCCTTTACTCCCATTTGAGCTGCTGTGGCTGGCAATAAGGTACTCATCCTTGTGCTTTCAAAGCAGAAGCGTGCTTCGTGCTCTGGGCACACCAAATTCTGCACAAGTTCAGAAACTTCATAGTCCTGGACGGTGTTTTTGCACAGCAGATGATCCAGGCAGCCCTGGGTAATTACAGGCACAATGGGACCCCTGGGAAGGACAGAGGGTGGGGAATGGGTGGAGGGAGCAGTCCCACCATTCATCACTCACAGCCGTGGAGGGAATAGTTAATAATTTGCATTCAGACTTGGGAAGCAATTGAGAATAATTCAGTGCTTTTGTTGTGTCCTAAACCCCTGGTACTCCTGGGATGGTTTTCCTGATGGGTTGTGGTTCCGATAGTGCTGGTGTCACCCCATGTGAATGTTGCATAATCTTCCCCCCCAGAGCAATTAATTTGTTTGCAGCCTGTTCTCTCTCTAAAGCCACAGTTGTCCTGCTTAGTGGTGTTTGAATTGGCTCCTGAGACATAGCACAGTGAACTTGTGTATTGTCTTTCTGCAGACTGTGTCTGTCCAGCTTGAATTGTGACAATTTTTTCCCTTTTCACAGTAGACTACACAGAGCAGCCAAAGCTCCTGAAGCTCATGCAGACCTGCCTAGAAGAACACCACAGCTATTGTATCAACGGGCTCTGTGCTTTCCACAGCGAGCTGAGGAAACCCATATGCAAGTAAAGAATCCTGCTTACCAGTATCCTTCTTAGAAGAGTGGCAGCATTGTTTCCTTGTCTGCTACATGTTAACTCGTGTGACGTGACTGATTTCCAGTGGAGCACAGCTTTGAAGTGCCAGTCAAGTCTTTGGAGGCGTAAGGCTGGGCACAGGCTGGAGTGCTGCGGTGGCTCAGGGCTGCTGACGAGGCAGAGGGAACGTTCACAGCTCCGTACTCACTGTGGTGATGGCATCTCAGATCACAGCCGGTGCTAGGGGAGGTGGTAGGGGAATAAGTAGGTGTTCACAACGAGCATGGTGAAGGGAGCACGATCTGCCAAGGTGCAACTCCCTGATTCTAACTGCTTGCACACCAGTCAGGGCAGCGGTGTCCTGACAGTTTCCTAGGGTCCACACTGGGCAGCTTTGGCCTTTGGAGACGTGATAGCAGCCAAGGATCAGCAGAGCACAGTGCTCTAGGTCCATGCCCTCTGCAGTGACGGTAGGTTTAGACTGTGCTTGCTGCTGTTACTGCAGCACTAGAGCTAGCTTTAAAGTAGATAGACTGGGGCAACAGGTAGTCTTGGTGGAGCAAAGAGGTTCCGACTGAGCACCACTGGCCCCATCCTCAGTTAGGGTTGTTCTAGATGGTTTAAAACTTATGACAACTAATATGTCATTCTGAAATACAAAGGGTGAGAAGTTGTGAATGATTTTTGCACTGTGTTTGTTTTGCAGGTGCCTTGCAGGCTATAATGGAGAGAGATGTGAGCATTTAACTCTAAATTCATACGCACGCAATTCTTACGAGCGCTACATCGCTGTGGGGATCGGTGTGGGAGTACTGACCAGTGGGGTACTTGCTATCATCTACTGCTACGTGAAAAAGAGGTATGGCAGATAGCTGTAGCCATCTGAGTTACAGTGGGCAGGAAGAAATGGTGCACAGAGTTTTGAGGGTGCTGGGAGTGTGCCCTTGCCTGTTACTGATCTATGGTGTGATCTTAGAGGACCTGGGGGTCCACAGCTCTGCTTTCTGGCCTGCCAGTCGGGCCCCTGGTGCAATGGTTGGTTTCATTGGGGCCACCTAAGTGAGTTGGGTGACTGTGTTTAGGTTCTGTTCAGACTGCTGTGGTTCTAGATTTGTCTGAAAATCACATGGTGATGTCTGTTTTAGATGCAGGAAATTGAAATCACCCTACAAGGTCTGCGTGGGTGAGACGGCGCTGTGAAGAGCTGGCCTTGGGACGCTTACCAGTTTGCCAGTAAAGGAGAGGAAGCTCTGCTGGGAAGGCCACCCTGCGCCCCTGGCAGGTACCCCGGCCTTGCTGATGAGATGAAACCAAGGGAAGGATGGAGAGAGTACAGAAGGAAGTCCTGCAGAACTGCTGATGGGCTCCTCGCTTTTGCAGAAAGACTTCCTTTCTGGAAGAGGTGCTGGATGAGCCAGTCTGAAAGCTGAGGATGCTTGCAGCTCTCTGTGCTTTCCTGCAGTTGGTTTTTGCTCAGGGGAGGACTGGTGGGGATTGTGCTGTTTTCAGTCATTTCAAGTGGAGTGTTCTGCTCTGGTCTTTGCTGTCTTTGTTTTTTTTCTGTTTTACTATTTTCCTTCTTTATCCTTCTGTGGAGGAAAAGCACAGCATTGCCTCATGATGGAGTTGTGTTCTGAGCATCATGTGCTGACAGGAAACCATTTGGGTTCTGATTTCAGTGTCTGCTGCCTGTGTGTGTGCATAAACAGCCCTCTGCCAACACAGCAGTTGTCTTCAGTGTGCTAAGCAGAGTATAGGCTTCTGTGGCCCTAAAGGACAGAACCATGAAATGCTTTGGACTGAGGAAAACAAATGGCTCTCAAACACTGGCTTAAATTTAGGAATAGAGAGTGAGTGATTCCTGGAAAATTAGACTGTGGCACCTCTGGGCATGGCAAGTCCTTCCTGTTTTCAGAAGCTGAGGAATTGGCCATCTTTCTCAAAATGGATTATTGAGTCTGCTGGTGACCAGGAACCCTGCTCTTCCCTGACACCACGTTGCAGCTGCTCCTCAGACTCCCGGAGCTTCAGGCAGGAGGCTACTTTGCTGCACCGTGACTTCAGCACTGGACTTTGCTCACCAGAGGAGCTGGAACTGTGCTGTGACAGTTCAGATGGCTCTGCCCAGGCAACAGACACTCTCTATTCCCTTCTCATGTTATGTGCACTATCTGACCACTCAAAGAAATTACCGGAGGGGATTTGCTCCATCCGCAACACACGTTATGCATCAGGTGCTTTGTTTTTCTTGTCTATGAAGGATTGCAAAGGTAAAAAGATTTTGGTCAAGGAAGAGGGAAGAATGTTGGTTCTGAAGAGGGTGGCACTATCTGTGACTTCTCACTGGCAGTTGGACTGTTTGCCAGAGCTGATGAGACTGGAGATGGCTCTACAAGATTTCATTTCAGCTGTTGCATGTTGTCATGTGGCTGCTATGCTTAGGCACCTACAAGGAGAAGGGAGTTAGGTACTCTGCAAGTTTATGGGATGGTAGAGGCTCCTGAATTCAGGTGCCCAGCTGGAAAGCTCTATTTCTTTGTTATGTGAGTGGATTTCCATGGAAGCATGTATGTTGTGTTTAAAAACACTGTGTATCTGTGAGACTACAGTGGTGGTGCTGAAACATGTACAGCAGACAGTTCTGAAAGGGTAAATGTACGTTTGGCACGTGAGTGGTCTGAAATGCAGTGGGCTTCTCACACGGGGGAGTCCTGGTCCCTGGCCCAGTCATCTTGGGTGCCAGTCTGACACCAATAAATAAAACCCCACCTCACACACTGGTTGGTTGCAGTCCCCATGCAACAGGCTGGATGGAGCGAGCAACGCGTGCACACGCAGCCAGGCTCGTGGGTGAGGAGCTCGATGGAGACAGACCCTGGTCCCCTCCTCTCTGTGTTGCCATGAGTGTTCTGTAAGAGGCACTGAACTGACTTTCCAACTCTCAGCTTTTTGTTTCCTTCATCTCCAGTTAAATCTTCAAATGTCCTTATCATTTGCTCCTTCCCATTCTTCCAGTCTGTGCTTAGTGCCCCTGAGAGACAACTTCTGCTCTTCTGATTTTCATAACAGCTTTCAGTAGCTGACCTAATGTTCTCTGCATCACGTGTGTGTAGTGAGAGTGGAGTTACGTGTGTGAGAAATCTGCACATCCACAGGGAGTACACCCTGCACCCCTCCTGCACACTGGACAGACAGAACTGAAATACCTGTTAGAAACTTGAGGAGAGCACAGGTGGGACCTTTCTCAGGAAGGTTTACAAGCCAGATAAGCCAAAGAATGAAAAGCCTCAGAGCACTTGGTATGTGAGTGAATCTCCTCCACTCTGTGTGCATCACGGGCATTGCATTCAGCTCTGGGGAGGAACCCTGCTGCAGCTGGGCACAGGCACTAATGCTGCTTGCTTAGGGTGTATGTGTGGTTGTTCAAGGAGTTTGAGCAACTGGACTTTCACTTGTCCTAAGGAAGTTGTCTGGGAGAGAGGGACTTGGTTTGGTTTTAACCATTTGTATGTCCTCTTGCTGATGTTCTTGATGCCCTGTGCAGGCCAGTGGCCAAGCAGGTCCCTTGCAGGATACACAAGTGCTGCTTCAAAAGTCGTTACTCATCACAGAGAGATGCTCTGGATCTATAGAAACACACACTGACCTTCTTTTTTTAATGTTTGGTTAAACCTGACTGGAAAAGGAGGGTTATTTCAAGGCCACAGTTTAGCAGGGGACTAAATAGTGAAATGTCTGTTTTGAGTTTGTGTTCTGGCCCAGGGCAGCTGTGGCAGGACTGCCAGGGAAAGCTTGTGGAGGTTTTCTGCTGAGGGAGAAAAAAGCTTGAGAGTGACAGGCCAGATGAGTCTGTGCTGTGCAAAGTGAGATTTGGTGTAAGGGTACACGGGGAATAAAATGGGAAGACACAGATGGGAAGAAGGAAGGATTAGGAGGTCTTTGCTTTGTGTCAGTTTTCTTTTCCCAAGATATCAAGGCCTCCAGAAATGGTTTCCTCACCACCTGGGCACTGTCTGCCCTTTGTGCTGACGTGCAACCTTGGAGCAGGCTGACACTTCTTGGACATCCACAGCTGGTGGTACCAACACAGGGAACAGCTTTCTCCACCAGTCTGCAGGGTTTACAGGCTGTGGGCAAGTGGGAGAAGAGCGTTGTCGATGGGGTTTGCAGGGATTTCATCAGGCCCAGGCTGTGTTAGGGGCATCGCTGCACGAATGAATCACTCTGCTGCTTGATGCAGTGACCTGGCTGAGGAAGTCTGCGTTACCTCAGATCTCTTCGTGGAGTCAGCTGTGCTGAGCCCTGCCTTGATAAGTGACAGATGCTACTGGGCTAGTACAGTGTGTTGGTGCTTACAGTGCTGAATTTCTTGCAGAACTGGCCCGTCAGAGGATCAGGATCATCTTTCCTGGCTCATTTATCAGGCTCAGACTCCTTCTGTAATGGCATAATTAACAGAGTCATAAGCTTCTGCTTCCTATTCGCTGCACGTGCCAAAAGCTCTCGTTTCAGGAGAGTTCTGTTTGCCTGCACTTCTCTGCAGCCTTTGTCCTGCATCAGCCTTGCTGAGGCACCAGCTCAGCAGGGCCAAGAGAAGGACGTTAAAGACTGGGACCTGCCTTTCTGAAGGACTGAGCCCTTGCCTTCTGCATGATCCTGGCTGGTGGAACCAGGCTGGCTTTTCCTGCAGCACATCTCTCCAGCCTGGCTGCCCTTAAGCCACCCAGCCCTCTGCCTGCTTCGCTGGCATCTGCAGTCCCCATGCGGGTGTACTTGGCTGTGGCTTGAATCCCTCCCCTGAGCTGGACGCCTCTTTCTCTTGCAGCATGTGGGTGGCTGTGGTGAGCCCAGCAAAGTCTTCTGAGAGTGTGGAGAGGTGAGCCTGCAAAGAGATGGCTGTCCTTGCAGAACAGCACTGCTAATCTTGGAAGGAAGTGCATTGATGGGTGGCTTTCAGAGTAAGAGTGTCCCTGTCCTGCCTGCCTGGCAGGGTGCAGGGCTGACTAACAGCAGTGCCCATCATCACCCACAGCTGACTGCTCAGCCTGAGCTGCCAGGCCACTGGCCCACCTGGTCCTGTAGCCAGCCAGGGGCTGCACGCAGTGCCTGAGGCCCCTGGAGAAAGTCTCACAGGCCTGGGGGTGAGCAGGCATGTAGGAGACAGCTTTCACTCGCAGAAGGTTTTGTGCTCAGTAACTAAAGTGTGTTTTGCATGGTAACGCTGCAGGGCTTCTGGTCTGCTGCTCGCTCTGGCACCCAGCTGCCTCCAGCACACGCTGGAAGGGAGAAGCTGATGCTCATGGTTAGCACAGGGCAAGCTGGCACACAGCCTGTAGTGCTGGGTCATGTCCCAAGAGCGAGCTGTGAAACCAGTTACCTGCTAGGGACTCTGGATTTTGTGTAAGAAACCCAAAAACCTGCCAAAAAAAGTCACAAAAAAATCAACCCCCAGGAAATCATTTGCTCATGGCAAAATGGCCTTGCTTTGTCACTTGTTACACCCATGGTATGTTTTGGTTAACTTCTGGTCCAGGCAATAACTGTAGCTGGAAAAGCATTCCACAGTGAGAAGGGTGACTTGGCAAAACCCAGATTTAATAATGTTCAGATTAGCCCTTGTGGCCCCTGGAGCTCACAGCCCTCAGTGGGTTTGTGCTCAGAAGGGAGGCGGTGCTCTGGGGGAGATGTGCTGCAGAGTGAGACAGGGAGGGCTTAAAGCCATAGGAAGGAGAGGCAGCAAGCTCCCCAGAGCTGCTCCTAGTGCTCTAGGTGACAGAGCATTCTCCTGCTCCTTTGAGTTCTTCTTAGGAATGGTTCTCTTGTAGATGGATAACATGCTAACAGCTTTGAGATAGGGGAAGGAGGGCTCATCTTGGTAAAATGGAAGTTAGGTGGTGAACAGCAAGAGATTCTTTTGGAATACTCATTTTAACTCTTGCATGACAGGATTATATGTTTTTCCTTTGTGTTTGGACCTTGGGAGCTATTCAGAGAAGGGTCCTGACAAAACGTGTCCGAAATAGACAGTTTGTGTGGTGCAGATGTGCAGGCTGTGTTGGGTCAGCTCCAGCCCATCATAGGTAGGGGCTCCAGTAGCTCCTGGCATGGAACCCAGCAGCCTGCTGGCAGTGGGTACCTGGATCCAGCCTCAGGGAAAGAAGCATGAAAAAGGGGAGTGGGGAAAACTGCTCTGGTTATAGCTTCTGTTTCGGGGTGTCGCTTCGGTGGCCCGAAGGTACCAGTGAGCAGCTTCACCTGCTGAATGAGACACAAGGGGCTGTCTGCACAGCTCGGCACTGTGGTCATCTGTGCTGCAGGGTGGGGGGGGCGTCCTGCTCACAGGCATCCTGCCCTTAGCCTTGCTCTGGGGAGGGAAGTGCCTGTAGAGGTCCCCAGTGTACTGTAAACCCAGGAAATCATTTGGGACTCCTTCTTTACGACCCAGTTAACGAACAAAAGCACAGGTACTTATTAAAAGCTCAGTGTAAGTAGTCATTAATTATCATGGCAGCAATAAAATCTTGTACTGTGACTAGGCTTTGGACTCTCCCACTCTCGCTGAATTGAGTGGGAGCAAGGGCAGGTGCTGCAAGAACCAGCTCCTGGCAGGCAGAGGAGGAGGTGTGACAGCACAGCCGACACCGCTGCTCCGTGCCGAGGGGGAAAGCTGGGCACGCTGCTGTGCCAGCCCCCCTTGGAGCTGCTGGCTTAGCAGCTGGGGCAGACTGGTGTGGGCTGGGAGCGGAGTCTGGCTCAGTATGTAAGCCAGTGTGGGCAGCAGACCCCTCGGGGAGAGGTTAGGTAACTGCAGGGAGAAGAGGTGACTGCCTCTTTCCTGGGGGGAGATGAAACGATAGGAGAGGAGATGGAGGGACAGACAAGGGCGAGTTGCTCTGAGTCGCAGCAGGCGAGGCGTGGGCATGGATGGCTTACCCTCCCAGGATCTAGGAGGGTGCTCTTCTACTCTTCTTGCCTTTATCTTGGAGAGAAGCAGTCCAAGGAAAGAGCAGCAGGTTGTCACTTGCTGGCTTTGGTGGATATCTTGTTATGGAAGGGTAGCAATGGGTAGGGCCAAGCCCTATCCGTCTTGCTGGGCCTCAGATTGATAATAGGCACATAGAAAGGGAAGTAAAAAACTAAGTGGCACACAAAGATAAGCAGAACACTCAAAGCCTTCTGTCCTGGAGTTTCCATGTCGCTGATTTTACAGATTAGTTCTGGTCCACTTCCTGCTGGTAAGGCCAGGTGGAAGCAGGAGCTCCTGTCACAGGAGACGCTGTCTTGTAGCTGGGCCAAAGCAGCTGTTGGGTGGCTGGAGTCCAATGAAGGTGCTGATTATAGTCTTTAAAAATAGACACATAAAAATGATGAGATAAAATTCCACAGATAAATGAAGGGGAAACCAGCTCTCAGTGCTCAAACATCAAGGCATGTTTCCTGGTCACAACACCAAAACACAGCCTGGCAGCGCTGCCCTCGGCTGGTCAGAGACGGGTGGGTGCAGAGCCAGCCGGAGGGGAAGGCTCCCTGGGCAGGGTACCCTGAGCCCTGCCTCGAGTGCCTCAGACCCCAGGTGCTCCTGGAAGCCCAGCCTCTGGCCTGGCTGCTGCTGTTCGCACCTTCACCTGCCGTCACCCTCAGCATCCCAAGGCGAGAGGAGCTGTGGTGTGCCCCAGGGGCGGGGGTGTTAGTGCTTTGTCACCGGCACTCCCTGAAACACCTGACGCTCTCTCCTTTCTGTGGGCTGTTTTTTGGGGTTGGGGGGAATACGAGAACCTTCCCCCTGTCTTCCACGTTGAGGACTGGTGCGCAGAGGTGCCTGTCCCTCTGACAAACAGCACAGCCAGCGTTGAGACATGAGAGGACAGGGCTGTGCTTTGCAAGAGCGGCTGACTAACTCGGGCAAAGCTAATTTGTTTGACATCATTTCTATACGTAAGGCTAAGTCTGTTTGTGTCCCATTGTTATGGCAAATCCCATGATGAACTGCGTTTTATTGACTTCTGGCAGCCCTTTGACAGAGCCCGGCAGCAGATTTGAATATGAGCACTGTTCCAGGAAGCTGTCTTAATAGGTACTCATTCAGAATCTAAAGGCAGCAGAAGGGCCTCACAGGTACCTCTGGCAGCTTTACGTAACAGGGAGGACCTGGACACTTTGGTGCATCCCTGCTTTGGGAGCGGGCAGCCCAGCAGCCACCCACGGGTGGGTGAAGCAGGCTGAGCTGAGTCAGTGGCAGGCAGGGACAGCGAGGGGGGACCTTGAGTTACAGGTGACATAACCAGACCATGTGGAATTTGGCCAGTAGTTTTGTGGCTTTGAACCTTCCCAAGGCTACAGCATCACATGTCTGTGGGTGTGTGTGTTGGAGAAGCCCTGCTTGGGAAGGGAGATGGAGAAGGTCCCCCAGGAGCCTTATCTCTGTGCGTGATTTTTGGAAGCTGTTAGTATCTAAAGTGTTGGATGTTGGGTGAAAGTCCTTGTAGCTCTGGCACAATACTTGCCTGACTTCAGCAGCTTAATCTGCCTTCTACCTCTAGCAGTGCCAGGACTGGAGCTTGGCAAGCTGGGAGGTTCCATGAGTGCAGACGGGCAGGGCTGGAAAGCAGGTACTGTGACTGGCTGCCTGAATGGGACGGGGTGGGGGTGTTGGTCCCCATCTCAGCTGCTTTTGGTGGTCCAGCCTTAGTGATGTTAGCTAGTGGTGGTGCTGACAGCAGGCAGTGCAGGTCTGTAAGAGCCAGCCTCTCTAGACTGCTGCTTTCTTCCAGCAAGGGAGAAGGCTGAATGCACAATTCCTGTTGGATGTGGCTGTGGGGCTGAATCCTCCTTTTGGGCTTGAGATCAGACCTTGCAGAGGAGCAGATGCAGCTTCTGGGGGTTGCCCGTGCTGTACTCTTGGGTGGTGGTGAGGGGCAGAGCTCTGAATTTCAAGAGAAGTGTAATGAGACAGAGGTGAGGTGAGCCTGGCGAAAGGCACTGTGCTTAATCCACCTGTGAAACCAGCCCCTTCCACCCTGAACTTCCTGGAAAACAACAAAAAAGCAACGGGACAATTGCAAAGCAAAACAAAGCCCAAGACTTTTCTTAACTGTCCCTGCTGGGGGTGCAAACCCCATTAAGGGAGCGCAGGGGCCAGGAGCAGGGCTGGCTTTGGCAGTTGTGTCGCAAACCCCTTCTCAGAAGTTGATGGGCTGGTGAGCAAAGATCTCACCGAACACATCTGGCTTTGCTCTGGTCGCCAAGCCGGCCGAAAGCTCTGTCACAGCAGTGCCTGGGGCACTCTTGTAACTGGGTGTCACTGCAAGAGCTCCTCCTTGAACAGTGAGAGGTTGGACCATGGGGTTTTTCTCACTTGATAGCTCTTGCTGGCCATGGGTGACTTCTGGTGTGTCTGGGGCTGCTCTGAGCTGCTTTCAGGCTGGTTGGGTTTTCCAGGGAGAACTGGCACACAGGCAGGGCTCTGCCCTTTCCCCTTGCCTGCCCAGTACTTCTCTTGACTTTTTTGGTGGTACATTCATGACTTTTCATGTGCAAATATATGTGCAAGCTTTCCCTCCAGCACTGCTCAGCCATCTCCTGAATTCCATCCCCGGTCACTAACTGCTTTGTCCATCAAGATTACAGCAGTAAGAATGTTCTCCATGGGCTAGGTGCTCCCCTGGGCATGAAAAATGTGTGCAGGAGCCAAGAAACACCAGGAGTTTCTTCCTGGTTGTTCCCAAGGAGGGTGAGGAGTGACGCAGGCGAAGGCCATGACCTGCACCAACACACACACGCTCTGAGGCCTGCACAGACGTGGCCATGACCTAAGGAGACCCGAAGGGGGTCAGGGTAGGCTGACCGAATTGCATGGCCCCTCACATGCCTCCCTGACCCAACCTTTGTGGTCCAGCGTGGCCCAGGCTGGTCCCTGTTGGCATACCCAGAGCAGGTCCCCCTTCCCACTGAGTGCCAGCACGGTGGGTACCCTGTGTGGACACCGTTCCCTTGGACAGGTCATGGGGAGGATTTTGGCTCTGGTTCTGAGCTTTGCTGAGGGACCGGCTGTGCCCCACAGAGGGGAAGCTGCGAGAGCTCCCACGGGATGGGAGGGAGGATGGAGCCTTCTCTCCTTGCTCTCCTTCCTGTTAGTCAGGGCATGTTTGCACTGGTGTGACCCCCCCCTTGTTTAGGCAGAGGGAGGATACCCCTGTGGGGGGGTGCTGGTGCTCTTGGGTAACCCAGGGGCCACGTTCAGACCGCAGCCGGGAGGGCTGCAGTGGGGTATTTCAGGTGACTCTGGATAGGGTTACTGGGATGGCCCTTAAACCATTAAGTGTGGGTGCAATGTAGCAGCTGACTGTCTCCACTGAAGGGTTTTGGGAAGAAGTAATCACAAAGTGGGGATCTGAGATCTTCCCTGTCACTCTGGCCTGACTCCAAGCCCTGCAGCAGGCTTCAGTGAAGCAGCCGTTGCCTTCAGTGGGTGCAGACTTTGCCTACTTGCACCCTCCGAGTCCTTGGGCAGTTAGGTGGCTTTGTCTTTGGAGTGGGGTTCTGAAGGTTCCCCTTTGTTTGAGGTGTTGCTGTGAGTGGGAATTACCACGAGATCTGAGAACAGCAAGGTAAGCCATGGTAGATCCCTGAGCGATAGTCATGTGCCCCCAAGTTGTCTCCTCCACTCAGGGATTTTTTTAACCCTCTGGTAACTTTCAAAGCACGGCTGCATGTAGGAGTTGTTGGTACCGACCTGGAATCATAGAATGCCTTAGGAAGGGAACTTCAATGTCCCACCCTGCAGTGAGCAGGGACATCTTCACTAGAGCAGGGTGCTCAGAGCCCCATCCAGCCTGACCCTGAATGTCTCCAGGGATGGGGCCTCCACCACCTCTCTGGGCACCCTGGGCCAGTGACCCACCACCCTCAGAGAGAAGAACTTCTTCCTAATACCCAAGCTAAATCTCCCCTTTACCAGTTTAAATCCCTCATCCTGTCACTCCATGCCCTTGGGAACAGTTCTGGACTCCTGCAGCCTGTGTGCGTTATCTGCAGTTGTGAGTTACAGTGGGGTTGCTCCTCTCCTTCCATACACATAGTTGTATCTATCTCTAGAGGAACAAAGCACGATGCAGAAATGAGCTGGGTTCCCTCTGTCTTCAGAACACAAATCCATTTGCTTAAGATGCATTGCTCTGTTACTTGCTTCTTGTTCCTTCCAGTCTGCTACCACGTGCAGAGCATCTGTTCTGCTCCACAGTTCTTCTGCCATCAGTGCCCAGCTGACAAGGAACACAGCCCCCCATCCTCAGAAGAGTCTGGGGGAAAACCGATCTCGAGCCCAGACCCCAGCGCTCCAGGGGAGAGTTGGGAAGGACAGACAGGGGCCTGCACACGGAATGTCAGCCCGTGGCCCTGTGCGTTCCACACCCCCTCAGCCTGGCTGCAGCCTCTGGAGGCTGGGGGGCCTGGCCAGCGTGCACAGCACTGCACTCAGTGACAGTGCTGAGGGGAGAACGAGCACCCTTGGGGATACCGAACAGAGGGCACAGGGAGCTGTGCAGCCCACAGCCTGGGGAGCGTCCTGGGATTATGTGGACAGGCTTTCACATGTGGTTCACAGTGTAAAAGGAACAGCTGCTGGCAGCGGTGGTAAAACCACCTGTATCCAGACAGCATTGATGTTAGTGACACTGGTGGCTGCTGCTTCTCACTCTGCACAAAACCTTTAGTCCTTCCCACAGGTTAAATCCCCCCAAGAATGCAAAAATCATAATTAAAGAGAAATAATGGTTGTTAAATAGAAATAATACAAAGCTGGAATTCCGTGTGACTGAACGGGAGTCGCTGCCAAGGAAATCCAAGTGATTTCCACATATCATGAGACATTGGAAGGCACAGAGGAAGCTGGTGTCTGCCTCGGGAGGCCTGTTGGTGCAGCAGCTCGAGCCCAAACGTGGGTCTGTCCAAAACATCATCTCCCCTGAGTTCTGTAAAGCAGCAAGCTCCCTGGGAGCAGGCATGAGCTGGATGTTCTCTGTCCTGTGCTGAGGTGAGGAAGCAGCAGTGGGAAAGCAGCTTGGGCTGATGTGCTGAGACCACCATGCACAGGATCTGACGGGTCCCAGCTTGCAGAGCAAACACACCCAAGCAGTTGGCCCCTCTGAATACAATGACCAGGCAGTTCTGCTGCTCGTAAATCTCTCTCCTTGGTCAGCTTTAAATTGTCTTTCTCCTGCAGCATGGATCAGGGCTGGAGCAGGAGGAGAAGCAGCCTGGGAGGCAGCCGGTGCTACGCCTGCTCGCCATCCAAGGGGAAGATCTGTGGGAAGGGTAGGAGCCTGGATCACAGGAGGTGCAGGTACGAGTCCCCACCTCTGCGCCTGGGTCGGTGAGCGGCAGACGCTGGGCGCCCCTCGGTGCTGCCGTCAGAGAGCTGTCAGCACAGCTACAGGGGGATGCTGGGGATGGAGGGTACAGACTGCGGGGATAGCTCCTGGGCTCTGGGGCAGGGTAAACCAATACTTAGTCCTTGAGTAAAACTTTGTGTCTGCAGGTGGACAGAGAGCATGTGAGCAGGCAGGGGCTGAGCAGCAGAAGTTACACAGAGGTGCCCCTGGCCCCTCACACTGCAGGGACAGTGGAGGCTCCTCTGCCCCTCGGTGAGCGGTGTCTGTCCCAGCAGGCATGTGGCTGTGAGTCTGAGAGCAGCACAGCACCAGTAAGCTGGCAGTGCCCTGGTGAAACCCCAGGGTTCTGTGTCCCGTGCAGGAGCCCAGCCTCTGCCCTCCCATGCCTGCTCTGCCCACCATCTCTGCCACCTCGTGTGCTTCTCCAGAGCCACTTCCCTGAGAGCCCATGGGGAACGTTCTGCCACTGGGGCTGCCCATCCTTGCGCCACGGCTGCCTCTCAGCCTGTGCTTCCTTTGCTTTGGAGGGCTTGCGTCAGACTGTCAGGCACTATTGAACAGAGACATTTGGGTTTATCTGCCTATCTGTAAGGGAAAGGTAAGCAATTTTTATGCTTCAAATGCCTCTCATATCTCCCTGAGGGCATTTAGTTATCTCGCTCCTTAGCTCCAGATACACTTGTTGTGGGTGTGAGTTAGTTTCCTCCTGCATTATCTCCAAAGCAGTCTGAAGCCCAGCTGAGTTCACAGTGCAACACGCAGCCATTCACCTTAGAACAGGTAGTGCCAGGGCTCCAGGCCACTGCCTTTTCCTCATGGTTTTAGATGAAAGGCTTGGAGCAAACCCCTTTTGCAGATGCAGTTGTCCCTGTTCAGGTGGTGGCAGGGGTGGGTTAGAGGTGTGAACAAGGGGCCTGACATTTCCCACTTGTGGTGGCAGCGGGAATGGCACCAGAGCAGGCTGTGCACCCATGGGTGCAGCCAAGGCAGCTCGTAGGTCCGGAGCAAAGGCTGCTCTCTGTGGCTCTGAGTATGGCAGGGGCATCTCTCCTTGCCTCCTGTTCCCTCCAGCCGAGTGACTGGCATAGGAGGAGAGGAGAAGAAAGTGGGGTCCTGTCCGTGAAGGTTTTGGTGACACCAGCCCCGCTGAGGTTTTTCTGGGAATTGGGTTGAAATGAGACATGTTCTAGTTTTCTCTGGGCTGTGACACAGTGTGTGACTCATGTCCTTCTTCCCAGAGTCTGGGGGAAGTGCGTGTGCAGGGGGAGGAGGTGCAGAATGGGAAGGTCACGAAACGTAGGAAAGCTTATCTCTGTCTCCCTGGAGCTTTGTGCAGGATGAACAAGACTGGCAGGTCCAATACCTTTGTGTGATACAAACTGAGGCCTCTTGGGAAGAGCGATGATTGCGAGATCCCTGGGTGCCAGTGTGTCCTGTGGGCGGCTGGGGCTTTGGGTGCTGCCCAGCTGCTGTCCAGGACTGGGAGCAGGCAGAGCAGGAGTGAGGGGGATGGATGGATGGCTGTGGGGGCTTGGAACCAGCACTGGGGAGAGGATGGACACACGTGGGTGACAAGGATGTGGCTAGGAGATGAACTCCAGCATCCTGCTGGGAGCAAGGGGAGGAGAAAGGTGGGTTTAGAGTGGGCCCAGCAAGTAGCCAGTGAGGAGCTGTGTTGCACGTGCCTTGGGAATGGGATGGAGATGTAGCTGTTGGGGTCCTTCCAAAGAGGTCTGGAGAGGAAGCTGTCCCCTCTTTACCTTCAGAACTATCTGCGGTGAGGACAGCGGGCTGGACTGGCCTGGAGAGACAGCTTTTACCCCAGTGCACAGCTTGACTGCCTGTGTGTGGGAGGTAGCCCCTCGGATGGGAGCCCGTGTATGTCTTCTGGTCAGGGGTCTGACAGAGACAGGGATGTGGGAGCTGGGGGAAGCCAGCTTGCCTGTGAGAAGCATTGAAGTTGGTGGGGACAGCCTGAGGGTCTGTCATGTGCAGACCCCAGGGCTTTGGTAGAAATAGCCCTTACCTTCAGAGGGCCCCAGGTAGCTGAGACAAGATCTCTCTTTGATGCAGCATGTTTGGAGGCAGCAACGATGAACATTCTTGTGAGGACTCCTTCACCTGCCCAAATAGTAGTTAAGGCTGGGTCAGCTATTATTTCTTGGATGCTTTACTGGTACCTGACCTTACACTAGCACAGTTGTAGCCTGGAGTTACAGTTCTTTCTGACAGTTGTTTTGGAGCTAAGGACATACTGTCAGGCTACTTGGCATCCATGCACTCCTGGCAGGGGGTATTCACATGTGTCGCTCCTACTCCACAACTTAGTGCTTCTACACCAAGAGTTCTTCCTGTTGTTCTTCCATTAGCTTCCAAGCCAGAGCTTCCCACTGTGTGAAGGCACCTCTTCCATCCCCTGGAGTTGGCTGCCTGGTCAGCTAAATATGTGCCAACCAGAGTAGATGCACATTGCTTTTGCTACACTGTCTAGCTTAGAAAGAGCTTCCAGTTCCTCTCTAGCTCTGCCCAGAGCGTATGTCCTGAGCTGGACTGCTAAAATAGGAGAGGTTAGTGTTAAGGCTTCATTTTGAAAGGGTTTTTTTTTTTAACTCCAGAAAATGTGCCTGACTATGGGCAGGTGTCTAATTATTGTCCATCGAAACACCCTGTTTTGCAACACTGAAGGAATTCCCAAGAAAACGTTGGGTTTGTCAGTGTGCACGTGTCTGTGTGTACATGTGTGTGTCACCACTGGTTCAGCTGGAGTGGAGGGGGAAAACCCCCTACTTCCAGGTAAGATGTAGCACCAAGGACTGGCAGCAGTGAAATTCCCTTGCTTTCTCTACCTGAGTGAGAACTACACAGCATAAGCCCATGGGAAACGATGGCACCAATAACCTGTTCTTTCTTGGAGGTACAGTCCCCCAGCAATGCTGTACAGATGTGCCAGCTGCACAAACAACTTGCAGAAGCCCTGAAGCAGCAGCAGTTGGTACATGCAATGGGAGGCCATGGCTGTGCTCAGCGACGTCGTGCAGTGTTACTGGTGGAGCTTTAGCTGAGAGAGACTTACTGGCCACGGGCTTGTATCAGCCTGGTCTACTGGGAGCCTGCAAGCACAGCTGAGGCCTTTCCAGCAGGATATTTACAAACTGTTCGTATCCTGTTTATGGAACCCGTGTAAACAATCCAAGGCCATTGCCCAAAGGCTCCCATCCTATTTGGATCTACGCACCGTTTGCAGTGCAGCCTGCAGCTCGGAGGCTGTGTGACATGGCAAGCAGAGCTGGCCCACTGTCATCAGATGCACAGCGGCGGCACAGCGCCTTGCATAAGAATGCTCTGGAAGCCGGGGGAAAGAGCCTTGCGGAGGGACCTCTTCTCCTTTAGTTTAGGTAACCTGTGTGCCCTTTGAAGTGGCTGATTTGGAAAGCTGGGTAATTAGCTCTGCGTACAGCCAGCCTTTCCTGGAAATCTCCCTCCTGGTTCACCCAGTGGAATGTTACAAGGACAAAGCAGGGGGAAGGGTTGGGAAGCCGGGATGGTGACAAGGGAGCGGGGCCACATTCTGTGGCGGCTCTCATCGGGCACCTTAGACCATCTCCTTGGGCAGCTTTGTGGTCTCCGATTTGGCTGCTGCCGGGTTGCCGGTAGGTTGGGCAGGGTAGGTTAATCTGGGTGTGGAGCTGGAACGTGAGCCTGTTATGTGTGAGGGGTGAGCCCTGCTGTAGGCATGCAGCAAGGCAGGGGCCAGCAGCGCCTCGGCCTGAGCATCTCCTGTGGGACGCCTACGGAAAAGGAGCTTTCAGGGCTGGCTGTTTCCTTGGAAGGTCCCAGGAGGGATGGCTGGGGCTGAGGAGCTGAACTAGATTTAGATCTACCTTGTGTTCAGCAGCTTTGGCTAGCGGACCCTTATCCAGAGCCCTTTTTTTCCATGTATGAAGGACAGAAGACCCCAGCTGCAGGAGCACTGATCCAGTACTCCCAGCCCAGGCTTAGTGCTGTTCTTAATTAATAACTGACACGTATCTAATTAAACCCAGCCCTGGCCTTTGTCCTGTCCCACTTGATTTGCACGCATGCGCTCTGAGTGTCATAAAGGAAATCTCTTAAATAACATCAAGCTGCAGGAATGAGGATGGGGGGGGGGGGTGGTGTAGATACCACACAGAGGTGTTGTCATCGAAGTGTCACAGTCAGGCTGCTGGCACCTCTCCCCCAGGACACACAGTTGCAGGTTGCTCTCCTCATCCCATCTCCCATGCGTGCAGCAGGCACCCAGTGCCCTCCCCACCCATGGGTGGAGAAGTAGGGACCAGTTCCCCAGGGGGAATTGGCCTGGGCCTTTGGCTCCCCTTGGGCAAACCCACAGCTCCTTGCTGAGTGAGCAGCAAAACCTGGAATGCTGAATGTGCTTTTGTTTGCATGGCTTTGTATTTTAGTCTTTTTAGAGGAACCCAGGCTGCACTCAGGAGACAACTTGGGGGATAACCAGCTTTGACCAGAAAACTGAGGTCTGTCTCCTTTGCTGGTGGCTGACAGCAGCCTGTGTGCATGGGAGGAAAGGTCAGTGCTGTGGGCAGATAGCTTCCATGTGAGCTGGAGCACTCTCTGCCCCTCTGCCCAGCCTTTCCCTGGGACTCCCCGTTGGTGCCCAGTCTGTGGCTAAGCTGGCTAAGCCACTTCTTCAGTCAGTGGCCCAGGAACAGTGTCTGGGGAGGCTTGGACACCAGAGGTGAAGTTCAGACCGTGGATGGGAGGAGAAGGTGACTGGAAGATGATTTCACATAGTCTTGGTCATTCCCCAACCAAACCCTGGAGGTTTCCGCATACCATGCGACTCACGTTGGCTCTCAGGAGTTGGTGCTCAATTCACTGGAGATCAAAGAATATGGAAAACTTTTATAGCAGGTTGGGCCCAGACAGGCAAAACACAGAACAGGGACATCTTGACAAGTGTTGTTGTGACCCCAAAGTGTTCCTGGTCACCTTCCTTCCCTTCTAGCCACTTCTCAGCAGGCAGAGAGCGTGATGCAGGCAGCCAGGCTCCACACTGGTGTGAGCTGGAGGAGGTGCCATGGCTCGTTTTGGCCTGGCTCGTAGGGGAGCTTCACTGGGGACCACGGTGTCCTAGTTTGGAACAGGGCTGTAGCGATGATGGACGCCCGTGTTTATAGGTTCCCTGGGGCAGCTGTCTCATCGCCTCTGCATGCCAACAGCCAGCACAATAAAGGCCTGGTCCTGACAGCCTTTTTTTTTGGTCACTTCAGTAATAGTAATGATTAACAGTAATTATCAGAACAGTAATGGGAGTGTCCCATAATGCTAGTGGATGGGGGAATTCCACTAAGTGCATCTGCTCCCATGCCTGGCGCTCGTTACCAGGCCAAACAAATACACCACGGACCCGTGCCTCTTTCCTAGATTCGGTTTCTGGAATGTGTGCTGGCTAGGCTGGTTTCAGGTGAATTGCTGTTTACTCCATCATCCCTAATGACACATCCCTGGGCCGGGGAGCCCCAGCGCCCGTGCGCATGGCTGGCGTGCGGGTGTCAGTCAGCGCTGAGCCGCAGAGCCTGCGGGTGGCCCTAGTCCTGCTGGCACTGCAGCGCCTGGCGTACAGGGCGAGCCGCAGCTCCCTGCTGCCTCTTCCCGTTCATCAGGGCGAGCTCGGCGCTGGGAGCGGGCCAGACACTCGGTCTCTGCTCTGCTCTTGCCCTGCTGTCATCCCCTCGCCCCTGCAGAAGTGAAGGAGGTGAGATAGGCTGGCCAGAGGGGTTGAAGCCTCTAGCTGAGGTCTGCGTACCGGCTCAGCCGATTGCCGAGGGTCCCAGCCGGAGCAGGTGGGAGGCCGAGGGCTGCACCGATCACACGTGTGCATCTCAGGCTGCTCAGCCTTCAGCACGGGCCCTAGAGCTGCCCCCACGCCAGCACAAGGCAGGTCTTCAGGGGTTGGACTCGATGATCTCTTGAGGTCCCTTCCAACCCCTACAGTTCTGTGACGCTGTGATTCCCACTGGCAGGGCACTCATGTACAGCATGTCTTCCTCATGCCTTCCTCATGCTGGCTCCCGCTGTCCCTGGAAGCCTGGCAGGAGCCACTGAGTGCCCACTGACTCAGACTGGTCCCCACTGTGGTGGTTCTGTCTCACTTCACCCTCCTGAGACGGATGTGCCACACGGTCAGCTGCCAGCAACACGCTCTCACCTAACGGTGAGAGTAATGCCCCTGGACTGGGCACTGGGGAGGCTGCACCTCCAGTGCTGGGTGCAGTTCTGGGCCACTCACTCCAGGAAGGACATGGAGGTCCTGGAGTGAGTCCAGAGAAGGGCTAAGGCTGGGGAAAGATCCTAAAGGTCTTTCCCAACCTTGTGGTCTGTGAATGGTGTTGGTTATATTGACTGCTGGGCAGGGGGCTGAATCTGCGCCCACGCGTACATGTGGCACACCGTCAGAGAGGCCACTCACCACATTTCTATGTGCTCTCTCTCTCAGTGTTTCCTCTCCTCTGCCTGGAGAACAGGGCGCTGCTGAAGAGATGACTCAACGAGCTCAGAAGAGATGCCGGTGGACAGAACCACACACAGGAGTGATGGGTGAGGGGCCAGCAGTGTTCTCCCAGTTTGCTTGAAACCTGCTACTTGCTCTGGGGATGAACACGTTCCTTCCCCCTTGGTCCTTCTCATATCTTCCACGAAGGACTTGGAGCAAAGGGAAACAATTACCAAATGCATGTGCAGTGATACAGGAGGGATGCAGCTGGGTATCAGTCTTCACATGGGTACAGCTGAAGCTCTTGTGCAGGGTGGTTTGGCAGCAGGTAGAGGCAGAAGTCGTGGAGACTCCGCAAATGAGCAAAGCTACGAACCCCTCAGAGGCTGAGAAGTCACTTAGCGTGGAGCCCTGAGCTGTAATTAGGAAAGGGAAAACAGGAGCGGAGCATTAGGAGATGTGTTGAGCCATTCAGGAGTTGCCCAGGGGAGAGTAAGGGACTTTCATAGGAGCCAGAAGAATGAAGCTTTACAAACTGCCCCGCAGGGAGCAATCCAGCCTGAAGTGACAGACCTCATCTCCACCTTCCAGACACTTGGAGAGGGATGGCAAATAGCTGTTTGGGTGGTTCTTTCTTTTTTTAAACTGCTGGTTAATGCTGACCTTACAAGTTGGCTCTGAAATCAGCAAATTTGGGGGATTGTTTTTTTTAAAGCAGCAAAACATCTGCGTTGTCCCTGTGTTTACAGGAAGAGGCATCAGCCACTTCGAGCCTTGGGGCAGCGTTTTGAACTCATAGTTTATAGGAAAGCCTGGTTGTTTGAAAACATTTGACCTCATTCACCTCCCCTATACATGGCAGCTTGGAAAATGACCTTTATGCACATGAAGTCCGGCTCAAGGTTGCTCCTTCCTCCGTTCCCTCCAGACTGTTCCGGGCATCCCAGTGAAACACAGTCCCTTCTGAGAGCTCACATGTGTGAAGCTCGGAGAAGCCCATGTGAGCTTCTCACCACGGGGCTCTGAGCTTCTCACCAGGGAGGATTCTCACCCTTAATGTTCATCTTCTGAGGGTAAATGCAGCCGCTGCCTGGTGAGCTGCACTCCTGGGAGCCAGCTGATCTCTCTGAGTGTATCTTGGAAGTGTCTCATGCAGGGCAAGGAAAGCTTGCTGTATGTAACAGTTCCTACACACATACTGACGTTATCCACTCATGCTGTTTTCCAAAATGCTGGCTAATTTTTCCAAGAATTTATGAAAATGCTGCATTTCATTCCTTGGTGTTTCTACGAGTGCCAAGTGCTTCGGTGCCAGACTGGGAATGATCTTCCAGTTTCAAAAATACTTTCAGCACAAAAATGTTCATTTTGGGAATAGGTCTTGTCAGCAAAAGCTCTGCAGGTCCATCCCCAGAATGGCAGTGCAGGAATCTGGGCACAGGTCCTGCAGAAAGCAGCTGAAGCAAGCAGTGCAGCTACTCACCATGTATGGATTTAGTTAGGTACAGCACTTCCCCAGGGCGGCAGTTCACTGCTCTGAATACACATGTGTGTGCTTCTACAGCAAATCACCCTGAGGAGAAGGATTTTCAGGCACAGAAGAATGTACATTTAAACTGGGGGTTTTCCTCCCTGTGCTTGAAAGGGTATTTCATTCATGGAAAATCCTGTGTCATGACTGGTAGGTAACTGACAGTCCAAGCCCAATCCATACCCTTGGAGGGATCCCTGCCATAGACTGAGCTCAGTCCATACCCTTGGAGGGATCCCTGCCATAGGCTGAGCTCAGTCCATACCCCCTTGGAGGGATCCCTGCCATAGGCTGAGTTCAGTCCATACCCCCTTGGAGGGATCCCTGCCATAGGCTGAGCTCAGTCCATACCCCCTTGGAGGGATCCCTGCCATAGGCTGAGCTCAGTCCATACCCCCTTGGAGGGATCCCTGCCATAGGCTGAGCTCAGTCCATACCCTTGGAGGGATCCCTGCCATAGGCTGAGCTCAGTCCATACCCTTGGAGGGATCCCTGCCATAGGCTGAGCTCAGTCCATACCCCCTTGGAGGGATCCCTGCCATAGGCTGAGCTCAGTCCATACCCTTGGAGGGATCCCTGCCATAGGCTGAGCTCAGTCCATACCCCCTTGGAGGGATCCCTGCCATAGGCTGAGCTCAGTCCATACCCTTGGAGGGATCCCTGCCATAGGCTGAGCTCAGTCCATACCCCCTTGGAGGGATCCCTGCCATAGGCTGAGCTCAGTCCATACCCTTGGAGGGATCCCTGCCATAGGCTGAGCTCAGTCCATACCCCCTTGGAGGGATCCCTGCCATCCATCTGTTGCTGTGGCCGAAGACTTGGGACATGGACAGGGGGGTTAAGCCCAACGCACGCTTGAGCACATGTACTTTGTAAGTAGAGGTTATCTTGCAAGATGGTTATTAAACCATTGCAGGGTAATAAAAGCAAGGCTTTTGCACGCTCTGTAGCTGTTTCCTCCTGTAAGGGAGAAGCCCTGAAACCTCAAAGTGTCCTGGGGGCTCCTCACTGCTGGGGTGCCAAGAGTCATCAATCCCTCGCTGGCTGGGCTGGGGTGTGCCAGTCCACCCACCAAAATTGAGGCCACTCGCTGAAATGTGCCTGCAGAGCTCTTGCCCAAGCCCGTGCTGCCTCTCAGCGCTGCACAGACCTGGCACTCCATACCTGGAGCTGTGGGATGCCACGACTCTTCCCCGCGGTGAACCCGCCGGTGCGGGCAGTGGGAACAGCCTCCGGGAAAATCAGCTCTTAGGGCGTGTGGCAACCTTATCCCAGCAGGCTGGCTCCACGTGGAGCAGAGGATGGTGAAAGCACATCTGAGGATGCCAGATGTGGAGTTGCATCCCGTGAGACAAAGGACATTGCAGAAAGATGAAGCAAAGATGCCTGTGTGAGACTTGTTTTCCATATATTCAAATCTGAAAGAGGAAATTCCAATTAACTGTTCCAGTTGTGTCAGCAGCACTCGGTATCTGGGTACTGGTACAAGACTATAATTAAAAGCTCTCTTTCAGAGGATAAATCATGCAGGAATTTCAGGGTGAAATTAATTATAAAGTGGAAGTTCTATGGTGATGCTGCTTTTTAAGGCATCTGTATGCCCACACAAGGAGAAATACTTTACTAATCGTTGCAATTCCTTCCTTTACTCATTCTGATCCCTGAAAGAGCTGACAATAAAAGGCTTAATAAGGGGGACCAGCCCAAATTAAAGCAGCAACAAAACCAGTCATGGGGCATCAAAAAAAAGCTACGATCTGCTAATCTTAAAGAAGTATACTGATCGGTGGGGGTGAGCCATGAGCCTGATGCTGAGGAGGGGGAAAGGGACTCAGGACAACACTGTGGCTGTATCATGTCCCACTTAGTTCAGGGACCAGCTGCTGAAGGCTACTTTCACATTGATGTTCATTGCATTTGCCTTGCCAAATCTCAGAGCATTTGCATAATTAATACATGGTGCTGATAGGCTATTCCATCCTGACATGTTGTTCTCTTGAATTTCAGCATCTCCACACCGCTGTAGACCTAAGAAAACGCTCCAAAATCAGCAGGGCTGCGATCTGTAAGTACCAGATCTATTCCAGCTCCCTGAATGAAGGTGTTCATGGATTAGAACTGCAATGGAGATGTAGCACGTTGTATTCTGCAATTAACCCTCTTGTATCGATAGCCGCTTATAAAACAGACAGGCTATGGGTACTTGAGTCATCGACTGTTACACTGCTCCCAGTATCAATACCCAGATCCCCCGTGCTGGGAGATAGGCTTACCAGTCCTGCAGTACCAGTTATCACCTTGCCCCTTTTGACGATGGAAAACGGAAAGGCAGAGGAAGATGGTTTTGACTTTAAAAGGAAAAGAAACAACCAGCATGGCTCAGCAGCATGCTCAGGCAAAATGCACTTTATATTGCAGGTAAACATGCTGTGGGGACTTGGGGGTGTGCTATGGCTGTGCTCTCCCATGAGGGGATGCCAGTGCTGAACACGGCCTTGCCTGAGTGAGACGGGGCTTGTGGCTGTCAGACAGCTGCTTGAAAGGCATTTCTCATACCAAGTCGTGCTAATTAGTCGAGTGCTGCTGAAGTAACCGAACGCTCTGTTGGCAGCAGGAACTGCCTGTGCTGTGAGGCTCTGAGGAGGCTGAGGGCCGGAGGGGCAAAACGTGGCGTAAGCACCCGCTGACCTTGAGACTGTGGTGGCTGCTCCAGGTGCTGGGTGAGGTGCTGGATTCCTGGGGCCTGTGCTGTAACTTAATAGACCATTTCTGCCCCAAGCGCTCGGGCACCCTGGCAGCCAGGCAGCACCAGTGTGCAAGGGTGGACAGGGCCGGGGCAGGTAGAGGGGCGAAGGTTGTGAGGTTGCTGCCTCCCCAGAGGTGTTTCCCACCCTGTGTGTTACACACAGGCTGTACGGGGGGCAGGCTGAGCCCCCCGGCAGCGGCGGCCCTGGCTCCGTGCCGCACGGACAGAGGCTCGCACGGATCAGCCGGGGCAGACGGGCTGCTGCAGCCCCGGGCTGCGCGCTCCGTGCCCTCAGCGCGCCGCGGGGCTCGGGGCAGGCGGGGGACCCTTGTGCCCCGCGTACCGCTTGCGGTCAGGGCTGCTACAGCCGGGGGAGAGCGGCAGGGTTCAGGCAGCAGCGCGTCCGGCAGCCCTACCCTGCCCATCCCTGCCCGGGGTGCGCCCTCCTGCCCGCCGCCGGGGCAGCGCCCCTCGGGCACCGGGGGCGGCACGGCTCGGCTCGGCTCCGCTCGGCGGGGCACAGCCCACCCGGGGGCGGCGGGGCAGGAAGCGAGGAGGCCGGAGCCAGGCACCTGTCCCGACCCAGCCGCTATTTCATCATCGCCGAGTAGCCGCCCCGCCTCTCCCGCCGGTCCATAAAGGGCCGGGGCGGCGCGGCCGGCAGCCACACCGCTCCTCCCGCTCCGCCGCAGCCTCCTCGCTTCCCTTCTCCTTCTCCTCCCCAGGGACCCGAGGGCGATGGACACCGGCTGTCCGCGGGCCAGCAGCCTGCTGCTCTTCCTCGGTGAGTGTCGGGGCCGCTCCGGCGGGGCTGGCGGTCCTGGGTTGGGGACGGGGGCGCAGGGCAGAGCCCGGGGCTGGGGTCGCCTTCGGGCGCAGTGGCCGGGCGGGTTGGGGGGCAGAGCGCGGAGGGCTCACCCTGGCCCCGCTGTTAGGGGCTGTTTCGCTGCTTGGGCGATGCCCGGGTGTGCCCGTGGCTGTGGGAAGGGGACTGTGGCCACCCTGGCTCCACTCGCCACGCAGCCCACTCAGGGCATGGGCTTGTTAAGGTTCAAAAGGACTTTTAAGACTGTTGAGTCTGACTGTAAATCAAGCCCTGTCGAGTCCACTGCTAATCCATGTCCCCCCAGAAAGGCCATGGAAACAGTTCTCTTTCCCCATGTCCTGTCTCTGTCCCCTGGTCCTGATGCCTTTGTCCAGGCTGTGTTCTGGGTGAGCTCAGCAGGTGAATCCCCATGGCAGCAAAGACTTCCTCATGGTAACAAAACAGGTTGTGGCCTCCCTACGCTTGACACTTCTCCACCTCCTTACTGGGAGTGTGTTATTCTGTCGCATGACATAAGCTACCTGAAAGTCCAAAGGGAACACGTGTATCCTCAGCACACCGAGAGTGCTGGAGCCTGGGTGTGCTGTGAAGCAACAGCTGGTCCTTGCCACGCAGCAGCTGGTCCTTGCTGTGGCTGCTGGGAGCCAGCCCTCCAAGGGGCCTTGAGCTGGGTGGGCAGCAAACCTTTGAGGCAGGACCAAGACCTGGCACGCTTGCACGCTGCTTTAATGACAAAGCACATTCTCTGGCTCATGTTCAGGGTCGTAGGGGATGGAGAAACTCAGTTCCCAAGATGTCTCTTTTGGGGCAGGTGTTCCCCAACCTGTTGAGCCCGCTGCAGCTTCAGTTTCTGTCACCTCAGCCAGGTGTTTCCGTGGTAGCTCAGGGAGCAGCATCTCGCCTGCCAGGACAGCAGGATAAGCATCTTGTAATCTGTGACTTAGCTGTGCTTTGCCCAGAACTGGCACTGGAAGGAACTGGTATGTCTTCATGGATCTCTGTATGGTTTTATTTATTTCCGGGGCAGGCACAGAATCTAGTAGTGAGGGATGGATTAGTCATAGCTGGGTGGCATCATAATGAGTGGTAGGAGCACTTTACTGCCTTTCCCTCCCAGGTCAGCAGTGTAAGCAGAACTCGGGGCCGCTGGCAGAAGCCTGGCAGGCTGTAGCTGGCATTACACCGGACGTTAAGAGGCTCCCTGCTGAATGGCCAAAGCCAAACTGAAGTGACAGCCAATACCAGCTTTGTGTCCTGGGCTTGGCACAGCAGCAGGCAGCTGTGGGGGAGAGCCATGGCTCAGCCCCGAGAAGCCACATGCTGTGCCAGCCGCACGGTGAGGTGGCGGGGATGGAGCCAAGCCCGGGCGCTGCCTTTTCCGTGAGCTGCTGCAGCAGCCGTGGCACTGGTCTCCTTGCAGCCTCTCAGTGGGGAGGACAGGCCTCAGATCCACAGTCTTGCACCAGGTTTGTCTGTAAAGGTCACTGGGACTGGAGATGTAGCAGATGCCAGCAGCTGATGTGCCAGGCTGGAAGTGATAATGGATGTTGCTTCTTGTGTGCCATAGGCACCTCTGCCCCCATGCTCATGGTGGGAAGCAGAGTGGCCCAGGGGTGGCACTGAGGACGGGGTGGGCACACATAATGCAGCTACCTGCATTATCTCTGCCTACGGGTGAGTCCTGGGTCAGTGCTGAAGGTGACAGTGTGGGCCTGCAGCAGTGATGGAGTGAGAGTGTTCCCGTGCAGGCCGGGGTTCCCAGGGCCTCCTCAGAGCTGCTCTGGCCTGGCCCTGGTCATCCATGACTTGAGTTGGCAGTTCTTAAGTCATGGGTGCAAAAGGTGAGGTGGGGAGACCCAGTCACTGCTCCCAGAAGGGCACACAGGTGCTTCAGCTCAGTTACCTGCGGCTGACTGACACAGTCCCGTTTGGTACCGTCACATCTGGTGCTGCTGTTTAGCTTCTCCTTTCTCGTGGGTGAGGAGAGTGGGCTGTGTGCCCAGGAGGAGTGATGGGCATGGCCAGGCACCTGGGCGCCAGGTATGTCCTACCCAAGACAGCCAGAAGCAGCCAGATGATGTGTCCTGAGCGCAGGGACAGGGAGGTGGGAGGTGTGCTCTGGCTGAAGTCATCACAATTACCTCAAACACCCACTTCCCCTTTCCCAGGAAGCATGCTCTGCCTGCATGGATGCCCTGACCTCTAGAGATGCTGTGGCTGATGGGAGCAAGGGGTATAGCCAAAATCTTGGCCTAGAGCGTGCTGATTGCAAGGCTTTCCTCATAGCTTTTCGTTTCTGTGATCCTCATCTACAACACACCTTCCCTCCCACCCCCCCAGCCTTTCTTGCCAGTGGTGCTGGCTCGGCCTGAGATGGCCTGCAAGCTTCTGTGGCCAGCTGGGGAGGCGAGCAGCAGAGCAGCAGAGGGCTGTGGAAGCGATGTTGAACGGTGGTAGTGGTGATGCTCACAAAGCCAGTAGGACAGACTGCCTGACTCGCCTGTTTCCTGCTCGGTCTGTGCAAAGAAAGCCTTAGACATGCTCCAGGTGACCCAAACCCGGTGATGGGGACCCACCTTGATCCATGTCTAGAGCGAAAATGGGCTGAGCTGCTCCAGGTACGTGTCACCTCTGCGCTTGGCACAGCTCAGGAGGCGCAGCCCGTGTGGGAAGCGTGGCTGAGAGACCACGGACATGCCAAACGTCAAGTCGCATCACGGGGTCATGTTCAGGTGTGCTGGTGCAGGGGTGGTGATCTCAGTGACAGGCAAAGCCAACTCGAATGGTGACTGAGCTCTCAGAAACCCGGCCCTTCCCCTTGCAAACGGGCATAACTCTTGCAAGGAGACTAGTTCTCAGTTACCTGTGTCCCGTGGGTGCATCCTCCGTCCTGAGCGGCCCCGTGGCTGGAAGCGATAGCTGGCTCAGGGGACGAGCAGCTCTTGCCTCTCACCTCTGATGGAGGCTGCAGGGAGCAAAGGCAGCCAGTCTCTGCCCCTCGTTTCCCTCCCGCCCGGCGTGGAAGGAGGAGTGAAGAGCAGCATCGCTCCTGTCCCAGGAACGGCCGCTGCTGTCAGTTCCCTGACAGGGATACCCGCACCGCCCCGGCTGCACGCTGGCGCTGCCGCAACGTGCGAGGCACACGTGAGCATCCACCACCCGGTCCTGTTATCTCCTGCCCTGGGGAGTGTTTGCTTAGCGAACAGCGAAGGAACAGAAACACAGCCTCCTTCTCCCGGGTCCTGCGCTCGGCCTGCCGGCCCTGGGGCCTGCCCGGGAACGGCTGGGCTGTGCTGGGGCGGCGTGGGATCCCTTACCCTCCCTTCTCCTGTCCGTGGGGTGCAGGAGGAGCTCTGCCCGAACGAGAGAACACCGCTGGGTGTCAGCAGATACCCGTGGCTGCAGTGGGGCGGGGGCGCCTTTGTTCGCTGCCGTGGGAGGAGGTGCGTTTCTGTCTCGATTTGGCCGAGTTCTGGCCTGTCCTCCAGCTGGAAAGCGGTGCCTGCGCCCCAGCCGAGAGCGGAGCTGGCCTCTCGGTGTGAGGTTCTCAAACACCAAAGCCAGGTTCTGGTAACGCTCCAGCTGGGAACTGTAGATTAAGAAGCGACTGCTGGGATATGCTGGGGTGGAGGCAGCGTGCAGGCTGAAACACAGACGTGTGGCTGAACGAGGTGGGCAGCAGCCCTGATCCCCCTGCATCCCCAAGCACAAAAGGAGGGGGTGTCTCTGGAACCTCTGGCACATCTTGCCCTGACTGATGCTCCTTACTCCTGCCAGGCCCCCAGACCGAATCTTGCCCCAGCACATCACACCGAGGTGACAGCAGCAGCACGGGGGGCAGGAGGGGGCCGGGGGTCACTAACTCTCGGTGGTCTCAGGATGTCAGCACCCCTTCTTGCATGGACACGGTGTGCGCTTACTGGGACAGAGCTGTCCTGTGCCATCGCTCCCTGCCGAGGGAGCAGCTTAGTCCTTGGGGCACTCCTGAAACGTCCCTCTGGTTCCTGGCAAGGGGGACTGAGCCAGTAAATCATCTTTTCCCAGCGTGGTTTGGGACAGCTGCCCCAGCGCCGCGGTTCTAGTGGGGACCGAGCTGCTGCTGTCACCCGATGGCCTCATCCTTCACACGCTTCAGCTTCCTGCCGTGGCAGCTCACTGGCCTCACAGAAGCCTTAAACTGCCGGTCCTGGTGACATCTGTAGTGAGCACAGTGCTGTGGGAAAAGAACAATAAATCCCACCTCGAAAGTAAACTCACTGGCCCTGCCCCATTGGAGTGAAAGGCAGGTCCTGCTGAGTCACACCAGCAGGCATGGGTGTCTCCAGCTCCATCTCCTGTCCGAGGCAAGACACCAGCATCATCGGGCTGTGCCATGGCTTTGGCTGGCCTTGGCCTTGTCTTTTCTTCTAAACCTTGGTGCCAGCTTGGCCAGGAACGGGCTGGAGAGGGGTAAGGAGAAGGAGTGGCGTTTGTGAAGGAACCCCGATGCTCACACCCTTCTGGGATGGGTATTCCTGCAGTTCTTGTGTCTCCCTGGAATAGGGCTTGAGGGAAGCCTCCTGATCACCCAGGAACAGGCGAGCTGCAGGAAATCCATAAATCACTGCTAGCTTTAACACTGAGATGTAATGAAACTTTCTAATAACCCGAGTCGAATTAGAGCGATCAAGAAATTATGGAGGCACACTCCCTCCATTACACATGCATGACCTGACAGGTTAATGGAGGCAAACAGCCCAAAGACACAAATTACAGACTCCTGTGGAATGGGGCTGGTGACTAAGCAGTTCAGGAGCAGGTTAGTTTGTGGCCACGGCAGGAGTGTGAGCCAGGAGGAGTTTATGGCCAGCTGGGGCAAACACTGGCTGCTCCTCGTGGGCCGGCGAGCCGTGGGGCTGCCAACACGTGTGCTGCCTCCCAGACCTGCTTGGAAATGTTTGCTTACCCAGTGGAAGCCTGCAGGCTGTGCCTGTGCGGGGCCCTGCAGCCCCGAAGGTGTCCAGGCGCTGGGCCTCTGAGGGGAGGGAGGGGGCCCCGAGCTCCCCACGCAGAGCAGAGGCCGGTCTGGGCACCGAGCTCCTCAGCCAGCCTGGTGCAGTCTGCTGTTACGCCTGGTCCCCCCATCAGAGCCCGGTGCAGGGTGGATGGAGGAAGAACAAAAGCGTGCCAGCTTCCTGCTGGGGCTCTGTGAGCTCCACAGCGCTGGCCCGGCCCCGGCGTGGCCAGTGAGCTCTCCCCCTCAGCTGTCCACACACAGGCCGTCAGCTGGAAAGCTCCGACTCTGGGTGTGAGCGCAGGAGCTGCGCTGCCTTTAGGCTGGGGACAGCGAGCTGAGGGCTGGGGAGCGCTCTGCTACCAAACAGCTGCCACAGGCAGCATGTGGTCTCTGGAGCAGGGTGCTGAGCCTGGCACCCTGAGTCACCAGCTTCCCCGGGCTTCCTGAGCCCCAGGAAACCCTCTCCCTGGGGACTGGTGTGTCTCAAGGACATGTTACTTTGGCCCCCTGAGCGCTTCTCCTGTGCTGAGCGTGCCTGACTGCAGATCACTGGCTGCAGCCCTCACACGAGTGCCACGCCAGGCGCTCAGAAGCCCCCTGGGGCCGAGCTGGACCCTTCTCTGCCTCTCCACATAATCCCTCCCAGCCAGGTCCTGCCCCGTTGTGCTCACAGGGTGGCTGAGGGGTGGTCGCAGGCACTGAGTTTGCCTGGGCTCTGCTCTCCATTCACAGCTTGCCTTTCAGAGCTGTGTCCTATGTAACACAAGCACCAGACCTCTCACACCCACGGTGTTTTTTACAGCACTGGGACTCTGTCACCAGGATAAACCCCTTCTGCTGCTCTTGGGTTAACCTGGTGAGCACAGCAGCTGAAATCCTCAACCAGACTTGCAAAGCGTTGAGTACTGACTCCTCCTCTTGCTCTCTGGCAGGTTATCTCTTGCAAGCAGCCCTGGGCACAACGGTGATCCCACTCTGTGGTCCTGGTGAAATGGACAACTGCACAACAGCGCTAAGTAAGTGCCTTTGGTGAACAGGGAGCACTCTTACCTGGCATTGCCTGTTGGAGAGGGGTCAGAGGAGCCATGGAGAGGCTCAGAGGGCTGGAGCAGCTCCCCTACGGAGAGAGGCTGAGGGAGCTGGGCTGGGTCAGCCTGGAGCAGAGAAGGCTGTGGGGGGACCTCACTGCAGCCTCCCCGTCCCTGAAGGGAGCAGAGGAACAGGAGGGGAATCAGCTTGTTCAAGGGCAGAGACTGGCAGGACAAGGGGGCTGGAGTGAAGCTGGAGGAGGGAAGGGGGAGAGGAGATCTGAGGGGGAAGTTCTGTGCAGAGAGAGTGGGGAGGGGCTGGAAGGGGCTGCCCAGAGAGGGGGTGGGTGCCCCATCCCTGGGGGTGTTGAAGGCCAGGTTGGCTGGGGCCCTGGGCAACCTTGTGTAGCTCCAGGCCTGGAGGTTGGTGGCCCTGCCTGTGGCAGGGGGTGGGAGCTCTGTGCTGGCCTTGGAGACTATTACTCGTGCTTGCAAAGCTTGTGTGCTGTTTGAGAAGTATGGAAGGGAGGGAAGGCTGGCGAGGTGCTGACAGAATCTCCTTCCAGTCCAGACAGAGAACAGTCCCCGTGTGGCTCAGGTCGGGATAACCAGGTGCAAGCCCGAAATGAAGGACTACTGCTTCCACGGACAGTGTGTCTACATCGTGGACTTGAATGAGCACTACTGCAGGTACAGCCGGGGCACAGTGCGTCCCCCACGCCTCCCGGGTGGGCTCTGGGGTGAACCCCACACAGGCACAGCTGGAACACCCCTCCAGCAGAGCCCTGCTGTGTGCTGAGAAGGAGCAGTGTATCCACAATGCTGCATTTAAGCAGGAGTGAAGCAGGTGTGCTGGCTTCAGTGAAGCCTGGCCCAGAGTTCGGATGCCTGAATTAGTCACCGACCTCTCTGGCCCGTGGGACACGCGTTCCTGCAGTATTGCAGCAGTGAGAGATCCAGACCTCAGGCAAGGCAGCAAGGGCTCTCCCTTGAGCCAGCCTGCAACGTAAAGACCCTGTAGGCATTTCTAATGGCATTCCTCACTTGCTGGAAGGATTTGCTGCCATTTCTAGGACAGAGTGGGCCTGAGTCAGAGCCGTTCAAATGGCTTGTCCCCGAGGAGGCAGCGGGGTTTGTGGACTGCTGAAGTGTGACCCTGTGGCTGTGTTGCTAATCCTGCACCTCTCATCCTCAGGTGTGACGTAGGCTTCTCGGGGGTGCGGTGTGTGCACTCGGAGCTCGTCAGGCAGCCCCTCAGCAAGGAGTATGTGGCACTGACGGTTATCGCTGTCCTGCTTTTCCTCACCGCCCTCTCTCTTGCAAGCTACTACATCTGCAGAAGGTAAGGAAGAGTGCTTCGGGTCACTCAGGAAGGCAGCTCAGCTGGGTGTGTAGTGCAGTGTCTGCTGCACAGCTCCCGCTGGGGTGCTGCAGGGGGATGGTGTGACGTGCAGCCCCGCTCGCCTGTGCTGAGCGCCGTGTTCCGCAGGGGAAGCGTGCTGACCAGGGAGCACACCCCAGATTGCAGGCTGGGCAGCAGCACCCTCAGATGCCCTTTCATAGAGAGCGTGTTGAGGTGCAGGAGAGAGCAGACAGGGAACAGGAAGGTCCCAGTTCCTTTTCTGGGTAAAGCCGCTTCCCCAGACGCCAGGAGTGAGGGAGCTGGAGCGCGACCAGCCGACGTGTGGATGGGACGTGTGGTGCCTGGGACATCCCGAGCGCTGCCTCATCCGCCTCACCGTGAGCACAGTGGGGCCTTCTCCACTGACAGAGCCACAAGCAGTGGGAACAGTTCCAGAGCTGCCAGAGCAGAGGAGGAGCACAGCCCGTGGAGGCAGAGCTCGGCACGGATGCTCAGTTAGCCAGGTGCTGATCCCCCACCTGAAGGCTCCACAGTGCATCACCTCCAGCAGAAGATGCCCCAGGCAGTTAGGTGCTGAGCCCTGCGGCAGGGGAGGAGCCTGCAGGGTTTCCCCAAGTCAAGCCAGTACCAGCAGCAGGACTCTAATGCAGATGGGAAACCTTCAGTGAAGAGCCGAGCGAGTTCTGTCAGGCCTGGAAGCGAGCCCAGCCAGAGCCTAGCTGCTAGCAGTTTAAAGGAGACTCGAGGAGGTCAATGAATGCTCTTTTCCTTCCTTCCCCCTGCCCCAAAAAGCCCTTTGGAGCAACAGGCTTCCCAGACCTCACACTCCTCTACTTCCAGGTACCGAAGCAAGAAGAGACGGACGAACACCAGCGAGTACAAGGAAGTTGGTGCCCTGTAGACAGAGCGGCGGCTCCCTGCAGTGTTCTGCTCTGGATGCACTCGCTGGCTTCCCATCTATTTAACTGTTATTTTTATTAACACTATTTACAATATTTATATCCTGTTAAAGATTTCAATTGTTTGGTGATCCAATCAGCATAGGTCAAGCATTTTGTTTTCAGTGTTTTATTTTTGTATTAAATATTATTTCCTGATGAGAACCCCGCTCTCGTGGTTCTGTGGAACAGAGATATATTTTTATAAAAAGGCATCTCCTTACTCTGAAGAGTAATTTTGTATTTATTCTTGTGAATATTCTCAAAAGAATTCTTGAAATAAAAGTTCTGGACCAAGCCAAAACGTCCGTGTGGTTTGAGTGGGGTGGGACTCGGTGTGTGGTTTGGCTGAGCAGGGTGTTGGAAACCCCAGCAGTTATTTTTGGAGAGAGAAACCCAAGTATCACTGGTGCTGTGTATGGATGCGCCGTGGCTGCAATCAGCACAGCTATTAGCTGGGGTAACTGGAGGAAGAGTTACAGGAGAGCAGCACAGGGCCCAGAGCAGCCTCTCCAGCACGGGCTGGATCTCTGCTCCTCTGGAGAGTTGTGCTGGGTACACTGGGGGTGACAGCAGGGAGACGGTGTCACTGGTGTCACAGCTGAATGCCACAGCACTTGGCAGCTCAGGGTATGAGCACAGCCACCAGGAGAAAACTCCCTCTGACCTGGTGCCATCATGTGAGTCCTGCCCCTGGCGCTGTGTGCTGCCTGTGGTGCAGCCAGGAGCAGGGCTAAGGAAAGGCTCTGAGTTTGGGCTGATGGAGATACTGCACTGGCCTCATTTAATGATAGGCCAGCCCGCTGGTTTGGCTACACCCTGAGCGTGGCTCCCGAGGACCAGGAAGGTTCTGAATCATCATCCCTGATAATCCCATCACTTCTTACAGTTCAGAAGGTGTGAGAAGCAGCACAACCTTGATGGCATTGCTGGTCTTTGCTGGTGGTTCATGTGAGCTGCATCAGCCTGCATTGCTTGGGCCGTGTTGTTCTGCGCTGTGGACAGGATCTGTGGAAGGAAGAGCAGTGGGAGCCGACCTCTCACAAAGTGGGAATGCTCTTTCAGAAGCTCTCAGATGGAGTGCAGTGACAAGGGACCCTTCTGCAGGCCAGACCCAGCACCGGTGTTGGCCTTGAGGCCAGTCGCAGAGCAGCCTGGTTGGTCTGATGCAGGATACCTCACCCATCCTTTTCAAACACCAACATCTGGTGTGTTCTGTCGCCTCCTGAGCTAACCTAAACACTCGTTTTTGGCAGTGCTCACCCAGCCCTCGGTGTGGGTTGGTACATGACCAAAGTGGGTCTGGACGTGCAAATTTCTCCCTAGTCTTTTGGGTTTCCCTTTGGCATCGAGTTAGCAGGGGATTGCTGGTCATTCCTGGTTAACTGGGTTAACTCTGTGTCACGGGGCTCTTATTAACTTGTCTCCAGCTTTTCACTTCCTCTCTCCTTCTCCTGTAATCCAGTTGTCGCCCAGGAACCTGTTCTGCTGGGTAACTGGTGACAGCTAATGGCAAGCCCTGCCACAGACTCCTCGTTACTGTGGCCTTTCCCATGCCAAGGTGGGACAAAAACCACCTCTTGGAGCCTCCTTCCATTCGTGCTGTGACCCAGCTGGGTACGTGTGACACATCTTTGTTTCCCTGCCTGGCCATGACCTGCTCTGGCTGGGCCAGCTTCATCTCCAGAAGCTTTTGCTGGACTCATGCAGGAGCCTCAGCGCAGAGACACGCAGAGCCTGGCCCTGCTTCTGCTCCAACACCGCACGCTGCCGCCTCTGCTCCTCCGCTCTGCTTGGCCGGAGCATCTCAAGGGGCCACCCTGTGCCCTGACAGCCCCAGCTGCAGGTGCTGACCTGTGCATTGGGGTCCTGTCACCGGTGGCCTGGGGGCTCCGTGCTCTGCCCAGCCCAGCTCACCACCGGCCCTCTGCCAAGTCCTGAGTTGCAGGGACAGTGGCTGCCTGGGGTCTGTTGTGCCTGGAGCTGTTTGGGTCAGGCAAATCCAGGAGGAACCATCCTCCAGCCTCAGGCCTGAGCAGGATGGCTTTGGTTTCTTCTGTCTGTCCTAGCTTTGAGTTAAAGGCTGTGCTCTGGCTTGGGCTTTCTCCACCTGCCCTGTCACTCCTCCCTCCCAGCCCTCCCAGCCCCTGTGTTTTTCTCACTGCTGCTGATGATTGAGCAACCACACGCGTGGGGCCACATACCTGCCTGCCACCTCAGCAGCCTGTGCCGGCTGGACGCAGGTTGCCCATCCAGCAACGCGCAGCCGGGTCCTGGGGACACACCCCGAATAATGTGCCTCAGAGAGAGAACCTCCCTCATTCTTCCCATGGTTTGTGCTGGTACCACCTCCATCCCTCGGTGCAGCGCTCCCTCGCCCGCACCGCCCCTGTCACACACCTCTGGCTGCAGCTCTCCCTTGGCTGTGCCCGCGGTGCGCCCCGGGCTCGCCCAGGCCCCTCCCCAACCCCTTCACCTCCAGCACCAGCGTTACAGGCTCCTGCTGGGCAGGTCTCCCCTGCCCGTGTCACACCACATCATGGCAGACTCGGTGCGTGAAGTGGGGGGACAGGGACTAGAGGCTGGTGCTGGAGGGACCCACCATGTCCCTCAGCCACCTGTGTGTCGTCGGGGCCACCGACGCTCGCTGGGCAGTTTCCTGCCTGGGACACTGTTGTGGCAGCTCTCTGGAGGATGGAGCCAGCACAGCTCCCACCCATCCGACATGTCCCTGTCATGTTAAACCCTTCCCTGTCCCAGACCTGCCCTGGCAGTAACCCTGCCCGGGGCTTCTCACCCTCAGGTCTGCGTGTGGCAGCCAAAACCCGTTCCTGCCCCTTGGGATTCAGGCAAAGGCCATGTGATGCTTCCCAGCCCAGAAAGCGATGAGGACAGCTCCTCCCTGGGTGCCTGGTGGAAGGATGGCACGTTACTGAAGTGAGAATTACTGTAAGGCCTTGGAAATGAGGTGCCAGGGTGCTGGTGTTACTGCTGGTGGGACCTCCCTGGTCTCAACAAACCTGAGGATTTCCAAGGCAGCGTTAGGAACACAGGATCCCAGCATCACTGACTCACCAGGCTGGAAAAGCCCTTGAAGCCCATGGAGTCCAACCGTCCCTGTCCTGTGCTGACCCAGATCTCTCAGCACCTCATCTCCCCGGCTGTTAAACACCCCCAGGGGTGGGGACTCAGCCCCCTCCCTGGGCAGCCTGTGCCACAGCCCCACAACTCTGCCAGGGAAGAACTTTGCCCTCCCAGCTGAGCTGACCCTTCCCAAAGCAGGACCCAGCCAGGACACTGCAGAGAGCAGAACAGGAGTAGCTGTGGTTACCTCAGCCACCCACCACCTTGTGACCTCCGCCAGCTTGTTCAGCACCCATCGCCTGTGGCTGTCACCCAGCCTGGAACCGCCGTTGCCATGACACCGCAGCTCCGCGGGGTTGAACCCAAACCTCCTCCAACAGCCGTGGCCCACACAGCCGAGGACAGGCCAGCGTGTTCAGCGCGGGACGGTGACCTTTCCCTCTCCAGATGCCTCCGGCCAGTTGCGTGCTTCACAGCAGTGTCACTGAGGTGCTTTGGCAATCCCCAGCCCCGGTGAGTCATGTGTCCCCTCGGCGGGTTTCCTGGGGCTGCGTCAGGCTGCCCAGAGCCCGAGGCTGGGGTTACATCACAGAGGCGGAGGGCGTTGGGATGACCAGTCCCTGTCCCTGCTGAGGCAAGCCTGGGATTGCCCAGTGCAGCCAGCACATTGTCTGCCCTGAGAAAGGCAGGTGTGGAGAGGGAGAGAGCAGATTCCAGGGGCTGGGAAGCAGAAACCATGAGCTCCTTGGAGTTGTGGGCTGGGTCAGGAGCAGTCATCCTCTGTGTTCATGAAGAAAGGACGGGTGGGTGGGTGCATGGAGGGATGGATGGGAGGATGGATGGGAGGGAGGAAGGATGGATGGATGGATGGATGGATGGATGGATGGATGGATGGATGGATGGATGGATGGAAGATGGATGGATGATGGAAGGTGTTCCATCAGTGAATGTAGAAGTTTGGTCTTGCATAAATAGTCGTCATTGTTTTAATAAAGCGGGTGCCAAACCTAAATTACTCCAGCACTCCCATTATATCATTCCATCCTGTGTGATTAAAAGCTTTCCCAGCAAACCGGGAGATTAAAACAACTGATCAAAAAATATTGAGAAACCTCGGTGCCCTGCCCTGCCGGGTGCTGGTCTGAGCCTCCTGACCGGGGCAGCAGAGGGCATCAGCCTCTTGCAGGAGCAGCTCAGGAACAGCTGCGAGAGCCGAGAGGCACCAGCCCCCCGGAGCCGCGGGATGTCTGCGCCGTTGGTCGGTGGTCCCAGCAGCCCTGCGGTGCCGTTTGTCTGTCTGGCTGCCGATGCCCCTCGCGGTAACGGGAGGCTGAGGAGCCGGTTTCGCTGCCTCTCCCGGAACGGGCGGTCGAGGCAGGGAACAGGGGTCAGTTGGGGAGGACTGGCTGCCAGGAGGTGGATACCCATCCCGAGACACACAGCAGCGCGGGGATAACCCTGCAGACAGCGGGGGGCAGCTGGCCTGAGGAGTCACAACAAGGGCATGGAAGATGAGGGGAGCGCAGGGTTTGGTGAGGGGGAGGAAGGGTCCTCCCAGGGCTTGGCAGAGACCCCAGCCCTGACACATTCAGCCCACTGACAGATGCCCAGGGTGGCAAGAGCTCCGATGGCCATGGTGGCAGTTTGGCAGCCGTGGGCACAAGGCAATGGGACACAGGCAGCTTGTGGTGAGGGCACAGAGTCGTGCCAGAGCAAGCTGCCCTGGGCTGCCCCTCTCCTGGTGAAGCTTGGTCACCTCCCTCACAGAGCAGCACTGCAGGGAGTCCCCGTTCCCAGCAGCAGAGCTCGGTGGGCTGGAGGGGCTGCCTCTGCCCCCCCTCACTGCACCAAAGCTCTGGCTCCCGGCATCGCCGGGCGAGGGACGGGCAGCCCCGGAGCACAGGGATGGCAGGATGGGAACGCGGCGCCTGGAGACCCGGGGTCGGATTGGGGAAGGGCTGTGGGGATGAGAGCAGCCACCCCAGCGGGGTGAGGGCCTCACTGGGCGTTCAGAGTGGCAATCATAGAGTGGTCTGGGCTGGAAGGGACCCCAAGGATCACAGAGCTCCAACCCCAGTCGGCACTGTCCGGCCACCGCTGAGTTCTCATGCTGCGTCTCGTGTTTGCCCAGCTCAGCTCCTTCATGTGTTTTATTTGGCCCCACGCTGCCCTGAGGGGGGCACGGCCTTCGGGCTGCAGTGCTCAGTGACCTGTCCAGGTGTGTTCAGACATCCTGTCCCTAAGTGCTAAGCTAATGTGAGGGCACTCCAGTGCCACTGAGTTCCTTCTCTCTTTTCACACAGAAACCCGTTGGTTCCAGGCAACTCGAGCAAGCTTGGGAACAACCTCCTGGAGTCAGGAATGGAGACCGACGTCGCTCACCATCAGCAAAGCAGGTAAATCCTGAATAACCATGTCAGAAGACACAGGGCAGGGGCCAAGAGGCACAAATCCTGTTACCCAAAGCTTGTACATTGGGGGGTCCCTGGGGCAGAGAAATCCCACCTCCGAGGTGACCTCACACCCGCGGTGCTAAGGCCAGGAAAGGGATGTGTTATTCACCCTGCTTCACAAACTCGAGTCCCTGCCCAGGAGGGAGCTGCCCATAGCAGAAGATCCCAGTGCCTGTGGATCACAAGCTGGGTGAAAGTCCAGTGAGCTGCCCAGACAGCCACCGCTCCGCTCTGAGTCGCTGCCCCTTCCAGCCACTCTGCTGGCTGGTGGGAAGGGGCGACTCCTGCTCAGGCTCCCAGGCCAGCTCTGCCCGCCCTACCAAAATAAACGTTTGATGTCAGTGAAGCAGATTAACAGGCAGGTACTTCCCACATTTCCCTGCACACACTTCCCAGAGGTGTTATCAAGAGTAAAGAGAGTGAATAAGGAGAGTGCAGCTGGCACTCGGGCTCTCGGGAAGACAGGATGCCCAGGCGTGCTCCACCAAGGCCAGGCAGCTGTCAGCAGCCAGGTCACTGTGTCTCAGGTCCCTGCCTGTGGTCCTGATTGTCACGGCATGGCCAGAGGAGGGACAAGCTGTGAGGTGGCCATCCCATCTGGGGTGAGAGCAGGGTGGCTCCTCTAGCATCCCCGGGGTCAGGGAATCCAGCCCAAACACTCTCCCAATCCAGGGGCCAACCAGAGCTGCCAACGTGCCGTTTCACATCCCAGCACATCCTTGATTTCAGCCATCTCCCAGTGTCAGTGTCAGTGTCAGTGAGGAGGGCAGCAGGTCCCAGGGGCTGCCACGCCAAAGGAGAAGGCACATTAATGTCAAGTCAGCAAAATCAGTGTGGGGTTCACTGCAGAGCACTGCCAGGACATCGGGACCGTGCCAGGGTGGCCGTGGTGGCCCCGGGGCTGCAGGTAGCCAGATGATGCTCAGCTCTGCAGCGCCACAGTCCTCATCACTGGAACACTTCTGGAGGTGACCCTGGGAGGAGAGAGGCACACTGATGGAGAGAAACCTTCCCTCCCATGTGCCCGCGGGGCCGGAATACACAGGCATGGCCAGAGACCATGGGTGAAAAGATTGGCCTCAATGCCCTCTGCACAGGGTGCTGTGGGGTGCTCTCCAAGTTCAGGCTGTGCTGGAGGCTTCCTGGGCTGGGAAAGGCACAGTGGAGGCACAGGAAGGACCAACACAGCTCCCACAGCGTTCATTTCCACCAGCAAGAGCTGGCCAGCGCACCACTGGCCCGTGGAAACCAGGTCTGGCTGTGGGCAGACACCAAGGAAAGGCTCTGGCTGTGCCCGTGCGAGCAGCTCCTGGCACAGGCTGCCCGCTCATCGCTCCGTGGGGCTCTCCAGAGCTCCCCAGCCCCTGGCACCCACACGACGGCCCAGCCAGAGCGGGCAAGGGCACTTGGAGCAGCAGCCCCAGCATGGGTGCCGTGCTGGAAAGCCCCGGGTGCTGCCGGGAGCGGTGGCTCAGTAGGTGGCACTCTGGATCCATGGGGAACCAGCACCTTCCCGAGCTGGGCCCTGCCCCACACCCAGCACCCTGCCCCACACCCGGCACCCTGCCCCACACCCAGCACCCTGCCCCACACCCGGCACCCTGCCCCACGGGCCCAGCCGCAGCCCCCTCGGATCGTCCCCTCCGTTGGCCACTCTGGGACACCCTTGGGGAGCTCAGCCTGGGGGCACAGTCCAGGTGGGGTTTCAGCCCTGGGACAAGGCCGGGGCCAAGCTCGGTGCCTCCTGCGGGACAGCACACCGCAGAGCTGGGGCGTGCGGCCCACCCCCGTGCCCTCAAACGGGTGGCCGCCTCCCCGAGAAGCAGCCTGGTGGGGCTTGCCCAGGGCACAGCCATTTGGGAGGAGCTGCTGTGATGTCCCATGTGAGCCTCCTTACGTACAACCGGTGGCCATCAGCACCTTGCTGTGTTTTCTGCGTGCCAAGGATGCCAGGCTGCCCCTTGGGAAGCAGGAGGGGCAGGAGGCAGTCTGCAAGGCGCCTGTCAAACTCAGAGCATGCTGAGCCCAGTTCCTGGCTGCTGCCAGGCTGGAGATGGCAGGAGAGGGAACGTCCTGAGCCAGACAGAGGATGCAGTCTCCAAACACCTCGGGTAACACAGGCCATGGCGCTGGGATCATTCAAACTGCCCCCAAGCCCCCCTTTCAGTCACACAGCAGTGCTGGGCACGGTGTGCAGGCCCGAAATACAAATGGGATGCAAAGAAACGCATCACAGACACTGCCAGTGACTCTCTGGTAAAAAAACAGAGGGCTGGAGCAGCTCCCCTACGGAGAGAGGCTGAGGGAGCTGGGCTGGGTCAGCCTGGAGCAGAGAAGGCTGTGGGGGGACCTCATTGCAGCCTCCCCGTCCCTGAAGGGAGCAGAGGAACAGGAGGGGAATCAGCTTGTTCAAGGGCAGAGACTGGCAGGACAAGGGGGCTGGAGTGAAGCTGGAGGAGGGAAGGGGGAGAGGAGATCTGAGGGGGAAGTTCTGTGCAGAGAGAGTGGGGAGGGGCTGGAAGGGGCTGCCCAGAGAGGGGGTGGGTGCCCCGTGTCTGGGGGTGTTCCAGGCCAGGTTGGCTGGGGCCCTGGGCAACCTTGTGTAGCTCCAGGCCTGGAGGTTGGTGGCCCTGCCTGTGGCAGGGGGTTGGAGCTCTGTGCTCCTTGGGGTCCCTCCCAGCCCAGCCCAGGCTGGGATTCTGTGATTCTTGAGCCACTCCTGCACACCCAGCCCCACGTTTTGACAGAGAGACCCCAAACTCTGATGTCTCTGCCCTGAAGAAACTCTTCTCACCCACACATGGCCCTGGGACGTAGGGGTGTCTCAAGGGAAGGGAACTGCAGCCGAGCACCCAGACACCCCCAGACCATGGCCGGGCCGCAGCCCAGAGCTGCTCAGCGACTGCCGGCCAGAGCTGCAGCCGGACCCGCTCTGCAGACGGGTCTGTGCCTCTGCTACAGGCACTGAGCCCGGGCACGGGAAGAGAGGGGAAGCGCTGGGACTGACAGGGAAGCCGCGGGCCGGTGAGTTCAGGCCTCCCTGCAGAGTGTACAGAGGCTGGGGGGGTTTGCTGGGCCTGGCTGTGCCGGGTCAACGTCCGGGCAAGCGAGTCGGCAGCCGCTTTCCCAGGGTCTCGGGCATCGCCCCTCGGGCTTGGCCTGACGGCGCAGACGGCGCCGGGAGCCGCCTGTCTCCCCTCAGCCCGCGTGGAAAGGGGAGAAGGTTTCGTGACGGTGCGGTTGGATCCCAGCCACCTGAGCAAAGGCCCCGTCAGCTTCCTGAGCGCGGCGCCGCGCCAGCCCCTCTGTCACACACAGGATCCTCCTTTCCCCGCACCCAGCAGCGCCCGCCCGCTCGAGGGGCCCAGCACCGGCGCAGAGCAGTACCCGTCCCCCCATCCTCACCGCCCTGCAGGGCCTTGCCGGGCACCCGCCCCTGTTCCCAGCCCTCATGTAGGTCCGTCTCACGCCCCCCTACCCATGGTGAGGTGTTCTGGCTGCCATGGCCGCCCGGAGCCGCTGTGCTGGGGGGGCCCATGTCCCCCCACGTGGGCCCCGGAGGCTGAGGGTGACCGCCCGTTGGCAGCGGCACCCCTGCCATGCCGCCATGCTGCCGTGACCCCGTGCCGCTGTGCCCCCACACCCCTATATTCCCGTACCCCTGTACCCCCATGCTGCCATTCCTCCATGTCCCTGTACCCCTGTACCTTTGTGCCCCTGTACCCCTGAACCTCAATGTCCCCATGTCCCTGTACCCCAAATCTCTGTGCCCCTGTACTCCTGCACCTCTGTAGCCCTGTACCCCCATACCCCTGTACCCCCATATCCTTGTACCCCCGTGTCCCAGTACCCCCGTACCCCTGTACCCCCATAGCCCCATACCCCAGTGCCCCCGTACCCCCATACCCCAATAACCTCATACCCCGGTATCCCTGTACCCCAGTGCCCCCATACCCCAGTACCCCTGTACCCCAGTACCCCCATACCCCAGTGCCCCCATACCCCAGTACCTCCATGCCCCAGTACCCCTGTGCCCCCATATCCCTGTACCCCTGTGTCCCAGTACCCCATACCCCGTACCCCATACCCCTGTACCCCGTACCCCATACCCCGTACCCCATACCCCGTACCCCGTACCCCATACCCCATACCCCGTACCCCATACCCCGTACCCCATACCCCATACCCCGTACCCCGTACCCCGTACCCCATACCCCATACCCCATACCCCGTACCCCATACCCCTGTACCCCATACCCCTGTACCCCATACCCCATACCCCATACCCCGTACCCCATACCCCATACCCCATACCCCATACCCCATACCCCATACCCCTGTACCCCATACCCCGTACCCCATACCCCTGTACCCCATACCCCATACCCCATACCCCATACCCCGTACCCCGTACCCCGTACCCCATACCCCGTACCCCGTACCCCGTACCCCATACCCCATACCCCATACCCCTGTACCCCATACCCCGTACCCCATACCCCATACCCCATACCCCATACCCCATACCCCGTACCCCATACCCCATACCCCGTACCCCGTACCCCATACCCCATACCCCATACCCCTGTACCCCATACCCCGTACCCCATACCCCATACCCCATACCCCATACCCCGTACCCCATACCCCATACCCCATACCCCATACCCCGTACCCCATACCCCATACCCCATACCCCGTACCCCATACCCCATACCCCGTACCCCATACCCCATACCCCATACCCCTGTACCCCATACCCCGTACCCCATACCCCATACCCCATACCCCATACCCCATACCCCATACCCCATACCCCGTACCCCAGCGGCGGGAGCGGGTCCAGCCCGCGTGCCGCTCCGCTCCGCGTGCCGCGCTCTCCACGGCAACGCCGGGCCGGGTGCGCGTGCGCCCTTCGCCCCGCCCCTTCACCTGCCGCGCGCCCCGCCCCGCCCCGCCCGACGTGCCGGCCCCGGCGCGCGAGCCGGCCCGCCTATAAAGCGCGCGGCGGCGGCGGCGCTCCCCGTGCACCGCCTCGCGCCGCCGCCTCACAGCGCCTCGCGCCCCGCCGCCGCCTCACGACCGCCGCCGCCTCACGACCCCTGCCGGCGCCTCCAGCCCCGCAGCCGCCTCCAGCCCCGCAGCCGCCCGATGCGCGCCGTGGCGCTCCTCACCGCGCTGGCCCTGCTGGCAGGTGCGTGCGGGGCGGCGGGAGGGGGACGCGGGGCGGGAAGGAGGGGGTCTGGCTCGGCGGCGGCCGCCGTCCGTGCTCCCGCCGCTCAGCGCCCGCCGTTTCTCCCCGCAGCCGGCCGGCCGGCCGCCGCCGCCTCGCCCAACGCCACGGAGCCCGAGCGGCGCGGCAGCCCCGGCACCGGTCCCGACCCCGGCCGGCGGGAGCCCGAGCCCCGCGAGGGAGAGGCCGTGTCGGGCTCCGACTCGGAGGAGGATGAGGAGTACGAGGAGGCGCTGCCCGTCCGCCGGTACATCGTGGACGACTTGATCCGAGGTGAGTCGGCGGCGGGCTCGCTTACCTCCCCGTGAGGCGGAGCGGGCCGTGGGGGCCGGGCCTGCGGGGCTGGGGGGTGGCTGCTGTCTGAACCGCTCTCCGGTGAACCCGGTGGGACGGTGGTGCCGGGCCGGCTGCCGCCTGGGAGCTCGGTGGGGTGCGGGCGCTGTCTGCGGGCGGGAAGGCACCTTCCCCACCAGGCCGCCTGCCCTGCTCCAAGGGCTTCCCCCGGGTCTCCTCTCGGGATGGCTTCTTTGGGGTGCAGTCGGATGGGAAGGCAACTGCCTGAACCCCCTCTGCGGCTGTGGGGAAGCTGAAGCGCCGTTTGGGCTGCCTGTTGTGTGAGCTTGCCGGGTTGTAAGCTGTGAGGAGATCTGAGCAGCCCCCTGACTCTGGGGAGGGCCGCGCTGGAGGCAGGCAGAGTGCTTTGGAGTGATCCGAACCTGGGCAGGCGTCAGGAGCTGCTGCTGGCACCCCCGAGGGGGGATCTGGCGGCTGCCTTTGCTGTGTGAGCCCCTGGGACTCAAATAGGGTGAGGGGGGACCGTGCTCAGGCTGGGGAGTATGCAGCCCCTTGCTGAAGTGTCTCTTGTGCTGAAGACTCCGCTGGGGAAACAGGAATGTCAGAGTTACCAAGCAGCTCAGCCTGTAAACGTACCAGCTGGGTGACTTGGGTGTTGTATAACTGCACAGAAACCTGACTTGTTACCAAAGGTGGTTGGTTTTCAGACCAGCTCTTCTGCTTGGTGTGAGGTTTATCTGTGGAGCCTTCAAGCTGGTATGATTCAGCCACGGGTGGCTTTCCTGGCTGCGCAGCTTGCAGACAGGGACACAGAGATCAAACTGACAAGCCGAGCCTTGAGGAGGAAGAATGGAAACAGCCTCAGTTATGAAAGTGTGAACCTAAACAGCAGGTTGGACTGGACAGAACAGGAGCCTCAGCTGTTGGTAGCGAGCTCCCACTTCCAGGGACAGGAAACCTTGCTGCAGGAACAGTGCTCCTTGTTTACATATTAATATAGCTTATACCATTTGAATTGCAGTACTGGTTGCTGAAGGCGCTTTTGCTTTTAAGTAACTTCAAGCCAGGCTTGTTGCTCGAGAAGTTAAAATGATGGGCTGTCTAGACAACAGAGAATTACACCATGTTTCTTTGTGCAGCCTCTCTGCTTGTCACTAGAAACTCAGGGATATGCAGGGGTTGGATGGAGCTGTGTGCTCTTGTGGTGATGCCTGTGTGCATGGTGATGTGGGTGAAGCTGTAACGCACCCCAGGTGATTCCCATTAGGCTTGGGGAGTGCAAGAGGGAAATGGAAGGGTCTTGCTAACCTCTCCACCTGTGCAAACTCCCCTGGTTAACTGTTGCTCCAGAAAAGCAGAGTGTTGCACTGGGCAGGCTTGCTTTATGGCTGGCTCTTCAGAGAACTGGCACTCCACCAGCTTGCTCTGAAATGTTGATACTGAGCTTTGCTGCTTGGAGCAGCAGCAGTATGTATGTCCCTCAGTGTCTGGCTCTAGCTTGCTGGCCCCAGCGAAAGGAGGATGATTATCCTTGTTTAAATCCAAAGGCTGCTAAGTCACCAGCACTTCAAACCACACTCTTCTAGAGGTTTGTCTTAATTGAGATAATGAGGGGCAACAGTAAATGGCAGAACAAATAACCTGCCTCTTGTGGCCTATCCTGCTTTCACTCTGCGGGTGCACTTGGCATATCTCAGAGTAGGAGAACTGGAAACAGACTATCTTCTGCTGAAGACAGCACTGCAGGTGGTTTGGGAGAAACCAGTAGGCCAACTGGGATAGCAAAGCAGCCTTGCCTCTGCAAGTGCCCGGGACTATCTAGTGAGTTGCAGTGCCTTTCATCAGCAATGCAAATGGAGGGTTTAGAGTGAGGGAGGCTGTTAGCCTTCTGTCTGAGCTGGTATAATGCTGATGGATGGTGTGGCTCAGTGGGAGCTCCATGTTCTTTACATGCCTTTGCTCTGACCTGCATGGCTTCCCTCAAGTCTTAAGCTGTGAGATGCTGCAGCCCTTGAGCTCTGCTCTGTCTGGTGGCTGTCCCAGCTGCTGCTGCTTTGTGGTGCACAGGACTTAATGGTGGCCCAGCTGTGCTTAATGGGCTGGGGAGCTGCTGCCTTCCTGCTGGGTGTGAAGTGCCCAGCTGCATGCTCACCTGCATCCCGAGCTTCCTGGTCATGGTTCTCCTGCAGAGACCTTCCCTCTACCCCTACCAAGTCCTGTAATTCGCTTTTCAGAGTCTAGCTCTTTCTGCCCTGCTGGACTGAGTCATTTTGTCCTTTTTTCAGTTGAACCTGTGGTCAAACCCAAGCCAACCAAGAGGGGGAGTGAGAAGAATGCTGGCAAATCAAGAAGGAAGAAAAACAAAGGGAAGAACAAAAAGAAAGGGACTCCCTGTGACATGGAATACAAAAACTTTTGCATTCATGGTGAATGCATATACCTAGAACATCTCCAGATGGTGACCTGCAAGTAAGTTGCTTGAACTGTGCGAGTTTGTGATTGGCAGGAGTCGGTGGCGTATGAGGGCTCGGAGGAGAAATTGGTGTCTGCTTGGCATGGATCAGTCTCCTGCTGTATTTTGACTGAGAATCTCTCTGCCATGTAAATTAAGTGATGATGGAATCTGAGATGCATAACAAGCCACTGAACTCATCAGTTGGTCATAAACTCAAACCAAAAGAATGAAAAGGTGTGTCTTCCTGGAACATCACGCCCAAACTAATCTCGACTTGTTGAAATGCTGACAAACCTTGTGCTGGAGTGGTGACTGCACTTCATGAACACGCTCTGAAGGCAGCATCTGGAGACTCATGGGAAGCTCTGGAGACGTCTCAGTCGGGTCTGAGTGCGTGTGGGTGTCCTTGGCTCCACACAGTGAGGCAGCTGATAAGAACTTGTGTTCATGTTTGCTTGCAGGTGTCATCAGGATTTCTTTGGGGAGCGCTGTGGTGAGCAGTTCATGAAGACTCAAAGGAAGAATGATGTGGCAGACTACTCGAAGACAGTGTTGGTGGTGGTGGCTGTCCTGCTCTCCAGCATCAGCTTCATTGCTGTACTTATCATAGTGATAGTGCAGTAAGTATTGTACTCCTTGGTGTCTGTCTAGCTTAAGCATGAGTGGGGCTTGTATCCAGTAGCTCTGAAATGCGTGTGGCTCACGAGTCATGGGGAAGACATCCGAAAGGGCTGTGCTCTCATCCCAGCTTGGATGTGTCTGGAGGGTAGAAGCCAAGTCACAGGGATTCACTTACCCCTTCTCCCTATTTGCTGTGGGCAGCCAGAGCCCTGTATCTTCTAAAAGAGCCTTTGGGCTCTTGACAGCCAGGACAGGATCCTTCCAGTGCTGCAGGAGCCAGAGGAAGTGGAGGAGGAGCGTTACTGCTGACACAGCGGCGCCTTCCCTAATCCTTGTGGAGAAGCCAGGAAGCTGTCATGTAGCAGCCTCACCATGGCTGTTAGCCAGCCTGGTACACAGCTGGAGGGGAGGAAATGGTGCTCCCACTGTCCATGAAGTCATGGAGCTTGCTGGGCTTGAATGCTCAGGGGAATCTAGTGGGGGAACAAGCAGGTACAGTCCCAATCGATGTACTGCTTGCTGGTAGGGTGGAGGGAACAAACCTCTCTAGCCTGACAAACTACTGACAGTTCAGTCTGAGTCCTGTGGTGAACCAACTCAAAGAGCTTCTCAGGGTACATGTTTCAGGCCTTGTATTGTGCCCTTGGCTGTGCCTGCTAACGAGTGGTAGGCAGCAACTTGTGCCTGCCTGTGCCTTTGTGTCCTGCCAGTGCACTTGCTGGGAGCTAGTGCTGAGGTTTGACAGCACAGGGAGCTTGCCTTGGGTGTTTCCTGAACCTTGGAACAGTTGTCCAGTTCTGATGCTGCAGCTCCTCCACAGTAGAGCTTGGGATGTTGTAGGTGGAACTCAAAAGTCCAGCCTAAATTTAGACTTGAAGTACATGAACTGAATTGGGTACGTGCTGTACCCTTCCCTGCAGTTCAGGAAACAAGGTGTGCATCTGTCACTTGTCTGTTGATTCATATTCAGATCTGAACTTGAGGAATGCTGGGATGAATGCTGGTTCCCTGAATGCTGCCTCTCTTTTCTCTGCTGGGAGAGAGAACCAACTCTGTGCTGTAAGAGTAAAAAGTGAGGGCTGGTTTTTGGAACGAGCTGTGGAATAGGACTGCACTGGTTTCATGCTCTGAGCAGGCTTGAAGCATGAGGTCTGCTAGTCTGTGCCTTCCTCAGAGGCTGCATGGTCTGTCTGGAACAGTTCCTAGGAAAGACTGGAGACAACCCCTGAGCAGCTTGTTTATTCAAGGGACTCACTGAAAGGACAGGGACTTGAAACACTTGAGTACAGGGCTCTGCTGTGGGGAAGAGGAAGGCAGATAGCTCTCTGCAGCTGTTGGCTAAAGCCACTGGAAAACTGGTCCCCTAGAAAGGCTGCAGCAATAAACCCTCTCCATCCTGTGACCTGGAAGCCAGGAAGCCTTGGCCCTGTGAGGCAAAACTGCCAGTGTGTAACTTGGGGGCTTTGTGGTGGTACAAACTCTGCTTGGTGCTGAATGCTTCAGAACTCTGCTTGCAACTTGCTGCTGCTGAGGAATTGCTTGAGGATTGGCAAGACATGAGTCTGAATGTTGCAGAGGATGTGGGGCCTGGTAACAGGATGTATGTCAGGATTCAAAGTGACCTCTAACATGCTGTAATTCTGCAGGGTCAGGAAAAAGTGTCCTCAGTATGAAGAGAAAGAGGAAAGGAAAAAACTTCGACAAGAGAACAGAAATGGCCATGCTGGTGTGTAAATGAGGAGGAAGCAGGTATGAAACTAAAGCCTTTTGGTCCTTCTGGGCCAGAGTTGCTGTACAAGAATTGCATGTGCATTTTGCAGAGCTAGTGTGGGCTTCTAACACCTTGAAACATGTAGGCTGTATGTGAAGGACTGGCTCAGCCCTCTGGTTTCCTGAAACCCTGAGCTGGCAAGTTCAGCAGTGCTGTTGCTTCCTGGCTGCTGTCCTAAAGCAAAAGCAAGGGTAGGAAGCTCTGCTGTGATATCTGGATTTGGGAAGATAAACCCAAACCCCAAGCTCTGGGCAGAGGCAGGGTTTGTGAGAAACCACAGTAGACTTCCACCATGGAGGATGCTGCAGCAGCCAGTGGATCATCACCGTGCGAGAGCAGTACTGAGCACTGTTTTCTCTGCCAGGCATTGGGGTGCTTAAAGGGCTGCAGAGCAAGAGAAAGCTGCCAACTCTGTGAGCACCATAGAGAGCCTCTCAGCAAGCTCAGTGCTGTCAGGGCAGCCAGGTGCCAGGGCTCACTGGCCTGGTGGATGACTCCTGGGAGAAATCTCATGGATTTTAATGAGCAAGGAAGTTTGCTTCTGAGCAAAAGCAAATCCAACAGCAGACTCGAGGACCCTTACTGAACAGGAGATAGACAAGAAGCTGAAGAAGGGAAGGATAAAGGATAGTCCTGAGAAGTTCTGGCTCAAGTTGGAGGCTTTGCTTTGCTGCATGCCAGCTACAGACCCTGTGCAAGCTTTGTCCAGTGAGAACAGGAATGTTTTTGCTCAGAGCTGAGTGTCTAGTGGAGCGTCCTCAGGTGTGTGCATGTACTTCAACCCCCACTTGAGGCAGGTGGGTTGATGCAGCTCTAGCAGAGCGCTTGTGCTTTGGGTGGTGATTAATGTGCCTGGTCTGCCCCTTACAGAACAGTTCTGCTGTGGCCACTGCCAAGCTGCAGAGTACCTCTGGCTACCTGACACATCCCCCTGGACACTGTGGGCTGGAGCTGTTGCCACTAAGCCCTGATTCATCAAGACAGGCTGCTGCAAGGAGATGTCACCCTTCCACTTGCGGAATTGCTTGCTGGGGAGGACAGTTACTGCTACATCTTGGCAGAAGGATGTGGAAGGAGCTGCTGCTATGGGGTAGAGGACCTGCTGGAGGCTACTGAGCCCTCTGTCAGTGCTGGAGCTCCGGTCTCTGCTGTTGTGTGGATGGACTTTTCTGTTAGCAAGTCTCTTTTGGCAGCTCTAACCTGAAGGGAGAGAGCTTGTTGTGGTTTTTGGGAATGGATGGAAGGGAGGAAATTCCCTTCCCTCTCCCCAAGTTAAAAAGGGAAGAGTTCTGGATGGCTTTTCTCCCTTGACCTCAGTGGATGCAAAACCCAATTCTGCTGTCACTGTGCTCCCTGTTACTGGCTCCAAGGAACTCCATCCCTAGTCCTGACTTGCAGGGTGTGGTGACAGAGGTGTCACCTGGGTTCTGTTACTGTGTGTGTGGAAAGTGATCCAGCAGACTTGTGTGAGTGGAGCTGTCTGTGTGTGTGCTAGCCTGAGCTAAACTCATCTCCTCAGGATGCTGAGATGGTAAATGCAAGAATTTGAAGCTCTATCTGAACAAAATGATCCTTGTTCCAACCAGCTGATAAGCCTGGACCCATCTGTTGAAGAAGCTACTCCTGTTACCCAGATACAAGATGCTGCTTTAAGCAGCAGTTAAAGTATAAAATGCTTCATCAGATCCAGCTGAACTTGACCAAGAACCTGTTTCTCTGAAGAACTGAACTCATGTGCTGACACTCTGCATGCAGGGGTCTCTGGTGCTCTGCCTTCTGGTGTGAAGAACTCGACTTACCTCAGGCTTCTGACCCCAGTGTCCTTGGCTTCCTCAGCTGTCCCTGCAGTCTGGAGCACAGAGTATTACTTGAGTTCAGCCTCTTCTTGAAGGAGTGTGTTCTGTGCAAGCAGAGCAGAAGGCTTCTGGTAGCAGAGAAACACCATTAATTGTCAAGTCATGTAAAGGTGTAAATATTTATTACTGTATTTATATATTTAATGTTTCCATAACAGACTTATTTTTTTTATAATTAAACTTTTTACACAACCTAACCATGGCAAGCCTTTTTCTTGCTCTCCGGAGCACGTGCAAGAGCTTGAAAGGAAAGCTTGGTTTCTGCTCAAAGCAGGCATTTCCACAGGTCAGAGCAGCAGGGCTGTGGAGGATTACTCACGTGTGAGCTGTGTGCTGGGTGCTCTCACAAGACTACAAGTTGTTTGTAAACAGTGTGCAAATGCAGGTACCTGTACTGCTGGGAAGTGCACTTTTTTCAGCTGCAGAGGGATCTTTAAACCCAAATTTCCAGCTGAAGTGAGTGAGTAGCCCTTTGCCCTGGACTAGAGAGCTGGGACTAGAGAGGAGGGTAAAGCCTTTCATCTTGGTGTGGTTAGAGAGGAGTTGGGCAGTGACTTGAGACTGGGTGTTAAGTAAAGGAGTAAAAGCAGAATAGCCTCAGGTCAGTGACTCCTGGGAAAGGGAGCCTGGCCTCTGCAGCTCACTTCTTCCCCAGGTAGTTTGTAGTCCAGCTGTTCCTTCTGCACTGCCACCAGTCAGCAGGGCTGTTGCAAAGCAGTGTTGAGCTAGTGTGTTTGGCTTTAAAGCTGCTTTTAAAGAAGAGGTGGAGAACCTGGGTTGGAAGCTCTTATCTCCAAAGCATTTTTAAGATGTTTGCTGTGGCCTAGCAGGAAGAAGAGGGGGAAAAACCCCTTAGCAACCATCCTGTTTCAGTGAGGACCCCAGGTCTGTGTCCAGAGCAGGGCTGATGCGTAGCCTGGCCCTGAGTACATAAGATGCTTGGACTCCTGGCTTAGCCAAGTAGTTCTCAGGCTGTGACAGCAGCCTGTATGGTATGTGGCTGAGGTGCAGGTAAAGGCATTGCAACACCTCTTGGGAAGATTGCAAGACTTCATTCCAGGGAACTTGGTTGATTACCAAGGTAAACAGCACTTCTCCAAGCAGCTTTTTCACAGACAGTGGCTACTGGAGCTCTGGCAGGAAGAGTTGTTTCTGTAAGATGTGCCAAGCTTGGTGCTTTGGAGTAAGCACAATCTTGGTGGTAACCAAAGCCAGTGAGACTGGGGAGGGATTGCAACTCCCATCTGAGAGCCATGGGACTCTTCCAGAAACTCCTGGCTCTGTAGTCTTTGTTCTGGAGGGAATGTGGCTTCTCTGCTTGGTAATTAAACCACTGCTAGTGCAGAGAATTGAGCTGTTCTCCCTCTTGCTGCTCTAGCCTAACAGGAGTGACACTAGTGGGGTAACCTGTAGATTTGGCCAGTTGTGTATTTTTTGTGCCTTGTGGAACAGACCAGAGGGCATTTTCCAAGAACAGGTGGTTAGGAACTGGAGGGGCCAAACTGGCTGATTTCTGGGGTGCTGGACTTGAAAATTTGAGTGTCAGCTGGTGTCTGGCTTGGACTTACACCTGTATCAGTCATCAGGAAGGAAAGTCATCGCTGAGTCTCCTTAGCTGAAAGTTTGGGAGCAGTGGAGGGCAGGCTTCACAGGAGACTCCTTCCTCTGAGAGGGTGTCTCACAGCCAGGCTGTCTGGGAGGCAGGGCAGCCAGCACCTCCTTGGAGAGAAAAGAAGCCTTTTGCTATGGGTTGGTCACATCTAGCACAGCTATAGTGGTAATGCTGCTTTTTTCCTGTTGAGCTGTGGCCCTGAGCTTGCTGCTGGCTTCTGGTGTGGATTTGGGAGGCAGCAGCCACCCAGACCTAGAGTGTCCAGGGGGTTGGCTGCCTAAAGCAAAAAATGCTGCTGATGGGTAGAACTGTGTGTCTGGAAGTCTCCTGCTGTCCAAGGATGCTCTGCTTGTGTGAGGAGCAAATCTGATCTGCTGCAGGGCAAGGCCAGAGATAACTGTGAGTGTTGCTGCTGTGCAGCCAGGCCTGCTCTTCAGGATAGATGTACATACACCAGCTGGCTGCGAGCCTGCTCCCCTCACCCTGCAGGTACCTGAGCTCCACTATATGTGGGGGGATTCTGGTCCTGCATCCTGTTAGTAAATTACTCCTCCAGATTATTCTTGACCTTCTAGTGGTAATGTTACTCCACATGAGAGCTGCTGTGGCCTTGGTGCTTGTGGGTGCTTCAGCCCAGACCTGGAGGAGTAGCCTCATCTCTTGCACAACTTCGGCATGCAGGGCTGATTTTGCAAGGTATTTTGGATTGCCAGATGGGTCTCCAGGAATTCTGGGAACATGAGGGTCATGTCTGCTTGTGCAATCCCTTCCTCTCTCCCCAGTGTTCTCCTCTGCTGTTACTGCACTTTGCAGAAGGATGATGCTCCTCATGGTTCTCTATTGCATATTATTGGAGCTTTTGAGTGTTTTGCAATTGTCTGTGACCAGAGCAGCTTCCTGTTTACTTCTGGAGGTGGCTGCCCTCCTCCCAGTATGCCCCTTCTCCAGAGTGGTGGCAGATGTTACCGTGAGCCTTGGCCTGCTGGATACTGTAGGAAGGTCAGTCCTGCTACTTGGCACTGAAAAGGTATGAGGTGACAGTAACTCCACGTATACACAGACATCAGTGACGGTGTCTGTACTGGCAGTGACCACAGTAGATGTTGTGCAGCAGTTTGCCTAATCCTCCTTTGAGTTGTTCTGTGCCATTTCCAGTGCCTGGTGTAAGGTTTTGAGTTCTTACAATAACTTTGGGTGCTCCTGATATCGGTGTACTTACCTGGCCTGTGAGCACTGCGAACACTTCAGTGAGCTACCTGAACAGACACACCTGAAAGGTTCCTACCTGGGTCAAGCACCTGCCTCTCACTGAAGAGCATCTTCTTGATGCACTAATGGTGTTGTGCCTGTTAGTGATCACAGGGTATGACATCTCAGTATAGACATGTTGGAAATGCTGGATTAGATCCGACTCCCAGACTATTCAGCTTTGGTTTTGTCCCAAAAAGCAAAGAGAACAGGCTGCATGATTTCAGTCAAAATTCAGTGACTGTATTGTGATTGCAGGATTGGTCACTGACGGTGTTGTGACTGTCTGATACCCAGATCCTAATTCAGTAATGGTGTTGTGACCATTAGTGACCCACCCTCCAATCGCCTGGCTCTTGAGGTGTTGCCTTTGATAGGAGCCATGGCTCTGCATTACCTGACAGGGAACCATTCCTTTGCCTTACCTTTGATAGGAGCCATGGCTCTGCATTACCTGACAGGGAACCATTCCTTTGCCTTACCTCTGATAGGAGCCGTGGCTCTGCATTACCTGACAGGGAACCATTCCTTTGCCTTACCTTTGATAGGAGCCATGGCTCTGCATTACCTGACAGAGAACCATTCCTTTGCCTTACCTTTGATAGGAGCCGTGGCTCTGCATTACCTGACAGAGAACCATTCCTTTGCCTTACCTTTGATAGGAGCCATGGCTCTGCATTACCTGACAGGGAACCATTCCTTTGCCTTACCTTTGATAGGAGCCATGGCTCTGCATTACCTGACAGAGAACCATTCCTTTGCCTTACCTTTGATAGGAGCCATGGCTCTGCATTACCTGACAGAGAACCATTCCTTTGCCTTACCTTTGATAGGAGCCATGGCTCTGCATTACCTGACAGGGAACCATTCCTTTGCCTTACCTCTGATAGGAGCCATGGCTCTGCATTACCTGACAGAGAACCATTCCTTTGCCTTACCTTTGATAGGAGCCGTGGCTCTGCATTACCTGACAGAGAACCATTCCTTTGCCTTACCTCTGATAGGAGCCATGGCTCTGCATTACCTGACAGGGAACCATTCCTTTGCCTTACCTTTGATAGGAGCCATGGCTCTGCATTACCTGACAGAGAACCATTCCTTTGCCTTACCTTTGATAGGAGCCATGGCTCTGCATTACCTGACAGGGAACCATTCCTTTGCCTTACCTTTGATAGGAGCCATGGCTCTGCATTACCTGACAGAGAACCATTCCTTTGCCTTACCTTTGATAGGAGCCATGGCTCTGCATTACCTGACAGGGAACCATTCCTTTGCCTTACCTCTGATAGGAGCCATGGCTCTGCATTACCTGACAGAGAACCATTCCTTTGCCTTACCTTTGATAGGAGCCGTGGCTCTGCATTACCTGACAGAGAACCATTCCTTTGCCTTACCTTTGATAGGAGCCATGGCTCTGCATTACCTGACAGGGAACCATTCCTTTGCCTTACCTCTGATAGGAGCCATGGCTCTGCATTACCTGACAGGGAACCATTCCTTTGCCTTACCTCTGATAGGAGCCATGGCTCTGCATTACCTGACAGAGAACCATTCCTTTGCCTTACCTTTGATAGGAGCCATGGCTCTGCATTACCTGACAGGGAACCGTTCCTTTGCCTTACCTTTGATAGGAGCCATGGCTCTGCATTACCTGACAGGGAACCATTCCTTTGCCTTACCTCTGATAGGAGCCATGGCTCTGCATTACCTGACAGGGAACCATTCCTTTGCCTTACCTTTGATAGGAGCCATGGCTCTGCATTACCTGACAGGGAACCATTCCTTTGCCTTACCTTTGATAGGAGCCATGGCTCTGCATTACCTGACAGGGAACCATTCCTTTGCCTTACCTCTGATAGGAGCCATGGCTCTGCATTACCTGACAGGGAACCATTCCTTTGCCTTACCTTTGATAGGAGCCATGGCTCTGCATTACCTGACAGGGAACCATTCCTTTGCCTTACCTTTGATAGGAGCCATGGCTCTGCATTACCTGACAGAGAACCATTCCTTTGCCTTACCTTTGATAGGAGCCATGGCTCTGCATTACCTGACAGGGAACCATTCCTTTGCCTTACCTTTGATAGGAGCCATGGCTCTGCATTACCTGACAGGGAACCGTTCCTTTGCCTTACCTTTGATAGGAGCCATGGCTCTGCATTACCTGACAGAGAACCATTCCTTTGCCTTACCTCTGATAGGAGCCATGGCTCTGCATTACCTGACAGGGAACCATTCCTTTGCCTTACCTCTGATAGGAGCCATGGCTCTGCATTACCTGACAGGGAACCATTCCTTTGCCTTACCTTTGATAGGAGCCATGGCTCTGCATTACCTGACAGGGAACCGTTCCTTTGCCTTACCTCTGATAGGAGCCGTGGCTCCAGAGCACAGCAGGGAGTGTGCTCGGGGAGCAAGGGCCGGGTGTCAGTGTCAGTGTTGGAGTCTGCTCACATGAGAGAGGGGTGGGCGGAAGGGTCAGACAGCCTTTAAGCAAGCCTCGATTCCTTCTCCCTCTGAACAAAGCCACGCATTCCTATCGTTCCTCTGCTGGTTACACCTCCTGTGAGCCAGTAATGCTCACCTGCTGCAGGTCTGGCTCTGCCTGTGCTGGTGAGCTCGCTGTGCTCAGACAGCTGCGCCTGTGAATGTCAGAGGGAGCAGCTATTGTTTGTGTACTGTGGGTCTACGCCCAAGGCCAAGGAAGCAGGATTGGTGCCTCTTCTGACCAGAGGAGACCTCTGAGGTGGGACATCTCAACTCCAAGGTAAAGAAATGCTTTCATTGTCCTCGTCAGGACAGTGGCAGGTTTTCCTGAGAAAGAACAGTTTTTCATTCATACCCTTTTTGTGTCAGAAAGAGCCAACTTTGGCCTAATCAGAAAAAAGCCGCTTCTCAGCTCACTTTTTTTTTTTTGACTGGAATAATGCAGCCTGTTCTCTTTGCTTTTTGGGACAAAACCAAAGCTGAACAGTCAGGGATTCAGCTCTAATCTAGCATTTCCAATATGTCTGAACGAGATGTCATACCTGTGTTCCAGTGCCACACACGCTGCGTCAGGTAGTGCCATCCTTACGTCTCTAACTGCTGGATTCTTGCCTACTGATGCTTGGGCCAGACCTTGGAAAATAGCTTCCTCCTTTGAGTGGGATTTTCCTTACACAGCTGGCAGTGAATTTGGATCTGGGTATTGGGCAGGAGTTGCTTACAGTCTCATAGCTTGGAACCTGCTGGTTTTCTGTGAGATAAGGGAGTTCATGCTTTAGCATCAGTTATGTTCTGCTTAGAAAGGAACTCTCTTCACTACTGCAGATAACTAGTTGCACAGTGATGGACAGAGAAAGGACTGCTGGGTGCCTAAAGCACTGAATGGATTGTACAATATCTCTATGGGAGCATCCGTAGCTCCTGTCAGTGTAGTCTGAGCAACTTGGGAACAATCCCAGTCGGCTGTATGCTGTGCTGTCAGATCAGCATTCCACTCCTTACGTCATGGATGGAAAGGTGACTTGGTGGTGCTCAGACAAGAGCAGAACCTGGTAGCTGTCCCAAACTTGAGCCATGGGACTTCCATCCTTCTGCATCCTTTGCCCTCACGTTTCGAAGCAGTGCGGTTTATCTTCGATAGCGATGAAAGGTGCACGTGGGAAATGCAGGTTGGGAGAGCTGCAAATGAAACTTCCCAGTGTCATTTCCACAGGCACAGAGCTAGCGTGGCTCCTGCTGGGATCTGCCTGCGTTGCTTTCATACTGTACCTGGCTCCTTCCAGTTGAAAGCTGCTTTCCTGCCTTGTGCCCAGAGATGATTACTGTCAGGGATGAAAGGCAGACACCTCTTGGGTGGAGCACAATGGAACAAAACCAAACCAGGGCTTAGGGCAACAAATGTCCTCTCAGGTCTTAGTCCCTCTCATTTATGATGAAAGCTTTTCAAGAACATGAACAGTGGCCGTGTGTCTTAACCCTGTTCAGATGTTCCATGCAGGCACTAGCATAGTGCCTGAAAATGGCAGCAGCAGCCAGGGTTTCAGCTGGGATGGGGGGTGAGGTGGAGGGATGGAGCAGTGGGGTGCAGCAGGACAGGCCAGAGTCAGTGCAAGGTGTTATGTTATGACTCCCCAACAGATTCCCCCACCTCAGAAAAACAGTGACTTCCCTGTCAGGTATAAAGACTTACCTAGGACAATGCCCAGGAGCTCTGTTGTGGCCTATGGAGGGATCTTGAAGTGCTAAATTCAAGCAGTGTCTTTCCAGTGCCTCTAGAAATGCTAAGGAAAGGCATTGTGAGGAACCCTGAGGCATGCGAAGGGATGGCCACGGAGCCTCCATCATGCCCTTGGTGGACTGGGCAGTAAGTGCTTCTTACCTGTCTGCAGGCATGGTGGGATATGGACCCAGCGAAGCACTGTGACCTGGGTAAGACCAGAAACCCCTTCCAGGCCTTTGAGAAGCTGGTCTTGCAGCAGTGATGAGAAGGAAGGGATCCCCATGGCTGCAAGTGCTTTTTCTCAATCACATTTATGGTCTGTAAGGTTATGAGGTGCTACACGGGAAAGATGTGTTGCCACTAGCTACGTACCCGCTGTGCCTTTAAAGGAGCATGTTAAGATTTGAAGGAAGACCTGAGGTCCACAGACAAAAATTCTCACCAGTTTCAACCATCTGATCAGGTGGGCAGAAGGCGCTGTGGTACACACAGGCTCCGAGGCAGCACTTGCAAGTAGGTGGCCAGGGAATTGGTGTTTGGAGTAGTCTCTCTGCACACCCAGGGCTGACCCAGCTCACTGTGGAAGGCAGGCAAGGGCTTCTTTTATGCAGGCCCCCTGGTTTTCTAACCCTGGGTCATCAGCACCACTTCTCCTCTGTTCTGTGTCCACCCCAGCTGTGCAGATTGGAATTGAACTGGTTTTTCTGTGGGCTGGCATGATTTACATAAGGAATCACTTTAGTGCAGCGCTAATGAGCCAGCAGCACAGGGCTCAGCCCCGTGTCTGTTAGCAAAGATAGCACAGGGAAGGCTGGGAAGGGGGGTGAACAGCAATGGTGGGGAGCTCGTTAGCTGTCAGCGCTCTCTAATCGCCATCCCAGCAGCACCGGTGTGAGTTGTGTCATTCCAGAGCCCCTCTGCTGGGCTCTGAAAGGTTCTGCTGTGAGGCCTGACTAAAGCCTCGCGTGGCTCTTGGCCAGGTTACCTTGGTGCTGATAGCAGCTTTTGCTCCAAAGCTGTATGTTGGTAACTGAGGCCTTCCTGCTGCAGCTGGAGTGTAGTTTACACACGTGGGGTGAAGTCCTGTCTGTCTGTCTGTCTGTCTGTTAAAGGCCCGTTCCTGGTTTTACCTGGCTCTGGAGCCTACATAAGCCGTGCTCTGTTCAGCTCCTTCATCTCCAGGATGCTTTAAGCCCACACTGTGCTGTGGAGCGTGTTGCATGGAGATTTTACACGAGAGGGAGCAGGATGAGTGTTGCCACGGGAAGAACTCAGTGCTGTACTGTCTCACACCAGTGTTGCACAAGTGTCTCTGAATGAACCCCTCTCGTGCATCCCGAGTGATTGCGCTGTGGCCCAACGCTGTGGTTCAGCATCCACGGTCTCAGGGGTGCCAGGGAGATGCTCCACAGAACAGTAACCTCACAGCAAAACAAGGTGGCTCATGTTTTCCTGGGAGGAGCCAATTAATAATGAGTGCTATCTTCATCAAGTGTTCCCAGCTTTAACGAAGGCAGAAGGCCTTTTCCTTCCCTCGCTCCAGTTTCGGCTCAGCTCAGCTCAGCTGCGAGCCAGTCTGGAGGGAGCCCTTTGGAAAGCAGCCAGCAGGTCTGCCAGGAGATTGGATCCAGTTGCATCAGCATGGGAGCAGGAATGCTCCCCAGGCTGGCGGGACCAGTCCCGACTGGTTTTCCCAAAGCTCCCACAGGAGCTCCTGCAAGGACATCCACTTACCTCACCAAAACCTGGGAGATCCAGGGATCCTGACAGCAGAACAGCTGCTCCCTGGGAAAAGCAGGGAAGGGATTAACCCTTCCTCGGGCTCGTGGCAGAGTGAGATGCTCAGGGAAACAGCACCAACGTGCTACCGAGCTGTGGTATCTTTCACTGCCACGGCTGTAGAGCCATCGCAGACGAGCATCTTCCAAAACAAGGGTGAGCCAGGCTCTTACTTAGTGGAAGATGAAATCAATCAGTCTCTGCTGATGAACAGCTGATGGTGCAGATAGCTTCATGGAAAGCGCTCTGGCCTCTCAGAAGGCATGTCTGGGACCAACTGCTTTGGGCAGGGTTATCAACACTCATGGCTTCGCCGTGAACCTTTGTGTCGGCGATGGTGCTTCAGGGAGGAAAGGGTTGCAGCTTTTGGTCTCTTATATTAACAGTGTTTGAGTATGAAGCTTTGGAGGAGCTTAAATGTGTTGTACATGTATTTGTATGTGTGTGCATCCAATCCACGTGTCCACGGCCACTCCTTACTGAGGCCTTCCCTGCAGGGCTCCAGGCCCCGCAGGCAGATCGCACACAGGACGGGCTCCTGGCACAGAGGCATGGCCTGAGAACCCAAACTTTCACATGCCTGTTCTGAGCGAGACCGTTTATGGCCTGCCCTTAGGCCCAGCAGGGATGAACTTCAGTGTATGAAGTGAGTGTTAGCCTAAGGTCACTAAAGTCACCTGTCACTTTCAGCCAGGTGACAATGGGACAAGGGGAATGGGCTCAAGCTGGGCCAGGGCAGGGTCAGCTCAGCTGGGAGGGCAAAGTTCTTCCCTGGCAGAGTTGTGGGGCTGTGGCACAGGCTGCCCAGGGAGGGGCTGAGTCCCCACCCCTGGGGGTGTTTAACAGCCGGGGAGATGAGGTGCTGAGAGATCTGGGGCAGCACAGGACAGGGATGGTTGGACTCCATGGGCTTAAAGGACTTTTCCAACACTGTGATTCTGTAAAGACTTTTGAAAATAGCAAGCCTGACTTCATTTCCTCTCTTGATTTTTAGAGTCAGCGTTGTGATTTGGGAGGCCCATCTGCAAGTGTAACATGGTGTAAGCTGGGAGCCTGAGACCATCCTCCACCTGGGGAGGTAAGCTTCCCTCTCCCACCCCGGCACCACGGGAGCACGATCTTTGCAGACATTCCAGCCCAGCTATCTCGGGTGCTCTGAAGGAAGTAGGACAGGCAGCAGACAAACCCTCAGGCCTGTTTATGAAATATGCCTGTGCAGAGCTCCCAAAGCGAGTGTAGGGAGGCTCACAGGTACAAGGGGAGGAGGAAGCAGCGGCTGGGGAGAGGCAGTTTCCTACTCATGCCATGACTTATGCAAAAAGAAGCCTGACAGTTGCTCCTTCACCCTCCTGCCTTGCTCACTGCTGTTGGAGAAGCAGCTTGCCAGTTGCTTCTTCACCCCTCCACCTTTTCCAGTAGCCATTAGCAAAGCTGTCTCTGATGCAGTGTCTGGGATGGCTTCGTAGCGCACAGAGCACTGATTAAACACATGGTATCACCCCTGAACATGGCTGAGCTGCTGACCTTGCACACATCTTGGGGAGGAACAGGATGTGCCACATGAGATGCTTTGCATTGGGTGGCTGTGCCCACACACCTCCTGTTGTGCCCCGGTGTGGGGTGCCTGTCTGCCAGGGGACACTGGTTGGCAGCCCACAGATACGCTGCTGTGGCTCACGTGGCTGATTGCAGCTTTGAGCCCTGGCTGATGGGATTGGGGCCACCCAGCGCAACGGCAGGGCACTGAGCAGGAGGGAGCTGCTGGAGGTGGGTGTTTTCCTCTGCACATCCCTGCCAGGGAGGGTTGGTCCTGCCTGGAGTGTAGCCTCCCAGTGCCCCTTGTCTCTCCTCCAGGCAGTGCAGTACTGCGGTGCGTGGGAATGGCTGTTTCCCCATGGTGTGCTCCTCTGAGCTGTGAGCTGTTCTCCCCAGGAACCCCGACCCTCTGCTCTCCCTTCCTTCTGCAGCTGGGATGGGTGGTGCTTTGCCCCTTGAGGCATCCTCTTCTCACCACCCTGTGTCCCATCTGTGACATGTGCTGTCCCTTCCCAGAGAGTCAGTGCAGCTGCGGGAACTCATCCCTGGCACGGATAGAGACCTGACAGCTGCTGGATCTCCCATCAGGCTCAGCTCCACGTGTGCATGTCTGACTTGTTGTGGCCATTAAGGACCCCGTTAGGGTGTTAGCACGGCTCTGATGTCTCAGCTCATCTGCAGTGTGAGGGTGATGCCTCTCCTGGACCTCTGCCATCTCCTTCAAGCTTCCCCTCGCTTTGTGTCTGCAGCGGTGTGCTGTGAGGGGGAGGTTGGCTGCAGGTGCCTGTGGGATGCAGGCAGGTTTTGCAGTGTCTGGGGTGTTACCTCACCCTACAGAGCCTACCTTGAAGAGATTAAGCAACCCAGGCCTCATCACACTGGTAACAATAGTGCTGTGTGACCTCCTTTCGAAGGAGGTCTGACCATTGCCTCATGCTTCCACCAGCCCCCACAGCTCCTCGGATGCTTTATAACCTCCAGTGGACAAACCAGGATTGATCTGCCCTCTGCAAAGGATCTCAGATCTACTCTTGTTCGCTGAGCCTTAAAGGCTCTTCCAAGAAAATCAGAGACCACTAGGAGCACAGGGTCAGCCTGAAGGTTTCAGCCCGCTACACAGCCCCACAGGAAGGTTTCTTTCCCTCTCTAGCTTGGCGTGAGGGAGACTGATTCTCTGTTAGTTGAGGTGCCCTAAATACAGATCGGTTTCTTCTCCACCTCTGGCTGGTGAAGTGTCCACTGCAGCTCACAAAGGGGGCACTGAGCCAGGCCTGGCACCCAGCCTCCCTTCTCACACCTGCGTCCCAGTGCTGGTGCGACACGGTGCCTGTGCTCACCGCCAGGTGCAGCTCCAGCTCTCAGAGCTGAGCCCCCTGAAGAGAGGGGGCCTGGCTGAAGGTCTTGGGCAAGCCAGGCCTTCCCCAGAGGTGCTTGCTACAGCCCTTTAGGATTTTTGGGCTGCTTTTTTCACGGGAGGTGCAGAGAGTTTGCCGTGAGAAATGCTGTGCTGTCGGTTGTTCCCAGCCTGCTGCTGTGGGTTTGTTTCTTCCTGCACTCCTGGGACAAGGTGAAGAGTCTCTGTAACTGGTTCTCACCCATCCACTATTTCAGGATCTAGGTGTATCTACTTAGTAGCAAAAATTTATATAGGTTAATTCCCACACTCCCAATGAATGAATCATTAAGGGAACAAAGAAAGGTGCCTCCTTTAAAGTATCACTGCCACCTGCATGATGAACATACGCCCAGGTTTACCTGTGCATATTTAACCCCTTATCAGAGCAAACAGATGGCAGTCAGCTCTGGCACTGGCTGCACCTCTGACACGGACAGCAGGAGCAAGCACCTTCCTGCACTTGAATGTAGAGTTGAAACTTGTGAGCGCTGAAAAAGAAAATAACCCCACATACAGGATTCATTTAGGCACCTAGAAGTCCTGCCTCCTGCACCCTTCAGTTTGCAGACACATTGAGGAGGAGTGATTCCCTGCAGAAATGCTTAGCATCTGGCAAAAGGGAGCTGGAAAAGCTTACCTCCCACGAGGAAAGCCCCAGAGCCTCCTGCTAGTAACTGATGAGCAGCTGGAGCGGAGCAGCTGACAGCCAAAGCCAAAGGATGCAGTGGCTTCCAGGGAGAGCAAATTGTTTCTTCCCAAGTGCAAGTAGGAACAGCATCCCCTTCAGCTGAGAACTGCAGGCTGGCCTGAATTGCAGGGGAGAGGGAAGGAGGGGGGTGGCTGCATCTCCTGTGTTTTTTCCCACTTGGTTGGGTTGTCAGGGTACAGTCTGTGAGAGGTGTGCCCCAAGGATGTGAAAGGAGATAAGCCACTGCACTGTATTAGCACATGAAAGAAAAAACAGTGGGAGCTTCCAAAGGATGGCAAGGGTTCAAAACCTGCTCACAGAAGCACATAGTTGTGGATGATTACTGCAGCGCACTCCTCCAGCCGGAGGTGTGGCAGCACAGCCTGAGAGGAGAACCGGCACAAGGTGAGTAATGCCAGTGCCATTCTTAGTTGGGAATACTATTTTTAGTACGGATTGGCTTGGAGTATAAATGCTTTAAAATCAGAGCTCCAGTGAAAGGAGAGCTCCAGTGAAAGGAGAGCTCCAGTGAAAGGTGCCGACTACCGAGATAAAAAGCTCTGAAGATAACCTGGAGATGCTCAGCATAGGCTCCTCAGCCCAGTGCTCCTCACTTGTGCCATCCTGCTCCCCTTTCTGGCAGGCACCACTGGAGCATGATCCTGGACGTCTCCGGTGGTCCCAGCACCCTGCAAGCACCCAGTAAAGCACTGTGCAGCCTCTTCAGCCAGCCAGGGAGACTGAGGCACAACCAGGCAACAGAGGCGGGTTGGTGTCCTGGCGTGGTGTCTAGCTTGCCTCCAAAGGAAGAGGAGCACCAATCCCACCTTTTGTTTCCACCAGTGAATCACAGATGCAGAGGAAGCACTGCAGTAACACGCCCAGTGCTGGCTACTCCAGAGGGTCTGGTCGCCTGCTGAGTGGCTGGTGCTGAAGGGAAGATGGTGCCAACTCCTTTTGCATCCCAAGCTACGCAGAAAATCAAGTCCCAGAAGAACTGTGGCCAGTGCTGCTATCCACTGATTCCCAGGGCTTGGATCACTGTAAGTGAATGATTGTCCTTTGGGTGTCGAGTGACAGGGTGACAGGGTGTTTGCCCACGTGTGCTGTGTCCCAACAGCTGCAGTCTTTGTAAGGCCCAGCTTAGGGCAGGGAAGAGACAGAGGAACACTGCTGAAGCGCTGGACCTTCTCTTGGAGAAGAGCTTTGCCTCGGAAAGGCTGTGACATGGCCTGGGACATCTCCTGCTTCCTGGGGGTGCTGGCAGCTGGGGCCTGCTGCCTGTACCAGCCCACAGCTGGGACTCCAGGTTGGTGCTGCCTGTGTGGGCAGGAGTGCTGCTGAAGCGCGGTGCCACGAGCCAGGCCCGTGCCAGGCGCAGTCGGGGCAAACAACCAGCCCCATCCTGGGCTGTTCTCGAGGCAGCTGTTCAAAGGAACTGCAGCAGGCTCTGCTTCCCATTGTAGCCCCTCTGCCTCACGCTCTGGAGCCTTTCCTCCTGCTCCCTCCATTGCCTCCCCAGCGCTGGAGCAGATGGTTCAGAGCCTGGGCGCCCATGTTTGCCTGGAATGTGTCTTTGGAGGAGGAACAGAGAGTTCAAAATACTCAGAGTTGCTGCTGGTTTGAGCCCAAGTTAGACACCCAGAGTGTCTGCTGTGCAGCAGAAGCCAGACATCTCCACATGCTCTGTGTAGGTGTGTGTAGACGTTCTGCAACTGTGGCAGGATCTCGGGTTAAGCTGAGCTTTGAGGTGGCCCTGCCTGGGCCTTCTCTGTATCACCAGCTCTACAGAGACGGCCCACAAGGCTGTAAAGCTCCAAAGCTGGTAATATTTGAACACAAACTAGAATAACTAACTTCTTGAGGAGAAGGACAATACAAAGAGAGGGTTGACCATGGAAGCTGCCATCAGTGCTCACACCTCGCCCCTGTGCCAGGGATGCTGCTGTCCCTGCAGGGACCTGCTGCCTGCCCACCCATGACGTGGGGTCTCTTCAGTCCCACAGGAAGAGCTCCTCTCCTCCTGTGCCCCTGGGGTCTTGCTGGAGGCCAGTCCTCAGGGCACTCTGCCTTTTGCAAAGAGCATAGCACCCAGTCAAAAGACACTGTCTGTCACTGTGACTCAGCAATGGATGGTCGGTACGCGTGTTGCAGCCACAGCTGGGATTTCCAGAGGTCTAATGCCCTCACTCATCTGTAGGACATCTAGAAGTCCCGGTCAGATGTCCTCACATTCTACCTGGACACCATTTCCCAGCAGAAAAGGAGGAACAAACAGGAAAACCCTGGTAATTTGGGTCCTGCACGTGGATCTGACCTGTCTGCTACTCTGGCTGTCACCCTGACTCAGCAGATGCAGAGGTGACTTTGTCCTCTGGGTCTTCGCAGACTTTTAGTCTAGACAGCAACACAGAATCTCTCTGTCCTCTCATGAGGTGGGAATGGAATTTGCTTGAAGAGCAGCTGTTGGGGTGTGGAAGGTAGAGGGATCTGAGAGGTGGTTGAGACACGCTTTGGGAAGCCTCTGCAGACAGGCAGTACCTCGGGGCTTCTTGCTTGGCTTGTCCTCTGCTCTATGATATCAGAGCTGGTTGGGTTTTCTCTCCTTTTCTGATTGTGGGGGGGCATGGAGCACAATTTGGGAGCTTAGGGTGACGTGTCCCCTCTGGCCGGGCAGCGAGGAACTGGAGCCTGACTGAGACCCAGGGTCAGGAGCTTGTTCTTACGTGTGGAGCTGCGTGTGGTTATTGCCATTGCTGCTTCACTGACCTCCTCAGTGTGAGGGCTCTCCATGGGAGCTCACAGGAGGGCAGCTCTGCTCTGGCCTGTCCTGCTCGCCCGTCCGTGCCTGCCGTGAGCCCGGTACCGAGTCCGGCCAGGGCCCTGTGCCGCAGGGACCCCGAGCGACCTCCTGCTCTTAACACGGGAGGTGCTGGGGTGCACGGGAGGAGGCTCAGGTGTGCAACACACAGGGTGTGAGCCGCAGGGCTGCGTGCTTGGTGTGGAGGGAGAGAAACCCAGCTGAATGCTTCGGGTGCTCTCCTTCACTGCAGTCCCCTGGGGAGCCTCCGCAGGGGAGCGTCTGCCCCAGGACCCCGCGGGCTGTCGGTAGAGCCCCCAGCTGCTAGTGGCTGGTGGCCACACGGGCAGCAGGCATCACAGGGCACGCTGCTTGGCTTTCTCCTGCTCAGAGTGACGTTAGTCCAGGAGCAAAGAAATGTTGCAGAAAGGTCTGATTCCACCCCTTTCCATCCCAAAATCTTGTGTTTATTCTAAAAATGGTAATTTGCTTGACCTGGAGTTCTGCCTTGGGCTGAGAATGCAGGGGATGTTCCCTGTGAGGTGAGTTTTCCCTGGGCTGCCCCATGGGGACAGAACAAAACGTGTGTGTGCCCGTGCCTGCCTGCTCACCCCTCGCTGCTGTGCCCCATTTGGAGGTGTATCTGTTGACAGAGAGGTGACCTAGGTGTGCAGCTTTGTCCTTGCTGCACATCCACCCAAACACACCTCAAAGTCAAACGCAAGCGACTATAAATAGTTTGGGATCCCTGAAGTCAGCATATGGTACAGTGTGACCACAGCGTTTGGCCCAGGTCTCAGGGATGACAGGAGAAGCCCTGCTGAAAGCCGTGGTTGATTTCCAGCAGCCCTGGAGCACGCTCTGGAGTGGCTAACTGGGGTGTTTTCCCACTGATCCCAACAGGGCAGAGCTGGACCCGTGCTGAAGGCTTCTGGAAATGCTGCTCTGGAGTTGTGAGTCTGGTCCTGTCACCTCTTGTGAACTCAGCAATGCTTCGCCACTGCGAGAGACAGCAACATCTGGCAGCTCTGCTCATCTCCAGAGTAAGTGCTTAGTAACTAAACATACAGCACTATTGCTGCAGAGGCCAGAGCTCTGAATAACAAGCCTTGTCGAAGATTTACAGGGTTCTTTTCCTCTGCTGGGGAGGCAGGACAGTGCAGGCTGAGAACTGTGCTTGTGTTGGAGTGGAGCAGTTTGGGTTTACCTGGGCAGTCTGCAGAGTACTGAGTCCCAATGTGCCTTTGGTCCCCCCATGGTTGCACCTGGGTGCAAATCCCTGGGGTTTTCTTAAGGTGTGCTCCAGGAGCGAGGAGAGGGAGGGAGGGGAGCAAGTCCTGCTGGAAGACAAGCAGGATGCACGTGGGCCTGTGTTTCAGTAGGAGACGGTGAAGAACTGCTGCGAGTCTGGGTGTGGAGGAAGTATAAGTATGTCAAGACTCTGAGCCAGGGCTGGATGGCACTGAAAAGCAGGGAAAGCAGGAATAGGGTTGGTAGGAACTTGGTGAAGCCACCTGACAGGTAATCTGAGGTGGAGCAATAACAAATGCCAAGGCCAGCCCACAGAGCAGGCACATGGCAGTGGAGAGGTGGAGACTGAGGAGAAGGCAGAGTCAGGAGCAATACCTCTGCGTGCCGGCACAGGGCTGCTCTGCTGCTGCAGACAGGCACGTTCAGTCCCCTGAGTTGAGCTTTTGTGCTGGCTCAAACTCAGGGGAGCGGGAGATGGGCACTGTGAGCACCAGCAGGTTCCACTTGGGGATGGCAAAGCATTCAGCTTCTGCTGGACTCTGGGCGCAGCAGCGTTGCTGCTCTGCTGCCCATCCTTGCTCTGCTCCAAGGGCTGAGCTGTGCAGCCCAGCTGTGGGCCGAAACACAGCACTGGTCCTGGTGGAGCAAAGCATTTCATTTGGCTCAAACTGTCCCCAGAGAAAGATTCTGGGAATGTTTTGTGAGCTTGACTTCCTTTTTTCCCTCCTTTCTGTGTCTCTTTACAGAAGAGAGGGAGAATACTCCACAGTCAGGAGAAGGGAATGGGTCTAGCACAGAACCTGCTGCATTTGTTCAGGTTTGGGATTTTTCTCCTCCCGACTCTCAAACACTCAGACACGTAGGGGTGGGAAGGGCCCTCCAGAGCCCATGGGATCCAACCCCCTGCCAAAGCAGGGTCCCTAGGACAGGGCAGGGCTGGAATCTCTCCAGAGAAGGAGACTCCACACCCCCTGGGCAGCCTATTCCAGTGGCACACACACATGTGCCCTCATCTGACTCGAGCTGAGGAATGGCCCTGCCTGCACCATAACCACCTGGGCACTTTCTTGCCCTGTAATGGGTCGGCTCTGCTGCAGAGATGCTCGTGCTTGCTTCCTCACAGAGACAGCAGGGGGGTGCCACCCCCCTTGGATGCCAGCCTGCCTGCCTGGGACTGCCTGGGCTCACCCCTTGAGAACAGCCCCCCAGAATCCCTGCAGAGGAGAGAGTAAAGTGACAAACAGTTCCCTGGGTTCCTTTATCCTGGCTTTGCCGAGATATTTCAGGCATGCATGCTGTAATGACAGCGTGCTGCAGCCCAGAGGTGTGGTGGAAAATCTGGTTAAGCATGCTGGCTGAGCTGCTCCGTGGATCCTCAGCTGGGACATGTTGTAGGGCACAGCTCAGCGCTCTTTGCACAGGAGAAACCAGAGCTGCTCCTCTCTCACTGCAGCCTTTTCCGTTTTCATCTTACCCATCGCTTCCTGCATCCATCTGTCCATGCCTGCCTGTCGTTGGCATTAGGTGCTGCCTGATGCTGTTATGGGGAGCGTCTCTGGAAGCTCTGTTTGGGACCAGGGCACCTGCTGTCCAAACCTTCTAGTTTCCTTCAGATGTAGCTTTTGGAGGCAGGCGGTTGTGTTGCTGCATGGACTCTCTAGCATGTGTTGAGTCCTGCTGGGGGGCCCTGTGCCCCCAGCCCTGTGATGCTGTGGAAGCTCAGCAGCTCTGTCTGCAGGAAGGCTGGGGCAGGGTCAGACCTTGTTCCTGGGCCGTAGCGTGAGCTGGAGGCTCATAAATCAGGGATGTGGTCAAAACGCTGCAAGAACAGTGCAACCTGCAGCTGTGCCCTCAGAGGTCTCAGCAGGCTGGTGGCCTCAGCGCCTGAGGTCGGGATGAGGGTGTCCGACTCCTCAAGGGAAAGAGAGGTGCAGTAATTTTTGTCAGCACCTACATCAGTCCAACCCTGTTGAGGCTTCTGGAGACCTAACTCGCCATCCAGAGTGGGAGCAAACTGATGCAGCTGTCCTGCTCTGCTTGGGCCTACGTGGAGGTGTGACTCTGGGAGGTGCTTTGATAAGCAAGTCCCTCCCTTCACAAAATAACTGCACTTTTCTCACCTCCCAAGTCTAGTCCATCGGTGGCTTTTTATTTGTTTAACACCAATTTCCAGCAAGCTGGAGCATGGGGAGGATGTGGGGCTGTGGCTCAGGGTTACACCAACCTGGAACACTTCAGAGCCAGTCAGTTCAGTGCAAAGCCAGCCTTGCCCACAGCAGCCTGCTGCTTTCCGAGCGTTTCTTGCCTCCTCGTTGTCCTCCCTGAACCAGCCACATGACCACAGTGGTCATAAGGCACCCAAAATGCTGTGTGCCCAGGCTGTGCCTGGGGGAGGGAGCTCGCGGTGTGCGGTCGAGGGTGTGTGAGATGGCGTTCAGAGAGGGGAACCAGGATCTTCTGTTACTCAGCCCTAGCAAAGTCCAGCGGGAAGCCCCGTGCCGTGTTCTGCTCCGGTGGTTCAGAGTTCAGGAGGGGAAAAAAAATGACCCTGTTTGTTTTTCCCAAGTTGTGAGCTGGTGTTTGCCTTGGAGAAATGGAAACCTGTGGAGCTGCAGAGGGAGCGGGGAGTTCAGGGGTTCCTTGTGTGGCTGCCAGCAAGTTTTGGGCAGAGGGCAGCGAGGGGAATGGGGAGAAGCTGAACGGCTCAGACCCGTCACCGCTGCGCGGGCTGACCTGGTGACACGACTGGGTCCATTTGCAGTGAGGGTGAGTCCAGCGTGGTTTGGAGTTTGATTCGGGCTCTCCCTGTGGGTTCAGAAGTGCCCAGGCTGCCGTGGCAGGGCACGATGCCTGCTTGCCTGCTCCTTGCCCTCCCTGGGCTGGCAGGCGGGGGCTGAGCCGCAGAGGGCACGGCGGAGGTGCATGGCAGCCCCGCAGATGGGGCTGTCTGGGCCCTGCAGCTCTGTGGGGAGATCAGAGGGACTCAGATAACCATCACAGATGTAGCCGGCTTCATTAACCTTGTTAGGCTCCTCCCAGAGACTGCCGGGGCTGCGTGGCTGTGTGTCTTTTGGGAGGGAGGAGGCCATGCACCCTCTCTCCTGGGACTTGTGAGGAGTGCTTCTCAACTGGGCTTGTGGTTTTCTGTGCACAAAACCCTTCTGGAGGGGAGGCAACGAGAGTGCCAGGCCCAGCAGCTGCCACAGGCGTCACTACGCAGGGCAGCAGCTTCATGTCAGCTTCCTTGGCTCCTGCCTCAGTTTCCCCATCTGTAAAATAAGACTAACAGTCTTTGGCCTGCAAGCTCTTCCTGGAAGAGGAGAAGGACGAGAGTGGAGAGAGATGTAGATGCTAGAGCAGCACAAGCATGTTCTCAGTGCCAAGGAGGCTCCTACTCAGAGAGGCTGTGCTGTGAAATGGGCAGAGACCCGTGCTCCTGAGTGTTGGCTTCTGATCCCTGGCTGGGTTTCTTGGTGACAGGAGATGGGACGAGGGGCAATGGGCTCAAGCTGCCCCAGGGCAGGGTCAGCTCAGCTGGGAGGGCAAAGTTCTTCCCTGGCAGAGTTGTGGGGCTGTGGCACAGGCTGCCCAGGGAGGGGGCTGAGTCCCCACCCCTGGGGGTGTTTAACAGAGGGGAGATGAGGTGCTGAGAGATCTGGGGCAGCACAGGACAGGGACGGTTGGACTCGATGGGCTTACAGGGCTTTGCCAACCCGGTGACTTTGTGATGCTGTGATTCTCTGGTCGTGACAACCATCCCCACAGCAATGAGAGTGAGTGAATTCACATTGACAGGAGCAGTATGGACACACATGGGCTTTTCAAAACCAAATCCTGTGACACGAGCCCTCTGAGCATCCACCAGTAGAAGAGGGTCGCAGAAGGGTGGTTCCCCATTCAGGTGGTGGAACTGTAGCTTAGGAGGAACCTTTTCAGATCTATTCAGGCTTTCTTGGGTCTGCCAAGGCAGATGATTAAAACACTTCCTCCCTCACATTGGCATGGCAGTGCTCCTGACCTTTTCTGCACGAGTGGGGAAAATTCTTTGGGAAAAACCTCATTTGGGGTGGGTTTGTTTTGAGTTTTTTTAACAAGGGACCAATTTCAAGGTGAGGCTGCCATGGGACTCCTCACTTTGCTGTTCATACAATGCCCAGGTCTGAGACATGGGACAACCCACTTGCTGCTTGTGACGAGTGAGTTTCAGTGTGTTCTTTACACGTGGCCAGCAGACACGGGACCTCTTCTGTTCAGCTCTAAAACTGTGTCCCTGTTTCCTCTTTGTCCATCGTCTCCTTTCCTGGGTTAGCAGTGCAGGTATTAATAGATCCTGTATCACTCAGAGGAACAGTTATTAAAATCAATCATGGAATTATTATAGCCCCAACAGCAGGAATTAAGCTGGTGCACAGAGCAGCAGTGTAGTATTTGCATACAGATGAAGGCACGTTGTTTATCCTGTGTTGCTATTTACTGCCAGGGATGATAATTGCTGGGCTGGGCAGAGAGCTGTGCGGGTCATTTTCGGCTTGGGCTCTGGTGGAGGTGAGCCTGGGCGAGTGCATTGTTCATCTCCTCACTTGTCAGCCTCCTCTTAATAACTCCTGCAGCCACTGACTAATTCCATCCACGTTTGGCACCGGGGTAGAGGTTATTGTGGTGGGGAGGCAAAGGGACAAAGGACAGAGGTACTCATTAATTCCACTGCTCAGAGAACAGCCTGTTTGGTTTTAACCCCACGAAAGGCTCTTTCACAGAATCGTAGGGGTTGGAAGGGACCTCAGGAGATCATTGGATCCCTGGGCCCAAACCTTGCTGCAGTTGTATGGGGCTTGTGATGACGTTTCTCCTCAGTCACAGGAGTTGTTCTCTCTGAGTGCTGGACAGGGGTGTCTGCAGTTCCCTTCCAAAACAGGGTCTCACGTGTTCATTAAGTGTTGAAAAGCCAAATCAGATCAAAATTCTTGATCTGATGCAGAGACAAGGCACACACGTACAGTGTTACACTCCGAGGGGCTTCGGGGGGGAGATGGGGTACAGCTGCTCATCCATCAGAGCAGTGCAGCTGGACAGAAACACAGCTTCCCCTTTAGCATCCGCTGACCCACGTGCTGTCAGTAGTTAAACTTGCAGTAGAGGCCCTGTCCCTCCGGATTAAATCCCATTCTCCTCGTTTCCAGTCTGGAAGCAGCTCAACCCTGCTGCAGGCCCTGAGGTGGAGAAATGCCTTTGGTGAGGTCGGGGCCTGTGCCGAGGAGCTGTGAGCACTCAGGGACAGAGCAGCTGGAGCGGGCTGCCTTTGTGAGGGGCACAGCCAGAGCGTGGTGGTTCCTGTGCAGGGAGAGACTGCTTTGAGGGGTAAGCCTTGCCCATAGCTAGCAGCACCTCCAGGGAGGGTCAGATCCCATCGCAGACCAGTTTCTCCTCTCAGCACCGTGAAGGCCTTTGTGGCTGCTGACCATTACCATAGGCAGTCGGGGCTCTAGGCTCTTCCCTTCCTGCACCCCCAGATTCCCAAATAGAAGTGCAACAGACATGAACTGGAAACCAAAGACAAGTATTGCCCTGTACTTGCTCTTGAATGGCAGTGTCACACGTTGGGAGTAGTTGTGTGACGGTGTTGTGTGAAGCCTGGCTACTCGTTGCTGTTGCACGAGCACCAGGTCTGTATCAGCAGGGAATAAAGCAGAGACGTAACTGGCATGGCAGGAGCAGCCTGGGAGAGCACTGCTTGTGGAGTGACAGCCAGGCCACACATCCTCCTGTAAGAACTCAGATGCTGCTTGTGCACAAACACTCCTCTGCCCCTTCTCCAGGCCAGGGTGAAGGAAAGCATTGCTTGTGATCCCAGTGTGGGTGATCTGGGGGGTCATTGTCTGCAAGCTGGTGGCCTTTCCTTTCTCCAGTAAGTCAGTGTAAGTCTCTTCCTCATGCTAGATGTAGCAATAGGATGAGGGGGGATGGTTTTAAACTGGAAAAGGGGAGATTTAGGTGGGATATTAGGAAAAAGTTCTTCCCTCTGAGGGTGGTGAGACCCTGGCCCAGGGTGCCCAGAGAGGTGGTGGAGGCCCCATCCCTGGAGACATTCAAGGTCAGGGTGGATGGGGCTCTGAGTGACCTGCTCTAGTGAAGATGTCCCTGCTCACTGCAGGGTGGGACTGGGTGGGCTCTGAAGGTCCCTCCCAACCCAACACATTCTGTGAGTCAATGTGGAAAAAGTCATTCTGCTGTAGGATCCTTTCTTCTTCTCTCTGTAGATAAGTCAGATAAATCAGATATCATTTTCTCTGTGATAACTTCCATAAAAGAGGCAACACCCATAACAAGAAAAGACTTTCTTCAAGAAAGCTTTTGGGTGTCCCCCTGACGTGGGGCCAAGGGAGCTTGTTACAGGACTCGTTACAGTTCCACTGAATAGTTCAAAGTCGCTTTTGTTCTTTCGGGTTCAGAACATAAGCTCACTTGACACTTTCTGGATCACTGAATGCCTTTGTCTGAGTTTCCAGTATAACCAGAAGTGTTCCTAGATGGAAATAATAGGAGACCAGAAAAGATTATAAATGGGGCCAAATTCCTCAGGGGAGGAAAGCAAAAGAGAGGAAAACATAACTGAAAAAAGGTGATTTTCTTTCCATAAGAATGTTTCAATTAAGGGCTTTTTCCCAGCACCCAGAGGACGTGAGGCAGGAGAGGGAAGATGCATTTTAATGGTGGAAGTCCTGTGAGAGAGCTCTTATTTATGGCCTTGCTGCTGCTTTTGTGGGTTTCTTAAAGCTGAGATTTGAATGGGGAAGTGCAGCAAAATTAAACACTCCCAGAGCTGAGCCTCTGCCTTGTACTTCTCGCTGAGCACCAGCAGCCCAGTCCCAAGCAGTGTGAAGTCTGTTATAACAATTTGATGTTCCCTGGAAGGCAAACCTTCGTGCCAGGTTTGAAATAAAAGGCTGTGATTTATATTTCCTACTTCTCATCAGGAACAGGGAATGTGCAAATTCAGAAGCCCTTCCTGCTCCCAGGCTTTGGGCGAGCGCGTGTTTCGGGCTGTGCTCCTCTCCCGCTGCAGAGGGGAGGGGGGAAGGATGGATCCTTGCTTCCACGTGCTGTCTGACAGAACAAGTATCAAACGTGCCTGGACATGATGTGCTCTTGGTGAGGGCTTTGATTCCCAAGCAGGAACACTGTGTCTGGGGACAGCTGCTGTTATTCCTGCCCCAGCGCCTGGCTCTGGCCCTCTCGGGGTGCTGCCTCTGCTGCAGGGGTGTCTTGGTCGGTCATGAAGCACCTGAGCTGCTGCAGGTACAACCAGACAAGGTCAGGTGAACTTGACCATGGGTCTCACCTACCTTACGGTGTGACCAGATGTGTGAGAGCTGCATCCAGAGCTGGGCCCCCAGTGCAAGACAGATGTGGGGCTGTTGGAGAGGGGTCAGAGGAGCCACGGAGATGCTCAGGGGGCTGGAGCAGCTCCCTATGGAGAGAGGCTGAGGGAGCTGGGCTGGGTCAGCCTGGAGAAGAGAAGGCTGTGGGGGGACCTCATTGCAGCCTCCCCATCCCTGAAGGGAGCAGAGGAACAGGAGGGGAATCAGCTTGTTCAAGGGCAGAGACTGGCAGGACAAGGGGGCTGGAGTGAAGCTGGAGGAGGGAAGGGGGAGAGGAGATCTGAGGGGGAAGTTCTGTGCAGAGAGAGTGGGGAGGGGCTGGAAGGGGCTGCCCAGAGAGGGGGTGGGTGCCCCGTCCCTGGGGGTGTTGAAGGCCAGGTTGGCTGGGGCCCTGGGCAACCTTGTGTAGCTCCAGGCCTGGAGGTTGGTGGCCCTGCCTGTGGCAGGGGGTTGGAGCTCTGTGATCCTTGGGGATCATTCTGTGATTCTAGTGTTGGGTCCTCAGCTCCCAAATATCCCCCTGCGACGTCGAGTAGACACAGCTCCCCAGTTACACCAGGTGAATGTCTGGCTCATGCTAGGTGGCCCTGCAGCATTAGGAACCACGCAGACATTCGGTGGTGTAACTCCTAAGAGAAGAGGAGGTTGTGCTCAGCTCTTGGCGCCTCCTCCACTGTGGCTGGGACCCCCTTGTGAGAGGCCTTTGTTTTAGAGGCAGTTGCCGGTTCAGGGTCTCTTTGGAGAAGGCAAGGTGTGTGGACACTTGTGACTTCAGCCTGGCTGCTGGGTTTGTGGTGTGCACAGGGAATACAAGACATGTGGAAGGGACAAATCTTGGAGCAGGAAGGGGGCCACACGTGAGCACACCTTGTGTTCGCCCCAGCTACTGCCTGTGGTGGGGGGTGGCCTACAGGGAGCATCTTGCTGTGGCTAGGGATCAGCAGTGGCTCTTGGTGCTGGTGTCTCAAGAGGAGCTTCAGGTGATGTGCTGCCTCCTCCTTATATTTGCTCTTGTCTTCATCCTTTGACATGTCACCGAGCTGCTGAGTGTCTGGGGTGAGCAGCTGGGCTCTCTGGTGTACCCCCCATGAAGCATCGCCATGGGGCGGGTCACACCGCAGCGCATCCATGGCACCCCATCCACGGGGCTGGACTCGATGATCTCTGGAGGTCCCTGCCAACCCCTACGATTCTGTGATTCTCCTGTCCTCCACGTGGCACTGGGAGGCTGCCAGCCCCAGGATGCCCACTGCTGCTCCGTGCCCGTTCCCAGCTCCGGTGTAACGCCTGAGCCGCCCCGCCAGCTCCAGGAGAGAGCTTCCCGTCTGGCTGTGCCCTTCAGTGGGGCCACCAGCAGCAGCATCGCTAATGGGCTGCTGGTTCAATGGCTGTAATTAGGCTTCAAAGTAACCATCATGATGAAAGGGGGAAGCTCACATTCCTCTCCACGCTATCATTTCAGGGTGGCTGGCAGCACCCCAGAAGGACAGAACTGCAGCGCTTGATTCCAGCAGAGCTCCCTCTTTGCAGGGAATGGCTCTCCTTCGGCTTATAAGCACCCATTTTTCTGGGGAAAAATCAATCCATGCACTTGTAAATTAGGTATTCTGTTCTCTCTGCCCCTGTGGGTTGTTATCTCCCCAGTATCTAAGGGATCTGCAAAGATTTGACTGGAAATGGTGAGAGACAAGGACAGGTGATAATCTGCTAGTGCTGCAGCAGACATACCCCTACCAACCTGCACCGCATCTGCAGGGATGTTTTCCAGCTCATCGTGTCCTGGAATGAGTCTGGTCTTTGCTGAGAGCTGCCTCTTGTTTGCTCACTGACCTGCTACAAATCCCATTTGCATATCTGCCTTTGTCCTCTTTGTCCCCACTCTGTGTCTCAGGAGTGGTGAGGGGGATGCTGTGCTGGCCTGTTCTGGGAAGGGGCTCTCTCTGTCCCAGCATCTCCACTTTGGGAGGAGAGCAGGCTGGGACGCTCCTCACAACCACAGTCCTCTCTGCCATGCTCTTCATTCCAACTCCGTTTTGGAGGATATTAGCAGTTTCCATCCTCCTCCACTGCCATAAAACATCCTTCTTACTCATGAAGTAGAATACCTAGATCCACCTTCTTGCCTCCTGGCTAATTACTGTCATTAACTGGCTAGACAAACTTGTCATGAGATTAGGATCTCCTCACAAAACAGGGTCATCTCAGGAAGTTCTTGCTCTCTGGTTCTGTGTAAATCAGTCACCTCTGGAGCTGAAAGGCAGCTCAGATCCTTGAGAACTCGCCCGCTCCCAGGAGAGCAGCAGAGGAGCGTTTCCACATGGGAGCCGCTTCAAAAGGCGCTGGGCGTTCCCGCTGACACCCGTGGGTGCCCACTGCACCCACTCCCTGCACCTGCCCAAGGAGCTGTTCTTTAAAGAGCTGCAAAGTGCCAACCACTTGCATCGGGTTCGCTGCCCGGACGCATCGTTAGTGTCATGGAGTCGTTAGGTTCTACTGGTGCATCCTTCACCCCTGCGCTGTCGGGTTCCCCGTGGTGTAACTCCACAGCGAGCTCGGACATGGGGTTGGACTCGATGAGCTTAAAGGTCTTTTCCAACCTTGGGATTCTGTGGGCAAAGGCAGCAGCCACACACCAGGCTGGTCCTTTTTGTGTGTTTATTGAGGCCTCGGGCAATCCTGGTTTAAGAGCCTGGACAACAGCAAGGAAATAAAGTTCACCCCCCTGTTTAGAAGAGATGTTGAGCTCTGCTGCAGCACATGCACCACATGGTTCGCCCTTCAGATCAGATGGGAGGGCAAAGCTCTTCCCTGAAAGACTTGTGGGGCTGTGGCACAGGCTGCCCAGGGAGGGGCTGAGTCCCCAGCCCTGGGGGTGTTTAATAGAGGGGGAGATGAGGGACCGAGAGATCTGGGTCAGCACAGGACAGGGACGGGTGGACTCGATCATAGAATCCCAGCCTGGTCTGGGTTGGGAGGGACCCCAAGGAGCACAGAGCTCCAACCCCCTGCCACAGGCAGGGCCACCAACCTCCAGGCCTGGAGCTACACAAGGTTGCCCAGGGCCCCAGCCAACCTGGCCTTCAACACCCCCAGGGACGGGGCACCCACCCCCTCTCTGGGCAGCCCCTTCCAGCCCCTCCCCACTCCCTCTGCACAGAACTCCCCCCTGAGGTCTCCTCTCACCCTTCCCTCCTCCAGCTTTAGTCCATTCATGATCGTAAAGGTCTTTTCCACCCTCGTCATTCTGTGACTGTGATTCACAGGGCTTTACAGAGCCGCTCTCAGGGCTGGCTGTTTCGGGGTGTTGGGAATGTAGGTCTCCCTGTGCTTAGGCAATGGAAGAGTCAGGCACCTCTTACCTAATTCCCTTCCCGAGCAGATGGAATCCTTCCTCCCGCAAGGCTCGGGTGACACGGCGCTGGCCCACGCAGAGCCTGCCGTGCCACGGAGCAGTATGTCACAGCCACCACATAACTGTGTTGCGTTGTAACAGGCCTGTGGCATCAAGGAAATTTATATTACCCCGCCAGTGCTGCGGAAGGGAAGCTGTGCAGTTACAGGCTGCTGTCACCATGGCTGCAGCTAAACAAAACACTCCCTGGGCTACGGCAGCGACCTCAATCCCAGGTGGTTCTGGCTGGCCCATGGGCCTGCAGTGCCACAGTGCCTCTTCTGAGACCTGCTTTAAAAAGATGAGTGCCTTCCCAGCCCTCTGCTCAGCAGTGTCTCGGTGCTGGAGTGGAGCATCCCGAATACAAGCTCTGGAGGCAGAAGGTCTCCTGAGTAGTTTTCCCTGGGAACAGAGAAATGGGCTGGCCTGGAGAAGCCTGGTGAAACAGAACGGGGACAGACATGGCTGGGAATGGGGCTGAAAGGGGGCACGGTGACAGCGACTGTGGGCTGAAATAGCAAAGGAGAGCTGTGATGCTGGACACCCCGCAGCACCCTGCAGAGAAGGGGGCATCCATGCCCAGGGGCAGAGCTATAATGAGACCATCGGGATGTATCGGATCCCGATTTGGCATGTTGTCAGTTGACTTTCACCTCCCCGTGCCCTGGTTTCCAGAGCAGTAAAGCGGGGATAAGGGGCATCGCCTTTGCAGGGTGCTTTGAGATCTGCCCAGGGAGGAATGCTAGGTTAAAACGGGGGTGGGCTGTGTACACCCACACACAGCAGCTTCTCACTCTCTGGGGAGACGGACATGACTGTGGAGGAAGGAGGGTGCTGTGAGCCAGCATTTGGGGTGCTGTGAGCCGTCCTGTTCTGTGTGTGTGTATCTCGAGCAGGCTGTTACCCCACTCCTACATCTCTTACTGCCCTTGGAAGTGCTTGTGCTGTGGTTGTGCCAGTGAGACCTGAACAGGTTGTCCCTGTCGTGCAGTGAGCGAGGAGCATGCTGGCAGTCCAGCTCCCGAGGGCTCTGTGGGACTGAGGACTCAGAGAGGCAAACCAGACCTCTAACCTGATGGCAAAGGGCAGCTCCAGCTGAGAACACGGAGGGAGAGAGGAAAAGCCCCGGTTTACAGCCTGTTATTGAGGCAGCCGCCTGAGATAGAGCACTGCCTGAGTCTTGCTGTGCTGGGCTTGGATCTTGGGTGATTCACTTCTCCCAGAGCTGCTCACCTCCCAGGTCATGGTCCCCCTTCCTCCACATCACCTCCAGCTCTTCCCTTGGGTGTGATGACACCATCAGGGGAGTGAGGGCTTCAGCGCTGGCTTCAGCGATGTGCTGCAGCTCTCAGCATCTGCAGGGTGTCAGGCAGCAAGAGCAGGTGTTTCTCTTTGTCAGCCTGGGTCGTGCTGTGAGCTGTGGGAAGTGGATCTCTCACCAGGGAGCAACTCTGTGTGGTGTGGAAGGGCTCTCGGACAGTGTCGGAGCAGCATTTGGCTTTGCTCTCACACAGACACACCATCCTGCCCCTGGGAGGGAAGAGATCTCACATCTCTGTCCCTGAGACAGCGTGAGATCCTTTTTGAGCTCTGCCTCAGGACTCTCAAGCAAAGGAGATGCTTCAGAGCACCTTTCTCTCTCAGAAACCATGAACCTGTTTGGTGGACTCTGTGTTCTCTGGGTCGTACCCCTGGTGATGCACACAGCAGCTCTGTAGCTGTTGGGAAGCCTGGTGGAGCATAAACAAAATGTATTGACACACTTGGCAACCCGAAAGCAAGTTACCCACCAGCTTGATGTGTAGGTTCTGCATTGGGGATGCAGAATAAACGAGCCATCGAGCCACTGGTGTGGGACACAGAGCGCCTGGATTATCTGTGGAACCTCCTAGATACCCACCCTGATCTCATCTGTGACTTAGAAATGGAGAGAGCAAGAGGTGGGTTTGTATTCTGACATTCTTCAGAAATCTGTGGAAGAGTCTCCCTGGCCTTGGGATGGAAACAAAGCAGTTGTGCCTGCAGGCTGGAGTGCTTGCTTCTGTGGAGACATGGGCAATTGAGGGTCTGTCGGTGTGTCTGACTGCTGGTTAAATGCAGAGCCAAAGCAGGCTCTGATCCCCTCCCTCATCCTGGCCCAAGAGGCTCGCCACAGAGGTTCAGAAAGGCTGCACCCCTCGGCCAGCTCTCCTTCCCCACTGGAGCACCAGTTGGGTTTCCACTGGGAAGCAGCGCTCCAGCGCAGCCAGCCTGGTACTGCATCCCATGCCTGGCATCCTCCTGGCCTGCCTGGAAACACCTGCCTCCCAGGGACAGACAGACAGACAGAGGCCTGTCCTCCCCCAGCCCCAGACGGTGCTCACCCTTACAGCCACGCAGAGCCTTGTGAAGGCGCTGGATGTGAGCTGGTCTGGCAGCATCCGAGCGATACCGTGTCCAGTGCCTCCATCTCCCTGCTGAGGCTCGTCCTGTGGGCAGAACGGGCCAGCACCTCAGGAACACGCTGTGTCTGGTTTGTGGCACCGAGCTCTCCCCCCACCCCTGCCCCAAAGGTCTGTCCCTGCTGTGGGGAGCAGCCTCCAGTGCTGCTGCTGGCAAAGCACTCGAGGCCTTACAGGGTTTCCTGGCTTCCTGACATGCTACCTCCTCCTGCATGGAGGACTGAGAGTTTTGCCCTGGGGCACCGATCTCCCCGTGCCCTCTCCTCACTTTGTTTCCACTTTCTGAAGCCAGTCCATCCCAGTGAGCCCCCGGGGCAGTGAGGGGGATGGGGGACAGAGAAGAGTTGATGTCACTGATGTGAAACCACAGTGTGTTTGAGCGTTTGTTTAGAACTTCACAAACTATAAACTGGTCTGGGGGTGCTGGAAATAGAGATACATGAATGTGGGTGGTTCTGCAGGCCAGCTTCCCTGCTGGAAGCCATCCTGGCTTCTGGACACATGGATATCAGGAATCCAGGGCCAAACGTGCTACAGGGATGTGGCCACGTGCCTTCCCAGGGGTCATCAGTACTTGAAATCGAGTTGCAGTGATGCATTGGGTTGGAACATAACGCTGAATCCCATGAACAAAGATCTGCAGCAGGCAGGAAGCCCTGGTGGGGCTGAGCCTGGCTTTTGGGACAGCTCGTTCCCGCTCCTTGCCGGCAGTTCTGGGGCCCTGACAGCTCCTTTCTGGAGACCAGCAGCGTCTCACCACATCCTGACACCTGGCTGTCGGCCCTTAACTGCCCTGAAACTTGTGCCCTGTGCCTGAGAGGCTCTGTACCTGTAACTGCCCTGGGTTTTGTCTGGCTCTGAAGGCGACTGGTGCTCTGTGTGGTTACAGAGCATCTCACACAAGGAGCCTTAAATTCGAGCCAAGGATGAGCCAAGTGCCCGTGGCAGATTCTTTGTGGGGGAAGCGAGGTAGTCACGGTGTGTTCCAGCTCCTCTTGGAGATGACAGCTCCTGGGATCACTGTGCAGTGGGCAGTAGGAAGTGGCAGGGGCTCTGTACACGCTGCAGCCACAGACAGTGTATGTTAGAGCTCCTTCGCATCCTGGGAGCAGAGAAGGGGCCCTGCCCACTGCAGGCAGTGCCCCTCTGCCAAGGCCGTGCACAACAGCCCTTCCTCCTTACACCAGGCCACTCGAGTTGACACAGCTCATCACACATGCCACAGTGAGCCCGTTAGCATCTTTGAGGTCTATGTAAATGCCAGGGATGATGAATTCCATAGCTTCCTCTTGAAACCCTTGATTGGGTGACTTTCACGCTGCCCCCACAGAGCCCTGTTCCTTGAAGTCAACGGGAGATCTGGGTGTGGTGAAGAGTCAAGATCAGACCTGTAAATCAGATGCTAAAGAGAAGTGAATCAGTAGGAAATGCTCTGGGAGAGCAGCTTACTCCTCTCCCATCCCGTAGGAGCACAGGGAATGGCTCAGGAATAGCTTCCCTCTGGTGTGTTAGAGACTTCTTCAGCAGCACAGTGGGCTGCTAGACCGAGGACATGAAAGCACACTTGTGCTAAGTAACGTGTTGAGGCCACCTAATCAAATCCATTTCTGGAGAAAAGGACATGGAAACGTGTGTGGTTGTTCCTGGGACGTGTTCAGACCTCTTGTACAGCATCAGCATGTCCCGTGGCAGAGCCCAGTCCCCAGCAAATTGCCGTGCCTTGTGCTGTGCCCCAGAATGTTTGATGTGGTGCTTCAGGTGCTCAGCCCTGGGGAACATATCCTGCTGTGTCTAGATCTCCCAGGCACGCTGGCAGCCTCCCCTGCCCGCTGGCTCCTCCCAAAATCGCCGTGGCAGGCATGTGCTAGCTCCATCCTTTCAGTCACCGTGTTGGGCCAGTCGGCTTCCTGGCCTTTTTCTCCCTTACTGTTTGAGGAGCTGGTGGTACTTGGCCTCTTCTGGGTCATAAGTCCCCGAAAGGTTGCCTGAGACATGACTGCTAATGGAATCAAAAGGCACAGACACATGCCCATGCACGAGGGAGCCGAGGCGGAGGCGGAAACGGTGCGTGGCTGGGCAGGCGTTCCCTGGCAGCGCCGCAACGTCCCGCCGCTTCTGGTGTGAGCTGAGCTAGGCCAGCCCGCTCTTGGGCTTTGTCCCCAGGAGATGGGGTGGGCTCCCAGTAGCAGACAGGTTGGAGATGCCAGCACTGGACACTGCTCACATTGTCTGTGCTCGGAGCGTTCCCCGTGCTCCTCCCTTGCCCCTGCTCTGCCACCGCCCTGGCACCGGGCAGCATCCATGGAGCTGAGCACCTTTGTGTGAGCTGCTCCATGGGGTGAGAAGTGATGGCAGGGCTGATAGAAGAGCCACTGGATGCTCTGCAGAGGGAAGGTGTCACACTGGGAAAATCAATCCACAGGGCTGCTCTGTGATGGAATCAGCTGCCGGTGCACGGTCCTTGCTCACATTGTGTACGGCCAAGCAGGTCCTGGGGGAAGCAGCTCCCTGCTCCGGCCCTTCAATAAGGCTGCTTCCCTCTGGGGGTGTCCTGGGATGGATGGGAGAGAAAAGAGGCTGGCAGTGCCCATCCCACCCAGTCACTCCAGTCCCAGAGTTAACTGGCAGTGACTGAACAGGGGACTGTGACAGCCATCCAGTGCATGCGAGAGGCAGCCACCTCTCCTCCCAGCCCCCTCAGCACATGCTGAGCTGAAGAGGCAACCCAGTAGATGTCTAGCCAGTCCATTTGCTCAGGTGGAAGGGCAGGGAGCTGTTCTGGCAGCCTTTCCATCCAGTTCCCTCAACATCTGTAAAGTAACAGAAACGTGCAGCCACCTCCATTGCTGGGAGCGGGACGAGACGGACCAGGCAGGGGCTGTTCAGACTGTCTGGAGTTCTCACCCGGAGATGAGACACACTGAATCATGTGGAGATACTTTCTTCTGTTAGTCACTACAGCATTTACACCTAGGAACAGCATGAAACTCCCGACAGGCCACCCTCTGAAGAGCCTCCATGACCTGAGGAAAGGGCATGCCTTTGTACAGGCACATCTCACGCACGCTGGAGCACCAATAAACCCAACCTGAGAACTCGTCACAGTTTTATGAGCTTATGTTTGGTCAAGACTTTCTTTCGAGTGAGATTTTGTTTAGTGCCCGTTTCCAAGAGCTAAAACTAAAAATAGTAAATTACTGCCTAGTCTAATTAAGCCTGACTCAGCCACTTGCTCCCAGGTTTAGTTGGGGTTTATCTGAGCGGCAGTTACTGAACACTAACAGCCTTCACAGGGCAGGCACATGGAAATGGAGTGTGGTGCAAGGGGCTGTGGACTTTGTTAAGGACCAAGTCTTGGAGCAGGGATTGGCTCCTGGAGCATCTTCCCCCGGTGATTGCCTTTGCAACCCTCTCCCTCCCACCCATCGCTGTCCTGGTCACCTCGTGGCAGCAGGACAGGGTGTAACATTGGTGCTCTCCGTCTTTGGTGTGAAAAGGGAGTGGGTTTGTCCTTAAAAAAAAGTTGGGTGTGGTTTTTTTGCTTTTCTTTCTTATTTGGCTGTTTGTGACGTGTTTCTGCCCCTGCCTTGCTGCCCACAGCCAGAACCTGCAGAGTGCGTTACCCAGCGGCCCGGTGTGGGCTCTGCTTCCCACCACGCATCGGAGGGATGGCTAGAGAGGAGTGGGCAGCGTGAAATTCCCCCTGAGGCCTTTTTCATTCAGCCACGACCCAAATTCCCACGTAAGTATTGCTGGAATTCAACCTGGGTATTACTGTTTGCCCCCCCGGCCGTGGGGCACAGCACTGTGTGTCTGTAACAGTCTGTCCATCCTTCCTGCACATCACTTGAGGGGCTTCCTCATCCCAGCCTGCTCTCCTTAGTGCTTTGCTGTTCGTTTTCCAGAGTGCAGAAGGTTATTTCACTCGGGATCTGAGCGCTAGTGGCAGACAATAGGAAGTGGGTGTGAAGCAGCTTATCCGTGTGCTGTGAAAACCTGGTGCCTTTTCTATTTATAGCAACTTGAACTTTCATTTCGTTGCTATTTTGGTATGGCAAACATTCCATCTCCCAGGGAAAGGACGTTAGCAGTGCAGGTGAGCAGGGGGAAAGCACACCGCTCATGCAGACAAATATTTACTGGCCCAGAAACCGCTGCCGTTCCCAGAAAGCACATAGAACCGGGCGGTACTGAAGTGAGCTCCCCTGGAGCCGCCCAGCTAAGGAGCAGAGCAGAGCTGTGGGGTGACCCCAGGCCTTTTTACTGACTTCATGTCCTCTACTGAATTTTAACTGAGAGGGATGTTTAATGTTTCCCCGTGGAACAGGTTTGCCTGGTAAGTGAATCCCCTTGGTCACTTGTCCCACCGTTGCTCTGCCTTCTGGTTAGCTTTAAGAAGCCATGGGTGGGCTTTTTCACCCAGGAAAGGGGGCTTCTGTCGTGGTTTGGTGTCTCACACCTCCCTGTTGTAGTGCAGACAGGGTCAGCCTGGGGTCTGGATCACTGGGCACCACGGGGACCAGGCAGGTCCGAGGTGGGGTGGTCAGGTCGGTGCCAAGCCCAAGGAGATGGTTCCCTGACTTGTGCTGTGGCTAAACCGAGGTGGAACCAGTTTAATTCCCATGGGTAGGGCAAAGCAGAAGAGCATGGGTTTCCAGTGGCCCACAGCTTCTTCCCAGCAGAGACCTGAACAGTGTTGTTCCTGGGTGGTCTTACCACACTGGGCCAGGAGCACACATAATCTGGCTGTCTCCAATTGCTCAGCCCAAATGGCCAGGCACCTGTCTGCATCTGCTGGGAATAAGGGTAGTGTTTGGCCTGGAGCAAACCTCTGACACCTGACAGCCCTGCCCTGCGCTCGCAGCCTCTGGAAGCCAGGTTGTCTGAAAGTCTCTGTGACAGCCAGGGGTTGTCCTGGTGCTGCTTGTGGGTGGTGGGACTTCAGAAGAAGGGGATGGTTGGACATGGGTGCTCCAGACAGAGATAAGCTGTCAACTGTAACTAGATGTCAGCTTCATTGCCATTGTGTGTGCTGCTGAATCACAGAGTCACCAGGTTGGCAAAGCCCTTGAGGCCCATGGAGTCCAACCGTCCCTGTCCTGTGCTGACCCAGATCTCTCAGCACCTCATCTCCCCGGCTGTTAAACACCCCCAGGGGTGGGGACTCAGCCCCCTCCCTGGGCAGCCTGTTCCAGGTCCTGACAAGGTGTCCCGTTGCCAGCAGGTGTGGAGTGAGCTCCGTTAGAGGTGCTGGTGAAGCGTTCAGCCTGTGTGAGCTGCCTGGGCAGGTCACCCAGGCACGAGCTGTGGCTGCAGCCACGCTCCATGGGACAGCTGCGGCCGCAGGGTGCAGGGGCAGGTTGGAGTTTGGCAGCAGACGCCCTGGTACGGGTCCAGTCTCAGCCCAGTATCCGTTGGGCTGCGTCACTCACTGGTGGAACCCATCTCTAAGCTTGTGATTTACTCTGCCCAGAGCTCCAGCATCTTCGGAGGGTGAAATCAGCCCGGCTCATCTCCTCAGAGAGCAATTCCTGGCCAAGGCCAGGTCCAGCCTTCACACTGTTGCTGTGTACAGCAGGTAATGATGGTGCTGTCCCCAGAGAGTTTGCCTGCTGGATCTGCCAGGCTTAAGGATGCCCGTAATTAAGTTTAGAGTGAGATGGGACTCCCTGGCTGTACTACAGCCACACTTACAATTACCACCTTCCCATTCCCGTTAGGCAACTGTCCTAGTCACAGTGCTGTGAAACATTCCTGTGTCCACTCACTAGCTCGGGTAGGGGACAGGTGATAGAGGAACACAGAACTGTGTGTCCCCACCTCCTTTTGCCTTTTTTACCCAATAATAGTCGTAGCCACCAGTACAGACCTTGTCACACCCTCTCACTGAGCACCTCTGCGGGCTTGGGGCTGTCTGCTGAGCAGGGAAACAGTCGCGGCCGCTGGCTTTGGACTGGTCTGGCGCTGGGATACTTGGAGGCCTTGTGTGAGCAAGCAGCAGGAAGGTTCATGATGAGTTCTGGGGGGTGGACAGCCCCCCTAACACTGCAGAGCAAGGTGGGACAGGGAACTGCTCTGTGCTGTCTCACTAGGACCTGAGGCCGGTGTTTCCAGAGAGCTCTTTGCCCACCTGTGCTGGGCCAGTCTGAACCCCGCTGAATTTAGTGGGCAGTGAGAGGCTGGGCATGTGCCGCTGGCTGTGTGACGAGATACGGGTGCATTTAGGACAAGGACATTAGACAGCCAGGTCCAGATACTTAAAGGACCTTTACTTCCAGCAAGAATTAGGGGTCTTACTGTCCTGGAGGATCCGGCCCTTCTCCCAGTCAGGTGATGGGAGGCTCCCACGAGCTTTGTGTGTGTCGGGTATTGTGACGCTGTTAGGAAGGCTGGAAGAAAAGGAAAGAGAAGTAGAACACTGCTTTCCTGATCCGTCACCTTTAGTGTCTCTTCCTTGGGGCACAGAGAAGTCAGTAGAAAAGCTTGTGCCTTAGGAATTTCCTGGGTCAGGAATGAAGGGTTTAATTCACTGCTCATAAAAAACCCAACTGGGAGTCGCAAGCCAGCTTACCAGTGAGGGACCCCTTAGTGCCTTTGGGATAGGTGCTAGGGTCAGTGGTGAGCATCATCCCTTCCTATGGGAGAGGCACTGCTCTTTGGGATGGGTGCTAGGGTCAGTGGCGAGCATCATCCCTTCCTATGGGAGAGGCACTGCTCACTGTGTGGTTCTCTCCTCTGACCCTGCCTACTCATACTCACGGGTCTTTGTTTACCCAAGCTGCCTTTAGGGGTTAGGTTAATCCCTTGGCTCTGTGCTGCAGCCAGGTAACACGAGGCACTGACTGCTGCTCCCTTTGGCTCAGGGGAAAACACGTACCTGAAATGAGAGTACCTCTGAACTCTGACACCTTTCACAGGGCTGTGCAGGACATATGCTGGAGTAGCACCAGCTGTTGGGTTTCAGACCCCCTTCAGAACCTCTGCCCACCCATGCTGGCATGAGGCTTTTGGTGCCCACCCAGCACCTACCCCCAGCTTGTACCCACTGCCTGTTCCCTGGCATCTCGCTCTTGCAGAGGTACAGAGTCCCTGCACCTCAGCTGGGACAGGGAGGGAGTCGCACCGGGCAGCTCCCCTCACCCATCCTACTCACCCTGAGTGTGGGCTACAGCTGCCAACCTCTGCATGTCAGTGAATTAACTGACTGCTGGGCAGGGATGGACACCTTTGCTTCTGGCTCTGGGTGCAAAGTAAGAACTCTTGGCCGATCCTGGTAGGTAATACTGAGGACAGAGGATGGCATTTGCTTCAAGCCATTTGCTGCTTTATAAAAAGAAGCTGAAGACACTCGGTGGTTTCATGATGAAGAGGATCCTCTCTCTGCTTGGTATGGGGACGGCCACCCAGTCGTTCTGTGGGAGTCAGTGCACAGGAGCCACTAGTCTGGATTTGAAGGACACAGAGAGCCCGTTACTCCAACCTCTCTCCAACAGCACGTGAGTTTATCTGAAGAGGGGGATAGTCTTCCCCTGGATGGAATAGCAGGAGAATGCCACGAGTCCCTTTCTGCAGCCAGCTTGCAGAAGCGAACAGCTTTGCAAGCAGGTTGCTCAGCAAGCGTCGTGCTTCCTCTCCATAGTGGGGCTGAGATCTGAGGGCAGGAGCAAACACGAGGGGAGAGCTGTCCTGTGACTACAAACGGAGATGTGTGTGTTGATACCGACAGCTCCCGTGGCTTGAGCAATCCTGGACGTGGGGCGAGGTCACTGGTGCTTTCATGTGCCAGCCAGCGCTGGGATTCTCACACCCTTATCTATTCTCCTGGCTAAGGCGTCGCTCTGTTTTCTCTTCGATCTGCATAACCAGGTGTTGAGCAACTGAACTGTCATTCCAGAAATTCTGAGTGGCTTGGGTGTGTGCTCCTCACAGGAATGACTTCTGGGAATCTCTCTGGAGGGACGAATGATGCGGTTCCAAACGTTACCTGACTGCACAGCACACAGTCTAATGAGTAACATAGCTTAACCAAACACTGTGCTGCTGCTGAAGACCAGTGGACTCCTCTGCCTGCTGCTCCAGAAGGTGATCCAGCTCCTGGGACCTGCGTGCTGTTTCCAGATCTATAATGTTTATTTATGGTGCATCTGTGTGCCAGCAGGGAATTGGGGAATTGGGCTTTAGTGAATATTTTCCATTGTTTCAAAGCTGCAGCCACGCTCTTCATCCTCTTGCAGCCCCAGGTCTTCCAGGCTGACTGAGCTGGCATGGTTCAGCCTTGACAGAAGAAGACTGAGAGGGGATCTTATTAATGTTTATAAATATCTCAAGTGTGGGACACAGGGGGACATGGGCAGCCTCTTCTCAGTGTCTGTGGGGACAGGACAAGGGGCGATGGCCTCAAGTTGGAGTACAGGGAGTTCTACCCCAATGTGGGGAAGAACTTCTTCCCGATGAGGGTGAGGGAGCCCTGGGACAGGCTGCCCAGGGGGTGTGGAGTCTCCTTCTCTGGAGAGATTCCAGCCCTGCCCTGTCCTAGGGACCCTGCTTTGGCAGGGGGTTGGACCCCATGGGCTCTGGAGGGCCCTTCCAACCCCTATGAGTCTGTGAGTCTGTGATTTGGTGACACCTTGAAACATCCCCCTGCAGAGCATCTGCAGTCAAAGGCGAGTTCAGCTGTCAGGATGCTCCATTAAAAACTGACCGTCAGTCGTGCCTCCTGTTGTTGGGCTGTGTTGGTAGCTTCCTGCACAACCGTATCTCTGTGGCACGTTGTGCAACTGCCATTAGCATGAGTGGGTTACCAGGCTGGTACTGATACTGTTCCTAGAAACAGTGTCCCTAGGAACGGGCTCTTTTGGCCTGGCTGGGGGAGTTCGATGGAGCAGAGGGGACCCGTGTAGGTTGGTGCTCTGTGGCATACCTGGAGCCAAACACAGACCTGGGTCTGGTCCTCAGACCTGAATTCCAAAAGTAAAAAAACCCAGAACACTCTGTCTGGGGTCAGACTGGGATCCTAGTTAGGGCTGATGTCTCCCCAGCACTGATGAGTGTGATATCCAACCTAATGTGGATCTAGGGGACAAATTTGAAAGCAACTATTGAAAACCTACTAACTAAAGAGCAAAATGAAGTTCATCCCCCAGACCGTGAAGATAACCTGCCGTGGCCATCTCACGTAACCCTTCCTTTGAGTAAGAGGAAGGTAACTGTCAGACGTTAATGCTTCTAGTGCTGGAGTACAGAAATCCCACTTAGGAGCAGCGTGCCTTAGAAGGAAGATCTGTGAGGGCCGCGAGCGTAGCTTCTCCCATCTCTGTCAGATCCCTGCTGTCACAGAATTGGCAGTGCTTTCTAGTTCTCACTTGGTTTTGGGCTAGTGAAGTTAGCCCTGCTTCCTGGGGCTGGCAGACGTGAAGCTGAGGTCCCCGATTTGTATCGCCTCTCCGAAGGCTGCACCAGCCCTGCCCGAGCACCGTGTGCGTGTCCAGACCGGGCAGCGGTGCAGCCGTGCTCCTGGCTGCACCAGCCGGTACCGATTTCGCTTGTGCAGAGTGCAAACGCCCTCAATTACCTGCAGAACACCCTCCCGAAGCCCGAGGTTTCTGATCTGCTTGGATGTGGCACTTCCTCCCGTGCGCCCTGGCAGCTGCGCAGGGCTCCACTCGGAGAGGAGCCCGGAGGGCAGCGAGGGAGAGGGTGGTAGTTGGAGTTGAAAGGCAGAGGGATCAAAGGCAGGTGATTAGCATCAGAGCCTCTCATCAGGACAGCGTGTCTGAGTGCAGCCTTCCCCAGCATCATCATCGCTGGGAGACGGGTCACTCCTCTGTCTGTGGGAAGCGCGCGGGGAAGGGGCAGCCTGTGCAGGGGTCACAGCCCAGGCAGGCACAGGCAGCGGCCCGCGCCAGCCACGTGGCTGCGACCAGCAAGATGGGACCAGAGATTCAAGGATGCGCTCAGCCAAACACGAGACCTGAAAGACCAGTGGGAGGTGGGCAGGTGACTGGGGAGTAGAAGCTGGGGCTCTCAGGCAGGTGGTAAACAACAGAGACCACAGAACAGCCACGCTCGCTCTGGAAAACAGCAGTGCCCTTTCAGGGCCACACAGCTGGCCAGATGCTCAGGGACCCACCCCAGTGCCAGCCCCTGGCTCGCTGCCCTGTGCCCGGGGGCCACAGCATCCCCCAAGCTGTCACAGAGCGGCCTTGAGGAGAAAACTGCCCCGGCATGTCCCTGCTGCCTGCTGTCATGCTGAAGATGCTGCGTGGCAGGCTGGGTGCTGAGCCTAGTGCTGATCTGCGGATACAGATCAGGAGGAGCTCGGCTGAAGTAAACAATTATTCCAGAGTAAACTGGGAACAAGGAAGGAGTCTGCAGCCTTCACTTGCGCGTTCTCACGCTGTTTTGCAAGCCTGGGCAGCCCTGTGTTCCGTGGCCAGGCTGCAGAGATGGGGACTCATGGTAGCAGCTGTGCCTGGCCCTGTGGGACTCCCATCCAGAACGGGACCTGCGGGAGCTTTTGAGCTACAAGTCACACTAGTCTTTCATTATTCTCTTGTCCTGCTCATTGCCTCTGGAAACACGAATCTCTTTCTATATCTTCCCTGTACAGAGGCTGAAGAGCCAACAATATCATTACTGAGTTATGTGAGTGAATAACTTGGATTTTTCATGCAGTGAAGCTTTTCTTTGGCCACATCTCTGTATTATCTGCTGTTTGGAAACACTCTCCCTATGTGAATGGTCGTTCTTTGTACTTGAGTGATTCCCCAAGCGGGTAGTGGGGAGCTGAAGGCACTTGTTGTCTAGTATGATCTTCACTGCTCCCTTCTGTGGCTTTGCAAGGCTGGTTTCCGTTGGTTTCAAGGAGAACTCCCTTGGAATGGGTCAAAATGAAGGAAAAAAAGTTTGAAAAGTTAGATGTGGTGCTGAGGGACGTGGGTTAGTGGTGGGTGACAGGTTGGGTGATGGCTGGACTTGATGATCTGTAGGGTCTCTCCCAACCAAGACAGTTGTGTGATTTAGCCATCTACACATAGGTTGGTCTGCGTTACCCCAGGGCCCTGTGCCACACTGGGGGCTGTTTATAGAGGTAGCTGGGGGGGTTCTGAAGCACCGGAGCATGTTTGGCACTCAGGGCTTAATGATGGGCTGTCTGCCACACTGCTGCTGCCGTCGGTGTGCCTAGAGGAGACTCCCAGGGCACATCCACCACTTCCTGCCAGTTCCCTTTGCGTTAGGGGGAACGGCTTCAGAAAGCCTTAAGCCCCTCACCCCAGGCCTGCCTTTCTCTGTGTGCCTCCTTCAGCCCCCTCAGGGTCAGGGGCTCAGAGCTGCGAGCAGGGCGGGAGCACAGGATGTAGGATGTAGGACTCGATGATCTGACGGGTCTTTTCCATCCTCGTGACGCTGTGAGTCTGTGACTCTGAGCTCTGCCCCTGGCCAGCCAGCCCCCGCGCTCTCCTGGGCTGCCGTGCCGGGGCTCAGCCCACGCTGTGGGCTCCCTGCGCTGCTGCTCCCCACGTCAGCGTCGGGAGCGCGGGAGGTTCACCCGGAGGGCAGGTCACTGCCCCACGCAGCCACTTGAGCTGCGGAAGGACGGCTGTCCCCAAAGCAGAGATCACTGTGTGTGCACAGAGGGCTGGGGGCTGCCCACGAGCCCCGGGATGTGTGGCGTAGGCAGGGGTGTACAGTTCTCATTGCTCACCAGCCTGTGTAGTTGGGAAACACTCTGGGGTTGTAGTATTGCAAGGAGAAGAAAAGAGACGGGGCACTAACCATGCAGGAAAGCCTTCTGCAGGGCTGGGCATGCACCTTCGGCTCCCGTTCTGAGCCTCTGCAGCCCTCCGTGCCGGGTACAGCAGTGGAAGTGTTCCCAGATCCCTGTCGTTACGCGTAGTCAGCGCAGACACGTGTAGGCCCAGCTCCCCTTGTCAGCACAAGGAGTCTCAGGGCAGACGTGCTCTGAGGCACGTGTCCTCGGTCCGGGCTGAGCTGCATCTCCAGAGGAGCCTCTCCAGGAGGGCCTGGCTGGTAGTCCTGCAGGAAAGCCTCCCCGTCTGGAGGGTTCCATGCACGCTTACAGTTACTCTTCCAAGGACCTGGAAAACCTCTGCTGTGTCCTGGGCTACACTTAGGGGTCTGTGATCTACTCATTATGGAAGCACTAGTGGCTCACTGGTGATGACCTCCAGACTTCTCCAAGCTTGGCAGCCCAGCGTGGTGCTTCCCATCCCGCAGCAGCACATAAACCGCTCTGGTAGCGTGTGTCTGTGCGTCGTGTCGGCAGGGGAGGGAGCTGCAGGGGCTGGAAAGGGGAAGGGGGCTTCTCCTGAGGCCTGGATGCTTGGTGCAAGCACAGTCACTGACTTCATGCCCACTGAGAGCTTGATGCCTCGTACTTTGCCAGTCTTACTTGGGAATGAATTATTAATTATTCTCAGAGGAAGCTTACAGAATGCTGCCTCTGGCTGCCAAGCAATCAAAACCCAAACCCCCCCAGCCCAAGGGGGAAGCAGCAGAAGGTGACCTTGCCAGGGTCCTGCCCAGCCCTGGGCATGCTTCTCTCTCAGTCCTTTGCAGACTGGTGCCCAGTGCTCTGTGCTCTGCTTTGGCCCACGCCAGCATGGCCAAGGAGGTGAGAGCACATGAAGGGCACCCAAACTGCTGCAACCAGGGTCTGTGCCAGCCACGCCACGCTCAGTGCTAGCACCCACAGCCAGCCTGGGTGGTCCAGGGCTGCCCCCAGACCAGCACATGGGGCTCTAAGGGGTGGGGGTGGTCCGGGATGTGCTGGACTTGTGAGAAAGTGTGCACAGGCGGGTCTGGGGACCTCTAGAACCAGCAATGGCTGGAGAAAGGAACAAGATAGAGGGGTTAGCTGTGATGCTGTGTGTTAACTGCACCTTCTCCTCCCAGGGCAAAGCGCTGGCACAGAGATGAAGACAGTGTCCCTGCGGCTGGAGCAGGCTGTGGAAGGTGGAAGATGGCAGTGAAGGTAAGTTCCCCCTCCTACTTATCACATCTTCCCTGGCAACTCTCACACTTTTGGAGTAACTGCTCATGAGAGCATCCCTGCTTCTCCGGGAGAGCAGCCGTGGGGCTCAGGGGTGCCCAGCCCCGGGGGTGTTGGGGGGCATCTCCTCATCACTGCTCCTCTCTAACTGGGCAGACAAAGCAGGTAGAGCAAAAGTCTCGGGTTCTGGTCTCTTCTGGGCAGCGTGGTGCTCCTCACAGTCAGTGGCTGCATACCGAGCTAGTCGCTGACACCCGGTGATGTCCTCACCCTCCAGAGCCTGCTTGGGGCTGTGGCTTTGAATTGCACCATCGATGGTGGCAGTATGGTGGTCCCAGGAGAATCCTGCCAACCCCCTGGTTCCTTCAGGCAGGTTTTCACTGAAGTCTCTTCCCTGAAATCATCTGTGCCTCAGTTTCTAGCCTGGCAGTGTCACCTCGCAGACACAGCGGATCCCCGTGACTCAGCGATCCTCTGCCACGGCAGGGTGAAGGTGTTTGAACCATCAGGACCCGTCTGCCTGCACGGAACAAGCCCAAAGGTCTCCGTGCTCCCGGGCACAGCGCCTGGGGATCTGTGTGCAGCAAATTCCTCTGCTTTGTGTCTCTTGTTTTCTCTTTGGTGGCAGTAGCTGGGCAAGAGCCTGTGGGTTTCCTTGTTTGTTGGGAAAGGCAGTGGATGGAGTCGGACAAGGTTTTCTGTGCGGGAGGTGTGACCCTACTGGCTCAGCCCTGACTGAGGGGATTACAGAGTGGGGAAACCCTGTTCCTGAGCACATTCCTTCATCTGCTGTGGCATCTCTCCAAAACCAACGGTGACTTATGTAAGGTATTGTGAGAGAGTGACAGGAGCGTGAGCAGAACTCTGCCTCTCGCCACAAGGAGAAAATATGCTTGCTATTTGGTTCCAGCTTGTTCAGGGGCAGAGAGAAGGGTAGGCAGGCATGATGCCGAGCGGCAGGGCAGGCGTTGCCGGTATCTGGGAGCTCCGGGATGGTTTCTCACATTAGTAATGGTTCCTCCTCTCATCTGCAGGTGAACAGGTCAAAAAAATTACTAAAAAAAAGGTTTGAAAGGTCATGAGCTTTGGGAAAGGGCTCCAGTGTCGTGGGACAGACCAAAATTCCAGTGCCTAGGAAGAGCTTGGGTCTGGAAGGATGAGCAGCCAAGGCTGGGCTGTTCTAGCTGCAGCTGAACTGTGCAGAGAGGTTCTGCTCCTGTCACTCAGCACTGTCCCACCCAGGTGCAGGATGGTGCCCCCCAGACTGATCCCTCGGGGCTGGTCCTGGCTCTCAGCCCCGGGCACGCTGACAGCAGCAATCCCGTTCCCCAGGGGGAGCCCGTCTTGCCTCCTCTAAGGCCAGGCAGCCCCCCACACTCTCCTTCCACCTTCCTTGAGGGACGGGTGTTGACTCACTTGCTGAGAGCTTCCCCTCTTCACAGGCAGGTGAGTTACACCCCACAGACACCCCTGCTGGGTTCTGTTGATTCTCCAGGTGGCCCCTTTCTCAGACCACAGCTCTGGTGGGCTCCATCTTCTTCCCTGGAGCAAATTTCCTCCCCCAAAAACCCCAGGGACAAAGCGTATTGCTCCCCCTTCCTGCTTGCCGTGTGACTGAGCAGCGATTATGCTGATCCAAACCTCTTCCAAAGCGCCAAACCCACCTCGTTTGTCTTTGCAAGTTGTACTGAAGGTCCTTTGGGGTGTGCTGGTGTCAGAGATGCTGGCTGCACCTCCTGGCCCTAAATCTCAGCCAACCCGGGGGGCAGTGGTTCTAGGGCCTTGTCCCGGGGCTCCTCACACCCCGGGGTGAGGTCTCAGCACCCTGTCCTGCCGCACCCTGTGCCCGGAGAGGGGTGCCTCCATCCCGCTGCTCAGCCATCCCCACGCCTCACAGAGGGTGAGGACTCAAAGTCAAGGTGAAGGCTGCCACCTACAGCTGCCTCCCGTGAGACACGAGCGTGCCCTTGGGGCTGTCAGCCGGCCGCAGGGGACAGTGTGGGGACGGGCAGATGCTGCAGCACCCCTGGCTCTCAGTGTCCCGTAAGCAGCACCAGCTCTTGCGCCGTGTTTAGCTGCAGATGCGTTTGGGCCGGTGGAAGGACTTGGGTTTGGGTTTGCTCCGAGCAGTCTTGTGTTTCAAGGAAGAATCGTCTTCCAAACCACCCCGAGGACGTGACTGTCACCAGCTCCTAGCACGGGGCTCCCCAGGAGCTGTGAGTGTCACCAGCTCCTAGCACGGGGCTCCCCAGGAGCTGTGACTGTCACCAGCTCCTAGCACGGGGCTCCCCAGGAGCTGTGACTGTCACCAGCTCCTAGCACGGGGCTCCCCAGGAGCTGTGAGTGTCACCAGCTCCTAGCACGGGGCTCCCCAGGAGCTGTGAGTGTCACCAGCTCCTAGCACGGGGCTCCCCAGGAGCTGTGACTGTCACCAGCTCCTAGCACGGGGCTCCCCAGGAGCTGTGAGTGTCACCAGCTCCTAGCACGGGGCTCCCAGGAGCTGTGACTGTCACCAGCTCCTAGCACGGGGCTCCCAGGAGCTGTGAGTGTCACCAGCTCCTAGCACGGGGCTCCCCAGGAGCTGTGACTGTCACCAGCTCCTAGCACGGGGCTCCCAGGAGCTGTGACTGTCACCAGCTCCTAGCACGGGGCTCCCAGGAGCTGTGAGTGTCACCAGCTCCTAGCACGGGGCTCCCCAGGAGCTGTGAGTGTCACCAGCTCCTAGCACGGGGCTCCCCAGGAGCTGTGAGTGTCACCAGCTCCTAGCACGGGGCTCCCAGGAGCTGTGACTGTCACCAGCTGCTAGCACGGGGCTCCCAGGAGCTGTGACTGTCACCAGCTCCTAGCACGGGGCTCCCAGGAGCTGTGACTGTCACCAGCTCCTAGCACGGGGCTCCCAGGAGCTGTGACTGTCACCAGCTCCTAGCACGGGGCTCCCAGGAGCTGTGACTGTCACCAGCTCCTAGCACGGGGCTCCCCAGGAGCTGTGACTGTCACCAGCTCCTAGCACGGGGCTCCCAGGAGCTGTGACTGTCACCAGCTCCTAGCACGGGGCTCCCCAGGAGCTGTGACTGTCACCAGCTCCTAGCACGGGGCTCCCAGGAGCTGTGACTGTCACCAGCTCCTAGCACGGGGCTCCCCAGGAGCTGTGACTGTCACCAGCTCCTAGCACGGGGCTCCCCAGGAGCTGTGACTGTCACCAGCTCCTAGCACGGGGCTCCCCAGGAGCTGTGACTGTCACCAGCTCCTAGCACGGGGCTCCCCAGGAGCTGTGACTGTCACCAGCTCCTAGCACGGGGCTCCCCAGGAGCTGTGAGTGTCACCAGCTCCTAGCACGGGGCTCCCCAGGAGCTGTGAGTGTCACCAGCTCCTAGCACGGGGCTCCCCAGGAGCTGTGACTGTCACCAGCTCCTAGCACGGGGCTCCCAGGAGCTGTGACTGTCACCAGCTCCTAGCACGGGGCTCCCCAGGAGCTGTGAGTGTCACCAGCTCCTAGCACGGGGCTCCCAGGAGCTGTGACTGTCACCAGCTCCTAGCACGGGGCTCCCCAGGAGCTGTGACTGTCACCAGCTCATAGCACGGGGCTCCCCAGGAGCTGTGAGTGTCACCAGCTCATAGCACGGGGCTCCCCAGGAGCTGTGACTGTCACCAGCTCCTAGCACGGGGCTCCCAGGAGCTGTGAGTGTCACCAGCTCCTAGCACGGGGCTCCCCAGGAGCTGTGACTGTCACCAGCTCCTAGCACGGGGCTCCCAGGAGCTGTGAGTGTCACCAGCTCCTAGCACGGGGCTCCCCAGGAGCTGTGACTGTCACCAGCTCATAGCACGGGGCTCCCAGGAGCTGTGAGTGTCACCAGCTCCTAGCACGGGGCTCCCCAGGAGCTGTGACTGTCACCAGCTCCTAGCACGGGGCTCCCAGGAGCTGTGAGTGTCACCAGCTCCTAGCACGGGGCTCCCAGGAGCTGTGACTGTCACCAGCTCCTAGCACGGGGCTCCCCAGGAGCTGTGACTGTCACCAGCTCATAGCACGGGGCTCCCCAGGAGCTGTGACTGTCACCAGCTCCTAGCACGGGGCTCCCAGGAGCTGTGACTGTCACCAGCTCATAGCACGGGGCTCCCAGGAGCTGTGACTGTCACCAGCTCCTAGCACGGGGCTCCCCAGGAGCTGTGACTGTCACCAGCTCCTAGCACGGGGCTCCCCAGGAGCTGTGACTGTCACCAGCTCCTAGCACGGGGCTCCCAGGAGCTGTGACTGTCACCAGCTCCTAGCACGGGGCTCCCCAGGAGCTGTGACTGTCACCAGCTCCTAGCACGGGGCTCCCAGGAGCTGTGACTGTCACCAGCTCATAGCACGGGGCTCCCCAGGAGCTGTGACTGTCACCAGCTCCTAGCACGGGGCTCCCAGGAGCTGTGACTGTCACCAGCTCCTAGCACGGGGCTCCCCAGGAGCTGTGACTGTCACCAGCTCCTAGCACGGGGCTCCCAGGAGCTGTGACTGTCACCAGCTCCTAGCACGGGGCTCCCAGGAGCTGTGACTGTCACCAGCTCCTAGCACGGGGCTCCCAGGAGCTGTGACTGTCACCAGCTCCTAGCACGGGGCTCCCCAGGAGCTGTGACTGTCACCAGCTCCTAGCACGGGGCTCCCCAGGAGCTGTGACTGTCACCAGCTCATAGCACGGGGCTCCCAGGAGCTGTGACTGTCACCAGCTCCTAGCACGGGGCTCCCCAGGAGCTGTGACTGTCACCAGCTCCTAGCACGGGGCTCCCCAGGAGCTGTGACTGTCACCAGCTCCTAGCACGGGGCTCCCCAGGAGCTGTGACTGTCACCAGCTCCTAGCACGGGGCTCCCCAGGAGCTGTGAGTGTCACCAGCTCATAGCACGGGGCTCCCAGGAGCTGTGACTGTCACCAGCTCCTAGCACGGGGCTCCCCAGGAGCTGTGAGTGTCACCAGCTCCTAGCACGGGGCTCCCAGGAGCTGTGACTGTCACCAGCTCCTAGCACGGGGCTCCCCAGGAGCTGTGACTGTCACCAGCTCCTAGCACGGGGCTCCCCAGGAGCTGTGACTGTCACCAGCTCCTAGCACGGGGCTCCCAGGAGCTGTGACTGTCACCAGCTCCTAGCACGGGGCTCCCCAGGAGCTGTGAGTGTCACCAGCTCCTAGCACGGGGCTCCCAGGAGCTGTGACTGTCACCAGCTCCTAGCACGGGGCTCCCAGGAGCTGTGACTGTCACCAGCTCCTAGCACGGGGCTCCCAGGAGCTGTGACTGTCACCAGCTCATAGCACGGGGCTCCCCAGGAGCTGTGACTGTCACCAGCTCCTAGCACGGGGCTCCCAGGAGCTGGTCAGAGCTGGTGCTGGGTAAAGCCGAAGCCCAACGCAGAGTCAGTCAGGTGAAGAGGCCTGAGCCCTGGGTGCTGATGGTCACCCAGGGGGTGCTTGGCAGCCTGAAGGGATCACAAAGGAAGAGCTTTACCCCCACTTTGACAATCTTGAGATTAAAAGCCTTTGGTCCCTGGGAACTCTCGTTTATCCCTGGTACACACACACCCAGACCTCAAGTAATTCCTGTGTCTCCAACTCTCCCACTGAAGTTTTAACTCTGCCAGGAGTTCGTTGTGCTTGGAAAGGGCCTCTCCAGAGCCACATGCTGCCTGCCTGGCCATGCAGATCCGCTGCAGAAACCTGTGGGTCTCCCTTTCCGTCCCAGGCATGCCAGCAGAACGTCACACCAGTCAGGGGGATGCTGCTCCCCTCCCTGCTTGGAGATGTTGTCCCCAGTGTTTGGATGAGGTGGCTGTCCCCCATCACACCTGAGGCCGAAGGAACCTTCAGTTAGTTCTGTGCTCGGGTCTCTGTGTGCGTCAGGTCGGCCTTGTACGCTGCTTCCATGGCCTGTCCGTTAGGCCTCTTGTGCTGCTCCTCCTCCTCTGCAGCCCCTAGGAAGGAACTCCTTGGCTGGAAGGGAACTCCTGGGGTGGGAGATTTGCCTGGGCTACTTTGGGTGCCTCATTTTAAATGATTTCCCTATAGAAATTCCTTGTCTTGCTGGTCTCAGGCCAGCTGGTTTCAGTGCGGTGCCCGTTCGGCCTGCTCAGAGGAGCGGGTGGGCACAGCACTGGTGTCTGCAGGTACTTCAGTACCTGCAGTGGGGCCCACAGAGGCAGGAAAGACCATGGGGAAGACTTTAACATGAGCGGGACCAGAGGCCAGGTTCACTAGAATCCTGTTCTAAAAGCAGTTAAGATCAGATTGAAGGAGCTGTGAGTTTCCCACCCTGGTTTCAAGTTGTGAAGACCTGGGACCATCTCATTTAAGCATCTGCTGCAAGTTATTGTGCCTTGCTGGGAGCATTGTGATAAGGGAGCAAAGCTGCAGAGTTCCTTAATTAATGGAAGTGCAGGGTGGGTGGGGAGCAGTGCGAGGCTACAGGGTTCTCTGGGCCTTTCCAGAGCTCTTGTTACCCTGGAATGTGCTCATGGCTGCTGCCGTGAGCTGGGATCCACTTTGATCTGCAGTCACAGGCCTGCTCACAGCCAGTGGGTGTGTTTGCACCCTTGTGTCGGGCTTGATGGAAGGAGCAATTAAACCCCGCTCATGTAGGAGATCACCTGGAAACAGGAGGAGCCAACACCCCAGAATACACATGACATGGCCTGTGCAAAGCCAGCCTGTATGGGTGGCCAGAAGGGTCTTTCACTGGAGGCAAACATACCATTGCTGTTTCTATCAAGGGAAAGATCGTTTTCCTTGTTTTTCCCAGTGCCTGACTCTGATCAGCGCTCGGATAAGCCCGGATGGGCTTGAGGTGCGGTCGAACGGGACTCTGGTCTGGCTACCTGCTGACAGGGCCAAGGCTGCAGGGCTCTGAGTGACACTGGGAAGGGAATGACGGCGAGGTGCTGCCTTCAGGAACTTCAAACGCATTGCTTTATCAAAGCACGATTCAAGACATCACTCAGCAAGTTGCTGCAGACGTAAGTTACCATCTGAGTACCAAGCACATTCCAACAGCTGCCTCTGAGAGCGGCGAGTGCCCTTCCTGCTCAGCATTGGTCAATATGACATCCTTCCCCTTTCAAGTGGATGGGAGAAGCAGCATTTTTCTTAGCAGAGACAGTGGGCCTGGTGTCCCCTGGAGTTCTGGGAACCAGCCAAAGCTTCTGGCCAGAAGGGCGCAAGTGCGTCAAGGAAGAAAGCGTTTGCACAAGCTCCGGCCGTGCCGTGAGGAGCCCAGACTTCGGGAGGCACAGGGGAACCCCCGGAGCCGCAGGCACGCACGGGCTGGCTGGCATTCCCCTCTCCCTGCAAGAGCCGCCGGCCCTGGGCCACACACGAGCCGACCCGAGAGGGACCTGCAGGCTCTGGCCAGGGATGTGGCCGTGAAGACCACCCTTCCACACCTGCTCCCCTCCCCGGAGGGAAGGCTGCCTGCAGCTCGCGTGCCAGATGCTCTGCGGGGCAGAAACCTTGTGTTGCTCAGTGAGGCCACGGAAGGGCTGCTGCAGTGCTGTGTCCCAGCCCAGCTCGAGCTTGCTGTCTGAGGAAACGCGTCTCAGCCATTGCACAACGCCCATCACGCTTAGTTCCCCTTAGCAAGGGGCCAAATCCTGACCCCCATCCGGGATCCTTGAGATTTCCCCGGCGCCTCCACTAAGGAGGAACTGGCAGGGCAAGCTCACCTCCAGCTTCGGGATGGACAAAGTAGGTAGGAAAGGAAGAGCCTTTCCACAGCTCACGCCCACTCTTCCTTCTTTCTTGCAGGGTGTATGCACATAGTGTGTCAAGCCTTGAGAAGCCAAAGGTTGGCTGTTGGCGTAAGCCATCGTCAGCTCAGTGGCTTAGGGGACCCACTGCTCTGGCAGGATGAAAGGTCAGTGTGAAACTCCTGTCTGGTTTAACTCTCCAGACCTGTGTTGGCAGCACAAACCAGGCAGAAAGTCAGTGGAATGTTGGTCTCTGGAGGTTCCTTCCAACCCCCACAATTCTGTGAGTCTGAGAGCCTGACTGTGCATCCTCTGGAGAGCCTCTCTGGAGGAGACATTTTCTGGACCAAACCTCTGTTCTCTTTCTCCTAATTTATGAACAGCAGAAAGCAACAGCATCCTAGCTATGCGTTTGGTGGGCGTAGAAGAGCAACTCATTAGCTTAATGGAGAGTTAGCTGGGCAATGAATGCCCCGGTCCGAATACGTGACGGTGAGTCACCGTGTGGTTGTGTGCCTGGGCGGAACAGATGCAGGTACCGTTTTGCTGGGGATTGGTGCAGGGCAGAGTTCAAGATGGGTTCAGGGGAGGTGGGAAGCTTTTTGAACGGCTCAGCTGAAGACCTTTAGCTGCAAAACACAGATGCCAAACTGGATTCACTTCACTGTCAGCATCCCCTGGATAGGGTCTGTCTCGCTGATGGGGAGGTCTCGGGCTGCTAGGCCCGGCTGTGCCTGGAGTTGCTCTCTGCGGGGTCCCTCAAGGAAAGGCCAGCCTCGGCCAGAGCAGGAGCCAGCGCTGAGTATCAGCTGGCCCTGCACAAGTCTTGAACCACCAAAGAGTCCCAAACAAGCCCTGTGTGTTCCCACACTCAGATCACCACAGGCCGAGCAGCAAACTGCCCCAGGGGCCGCCGTAGGCCGGGGCCTGCAGGCTGCAGGGCAGCGTGGCTGCAGTGCCTGTGGTGTCGGTGTGCCCTGCACCACGGCGGGCTCTCCGGTCCCCTCGTGGCCTCTGTTGTGCTCACAGCCCTGATGGCCAGCTGGCACACAGGCACTGAGCTTCTCCTCGCCGCTTTGCCGACGGTCCCACTTCACCCCTCGGCCCCACCAATGGTCTCCTGGATCAAAGGGGGTACAGAGGCCTCCCAATCCCCCCTGCCTTCCCCAGCAGGCAGCAGCAGTTCAGCTAATGCCTGCGTGTTTGGCCCTGCCCCATGGCTGCGTGCCCCTCGCACAGCGGCCAGCTGGTTGTGTGAGCTTCGCGGCCTGGCCAGAGCCTGGGAGTTGTGGTGCTGCTCTAAGCCTGTCAGCACTGCCAGGGCTGGTGGCCACTGGCAAAGTGGCCCTGGGTGTCCCTCAGCTGTGTCCCTCATGTCTGTGGCACTGCCAGCAACGCATATGCAGTGCCGTAGCCGAAGGAAGGACGCGTGTGCTGCCTGGAGTCCTGCGCAGGCACCTTCATCCGGGGGCCTAGAGCTGACATATCAGCTCAGAAGGAGCTCTTGTGACTCATCTTGGGCAAGGGTTTGCTCCAGAGCATGGCCCAGGGCACAGACCCGCAGTTGTGATGCCTGTTATGAGGAGGAGTTTTGGGGAGGAGGACCGTGCATGCCTGCCGAGATAGTTCCATCTAAGTGTGAGGCAGTCATGAGATCCCAAGTCACCGGCTGCTCTGTAAAGCTCTGGCCTGGAATCTCTGATGGATAATGGATGCCAGAAAGTGAAATGGCACTGGTGATCACGGGAATCCTCCCAGTATGTGAGGACATTGCAAAACTTCATCGGCCCCATTACACACCCAACAATTGCAGCTGGTGTGGGGAGGAGAGTCCCCACCCGGGCGTATGGTCTGTACCACTGCTCCCCTCGCCTTGCTCCAGGGGCTGAACTGGATCTGCAGGTGCTGGTGAGACTGCTTTATGCAGGGCAGTGGGCAGGGGCTGCAGCTGACCTGGTTGAGGCTGTGGGCCTTCCGATGACCGTGAAGAGAGGGCAGCCAGACCCACTGATGTAGGACTTCACCTCTGGTTGGGGCGTGATGTTTCTTGCCTCAAGCTTAAAGCTGGCTTCTACAAGGTCCTGTGTGGCCATGGGGGTGTCATCTGCCGCAGCGGTGTTAGTCCCCAGTCCCTGTGCTCCCCATGCTGACCCCCCATCCCTTACGGAGATCTTCCCATTGTTCTCAGCAGCGAGGTGACATCGCCTTGGAGGATCGTCTGAGCCCCAGCCCGGCCTGCCTGAGCCCCAGCAGGGAGCAGACAGGCAGCACAATGCACAGGGACTCGGGGCACCGGTGTCTGATGTGGCTCGCTTCCCCAGGGCCAGCCAAAGCCCCAGCTGCCCCAGCGCTCGGGCTAACAGGCCGAGCGAGCAGCACCCACAGGCTGCCACGTGTTGTGACACGGAGGAGTTGGGGGAGTTCCCAGCGGAGTAACAAACAAACAGCACCATGGAAAAAGTACTTTCCCCCTCTAACAACAGACAAAGTCCAAAGTGCCCCACGCACAGCAGGACTTGGTAATGGGATGAGCTCATTCGGCCTCGTGAGGACAGGGCATCGAATCTCTAGGGCGTGTTGCCCAACCCTCAGCACCCTTCTGTGTCCAGAGGGGCTGCTCTTCCCGGGGAGAGCTGCCAGGGGTATCTGGCAGGGACATGGCCAAACGAATTTGGCCTGGCAGAGCAAACCTCAATATTAAGTCCACATTTACAGGCGTCAATGCTCTGTGTGTGTGTAAGTTGTGGTGTTAGTGTAAGTACAGAAGGAGTAAATAGAGACAGTTGGATACCTGATGCCCATGCCACATCTGTGTGACAGCCAGAGTGCTCAGGGAATGCTTTTATTTAGGTGACTTAATGGGTGTTTCAGGCTTTGTGTAGGAATACAGGACTGGAAAGTGATTCCGAGTGCAGCCGCTGGCATGGCAAACGCTTTATATGATCCTGTTATTCATCACACTCTGGCTTAAACCCACTCGGCTTTCCTGCCTGGCTTCCCGCACCGAAGGGCTGTGGCAGTGTCTCTGTGCATCCCTGCTGAGTGGCTGCACACTGCTCACTCCCCCTTCAGCTGGTTTTAGGCACCAGTTTGGTCTTAACATGTGTTCCACATCCACCTTGCTGATTTACCATGGTGTCTGAGACTCAGGGTTTGATGGAGCCAAGCTTCGGAGTTTGGAAACCCCTTCTGAGAAAACCCCCAGCTTCCTGAGCACACCCAGTTTCCTGTGTCAGGCAGGGATTCGTTTTTCATGGTGCAGTTCTCCTCTCCTCCCTGGGCTTGACTTTCTGGCTGTTTCCCATGATGGACCCTTGTTCCCCATGTTTGGCAAATTGCCTGTAAGGTGCTTGGTCCATGGCAAACCAGGGGGACACAAAATGCACCTTTTTGTTGTTATTAGTTGGGAAGGTGTCTTTTTGTTTTCTCTTACTCATCCTTATGTCCCACAGCAAATGCCATTTGTCACTGGAGGATCTGGTTCTGTCTGAGTACTCCAGGAAAAGGTGATGGCACCAGTAGACTGCTGGGGAACAACAACAACAAAAGGGTAGATGAGGTACTTAGGGATATGGGTTAGCACAGGATGGGAACGTTTGGACTCGATGGTCTTAAATGGCTTTTCCACCTGGTGACTCTGTGACTCTGTGATGTGATGCCTGCCACTGGGCTGGTTTGTGTGCAAGGGTACAGCCTGGCTCTCAGGTCAGCACCAACTCGTGTCCATGAGGACCAGACCCGTATCCCTGAAGTGTTGTGCTTTTGTGAAGAGCAGGGCCCAGGAGTGTTGAACACGAGCACAGGCAGCGCACAGGCAAGGTGTTTGCTCTGCACACAGCTGCTGGTCAGGCCCACGATGGTCACTGTAACCAGGGGGCAAAGCCAGTTCCCATTAAATGGGCATCTTCCAGTAGCCAGTGCCTGAGGAGAGGAAGAGGGGGAGGCCGCTGCTTGTGCCAGGGGCAAGTCCCAAACCCTGCAGCTGACCCCAGTAACTTGTGGTTCCCATCTCCAGTGAGGTCGGTGGGCACACATCAGCCCAGCACTGGCAGATGTAACACCAAAGTCAGGGCTCAAGCCTAAAGCATCAGGGCCCCTGACCTGGAACAGGCTGCCCAGGGAGGGGGCTGAGTCCCTGCCCAGGGGTGTGTTTAACAGATGGGTAGATGAGGTACTGAGAGATATGGGTCAGCATAGGACAGGAAAGGTTGGACTCAATGAGCTTAAAGGGCTTTGCCAACCTTGTGACTCTGTTATTCTGTGATTCTGTGATTTCCAGAGGGAAAAAAAGCACGAGCTCCTCCCTGGTGCTACGCCCTTCCTTGCCAACCTCTCCCTTAAATCCAGGTTACCCAATTCCAGCAGGAGTTAGCTCACAGGTGCCTCGGTGAAATGCTTTCCTCCATCACCCTTGCCTGCCCTCCGCTGTTTCCTAACCACCCTGTCACATGCCTTGCATCCCATGACTTAATCCTCTGAGCCTTTGGACTCGATTTACATATATAAACAAATAAAAAGCTACACACCTGCAGCGGCTTTGGCCAGCTGGCAGCTGCCCTGGCAGCAGCTGCATTCCTGGGTCATGACACCCAGCAGGGCACCAGATGCCATGCAGACAGAGCGCTCCTCCTTGGCAGCAGCCAGTGCCTCTGCTCCCACCGGCCTTCCTGCCCCGGGAAGGGGAGGGACAGCCAGAGGAAGGCCCCGCCACCAAGGTGTGAGCACCTTGCATCCCCCCAGCACCCGTCCTGTGGAACTCGATGCTGTGGGAGCGGTTGGGGTCTCCGTGTAAACCTCCTGTTGCCTCCTACATGTGGGCAAACCCCTTGGTGATGCTGTCTGTCACCTGAGGCCAGTGACACCACGGCGCAGGTGCCCCTCTGTCCCCACCACGTCAGCTGCTCGAGCCTCTCCCCTCAGCTGCAAGCCTGTGCACAGCTTGGCACTGCCACAGTGTCCTGGCACCAGGTCAGCACACAGACAGCAGAGCTTGGCTCCTGTCTTGAAGGGCTGGTAAAAGCAGTGGGGGGTGTTGGAAACCCCGGCTGAATGTGGCAAACAGGAACCTATTGGATAGTTGTTGCTCTGACAAAATCCTGGCATCCCTTCCTGCAGCACTGCAGGAAGAGACCGAGGCAGTTAAAGCCCCTGTGCCGGGTCCAGCAAGTGCTCAGCACGTGCTGAGGAGGGGTTCTGTGTAGGACAGGTGAGGGCCTGCAAGGATGTGATGAGGAAGGCCAAAGCCCACCTGGGAATGAAGCTGGTGAAGGACATAAAGGATAATAAAAAGGGTTTTTTTTAAGCTATGTGAATAGTAAGAGGACAACCAGGCATAATGTGGGTCCCCTGCTGAACGAGGGGGGTGTGCTGGTAACAGGGGATGCTGAGAAGGTGGAGATACTGAACGCCTCCTTTGCTTCAGTCTTCACTTCAAAGAGTCCCCCTTGGGACTCCTGCACCCTGGAAGGAAGAGAGAGAGTTTGGGAAATTAAGAGCTTCCCTCTGGTTGAGGTGGGGGTAGTCCAGGAGCGTCTCAAAGGGATCAGTGCACACAAATCCATGGGCCCGGATGGGATGCATGCACGTGTGCTGAGGGAGCTGCTGGAGGTGATTGCTGAGCCGCTTGCTATCATCTTCGACAGGTCTTGGAGAACAGGAGAGGTGCCTGAAGACTGGAGGATAGCCAGTGTCCTAGGGACCCTGCTTTGGTGGGGGGGTTGGACCTGATGAGGTCCCTTCCAACCCCTGCGATTCTGTGAGTCTGTGGTTCTGTGAACTGAGCTTCACTGTGGTTTTCATAGCGAACACTGCTTGGCAGTGCGTGCGTGAAGAGCAGCGGCGGCTCCTGTGGCAGGGTGAGAGCGCCCACGTTTTGTCAGGCAGGGGTTTGAACCCTCGAGCCAGTTAAAACCCTGGAGCAGCGCAGGTCCCATCAGTACCATCCCTGTGTTTCCCCACAGGATGCTCTCATTGCTCCTCCACAGGAAGACGTGATCCTGGGGACAGAAGGACTGAGCTTTCAGGCAGCCCTGGTGATGACACTCAAAGTGCTGCTCTCAGTGACAACGGCCTGTCCGTCTGTCTTGCCGGCTTTGCTGGTAGCGACACCTGCACTCCGGGCAGCCGGTCTGGGGACAGACTGCTCCTGGGTTACAACGAATGGCTGGCCAGCACCCTGTCACGGTGTCAGGAGTCCCGGGATGTTGTGACACTTTGCTCTTCCAGTTGAGTTTCCCTAAGACCCTCGGGAGCTTTGCAACCCCAGGCTGCAGGGCGGGAGGGCCAGGCCCTGTGCCAGCAGCACCTCGGCGTGTGGCGCTGCACACCCAGGCGCCTGGCTCTGTGACTCACTGAGATGGCAGACGTGTCCCTGTGTGTTGGGCACATCTCTGGGCCTGGGTCCCAGAGACAGGCGGCTGCCATCCCCCCATGGCTGCCATGCTGGCCAGCAGCAGCCGCAGCCTGCACGAGGTGAGGAGGTGAGCGTGGAGGAAGCTGGCGGCTCTCCGGGGTCTGTCTGGACTGGTGCTGCAGCCCTGGAACCGGAGCTGTTTTCCCAGGGCAGGGTAAAGCCGGACAGAAGTCAGCATGAAAGCCCGATCCAGAGATTAGAAAGCTCAAATTTACATAGATTGGCTGCACCACATCATTCACAGGCACACTTTGATCTCCAGGCATCTGTTGCTATAATTACTGAGGGATGGTTGATGCAAACACGTGTCCCACCGCGGCGGGGTCACTGCAGCCAGGACTGAACTTCTTCCCGGTGAGGGTGAGGGAGCCCTGGGACAGGCTGCCCAGGGGGTGTGGAGTCTCCTTTTCTGGAGAGATTCCAGCCCTGCCCTGTCCTAGGGACCCTGCTTTGGCAGGGGGTTGGACCCCATGGGCTCTGGAGGGCCCTTCCAACCCCTGGGATTCTGTGGTTCTGTGATTCTGTGACCCGCTCGCTCTCACGCTGACCCAGGCCTGCATTCCTGCTCCCGTCCCTGCTCAGAGGGCTTCCCAGCAGGGCTGCCTGACAAGGTGCTGTGCGTGGGGTGTCAGCCCTTCCCAGCCAGCAGCTGCCTGGCCCTTTGCTGCCTGTACAGCGCAGTCACCGTGCAGAGGGGCTCTGCCATGCAGGGGATGTGCAGAGAGCTCAGCACCGGCACAGAAACTCTAAGCCGTGCCCGGGGGTAGCTCAGGATCAGACAGTTTGGGTGCTTATCTGTGGGTGATCGCTGCACCTTTTGATGTTCCCCTGCTGCTGTCTGGACAAGCCCATCCAGGAGCTGTTCCAGAAGAGCCGCTTGGCTTCACAGTTTCAGCAGAGCAAGGCAGGATCTGATGGGCGACGTAAGCACCCCTTTAATGAGACAGGTGCACCTTATCTCCCGCAGCTCCCAGCCTCCACCAGCCAGCAAGGTCAGCCCTGCTGCTCCCGTGCCTCTGCTTGCTGCTGGGACAGGCCAGGGCTTGCCAGAGCGTTGCTCTTTGATGCTGCCCGCCGGCTGCGGGGGATATGCCGATGCGGGAGAGAAGTTGCTGCTTCATGAAAACAGGAGATCACCCGGAGCCAGGGGGACAAGAGCAGGAGGCTCTGGCCTCCTGGGGACAGTGGGGAAGGGAGGCACATTGGAAATGCTGGCTCTGGTGTGCAGCCCTTGCGCCAGGTCTGGAGTACAGACTTCATTCCAAACAGCTGCAGACTCCAAAGCACCTTCCTAGAGGAGCCAGTGCTGTCAGCTCCTGCCTTGTTGGCTGGTGCGAGATGGGTACAGCCACAGCCCTCGGGAACAGCCTGGAATAAAGGCAGCGTGGCCCCTGCCAGGGCTGGCCTGGGATGTGAGCAGGGAAGATACAGCGGCCTGTGGGGCACCACGCACACACAGCACCTTCCCTTAGCAACCACCTGAATGCCAACATGCTTCCACCCAAATATCCCTCCCCGCCTCGCGCCGGGTGCCTCCCCGTCTGGGTGCAGGGGACTTTGCCCTGCCACTGAGGCTGAAGCACCCCGCAGAGCACCTAGGGCTGAACAGAGGATTCGGCCCAGCTGCCGAAGGAGGAGGTGCTGAGGAGAGGTGCCAGGCGGTGCTGTGCGCCATCCCCCCCGTTCCGTCAGCCCCGGGCCTGCCTGAGCACGCAGCTCGCGCGCTCCCCACGTCAGCGGCCGCAGTGATGTCAGCAGCGGCAGTGACGTCAGCGGCGCTGAGTCACGGAGCTGAGATGTGCTCTCACTGATGCCACGCTAGCCCCAACGCCGTGCCCCTGCTGAACACAGGCCCCCGTCACCTGTGGGGAAGGCCAGCTTGCCAGCGTGGTCTGCAGCTGGTCAGGAGAGGGAAGGGCAGGGAGGGGCAGGGAGGGGCAGGGCAGGGCAGGGCCTGTGTTCTCCTCTGCACATCGCCGTGTCAGCGGTTCCGTCTCCACCGTCCTGCCTGTCGCACACACGGTGCCGCTCGCTCCCGGGGCAGGGACGGCCGGGCTCTGTGCTGGCAGGTGCCACACGGTGAGGATTCGGCCCCCAAACACATGGCACAACATGTAGCCCTGGGAACAGAGCAGGGACGGTATCTACGGGAAGTGTAAGCTTGGGAAAACAGGCCCCCCGGCACGGTTTGGGCCAGACGCTCCATTTCCCAGCTGTTAAATGTCACACAATTCCTCAGGCAGCAGGAGGGGGATCCCCGTGTCTGTTAACCCTAAGTTTGTTATAGTACAGCTACAGGAGGGGCTCCAGAGGGAACACTGGCTCTGGAAGGCTGGGGTTTCCCACGCTGGATTCCGTGCTGCAGTTCCAGGTTGTTCCTCGCTGTTGCACTGGTGAGGGGACTTGTCTGGGTTTCTTTTGCCTTGGATCAAAATGTGACCAGCTCGTTCCAGTCAGTCCCAGTCCAGCAAGCCTGCAGCTCACCACAGGCCTTGTGCATCCTTGGCATCCTGGAAGCTGAGCTGAGGAGCCCACAGTGCCCCAGTCCCAGCACTCCCGCTTTCCCCAAGCACAGGAGTCCAGCCCTTGCTCCGGGGAAGCCAGCTCGAGCTTCTCTTTGGGGTGGGGAAGAAAAAGATGACGTTGTCAATTCCAGCCTTCACCCTGGGGCACACAACACTCCTCAGGGCAGGAGCTGAGGCACGGGCACAGTGTGGGGTCGATACAGGACTGGGCACTGGTGGTGCTGGGCCGGGTGCATCTGCTCACCTGCCAGTCACTTGGCTTCCCTCACACTGTCTGGCATGGGGTATCTCTTCCTCCTTCTTCTCTTCAGGTGTCCTTTTCTGAGGGGCTGCTCCCCTTCCCTCATCCTGCCTCCAAAGTCTGTCATTTCCCTCCTTCTCTCCGTGTTCCGGCTGGGTTTCACAGTTGTGCTGCACACTGCTCAGCTCCTGCATGTGATAGATCACAGAATCCCAGAACCACAGACTCGTAGGGGTGGGAAGGGCCCTCCAGAGCCCATGGGGTCCAACCCCCTGCCAAAGCAGGGTCCCTAGGACAGGGCAGGGCTGGAATCTCTCCAGAGAAGGAGACTCCACACCCCCTGGGCAGCCTGTCCCAGGGCTCCCTCACCCTCACTGGGAAGAAGTTCTTCCCCACATTGGGGTGGAACTCCCTGTGCTCCAACTTGAGCCCATCACCCCTTGTCCTGTCCCCACAGCCACTGAGCAGAGGCTGCCCATGTCCCCCTGTGTCCCACCCTTCAGCTATTGATCCCCATGGATCAGCTCCCATCTCAGTCTCTTCTCTCCAGGCTGAACAGCCCCAGCTCCCTCAGCCTTTCCTGGCAGGGGAGATGCTCCAGGCCCTTCATCCCCTTGGCAGCCTCTGCTGGACTCTCTCCAGGAGACCCCTGGCTGTTCTGTCCCAGCACAGACACATCACTGCTGCCTTCTGACAAGTATTTCACCTCGCCAAAGCGAAGCGTGCGGCTGTTAGGGCAGCAGGGCAGTCGCAGGGTGGAAACCCCGTCCGTGTTCTCTGTGGGGGCTGTTCCAAGGGCAGTCACCAGCTCTGGGGTTGTGCTCCTGCCTGACCATGGGAGATGCTGGATGAACGGAGGCTCCAGGTGCCCGAACCCTCCGGTTTCTCAGGTGGCTCCAGTGAGTGTTAACACTAATCTTTGCCTATGTCCACCCCAGTTCAACTGCAGGTGGCTTCAGGAAGGACGGAAGGCGGGACACCTGGAGTCACCCACTTTGCCGTAGCACCATGGAACCACAGAGGTGCTCCAGGCAGGTCTGACCTCTGGGTCTGCAGGGATCAGCCTCACGGAGCCCGTACGTGTCGCAACAGCTCCCAGGTAGGAAAGCAAGTGGAAAAGTACTGCCAGGGCGGACTGCCCTCGCCCCCTCATCACAGGCCGATGACACAACGCAGCACGCCTGGTATCCAGCCTTTCTCAAGCACCCTCAGCGCTAGGGAGGGACCTCTGCGAGGGCTGCAATTGATGCAGCTGATAGAGCTGCGAGGAGGAGGTGCGCGGGCACGTGAGGGTGGCAGCACCGAGAGGTATGTCACATTGGGTCGGGCCGTGCATCACCCCACGGTTGCAGGAAGGATCAAAGCATCTGCCACCGGTCTCAGGAACCTGCACCCCTGGGAAGGACCCGAAGCACATGGGTTTAGGTCACAAGACACACGGTTATGTGCCAAGAGGAAATGGCCCAAATATTTGCAATGTGTCCTTGTTTTTCTTAATTTCACCTCCGTGGAGTGTCGTTGCCAAAGGCTCCATCATGCTGAAACGATTGATGCTCCTGTGCCCTGCAAGCTGGGCCCTGGGAACCGTGTGGGTGTGGGGGAGGCCATGTCACCTGTGAGCAGCCTCTCCTAAGGCCTTGGATGGCTTTTCCCACCTGGTCACTCTGTGATGTTTCCTTGGGCCTGGGAGCTGCCTGTGCTTGGGGACCTGCTGCCCTGGCCTCTGTTTTCAGTGTCTGGGCTGTTTCTTGAGCTCTGCCATGACTCTCCAGGCTGTTGTGCCTGGAGCAAAGGGGAGCAGCCACCGGAGGGGTGAGCAGGAGGCGGTTAGCAGGGGCCATGGGGAGCCCCACTCGCAGCCAGCCCTGCCCTGCCCTGCCCTGCCAGTGGCTGTGCCCCTGCCTTGCAGGCTGTTTGGGAGGCTTGAGAAACCCTCCCTGGCTGCCTTGCACGGGGCTGCTGGTGCATGGGGAACACTTTGCTGTGTAAACACGCTCCTTCAGGCACGGTCACTTAGAGAACAAGGCCAAGCTCATGGCTCTTGTAGGCCCCAGAGCTCGGCGCTGCTGTAGCCGCTGTCTCCAGAGGCCACGGGTTATTCTTCTCCCTTTGTCCACTGTGAGGGGTGCCTGTGCCAAGGAAGGGGATGTGTAAATGGGCAAACTTGGCCACTCTGAGCTGTTTTGTGTCTCTTCAGTAGCCACGGGCCTTTCTCCCAGGGGACTCTCAGGTTTGCCCAGCCCAACAGACAGCTGACACAAGTTTCTGTTTCCCAACAGAGCCAAGTGAGCAGAGAGACTGGCTGTGGAGACCCAGTCCTTCCCTGTCCCAGTGCAGGGTCCGACCCAGGACTGTTGGTGCTGACACACAGAGCTGGGAGCTGTGGCAGGGTCTCCAGGAGGACAGGGAGGCTGCACACTGTGATGGAGCCAGGTGGGAGAACACCACAGACCAGAAAAGGTGAGTGATGGGTAGTTTCTGGTGGCTCATGTCTAGCTCTGTGTGTGGTGTGTTGCCTTATCCTCTCTCTGCTACCCTGGAACCTCTCAGCTTCTGGATCTCTGTGAAGGGACAGATGGGAGCACAGATGCCTGGTGTGAGCAGCGGTCCTGGAAACAGTGTGGCCCAGTTCTGCTGAGAAACTGAGGCTGCCCTGGCACTCCTGGGCAGCTTATTCCCTTCCTTCCTCCCGCCGCCAGCCCAGAATGGCCTGAGCCTGACCCAGATGTAGAGAGGTGGTGGCTGGCACCAGGGCTCCTTTGGCAGCACCGTGCCATGCCGCTGACTCAAGGAGAGCAGGATCAGAGACCCTGCCAGTTAGAGGGACCTGGTCAAGGGAGATAGCAGGGGCTGATCTTGCGCTCCTGGGATACTGTAGAACCAAGGGAAGGAACCTCACTCCCCCTCAGTTGTTTGCAAACCTAAAGCCAACCACCCTGGTTACCTCTGCTGCGGGTGCAGGCAGCGCCCAGGTCCCGGCTGCGCGGGGGATTTCCTGTCTGCAGGTGGTTTGTGCCCCTTCCAAGGGCTGCAGCTTGCTGGGCCATTTTCAGCACAAACACACTTAAAAAGGGAAAAAAGCCACAGGGTTTCCTTGGGAAATACCTGAGGGGATGGGAAACAAGAATGAAACAGGAAAACTCTCCTGGGGAGAGCCCAGCAGAGGGGTACGGAGGGGATGAAGGGCCAGGAGCAGCTCCCCAGTGAGCTGGGGGTGCTCAGCCCGGAGAGAAGCGGTGCCGCCAGTCGGGTGCACAGTGTGTGGGGTAAAGCCAGCCCCCGGCACAGCGCTGCGTGTGGGTGTCTGGGGGATTTACAGCAATCACAGAGGAAGTTTGTTCTTATCCAAACGGATTTCCTGGAGCGATGAGTGAGCCCAGAATGTTTGTGCTGCGGCGGGTGCCGGTACCTCTGGGTGGGCTGGCACAGCCTCACCCGGGGTGCAGCGGGGACCCTTAGGGCTGGCCAGCGCCCGCACTGCCCCAGCCCAGGGGTGGCACAGGGAGACCTAACCTGCTCGGAACATCCTGCTGCTGTCCTACGTGCTGCTCTGGCTCAGGCGGCTGGGTCCCCCATGCAGCCAGCTCTGGTGAAGCCGAGCCAGTGGCCCTGATGGGCTGTCCTGATGGCAGGACATGTCACGACTTGCACTGGGGCACCATGTGCTTTGCCAGGCCGCTGAGGCGGCTGGACTCAACTGCTGCTTTAGAGTGAGGGGTGCTGCACAGAGGGGCACGGGTGACAGTACATCGCAGCTCTGCCCTGCAGCTCTGTCAGTCCATAGCCCTCCCGTGCTGGCTAACTGAGGGCAGGCTGCAGCGCTGGCCACATCTCTGCTGCCCCGTTGCTGTTCTTGGCATTGCTTGTGCGCACAGCCAGGGACTTGGATCAAAGGCAGGCAGCTCTTCCCCTGCCTGGATGGAGGCACAGGCACAGAAGAGGCAGAACTCGCTCATTCCTGTACCGTGGGCTGATTCTGTGACCCGTGTACTGGGTGTCAGACCCCCCCGAGCAGGGAAGTGCCTCTCAGCCAGTCTGGCACGTAGGCTCAGCACCCTGGGTCAGCAAGGAGATACAGATCTGGCTGCCATGGCTGGGGGTGTCCCTGTCCCACTCCTCTGCTCTCACCCGCCGTGGGGTAGTTCACGTTTCTTGGTACTGAGCCTGTGTGTCGGGTGCTCTCATGGGGCCCCTCTGACACCACCCTGAGCACGTCCTTTCTCCAGGACCTTCCTGTGTGTAACTGCGCCAGCACAAAGAGCAACAACAGCTCCTTACCTGCTGCCAGTGTCTCCCAGGCTGTCTGCCCTGTGATTTATTGCCCTGCGACTGCCCAGTCGTGACTGCTGACCATCACATCCCTGCCCAGCAGTGACTGTTCAGTACCAGGGAGTGATGCTGTACCCCTGAGTATGCACTGGGGGTAGCTGCAGCCTCAGCCTGACCTTCGCCCCAGCCTCAGGAGCTGAACCTGTCCCACCAGTTCGCTCCCAGTCTTTTATCCAGAACCGTGTCCTGAGGTTATTGGTTTCCTTCAGAACCGGCAGGATGTGATCACAGGCTCATCCAGACCCTCTTCTTGCTTCTGAAAGGACATTTCAAATAAATGTCATGTCTGCTCCTGCTTCATGGGGCAAAGGAGTCAGAATGTGTGGGAAAACCACCGGCCCAGGAAATGGGGCAGCAGCTGTGTTAGAGAAGGGATGGAGACTCCGAGCAGGCAGCACGGGACCTTTCCTGAGAGCCCCTGCACAGAGAGCCCGCTTGGTGCTGCCCCTCAGCCCCTCCCAGCCCGTGCATCCGTGCCAGTGTCCCTGCATGCAGGGAGCGAGCCAGAGCCTGACGGGTCCTCACCTCCTCACACTCAGCAGCTGCAGCAAAGAAACTGGACGGGAACCCTGCACAGGGGGCAGAGAACCACCCATCCATCAGGATGGGGCAGAGAAAGATGGAGAAGAACCAACGACCCATCCCGGAACACAGAGTGGAGCGAAGGCTGCAGGGCACAGGGCCCCCATCCCACAGTCCCGCAGGCCCAATCCAGCCTGGCTGTGGGAAGACAGAGCACAGGGATGGTGCCATGAAATAACCAACGAAACAGGTTTCCTAATTGGGGAAGGCACTTTGAACAGGCCTCTTCAAACCTGTTTGCAACCAGTTTGTCTGTCTCCTGGACTTCCCACCCCTCCTAATTATCACTTCCTTCAGTTTTTGCTGTTTCCAATGTTCTGAAGTCGCATCCGCAAGGAAATATCTTTCCGAGCACAACCCCCCAGGGCAGGGCCACAAACCCTACAGAGCGGGGGCCACAAATCCCCCAGGGCAGGACCCACAAACCCCCCAGGGCGGGGGCCACAAACCCCCCCAGGGCAGCACGGCACCGCGGGAGCAGCCGAGTTAACGGCTCCCGCAGCGTCAGGCCAGACCACCAACCACACCCCTTGTGCTCTCCCGTGCCCAGCCCGTGTTTACACCTGTTTTCCAGATGATTCGCCTCATCAGGGTAAGGAAAAGGTTCCTGTGTCTCCCTGCCCCTCATCCCTTCCCCCAGGTCCGGAGCAGCATGCTCACCTCCCCAGCCACAGACAAGGCTGAAGCCTTCGACTACCTGTAGTAATCCCACCTGGTGACGGCAGAAGCTGTGAGTAAGGGGAGCAGCACCGGTGGCAAGTCCTACCCCAGGAGCCCTGGGCATCACCCTGCACTCCCTGTGAGCACCCGGCGGTTGCCACTTCTCCCCCCCCACCCTAGCCTGGCTCCAGACAGTTCTGCAGGCTTAGTAAAATACATTTTATTAAGATGGGCCAGGATGGTTGGAGGAGCACTGTGAGAACAGACCTGGGGTACTACCAAAAAATGAAATCGATGCATTTGCTATGTTCAGTTTTCTCTTAAAATTGTCTCTTTTATTCACTCATGGAGAGCCAATAAGTTAATGTGAGTGGAGCCGCTGCCGGCCCCTCGCTGGAGCACGCAGCCAGATCCTTTCCTGACGTCTGTGCTGGCGCAGGAGCACGTCAGGTCTTTAGACAGAGCACTGGGCTAGTTACTCCACAGCTGTTCCTCCACACAACACTACCTTCCCAGCACAGGCTTCCACAGTCTCTTCCAGGCTCTCAGCCCCGCACCGCGGAGGCTCCGGCCGCACCCTCCGCCGTGCAGGGGCCCTGGCACATGGAGAACCAGCCGGGGAGGCCAGCAGCAGCCGCCGCGCACCGCAGCCCCCCAACCCTTCCTCCTCAAGCCACGGGTCACCCCCGAGCTGGGTGCTGGAGGCAGCAGCAATGATGCCATGTGACAGAAGTTAAACCAAATACTTTTGTATTTAATTAAGTGAAGTTCCAGGTTAAAACCGCAGAGAAACGCACCGGCCTTCTGTCGGTGACAACAAACCGAGGCAGCAGCAGTGTCAGCCCTGTGCTTCCAACAATGCCTAAAGCAACTCCTAAACAGGTAAATTTGGGATACTCACGTAGAACTGGACAGTGATTGCTGTTTGTTACCTACACACGGGGCCCTCACACACCTCAGTAACTCAGCTGCCATTGTCCCAGCCGCTTCTGGTGAGCGGGTCCTTTGCTTTGCAGACCAGGAAGAGATTTGTTTGCCAATAACAATGCAATTTAGTTTTCATGGGAACACACACAAGCATTCTAGTCTTGCTCCTCTTCATCCCCATCCTCATCCTCATCTCCTTGATCTCCAGATTCAATGTCATCTTCGTCTTCAACCTGAAACCAAGAAAGGTCCGTTGCGAGCTGTAACATCCTGATACCCCCAACCACTGCTGAGGGAGGGGAAGCAAGCTTCAAGCTAACCTGAAATCACCACACTGTCTATCAATTAGCCCTAATGAATTAGCCCTTAACGAAAGCAACTGTCACCTTATAACATCACACAGTTCAATTTCTCTGCCATGCCCAGTCCTGCCTGGGACCGAGATCTCACCGACCCAGCCTCGCTTACCGGTACACCGAGGTCCTTCAGCGTGACCTTCAGCGCAGACAGCTTCTGATCCTGGTCAGCCAGAAGCACCAGAAGATCATCCTGTTCCTTCTTGGACTCTGCAACTTCTCGCTGAAGTTTACTCTTCTCATCTTGCAAGATGGCCACTGTGCTGCTGGAGGAATCCAGGTGCTGCTTGAGCGACTCCTTCTCCTCAGAAAGGGCTTTAAGTTCACTCTGCCAACAGGAAGATCCCCACAGCATGTCACACCGTAAGCACACAACAGCCAGAGCCTTGTCCCCTACATGCATATGCCACACACCACCCAAACACTTCCAACCCCATGCACCCCACAGCCCTGCTCCCCCACAGCTCCGAACCCCCACGTGCCAGTACCGACCCACGGGGCGGCAGGTGTCAGTCCTGCCGTGGCTCCTTCTCCCAGCCACACTACACAGTCCATGCTGGAGCAAAGCTACTGCCTAGCCTGTCCTCACCAGCCCTCTGAAGGCAGCAACACCTCCATTCCCCATGTGAACACGGAAGGAGGCGGCACATCCAGGTTCCCCTGTGCAGCCCGAAGCGCTCGAGACGCTGAGGAAACAAACCACCTCCCCAGACCCTTCCTCCCGCCCAGCTCGAGTTGGGGCGCTCGGGGCGCTGACACCACCAACCTTCAGGTCTTTTATTTCTTGCTCCAGTCGCCCCTCCAGCCCGGGGCTGTTGGCTGCTGTCGCGCCGTCTGCTACCGCAGCATCTGCACTTGTGCTCTGTGGACAAGGAACTGTGTCAGAGCACTGCACATCTGACACGGAGAAGTGACAGGCTAAGAGGGTACAGCCAGTACCCCCTAAAGCCTGTTTTCTTCCCAGAGCACAGCGAGGTGTGGCAGGTGCCCACAGGTGCCCACAGCAGGACACAGCTCTGCTTCCTGGGCTCTCTGAACACGCCCGGGCACACGGAGGGGGCACAGGGTGCAGCTTCACAGTCGCTGCACTCCAAGAGTCTGTGGGGTGTTTTTCTGGGGCAGACCCTGCCTCTCACAGGCCACTGCCCGTCACTCAGATGCTTCTGAAGTGCCAAACCCCTTTTTTTAAAAAAAATTCAGCTAAATACTGGAGCCTGTGTGGCCCTGAAGCTTGTGCAGCCCCATACAGACAGGTGCACCCACTACATCCCGCCCAGCTTACAGCACCTTTCAAACCAGCATCCCCAACTGTTCCTCAGAGTAACAGCCCCATCTTGTACAGAGTCACCAGGCTGGCAAAGCCCTTTAAGCCCATCGAGCCCACCCATCCCTGTCCTGTGCTGCCCCAGATCTCTCAGCACCTCATCTCCCCTCTGTTAAACACCCCCAGGGGTGGGGAATCAGCCCCTCCCTGGGCAGCCTGTGCCACAGCCCCACAACTCTGCCAGGGAAGAACTTTGCCCTCCCAGCTGAGCTGACCCTGCCCTGGGGCAGCTTGAGCCCATTGCCCCTCGTCCCATCTCCTGTCCCCTGGCTGCAGAGACCCTCGCCCACCTCTCTGCACCCTCCTGGCAGGGCAGGGGAGGTGGGGAGAAGGTCTCCCCTCAGCCTCCTCTTCTCCAGGCTCAACACCCCCAGCTCCCTCAGCTGCTCCTCAGAGGATTTGCCCTCCAGCCCCTTCCCCAGCCTGGCTGCCCTTCTCTGGACTCGCTCCAGGACCTCCATGTCCTTCTGGGAGTGAGGGGCCCAGAACTGGACACAGCACAACACAGTATGTGACAGCATGCGCTGTCTCACACCAGACCACTGCCTTGCTTAGGGATTAAGCTCAGAACATGGACTAGCTGGATTCCTCTATGGACCAGCAACGTGACCGGACACCCCCTCTGTCCTCATGAAGGATTCACCCAGGTAACACGTCATGTCACTTAGGACATGTCACTTGCTGATGTGCATTCCTACAACAGGCTCCACAGCAGGAAGGTGAAGTTCAAGATTTCATCCCCCCCAAACCCAGGAATTTTCATGGGTACCGTTAGTTGCAGCTTTTGATTCTCCATCTGAAGCTTAAAGATTTCTGCAGACTGCAGCTGCACCTGACTCCTGAGCACTTCTAACTCCTGTGGGAAACACAGACACACATTTTTAGGTTAATTTGACCAGCAAGATGCTTACTCACATTAAATATTCCTGAAGGCAAATGCTACTGGGCTGCTTCAGACCAGTGGACATGAGAGGAAAGCTGCCCCTTGCTCAATGAGTGTGCAGCACGTTCCTCTAGAAGGCAAAGCCCATCAGCAACACTGTCCATTTCCCACCCAGCTCTCACAAACCTGTTCCACTGAAACGAGGCACCTGCCCGAACCCCAGTTGTGTTGGGAGCCCCTCACCCCCCACAGCACCCCACTGCCTCCATCCCCAGGGCACTGCTGTCTCCTCTTCGGGCAGAAACCCAGGGACTTGCCAATCCAGGCATTACCAGGTCCCTGCAAAGGACTTTTTGGGCAACAGCTGCCCTGAATTACTGAATCTGCAGGTATCTACACACTGTGCTGCACACCTGATACCAGGGAGCTTTCACATCCACGTGCAAAGAGAAGTTTGGGATGGATGAACAGATTTTGTGAGTCTGAGAAGGCAGCTGAAGTGGCCCCAACCCACCTAGTGAAAGCCACCAATCCATTTGTGGATGTGTCATCCCGATGTCTCAGGAGCGGTGCCCTCGGCACTAAGGGTACAGCACAACAACCACCACCAGCTCCTCCCCAAGGCTGGGCAGAGCTCCCTTCCCATCCCCAGCTAGGGCTGCTCCCCATGGCACTGCCAAACACCACAGCTCACCTTCTGCAGGTCGTTATTGTGCTCCAGGCCACCAGACTTGCTGGTCTGCGAGGACTGCTCCGCCGTCCCCATGCCCACCGCCGCAGAGGTCTGCAAGGGAGCAGGGCAGTCAGCCTCGGGCCCGGGCTCACACTCCTGCTGGCACAGCACACGACCCGAGGTCCCAGCGAGGAGGCACACACAGGCCAGGAGACGCTCGTGGCTACACGGGGCAGCTGGATGCCAAAGCACCTTTGGCCAATTCCAGCGCAGAGGATGTGCACAAATAAGCAGCCCACCAGCAACGTGTCTTTGGCATCACCCCCACCCAGCTCCTCACAGACACCCCCCATTCCTCCCCCCCAGAGCAGGGCTGGCATTCAAGAACAGGCACTGGAAGCTGCAGCGAGCCCGGCCGAGACAGTGGGTGCTTACCAGCTTTTCAATCAGCGAGTCCTTCTCCCTCAGCTGCCCCTGCAGCAGCTCGTGCTTGTTCTTCCACTCTTCCAACTCCTCTTTCAGTTTGCTCACCTCTTCCACCTGAATGCCGTTCACCTGCAGCGCGTCGCTGTGGGAGTTGTGATGCTGCGTGTCCTTTCCTGGAAGATGCAGTTGAAAACAGGGGTCACAAACTCCAGCACCATTTGGAAGTGCCCTTCAGACACCCCAACTGAAGCTCGCTGCCTGCCCTCCTCCCGCCCCGCCGGGTGGCACAGGCCCCTGTAACTCAGGCACCAGAGCTGAGCCCTAATTACTCTGCCAGAAGCCAAGGGGCAGCTCTGATTTGCCAAGCCTCCACGTATGTGCTGGTGCAGCCCCTGCACACGGCTTTGGTCAGTTCATCCCTAGGAAGTTCACTGGCAGATCAGAGGCAGGACAGCTGCTTCCTTCTGCATTTCCCACTGTGAACAGTCCCGATGGCAGAGTTGCTTTTTGACCCCCAGCTCCTCAGGCACCTTCCCCTCGGAGTGACACGAGCGCACTGCCCCACCTCCAGCAGCGCAGCCGCCGTCTCTAGGGACAGCGAGGGCTGCCCTTGCACATGGGCCACGCCACGCTTCTTCCCCAATTCAGGCCCTCACCCCCGACCCAAACTTCAGCCTCTGTTCCCATCCTACACCTGAGCAGCCAGAGACAGTCTGCCCTGGGTGGGCAGCCACCCCCACAGCCACCTCAGTGCTCCATGCTCCCCGGGCACAGTGGCAAGGGTGACAGGGGCAGGCTGTGCTCTGCTCCATCCTGGGCAACCGATGTGATACTGGGATTGGGTCAGTATCCCAGAATCACAGAGCTGTAGGGGTGGGAAGGGCCCTCCAGAGCCCATGGGGTCCAACCCCCTGCCAAAGCAGGGTCCCTAGGACAGGGCAGGGCTGGAATCTCTCCAGAGAAGGAGACTCCACACCCCCTGGGCAGCCTGTCCCAGGGCTCAGTCTTCCTCATGTCCACCTAACGTGCTGTGGGCTCTGTGGCAGTCGCCTGGAGGTGCAGTCAGGCTCAGGAGCTCAGAGCCATCTTGCAGAACGCTGAACAATTACTACGAGAGACCCAAGACTGAGGCACAAAGCCAGAGCAAGCGCTACCTCACTCACACCTCCAGGCTGTCCTCCCAACTCTCCCTCTGCCCCACTCTGTCTCAAGGCATGGAAAAGCAAATCCCAGTACTTCTAGATAGCAAAGCAAATCCAGTGCTTTGATGAAGTTGTTTGCAATGCCCAACATCAACCTAAATAAACCATTTGATGCCTGGGGAAGTTTTCCTGTGCTGCAGACACGAGGGCGCCTGAAGTGACACGGAGCTGTCTGCTGGAGCTCTGCTGCAGCTCGCTGTAAATCACACGAGAGCTTCACACTAATGAGATCAGACTGAATTGTTCTCCTACCTAGCTGTACTTTAAGGAGGTTGTACTGGTCCTTGTGCTGCTGGATCTGTGACACTTGCTGGGTTACTGTTGCCTGGAGCTGTTCGTTTTGCGACGTTAAGGTGTTAATTCGTTGTTTTAGTTCTTCGAGCTCCTGGTCCTGTGAAAGGAAGAGAAAGGCACCTAGAGCAACCCCGCCAGGAAGGGACCCCCAAACTCCACCCCTGCGCACTGCTGGCTGGTGACACAGCCAGTGCTGCCTGTGACCGAGGAGCAGACAAGCCTCCTGCACAGCCAGGCAGCTGTTGTAGGACAAACGCCTGTGACACGGACCGATGCCCGTCACCCCCACCCCAGGGACACCTGGAGAAAGGAAAAGGAAACACGTGGGCTCTAAGAGTTGGGATTTCTGCCCATGGCTGAAGCCTGCACACATGTGGTCCATCTCCCGAAGCCGTCATGTGTTCCATAAAGCCCCAGGGGCAGCTCCAAAGCACCCTGTGATTCCACAAGATACCACTAGCCCAGGGCCACTGCAGACCCCTGAACTACCAAGACCTGCTTCAGCACCCTGTTAGCTGGTTCAGTTCCTTGGCTTCACTCCTCTAAACTGTGACAGCAAAGCCAGTGAAGTACCCTTGGGGAAACAGTCCAACCAGAGCAGGTAGGACCCAACTTCACCAACAAACTTTGTTGCTTTGCTCAGCTGTGTGTCATCTGCCACCTCTGCCAAGGCCAGAGCACAGAACACACATCCTTCCCAGGGCTGGGAGCTCCCCAGTTTGGAGCTCCCATTTGGAAGGGAACACACAGAGCAGAAGTTCCCCAGGAAAGGAACTCAGCTTAACCCATATCCTACAGACACTTGAGCTGACCCAGACTCCTGCTTCAGAGCTCTCAGAGGTGTCTCTGCATCACTCCACTCCTGTTACGTGTCTCGGAATGCTGGGTACCAAACTGCACTGCGGTGGCTCCAGACACCCCCACACACAGCGTAACCCCCCTACCTGCTCTCTGATGACCTTTTTGTAGTGAGTCACAATGTTGTCGTGCTGTTCCAGTGTCTTCTTCACCTCCTCCTCCTTTTTGTCCTCCTCGCTGGACTTGTAAATAGCTTTACTGATGACACCTGGCAGAACAGTTGGTCGGCTCAGCCCACACACCAGTCCCACAGCCTCACCCAGGGCCCGGCACCGGAGACTCAGCCCGCACTGAAACCAGGCAGCTGTCACCAACATGGGTAGGGAAATGGGGACACCTGTTGCAGTGAGGCTGCACACCTCCTGCTTAGGCAGTTTCAGAGAAGCCAGCGGGGTCAGAGCCTCCCTTCTAGAAAAGCTGCTGTGCCCTCATGCAGGGCCTCCGCTACAGCTGCTGACAAGGGCTGTGCAAGCGGGTCAAGACTTGGGACCACAAGGGCAACTTGCAGATGGAATGTGACTGGTCAAAACCATCTTTACTGCTGGTGCTTCAAGGCTTTTTCCTTCTCTAGACTGATTTCAGTTGGGCAGTGCTACTAACAGGACATTGGTTCAATGTATAGGGTGATGGCACCCATCTCTTCAGCGAAGGATGGGGAGCACTGAAGGCCCCATCATTTTCTAACAAGCCATCAAGTTCAGCATTCAGAGTTTCTAATGAATCAGTTAGAACAAGCCATTATCTAGCTTGCATACTTCCACGACTCAAGCTCCAGTGAGCGCTGTATGTGCTCAGCAGTCTCCATGTGAGCATGGTAAATACAGCTCTGGGCCACAGTGTGGTAACTGACAGCATGGATTCAGAGTCACTGCCCCATAGAATATATTGTTACCAGTTACTATGAGCCCTGATATTGGGCTTGTATGGAGAGTATTTTTACTACCTGAGCTGCGAGCTCGGGTACACGATGACCTCCAGCCACTACTGAAAGGTGTTCCTCAGAACACACGTCAGTATCACCATGCTATGTTTAAGAGGGGCGCATTCAGCACACTGGGTAGCTCAGTCATCACTTCATCACAAGCCCCACAGAAATGAGGTAACATCTCACCTTCCAGTTCCTTCACGAGCTTGGTGAACTCATGATCGAACATCATGTGGTCTGGGCTAGAAAAACTAGGCTGTGGCTTCTGAGCAGCTCTGGAATAAAGTTCGTGTTTGCTAATGAAGCCAAGCTTCTCAATGAAGTTCTCCCTGCCAATCCTCTTCTCAATCAGCTGCTTCAGCTTCTCTCTGAAAGGAAGAGACAAACCAGTCACAGGGCAGCACTCGAGGAGAAACAAGCCCACCCTTCCCTCGAGGGGGATCCTGCAGCGACCACCCTGATTATCCATCTCGAGCCTTCGCCACACGAGATGCTCTGCGTTCACTCTGCCATCTTCCAGGGGCCACCAACCTCTGTCCTGGGCCCAGGAGCGGGCAGGCTGGGAGGACAGGACAGAGCTCTGTGCTTCCCGAGCCAGAGGCGGGTTAGGGAGGGGGCATGGCAAACCTTCTGCCCACCGCGGTGAGCGGCTCCTGCCCACAGCCCGCAGACCCTCCCCACTGCCCACAGACCCTCCCCACCGCCCTCCCCCTCGTACTTCCTGTAGTTCTCCAGGGAGTTGTCGTTGTAGTAGATGGAGATGCCGAGCAGCAGCGCACACAGGCCCTGGACGAGCTGCTCCTCTTCGCCCAGGTTCTCAGCGATCTGCCCCGTGAGCTGGAGCTCTCGTTAAGGACATTTGTGATTTAGGTACAACACTTCTCCCTGCATAAAATCCCACGTAATGAGGTTCCCACATCAGCCTGAGCTCGATGAGGGACAAGGCAAAACGCCAATGAACCCCTCACAGAGCCAGCTCTTGGTCTGAAGGACTCGGGCAGGCAGTGGTGTCCCCGAGATAGCTTTGCTCCCTGCCTGCTTAACCAAAGAGCTGTAGCTGTTCCAGAGCAGGCTTGTGCCTAGAGGAGGTGGCAGTTTAGCCAGATTCTCCCCAAAAAGCAAACACAGAAATAAGCTCCAATAGAAGCAGGAAACATTCCTCCTTCCCCAGGGGAAGGAGCTTAAGTGACCCTAAATATACACAGAATCCCAAGGCTGGAAAAGCCCTTTAAGATCCACTGGGTCCAACCGTCCCTGTCCTGTGCTGACCCAGATCTCTCAGCACCTCATCTCCCCGGCTGTTAATCACAGAATCACAGAATTATCAAGGTTGGAAAAGACCTAGAAGATCATCCAGTCCAACCATTCACCTATTACTACTAGCTCCCACTAAACCATATCCCTCAATACAACATCCAGTCTTTCCTGGAACACCCCCAGGGGTGGGGACTCAGCCCCCTCCCTGGGCAGCCTGTGCCACAGCCCCACAACTCTGCCAGGGAAGAGCTTTGCCCTCCCAGCTGAGCTGACCCTGCCCTGGGGCAGCTTGAGGCCGATACCCCTGGGCTCGTCCAAATAAATGGTACCCTCTGCGGGCTGAACAGCAAAGCTGGCCCCACACACGAGTTCACAGACCCACCTTAGACAGCCCAGTGTATGCAGAGCGCTCCTCGACAGCCTGGCCCTACCTCCCAGCCACGCAGGACCCCTGTGACCTGCCCTGGGTACCCTGACCGGTTCAGGCAGGCGGCTCTGCCCCGCGCGGCCAAGGATACGAAAGGTACGTTGGCTGGGTTGTGAAGGAAGTGGGTGACAGCGATCGAGCAGTTGCTTAGCCACGTGCAAAGCAACATCAGTAGTCCAACCCTGGTCTGCACCTTGCTGCCCTGCAAAGAGTAAAACCCTGTGGTTACCTTCCACAGCTGAGGACTGCAAGGCCCGATGAAGCCACACTGACTCCAGGCTGGCCCGTGTCCACCTCCTGTTTCAAACCAACCCAGCTCTTTCCAAAGGCACATCCATTAGTTCTGCTGAACGCCCCTTTAGTGCTCTGATGAAACAGGGATTAAACCACTCACACTGCACTGTTTTCAGAGCACAACAAGCAGCAACACAGGTGTGAGGTACAACTCAAGGCAAATTAGCACCAAAGGAAAACCGTAACAGATTAGTTCTGCGCTTATCATTAATACTGGGGTGACACGAAGGAACGTACCCACCACCCCTGCCAAGCAGGAACAAGGTGCACTGAGTCAGGTCAGGGTTCCCTGTGGGAAGAAAAGCCACCAACACTTCCCCACTGACCAGAATGTGTGAGCTAACGGTCAGTTCTAGGTAAGGAACAGTCATATGGGAGGGGCTTGGTTCTGGCCACACACATGTCATGCCAGTGAGAGGGATGCTAGCTGCAGGACTTGTTTTTGTGGAGTGGGGAAGATCAGTTGGCATCTGCAGATGGGCTGACTCCTCAGTTCTGTCCCATCTGTGCCACAGGTATCGCAGGCACAGTGGCATTAAGACCAGCGTGCACCTCTTCTGACCATCATCATTCGGAAGGCAGCCAAGGCAAGTCCAGCAGGAAGGCTGAAGAGTTCTGCCCTCAAGGGCTTCCCCAGGCACTGTGCCCCACTGGGGCGTATGAGATGTAGTAACAGCATCACAACACTGCCAACCACATAACTCAAACCTCTTGGGGAAACACCACCCCAACACGGCAGCACGGGAGGACAGACTGTCCTTGCACCTGCCCTCCACACTTGTGGTGTGCTCCCACAGCAGGAAACACTGGCTTCCAACAGGACAAGCAACAGAAGCCCCTTTCCCCTCAGCTCATTTACACATCCCAGCCCTTAGTGGTCTGACACTATGAGCCAGCACTTGCACACCAGGAGTGACCACTGTCACCGGCAGCCTTGGCTACAGCACGTCAGCACACCCCACACTGCTCAGAGCATCCCCTGCAGCGCTGCTTGCCCAGTCTGAAACTCAGAGCTCCTTTTGCCTGTGTGATCTGGCGGTCACAGCACTCTGTCCCCAGCCACACAGCTCCTCAAATTCACACATCCAGCCTCAGGACCTCCACACCATCCACAACAGAATCCCAAAACTCAACCCAAACCACAGAGCTATTTCCCAGACCTACCAGCTAACGCCTGCTGTGATGACAGCCCACCATGGCCGCTGCTCCCCAGTGTGGGGCGGTACCAGTACAGACCCACTCCTCAGGACAGCTGCCAGCCACAAAGCCGACTGTTCCCAACTGTTTTTCCTGCTGCCAGTAACCAGCTTAGCAGTAAGTGACACAGGCCAGCAGTCAAGTGACTCGCTTCAGGTGCACTGACTAACAGTGAGATGCCCAGTGTCCCCAACTGGCCGGCAGCGAGATGCCCAGTGCTCCCAACCAGGGGCTCCAAGGATAAAGCCGGGGCTGGTAAGGTGAAGGTACAAAGCAGCTGCCCAGCAGGTTAAACACCGTTTTCCTTTCAGTGCTCAGGAAGCCAGCAGCGTGTTCCCACTTGAGGTTGTAGCGGCTGTTAGCTACAGGCCAGCCCCAGAACACAGCTTCCAACCGCTTTCATTTCCTCCAGGGAAGCACAGCTGTTGGGTGAACAGATGGGGAACGAGCCCGCCCCACCGGAAGGAAAGCGCCCGTGCCACCCAAGATCCTTATCCCACAGGTTTGTGGAGCACCCCCAGAGAATCCCCTGGAGACACAGAGCGAGCTTGTTACACCAGGAAAATCCCAAACCCAACCGCAACACAAAGCTGTCAGTGAAACACGTCAAAAAGCAGTTAAAGAAACCTCCCCAGCACAACCCGAGGCAGGAGGAAGAGGCTGTTGGCAAGGAGGTGCCGAAGCTGCGCCAAAACATACGTACCCGTCTGTCGATCTTATCGCCCTGCAAGTTACACACACGTTACCTGAGAGCCTTGAAGTGCAACACACGTCATACACCCCCCAGTGCCTGAGACCCCTGTACCCGTTAAGGCTGGGAGTCACAGGCAGTTTTATGGGCTCAGCTCTACCCTGACAGAACCGCTGGCAAGGGGTAAGGAGGACTGTCTGTTTTCCAGCCAAGCAGGTAATGAGGGTCACATGAAGGAATTCAAATTCCCAGCATTCTGCCACTACTCTCAACTGCAGGAAACCAAATTGCTGCCAGTTAACGAGCTCCTTGTCACAACTGTTCAGGGAGGAGCATGCCTGAGAGAAGCCATCATCACACGAAGTCAGGGCTCAGAGGCCGAGTTCACTCGCTGGACCTTTGCAAGGCCAGGTGTAACGGGTGGGAGAGTTCAGAAAAGCTTTTGGCTTTCAACAGCAAACCCAAGAGCTGTCAATACCCCAGAGTCTGGTGTTCAGGGTGTTTCAAGTCAGCATTACAGAATAAATACTAGCCAGGCACTTGGTCAGCACACAGGACCGGGGATCCTGCTGCTTTGCCATGTATTTAAAGCCAAGTTTAAGGCCTAGGTGCTTCACGACCCTCTGCCTACTGACTGCACACCACACCAAGCAGCAGTGCTGGTGAAAAAAGCAGCCTTGCTGCTTTGCGCTGCTCTTCTCCACCCCCTGAAGCACAGAGCACTTTAAGCAAAGCTTAAAAAGAGCCTGCAGAAGAGAACCCTCCTCCTCGTTGAGCCAGCGCTCGTGTCCCCTGCCCCACGCCTGCAGAGAGCAGCGTCCTTCCTGCCGGATACCCCGGCGCCGTACCTGGGAGAGGATGTTGGTGCACTGCTGCAGCAGCGACACGGGCGGGTTGCCGATGCTGGTCGCCAGCTGCACTCTCAGGAGCTGCTCCTTGAGCGTGGCGTTCTCCTGCAGCGCGTGCGCCAGGGCCACGGCGGCACACCAGTTGGACAGGGAGTCGGTGGAGAAGAGGCCCCCGCAGAGCAGCTGACCAGCGGAGACGGAGTTACCTGTAGCTACCAGAAGGGCCGAGAGGTACCGGTGAGATCAGAGCCAGCCACGGGGCCAGCAAAACATTCAAGACATCAGCAAACAGTTAAACCCCAGAGACATTAAACCATCCTAAGCCAGATCTTGCTCGGGTCAGACACTCAGTGGCAGGGAGAGGTTTCTGCAGTGGACATGAGTTGATGCCCCAGACCTCTGTGCCAGTGCACCCCTGGCTGCAGAGGCGCTGGCTCTGCGTACCGTCTATGGTCGATGGCAGAAGCGTGGACACGATTTCCCCCTGTCCCTTCTGGTTTTTGTACAGAAAGCACTGGAAGCAGTAGAGAACAGCGCAGCGCAGCACAAAAGGCTGCCTCTCGTTCACCATGGACATCAGCAGCACTACAATCGCAGGCCTGTTGGGGAGGGAGGAGAACCACATGAGGACCAAGCTGTGAGTGCAGACCACCACAGACACACAGCTGGGAGCGTACTCTGCAGGTATAGACCAACACTTTCCCACTCCCCCATCACCAAACACTTGGGTAAAAGCTTCTGGTTTAATACTAAAGTTGCTGAGTTGGGTAAAACAGAACACTAGATCCATTATACTTGACCAGCCAGCTAGCTAGGGTTCCTGTGCAACGTTTCCTTTCCCCTCTCCAGAGAGTTCCCTGCTGCTCCCTGCTAGCTTCCAGGACGGCCACAGCAGCCTGAGATAATGCAGAACGCTCCCTCCCTACCCTCACCCTCGTATTCAAACGCTGAGATTAAGATCTCATCAAGCTCATGCTGGCTGTTCACCAGTCTGAGAAAATACCTATTACCCAGGTATTCCCAGGCTCTAAGCCTTGTTGTAGCCGGTCCTTGGGCTGACAGCAGCAGCTCGTGGCCATCTAGGAATGTCTCAGCTATTGCTCACTTGCTTTGAGAACCATGTAATGAATAAAGCCAGTTCTCAGCCTGATCCCTGTGCAAACGCCCAGCGTTTGTGCTGTATCCAATACAGCTCGAAGCTGTATTCCAACCCCAGATTTTAAACCATGCTCTGGTTTAAAACTGTGATTCAGGTTTAAGACTGTGATTCCCACACCAATACATCATCACCTGACACCAGTAAGCACTCTGCTTCCTCTACCTTGGTGGATTGGAAGGTGCATTTACAGAGGCAAAGTAGTCCTGGTTCATCTGGCATCCTCGGATGACCTCTGATACAGTGTTAATGGTCTGCAGGAAGGGCAGAGGGACAAATCAGACAGGTAGTTAAACGTGAGCCATCACCTACCCTGGTGACCCCATTTTACCCAGGGTCACCCTGACAGCTCCATCTGGAAAAATGCTGCCACATCTCAGCAGAGGTTGATTCAGAACCTCCACCGCAGGCAGAACCCACCGAGCTGCCAGCTCTGAAGCCAGATGCCAGCTGTCCCTTCCCCTGAGCAAAGCTCTGGTGGCTCCACTGTACCCACTGGCCTCCAACTGGTACTTCCAGGCCATTTGCTCTGGCTGCCAGGCAAATGGGGCTTTCAGAGGAGTCAGAAGGGGAAACCTTTGATGAGATGGAGGAGCTGGAGGGAGGCCGTGCTCTCCCAGGGAACACGGGCCTCGTCCTACGCTGCTGACTGGGGTTTCTAGAAGCTAAAAATCCCTCCTCAGCAGAGGCCTGCTGCTTCTCTAGAGACCCAACAAGAACCATCCCAAGGCAGGGAAAGCTGTGACCGATTCAGTCACTGGGGCAGACGCTGCAATCCAAACTGAACCAGCCTGAGCATGCTCTGGTTGCACAAGGCAGAGGCCTGTCTCCCACTGATGCTGCACACACACAGCTGACACCTGGCATCCGAAACACTCAGCAAACACTCTGACCTCAGCTTGTGTCTGCAGCCCCCCACTACCCCCAGACTCTGGCTGTCAGCCAGTTAAGCTGCCCCCACCCCCAGCGCCCGCCCGCTGCCTCTTACTTCTGTCAGGATATCGGCAGGAACTCCGGTGGCCATCAGGATGGTGCAGAGCTGCTGCAGCAGCCCGCAGTGGAACATCGCCTTCTGGCAGCTGCTGGTGGCACCCGGGGGGTTTGTGGGGGACACCAGGACCCGCACGAGCTAGGAGGAAGGAAACGTCTCCATGGGAAGAGCCCGAGCCCTTCTGAAATGCAAACCACACCAGCCGACCTGCGTGGGGATTTGCTGTGAAACACAGTCGGTCCTGGACAATTAACCACCCCATTCCTGCCCTTACTACGCACAGCCCTTGGACTGAGCTCAGGGAAACCCTCTGAAGGCTTCAGATCCCCGAGTCCATTGCAAATGGTGGGAGTAAGTGATGAGAACTCAGACCACCCTTCTGTTACCTGCTCACCAGGACTGTGTTTCAGAGCGAGGAGCTGCCTGCAGCACCAGAGCAGGGAAACCTTTGGGCTTTGGAGGGGTGAGCTCAGAGATACCAACAGTCCCTCGTGCTGACCCACAGTGCAGGCAGCTCCTGGGGCTGGTGCTGCAGCCATGGATTCCCGTATGGAGGGTTCCTGATCCGAACACCCCTAACCAAGAGTTCAGCTGGGATCGCCATTCCCCTCAGGTATGCAGCACGCTGGCCACTGCCCACCTGCGGCACGGGCACTCGTGTGGGAAGCAGCTCAGTGCATCTCCTGAACACTGCCAGCTCAGCCTGAGCCACAGGCAACCCAGGGGCTTAGCAGGTAACTGCTGGACCACAGGGAGCTGCACCAGTGTGAACAGGTACTGGGGAGCTGGGGAAGTGCTTTACCTGCAGCATCAGGTGCAGATTGGTGACTTTCTGTGCCGACCACCCACAGTTGTCATCTCCAACTTCAAACCACGGCTTCATACGCTGGATGTATGAACCTTCTTTGAAGAAATTCTGATTGGAATTGTTGTTCTTCAGCAGGTTTTGTAGTAGGAGGAGACAATCTTCCACCACTATACCTGTCAGAACCAGAACCCAGAAGATTAATCCAAAGATGAGACATGGGAAGCGAACTATCAGCATGTTCTAGATGGACCAGAGCAGATGCATCCCAGCTCCTCCTTCTTAACATTGCATTTGGATCAACAACTCTGTGACTTCCATGAAAAACAATCAAAGGCTTCACAGTCAGGCTACACAGCCAGCTCATTGCATTAAAAGCACCACAGCAGAATTGCCCTGCACTGTGACTCCAACACAGCAACTCCTGCTGGATTACACATTCAGTCCCTTGAACCACTGGCTGCACTCCACTCCTCCCAGTCCTCCCTCTGGGGTTCATTTATCTGGTGACAACAGATGAGGAAAAGGCTGAGGTCCTCAACAACTTTTTTGCCTCAGTCTTCACTGTCACCCTCTCTCCTCACCGCTCTCGAGTTGAGGGCCTGCAAGATGGGGACTGGGGAGACAGAACCCTCCCCCTGTAAGTGAAGGTAAGGTTCCTGACCATCTGAGGAACCTGAACATACACAAATCCATGGGACGTGATGAGATGCATCCCAGAGCCCTGAAGGCATTGGCTGATGTAGCTACCAAGCCACTCTCCACGATATCTGAAAAGCCCTGGCGCTGAGGGGAAGTCCCTGGGGACTGGAAGAGAGGAAACATCACAGCCATTTACAAGGGCAGGAAGGAGGCCCAGAGAGGTGGTGGAGGCCCCATCCCTGGAGACATTCAAGGTCAGGGTGGATGGGGCTCTGAGCGACCTGCTCTGGTGAAGATGTCCCTGCTCACTGCAGGGTGGGACTGGGTGGCCTTTGAAGGTCCCTCCCAACCCAACACATTCTGTGATTTTTGAGGAGAAGCAGTTGTTAGAAATAAGCCCTTACAATGAGCCAATTCCAACCCAACACCTTGGAGCTGCAACAGCTTCTCCTCTACCTCGGGTCCTGTCGGTACGGAGCAAGCACTGTAGCTGCTAATTAACTCTGTATGGCCATGAGGAAATCCTCAGCCAGCTCTGTCAGAGGACAGCACGGATGAGGCAGCGTGCCCCTGGCACTGCTGGGGTGCCTCCACAAAAAGGGGCAAGACTTCCTCCCAATGCAGCCAGGCACTGCTGGGAGCAGGAGAGCCAGCAGAGACCGGGCGTCACCTTCCCCTGCCCCTGCGCTGGCAACAGGCACGTGGGAGAGGGAGCACTTGGGAATGTTCATACCAAGCCTCCTAAAATTGTTAATGCCTAAAAATAGCAGCTTTGAATCAAAGGTCTGCTTAATCCCTCCATGCCAGTAGAGCTGGAACAGTTCAGCTGGGAGAGAAGCATTAAGTGCCCTGCAGCCCACAGAGAGGTCACGGAACAGCAACTGTCTTGTGCTGAAATAGGTGCTGCAGCAAGCTACACAGAGCAGCAAGCTCCTAACGTGCTGCTGATAACCACAGCAGCGCCTACCTGCTGCACCATTTCTGCTTATTCTTATCCTTCCCCCCAAGAGGTAAATGCTCTGGTGAGGAGCTGACCAGAGACCCACCGTTACTGGTGAGGCTGCAGAGACTCAGCAAGCTGCCCCTTCCAGCCGCTCCAGGTGCTCGCAGGGGGAGTGAGGGTGCTCCCCATCAGAAGGACATGGAGGTCCTGGAGCGAGTCCAGAGAAGGGCAACCAGGCTGGGGAAGGGGCTGGAGGGCAAATCCTCTGAGGAGCAGCTGAGGGAGCTGGGGGTGTTCAGCCTGGAGAAGAGGAGGCTGAGGGGAGACCTTCTCCCCACCTCCCCTGCCCTGCCAGGAGGGTGCAGAGAGGTGGGCGAGGGTCTCTGCAGCCAGGGGACAGGAGATGGGACAAGGGGCAATGGGCTCAAGCTGCCCCAGGGCAGGGTCAGAGCAGATGGGAGGGCAAAGTTCTTCCCTGGCAGAGTTGTGGGGCTGTGGCACAGGCTGCCCAGGGAGGGGCTGAGTCCCCACCCCTGGGGGTGTTTAACAGAGGGGAGATGAGGTGCTCAGGGATCTGGGTCAGCACAGGACAGGGACGGTTGGACTCCATGGGCTTCAAGGGTTTTTCCAGCCTGGTGACTGTGATTCTGTGCTTCGCTCTGTGCGTAACAAACGGAGCACACGCACACCCGACCCCGCCAGTCCCAGTACAGACACACTGCGCCACACACTGCGCCACACACTGCGCCACACACGAGCTCAGCGTAATGAACCGATGCTGTAACTAAACGGCTGGAGCCTGGTCCTCAGGAGGTGCTGCAGCCCTGCCTGCTCGCTCCACCTGGCTCAGCTGGTTTGGGTATGACCAGGCTGTGCACTCTGATCCTTCCACCACTGACCCAGTTCCACACCAGCACCAGCCTGCACACACTGTCCTCCTGCTGCATGTGGCGGCACAGGACTGTGAGCCTTAGACTCAGCTGTACCTCCATCGCTGTTTCCTTCTTCTGTGATGATGTCCAGAAGTCTCTCAAAGGCATTTTCAAAGGCAACAATCTTCTGTATGGCTGCGTTGCTCTTGGTCAGCTGCTGTAACAGCAGGACTCCCTTGACAGGTGGGGGAGAGAAGAAAGTCAACTTAGCTTTAGCAGGACTGTACTGCTTTGTACAAGTCAGCTCTTTGAAGGATGCTCACTCTGCAGGGTAATCCTTGGCCAGAGCCACTGATGGCACCACACCCCCTGCAGCCCAGCAGGTCTAAGGAAACCCACCACAGGCACCATGCCATGGCTGCCTCACACCTCCCTGCACTCCAGAAGTGAAGCACAGACCTGCTAACGAGGATGCTACGTGGCTGCACAGAAGAAAGAGGGAACTCAAAGCACCTCATCTCTTCTGCAGCGACTCGAGCACTTTGGCATCTGCTGCGTGAAGAGAAGGAACTGGAGCCCACCTGACAAAGTCCAGGAGAAAAATCAACTGACATGCTGGGAGACCCTACCCAAAGGTCAACACCTGCACTGGCTACACAGCAACCAGCTGCCTTCGTTACAGGACTCGTGGCGAGACATCCAAAAGCCACCAGCTCAGCTGCAGAATGGCAGCTTCCCACCTCACAGCCACAACCCTTCCTCCGCGTGCACTCACTTAACTGCACCCAGACTCTGCACCAGTTCCAGTGAGTCCACTGGCAGCTGCTATCTATGATGGGGATAAACAGCCTCCTTCGGTACTCACATCGTTCCGTATCACCTCCCTGGAGTCAGCGAGTAAATCCATCAGTCTGGACACACCTGCAAGCAGCACAGCAAAAACAGGAGTGTGAAAACGTGCAGCTCTTGCCTGCCAGAGGCATTCAGAACATCAGAATGCATGCTGAGCTCCAGCTCCAGCTTTATCAGCAGCGACCTCGAGCACATACCCATAGGGCTGACAAGAATTATCTGCTGCACTTGAGGTCCCTGCTGCTTCAACAGAGATGTAAGCAGCTTCACTCCAGGCCAGCGAACGTGGAAATCGAATTCCTGCCAAGACAGAGAGGAGGATGTTAATAAATTCCTCAGTATTCAACTCTCTCTTCTAGACACCGGTTAGGAACAGACACCAGAGAGATGAGCAGTTTCATCTCCTCACCCACCCGATTACAGCACAGAGCCAGCATGGCACACACTATCCCATTCCAGGGCTCTCTTCTCAGCAGCAATGGGAACTCCCAGCAGTTTCCTTTCCTCTCTCTCCTCTGGGATAGCTTTCCCAGCTATTTCTGCCTTGTGCAAACCAGTCTGTCCGATCCTCCAGGGATTTGTCCCTATTTCCCAGCAGGAAAGTAAAGTCCTTTGTGTCTCCTTCCGCCTCCCAAAGAGTAACAGAGGCTTCTCTCTTAAAACTGGGCCTTGCCAGCAAGGGAAAGCTCAAGATCTAACAAACCCATGGACAGACCTGACCAGCTACAACAAACCTCTGGGTTCCCCAGGTCAGCTCAAGCTCATTCAACAGCTGGCGACAGGACCCACACATCCACGAGTCCCTTCACAGAGCCTTCTGTCCTTCAGGCATCACCTTGCAGTAAGCCATCCGCACAAACAGCCTTATTTTGACCCTGAAACAGAGCCAGTCTTGTCCTCAGCACCCCCACCTCTGGCCCGGGCCAGGGCAAACAGCTCCCCTCGGCTCGCTGCTGAGAGGAGGTGCCAGTCACCAAACCGGGCGGATGGTTCGTAGAGCTTTCTTTGGCAGTGACTCCTGCACAGGAGGAGCCCTGGCCAGCACGGTGTCGCTGGCAGAGAGCACACTGGGCTCTGGTGTCTGCAGAGCAGCCAAGGGATGGCCTGCAGGTCACTCTGTGAGGCACAGCTCCACACAGCGCTCCATACTACCCACGGACACCTCCACGTGCCACTGCACACCGCGCCGGTCTGTACTCCTCACTCACCTCCAGCCCCTCACTGCCACGCTAAGGACACCCCACACTGACAGGGGCTTCACAAGACCAGAACACAGCGTGACCCACAAAGATCAGCTCCCAGGACAGCCCTGGGTACTCCCAGCACGACACTGCTACTCACCTCCACCAGAGTCAGCAGGAGAGTCACGTTCTCCTGCTGCTTAATGAAGATCTCTGTGAACTGACTCCCCAGGTCATCGACTTGCTTTGGGACGTTTTCTTCTGCAACAGGAAAAGAAACCAGCGTGTTACGAGACACGACTGAATCACCTCAGGTGGCTGCAGTGATCTTACAAAGCCAGGGCCGTGGGGGACAAAAAGCTTCAGTCACTGCTACCATGTTAATCGAATCACAGTCAAAATCAAGACCAGCATAAGCTTCATACACAAGGGAAAACCTACATTCCTCTAAACACTGCTCTAAGCATTCCTTTTATCAGGAGGTGTTTTGGTTTCAAAACAGGAGGGAACCAAGAACTGACTAAAACTCATTCTAGCAATAAAAGAAAATGTCCTTTTTCCAGGGGCCATGCAGGCTCCAGCTCCCACCCCATGGTGGGACCCACGGTGGGTCCCACCCGAGGCCACTCTTCAGTGAGTGGAGATTTGGGAGGGAGATGGATGCCCCAGAGGAGGAGCAGGCAGCCTCGCAGGCTACATCCATGTGCAGCTGAGCTCAGCCAGCAGCCAAGGTCCTCGTAAGCCCCATTCGGCAGCAAGCAGGAGCGAGGTGCAGCTCACACCCAGCAGCTCCAAGGGGGCAAGGGGAACATAAACCACCTCAAGTGAAGTGGCTCAACCCCTCTCAGTGACTTTGACTTAGCAACAGCAAAGGCCTCAACATCAGGAGAGGAAGTTTGATACAAGGAGCACCAAAACCTCTGTCATGGAGTCTGAATTCCCTGCACAAGGGAAACGAAGGGCCCTTCGGTCGCTCCTCGGTGGTAGCACACCAGTGCCCTCTTACACAGTTGTTTCATGCTTCGTTGTTGCACAACCAACACACAAACACAAGGGCAGCCAGTGCACAGCGTGGCAGACAACACACACACAGAGCACCTCTGCTCTGCTGCTGTGCCTGGGCTGAGTGACAACTGACTGTGCTGCTCCACGGAGCCATGGTGCCTGGGTACTACTGGTTGGTGTGGATACAGCATTGCAGCTGCAAAACTGAGGAAGGTCAATTCCAACTCGCTTTGGACAAGGAAAACCTGTATTTCACTCAAGTCCTGTACTGTTTGAGACCTCAGCTTCACAATCCTCAGCAGAAGTTCAAGTCCAGTCCCACTGCCCAGGAGTTGAGCTGGGTGACGCCAGTGGCCAGCCCATAGGAAACCAGTCTGTCACCCAGAGTGAAAGTCGATCTTGGCCCCTGGCTGGACTGTGTTCACACAGGGCTTCTCACAGAGCACAGCCAGCCAGCACACACAAGCACCTGCTCAGGAGTGACTCTCCAGACACCCTCTCATATCCCACACCAGCTGAGCACCCCTCTCCCTGCACACCCCCTGCATGGCTTCCTGCTCTGCTGCCTCTACTCTCCAGACCCTCCCAGCCCCTGGTGTCCCCCCGAGCATGGTGCCCCCTGCCCAGGCTCTCTGCTGGGCTTCAGCCAGCACACGCTGTGGTGAAGAGCCACAGCCCAGGCGCTGCTGCTGGGCTCCAGGCAGGCTGCACACACACACATGACCCCAGGCAGCACTGCAGTGCTGCCCCCTGCTCGCTGATACACCACAGGCACAGCTCAAAGCACCGGGCCCAGCAAACACACGTGAAGCCACTGACTTCCTGACCCATCTGAGGGTCTGATTTGGTTGGAGCGAGGTAGAACAAGGAGTTTCCCTCCTGCTGACACCTCGGGTTTTACTGCCTGATGGGGAGTTGCTAACAAGCCCTCAACAACCGAGCAGCTATGAAGGGTCAGAGGCCACACACCATCTTCATCCTCTGCACTTGCTGGGGTACAGCCACGAGCAGAAGGCAGAGGGCTCCCCCAGACCCACGCCAGGCCCAGACAAGAGCTGTAGCTCACACAGTCCAGTTCAAGCTGTTGCTGACGGTGATGCACCACAAGCTGCCAGGCTGGAAGACCTAACTCTAAACATCTTCTGTAGAGGAAACCCCCTTGTCTGGCCCTTCAGCCCTGAGCAGCTGGTCGCTCCTCAGCAGAGCTGGATTCCTGCTGGGAGGCGGATGGGCAGGTCGCTCAGCAGCGGCAGGGAGCAGCCTGCTGGAAGGCTCTGGCTGCACAAGCTCTGAAAGGAGCCGATGAGGACAGACAGGACAGCCTGGGTGCAAAGGGAACCTAGCCAGGCACACAGCATCCAGCAGAACCCGGGTCCCACAGCGAGCACCCCGAAGCAGAGGGGCTTATCAAGTCTGGGTCACAGAGTCACAGACTGCGTTGGGTGGGAAGGGACCTTCAGAACCCACCCAGTCCCACCCTGCAGTGAGCAGGGACATCTCTAGAGCATGTTGCTCAGAGCCCCATCCAGCCTGACCCTGAATGTCTCCAGGGATGGGGCCTCCACCACCTCTCTGGGCACCCTGGGCCAGTGACCCACCACCCTCAGAGGGAAGAACTTCTTCCTAATACCCAACCTGAATCTCCCCTTTTCCAGTTTAACCCATCCCCCCTCATCCCATCACTCCATGCCCTCAGGAACAGTTCTTCCCCAGCTTCCTACAGGCACCTTTCAGGGACTGGAAGGGGCTATAAGGTCCCCCAGATCCTTCTCTTCTCCAGGCTGAACCAGCCCAGCTCTCCCAGCCTGGCTTCCCAGCAGAGCTGCTGAGTCACCCCAGTTCACACCAGTAGCAAACGAAAAGCCCACTCCAGAGGTTCGGTTGCTGCACGTGCTGCTGTGGAACAAGAGGCAGCTCAGCTGTGGACCCTGCACAGGCCACGTGCTGCAGCCTCTGCAAACCAAGGAAGCCCACACACATAAAGGCTTCTTTTCTTTAGGCTCGAGTCAAAATGTTTCACTCTGAATCTTCCACGGGCTGTGATGGCCAAGCATCTTGTCCTTTACCCAAACTCAGCTGCAAATACCCAGCACCTGAACTGTGGATTCCTCCTGGTCCCAGCTCTTGTCCTTGCACACATTCCAGGTGCTGAGGCAAAGCCTGAGCCATACACATGCCTTACACAGCCTCCTCAAGCCTGTCATGCTCTGCATTTATTCCAAAAGCTTGACTCTAGCTCGGGGTGTTTAGGATTCTTCTACAGAAGCGTCAAATTAAAGTTGTCTTGGTTCCCCCCATCTCAACCTTTGCTTCTCCCTATCACTATTTCTACTAAATTAAAATAAAAGCAAAAGGAGCAGCACAGGAAGAGCCAGGCAAAGAGAAACTGTGTCTGCTACTTACATGGATACACACAGATCCTGCAACCAAACCTCTGCCCATAGTGACTGTTAAAACCTACACATTCACAGGGCTCAGAGCAGCTTCCATCTAGCAAGATCAGCTCTCAGCCAGTCACCCACAAGCACCCCTGCAAACTGGGATTTTCTTTAAACCAGGAGATGAAGTGCACTGAGAGACACAGAGTTTAACAAAGGAGAACACACAAAGTGTTAGTGGTGACTTCTGCAGAAGCCAAGGGTGTGTTTTGCCATGCATTGCTTAAAAGAGACACTGTGCAGGACCTGCACATGCAGCTCACACAGCTGTGCCACACTTCAGGGCTGCTTGGGAACAGCAGCACTGCTCACAAGCCTTTGCCACTGAAGTCCTGCCAGTCCTGAATCTGCACCCTGCTGGGACATCCTGGACAAGAATTTATGGCTTTCACCATCGCTGGGGATGGGCTGGCACCCAACATGCCCAAGGCACGGGAGAAACCAGACAGGGGAGATGCTTCAGCTCCAAATCAAACAGAGCAGAGTGCAGCAGCTTCTGCTAAGCTCCACCACAAGTGTTCACAGTGTCCTTTTAAACAGCAGCGAGTGTTACGGGTGTGAGCAGCAACTAGGCCTACAGCAAAGTGCCATATGTACATAAGTAAAGGGTCTTTTACCTTCAGAATCATCTGTCAAGGCAGAGGAAAGAAAAAGAAACGAGAGGTTGACAAGTTGAACAGCTTTCCCAACAGCACAACCACAGAGCAGCCCAAGCTCAGGTTCTCAGAGCAGCCATCCCAGCTTTCAGAGCAGCAATCACTCCTGTGAGCAGCTCTCAGGGGAGCAGCCCAACTGAACCACCCCGTCCCTTACAGCACACATAGCTCAGGTCTGTCAGCTCTCTGCTCTTCCTGAGCCTGTTAATTGCTGGTGCCTTATCAAGGCCACCACCATCAGCACGGAGTCACCAGCACTGCAAAGCTCTGGCCTTGTTCTAAACCTTTCAGGAACGAGCAGAGGGCAGGGAGCAGCATGGCCATGGAGACAGGCTGGAGGATGACCCATCACAGGACTGCAGCGTGCAAGGACGCGCTGCACAACGGAGCCCAACGGATCAGCAGAAACTGCTGCATGGGAGAACCCTCCCCTGCTCTCCCTGAGGGGATTGATCCCTGCAGGAGCCTCTGAAGGAATATCATGGGGTAGATACTGCAGGCAAGAGGCTTAACAGCAGCATCACCTCCCATTCTGCCCAGTCACAGGAGCAGTCGCACTCCGCTACATGTAACTGAAGAATGATGTACAAGCACCATCAAGGACCAAAAGACTCTTGAGGATGTTAGGAACCCACCGTGTCCTGTCATCATGGAGCAGCCTCCTCCTCACGCAGCGTTCATGCTCGCCAGTGCTCCTGAGGGGTTTGGAACAAGCCAGGACGATGGAGCAGAACAGACACCCTACGAGCCTCCTCCGGTGTCACTGATGTCAGCAGCTCTTGGGCTGCTCCTGAGCACTCGTACTGCCTTCTGCTGGATCCCATCCCATTCCCTACACACATCCTTGACACTCAGAACCGGGCAACGGGAGCATCCTGCCTTCCACACCCTCCACTCTTCAAGAGCCTGAATCGATTACAGTCCATGGCTGGCTTACTGGCAGAGGCATCTGGCTCTTCTTTGCTCTGGGCACTCACAGCTCCTATTCCTGTACTTAGTTTTAGGAACATTCTTCATGCCCAAGCCCCATTTGGGTTACCAGTCATTTTCTCCTGGTGTTTCTGTGAAGTGGGGTTATTTTTATGAGCTGTAACCATTTCACTGGCCTTTGAGACCAGTTTTGATAGCCCACCTGTGGAGATAAACTCGAGGCAGGGAGTTTCACAGCCTTGCTGCATCGTGTCTACTCCTCCATCTGACTATCTCGGGAAGAACAGGCAGAGGCTCCTTCTAAAGCACCCAGAAAAGGTGCTTCCAGGCTTACATACAGCCACCATATCAGAGGTACAGGGGATTTTCTCTCTCAATATCCTTGTTAAAGAAGTCACATCCTGTTTGACACTGATGGCCAGAACCACCCTTTCCCAATAGCAAAGAACGACTCCACTCTTACACACCAGTGTAACAGAACAAGGCATTGTCCCACTCCAGCCAGGCTGCTGCTCACAGCTTCTAACATTAATCAGCAGGAGAGCAGTATTCCTTCAACACAGGCTGCACCCAACAGGATTTTAGGGTTGTTGTAACAGCTCCACAGTCACAAAGCAAACCTCAGCGTTAGTAAATCAGAGTACTGCAGTTTATAATTGGAACAAAGCCACCAAGGAGAGCACCCCCACCCTTAACACAGCTGTTACTACCAAGGGCTTACCTTGCTCCTCCTCTTCTAGGTCATTCGATATTACATTGTAGAGAGTGTCCAAGGCATAGCCAATTATTTCAGAATCTGAACTGCAAATGAAAGAACCACTTGTCTTTAATGACTTATTTCCAACTGCTCTTTACCATTGTTTTTCCATTCCCCTCGCAGCATTTGATCAAGGGAGAAGGACTGATGCTGACAGACAGCTATAACACGGTGTAACCACGAGCTGCCCGGGCCCCCAGTGGAGTCAAACTCCTTTTCCCAGTTCCATCCCTCAGGTGACCACATCCCCACAGCCTGGTGATGCATGATGACCTCAGGAAGCCTGATGGTAAGCGTGGCTTCCATTCCCCATGTCACTCAAGCAGGAATCTCTGGGAGGGACCGTGGCCTTTTCCCAGAGCTGACCCAGGGAAGCCACAGGCAGGCTTCAGCACCACCCCATGAGACACCCCCCCTCCACCCACCAGCCACATCCAGGGGCCCAGTGCCACAACCCGAGCTGCAGATGCTCCCAGTCAGGCTGGTGTCTCACCAGCTCCTCAGACTATGCCCGGTTATGAAGGGGGGCTGAACTCCTCACGCCCCCAGGCAGCTGCTGGGCTGCAGGTGAACCCCGGGGCATCTGCTCAGCTGCTGACACCAAGAGCCCTCTTTTGGTAAATGACCTCTCCTTTGGGACACCGGTTCCTCCTGGCTGGTGAAGGCTGAGCCCTCTGTAACCCCACACTGCAACACCCAGCGCCAGAGCTTGCGGGGTGGGACGTCTCCCTGTCTGCTGCTCGCAGGGCAGCCCCGTGCTGCCGCAGAGCTCACAAACAGCCAGCCTCACAGGGAGGGCAGCTCAGCGGCCAGGGGCACACACCTCTCGCCCAAGCTGTCGAAGCGAGCCCTCCCCGTGCTCCCTGGTTTCCCTGGCACACAGAGCCCGGCCTCCACACCAAAGGTTAATCTGCATTTTAAGAAGCTACTGGGCCGGTTCAGAGCTGAGACCTACAAACCAACCTAACCAGCAGTCTCAAAGCCAAGCCTTATTTCAGGCCAGCTCCCTGCGAGACCGCTAATTACAGCTGACAGACCCGAAGCAGCTGAGGCACCTCTGCTCTATGGGCTGCAAGGAGGTGACCCACCAGCTCCGAGAGGACAAGGAGAGCAACACACACCCATGTCTCCCATGCCCCTGGAGCAAGGGGCTCAGCGAGCTGTCAGTGACACCTCCCCTCCTGTCCTGTGACTCTGGCACGAAGGTGAAAGCCAGAAGTAATCAGGTGTTGGCACAGTTTGGTCTTTCCCAGTGGGTTCAGACTTGTCCTCCCAGGACACATGCAGTGTGGCACACGACTCACCCCACACGATTTTAAGCTGGGCTTTAATGGAAACAAAAGGGGAATAGACATCTTCTCCAGCAGCCTGTTAGCCAGAGTGCATACAGGAAGCTCTCAGTCTGCACAAGGGTCTCATCCAGCCAGGATGCTCAGCCTGCCCGTGCCTGCACCCCCAGCTCATCACTGCAGCACTCCAAAGCCTGCAGTTTCCTTTTCCCCGAACTGAAACAATTCCACATCTGAAGTCACACAGAACTCACTTCCTGGAGGCTTCACCAGCACAAGCCACAGCTTCCCTCCTCCCTCCCCTCGCTCGGGAAGTGGCAGCAGCTACAAAATAAGCAAGTTTTATGTCGATATGGTAAAAACAGGCATCCTTTCTGTCACCCAAAGAGGAAAAGGCACCAGGAGAGGACAGCAGCAGCCCATCTTCGCTGCTCACTGCCCTGCTACCACCTGCTGTCCACACACAACATCGTGCCCGTTATTCTGCCCAGGCTGAAGCTGCACAGCATCTGCTCTGTACTGAAAATCAGGCAAGAACAAGGCTTCCAGTCTCACAAGCACCCATGAGACACAGCCCAGCAATCCGGGGTAAGCTGCCTACAGCCACCTACAGCACCTCACAGTGGGAAGAGACAAGCTGCTGAGACAAGCAAGGAAGAGCAGAGCGTCCCATCCTGGGCTGCCCAGAGGGGGCATGCTGTTCCCCCTACAAACACAGAAATGTCACAGAAAAGCTAGCCAGGGGGTCACTACCTCCTACAGAAGGGATGTTTATATTCCCTCTCACAGAAGTCTTAATGAGAAGCATATCACAGTGATTTGGAACTGACAGCACATAAATGACTGAGGCTGTGCCTTCAGAAATGTAATCCTTTCCCTCAGGTTCCTATTTGGTTGGAAACAACCAGAGCTGTGGCACAGGATTTTAAACACCTTGTTAAACAAAGAGAAGTGTTGTGGTTCAAGGTGACTCCTGGCGCCGGTGCTGGGTCCCACACCAGTTCAGCACTGCTGGCCCCTGCTGCTGCCAACGCCAAATGTTATTCAACATCATCCCTGGTGGGATGTGGCAACACGTAAAGTCAGGAGGCCTCCTCTAGCAGAGCACCCTTCCACTTCATGCCCTGTGTTTGTTTTGAAATACAAGAGCAGTGGTGTGTTTATGGGCCTGGCACATGCAAAGGCTGACTCAGGAGCGCCGTGGGGCTCCAGGACGGCTGGCAGCTGAGTAGGTAGTGAAAGAATTCCCTTCTCCATAGAAAAAATAGGAGATGGAGCCTAAGGCAGTCTACCTTGAACTCTCCAACAAGTGGAATGACGTGTGCATTCGGGACAGAAGGGGTGTATTTCTGTTCTAGCTGTGGAGAGCTGGAAGTGAGAGGCAGGATGAGGCCAGAAGGGAGAGCAGGGCAGGAGCAGCATGCACCGTGCCAGCACAGCCACCCAGACACAGCAGTGAAGCTTCGTGCCCCTCTCGCCCCATCCCAAGGAGACACCGGCGTGCCTGGCAATGCAGAGAGCTAGAGCAGGGCCTGGGGAGGGAAGGGACAGGGGGGAAGCGCTGCTGCGGCGAGCTGACCCCACTCTGCTGCTGACCACTTCCAGCACCAAGAGGAAAACAAGTGGTTTGCCAAAATCATGAGATACACCTGAGATCAAAGTCTGCTACCTGTTTACTCAAGGGCTACAGGAATAATCCCTGCCACCGCTCTCAGCTGTGCTGCCGCACTTGGCGGAGAAGGTCTGAAAGCCAAGTGACTGGGGCAGCACTGGTGTCCATGACCTCACCTGCATTAGGGAACAATCACCTCTCACCAGCAAAGCTGCCTCCATTTCCCATCCACATATTCCAGCAGGACAAACGCTGCTGCTGAGCAAATGGCTGAGAGCCTTGGGCTGTTCTATTCATTCCTGGTACATACCCAACAGGAAAGGCTGTCTGCACGTGTCCCTGTCCCCACATTCCAGTGCTCCACACACCAGCTATCTGTTCCACAGGCACTGGGGCTCTGAATTCAGAGACACACACCTGCCACCAGCTCCTCCCGTAACTCTTTCCCTGCCAAAACGGCTGAGAAGCAGATCAAACCCCAGCCCTGCCTCTACACAGCTGGGAATTCGGATGGGAGTCCCATGGACAACATTCACATTCTGACACACACAGAACCCAGCAGCTACTGGCGTGTGTAACATCTCCTGTTGGTCAGCTAACAGCCACCAGCAGCTTCATGGCTGAAAAGCTTCACCTCAGGAGCTGTTGTGCATCTTCAGGCCAGTGCAGTGAGCAGTGCAAAAGCACACTTCCCTAAAGCTCAGCTACGGAGGAAACAAACATCACCACTGTGACTTCAGTGCTCGTGGTCCTGTCCTACTTCTCATCAGATTCGACCTCCTGCAGTCTGAACCTTCTGAGCAACACAGCCAACGTGTGTGAGTCCCTCACATGACCACAGTGACATGTGAGAAGACAGCCTGAGTCAATCGCTGGCTTCTCTTTGCTCTGAAGCTGCCTTGATGCTTCTTAAAAACAACGTTTAGAAGCTGCAGTGCAAAAACCAGAGGAGGAGGGGAGGCGAAAGGAGCCTCTTCCACTTCTGCAGGCAGCTCCAAGGCGCCTCAGGTGGACACTGACAGGTCCAGCAGGTCAGAGATCTCTTCCAGGTCACTAAAAGAGCGATGACAGCCCAGGAGCCCTGTCTGCTGTCAGAGTGCCAGCACACACTGGGCACTGGGGCCAGCCGAGCCTGTGACCCACTCACCAGCCAAGCTGGCTCTGAGCTGCACTCCTACAGCCACAGCAGCACCCGAGCCTCCCCTGCACTGCTGCTGGCACCAAACGGTGCGCTCACCACCCCAAACAGCCCTCACCTTGGCAGGCACGGGGGCTACAGCAGCCCCCTCCAGTGAGCCCAGCAACCACCACGAGGGCCGGCTGCTGTGCCCATCTGCCCCAATATGGGAAAACAGCATTTCTTTCAGCTGAAAACCCAACCCCATGTACTGACTGCTTCTGTGAACCGCAGCCCCAGCCAGTGAAGACACCCGCAGAGCGCCCCAGCCCACCCAGATTCCACAGGGACAGCTGGAGCCTGGACAAGCTCTCAAGTTCCTGGCCTGAAGGGCTGGGGTTGGCCTCTCAGGGGAAGGGAGATCAGCAGAGCCCCGCCTCCCTGCTCAAAGTTCAAATCTGGCCTCAAGAGCAGATAAGTGGATGAAAGCAAGCTCCTTGACCTCCTTTTTTGAAAGGCTTCCCCTCCACTTCAGTGACAGCTCCTCCTGGAGCCCTCTCTCCTCACTGTCTGCATCACACTGGTCGCAGGCCAGGGGGACAGCACAAACACCTTCCAGGCACCACACTGCTGCCAGCAACTCCTGGGTCTCAGTGTCAGAACACGATCCCCATGTTCACACGTGGCCTGCAGAGGCCCAGTGGCTGCTGTGGGGGTTTGTTTACCCGCTTTATGTTCCAACCTGGACAGCCAGACGGTCACAGCACACACGCCTGCCTAAGCGCCAAGCCTGGGTGGGGTTCGACGCATGAATCAGAGCAGCACAAACAGGTTCCCAGTGAGCACAGGGGACTGGCCAGTACAGCAGCACACACAGACCTGGACTAGTGGCACCTGTCTGAGTAGCAGCCTGGGAGCCCAGCTCTCCCTGTACTCGAGCCCTTCAGTACACACACCTGCATCCTCCCAACAGAATTATCCTACCAGACCACTTAACAACACCTGAGAAAACACCCTGTGCTGACACCCTTCATTCCCTCCCCGTTCTGCCTACACCTCACACCCAGTAACAGGCTGCCTTGGGCGAGTTCAAATACTCTTTTTAAATAAGATGGCAATTTGAGATTTACCTTCCCACAGCAGTGGGAACTGACCACCAAGAACCCAGCTCTGCCCCTCATCCAGGCTCCGGGATTCCTGCTCTTTTCACCCCTGAAGATGCTCTGATTACCCCTGCCATGGCAAGGAGCCACCGTGACCACGGAGCTGCTGGAACCCCGCTCCCCTCCCAGGTCTATGGGCACGCAGAGCCCAGTCTGTGGCGGTGTGGGCCAGGCTGGCAGCTGGAGGCGGCTGCCCAGGACAGCAAAACAGACTTACCGGTCTGTCTGAAGCACGCGGATGAGGTGCTCCATCGCCTGTATGCCCACCTCCAGCCGGTATTTCTGCGGGGAGACAAGCAGAGCAGTTAACAGCCGAGCCCGGAGCCCCCTGAGCCCTCAGGTGACCCATCACCGGCCTGATCGGTGCAAAGCCGAATCCTGGCACGTACCTTGGACAAGGACTTGAGGGCCCGCACGGCGTCCCGCCGGTCGTCCAGCAGAGTGGAGGAAGCGACGCGGTCACAGAGCTTCTGGATCTGCAAAGGCCAGAGAAGGGCGATGGCAGAGCCGGCGCGGCGATGCCGACAGCTCCCGGGGCTCCGCGGCCTGACGCCAGCGCGGCCCGGGACAGCCGGTAACGTCACCGCTCCGAGCGAGCCCGGCCCGGCCTGCTGCGGGGCTCGGCCCGGCCCCGGAGCCGCCAGCGAGGGCCCGCCGCGGGCTCCCGCCCAGCACCGAGGGGAAGGGCCCAGCCGGGCAGCCGGCCGGCCCGCCGCGCCCCCCGAGCGGCCAGGCGAGCCCTGACCCGGCGCGGCCCCGGCCCACCCGCCGGCAGCGGCCCGGGCGGCCCCCGCGCACCCCCCCGGCCCCCGGCAGCAGGCGGGCCCCGGCGCGCCCCGCTCACCGTCTCGGCGCCGGAGGGCTGCGGCCCGGCGCTGGGGCCGCCCATGACGCCCCGCAAGAAGTTCATGGCGGCTCCGCTCGGCCCGGCCGGGCCTCCCCGCGCCCCCGCCGCTCCGCACCGGCCGCCGCCCCCGCGACGGAAGCGGCCGCCGCGCCTGCGCAGCGACGTGGCGCCGACGTGGCCGCGGCGGGCGGGCGCTCGGGGGCGGGGCCGGCGCGGAGCCCCGCCCCGGGGCACCTGAGGCCCGGCCCGGCCCGGCCCCTCCGCTCGGGCCCGCCGTGCTCCTCCAGCAGTCCGGTGCGGAGCGGCACCGGGCGCGATTGCCGCCCGCTCTCCAGCCGGCGCTGCGGCAGCGAAGCTCCGCGCGGCCCCGGGGCGGGGGCACGAACCGGCCCGGCGCTGGAACCCAGCCCCACGGCGGGAGCCGCGTTTCCCTGTGTCGGAGGGAACAGCACAACCCACTCGGGAAACGACGGCGTTACCTCCCGGGCAGCCGAGGGACCGGAGAGCAGCCTGGCCAGGCGACAGCGACAGGCCGGCCGCAGCCCGAGCAGCCACGTCTCGGTCGGATGGCGGATGTCCCATCTCTGGATGCTCCTGGCACGTCCCTGCAGCCGCCAACCTGCCCTCCAAGGACCGGGTCTGCACCCCAGCCCCATGGGTACCACAGCGCTCCGTTTGTCTGTGTCACATACCAGCGGCACAGCCCATCAACGTACAGGGGAACTAGTCAGCTTACTGGGGGAACTGGTCAGCTTACTGGGGGCTGCGGCTGGCTCATCTCACGCAGGGAGCCCTCCAACATCTCAATTTAAGTTACCAGCTTGGGGAATTTTATTTTGCCCACCACCTAAAGACTACAGTCAATTAAACACGTAATTCAAAGTCCCCACTGACTGTTCCCCTGCTCTGACGCTAAAAGCTAACAGCTCCCTCCTGGGTTACAGACACGCACTGCAGCAGCGGGCCTGAGGCAGGATCCCATCCATCGCTGCACCCCGGGCTTTTCCAAGCCGGTGTGTTTGTTTCTAACCACAGTTCTGGTGAGAGCAGAGCAGCAGCCTCAACACCTCCAGCCCTCGAGGAGCTGTGGAGACTCTTGGAAGCACTGAGCCCCCCAAGCTCCTGACACCATGCAGAGCCATCACATCTCCTCCTGCCCCGCTTGACACCCCCCTGCCTTCTCCTCCTTTGGGGATACCCCTTCCCCAGGCACCCACCTCTCCCCTTTGCCACCCAGACTGCCCCTGAGGACTGGCTTGCCCCAGGCTCTGCCAGGCCATAGGGACTCAACAAAAACCCCACGCCCAGCCAGGTTCATCCCCCTCTGCTTTCCCACACAGGGAGTGGAGGACTTCTGCCTTGCTGGGAAAGAAGGAACCCTTCCGAGAGGATTCCTTGCCAAACAGCCAGGGCGTTACAGCAAACGGAGCCAGAGCAGGACGAAGCCATGTTCCTGTCTCAGCACACGCAGAACGCTGCTCGCCTTCACAGCCTGCCCCTTCCAGCCTCTGCCCCTCCTCACAGGGAGCCGCCTCGCACCGTTACCCCTGCGTGCAGGATGCCAGGGGACTCCTGCGCTCCCTCGCCCTGGAGCGGAGGAGCAGCAGGGGGAAGGAGGAAAACCCTCTGGCTGCCACACGGCTGGGAAAGGCCGCGTCCCGCTCACAGAGGCGGCGCAGGGCACCTCCCTCCGGGCCAGCCGTTAATCCGCTCGGCCTAAGGAGGCACCGGCCCTCGCCAAGGAGACAAACCCGGCCGCAGCCCGGCGCTCCCGCAGGTCTTTATTGCCGCGTTGTCCGCCCCTCCGCCTGCAGCCACGGGGGAAGGAAGCGGCTGCCCTGGCAGAGCCACCTCGCCGGCCGGGACGCGCCGTCACCCTCCGGGCACGGGGCGGCCGGTCATCCCGGGGCCGCTCAGCGGAAACCGGCCGGGGCGGCTCACACCGAGAGCGCGCTCCCGCGGCGGACACCGGCGGAGAGCCGGCCCCGCGAGCGTGCGGCGGGCAGGGGCCTCCCGCCATCGCCCGCCCTCAGCCGCCGCCGGCCGGAAGCGGGCGCTCCGATGACGTCACGGCGGAGGGGCGGCGGGGATTGGCGAGGAGCGGGCACGGCGCGGGCCGGGCGGAGTGCGCAGGCGCGGTCCCCGCTGCCCCGCCCCGCCCCTCCCCGGCTCCGCGCAGGCGCGCACGCACGCCCGCCCAGGCACGCGCGCACGGGAGCCCCGGCCGCCCTCCCCGCCGGCCGTGCCGCCGCCGCCCGCTCCGCTCGCCCCGTCCGGTCCCGTCCTGCCCCGCGCGGGACCCGCCGCGGGACACGCTCGCCGCGCCCGACGCCGAGCAGGGCCTGGGGAGGACGCGCCTCGGCCCGGCGCACCGAGACTCTCCGGCTAGGTGACCGGCGGGGCGCGGGGGTAGGCCCGGCGCGGGGGGGGCGGCGGCCGCTCAACGGTCGCGGCGCTGGGGGAGGAGCGCCCCGCGCTTCGCGCCCGCCTCGCCGCGGCGCCGCCGGGCCCCGCGGCTGGCTCCCGGCCCGGCCCGGCCCCTCGCCCGGTGTGCGCGGCGCGGGGGCGGCGGAGCGGGCCGGGGCGCGGGGTGGGGGGATGGCGGGAGGGGGCGGCTCGGCCTTTTGTTCGCCGTCACCTTGGCGGCGATCGCTCTTCCGCCTCGCCCGGGGCGGCGGGGGGGGCCCGGGGAAACGCGCCCCCTCCGTCCCTCCCTCCCCCCCGCCGCTCCCGGGCCCTGCGGCCCTGGCGCTCGCTGCGGCGCCGGCCCTGCGCTCGGCTCGCGCGTTGCCGCCCGGGGCCTCCGGAGGTGGCGGCGCCCGGGCAGGGCCGGCTGCCGCCGCCCCGCGACACCGGCCTGCGCTCCCCTCGGCGGCCCGGTGAGCCCCCACCTTACCTTCCCTTCCCTTCCGTCGCCGGCGGCACCTCGCTGCCTGGAGGGGCTCTCCCGGCTCTGCGGAGCTCGCCTCCCTCTGCTCGCTTCACCCGCCGCAGCCCGAGCTCCGTGCTCTCTCCTGCGGAGCGTGGCTGGAGCTGCGGCGAGCGCCTGTTATTCCGCGGGGCTGGGGGATGCCTTCAGCCGCCCTCGTTTGTCTCCCGAGCTGGGCTCGGTGTGTTCTCGGGCTTGTGCCGCCCGTGCCCTCGCAGGGCTAATGCAGAGGTCACTGCGGTGCCAGCGTGGGTGCACCAGAGCGTCCCGCTCAAAGCTGTGAAGCCCCTCGGTGGGTTGGGTGACCCTGGATCTTGAGCATCATGCCAGGCCCCGCTGTGTCAGAGAGCCAAAGCAGTGGAGAACGGTGAGAAAGCACGAGATTGTTGTTTGATTTCAACCAAAAAGACTCAGTCACATGGGGGTCGTTACTCTGGCCTTTGCTGTGGGTCTGGCAGTTCCCGAGCTCTCTGCTTGTTCTTGGCATTTCTGGCTCGGTGTGCAGGCCTTCTCCTCCGCTACAGAGAGAGGCTGAAGGTACCCAAGGTATTTTTGATCCCTTGGGAAACGGGGTAAGTTCCTCGCTCAGCTCTCCTGCGCGTAGACAGCTCACAGGCAACGCGTGCGTGCAGAGCCAGTGCAGCATCTTTGATCTGCAGCGGGATGGAGGAGCACAACGGGAGAGATGCACGCTCTGAGTAAGCATTTCTGGTTCGTATAAAGCAGGCTCTGCTGTCTCAGGTATTTCGGGGGTTTTCATTTCTCTTAGGGACACCTGTAATTAGGGAGCCCGGCTTGGAAGAAGCAGTTGCTCTGATACATGGGTGGGCTGTGCCATCTCACTCGGTACTGTGAGGCCCACTTCTCCCCAGGTGTCAGGGAGCAAGCACCACTACACCCACCCAGGTTCCTGACAGCGCTGTGGGTTTGTCAGCTTGCCTTCTGCGCCCAGAAGGTGTTGTTAGGGACAGACCCGTGTTGCTGTAGGCAGTCTGTGTTCACCGTGGCTGTAAGTACCGGCTAGGAAAGCCTTTTTGCTCCGGAGGATGCTGTGCTTTGTGCGCCCTGGTAGCACGGGTGTAAGAGAAATCATCTTTGTTTACCATTGGAAGTGTGCTCATCGTGTTCTGATGTGGGCTGGGCCTGTGGAATTCTGGTCTGTATCGAGAGATTTTGTTGATAGCAGAATAAAACCTTTCCTGAGATGGCTAGCTCAGACTGAGAGCAGGCTGAGCTGACCACCCAGCCTGTCTGCCAGCGTCCTTACGAATAAAATGCCTTCCTTTAGGGAACTGAGGCTTCAGATCTTGCATCTGCTCTCACACTTAACAGTGCTGACAGTACGCTGAGGAAACACAGTATCTTCACACGCTGTGTTGAATTTGAGTGTCCCTTCTTCCTGTAGCAGTTGTAACACTGGATGTCACTTCTTTTGAGAGTATTTGACAAATTAAAAACTGCATTGCTACCCAAGGAACATGTGAAAAGATGAGTATGTCAGACTAATAGGTATATCTGATGAGATGCCAGAAGAAAGGCACTGAACCTGGGGCTGGGTGACGACAGAGGGAGATGCAGCGGCTTCCCCAGAGCGGGTGGTGCCACAGGCTGCAGTTGCTGCTGTGACTGCTGTTGGGGTGGCTGTACCTCAACTCCCCAGAAGATGGTCCCCTGTAGCAGTCAGGCCCTAAAAAACAGGGTGCTGTTAAGATTCTCAGAAAACCCAAACCAAACCACATGCGCACACACACACAAAAAGCAGTGGCTGTCTGGGCAGCTTGATCGGAAGGAACGGCCTGCTGTGCCTTGGGGGCTGTGCCTTGGGGGCTGTGCCTTGGGGCTGTGCCTTGGGGCTCTGCCAGTTTGGCTTGTAGCGGATTAGGTAAAGGAGATCGTAAAGTAAAGGGATTCTGGTAGGTGATTCTGGTTTGCTGGCCCTGACTGCAGGTGGGGGATGATCTGAGTGCTGACCTCACAGAGCATGAGAGAGAGAAGGTGGTTTCAGTGCTGAACCGCCTGGTTTGCGACTTTCATTTGCTCTTTCGGTATTTTTGCACGTTAGTTGATGCTTATTTTCCTTTACCATGGAGAACCCTCCAGCCTGGGTTGTGCCAGCTGGTCTGTCAGCTCCTCTCTGGTTTTTTAGCTTTATTCAAGGTGTGGCTGCTGCACAGTGTGGTGCTGCTCTGGGAGCCCAGAGCAGCCTCATGGACCATGGCAGCATTATTTGCTCCTCTGCAGTAGGAAATGCACTTTAAAAGTGGTAATCAGGATTTAGGAGAAACCTGTCCAAGGGTGGAAGGCTGCTCCCCCCTTCCTTCTGTCTCCCCTCTGCCCTGGGGCCTGGGAAGCGGCACAGTGTCTCATGGCTGTGCTTCGTGTGCTCGCTGCGTGGGGAACACCTTTCTGATACACAAGAGTATCTTGCCAACTTGTGTTTCGGTTTGAGTGGTATGTTCAAACTTTGGTTTAAGGGGTGTGTCCAGACCCCATCAGCGACTGGGACACCAGTTGCAGACTTGGGGATGTAGGAAGGAGCCACAGCACCGCAGCTTTATGTCGAACTCAAGCTGGGCGACTGTGCACTGGCTCCTGGGCGAGTTGCACAGAAATACTCGCTTATAGCTTTTCAGGAAAACAAATGGTGAGGCTGCATCGCCCTCCTGGGACTGGTGAAGCGTCCAGGCAGCACCACTCTCGTCAGCCTGCCCTGGAACGGGATGGAGGTGGCTTTGGGCTGCCTCGTTCGGCACAACCAAGGACAATGCTCCAAGGTTTGTTCCCTGGGTGCCTGAGCCTGTACGCTGCCGCTCCGCAGCTCAGCCATCGCCTCAGGTAACTGGTGACTAGCTCACACTTCCTTTTCCTGGGGGGAAGGGAAATAACAAGGAGAAAGCTCAGTACAGTTAAGGAAAGAAAGGCTTCTCTACTGTGAGCGCTGCTTATCAGGCAAGATGCCTGCCAGTGAACTCCGTGCGTGGTGACCTTCAGTGTTTGAGAAACAAAGTGCTGCCGCCTGTGCAGACCGACGGGTGACGGTTTGGTTGTGTCCAGCTGAAGCGGTGAACCCAGTCTAATAAATAAAGTTTTATACGTAAAGGTGATTACAGGCTGAATGAGCTCACACACTATCAGTTCAGCGTGGGCTCGTTGAAGAACCATGGCAGTTGGTTCCCAAGCGCTTGGGCAGCATTGCCCTAGCGTGAGCAGCACCTTCTCCTTTCAGCCCTTAGCAGTTTGTCTCATCACAAAGCCTGACTTCTTGCCTTATTTGTTGGGCCAGCAGATGTTATCCTGGGCCATCAAAAGTTGTGTTTGGCAGAGCTGAGGAAAGCCCATATGGATCTTGTCCCAGAAGCTAACAGAACATAGCTGGGGTGGTGTCACAGAGTTAAATGGATGTTACTGCTCTGCAGCTGCACTCGGTGTTGCTCTTTGGAGGAAGATGCCCTTTCTGCCTTTGTTCCTGTGCTTATCGTTGTGTGCAGATAACCATTCCTTTCTGTGCTGCCTCTCCCATCGGTGCTTTTGTTTTCTTTAAAGAGGTGAACATGGAAGTAGCTCCAGGTAGGAAGTTGGTTGTCTGAGGTAACGGTGACAGGTGACAGGCTCACCCAGCCTGCCTGCACGCTGAGGTTGGAGTTGTAACGGGTGTGAATCGTGCAGTGTGAATCAGTCGGAGGAATGGTGCTGCTGCCTGTGCAGGTCCCTTCGGTTCTGGAGCCCGGTGCCTCAGTGTCCCTGAGCCCTGTCTGGGAAGAAAGGGATTGCAGGTTTCGTTGGGTCCTCCAGCTTGTGAGACTCTTGCAAGATTCATGGTGTGGCTGCCAGTTCTCCGGCAAGGCTTCTGTGCCTTCCTGGTGGCACAGGTGTCAGAGGTACCAGATAGGGTGAAGGTTAATTCATCATTACAACATACAGATAGGGTGAAGGTCGATTCATCATTACAACTCGATGCAGGGTTGCCTGTGGAGGAGCAGCAGTCGTGTGGATGTGTGTGTTACCCTGTCTGCGTAGCTCAGCACGGTCAGTGCTGAGTGTGTAGTGTTGGTCGGTGTGCAGGATGCACGGGGCTCTAACAGTGTGGTTGCACCATAAGGAAACTCGCAGATACATTTATTTGATTCCTGGTGGTTCCTGTCTCAGCCCTGTGTTTTGTTTCTGGCTAACAGGTATGGGAGTGCCTGGAGCAGTAAGTTATCTTTGAGATACTTTCCCAGTGGCTGCTCGGGCTGAGCTAAGAACACGGCTTGTTTTATTTGAGGGAGACAAGTGCTCGGATTCTTTTAGCTCTTATTCCTTGACTCTGGAGTATGAATTGATGCAAACTGGAAAACAGCTCAATAGAGTCAGGATCTGCAGGGCTTCCCCAGGCACCCGGTAAAATACAGAGCTGTGCTCTCTGGAGTTTGGAATATTGAGATGGTCCATGACGATGCCTTGGGTTTTGGCTGAACTGGCACCGGTACCGTTATCTCCCACCCCCTCGGGCCTGCCAAGACACGGGGCCTGGACTTGAACGAGGTGCTGTGCTCATTAGGACACAGGGAGATGTTAATCTTTTAAAACCCGGGTTCATGGCCCCCACGTCCATGGCACAGGGTACCTGCATTTTTATTTCACTGCCTCGTAATGACTCGGCGACCGGAACAGTTCGTTAAGCCTCTGCTACCTCTTTTGTGATCTCTGAGGAGATAACAAAGGGAAATAATCCTGAGACAGGTGAGGAGCTGGACTGAGCCATCCTGTACGTCACTGATGCTGTACTGCTGTCGCCCGAAGTCCGTGCGGAGGTGGATGGTGCTCATCTCTTGGAGCACGTAAGCAGCTTCTGAAGAACTGGCTGCCTGTGCCCACCGTGTGCTCGCCTTGCTTTCTGAAAGGTGTCAGCAGCCTTTCCTGGAATAGCACAGCTCCCAGGGAAGAAGAGCTGGAGTGTGATACAGATCTGATGCAGGGCAATGGCTTGTCAGGGATGTTGTGTACCCAGAGGCGTTTCGGTGCTCCTCGTGGTACGCTGGCAGTTTGTTAACAGATGGACTTTGCTTATTGCTGGTTCAGAGGGACACGCGAGGGCTGCGAGCTGCTTCTCCATCACCAGCACTCCAGGTGGAGATCAGGTCACCAACACCATGTTTGGCGTCTGCTCATGGGGCAGGGAGCAGGAAAAGGAGCCGTCTCACGCGCAGAAACTTGGGAAGCCGATGTGCTTTGGGATACAGGCTGACTTCAGACAGTGTATTCCCGTTGGGTTTGCAGTGCTGTTGAACTGGGGGTTTGGTTGCTCATTGGTTTTTCACCAAAGGGTTAAATAAATGCTGCTGGACCTTTTCACAGGGGTTTCCTGTCTTTGTTGGCAGTTTAGTTTTTAAGCACCTGTTCTGAATGGGATTTCGTTCCCACTCTTCCCTCTTTGTCACAGGCACACATGAATTGATGAAATCTGTTTTCTGCTCAGAGAGGAGGGGTAGGGTGTCCTGAATTGGTGAAGTAGATCTGTGGGAGCTAAGTTCCTGCTGACCTCACTGCTTCACTTCGAGTATCGTGCACATCCTTTGACAGGGAAGTTGTGATGTGTAGGGCTGTTGGAACTAACCCGACTGTTCTTCCTTGCAGCGTTTGACATTGTGTACCAAAGAAATGGTGATGGAGAAGCCAAGTCCCCTGCTGGTAGGGCGGGAGTTCGTGAGACAGTACTACACCCTGCTGAATAAAGCTCCTGACTTCCTGCACAGGTAACGCTGCCACGGGTGAGGTTCGGATGGTGCTGAACCAGCGTGCGTGTCGTTCATTCTAAAGCAGATAAAGGTTAGTTTCTCAGTAGGGGAGAAAATGGCCCTGGCTAACTGTTGGGCTCTTAGAAGGGATTTCCTCTTCCTGAAAATGTGCTCTAGAACAGTGTCTGGATGTAAGGCACCGTATCAAGGGATTTCTTGTGTGGAACAGTGAGCTCCCTCTCTGCTGAGAACACAGTGATGTGGACGTATTCCAGAAATACTTCTCTAAAAGGAAAAGAAAATGGCAGAGGAGGTACTTGTGTTTAGTACCCCAGGCAAGCACGCTGTTCATTTCAGGGTGCTGTGCTTTGCATTGCCTCTCAGAAGGTTTTGCCCAGATTATGACTGGAGATTTAAGTATAAATGTCACAGCCTAGACAAGGTAGGTGGGAAATACAGTCGTTAGGGTTTGTTCTCCCATGCCCACTACTGATGTGGTGCTCTGAATGTGTTTCTTCTTATTTCCCTTCCTTCTTTTTCTGGTTTTGAGTGGCTACACACAGCTGGTCACTGAAGATTTTGCATCTCCACATCAGTGTGGACTTGCAATAAGTGGAAGTAGCTTTGCCAATGTATTAAAAGGAAAGAGCAATCACTGCTTGGGTCGGGCTTGGTTCAGAACTTGACATGAGGGTGATGAGGAAAAATTGGATTGTGTGATTGAGAACCCGTCAGAGCTCTCAGACTTCAGAGTTCAGGCTTCTGAACAATGGTTCTGTTCATCTGTAGCTTTGGGGCATGGGAAGGGGATGGTATATGTTTTACTTAGATCACCAAACCACTGTGGAACCACGTTGTTTTCTGTGTTTAAATCTATTTTTGATGTGTCTCTGTGTTCCAGGCTTTCCTAATTTATCTTTACTAATCTAACAGAAATTGCAGTTGCTAAAAATCCTGCTTTCAGAATTCTTCCTCACCCCCAAAACTTCACCGAAGGTCTTCTAACTGGTTTGAGTCTCTGCTGCTGCTCTCCCTGTTTTGGGGGCTGCAGGGGTGGCTTCTTTTTTCTAGGGAGGCTGAGATATGGGGACATCTGCCTTTCTGTTCTTTGGCCCCACCTCATTTACGAGTACTGTTCTGCTGAGAGGGCCTTACCTTCCCTCTTCCTCTTGCTGTGCCAGTCTGAACAACAGCTCGCTCACAGCCACAGAAGGATTTTGTTTTCAGTGTGCTCTGGTGCTTGATGTGCCCCCTCCTGCAGCAGTAAGGGAGTTTGGACAGCAAGGGTAAAGTTACTGTTCTGTCCTGCTAAAAGCTGGAGAAGAGCACTGATTATCCTGTCGCTGGTCACTCTCCAAAGGCTATCCAGAGATCAGTTTGCCCTCTGGATGGGCAGTGCACAGTGTAGCCTGCATGCCTGTTGCACTCGAGGGGAACTGATACGGCTTTACTGGCCCCTTAGCTGAAAATCTAGAGCTCCCTTAGCGGGGACTTAACGTTTGCTCCTTCCCTGCTGTGCAGTTCCCAGTTGGAGGTTGTCTGATGGCCAGGGAGTTCGATCGGTTCCTTACAAGCGAGTTAGAACTCTTGGTCCCCCATGAAAGCTCTTGGTAAGGCACACTGACTGTCAGGGGGCTCACTGGGGATTTGGAGAGTGACAGGACGTTGTATCTGCTTGTGCTCTGCTTCAGCTGAACGGCTGGTTCTCACGCTCTTAGGAAGTGCTGGACCACGCTCAAGAAGGTGGTTACACCGTTGGTACCAAGGCAAACACACTCCTTGGCTGGGCATCGCCATGGGAGGTAGAATCTTGGCCTGGCGTTTTCAGGACAGTAGAACTGGAAGAGTTCCTGGGTTTAGTGGGATAAACCGAGACATGGCAGAGGTGGCAGTTCTAGTGTTTAATTCTGTATCTTAACACTGCCCCTCTGCATGGGCTGGTTTAAATAGTGAGACATGTTCTGTGTCCGTGCTGGTCTGTGTGATGGAGAGTTGGGAGCAGTCCTTAAGGAAAGTCTTGTTTCATGGGTGGGGTCAGTAATAACGCTCTCGTGTAGTCGTAAGGCGAGTGTCAGTGTTCAGACCCCATGGCAGTCGCTCCCAAGGCAGAGCACGCTTCTCAATAAATAAAAGGTGTGATCTGGTGGTTTTGTCTGATCTGTTGATTTAAAAGTACTGAAAACATTAAGCATTTGCCACGTGCTGTATGAGCTGGCAATAGAAACCCAACCCAAAACTTAGACTGTGCAAGTTTTGGAAGTGGAATGAAGGTGCAAAAATTCTGACAGATAAGAAATACTGGAAGCAAGTGTAGGTATGGTACCACCTGTGTGACTCTGTGAGGTTTTAAAAAAAGAGCTTCTGAAATCAAATCCAGAAGCTGGCTCAAGAGAGGGTCTGAGGGTTGGGGTTTTTGGGGTGGTTGAGCGGTTTGTGTTTTTCACAAGACCCAAACCACAAGTGCTGCTCGTTGGTTATCACGGATGGAGAGCGTCACGCTTGGCTCAGGAGTTGTGCAGTGCCGGGTGGGTAGTGTGGCTTTAACCCAGGCAGGTGATTCGGACGTTGGGGAACCTTCAAGCCAGAACAGCCACCTTGCTTAAAGGAAGCCAGCTTGAGCTGGACTGAGGAGCTTGCTACATACCTTGGGCAAGCAGCAGTACCAAGTGTTAAGCTTGTTTGTTCTTGTGTTCTCGGAGCCTCGGGAAGGGGAAAATGGATCTTCAGTTGCTGTTTGTGCTGAAGCTGCTGGTGGTTGAGCTCTGCAACCTTTGGCTGAAACTGGTTGGATTTGGTTCTGTGTTTTCATACTATGACCATTGCATCTCTTCACTCGCAGGTTTTACGGCAGGAATTCTTCTTACGTCCATGGAGGACTGGATGCCAGTGGGAAGCCCCAAGAAGCAGTGTATGGGCAAGCTGTGCGTATCTAAATCCATCCAGCCGTCCTCATTAATGTTTAGAACTTGCTGTATAAATCAGTCTTTAGCGATTACTTACACTTTCTTATCTGGTAAATAACGTGTTGTGCTGCTGCCTCCTGTTCAGAGGCAGATAGGAGCTTGTTGGCTTGATTTCTTTATTGCATGTTGCTGCTGTTGCTGTGAGTTGTGTTTGACACATCAACTTTGTATCCAGACTGCAGAAAAGATATTTAGGGTTGGAAACAGAATCAAGGGGACCTGTTAGACACAGAATCAAGGGGACCTGTTAGACACAGAATCAAGGGGACCTGTTAGACGTGCCCTGTGGATTTATCTTATTTCAGTTCAAAGTGGTTCCTTGGGAAGGGGGCTTTGATCTTTGTGACTTACATGGAATTCTGTGTGGTGCCAAATTCTTCTGAGAGTGGTGTTTTCTTAAAGTAGAAGATAACTTATGAAGACATGATGACAGTCCAGGAAACCCAGGTTTTCACTTGGTGGAATAATGCCCATCACCCAGGCTATTCATGTGGTAGCCACAGCTTCGAGTGATGTGGCTTTGACCCCAGGGCAGGTTTGGTTTCATCTCCATTGACCAGCAGCACCTGATTTGGCAGCACAAAAATCTTGGCAGGGCAAATGCCAGGAGGTTACTCGCTCCTGGGAAGTTTGGGTATGTTGTGGATGCGTAGAGGGGTTTTCTTTAAACACAAGGTAAATCCTGTCCCTCTTACAGGCCCTTAACAAAAAGTGCTGTAAAGTGGGCCTTGTGCTGTCATAGAGCTGGAAAAGTCGGATAGTGAGTTGTACGCTATTTGCCTACTCTGAGAAGTACTTGAAGCCTGGTGGAAATTCAGAATAAAAGTTAGATGAGCTGAGGTAGACAGTTCTCAGCGAAAGACATTCCTGCCTCCTGCATTTACCTTTTGAGCTTCAGCAGGATGGTTGGTTGTGTTTGTATTTAAGAGGTGTAAAGCTCTGAACAGCACTCGGTGTATCTGAAATGGAACTCTCTCTTCCTAGGAGATACACAAGAAGGTGATGTCACTGCAGTTCAGCGAATGCCACACCAAGATTCGCCACGTGGATGCTCACGCTACCCTGAGCGACGGGGTGGTGGTGCAAGTGATGGGCGAGCTGTCCAACAACGGGCAGCCCATGAGGAAGTTCATGCAGACTTTTGTGCTTGCTCCAGAAGTAAGTATAGGGAAGATTGTGTTTCACTTCAAATCACACTGACAGAAACCTGGTGCGTGGCTGCCATGGGCCATACCCGGGGCAAAAGATACGATCTGAAACGTGTGTATTGGACCCATCCCAAGGTGCTTTATGTCCTCAGGCTTGAGCTGTAATCCAGGGCACGATGGAGCCTGTGCTTAGGAGCTGTAATCCAGGGCACGATGGAGGCTGTGCTTAGGAGCTGCCATTGGCACAAAGGAGTAAAGAAATAGTAAATGCTGAGCTCTGCAGATCAGGTCTCTAGGGTGGCTCCGTGCTGGTGGCTACAAGTCTGCCAGCAAATGGGAACATGGGTTGATGCTGCACAAACTGCTGCTCCAGTTTAGCTCTAAGCCAGAGCAGACCCACGTAAGGGTAAAGGGCGTCTTGTCCTTTTCCTACTCCTGTCCCCCGCCACCACAAAGGGTTGTGCGGTTGATGTTTCAGTCTGGCTGAATTTATTCCCCGTTTCCCTGTGCAGGGCTGTAGGCACACAGTCACCCTGTGGAAGCTCACTCTATTTTTTTATTGTGCAGTTTTTTTAGTGGTGTTTCACTGGGGTGGAAGTTACCATGCTGTCTGATTGGAGAACAAGTGTCGTGGGAACTGGCTGTAATGGAACAGCCGCGCTCCGAAGCATTGGTGTGCACCCCAGGGCTTCTGTCTCTGCTCTGTCCTTCTTGTCAGCTGCTAATACATCATGGATTCAGAACAACACGTGTTGCTCTTTTACAGGGCTCAGTTCCAAACAAGTTCTATGTCCATAATGATATCTTCAGATATGAAGACGAAGTATTTGGGGATTCAGAAGGAGAGCTTGATGAAGGTGAGAAGAACTCTACATTCTTGTGGAGGGTAGTTGTTGGGAGTGGGCTGAGGCAGGGAGTGTGGGTCATGTTGCTGGAACTATCTGTTGGTCCAAAATATTGTGTAAATTGAAGGCTGTGTAGCAGTACCTGATTCCTTGAACTGGCTCAGGGTGGGCGAGGCTTGGCAGAGAGTGGAAGAAATGAGCAATAGTATTGTTGCTGCCACTGGTTTCATCAGGCAGTCTCAATTCCTCTGATCAGATGAATCTTCAGGTAAAGGGATTTGAAGAAAAAAGTCTTTGCTGGCTTGTCAATCATGGCATGTAGCTTACTTTATCTTCATCTCTTCAGGTAATGAGTGTCTGTTCAGGGGCTGAACTTGACCCTGGGGGTTTTCCCCCCCCCCCCCGTTCACTTAGGCAAAGCAAATCAGTACAGCCAGAATATATGTACACATGTTCACTGGCTAACTTCTGGAGTTGTTTCATCAACAAAGTCATCCTCATGCCTGAGGTTAATCATCTTAGGTTTAGGTGCTGAGATTTATGAGCTAATAGTGCGGTCTTTCTTGTTTACTGCTACTGTATGCAAAGCATCTGCTGCTTTAAGAGCCCCTCAAACCCTCCTCCCAGCACGTCCTGGCAGCAGTATGTCTCCAGTTTCTGCTTTGGGTGAAAATACAGAGAGAAACAAAGCTGCTGGAGTGAGTGGAAGGGCCTTCTCTTTTTTCTTGCAGCTGATTTTGCCTTACTTTGTTGTTGCTTTGTTTTGATTGTTGATAGCTGAATTATTGAAGTGTGGTGTGTGTGCCTAGCAGAGGTGTTTAAGGAAGTTTTTCTTTGTGTCAGAGTCTGATGAAGAGGTGGAAGAGGAGCAGGAGGAAAGACAACCATCACCTGAACCCGTGCAAGAGAATGCGAGCAGTACTTACTATGAAAACCATCCTGTTACGTAAGAAATCCATTTCTATACGAATTTGCTTAAAAACAAAGACAGAATTTCTTTGTGTTTGGGTTCTGGATGAGATTTTACAGGCACTTAGGAAACTTTGCTTGATAGGGGTCTGTGTTGTTACTTACATTACTTTGAAACATCACCTCTTGCATGGAGAGAGGAAGCTGGGGATGTTCTGGGCTTTGTTACTTGCTCTCAGGCCTGGTTTCCTGTGAGGAGAAGAGGTAGCAGCTGTGTTTCACGTAGAGCAGTGAGTTGATACCCTGTCATTTCCACAAACATGGTTAACGAGGGGTTAACGGTACAGTACTGGTACTCCTCAGCTTCGGGGAGTGAAGCTGAGAGGAAGGTCTGCTCTTTGGAGAGTCGCTCTGCAGCTGTATTGGAAGAACACTCTGTTCAGAGTGTCTTAAAATGTAAAGATTTCAGAAAAACTTTGTTTATGCTTTTATAAGGAAAATACATTAAAAAACCAAAGAAACCAACATCACCAAACAACCCTGTGCTTTTTTTGAAGCATAGAAATGGCTTTTAAAGGACCAGAACTGACTTCCTTGTTTCCTTGATTAAAAAAACCAAACACCAAACCCAAAAAATACTTTGCACCATCTCTAGAATGGGGTCTGTTAAGTGCATCAGTGATTGTGCTCAACGCTGGTCACACAGTGCTTCGAACGGGAGATCGTAGGGAAGAGGGGAGTGTGCTGGGATTGGGGTAGTGGCTGACCTGCCCAAGGCACCACAGGAAGGCTTTGATCCCAAGGAGCGTTACGTTAAATCAGGGCTTGGGTTCACTGTGCCAGGTGCAGTCACCTAAGTGTGTGCTGACCTGTGGCAGGAGCTGCACAGGACGGAGTGTCTGGAATTCGGTAAAGCTTTTGGGGTGGCTGAAGAGAGAAGCGAAGAGCTTCAGATCCTTTACATGCCCAATACGCAGAGTAGAGGAGGAGTTGCACGTAGCTTTCAGTAAACGACTCAAACTCCTTTGGCAAGGAGCTTGTATGGCGTTTTGTGAATAAGCTGCGAGTTTCTTTCCAGAGCTGGCTTCGTGTCAGTGTAAGGCTCAACCTTCTATGGGTCCCTCACTGCGCTTCTGTGTCAGGAGCAGCAGTTCTTGAGCTGAGACATAGTCCTGGAGGGTTTATCTGTCTCTGTGATTTTCAGGTTTTCTGCAGAGAGTTGTGAAACATGTCTTTGCTTCAGCAGGAGTACAGTCTGTCATGGTATGCAGCTCAGGGGTGCAGCTTAACTACTCACAGCAGAGTATGTGTAGGTACCATAGGGTGGTGACTGGAAACAGACTGATGTCTTTAACATGAGCTGTTCGGGCAGCACAGCTTACACAGTGCATGCAAACCAACTGACAAGCTGCATAAAATGCAATTGATTGTTGTAGCAATGGGATAGAGGAGGCGCTAGAAGAGTCGTCTCATGAACCTGAGCCAGAGTTGGAGTCTGAAACGAAACCCGAGGAGCTGAAAGGTGAAGTAGAAGAAAAGACCCTGGAGGAGCTGGAAGAGAAGTCTCCATCTCCACCTCCTGTAGAACCTGTGTCGCTACCGCAAGAACCACCAAAGGTTAGTTAAAAGTCGTATCTGTGCTTCTGGGTGGAGATGGTAAACCAGAACATTTGGGTTTGAACTTAGCGTTTTTGAGTGGCCAGACCGCTGCCTCTCATCGGTGTCGTGCTGTACAAACAGCCAGACTCAAACCTGAACTGGTAAAAGCAGGCAGTTTCAGTGAAAACAGAAAGAACTTTATTTTTAAGTGCTGCTCAAGTCACTTATTGCAAATTTAATGCTCTGCTTGGAAAGTGTGTGTGTGGTTTTATGCATGTGTAAACCCTTTTACATGTGGAGTTGTCATACAGTAAGAGAACACCTCAAGCTGCCACCACCAAATCCCTCATACAGTGAGAACCACTGCTCTTCCTTGGAAACAACCGTAATGCACTGACACTTGCAAAACTGCTGGCAGCATAGGCTCGAAGGGCACAGGGGGGCATCGACTGTCTCCCTTAGCGGTAGGACGCCCAGTCTTACAAACCAGTGTGCCCGCCGTGTGTCACCTGGTCGGGTTACACATAGGTGGTTCTAAGAGTCGGGAGGAGCTGGGAAGGCTGCAGAGAGGTCCTTTGCTAGCTCCAGCCTGTCTCCCCTGTTATTTTTTTTCCAACCCTTTTTCTCTTTTCCATTTTTACTTCTAAGTTTGGCATCCACTCTCCTTCTTTGTGCAGAAGACACTGAACACCCGAGGGGTTTCAGTCCTGTGTTCAGTTACACCACAGAAAGCTGTGATCCGGGGATGCCGAGGGACGGGGCTCGCTTATAGCCACCACGGTGGGCACGGCACACGCTTGCTCCACGCCGTGGAGTCCACCTACAGCTAGAACCACAAACCCTCCTGTATCCTCACCGTAATGCCCGCCCAACGACTGTTTAATAGCCAGCTATGAACAGAAAGTGTATGCTCATCAGCCGAGTTTCCCTGTAGGATTGTCAGTGGTTTGCCATGATCAGTAGCCCAGGTTTGTTGCATTTCCTGCAGGCTTTCTCTTGGGCTTCAGTGACCAGTAAAAACCTGCCTCCTAGTGGTACTGTTTCTTCCTCTGGAATTCCGCCCCATGTTAAAGCACCCGTCTCACAGGTAACCCATCTGTGAACACCTTGGATTGTCGTGTTACTTCTGCAAACTGCTTCAGGTTTTGTTGCTTTTTGGGTTGGTTGTTTGGTTTGGTTTTAAATTAACAAAAACAATCGATTTGTTTGGCTTAAATTGTACAAATTAATTCTGTGTTAAATGTTGGCGCACTCACCTTCTCGGTGCAAGTGAAGGCATCTCATGGGCATCACGTGGGTGATGGGGACATTAATATCTGTCTGTGCTGAAACAGGGAATCACTGCCCAAGTGGATTAGACCTGTCTTAGATGGTTTGGTTCACAAGGGAAAACAAAGCAGAGCAAAACAAAAACACAACTCCCCCCAAAATGGTCGTTTTCTGAAGTGTGCTCAAAGGGGGGTTGTATTGGCAGAAGTGCCTGGCAGTGAAAAGGTCTGGCACCCTTCCCAAGGAGGTGCCCCGCTGCCTCACACAGCTGATAGCTAAAGAAATACGCTGGGGTTTGTTACCCATTTACAGTGCACTTGCCACAGAACCCTGTACCAACTTATGACTGTGTGAGGAATGGAAGGATTCACATTTCCTTGCCAGGACGATGCTGTCCTCCCATTCCTGGGCTGATTGGGTGAGGAGGGGAAAGAGGAAAGGAAGTTTGACCGGGTGATGGCTCCTGCCCTGCACGTGCCAAGCTGGAGTGAGAGGGGCTGAGGCTCTCAATTCAGCTGCCTCCATCTAAATAAAACTCCTGAGAACAGAAAGTGTGCGCATTAACCTCTTGGGCTGACGCTGCACACCGCAGCACACGTGCTGTGGCAGCTCCCATCCGACCTCCAAAGCCTGCAGCTGTCAGGAGGGCAGCTGGGTTATTGCAGCCATTGGTTTAGCTCTGGTTCCCCCTCTGATTTTTACTGATGGAGAGGAACCTGGCTAGGACTGCCACTCAGCCACATGCATGTTAAAAAGAAAAGAGGGGAAAACCCCACCCCAGAAGTCCTACCTTGCATGGTCTGGCCTCTGGTCTGATGTGGAAATGGGATGATGGCGATGTAACGAGCTGGGAAGCCTGTCTGTCTTCATCAGCTTCAGCAGGGCTTTGAGCACTTAGGTAGTCCTTGAGCCATAAAAACGTACGATTTTTCCAGTACAGAATAGATTTATGTGAAACTAAAATTGGTTTTGATTTATTTGCAGTAGAGAGGGTGGGTTTTTGTAATATGACAGCAAAAATTCTTTAAAATTATCTGTTCATGGGAGCAGAGTGTAGCTTTATAGATGTACCTGTAACTCCTCTGTGTTGCCTCTGCAGCCTGTCTTGCTTTCTGCCTTTTGGAGTACTTGTGCTGTGACTTCATGTTTCAGTGATTCTGTGGGGAGTCTGAATAATACCGAAGTGCAAGAATTTCAGTGCTCAGCCCTTCTGGGGACAGAATTAGTCAGTTCATAGCTACTTTTCTTGCCCACTTTTCAGACCTGGGATACAGAAGGCTGACAGAAGAGGCATCTGAACAACTTCTTCAAGGGGCTACAGATCAGTAGGAGCTTTTCCCTGTTCTCTTGCATCCATCGATGCCTGATCCTGTGTGTGTTACCAAGGGCAGCAGGCAGCACTAGTGGGTGGCTGGCTCCTTGGGATGCCGTTCCCACCAGCATCAGTGATGTTGCAAAGCAGCTGTGCCTGTCCCTCTCATTCCTTTCTCTGCATCGCTCCCCCCTTCTTCTCTTGAGTTAAAAATACAGCCTCTGCTGTGTGCACTCGGAACCCCCCAGAGGACTGCCTGCCCTTTCAGCACAGACCAGGCTGGCTCCTGTTAATGTGCAGCAGTGGGTGTAAACGGGTCAGCGTTTCTTGCTCTTTTTCTTCTCCGAGGCCACTGGGAATCAGCTGCCTGTGCTGGTGGGCTGGGCTTTGCTTTCTCTTGAGGACTTTCAGGTGCTCAGAGTGGCCATTGGCACTAACACAGCAGCGGTGGCAGGGTGCTCCCTGACTCTTGTCTCTGGCTTGGCAGTGGTGAGTTCAGGGAGTCATCTGCGTGCTCTCACCCCCTGAACTGTGCTCAGGCTCCTACAGGCTCTTTGATAACCCGTAGCGCCCTCGTGGGGGCGATGGGTGGGTGCTTTTGTTAAGTGACATGAGGTGTGGCTCTGACCTGGCTACAGGACTGCTGGGGAGAGGACGTGCGGCGTTTTGCTTCTGTTTCACGTGAAGTGTGGGTTTTGCTTTGTTTGCTGGGCTGGTTGGTTCTCGTGCATGCCTGTGTTCTGACTGGGGCAGGCATCTCACTCTGGAGAAACTTGGAAGCCTTGTGAGATTCCGAAAATGGAATTGCACCAGCCTTTGGAGCCACCTCTTTCCTTGCTCTTTCTGTCACATCCGCCTCTGTTTCAGGGGGCATTCAGTTCCAGAGCTGGCGAGTAAAGGCTGACTTGTGGGGTGGCTTTGCCAGCATTGCCAGCAGCATTGCTGCAGCAGAAAGAGGTCCCTTTCCTTCCCCATGTGAGCTCCTGTGGAAAAGTGTCACCTTTCCCTTAATTGTCCTCAAAGCTCCTTCAGGCTGGCTCCTGGGCAGAGGCCTCCTTTGGTCCCTGTCAGTTGAAGTCCTCATTCCAACCTTTCAGCCCACTCTGCGTGCTCTCGGTGAAGGGAGAGCTGCAGGTAGCTGCTGCTTGGGCTGGACGTGGCAGCCTGACCAGGCATCTTGTGCTGTTGCTAAGAAGTGCAGTGGTTTGGAGAGCACGGCTTTGCCAAGTGCTTTCCTCCTCAGGCAGTGCCAGAGAACAGCCAGACAGTCTTCCTCTGCAGAATGGGCTGGCACTGGTTAGAAAGCAGCTCCTGAGATCAGCTCTTTGTTGTTTGCCTAGACAGAGAGCACTTGTGTGACAGAAGTTCAGCGTAAAGCGGGTGGGTAGAAGATACCTGGTACTCAGGATTTAGCGGGAGGACATCGGTGACTTAGGGAGTGTCTTGGCTGTGCGGGACAGAAGGACAGAGTGACGCAGCCTGACAGCCACAGCAGAAATGGAGGTCTGAGTGTGTCGAGTTTTGCTTCCAGGGTGCCATTAGTAATGCAGTAAAGATGTGTGAGTGAGAGGTGGCCCGGGCGCTCTGGTGAGCCCTGAGGGGTAGAACAGAGGGCTGGTTTTTCTCCTGCATTCTTGGAATTGAAAAAATGGTCCTAGAAATGCTGGAAGGACAAGCTGATGCCCGGGTGGGTAGAGCACAAGTGATAGGAGGGCTGCAGCTTTTATTTAGCATGGAATGCCTGCATGTTTCTTATAAAGTAACATCTTTTGGCCCCCGTGAGGTACCCTCTGGCTGGAAGCATCAGTTGTCTTGAGTCCTCAAAGGGAAATAGGGAGAAGTTTAACACAAAGGAATTCTCCGCAGTGATTGAGGCCTATAGCCGTTGTCCTTGTGTTTAATCTTCCTTGGAAGCCTGTGTTGTTCTTCGTGCTCCTAAGGATAATTTTTTTTCCTAAGATAAGAACTCGGCACAGCAGCAGCTGCTGGGCTGTTGTACAGACAATGGAATTTAAGGAATGTTGGAAATGGCTTCAGCAGCAAACATGCTGCATATAATATTTTCTTGTTGTTTGGTCTCTTTTTTGTAAATTTTCTTTAAAAGCAGATTTGCTCACACAAATGAAATAGGTGTTCTAGTTCCTGAGAATGCCAAGGGTGTACTTGGAGCATCCTGGTCTTGACATCAGGAAAGTTGGAAGAGTATCCTCAGCGGGTAGTCTGTCCAGAAATACTTACTGTACTTGTGAGGGCTTTTGTTTTGCTCTCCTTTCTTTTTGCTAGCTTCCTGGTAGCTGTTCTGTGCTTGAAGCAAGCAATCCCTCAGGGTCTCAGACAGAAGATGTGATTTGCCCATCTCTTCGTGTTCATCTCAGACTGCCTCCTAATCCCTGAAGCTGGAGCTTGGCATGAGGAAGCTTTATATGACCTATGCGGGGTTTTAGTCATGTTGAGGTATTCTTGAATAGTGGGAGTGCTGGGGTCTCAATGCCTGGTCAAACATGGAAAAGCCACCTTAGCCGTGCTTTGGGGAGACACTCTGACTGAGGGATGGTTGCTTTGCCCCTTTCAGCAGAGAACTGAGCACTGCAGTCCTGGATTGGTACAGAGGAATTTATAGAGGTGGAAAAAATGTATTTCCAAACACACTGACATGGATGTGTAACTTCTGGAGTCTGATTTGTGCATGCCACTGATCTGTGTCTTGTGTTGTGGGGTTTTTTGTTCTGGTGAGTTTTGGGGGCTTGGGGGTCTCTTACTGGGCCAGTGTCTAATAAAGCATGTTCTCCTCCTGTTTTAGCCACGAGTTGAAACTAAACCTGAAGCTCAGTCTCAACCTCCTCGTGTACGTGAACAGCGTCCCAGGGAAAGACCGGGCTTTCCACCCCGAGGACCTCGACCAGGTAACGTGGATCAGCTCCTGTGTCTGCCTGGGACTAGTTGAGAGAGGCATCTTCTGAGTGGGTCTTGCCTGGACCGGTATTATGTTTGGCAGGTAATGCACTGCCTGCAGCTAGAAATGGGGGACTGTGACTGCAGCCCACGCTGGTGACAACTTGTTGCAAAGATCAGACATTATTTCCAGGCTTCTGGTCTGCTGCAGTGTTTTCTAATGGTCAGACCACTCATGTGCTTGAACACTCTTCCTGTGGCTTGATGCAGTTCTCAAAAGCTGGTGTGGAAATCTGAATGGTTTGAACCATGACCTCTAATTTTGATGAACCCTGGAAGTGACAACTCTGAAATAGCTGCTGCTGCTCTTTGTTTTGCAAGAAAACCTCCCCACATGTCAGGCTCCATCAGTTGATAATTCTGTACTCATTTTTCCATCTTCCATAATAGTCTTAAATGCCATTCGTGGTTTGGCCGCCTCACATTTGCCTTCATGCATGAGCAGCCAGCACTCTGCATGTCCTTACTCACACAGAGTATCCTACCAGAGGCTGCTCTGGCTGAAAACCTGCACCTTCCTCCACAGCTGTCAGCAGCGCTCGAGAGGCAAAAGCCTCCCGAGGGGCAGCCATGGGGAAACCTCTGTGCTGGGTGAGGCTGTCCAGCCAAGGGCCTGGCCTTACGGGATGGTGATCAGCTCAGCGTCTTCCCCAAACGTGAAAATCACTCATGAGCAGCCAGGGGAGGGCTGGTACCTGCAATGATCCTGCAGTGGCAGCATGGGGCTGGCAGGGCGCTGCCCGTGGAAGGGCGTTAAGGCTTTTGGAGACTCTTAAGTGTCTCCACTGCCTCGAGCAGAAATGGGTTCCAGGGGAGGTTTTCAGTGGGTGCGTTGGGCTTAACAGTGCTTTTGGCTTTGATCAGTGCAGGCATGTCTGCTGCAGGTTAATGCTGCTCGCTTCTTTAACATGTCATCTGCAGCAGGGAGCAAAAGCTGCAACTTGTGGCTAAATCAAGTTTTAAATCTGCATTCCTTCCACTCTTGGATGTAATACAAGTCAGACAGAAAGCACGTATCGGAGCCCAGGGGTTTAATTCTGGTGGTAACACTGGGGGTAGCAGAGGCACAGGAGACAAAAGCTGTCCCCTCAGTTAACCAAAGGACAGAGCTTCAGCCCTACAGTTTTATTTTCCAAGTCAGCAGGTGCTGTTTTATCTGCTGAAGGAAACCTTCCAAGCCAGCCTGCTCTAAATGGGCTTGTGGGGGAGGCTGAGAACAGGGTACATAGCTATGCCACAGTGCTTTGGGTACAAAGGGGGCTACAGCAGTAAGGGTCTAGTCAGGGATACAGGGAAGGGTTTCACCTTGCGTGCTGCCAGGCATGCTAACACTGAGCTGGAGAGAACGTGGAGCTCTCGCCTGTCCTTGGCCAGGAGAGGTGACTGCCACACCATGGGTTTAGTACAAGTGCCGGGTAAGGGCACTGTTACTGTGCTGAGGGAACGGCTGGAGAGGTGACGTCAATCCAGATCTTAGAAAAAGCACCTTTTAATGGGCACCGGGCTCCTCTTCAGCATGGTGCTGTAAGATGTGACAAGAAGGAAGCCAGGTGATTCATCTAACCAGGGAGACCGGCCGAAAAGGAAACAAACACGTTGTGGTGTTATTACCCCAGTCCTCAGGGCCAGGTGAAGAGGAGGGTGGTACTCTCCCCACTGTGCAGCCCGTGGTAAATGTACACTCGGGGGCTGCAGGTACAGAACTGTTGGAGGGAACGTGCTTGGTGCTGTTTGTAGATGTGTATATCTGAATCCATGCACATCTATCCTCAGCAGCTCTGCCTTCTGCTTTCTGTTGATGACAGGGAGAGGGGACATGGAGCAGAACGAGTCGGATAATCGTCGAATAATTCGCTATCCGGACAGCCACCAGCTCTTTGTGGGGAACCTGCCACATGATATCGATGAGAGCGAGCTCAAGGAGTTCTTCATGAGTAAGTAGCAAGTTCAGCTGCAGATGCCAAGAAGAAAAGTGGCGCTGGAACGTCGCATATAACGTTCACATGGGGCAGCTCCTCTGTGATGTGAGACCAGGGGTGTTGTCTGGAACAGGCACCAGGGGTGCTGGAGCCAGGCCGGCACCGCGGGTTTCGGTAACGCGGCTCTTCCCTTGTGTTTTCCCAGGCTTCGGGAACGTGGTAGAACTTCGCATAAACACTAAAGGAGTGGGAGGAAAACTGCCTAATTTTGGGTTCGTGGTATTTGATGATTCTGAGCCAGTCCAGCGAATTTTAGTTGCCAAAGTAAGTATTGGCATTGAGTGAATGCCCTACAGCCCAAGCAGTGGGGGCCGTCCCAGTGTGCGTTGCTGTTGTTTCTGGCATTCGAGCAACAGTTTTAAGAGAAACCTCATTTTGGCATACTCACTCTGTCAGGAGTGCTTGTAGCTTACAGATGCTGTGCCAGCATTCCTCAGGCTGCATCATACTGAATTCAGGTTCTTAACCTCTGCCCGCAGACACCACGCAGGGCTCAGCCCTTCTAGAGATCTCTGTCACTGAACATTGAGTAGTAACCTTTTGATTGAAGGGCACCATAGGGATCTCTGGGTTCTGTGTCCTGGGGCTGAGAAGGAGGAGAGGGGTTATCTATGGCTGTGACTTGAGGAACTGGTGAGGGGAAAGCAGCAGGTTCCATTTCTAGGATGTGGGTGCAGGCCCCATACAGCAGTTCCACAGGAACTTCAGCCCTGAAGGGAAAGGCTGAAGGTGCAAAGAGGCCAACAGCCGCCCTGCCCTTACCTGAGAGAGATGTTAATTGCTTGCATGCCAGATGAATGTCGAAAGGCTGTTCCATGTGCTGTAGACCTCTTGGGCTAAGGCTGGGCGCTGCAGGGAAGCCTTAACCAGCTAATCCCTGTCCCTTGCATGTCAGGGAAGGTAGGCCGAGGCACATGCCTTGCGCAAAGGGGCTTTGTGGGGCGGTGACTAACGTGTGCCTTGAACCCTTCTCCCCATAAGCCGATCATGTTCCGGGGTGAGGTGCGCTTGAACGTAGAAGAGAAAAAAACCAGAGCCGCTCGTGAGAGAGAGACCCGCGGCGGCGGCGATGACCGTAGGGATATTCGGCGCAATGATAGAGGCCCCGGGGGTCCCCGCGGAATAGTGGGTGGTGGCATGATGCGAGACCGTGACGGAAGAGGACCCCCTCCCAGAGGTGGCATGGCACAGAAACTTGGCTCTGGACGAGGAACCGGGCAGATGGAAGGCCGCTTCACCGGACAGCGTCGCTGAGATCTCCACTGTGGGCAGACAGTCTTGGCAGTGGTACATTATCCATCGTGTTTGCATTCTTGTTAATTTTTTTTTGGCTTTGGAATGTGACACAGCCCTTCTGATCATTTCTTTGATGTGAAAGCATCCTTTGGTTTCCAGTTTAAATTGAGGTGGACGTTCTTTCCCCAGTTTCACAACAGGAGTCACACTGTTAATTTATAAATGTAGACTTGGAGAATTGAGGACTGGGAAAAAAAACAAAACAAACAAACCAGACCGGTTAACTATCTGCAACAAAAGTGAACTACAGGACATGCCCGCTAGAATTCAGGTGCTTTCAGTCAAACCCCTGTGCTGCACATCTTGTGTAAGTGTTATGTTTCTGCTGTTACCATTGGAAACACGAATAGTGCAATGTGTGCAATTGGAGAAGCTTGCCTTTCTTTTCTGTAGAACACTCGGCTCCAAACCACCTCGTGTTTACACACTCATCAGAATGCACTAATGGGTACTCTGAACTCAGTCCTGTCAATCTCTGCAGGAGGCATCGGAGGAGAAACACCCTTCATCCTCTTACTCAGACAGAATAGCTTGTGAACCGATGCAGGCATCTGATCTGCTTGCGGTGACCAACAGACGTACACACACAAACCTTAATGAGACTACGAGCTCGTTCTGGAAGGAATCCATTTAGCTGTAACCGAACCCAGAGTTTCAAAGTCGTAGCCCTGAGTATGCAACAAGTTTGATAGAAAAACCTGACGTGAGCTATCTGCCCCTCGTCAGTACAGGGATGGCTGCTCAACACACTCCTCCTTCCCCGTCCCCCTTCGATCAGCATTGTACAGTGAAATTTGTCTTGACTGTATTTGAGTTCTCTGGTAATGTAATAAGCATGATGGTGCCTTCTATGAATACATCATTCCAGTCTCGCTGGTGATTTTGTACAGTATAGTGTATGAATTACTGTGCTGCAAAGCCAGTCGGCTGCAAAGCATTTAAAGGAAATCATTGAAGAATTGTATTAAAAAAAATTGCAGTATCTTTCAATCAGTAAACGTTGCTAAATGATCATCCACCTTGCTCTTCAATTAACAAGTTCGCCTGTTTTTTTGCAGAGGGGGGGAAGGGAGGAAGAAGGCACCTGAGTAGCTCCAGGCTGGCTCTTCTTTTTTGTCAGTGTCACAGTTAGAGAAAAGGGAGTTGAAATCTCTCCTGGGTGTGAACGTGGGAAGCTAGGCAGGAGTGGGGAGCGCTCCCAGCCAGCTCGTGATTAGCAGAGCGGAGCAGCCTTGGTGAGGGTGAGCTTATCCACAGGGGTACTGCAGGTGTCAGAGAGCAAAGCAGCAGCTCCTGTGCATTTGCACTTTCCAGTTGCATTTTTGAACAACTCATTATCACTCATTTTGCACACAACTCTCAGCCAAAGCTGACACGGGGGTGGCTGCAGACCGAAGGGTAGAGAGGAGAGATCCCTGCTCCAGTCTGGCCGGTGGGTGTTCCCAGTGCAGAGGGCTGTTTCTGGAGGCTGCTCCGGAGCCGTGCTGTGAGCAGCAGCGGGATGCCGGGGTGTGCAGCGAGCGCCCGGCTCCGAGGTGTGGGGAGTGGAAGCGGGAAGGTGTTGGCATGTGCGTGTGTGAAACGGAACCACTTCAAGGTGCTTCTGAGTGTGGAGGACCTCAAATAAAACCATGGCAGTGTCAAGCAGAAGCAGCTAGGGCATGGCAGCAGTCTGTCTGCAGTATGCAATCCTCTGCTGTCTTCGAGTAAGTTGGAAGATTTTGCACGTATTGCTGATGCGTTAGGTGAGGTGGCATCTGTCTCTTCCCCAGCTCAGGCTCCTCTCTCTGACGGTAAGTCCTGTGCTATTTTTCCTTCACTTCTTGGTTTTTCCCTCCCGAGCACATTTCCTCCCATTCCCATTTTCAGATCTCGGTTGGTTGGTGAAGCTTTTGCATTTTTAGCTGTTACCTGGAAGTCTCTAGTACTTGAACTGCTTGCCACACAACGAGACCACTTAGGTTTGGAGCCTGTGGAGGAACCGCTGTCCCCACTGAGCAGTTTGCCTCCAGTGGGGTTTGCATAGCCTTTTTCTGTTGTTCCACTCCCCCTGCCCTGTTCTGTAGTGCTGTGGTGTTTTGCCACCACCCAATTTGTTTCTGTGGCAAACGGCACTGGGAATAATCACAAGGACACCTGGAGTATTACAAAGAGCTACTGAGCCGTTCCCTGTTCCAGTTTGCTGCATGCTTAAGTGATGTCAACAGCCGTTGGAACGTCATCCGGAGAAGTTTACGTGGTGATAGCTCACCTGCTGTACTGTGGACTCTTGCGTGTTCTTGACCCTCTCGGTAGTAAATGTACCTCTTGGAGCAAAGGAAGGGATCGCTGACCATTACTGTTAGTTGCTGATTTGTGGATGGTGGGAGTATTTTGTCATTACGGTTCTATTTCAACAAACTTGGCTGACCATCTTGGCTTTAGTAGGTATACAAGACAGTGGATTACCATCTTTATTGCTGTAACGTGTCAAGCATTATATGCCAGTAGATTCTAGTTCAATTGTTGCAGGTGGAAAGTATTTTTACTTTTAAGTTCCCATTCTGAATGTGTTTTGACTAAACATACCAATAAACTACTGATGTCTGCAGCATTTACCCATGTCCCTATTCTCTTGACTGCAGGGCGCTGTAGAGCAAGCCCCCCTCACTGTGCAGAAACTGTCCCTAAGAAAGCTGTGGCTGGCTGCTCAGGTGGTGGTGGGAAGCCGCAGTAGCGCAGCGTCGCGTGCTTTGGTTGGCGTGTTCCCCCTCAGGTGAGTTGCTGCGCTCTGGTTTGACATGGCTGCACCGACTCCTTTCCAGGGGCTTCAGAAGCCATGGGGGGTCTGCAGCCCGTCAGTGCTGCTGGGAAACCATGCCCAGTGCCTCGTGGCCCCGAGCAGTCCTGGCCTGCAGCAGCTCTGGAGCTGACGGGCTCGGTTCCTTCACGTCAGCGTGGGCGGCCAGCCAGGTGCTGGGCTCGGCACGGGTCTGGTGGCTGCTCTCACCTGGGGTGCGCATGGCTGGGGAGGGCGCGAGCTCCTCTCGGATGTATCCCGGGTGGGATTCCTCTGTGCTCACTGGGCAGTGGGGGATACAGCCTGAGCAGACACTGTGATGCTGCTGGCAGGAACATGAGCTGAGTTGTCCTGAAAAACCAAACCTGGAGTTGCTCAGCTTCAGCCTCTTCAGTGGCCATACTCCCTGCTTGTCCCTTCTCTGTGTTGGGCAGCACCACCAGTGCCAGCACCTGCCCAGCAAGGTGGTGAAAGGGTGGTTTAGATAAACTCTGAGTCATGGAGCCTGTGTGGAGCTGGTCTGCCCTGGGTGATGTTCCTGGCAGCTGCTGTCCTGAGTCTCCGAGCTCTCTGTCAAGCATGTCATGGCTGTGAGATGTTCTGCTGAGCAGCCAGGCGAAAGGGGCTGAGAAGTTGCATGCTGAAATATCAGAATGAAAAGACCCTGTAGAAGAGCCTGAGTCCCCAAAAGCTTCCCCAAGGAGCCCCTCTACAGCTGCACAATCTGCCGGCACCCAGGATCCCCACAGAAACCAGCACCCTCGAGGCAGAGTCCTGAAGGCTCGGGCTGTGCAGACCTTCCTGTTGCTTTTTGAGGTAAACTGGAGGCCTGCAAACTGGTATTTACCTGGAGCTGTGGCTGGAGAAGATGTTGGAGCGAGTGGTGTCTGAAAGCGAAGGAGCTCAGCCAGGCCCTGGTTTTGCTTGTGCCATGAAGTCGGGGGTGTGTGTGGGGGTAAAACTGTTCAGGAGCACATTTTGTCAGGACCTGAGCTGATGTTTAGGCTTTGCCAGTGACTCCCAGTAATCATCAGCCTGTACCTCTCTCTTTTCCTCTTCTGACGTGGCTGACATGCCGTGCAGTACGGGGCACCATGACAGCCACGGTTCGGCGTGGAGGGGAAACTGAGGAAAGGCCGGGGCCAGGCCCCGGGCTGCCGTGGGCTCGCTGGTCCCTGGGCGCTGTGTGTGGCGGTATAAATCCTCCTGGATGCGATTTCAGGAAGGTCTCTGGTCAGAGCGAGGGCTGCTGGCTCTGCCGCGCCGCGCCACCGGGGGGCGCCAGAGCCCCGCCTGTCTCCGCCGGGGTCGCTGCGGCGGGAGGCACCGGCCCGGGGGGAGCGGGACGGGGGGACAGGACACGGGGCCGCGCCGCAGACACCCGCGATGGCGGGGGGCTTCGCTCCGGCTCCCCGGGCATCGGGGCGCACCGGGGGAGGCGACACCGCCTCGGGGAGCCCGGGGCAGCCCGGCTGTGCTGCGAGCTCACCCGGGGGCCTCGGCAGGGACCCCCGGCGCGGCTGAGCGCGGCGCTCAGGACACTGCCCGCCCCAAACTCGCCCCCTCCCAGCACACCCAGGATGAGCGGCAAGAGGCGGCACCGGGTGTCTTGGGGAGCGGAGCAACAGGGCGCAAGCCGTTGGTCAGCTACATAAGGGGTGCCCGCTGAGCTGGACACCCCGCAGGGTGCTCAGACCGCCGCACCCAGCCCACCCGTGAGCAAGACCCCCCCTCGCATCTCGCGAGGCCAGGAAGTAGCCTGGCACAGCCGGGGATGTGGGAGCCAAAGCGCAGCGCGTCTGGGGTACGGGGCTGGTCCGCAGCCCCTGACGTCCCGAATCGGGGCCCTGTGAGACCCAGAGCCTACAGCACTCTGATATCAAACTAACTCCGACAGGACAACTACAAGCAGGCAGACAAACCCAAACCAAAACAAACCTCCCCAGGCAGCAACAGCCCAAACAAGCCAACCCGCTTTTGGCCCGGGAAATGCCCACCAGGCACACACGGGTGTAAGTGCAGCACAGGCTCTGTGGCAGCACTCGCCGGGACCATGCAGCCAGCTTGCTCCTTCTCCCTGCCTCCTCCCTCCTTCCAACCCAGCGGGAGCAACAAAAGCGTTTGTGTGTCCCCATGGAGAACTGGGTCAGGGACCTGCCTAGTCTCACAAAGGCACCAGCTCCTTCCCCTTCGCCGACCCACTGCAGTGCAGGCTGTTTCCCTGGGGTGTCACCACACGCTGCAGCAGCGCTGGTGATGGGGCAGGGCGAGGAACAGAGGGCTGGGACAGGGTGCCTGGGCTGGGACTGGGCACACAAATGCTGCACAACTAGTGCCAAACGTGTTTGCAGTAGAAGCACTTCCATCTCCCCAGCCTGCTCTTTGCCATTCCCCTATATCTCAGCTTGCTAGCTCAGCTCCACAGCCCCGGGGAGCGTTTGGAGACGAAGCAGGAATGAGCTCAAGTACACATCCCACATCTCATTGCCCCGCAGAGCACAGGGGACCAGGAGTAGCAGCAGTGCAGCCCCTGCATCTGGCACGCTGGCTGAGGTCTCCTTGGGACCAGAGTTACACTTCCCCAAGGCCAAGTTCAAGTTGTCACCGTCTGTGCTGCTTTGTGCCTGTCCCACTGCGCTTGGGCCGCACCAGCAAAGGGCAGCTCAGGTGATGTGGCTGTTTGGGTGCAGTGCAGCTACACAGAGGCAGGGGCCTGGAGATGGCTGTGCAGGGCAGCAGGGGATCTCCTGCAACCTTTCCCTGCATACCTAGGAGAACTTGGGGGGGAAGACAAGAGAATATTTAAAATCATGAAATCTTGGCATTGTGATTATTACCGGGGCTGCCAGCGTTGCCTTTATCTGTGACTTGCAGAACCCAAGGCCAGGCAGCTGCCCTCAGAAAAGAGCCCAGAAAGGGAGCTGTGCACTCAGCTGTGCAGAAAGGAAGAGGTCCCTTGGAGACTCTGCAGTGAGCTTCAGGCTCCCTCAGATATCTCCCACTCGCCTCCTACCCCCCACATGCTCTTTAACAGGCTGAGCACTGTGTTTCCATCAACACAGGTAGCAGGGCTTCCCAGTTTCTGCAGACTCTGCTTCCAGCCCCTGCAAAGCCCCGTGAAGGAAGCGGTTACCTGAACTGCCAAGGCCACAGGATGCAGCTCCCTGTCTCATTCCAGGTTTGACTTACAAAGTGCTGCAGCATCTGACAACTGTGTAAACATGGGTATGACCTAGAGCTGAGCCAAACTGCTGCAGGGAGCTTACAGGTGACACATCATCCCAGCTAGCAAACTTCTGGGGAAAGGAGCTTTCCTTAAGAACACGTCTCTTCCTCTCCAAGAGATGCCACCCACGCCCTGAAGCACCTCCTGCAGACAGACTGCACAACCTCTCACAGCAAATCAGCCCAACTTTCACCCTGCTCAGCAAACACTCCAGATTGCAGGAAACTCCAGTCTGGAAGGTAAAACGAGTCCCAGTTCCCCCTTTCCCACACCATGAATACTTGGCAAAAACAAAGCTTGATGTCATTGTTGGGTAGATGTCAGCAACTCGTTTAAGCGAGCTGTTTGGTAAGATGTAGAGCTTCCTGCAAAGTCGCTACTATTCAGAGCAGTGCATTCCTTACTCACAAGATGGGTCTCTGGTGACTTAACCACAGAGAAAAACAGGGAATCCTTCCTCCTAGTAAATACTTTCGCTCCTTGTAGGCTGACATCTGGATTGACTTATCACTAAAGCCAAACCACGTCACAGGTTCTGCCCAGAGCAACGTCAAGGCGTTAGGCTGCAACGTGTTTTGCAATCCTCAACTATTGTGAGCTTCAGAATCTGTGCAAAGACTTTTTTCTAAATACCACAGTCAGATAATAGATAACGTTGGTCATCTTGCATGCATTTCTTCACCTGAGTCATCTGTTGCTTATACCTCATGCCAAAGAAACCATAGCCTATCGAGAACAGAACAGCCCCCAGCACATGTCATGTCTCCCCAATTCCCACCATGTTTCTGAACCAGGTGGCTCACCAAGCTCACACACAGAGCTCTGAAATTAAACAAACCCAGGGACTAACTGAAGAAAAGTTATTGCACCAAACAAAGCTGCAAATTAAAAAGCTTTCAACATATAATGGGTAATGGGACAGCAAAGCTCTCTGAAGTGATTCTAGACTCTTGTTGGATATACCAGCCAACAGAATGTGATGACAATTTACAGAGCAATCAAGTCCTCACTTACAGCAGCACTTAAGCTTAAAGTATGTTTATAAGTACAGTAGTACCTTCACAGCAAGCAGGGTGCTGGTTCTCGAGTGTTTCTTGAAGCCCTCCTGTTGTTACTCACTGCCAGGTCCAAGCTGAGCACACCTGTGTAGAGGAGCAGCAAAAGGCAGCTGCTGGGACGACAGCAAGCCAGGGTCTGTGGCTGCCAGCAGCAACTGCTGTGCCCTCAGCTCCACCGGGCTCGGGTCCGCACACCGCAGGCACAACAGGTCTAACAAAGGGAACCAACATAGTTAAACTTAAGAGACCAGCCCACAAGGAGAAGACAACCCTGAAATACAGCCTAAGGAGCAGGACAGAGAGACACCAACTGAAAAACAAGACAAAGAAACAACAGAGCACCAAAAAACCTGGCAACTGCCTGAGCCGGAGCTTAAATAAGGCACCTGGGCCAAGGGGAGGGTGGGTGCAGTGAGGGCAGCAGGTGTAGCTGGGCCAGCTGGAGCCTCACCTCAGCTCTTTGCTGTGGGCTCTTCTTATCCTCAGGTGCAAGGATAGAAATACAGCTATGAGCCTGAAGCAAACCCCCTGGGCTGTGCAAGCAGCTCCAGTGTCTGCAGCCGCCGTGCTCCGAACTCGCTGCACGCTGCTCATGTCCCATCCTGGACGCTGCTTGTGGAAGGGCAGCCCCGAAACACAGAGGTGTGCTGCCCAGCTGTGTAACTCAGCCACGCTGCAGGAAAGAAACAACAGGGTTACTAACGGAGTAAGGTTTGCCTCCAGGGGAATTAGCAATACTCTTTAGTCCCTGTCAAGCGTCCACTGTGAGGAAGTAACCATTGATTTTTCAGAGAGAAAAAAAGATTAAAATGTCTTTATGTATCTTTAGATCTTCATTAAGCTGCTACATTTAGAGAGAGATTTTTTCCAAAGCACCTCAGAGGATTGGGACATTCCATTTCTCTTGGCTTAATTGAGTAGTCAAATCCCCAGCCACCGCTGAACATTGTGCCTTTAAAGCTTTGTTCATGCTTCTGGGCTGCAAAAATGGCAACACTTTTTCAACTTAGGAAAAGAAGGGACTCTTCAAAACTCACAGGCAGTCCCCTGGGCTGGGAGAGGAAGTGCAGCCTCGTTGACGCATGAGAAGATAAAAGGTCTAGGTAAAGGCTAGCAAAAGCCACAGGAGCCAGAGCACAGTGACTGTGGATTTCTGCTCGGAGTCCCGGAGCGTTACGTGTTTCCATAAAGCTCAGATCTCATTCAGGAACATCCCCTCCTGGCACACAGACTCCGTCACTAACCCAGAACAAAGACATTTATGGAGCTTCTCTTTTATCTTCTTGCTTTAGATATGAGAGCAAGCTCTTGCTCTTCCGTCAGAGAAAGGAAGGTTTGCCTAACATCCCAAAGCCAGACTGGGAGAGTAACATCAGCCGTTAAACAAAACAGAGCCACGATGTTCCAAGGTTTACAGGGCTCTGATAAGAACATGTCCTTTCCTCTGCGGTCAGGAAAGCACAGAAAAAATGATGGGGGGTGAGATTCCTCTGTGGAGGAGACAAAGTGCCAGGAAGGAATGGCATGGCGAAGGAATGGAGATGTGAACGACCTGACTTCTCACGCCAGGAGACAGCTCCCCTCAGGAGCAGCCTCTGTGGCCAGGACCGGTGTCCACAGAGCTCCTATGTTTTCCTGCCCATAGCACCTCAAGCGTAACACATGCTGGATTATCTGTAAGGAACGTGGATGTCTCCTTGGGCAGGGGAAAACCTGTCAGGGAGCTCAAGAACCTGCCTGCAGGGACCCCTGGGTAGAGCAGGGGCTGCACACTGGGACACTGGGCTGGCGGTGGGCACCCCTCCGCTTGGCTCAGTGGTTTATAGCGTGTGGGTGAGCAGCGGCCATCACCAGGCCGCTCTTGCTGTGGAAAGCTGTCTCTCAAACCGTGGTACTTCGGTTCTGTGGTGCAGATGGATACCTGGGGACTTTCTCAAGGCCGCGCTGAGGTGCAGTCCCTCTACAGAAGCAGCAGCAGCTCTCCGAAGGTTACCTGCCCTGCACCGGCACCAGTGGATGGACTGACACACCTTCTGGTGTCTCTGGCTCCCAGAAATCCCCCTGCAGCTCTGTTTTCACACAGGGGAAGTTTTCTGTGACTCATATGATGTTCTTTCATTTCCTTTTCTTAAAAGGAAAATTCTTGGTGTGGGTTTTTCATAGAATCACTGAATCACCTGGGTTGGAAGAGACCCTTAAGATCACTAAGCCCAACCACAGCATCGCCCTGCCCAGCCCACCTCTAGACGATGTCCTTCGCCACTTCATCTTTTAAACCCCTTTTAATCCCCTCCAGGGACGGTGACTCCACCGCTCTCGTATTTGGGAACACTTGTGCACTTGGTGTGTATTGACAAAGTCGATCCCGCGCAGGACACTTCAGTGTTAGCAAAACATGGTGTTTCGGCGGTCCCCAGAGCACTGCCCTGAGCCAGCAGTGTACCGACTGGTCTGCGAACCCGACCAGCTCTCCTGGCACGGTGTGAATGCCCTTTCCTCACTGTCTCTGTGCTCTGGTCCAAGCAACAGACAAAAGGAGAGACGTGCCTGCACCCACTTGGCTGCATGATTAATTGCACCGAATGAGGGGACACATCCCTGGATCTCTGTGTATCATTTCCTCTCCTCCAAAACTGATTCTTTTATGTGGAAACAAGCACACCAAAAAACGTGGGGAGCACAAACACAGTACAGCCTCATGCACCAATTTGCTGCGTCCTGCTTGGCTCTGGGGAGCCTGCCTAGATCTCTTCAGGTCACCGTTTGTGCCGGTTTGTGGCTGATTTCTCCTGGACGGTGTTTCTTTCTTCCAGTGCCAAATCGCTGCCCCCGAGCTCTGTAAAGCAGCTCTGTTTTCTAGGGGTGCGACTTTGCCAGCACTGGCAGGTATTCTGGCCTTCCTAAAGGCTCAGAAGATGTTAGCAACGTAGCGCATAGGAAGGATTATTTTCTGCAGTGGATCCTGTTCGGCCGGTGTGGAGTCACTTGTCAAGGATAATAGCTGTTGGCAAAGCATAACTATGACAGAGCCAGGCACGCTGCCAAGGGAAGCAAACTCTTTTGTGGTTCATGCAATGTTTTGCTGGCCCGTCAGTTGGAGATCTATTTGCTATTGATGCCGAGCCGAAAACTGCCTTCCGCCATCAGCAGGAAAGAACAGACTAGTCAGCAATCTGGGTAACGGACTTTGCTGAACCCCCAGCAACAGGAGCAGGCTGGGTAGATCATGCGTCTGTGTTTGGGCTGGGTATGACTTACAACAACTGCTCACTGTGTTGGAGGAGCCCTGCACATCAGGTGGAAAAGATTTCCCCTCTGTACAGTGGAGCTTGGAGCGAGGTTGTCTTTCCATCAGCTCCTGAGAAAACCTGGGATGATGCTGACTGCATGAAACAAAGAGCCTGTCAGCTGCAGAGGTGCTGCCTGTTTGTTGTTCCAGGGATCAGGGGATTATCTAACTTGGCTTTCAGAAGCTGACTCCCTTTTGCACAAGAGATCTCCTGGCATTTAACAAACTAAATGGACACTTGCAACCGAGGTCCATGAAGTTTCAATTATTTCTTGAGATGTCTGAGTTAGCAAGAACAGTCCTTATCGATCCTCCTCCTGTCATTCATTCACTGGAAGTGCCCACAAGTGCTTGGAGAAGGGCTGTGCCTGACAGGCAGAATGTTTTCATTCACAGAAGGAAGGAAGGAGCTGTGCGGCTGTGACCAGGGTTAGTGATATCTGTGACTTACCTCATCTGACATCGCAACCCGATACACAAAGATTGCTCTTAGCTCTAGACACATGCCACTCCCAGCCTTTCCTCACTGCTCATGCTTTTGGTCTCCTAACCCTTAAAGAGGAGCCTGCTTCCTCTCTACTTACACAAGCACTAAATTAAGGTAACCCAAAGGAGTGGCACTTTACTTCTAACTGGGAATGTCCACACTGTTTTGCTGTGATCCAATCAGTCCTTTTCATCCTCACACCTTTACATCAGAAGACGCTTTCTGAGTGTCCTGGGGAAGCCAGTCTGCTGGCAAAGTGTCAGCCAAGGCACTCGAGGCCACTGTACAGCATCCCCTGTACAGCACCCTGGCAGCCAAGCAGGGACTGGAAGTGGCACTGCATGATGTACCTGATCTTGTCAAACACAAGAAGAGCATGTGCCCCTGAAGGATGCTGACCGTGCCCCAGATACTTCCAGGAACCACTGGAAATGGCAATGTGGAATGGAAGTGTGTGTGCTCAGGGCTCCCTCGCTCCTGCTGCTCATGGAGTCGTGGCACAAGCTGCTGTGAGCTGTGGCCCTCTCCTCAGGGAAAGGCACACCAGTCCGTATGCTGCACACCATGAGCTTTAGGCTGCTGAATCAGCACAAAGATGGTTTTTCTTTCACCTCTCTATGGCTGCCTGAAGTTTCATGTTATGAAGATGTCCCTGAAGCATTTCCTCCTCGGCCAGAACTTCCTATTTTGCCCATGTGGTCCCTCTCCAAGCTTCGTGCTGCCCCCTCCCATCCCTTCCCTGTCTGGAACGGCTCCTGCTTTTTACACCTCTCATATCAACGTGCTCTGTGCCTGAAGAGAGTTGCAACTCCTCCTCCGTCACCCAAAAGTTAACCCTTCCAAACACTTAAGTCTCGGCACAGCTGAGTATTTAAGTGGTTTCAAGAGATGGAAACAAAACTTCCCTGCAGCTTCCACTAGATTATATAATTTCATCACCAAGTCGTTTTTTCCAGAGATTTGATTTGGTAAGGGAGGTATATCATCATGAAGAGGACTTGCTGGGGCTAGCAGGTGTTTGTGTCTCTAGGGTGCAGCTGGACAGACAGACTCTGAGTTCAGAAAGCATGAAACTTCTTTCACCCTCGCTTAAGGCACTGTCTTAATTGGGCGACTTTGCTTTTATACTAATGAAGTTTACACACCACTGGCTGACACGTAAGGAGACTGCCATCTGAGGCTGTGCAGATCTTTGTTTAGCTGCATCCTGCCCAGAAAGCATAACAAGACCTTAGAAGGGAAGATTATGCTATAGATAGAAAGTGCCCTGCTGCTCTGACTGACTCTATGGCCCAAGAGCAGTGGTGATGTATGGGCTAGAGCCCCGTCTCTGGGGGACGGTCGCTAACTTTGGCTACGGCTGCTGTGCTTTAGCCCAAGCGCCCTGCCAGAGCCTTCATCACCTCTATAAAAACACACATGGGATATCCAACAAGCACTACGAAGGGATGAAAGAAAGCAATTCTGTGTTAAAAGCTTTTCACCAGAGGAACAGATGAGCATCCAGATGGGATGTGTAGGGGTTTGTGCTCCCTTTCACCTGCCATGCCAAAGGACCATAACTGTGTGAGCGCTTCTTCGAGCACCTGTCTTTCTCCAGAGCAAGGACCAGTCAGGACTCTGGGCCTGACCATATAAAGATGCAAAGGAAAATGAGCAGCTTTCTGGCTCTTTACCCTGTGGCGAGTCTGCTCACAGCAGATAATGTCTATTCGTGACCCTGGTCTCTTTTCCTTTAAGGCACTTGTGTAACTTCTTGCTGTAGATAGACCTAAGCTTGTGCAATGCCTGCAGACTGCGTGCTGCAGCTCTGATGCTTACCACTGTTGTTCCTGAACCAGGATGTTCGCTGGCCCATGTTTTAACTGAAAATTGCTCCACCGAATGCTTGAATTGTGTAAGCAAGTGTGCCTCAGCACAGCAACCCTCAGGAGCCTCTGTTCATGTTAGGGGCAAATCCAATCAGAGATACTGGACTTAACTGCGGCTGGTAGCTGGTGCCTGCTGACCCTTCAGCAGGGCTGCAGGAGGCATCTGTGTTTATTCCCAAACTGGAGAGATTTTGCTTAACTGACCTTTACCAAGTGCCTGGGAACTGCTGGGCTTGGTGCTGAAGCAGCTGGAGGTTCATTTATGTGTGGTGTCAGTTCTGGCTTTCATGGAGGCATGAGGAAGATGGCCTTCAGCAGAGGTAATAAAACAAATTAATGAACAGAAAACCCTAAAGAACATGTGTTCTAACACTGGTGCACAGCCCTGAGTTAGACAGTCACTTTACCGGGGGAGCGTTGTACCCAGAGATTAGTGAGATGACACCCAAGCCAAGGGGCAATTTGTGCCTGAGAACAGGGTGGCTGTTATGGCTGATAAGTGATTATGGCACACTGTTCCCTCCAGCACTCCAGGTCGGGCTTCTGCTTCATTTATCTCTGGCAGAGGGACAGCTAGGCTGTGCTTAACGTGAGGCAGAGATTTCCCTGAAGGACTTATGTAAGTAGGGACTGAGTGACTTGTTCTTCAAAGTAAAAGCGCTGCAGGGACAAAGCTGAAGTAGCTCAGAGAGGCCATTGGGGAGTTAGTCACACCTTTGATGTACCCTTATCTTATCAGTGTATGTTGATATAAGGCCCCAGTAGAGGCTGGCCAAGTGGGAAGTTGTTGGCTGTGCAAAGGCTGAGTGGACAGGCCATGGTTCTGTGAGGTGAGCGAGTCCTGGTGGACTTTAATCCCTGGGCATGAAAAAAAAGACACTGCAAACTATGACCTGTAACTCCCCAGTAAAGCAGCAGACATAAACTGGTGGGGCAAAGGGCTGGGATACACGCAGCATGCTGCTCCCTTGGGGACACTGCGAGTCCTCCCAGCTTCTGGGGTTCGAGGTCACCGTCTCCAGACGCAGGTGGCTGCTCTTTGTAAACAAGATCCTGATCCACTCGCTTCAGTTATTACAGAAGAGCCAGCTCCGCGGCAGCCTGCCAGCCAGGAGCCTGGATTATAGGATGCTGGAGTAGATAGCGCAAGTCACACTTTAATTTTCAGTATGAGGAGGTTTGTCTGCGGGCTTAATGAGGCACCTGCCTCACTTGAAAGCATCTGCTTGTCTCAACCCTCTGAGAAGCAGTGGTTAATGGGATGGGTTAGTGGGATGACCACTGGAAGGCTTGAAGGCTTTACTCTTTTTTTTTTTAAATTTTTTTCCCCTTATGTTTCTACTTGGCAGCTGAACCAAGGATGTTCTGTCTATCTCTGGCTTTGTGATGAACCCTTACAGGCTGTGTCTGCACCAGCCCTGGGGTGGCTGTTTTTCTGGGACATGAAATGGGCCTCGGAGCAGCATCACTCAGAGATGTGTTAGAGCACTCCTCTTTAGGTATCCTAAGACTTGTTGGGGGGAGAACATTTCTTCTGAGAAAATGTCTCCTCTTAAATCCTCTGCAGTGCTTCTGACGTGCAAGTGCCACCAGGCATCCTGTGTGCCAGCGACTGGTGTCTGCAGGGAGGTGCGGGGCACATGCAAAGCAGGTCTGCTGCCAGGCTGAGCCTCCCTGTGTGTACAGCAGTCTGCAGAGGTCGGGCAGCCTGCCCAGCACTAGTGCTCTGACCGGGGAGTCCGCATATCCCATGCGAAGGCTGGTGGGAGGTGACAGGGACCGCTGGCTCTCGCCCTCCTCTGTGCTAGTCTCTACATCAGCAATTCTTTGTCTGTGTCTCCAGTTCACGTGCTGTAGGCTCCAGGCAAGCAGCACCTTTGGCACCCAAGCTCAGGAGGCACTGCTTCCTACTAGAAAGGAGACGACAGGGTTTCAGCTGGTTACAGGCCTGTCGTTTCCTCATCTGTAGATGAACAATAACCCAACCCTGTGCTGTACTGTCACAGCTGCTTTGGGAATGACAGCCAGCCACGGAAGGGATGCATCATACCAGTTCTCTATGGAAATTCTTTTTTGAGGGGTTGGTAGTAGGACCTTTCCTTTAGGAACGAGGAAAAGTCATGTCTTGCTGAGATGAATTTTACTCAACTGACAAGCTCAAGACAAACTCTCAAATAGAGAAATACATACAGTTGTCTTTTGTTTTTCTCCTTCAAAAAGGGAAAAGCCCACAAAGAGATGCCTCCTCTAGGTTAGGACATTTCCCATGCTTCTGAGGCGACCTTCTGAGCAGGTGACCCTGAGCATGGGGCTGGGCAGTGTGTGCTTAACGCAGGCAGAAGCATAGCCCTCTGTCAGAAGGATGATTTTGATGAGTATAATTCAGGGCTTGGCAGCCAGTTTCGGGTGGTGCCAGCACTTGTCCTCAGACCTCTTACTTGAGCAGAAGGGTGACTGAGCAAAGCACTTGTGAAAAGACAGTGTCCTGGTTATATCTGAGGTCTTTCAGATCAGCTTAGTTTTTCAAGTGCCCTCCAAAGCCAGCCAAATCGCCCTCCAAACAAACGTGCAATGGACTCTTGAGCATGCAGCGCTTTCTCTAGCTGCCTCAGCTGGCAGCTCTCAGTTCTCCTGGGTGTCTCATGTCCTTGGCTAATCGCTAAGCCCAGGCACCCAAGGTTGTGTGGGAGCTGAGAGCAGAGGGAAAGGCTCGGTGCCCACTGCAGTGCCAGGTGCAGAATGCCTGCCTTGGAGCCTCCAGTTTTAAGGCTTCTAATTGTATAGGAAACAGCCCTCCCTGACAGTCTGCTGAAGCCATGAGCCCAGTACAGGCTGAACTGGTGGCACGGCACTCGAGCAGTTAACAGTTTTGTTTTTCCATCTGTATGGGAAAATGACTGTTCCTCAAGCTACTGCTCTGTGCAGCAGGCTGCTGTCCTTCCTGACTCGCTGCATCCGGCAGCAACTTCCTCCCTTCAGATAAAGTGAAGTTTATCTATAGAATTCTCAGTAACGCGAGAGGGGCAGCCATGCGATCTGCTGCTTGACTGAGCCTCACAGAGCTGGAGGGGAGCACACCTTCCCCCGCCGGTGCCCAGGAAAACACACAGAGCCTCCTTCCAAAGGAGACCAGTGGCTGGCTCCTGTGCACGAGGCCCTCACACACCCAAGTGTAAAGCAGTGTGTTAAACACAGTGCAGAAGAAATGCTAACGCTGCTGCCTCTCTCAGACTTGGTTTGTATACTGATGGTGGGTTAATAACAAAAGAACTTTGGGGCTCATGCTCTCCTTGTTAGGTTTGGATTTTGTGACATGCTTTATATTCCTTAGAGTGCACTGCTTTAGCCACGTTTGCAAGCACAAAACGTGTATGGGAACTGCACACTTAGTCTCCAGTCCCACTGTTCGGTCCGGAGTCAAAGGTCAGGGTTCTGGGTGGCAGCACAAATTCAGCTTTGAATTACGCTCTGAAAGACCTCCCTGTCTGCTGCTCTTTGGAGACATTTCAGCACTAGGTGAAGAACACTGGCATTTAACTACAGAAGGGAAAAATGGAAAGTGAAACAGTTTCAAAATGCTGTATAACCTAAGAAAGATTTGGAAAAGGATTTTAGAGTTGCTCTGCTCAGGTGGTGGCATGCACTGTCTGTCCAAGCCCTTAGGGCTCTGGGTCTGCCCTTGGTGACCCAGCTAGCTGGAGCCAGTCTCCAGCCCCGTGCACTTAGTTCTCTGCCTCCCCTAAGAAAGCAATTAGTGTTTCTAGTGATGCTCTGTGTCCCCCTGTTCTTCCCAATACTTGTGTTTTCGCTGCCGTTACAGGGCCCAAGCCCCACGGTGAGCAATGGGAAGAGGAGTGTTGCTTAGAGCACTTTGGATCACAGTTCACCTGGATTAACTCTGTCTTCACAGCAGTCCCATTCTCTACAAACCCTGGTTGGAATGGAGAGTTGAACGCAGAGTCCTCAAAGGAAAACATACAGAGGTTCACTGGAAAGGTGCCCCAGATGGGGAAGAGGTTCTGAAAGCACCTTCTTTACAGAACAGTGAACACACCAAGCATATTTGGATAGACTTCATTTGATACTGGTATCTTTAGGATCAAGACTCGAGGCCTCAGCAAGACAGGGTTTCAGTTCAGTTCTGTATTCCTAGGATCACTGGGTTCTCTTTGCGGTAACAAACCTTACATCACTTCCCACCAATCTGTTTCTGCCACCTTTTCTCTGCGAAGGCTATCAGCCCCCTGAGACAGAGCCTCTGACAGAGCCTTAATGCCCTTCTGAAGTAGTAAGTTGTCTTAAAAAAGGTAATCTAATTTATTGGATGGAAGGAGGGTGTCAGTCAAGCTCTCTGTTGCACTCTGGTATGGCTTTGCCAGACAATGAGTGGCTTTGTGTGGATGGCAGAGTGCTCTTCTCACAGTCGTTCTGAGGCTGGTGCCGAGAGCCGCATGTGACCTGTGGTGCAGGACGGTGGATGATCAGTGCCTACTGCAAAGTAATTAGCTGGTAAATAGCTCTGCAGTTCCTGCAGCTATGCTCCAACACTGTCAAATGTCCAGTGTTCTCCAGAGTCCAACGAGCTGGGAGCACTTTGACGGGGACTACGAAAGGGTCCTCCCCTTCCCCGCTCCAAACAACAACAGAAGTGCAGCACCTTGATGTCTGTGAGGCACCAGTCAAGGGTGAGTTTGGCTTCCAAGGCGGGCTTCACCAGGATCTCACCTCCACTGCCACTTGATGTAGGGCCTTTGGTTAGGTCAGCGTCGATGCAGAGAGGGGAGGAAGCCAACGGGCAGCTTGTACTTGTTCTTTTTGTCCCTGGCTAAGCTGGATTCATAGGTTATTGAGGAAGGAGGGGGAGGAGGTAGGAAAACAGCTCTAACCAGCTGGAACTCGATCTCTGCTAGCTGGACAGTTGCAGTTTGTCAAGTAGAAACAATGCCTAACTGTTCGCAGTGCGAGTAAACATGAGGGGAACAAAGCCTCAGCTGTACGCGTGTGTGCTTGTGAACCTCCTTGCACTTACTGGCCGTCCACGTGCTGGTCAGTGTGTGGCACGTATCTGTAACCGGGACAAAGGAGAGGGACAGGCAGGTGGCAACAGGCAGACGTAACCCTTCCACGCACTGGGAGACCTGCGCCGGCCCTGTGATACGCCCCGTGTGTCTGAAAGATTCCTGTATGGAGTGCCACATGCTCATGAAGGAGTTGGCAAGCAAGTTCAGATGAATCAGGACCAGCTACAGTTCCCTCACGGAGCTCTACATGCACACCAGCTGTCCCAGTGAGCCTTGTGAGCACAGCTAACCCACTTACTACCACGGGCGTTAGGACGGCGTGGTGTGAGGGTGCTACCCACGCACGTGGGTCTGCACACACCGCAGCACTGCCAGCTCTATCACCCGCTGTGCTGCTGGGGGAGTCTGAAATCCCCCTTTGATTTTGCACAGGGGAATGTCTCAGCCCTTTATCTTTGGTTAGTAAGGCACAGAGCTGGGGCTGCTGGGAGCAAATCCACTCCTCCGCTTCTTCACTCTCGGCACCCAACGCAGCTGCACTGTGAAAGCTGGAAATGGTGGGGTTGAGGCTTTATTTTCCAGTGTTGTTTTCAACTGTGGAGTCTCAAAACAGTGACATTGTGTAACTCATTTGCCACTGCTCCTAGTGATGGGAAGGAAGCACAAGGAGGATATGTCCCATGGTGCTGGAGTGAATTGGAAACAGAACTGTGGAGTTCTGGAGAAATGAAATAGATTGGTCCAATTAGCCTGACCGCTTAGTTGAAATTATTTTCTTCCTGTCAGAGTGTCAAGCATCTGCATCTGGAAAATGATGATATTAGGGAGAGAAAAGCGGTGGTGAGGGAGCACTGAAGTGTAGGACAGGGGAAAGGACTGCTGGGATGATAAAAGGAAGTACTGGAGCGATGGAGGTTGGATGCTCAGTTTAGTTCACTTGCAGGCCCTGAAGGATTTCTCATTCAGGGGAACTCGAGGTGAGTGTGTGCTCCAGCCTGGATACAGCACGGAGAATAACGTGTAAAGGAGTTGCCTTCCCCACGGGTGCAGGGACAGGCTGTGTGATTCAGTCCCTGCAAACGCAGCATTAAAATCCTCACTCATTTTCTGTCTGCTTTCCCAGGGGCTCGAGGAAGCCAAAGCACTCCGTCCTCCCCGCACGCCCAAGTCACACTGTTCTCTTGGAGGCCTTCAGCACTGAGGTCTCTGCTCTGCCCGTGGTCTCCTCCTCAGCTGCCACCTTTCTGTTTGTTCTGACCACAGAAAACGATGCCAAATGGCAGCATAAACTGATCCTTGGCTCACGGTACTTGGCAAACAACCTTGGAACTGATTAGCCTTTAACTTCACTTATCTGCTTAACAGCCCAGCTCTCTGAAGTAAAGAGATTGGTGCTGGTGCCAGCAGGCTCAGGAAGGGGATGCTGTATTGGCTCCTAGCGAATCTGTATCCCATGGTTTCCTCTAGGCCTGTAAGGAAAGCACATCACATGGCTGGAGGAGTAGTGGCTTATTTTCTGATGTTCATGGGACTAAGCTTGCCAAACTCCAAAGGCAAGTGAGGTTTCTGAAGCCCCGTTACAAACGTGAGGCTGGGAGCGTATAAATAGCCAAGGGTATGCTTTAATGGGTTCTAACAAACTGCCAGCACAAATGAGGCTAACACATCATGTGTGCACCAATGATGCACCCAAGCTGAGTTATCTTGAAGTTCAGGAGATGCATCCACAGCGCTCATGCAGCGAATGAGTTGTCTTTGATGCATCTGCCACAGATCCTTCCCAGTGTACTTCACTCACTCAGGCCAGCCCCATCCTTTAAGGCTTTTCCAGCCTGTTGCAAGTCTGGAGTTGTGCAGGCTGGGGACTGTGCTCGGTTGATCACTGTGGAAAAGCAAGCAGCTTTTGAAAACTTCCAAATTAAAAGAGGTAATTGTGTCAGAACTGAGAAATGGGGGCACTGCCAGGCTCCTGTCGCTGAGCAGAGCGGGGGGAGGAGGGGGACACGGAGAGGCCGCACAATGGCAGTGGGTGGCTAGTCCTCGTGTGGAGCAAGACCGTCTCCTGGCAACATGTGGCAGTCAGTGGACAGAGCAAAAGGAGCCCAAATGAGGTGCCAGGGCCCATTACAAGTGTTTTGGAGAAATTTGCCACTCACTTATTGCAGCCCTGCCCAGTTTATTAACTATGCTTCCTTCTGATGCAATCCTGGCTGCCATGGAAGTGCTGATGAGCAGTGTGTGTGGGGCTCAGATCTGCCCACGAAGAGCCGGGCAGTGCTGTCCCTTGGCCTGCTTCTGGATCAGTTCCTTGGCCATGACATTTTGCTGCCAAGCATTTGGTTGCCATGCCAACTTTTCAGCCTTAAATCATAATCTAAGCACAGCAGGAGGCCAAAAAGCCTTTTCAGGTCTAGCTCCTGTTCTGTGCCCATTGATCACACAGGTGGTTGTGTAAGCAGGACTGGCCAGGCGCTCCGATGGCTGGTCAGCAACGGCCCGGATGAAAACTTAGCAGTCGGGTGATGAGGGATCCCTTTGGAAATGGGTACAGGAGTTACCAGGAGCAATGCCTGGGAGACTTCTGGCTCCTCTGGAGCCAAGCCCCTCTGGACTGTCAAAGACAGGCTTCAGGTTGTCAGGATCAAGGGAAGTCACTGTGTGGAATGAGCACGTACTTAACTTGCTCTCACTCTCCAATCCCATTCAAGAATATGCTAGCAACTGCAAAACTGAACTGCACTGCAGGCATCAAATGAAGGGGAGCCTAACACTGCATCTCCTTCAAACCTTTTATCTCAAGTATTTGTAAACAAAAGGGCTCCAAAGGGCTCAGTTTGTCCCTAAAAGGGAAATAGTCCAAAGTCATGTAAAATGCAAGATCTGCTAAAGGACACAGTTCCCACACCAGTAGATGACACTGGGAGAGGTTTTGTAAAAACAAATTCTGTGGCACTTTATGGGAGCTCTGGTTGTGAAGCAAGACTGCTGTACCAACACAAAATAAAGACTGTGCTTTGAGTGTCCAAATCCTGTTTGCTTTTGAAGCTAAAAATACCTATTCAAAGGTTCCAAAGATGCTCCCACTTAAAAACACATGTTCTTAAAGAAAGCACTAATTATGTGGTGGATGTTAACTGTAAAGGCACATGTCGGGAAGCTCTCATTTCATGCTCACTACGTAAGTGTAGTTCAGTAGCTTGGACGTGGTTTGTTCCTTTCAAACCCAGAAACAGTTTGGTGAAGCATAAGCAGCAAAAGGATTCGGTAGCTTGATCGTAATTGCAAGTGAAAGCTGGCATGCTAGTTGTATGTGTATTTTGATGTCTTCAGCTTTCATCTACGATGTACAAAGAGTCTCAAGCAAAATCGTCCTTTCAGTTTGACTCTCTTCCACCTGCACTTTTATACTGTTAATCAATGAATATTGAATTATTAACACCTTGGATGAATTTTAATGCAATATATAGAGGCTTTCATTACAGATATGAAGTGGGACTTTGACTTCAAATGCTCTAAGTCATAATTGCCAGCCCTCACATATCATTGTGTAGCCCTCCAGTGCTTGGTTCTTTTCTTACAGTCTAACCTTCTGTGTTAATACACTGACAGGAAAAATCATAGCTACCATGTTGAAAAGAACAAAGCAAAAAGCTTCAGAAATGTGGCTGACGCTTACCTTCAGCACTCAGAAGAGTATTAGAGGGATAACACTCCCCCATCCCCAATATTTTATCAGTGTTGTTCGACTTATCAATGACTGCATTCTGAAAGGTTGATATTGGCAGCTATGAATGCGAGCCCCTGGCAGAGGCTGCTGGGGTTTTGCCACAGCTTTTGGCATAGCAGAGTGGGGCCTTGGTGACAGTTGACACTCAGGACAAGGCTTCCTACTTGACTTTGTTAATTACTCTCCTCCTGATTTGCAGTGTAATATGGTGCTGAAAACACTGGGAGAACTGAGAGGAAATACCTGTACTGCAGCACGGAGTCACCACTGGTGTGTGCACTTCGGCAACCACTGTTTTCCACACCTGGAAGATGGTTTGTGCAGCTGCTAAAGCCAGAGAGCCCTCCACTTTTTTTAGGCCTGATTTGTTTCCCAGGACTCCTTACAGGCAGCGTGCTGGGCCAATACACAGCACCCAGCTGTGATTCTGCAGGGCTCCCAGTCCCAGGCCGCACAAGGGAAACACTCAGTTACCAGTGACAGAAGGCACTGCTGGCAGTGTGAGGGTCTCCTCACTTGCAGGCCAGTGTTCCATCCCCTGGTCAGCACTACATCTTTGCATCAGGGCTCTGGTGAGCTCATACAGAAATGCTGCAATGCAGAGGGAGGGGCTGTATGGAGGGAGGTGGGGGGTTTCTTACTGTATAAAGAAAGAAATGTCACCAGGCAAAAATTCCATTGGAGGAAAAAGGAACTGAGAAGGAGATTGCCTTTATGCAGCAGCTCTGTTGCTCTGTTTTGCAGAGATGTTGGCATGATTACAGAAGTCTAAGGAGGATCAAAGAGGCAGTCTTGCAGATGACAGCAGCTCTTGCCAAATCCTACTTCTTCATAGCCTTTGCTTCAGGGAACTCTGACAGCGTGCTAGAGCTCTATACTTATCGTGTGGTAGGTTAAAGGAAAACTTGTCTTGCAGGCTTCACTGTGTAAGTGCTTGCTTATAACCTGTTTGCCTGAAAGGTTATACACTTTTATACACCTGATTACGGGGACAGCTTTGATATGTCTTCCAAGGCCTCCTGGACGTGGGACCTTTGGGAGAAACGGGATGACAAGCAAGAGGCTGCAGGAGGCAGAACTATCCTGTGGGACTGGGCTGTTTGCATGGCTGATCACCAGTAATCCTTCACTAAAGCTAGCTTCAAGACAAACTCCAAAAATCTTGTGGGGGCAGAGCCAGGCAGAACTGCCACAAGCTTTAACTAGAAGGTATCATAATCCTCAGCATGTAAATCAAAGCATGAACAGAAATACCATCTCAGTAAGGAATCATGGCTAACCCTGATGTCAGTATCTTGGTAGGTGGAAGAGATGGCTACAGCTGGTTAGCATGGCTGGTTACATCCTGAAATAGGTGGGAAGCCATGCACCAAACGGGACCTAGAAGCTAGCAGCAGTGCTGTACTTGCATCACTAAGAGGTGGTCCGTTACCAGCTGGAGGGAGAAGGGTTTTGCTCCAGCATCACCTGTTACCAAACAGTTGAGCTCCATGGAGTTGGGATGATTTTTGTTTTTTCAGGCTGAAAAAGGACTATCTCCAGCTGGTACAAAGGACTTGCTGGACATTAGGCTCCTGAAGGCTTTTTTGAAAAGTACTTGTTGGAAAGGTGCACCCATTTCGTCCGTGTGTGCTTCCCAATGTCTTTGTAGCAGCTCTCCGTAAGGCTCTCAGGCAGCAGGTCCTCCTTTTGCACAGGATAAGGGTAAATTTTCTCTCCAGCAGCTGGCATCGCGCTGTGGTTGGGATTTAGGGTGAGAAGGATGTTGGTAACACACTGATGATTTCAGTTGTTGTCAGGTAGTCGTGGTGCCCACACTAAGCCAAGGACATTTCGGCTTCCTGGGCCCCTCCAGGTGCAGGAGAGACCAGGAGAGTAGAGCCAGGACAGCTGACCCAGGCTGGCCCAAGGGACCTTCCTGCTGCATAACGTCATGCTCTGGAAAAACCTGGGGAAGCGAGCCACGATGTGGGATCACTGCTCAGAAACAGGCTGGGCATTGGCAGTTTTTCCTCATGGGTAGTGAGCAATTGTGTTTGTGCATCACGTGGATGATGATGATGATGATGATGATGATGATGATGATTTCCTTTGTTATCCTATTAAACTGTCTTGATCTCAACCCACCAGATTCTTGGTGCTCAGTTACTGGCTGGAGCTAAACTGGGCACACGGTCCAACCACTGAATGGCAGAACACTGGAGAGGGGCAACTTCCAGGGAAGGAACAGAAATACTGAAACCCACCAACGGCTCCTCAGTGAAACTCACTCACTGAAGAGGAAGCTGTCCTTGGGCAAGGCTCTGCACTCTGTCTCTGTCCTCTCAGCAGGGAAGCAAGTCTGGTTTTCAGCCCTTGCAAAATGCTGCATGGCACTTGACCTGACTGATGTGGACAGGAGTGGGAGGGCAGCGAGTGGGCCCGGTAGTGGGCTTGGTTCTAGCTGAGCCGCATGGTGGGGAGTATGTTGCATCTTTAGTATGTAAACTAGTATCAGCAGGCAGATAATATCTCAGTGGTAAGGCATACAGGCTTTATTCCAGTCTCACATGCAAACAGCAAATGCAAAACCAAGGACTGCATGGGCTATGTAACCAGTCAGACTGTCCAAAGTCAGCTGGTGCTTGTGGGATAGGAGGGGTGGTGATGAAATATTTCAATCCTGAGGGAAGGAGCGAGGTGGCACTGGGAAAAGGGTCTGGCTAGGGAATGAGAAATAACCTACAAGTAACGTGCTTGCTCTTGAGCCAGGGAAAAGAAGGAGGATGGGGGAGAATGTGGGGCTGGGCAAGAACTGTATTCTGAATACAGACTTGCACCTTTGTTTTCACCTCTAGAAGAAAGGAGCAATTGAAGCTGATCACCATTCTGTATTTCCTATAGACTACAAGATCAGTCTCAAAGGGATCTCACAAGCTCATCCTGTTTCTTCTCATCCTCCAGAGCAGGATTAACTATATCCATTTTTCTGACCTGTTACAGAAACATCCCGGTGCTGGAAATATCATCATCTCCCCAGGCAACTCATTCAATACTTAATTATCCTTGCAGCTGCAAATTTTGTCCCTGATGTTTAACCTAAATTTAATTTGGTTTCATTTAGGTACCCCTTTATCTGCCCTGATGAAAGGAAACATGGCAGCACAGACTGTCCCCTTCCCATTTGCTGCTTTACAGGCTATGTACTGACTCTGCTTTCTCTTTTCTGGGCTAAACAGCTCCTTCCACTCGAGGAAGGCCATGTGGTTTCCAGATGGCCAATGGTTCTCACTGACATCCTCTGGAGTTGTCCCTGTTTGTCCACACAATGTTTTAAAGTGCAGTATGCAGCTCGGCCACAGCACTCCTGTGGATACGAACAGCAGGGAAGGGTTACTGCACAGCTCTTGCAGCCTCTACCCTTGTCTAACATACCCCTACCGAGTACCTGCCCCTGGTCAAAACCAGGCGGTTCAGCTGACTTGGGACCAGTCGTGATCTGCTGTAACGCTGGAGCCCTTCCTCGGAACGGGGGGCACTGGTCGCCTCCCTTGCCCTGCTCCAGCACAGGGAGTGCTTTGCTCTTGTTTGGCCCCGGCTGCACCCCTGTTTTTCAAGTCCCCTTTCTAATTGTTCCACTGTGGTACATGCAGGCCTCCTGGCTCAGTGTCATGTTGTGGCAGCTTCATCTCTGTCTGCTTTTTTTTCATTAGAAGTATCACCCAGATTTTATGCAGAAATATTTAACAGTACTGGGGTAGGACAATACTCCTCTAGAAACTCGCAAAAGACATTCTTAATAATCTTATTAATTATTAATAACTAGAGTTTGCTAGCAGTTTATGCACTTCTATCAAAATATTTTCCCATATACTGTTTCTTTTGCTTGCTTAAACCTGAGCCAGCCAGGTCAGGGCCAGAAAGAGAATGCCGCCCTGCCCTCACTCACCCATACACCCTCCATGGAGTCCCCAGGACATGACTCCCAGCAGCTGCTGCATTCCAGGCAGCTGTGCTGACCCTCACATGCCTACAGACTTCGGCTTACTGGGATTTACCTGAGGTGCAAGAGCAGGAAAACAGGTGTTTGGGGAGCTGTGGTGCTCTTAGCAATTCGCATTCCAACTAAACCTAACGGCAATTTTTGGGGCTAGGAAAAGGTACTTCTTGGGCTGTGGGGCACATGCCCTGGCAAATAACTGGAAATGCTGTTGTGCAACAGGAGTGTGAGCTCTGTTAAAGGTACATTTGTTATATGGCAGCGTACCAGGCCAGCCTGCTCTTCCTTCTCAGGAGATGTTAGTTCAGATGTCGTAGCACTCCTTGCCAAGCTGTGATGCTAGTATTATTATTTCTCCAAGGCTTAAACCAAACCCACTGTGTGACTGCCCAGACTAAATGAGAAGATGTCACTTTGCAGCATTTCTCAGCAGCTGGATCAGAGCCCAGTTTCTTTTGTGGCTGCTGAGTAAAGGATTCAGCGTTTCACAGAATCCTTGGGGTTTTTTCTTAGCCAGAGTCTCAGGCTTCTCTAGAAACAAGTTTATCTCTCTCAGTAGTCTGCCCATGAGGAAGAGGACCTTAGGTGACTGGTGGAGCGCTGCGCCAGTCCCCTTGGTCACTGGAGCGGCTCTGGGTAAGAAAAGGGAGCACGTTGCTTCCACAAGAAATCCACTGCCCTGTACGGATCGATTGTCACAGGCCTGCCCCAGCTATGTCTATCGAGCTTAGGGAATATAACACCAGGATTTACCTTTGTGTGCTTCAGAGTTCCAGGAACCTTGTGATGCCGAATGCAGGGTAGGTTGCCCCTTGTGCTACCGAAGGGGAATGTGAGAGGTGAGAGATGCAAGCAGCGCTGAATCTGAATGTGCATCCAAAAAGCAGCGCTCCTGAGAGCTGACTGCTGAGGGGGATGCCTCTTACCCCCTCTGTAACACACTGTGGAGAATAGTCTTCTCATGGGCTCTGGAACACAGGGAGCAGTGTGTATCCTCTGTCTTGCCCCTGCCTTTCCTCCTCCATCCAACATGTGTGCTTGTCTACTCCAGTGAACTCTGAGATGAGCTGTAAAGAAGGGAGAAGATAGTGATGAGTTCCTGGCCTTTTGTACCCCACCCAGTTCTCGCTCTGTTTCCTTTTATTCACGTCCAACGCCACTGACTAAGTCTAGGGTTGACCTTAAACCTCCCCAGAATTAGGGCTGTGGTTTAGAAATTGCTTTAGAATCCTCTGAAGTACAGAACCCAAACTCCAAATAAAATATGAACTCCCACAGCAGCACATGTTGCTTTCAGTCCCATAAGAAAGTGATGACCTGTCATGCCTCTGTTTCATCTTCATGGGACACTCCTGGAACAGCAATCACCAGCTGTCTTACAACAGACCATGGTTGCCTGCACACACCCAAGGTAATGGCAGGAAGGCTTCTAGATGCCTTCCAAGTCCAAGATAGAAGGTATCTGCCTTCCAGGGAATGGTCCTTTAATTGGAAGGCAGTCAGCTATGTTACCCAGTGACTGATCCTGCCTCTTTGCTCTGGCAGTAGATGATCTCATGCAGCTTTCACTTCATTTTCTGGAGGATTTTGTGCTTTGCAGAGGAAAAAATATCCTTTGTTATGTCAGTTTAAGAATGTGAAGCTACTGAGAGGTGTGGCAGGTCGGTATTACTGACTCGATCACTGCAAACCACAAATCTCATGTGAGCTGTTCCTTGTCTGAAAGAGCAGCTCTGGAAATCTTATAATTAAGGAGAGATTTCTGGGGAATTTTAAATAGGCCTCTTTCATGATAGTGAACAGAAGATGAAAAACTGAATCCTAGAAGCACTAAATCCAGTAAGCTAAGAAATGTCCCTGCTTGAAGAAAGAAAAAAACCACTTTGCTTTGGGTGGTAGTTGGGACTCCCTGGCTCAACAATGACTTAAATCCGTGGCCTGCCTAGAAAACTAGTTGAGATAGTTGGCAGCATCGAGGCTTTTGATGCAGGGTGAAAGATTTCTTGGGTTTTGGTTGGGATTTTTTAATTAAAAGAGGTAGCCCCTGAATATTTACATAACCCTTGCTAAAGAAGTCACCATAGTATAGTGAATGTAACCATTTGTTGTCTGTAACATTTCTGCCCTGCTACAACCATCGGTGCAGAAATGCTGTCCGCCCCATAGGAACGCTTTGGCACCCTAAATTCCTTGGCAGGGGCTGAACTCAGAGCAGAGTTACTGCTCTGTGGCAGCACTCCTCTCTCCCTCACAGTTGCTTCCAGCTGTCCCTTGAAGAGAAGGATTTTGATGCTATTTCCCAGCTGACGGGCAGCTGGGGTGGACAAAGAATGTCCCTGTCAAAACAAGCCTAAGGCCTTCTCATGTTCATTTTCTTATTCACAGTTTTGCACTGTGCTTTATTGAGGAGTTTCTCAAAAAGTCTATTTTTAGGCAGGAACTTATGTTAGATTTTGAAATGCAATCCTAGTCCTAAAATAGACTGTTTTCAAAAAAAAGGTGGGGGGAACTCCCCATACAGAATCAAAGTGTTGAGCAGTTCCGTGGAAGTCTTTCTCAAGAAAACCCCAGCAGCTGACAAGCAGAAAGTTTTCTTTTCTTTTTTTTTTTTTTTAACTATCAATGCTTAACTGTGCAAGTCAACATTTCAGCTAGATTTACTTGCACGCATCCTGGAAACAAACTCTTTCTGGGTTAATTAGCATCTCTCACAGGTGAGATGACAGCAGAATAAAATTCTGCATGCTGTGAGTAACGGTACGGCGACCCATTCCTTGACAACACAAGATGAGAAGAGTCTCACATCTTACTTTATTTGCTCCTCAGCTCCAGGAGGAGCAGAGAACCAGGAGACTCTCCTCGTGCGTAGTCAGCGGCCCTGGACACTCACAGAAAAGAAACAAAACCAAACAGATAACTTCATGTATGGGCTCACTTTGCAGGGTGAAGCTTACACACAAACAGGGAACTCAGGGAATGACTGTGTATGGAAGCAGGTGTTAGATTGAAGCTCAGGTCGGTGGCCCAAATAGTTTTTTAACAAGTTACTCACATTGCAACATGACCTGAACAGCTGCCCTGTTTCTGACCGGGGCTGAACACTTCTGCCTCCCACACGGTGCAGCTCTAGGAGTTGTTACTGATACAGTAGTTGCTGTAACTTCAAACTTGCTTCCAAACCAGTACGGCACGCACAAACTGCTTTAAGATGTGAATCTCATTGTCCACTCTGGAGCTGATGGAAAATAAAACATCTCCATGGAAACGGTGTCTTTTTCATTGTAATGCTTTTATTTCACCAATGTGGACTTGATTACTGATGGAGGTGAAATGCAGTAAGTGTTTAGGGAGATGTTTCTTTCTGATGGATCACTAGAAACAGCCTCACAGGAGCGAATCTGGCCCTACTTCTTCCAGTGCCTTTAAGCAATTATTTTTTTCTCTTGAGAAAAGTTATAAAGCAACTGTGGATCCTTGCAGGGCTTCAAACACTGGAACTACACCATTCTTTACAAAAGGGACTTTAATTGCATGTCATTTGCAGCACTGCTCTAGTCGACCTTTGGTTTATCTTCTGTCCAAATGCGACACATTGATGTGTCCTGCTTGGCTGCACATTTACATCTGCACGCGTTCTATAGCAATTAGCTGCTTCTCTCTTCTCCCTCTCCCTTCCCCCTTTCTTTCATTTCACTGTTTAAGCTTCTCAAGTCGTCTGCTTCTTGTCCAAAACTCACTGAATACACTTTTGCAAAGCACTCTAACAGAAACAGGTACCTAAAACTGCTGGGTCTCTGCTACCCTCCCGACTGCTGCAGCTCCCAGAGCACAGAACTTCCAAATGAGCCCATCAGATGGAGCGTTGCTATTTTTCGACTGTTTTCGCTGTGTGTCAAGTCTTGACACTGAGCCAGTCTGAATTGGCAGCAGATCTCTGGAATAAGCCATGGGGAAAGCAGCAAAACACAGCCATTTATCTTTGAAACAAAGGCACCGAAGATGGAATGTCTGATTCTCTCCTCATTTAGGCTGGTGTAAAGCAGGCGCAGCTCCTCTGAAATGGAGAACACAGCTGCAGAAAGGAAGAACTCAGCTCCTTCGCTGTGTGCTGCCGCAAAAGTGAAACAGCAATTTTGTATGACAGAAAGAGATCTCCTACTTCACTGGGTGGGAGGGCAGAACAGCAAAACCCGAAGATTTGATGTCCCTTAGACATCTTTTTTGGATTGATTGGGTTTTTTAAGGCGTACACTCCCTTGCTGCCAGTGTAATTCCATGATCTGTGAGAGTTTCTCTAGATTAGCAATGGTGATGCTGACAGAGTTTGGTTAATGCTATTCAGTTCTTGTGACAGCAGGATTTCTTGTCTTAAAAAGTGACAGACTTCAGTAATTTGCAAAATGTTGTTTATGCTTTTTGCAAGTGAGTGGGGATCGCCTTTTCACCCCTTCTATCCTAAGAGCAGTGCAGAGTAACTAATGACCTAGTGATGTTTTGCTGGCTCGGTGCTGGTGTGAGCTCAGACCCTGTGCTTAAAACTTTCCAGCATTCAGAAGGGTGCTATTTTGAAACAATCTGGTCATGACTGCCAGTACGAACGCCGCGGAAGTGAGAAAATGCTGAGGAAGTAAAATGAGCTGCTGAATGACACAGATCTCATCAGAGCTTAAAGGGAAACTCCAAGGTTTCAGAAGAGCTGTTTTGAGCAGCTGATGACTCAGTGACACCTGTGATACACAAGTCATCTAATACAGGCGAATACAGGCACGGATCCTGTACTTATTCAACTCGTTACCAGGCGCAAGTCCTACTGAGATCACTAAGTGGGGCTTGAGAGATATGTATCCCTTTCCAGTTTACATGGAGGTGGTCCACATCTTTGTGCAAGACAGGGATCTTCCCAGCATCACCCAGTGAATCGGCAGCAGAGACTGGGTAGACAGCATTCCGTGTCTCCGAGGCTGGAGTACAGTGCGGGCTGCTGGCAGCTTTACACTGTGAGCCCACACACGTGGTGGTGTGTGGTTTGCAGGATTACTTTGCTTCAGCTCTCGTGGTCACCTTGTTACATAAGAAATGCCACTTGTCTCTGCGTGCTTATACACACACGTAAGTAAACTGAGCACCAGAGGAAAGGAGAAACCCTAGAGGCAATTCAAGGCGAGCTAAAGGAGAACCAAATTTTTAGTTCAAATATTACTGATCAGTCTTAAAGCAAGTCTTGTCTGTTTTGGGGCTTCAGCATCAGTTTTCTGTCCGGGGATAAGTGATATGGGTGACAGAACTCTGGTGACGATGCTGTATGTCACACTGAAAAAGAGGAGAAGAGTTTGTTTGTTGCCAGGTGCTGTGAAATGCACTAAAGCAGTATAACCATAACCATATCATCACTTTCAGCTTTGTCTGGTTGATGTGAACTGATCTGACACAAAGACCAACCACTAACAGACAAACTATGCTTTCCAGTGCATAACTGTTTTGCTCATCTCCAGCATGAAAAAAACCGTGGATTTTTTCTCTCCTTTTATTTTACAAAACTGCAGCAGCACAAATGCTGAAATGGGCCCTGCACTAAGTGCCATACAAAGAAATGGAGAGCTTTTGCCCGAAAAAAGCCACTGCAAGGTGAGCACAGGGGAAAACCGAGTTTTTAAAACACAACTTAAGCCAGGAAGGTAGCAGCAACACAACTTGTGTTATGTCCTAGTTAAGTTATCTTTAACTCCACAATTGTGTAGGCAGTGGCTTGAGTGAGAAGCTCTGCTACAGGGGGAAGAGAAGTGGTGTAAGCTTAAGGGAAGCAAGCAGGACAAAAAAGGCAGAGGAGAGAGAGATGTGGATTGTATTGTGCTTCCCTATTAGGGTAGTGCATTAGAGGGTAAGAGAAATGGGTTATTTAAAAGCAATACTTTGAAGATGAACTCTTTCCTTTCACAGCATTTGCAGTGTTATAAGAAAACATGGCTTGTCTACCCAATTAGGAGCTGGGTGGTTCCCTGGGGGAAAACCCGTCCTACCAAAGAAAAGAGGAGCTCTGCAGGCACCTGCAACAGACTGTTCTGGAGGTGGTTAAGCTGCTGCAGCTTCTCACATGGAGGTTTCTGGGGTAGGAAGGGCTGTCAGGTACGCGCAGCAGCTCACTTCACAGTGCGATTACCCAGAGAGTTGAACTAGCCTAGGTTAAGGATGGTATGTCACCATGTGAGAACTGAGCCCCAGAGGGGAAACCCAGAGACAGCTACACCTGAAAATGGGATTGCCTTCAGCAACTTCTGTACTGCTAAGCTTATGTCTCAGCTTGGAAAGGACCACTTGACCCTGTAGTTTTAAGAACAGACTGAGCTGGAAAATCAGAGTTTGCTAATCTTTATCTACTCTGTGCCTTGTGGTTCTGAGATCAGGCAGTACACATGGTGAGAATTAAAAAAGGACTAAGAAAATAGACCACATGCCCTAGACCTTACATGTCAGACCAGGCAGATGTCTATGAGTTGCTGTATATTTATTCAAGTAAGTAAATTTTTACTGGTTTTGGCTTTCAGGAAGGGAAGTGGGGACACCCTGAGGAACTGTCTGTGTCTTTTGGCACTATCCAGTTTTGAAGAAATTTCTTAATTTACCATATAAAATAATAACTGAGCTGCACATTTTTCATTTGGACATGTGAAGGCAAAAATAATTGTGCTTTGCATTAGTAGGCCAAGATGGTGTAACACTTCTGCTGCCTGGGTTAATTTTTAATTTGGGTTAAAGAAGTTCTGTTGCACCGTGTTGGGTGGTTTGCAAAGCTGCATCACAGACTTATCTCTGTTCCCAGTAAAGGATGAGGATAATTTTGGCCATGTCTAGACAGCGGCATGAGACAGAATGTTGGCATGTGCCATGACAACCTTCCATTTGAAAACAAGGTCAGCGAGGGCTTCTGGCATTGCTGAAGATAATTATCTATCTGAAGGGGTTTAGCAGTATCAACAGACAGAATTTTTTATACGAAGCAGGTTCAATATGAAGATGTGGTTTAACCAGCTATTTATTTGTTTCACTTGGTGCCTCTTCCAGGGAAAAGAGCAAAAATCGTTTCCTTTTACTCTGCAATGTGACTAGAACATCATTTCCATGCCAGTAGGGCAAATGAGTGATATCACAGACAAGAGAAAATAGAGGATGTTTTCTTTAAGAAATATTTGGCACGCAGAACAGTAAAACCTCTGTGTGAAAATCTGGCAGCTCACCTTAAGGCATCTTAAAACATGCGAGCGAGCACATCAGCAACTTCCTGTTGCTGGCAGTGCTGTTTAAGTGTACCCTGACAGTATGGAGAGATAATGCAAAGCCCATCTGGAAAGCATGCAACAGCCTCTTCAGAAAGCACTTTGCCTTGGAACAAATCACATCCTATTGCTCTTGAAAAGCAGAGGACTATGAGAGCAAATTGTCTTCAGAGCTGCTGTTCCTGTGGCAAGAGATGGGAGATCATTTCCTCCCACTATGAACACGACTCTTCCTCATATTCGCAGACTTCATGGTGGGGAAGTAAATTGATGCATACATCATTTTTTTTCCAGCGCAGGCAGCCAGATCCCCGCCTTGGGAGTCGCATCTCACTGCAGGCTGGCTGCAGAAGCAGGAGAGGGCCTGCATCTCCTCACTGTGAGTCCCATGCACAGTCCACTCCGCTATGAACTCCTCTACCTTAAATTCCCTGTGTACTGCAAAGTGAGGTGAATACATAAGTCTTGTCTCTGCAGCCTGCATTCTTCACAAACTAGAAGTCTAGTGATTGTGAGCATGAAAAGAGTATAGCCTGAAAAGAGCTTGCAAATAACACTTTTTTTCCCAATGCAGTCCTGTCAAAGAAGTTGTGATCAAGGGAGAAACTGAAAGCAGCACTCCCTGAAGGGACAGAAATGCTGTGACTTCTAAAAGTGATTTTCAGGAGCAGTTACCACACTGAAGAGGTACAGAGCAGCATTCCCTAAGTTTGACAGCTACTCTGCATTTACAGCCCCACCAAAAGACTTTTTTTTCTCTTGTTTTCTCTTTTGGCAACTTCATTATCAGAATAAAATGTTTTAGGCATGACTGCTGCTTGTTTGGTCCCTCTTGTTGAGACCCAATTCTGAGATGCCGTCAGGGAAGCAAGAAGTGCTGCCCCTCAGTCAAGCTCCTGTTCCGAGGTCCTAGTGCCACTGCAGTTCTGCAAGACAGTGTTCATACTGATCTGAACCCTGTGGGATAATTTCAATTGGGCTGGGGAGTCATTAGCCCATGGCAAATTAAAAAAGAGACCGTGCTTGTCTGATCCTCGCTAACAGACCAAGACTGTAGGATCCCTAGTAGCACTGCTGCATCATCTGATACTGTGGCAAATAATTGTGCAAGTCCTGTGGCTTGGGCTTGGAAGGCACACCTCAATTTGCTTTTGCTGCTGCTACTTGCAACATGAATCCCTCAGGAGAGAGGAGTTACGAAGAGTTACAGGGGAACTGCAGGACAGAGAGTCAAGATGAAGGGATGGAAGCAGAGGGCAAAGCACAAAATGTACGTGCACATGAAGGGAAAAGAGTGACAATGCAAACAACTGAAGAGAAGGGCGACACAGAAAAGCCTGGGATCAAGTGCTGTAACGTTCAAGAAAGTACAGCCAAGTAAGACCAACAAAGGAGGAGGGAGTGATAATCGATGGGGTTTTCTCCTTGGAATGCTTCTGTGAAGAGCTATCCTAAATATTCTCTTAAGGGAGGAAGGGTGGGAACAAGAGGAAGTGATTTTCTTAGGAAGATTGGAGGCTCTGTCCCCTTTATGCACTTCTGACCTCCCATCTCTTCTGCGCCCCACATTGTAAGCATCCTAATTATTATCAAACTGATTGCCCTACCCACTGAGATATTTCACCCTTCCTCCTTAATGCTACAAGGCATTTTCCCCTTCTAGGCAAAACCATCCTGTCTGTGTTGTTATGGACAAGGGTCTTTTCATTCCAAGACTCAGTGAGCTATTTTGGCCAAGCACGCTGAATGAAGCATTTATTGCTTTCCTTCTATTGCAGCTTCCTTTTACAGGACAGTCCATTTTTAAAAAGCTGAGATTAAATAACCCAGGAAATGCTGAACCAAAATATTCCAAAGAAATTTCTCATCATAGTGTATAAGACATTCCATGATGCTATCTCGTCAGGGACACTGATACTCCTGCTGAGTCTGAGGTAGATGAGGCTCAGGAGACATACATGTTAAAACACTCTGCTTAAAATGAAACAAATGTGTTTAGATGAAAAGGTGGCATGGAAGGAATCCAGCTCTGGAAAGAACTTTAGATGGCAGAGAAGGGCTTGGTTAATCTCCTTGGGAATAAACAACTTCTATGTGTGCATTGTAAAAAAAGCCTTTGAAATCAGGTTATTTTGGAAAGTATCTCTTTAGAGAGATCTGTGTAGGCTAAGTAAACTCACTTCTTATCAACTCTGTAATAGCTCCCCTGGGACTCGATCTTGTGGTACAAAGCACATGCCTTCCTCATGGTCAGTTTCTGAAGAATCACAGAATCACAGAATTGTAGGGGTTAGAAGGGACCTCGAGAGCTCATCGGGTCCAACCCCCCTGCCAAAGCAGGCTCCCTAGCACATACTGCACAGATAGGTGTCCAGACAAGTCTTGAATATCTCCAGAGAAGGAGATTCCACCACCTCCCTGGGCAGCCTATTCCAGTGCTCTGTCACCCTCACTGTGTAAAAGTTCTTCCGCATGTTGAAACAGAGGCGCTGGAAATTAGTGGGACGAGGTAACTCACTGTAAGTTACACACTGAGCAGGAGGGATTTGGTCTTCTGTCTCCTCCCAGCTTTATGTCCAGCTGGAGCATCATCAGTACAGAGAGCGAGCCAGTCACTGGCCCTGTCCCTTGTAAAGTGCCCTGCTCTATGCTTGCTGCATTTCAGCACTTTGGGGTCTTCTGAAGGCAACAGTACCCACATGCTTTTGGGCACAGTGGCAGACAGGGGCTCGAGGGGAGTTAGTTTGAAACCTGCTATTGCTGTACTGTCAGCTTGCTTTTAAGAAAACTGCGTTACGTGAAAATCAACATACTTCAAGAATTTATCTGCGGGCATGTTTTGTACCAGGGTTGCTCCCTCTCCACCCAACATGAGTCTAGGGCATCATGTCGAGGCTTGCATCAACATGCAGAGCCACTCAGGAGTGCAGTACGTATTGCTTGCCCAGATGGAGTTCACTGACAAGTCAGGCAGAAAGACGTACCTCGAGTCAGAGCTGGAACAGGATTTGTGTGCTGATAGCAAATTTGGAAACAGCCATGTGCAAACACACATCGCTGGGTTCTACAGCCTCATGCTGGTCTACAGCACCGTGCAGATTTAACTGGCTTCATGAGATAGGTGAGAAAGCCCATAAAACCCAGGCCAGTGGTGGTGTGAAGTCTGCAGTAACAGTGTGCCATCACTGCGTTGGAAGACACCTGCGCAGGGAAGGTACTCAGGCCTTATGGCCTTATCCCTGGCTATCTTAATGCTTCTCTCCTGGAAGAAGGTCAGCTGGCTTTGTTGCTTGTGTCTGAAAGCAGTATCAACCCTAAAGTGGGATTTAGGGCTCAGGCTCCCATGGCAGCATGCTTTGGCTGGGAAGCAGCTCCTCTGTGTGACCCTGTCACTTCCAGTGCCCTCAAACACGTAGGGACTGCTCTTCCCCTTCCTCCCCTGAGTGCTTGTTTCCTCAAAGCACTGCAAAGCCCGACAGCAGCTGAATGTTCCCTCTCAGTCAGCACACCCTTCCCCCCACTTGTTTCCTTGCTTTATCCCACACTTTTGGTGCAACTAACTTGAACTTAATTCTTAGAAGAACTGAGATTAAGTTGTGGAAGTATTAGTTCTGATAACCCCATGATCTTCTTTGCTTTCAGCTGCAGGGCTGCTGTCTTCACGCATTCATTCACAGAACGATTCAAGGAGCTATGTGCTTTCCCAATATGAGAAATTATGCTCCTTCAAAAGAGTTTGGCAAACATTGTGAGGCGGAAGCCGGAGGAGAGGGAAAACTAAACAAAGAACAAGTTAACAGCAAACCTGACTGCCTCTAAGACTGATAGGAATATGGAAAGGGCAGGGTTTCTTCATGCACATACTGCACATTTTGCTCCCCTTTATTTGTTAAAGGAACTCCTCCTGTTTGGATGACTTAGAGCCAATGTAGTATTTGTGGAAATCTGACCATTTTCTATTGCCTGGATCTGGGGAATCAGGAGAGGAAGGGCATCTAATTTTTTCAACCTCAGTGTTTCTTTTATCAAGTCTGATATTTTCTTTGCTATCTTTTTTGAAGATAGTAAGAATCCTTAAGTCTGGAAATAGTAACAAGTCTCTATGCACATACATATAGTGCCTGTACAAAACTAATTTCTGCAAATTGAGAGCGTGAGCTTATATAAACACACACTTCATAGCAGCATCACAGGCAAACAGAGCCTTAGACTTTAAATGAAAACAAAGAAAGAAAATCTTTGCCAACCTTATCCAGCTCTGCCCAAATGGTACGCACTAACAAAGGTTTACTTTTCTTTTTGGAATCGATGCTTGCTGGGGAATGAAGAAAACACTGTGCTGTGGGAAGGATAAACCAAGACAGCTGTTTAAATTGCTTACAGTATTAAGCTGTTCTTTGTACTTTTGTTTTATTGTTTGTGCTTTTTTTTACTGTAGTTGCCTAACATTGACCAGTGTGTAAGGATACCAAACAAACAGCTGGAATTATATTTGTGAACATGGCTTAATTCTCCCCTTGAGCAGGCAGTGGAAGGAGGAAAGAAGTTTAAGATGCACTGCCTGGTTTAATCACTGTAAGCTTGGCTGAGCAAAGGGAGCTTTGCTTGTTACTAGGATAGCAATCAAGGACACAAAAAACAGTGTAACAGAAGCTAGCTTGTGCGTTGATACTAGCCCAGAGACATCGGAGACATCAATCTTCATAGCTCAAAGTATAAATGGTTCACAGGAGGTCAAGTAGTAATTTCTATTTTAAAATAAAGCTGCACATTTGCCTGCCTTATGCAGACTTGAAACCTGCTTTTAACTTTCTATCAATTAAAAGCAGACACTTAGACAAACTCAAGTTGAGCTGAATGACAGAATAAAAGTCATTGAGTTTCAGGGTAAGGATGGCTCACGCCTAACACCTCCTGAAAAACTAAAAAAAGAGAAAATTAGTTCATTACAGATATTTACTCTGGGAATTATGATAGTCAACAGTGACATTCCCACTGGGTCCCGCAGCAGTGATATCATTATATATGCCACCTGGAGTGGGAAAGCCTAAGAAATGATAATGCCAGGCTGAGTCTGCCACCTTAAGCCTGTTCCTTTGTGCATTAGTGTGTCTTTAATTACATGACATATTGTTTCTCATCTCGAATATATCGGGCCATTTTTTCTATACTCAGCTATGCTGTGTGTTCTGTACTTCAAAGAACATCAAGCCATTCTTTATCAACTTCATCAGTGACAGGCAAGCTTGTATCCTGCTTTTAATGATGCCACACGTGCATTTTTCCAGGGACAAAGCACATTTGGGGAAGAACTGTAGAGTTCAGCTCAGCAGAAGATTCATCCGTCAGATCAGGGTAACGTGGTGGTGGTCTATCAGGCTGGTACTCTTTGTACCATGGTTTTTACTTTCTCTGTCAAAGAGAACTGTAATTAAGGCTGTAAATTTCTTCCTATCTTAGCTCTGGACAGCTGTCCATTTTAACAAAGGAGGTGTTGAAGGCACAAGGGGGAAAACATGCTCAACTGCCCTTTGTGCTTTAGCAAGCTACCATCTTCAACTACTGAATGTTTTTCCCAGCTTCAGAGCAGTTCCTCAAGCTGTTGGGGGCCCTAAACCGTATGAGGCAGCACTCGAGGCACCACCAGCTTCTCACAGGCGCGCTGCACAAGTCCTGATTTGGCCATGCTACTCTTGCCTTCCTTTGCAGTGCTAGTTCAGCGCAGGGATTTAAGTGTAGAGGTAACTGTCAGCGAGCACCTCTTGGAGACCTCCTAGGTCGCAGCCAGTGTTTTTAATTTCCAGACAACTTAGTTACCAACTGAAAAGTGAAGTGTCTGCCTTTGTAAGGACAGCGAGGCTCGAGAATGCTCTTGGAAATGACACCAAGTCAATCAATCCAAACTAAATGAAGCATGACTGTGACACCTTTTCTCATTTCTCACACTGTACCTAGTGTAAGAAAGCTGAGAAACCAGTAGCACTGTTTCCCTCAATAGGAGAGAAATCCCACAACATGTTTTGCTTTTAAATAAATGAGCCATTTTTTGGAGAAATGTTTACATCTTATTACTGTTTAAAAACTCTGGCACACACAGATACGTGTTCTGCAGGTAGACGAGCTAGGTAGGTAAATTACAGTATTGATACAACAATGCTAGATTACATTGTTGTAGGAAATGGAGTCTGGGAACTGAGACTGATTCACCTAGACTTGGGAAGTGAACCACGACAGATGCTAAGGAGAAAGTAAAAAATACATAGGGAAATAATGAAGACACTTTTCCTGATACCTGGAATGAAGCACTAAAGTTAGCAGTACTCATTAATGACCGAACAATTTATCAAGCTGCTTGAGGTAATTGTGATTCTTCTCATTATCAAAAGAGGTATCTCCCTTGCATATAGCTAGGCACTTAATCTGCATAACCCTAGAGGCAAAGGGTTCTACAGGTTAGTCCGGTATTACAGACACACATAGCACTATTTCTGTATATGTTTAGGTATATTTGCTGCTGTGTATTTGTATTTTTTTCCAGAAGCAGTTTAAACTGTCTGTTCTGGGCTTTATTTGGCTACTTTATTTTTGGAATTCAAGTACAGAGCACTGCTAAGTAAATATTCTTCCATCATTCATTGTTTTATATACCAATACCAGGGTCACAGCATTACCAACATTGCCCAGTCTGATCTTTGCCAATGCTCCTCACATAGTCTTCTCTTGGGGTTTCTTACAGCAATGCTAACAGCTATGGACATAGTTGCCTTGGATTTGGATGTGGCACTTTGCTGCTTCATTTTCTAGAGATTTGAGTTGGATACAGGGAATGCCATGCTACTCTCTGGGTATTCCTACTGCTCGCAGGGAACAGGGGGAAATGATCTCTTTGATCACAGATGCAGTACTTGAGTGAGAGTTTGAATAAAGACTTTGGCTTGATTAATTAAATCAGTTTAGAAACTGCTTGAGCAGCATGCACACCGCAGTGATTTAATTGAGCCCACATCTAAACTGGAATTCAATCACTGTAGGCAGTGGCAAACGTTTGAAATATCAGCTCATGTGTGAGATGTTTTTATCACTGCTGGGTGTTCCCATCAAACCCAGATTTGGCACAGCACATAGCTGGGCTGTCCCTAAAATCAAAATGAAAGACCGAGCAGAAGGCAAGGGTTTGCCCTTGCTCCCAGAGGATGAAGAGCCATGCCGAGCCTTCCTTCTTGATGAATCGCCGCTCTGTGCTGACACTGCTCTGCTGGTGCATGCGTGTAGGGGCATGCTTGGCACCGAATCAGCACCATTCTTCCATGCACCAGCACCCCGTGCGTGTTGATGGGAAGAAGAGCTGTAGTCCAGTGGAATCCTGCTTATCCCAGCAGGATGACTGAACTCAGTGTGGAGAATACAGCATTCCCTCTATGTTCCAGCTGGAGCACAGAATTACAGATTCTAATTGTGATGAACACTGTGGGCTAGTTGGCATCTTCTTGTCCAACCCCATGTCTCCACGAATGGTCAGACGTTTACAGCCTTTTAACTGCAGACAAAATGGAGATGATGCAGCACCTTCATGAGTCAGGTCAGTGGTATCACAGGAACAGTCATATTGCTCAGCAGCTTTTGACAATTCTGCCCGCTAGATTCAGGGGTCAAAAACCCTACATAGAATTTAAAAGCTAAAAACCTGTTTGAAGGACTAGAAGTGAGTAGGAATTGCCCATGAATGATGAATCACTCACTGCTGGAGAGCTGGGCCCTGGCAGTTGCCATCTGAAGTGTTCATGCCTTTTTGTTTCTTTCTGCTCTTGTCAGCAATAACAGTGTTTACGTGGGCAGTGCCCAGGTTTTGTTCACGGCTCGTTGCATTGCTTTTACTCATCTCCTCTCAAGGGCACCGCAAGTCTTAATGCATCACCCTTTGTAAAGATTAAAAGCATTACTATTATTTGGTGACACTCCAATTAAACAATAATGACTAGGTGCAGGCATTTCCTAGAAACTAATAAAAGGCTGGAAGGGAGTGATGGGCCAGGATCCCGCAGCAAAATTGTTACTGCAATTGTGAGCTGAGAAAAAACAAGGGGAAAAACGCAGAATGGATTTTTTAAAGAGATTACACAATTTTGTTGGCATTGGAAAGCCAATGCATGCTCTGAAAAGAATGTATGTCCTGAAAGCTTGTCAGATTGTTTCAATCATCTTTCGGCTTCCTAGCCAGCTTGAAAAGTGAACTTGAAAAACTCTTGTATGCTTTTGCTGGGTTTAACTCAGTCCCTCCTTCCAGAACTCTATTTATGAAGCTGTGTTGGCAATCCTGCCACACGAGTCGCACTTCCTTCTGCTGGTAAAGCGCATGTTCATGTGTTTCAAAAGCTAAACTATGCTACTTTTCCAACTTTTCCATTAAAAATGGAGTAATTTCCTCAGGAATGCCAACATTATGGCAGTTTGAAGGCCCATTCCAACCAAGCAGAGAGGAATACCAGAGTAAATGAAAGCAGGCTGGAACCATGGATTCTCAAGTTCTGTGACACCTCTGTCACGTGTCACATTAAATGGGCTTCAGTCAGCATTTCCTTGGCCTGAATGCATATGTAGAAATACAGAGCTGAGAAGAAAGTAGTTAGCTCCTCTGTCATCACGCACTAGGGAATATCACGTGTATCTACAAGTCAGCTTTGGTCCTTTCTGAACCAATACTTTTCCACCTACCTTTTAAAAAGAAAAGCAAATGTAATCTTGAACAGCTTAAAGCTTCTACAACCTTTTTGATATGGCTACTGCCTTTAATGGGTTTTCTTCTATTGCCCCCTTACCCTAATTACAGCAAAGGTTTTCCCACTGTCTAGTTTGAATTTTCTCTCCTGTAAATTAAGAAAAATTATTCTTGTCTTCCTAGTAGTAAATACTGAGAAACACTGATCAGCTTCCTGGAATTAACAACCTTTCCATCGCAGAAAATTAACTCACTCTTCTTCAGAGGAATATGACTTGTTTAACCTTTCTTCAGAGGACATCTTTTCTAATCTTCTTGTATTTGCTGCATTTCTTTGAAGCAGTTGATGTAAAATAACTTGACCTATTGTGGGCTACCCAAAATGGGATGTGGTACTTCAGATGAAGCCTCAGAAGATTAATTACCTTCTTGTCCTACAAAGGTAGTTTCTTTCAGTATGTGCTGGACTGAATTTTTGCCTTTGTTCCTCCATTGCAGGTTTCTGTTCAGACTGTGAGCCGCTGCAGCCCTCAGACCCTTTTTGACAGACCTGCTGCTTTGTGGAATACTTCTAGTTTTGTACTGAAAAATTGTCTGCCTCTTGCCCTTACCTGTTGCATTTGCATTTCTCCATTTCTAAAGACCCCTGTGATTCTGGCTTCACCCCTCCAAATTACTTTCAGCTCCTCTCAGGTACTGAGTTATTGAAAGAGCTTGGAAGTGTACGTTCTTCCATGATCCAGGCTATGCAGTAATCTCAAACCCATTCCAGCAGGATCAGGTGCAGTGTCCCATTCACAGTCAAACAGGCAATGCTAGCCCTAACATGAGCTCTTCTGCGTATTTATAGAATCCTTTAAAAAGTTTCCATCTCTGATTTTTGTATTGTTGCCTTACTAAGCTGCCCACTGCTGCTAAGCCTGCCAGATATCTTTCATAAGTCATCAGATGTCCTGCACTCCTTTATTCCTTGATTTATTTCCATCCATAAATACAGTGATACTCAACAAAGTTTTCCGAAGTCCCTCACCTCTGCTTTGCCGCTGTGACTCCTTTCTATATACACTAAAGTCAACTGGTTTGTGAGCACTTTCATTCAATACACCTCTCTTTTCCAGATTTACAACTCCTTTCAACATACTATTCAAAACCAGATCCAACAAAGTCCTTTCCCTAATAATCATCTCTGCTTTCCAGAATATAAAGTTACTCCTATCTAGTGACAAAGACCTGTCTATCCTACTTAATATGCACTTGGGTTGCAGAGCACGAAATTACAGTCATTAGGATATGAAATAGCTGTGTCTCCATCTTTCTGCATCGTGGAACAATGGACGGCCCATTTCAGGGAAGGCTATTGCAGAATCGTGAACAATTATGACAGTATTTCTGTACTTAGATGTGACATAAACTTGAAGCAATTCTCTTCTCTCCATCTTTCCCACTACTACTGTTGTGGCATGTAACTTCACCTAAGCTAGCAGCAGGTAAAATGCTTCCCTTTCCTTAGCCTGGATGCAAATGCTACTGACTAAAGAGCTCGAAGAAATCTTAAAGATTTTTCTAACCAAACAAAACTAAAACGAGAGTTCATACCTCCACAGCCTTTGAAATGTGCTTTCAGCTAAGGGCTTGTGAGTGGAAATAATCAGTTTGCAAAAGTAAACAATTTATAAGCAACATAACTCTCTATCTGGGCTTTTAAAGGTACAAGTCAGTCAGCAATGACACTGTAGCTACACCTTTTCACTGTTTAAATGTGCATCGGCACAAGGACTGCTCAGTTGTGACCCAAGTGACATTCTTTCTTCCCAGGCTGTCAGTTCCAAGGATTTTCCCTCCTCCCTTCAAGCTTATAAGCTTATTTAAAGAAGTAAGTATTTTTAGCGCAAGGACTGATGACCAGGAATATTTTTGCAGCTCTCTAAGACTAAAAAAAATACACGGGGGGGAACTAAGTCCCTTGCTCATTTTATAGAACAACTCTAACAGTAAAACTGATCTCCGCAAATAGGGTAAGAAGACAAAGATTTAAAATAAAATTATTTGGCTGTGTTTTTGCCATGGCTCTTGACCGCAGCAAGTCATTTGTACCAATGCCTCCGGGGCTCTTGGGTGACTGCTTGGAATTCTTTTGGGCTATAAAACAGTGTATTTACATCTCAAAGGTACTTAAATGAAGGATGCTATAGTCTCATTCGTATGCTACTGAAATTAAGATAACATTTGGACTGCCATTTGTGCTTGACCTTCACCTTTTGTCCTCCTTTTTATCCCAGCAGCAGTTGTAGGACCAGGAGTAGTATTAGTGTTTGAATCTCAGCATTTTAGTTTTCCTGTAACAAAGTTTAGCTTTCAGGAAGGGGAACGGTTGTACCACCAGCCGTGTGGACCATTAGCCAGCACTTTATGAACTGTGTACCTCGGTTTAGGAACTGCTGAGAAAGGCCACGTGTTTTAGTCACGCGCATAACCTTGTGAGGGAAGGAGTCGCTTTCTGAGACTTATTCATGAGTAAGTTTGGATGGCAGCATGCTTCATCCCTGTGAAACAACTCAGGTATCTTTAGGACTGCAGAGGTTAGTTGTTAAAGCAAGGGTAAAATCAGGGGGGTTTATAAGAGAGAATGAAACCAGCTAGACTGATGGTGAGCTGGGAATAACCAGGAACCTGGGCAATAGGAAGCAGGGAAAGTTCAAATTCAAGAGGTCAAATACAGAACTAAGAACACTCTTACAAAGTGAGTTGGGAATGAGTTACCCTTCCAAATGAAGCAAGAGTCCTGGCCATCACGACAAACATAGGAGACACTTCTCCAGAAACAAAACAAGTTATTAGTAATGTGAAGCAAATTGCCAGGTCAAGATACAAACAACTCTGAGCCTGACACAGCCTCTTTGCTACTCCTTCCTCTAGGATTGCTACTAGCACTCTTACAAAAACATCTGCCTTGACATTCCCCCCACTTCCCGCTGCTGTTTTGAACTGGCCTAGGGCTGTGGCATCACCAAGGAATTCATATTTTGTTTGGTCCTGACGCTGGCTGCGGTACAAATGACAGAGTCTCGCATTGCAAAAAACGACTCTCAACCTCAGCACCAGTGCGAGTCGCACTGGGTGTCACCAGAGTTGATGTCAGTTATGTCTACCTCCAGTATTTCACCACCTTGCTCCTCGGTTTGTTTCCATTTTAATGTCAGAAACCAGTGACTTAGTTGTTTTCCACAGCTCCTTTTGTTTCTTTCCTGATAGAATAGCTGATAGAAACTGAAACCACAGAAAATTCATCTCTGTTCACAAGGTCAGTGCAGAGCCTCTACCACTGCCCAGATCTTCAAAGCCAGAGGCGTCAGAGAATGCACTGGTTTTCTGGTTGATTTGTGCCATCCTGCTGCACCAAGTGATTTCAGACTCTTTTGGGTTTTGGGGTTTTTTTCCCCACATCAACGTATTTTCCATGCTAGCATGTTTCACAGCATACCAACATCTTTCTGCTATTTTGTATATATAATTAAGCGAACAAAAAAAGCCTTTCATTACTAGTACTGCCTCTGAGATGTGGAGCGGGGTTATGACTCCAACCCAGAAAAAAGCAGAACCAAACCCAAACCAGTTGTCTCCCGGGGTTTTCTGAGCTTTTAACTCATCATAAACATTCTTTCTGGTTTTAGTAACCATGTCTAAAACAGACTGTGTCAGGGTCAGCAGTATGCAAGCAAGAAACAGTATTTATTAAGATAGGAAGACAGCATAGCCAGTTCTCTGTGTAAAATGATGTTTCTCATGCCTCCCACGGGACCAGAAGAAAATAAACATGCAACAATGAGGCGGTAAGAGGGGGAAAAGAATTAAAAGTGCTTCTTGGGAAAACTTTCTCCCTGGCAGTGCTTTGTTCACACTGATTGAATTATTACAAAATAGAAAATAACCATCACGTACCCGAACAAGGGCAAAACAATTTTACTGCAGTAATTGCTGACCACTGGAGGGTCTGTACTACAAAGACACAGATCCCGTGTTTTAAACGAAGGTGAGGAATAATTAAGTGGCACTTCAGAAAAAAAACAACTTTTAACACGTAAAGAACATATTTCTAGAAAATTAGATTTTTTTCCCCCATTCATTTCTAACACTCAGCTTGGGGAATCAGGGTGAAAAGAGTTTGTCCAGAAACAGTGGACATGTCCAGAGACATTTCCAAAACAACCCTCACAACAAAGAAGTTTCCCACTTCTATCTTGCCTTAGTAACTATTCTGTAAGGGATATTTGACATTTTTGCAGGAAGCTACGTTATTCTCATGAGATTGATTTAAACCCAATTTATGTATTGTACAGAGGGAAGAGTTACGAGCAGGGTGAGATATAAGGAGAGAAATGCTTAAGAAACAGTAATCAAGGTAAAAGGCGTCTGAACTGTTCAGCAGTTTAAAGAGGATTACATCACCTCGTTTCAAACTCCAGACACATGTGAAATATCTGATGCTTCATGCTCAAGTAGCGTTCTCACCTAGAGCTTTTCTCCATAAATCTTCAAAGCATTTTACAATGCAGTAAATAATCATTACCCTAATTTTATAGATGGGAAAATTCTTCATATATGGAGGTGCAGCTGCATGCTTAAAGCGGCCTTATCCTGATTTTATGGATGGGAAACGTTTTTGTTTACTGAAGTGAAGCAGCATGCTTCAGGCTGTCGAGCAGCCAAGAGTCAGGAGGGGGGCCCAGACTTCAAGCACTTTGAATAAAGCCACAGATACATTATCGGACACAAGATACGGCTTTCACTATCTGGACACTGAGAATACAGATACTGTTGTAGTTAAAAACAAGCTCTTGGAGGTTTGCTTTTCTGAAATCGAGAGGAGTTTTGAGATGCGTATTTTGTACTGAATCAAGACAGTAAGTGGAATAATTTCCATGTTGTTATACATCTGCCACTACACAGTTATTAAAAAGGAAGAACTTATCAGCATTTTAGAGCCCAGGCAGTAAAAGGAAGAAGTGAGATGTACCAATATTGGAATAAAGACACGCACAGCACATGACTGGGACTTTCTTCTTGTCTCCCCTTTTCATGCAGGGAAAGATCACCATTGTTTCCACATCACAAAAGGCAGAACCTGGCCTCTACTGCTCTTTTATTTTTTTGATAATGAAAGGTGAATATCTCCTATGGTTTCATGATTCATTGAGTTGAAAGTTTAAGAAATTTATATAGCAACACCCCCCCAGTAATGATAACTGAGAGTGCAGCTCCGCTGCAGCCTCTGCATTAAGATCCCGCATGTTCTCCACCTGTGTAGTGGATCTCTCCTCACTGCAGGATTCATACTTCTCATTTGCTGTTTTTTGTCACTGGATTTTTCTTCAGACCATCTAGTGCTTGAAATCAACCAGAAAATAACTGAGCTTGTGGGTACTTTCAAAGCTTTAAAATTCGTGTTGGTTTTGTGGTTTTCTTAGAAGTAGTAATGCAAAGCCCTTTCTGGTCTGCCAGCCGCACCGCCAAGCATGCGTTGCATTAAATAGATTGGTTTTACTGTGCACATTCCAGATGCAGAAGGCCGAGGTAACCCTGCTCTGCTTGAACCAAACGAGAGGCTTCATTTTGGGAAGGGAGCGCAAAGTCTACTGTGGGTAGCTGTCCCACTGCTCTTCCTTTCTGGAAATTAATAGATCTTGGAGAAATGTCAGAATGTCTTTGCTCAGGTGAGGAATTAAGTCAAAGCCAGTAGGCTTATTCACCAATTATCACTCAGTTACCCACTTGGAGGGTCAGACCCATTTTTTCTGACCGACCTCTCAAAATTGCCTCTATTATTCAACTTCATTGATCTTTGCTTAAAAAAATGGAATCCTGAACACAAAACCTCCTCACAACATGCAGGCGCCTTGCAGAAAAAAGACCATTTGGGTGCCAAGTGTGCCATTAAATGGGCTGTGCAACATCGTAAGGCAGCTGTAGTGTGGCTCTCTGAGATTACTCAAGAGAAACTAGCTGGCTCCGCAGCCACCCATGCGTGCATCACCACAACTTGGTGTGCAGTACTGATAGACTTACTTGCCGGTGATACCTAGTAGTCGACCTCTACGTCCTCTAGTATGTCAAGACAGAGATTAGTAGCCTTAATCCCAGCATAACAAGAGTGCTCGTTTTGTCCAGCCTATAAATAACCCAAGTGATAATTCAATCTGTTACTTTAAAAAGAACAAAAATACATGGGTGGGGAGAGGGACACCCCAAACAAATAAAGACTAACCAGCTAACCTCAAAGCCAATCCTACTTTTCACAGTGACTTTTAGAAAATACATTCTTTTTACTGAGGATGAGCACAATCGTATAACTTACTCGCATTAAACTTACTGCTTTTAACCCAGTTGCATTTTTTCTCCAAGCCATAATTTAAAGTGTTTATCTAAGGAGCACAGGTATGCATCACTGTGAGGATGCCCTCATTAACGAAATGCCATTCCTCTCTCGGTATTCTCTTCCTTTCATCTGCAGTCAAAATGCCTTTCTCTTCTAAGGAAAATGGTGAATTAGAGCCCGTATACACCCCTGAAAAATTGATCCCTTACTGAAAGGATGGCAGCAACTGCAGAAAGGGGACTACTAATGCAAATAGCTGTATCCGTGCTTTCAGTGTGTGACAAGCTGTCACTTCAGTAGAGGAATATTGTCATTTTGTTACCCACTAAGAGTATGGCAATATGATTAAGTCAAAGCTAATTTGATTATTGAAACGTTATACCAAATATTTAAACTGCTCACATCTCCAGAGGTTTTACTGAACTGCTGAGTGCAATCAATACCCATCCAAAACTGGGGTGTCTGGTGTGAACAGGTGTGGTGTTAAATTCCCACTAGAGATGCCAAAAATGCACCTTCATTCATTCATGCTCAAGACTGGCGGGGAATCCAGAATCCATTTGGGTTTTATTGTATGGTTTTATTTGGTAAGGGGGGAAAAGCAACACACGTGTACTTCATTTGTACTTGCACAGGGAGGCCTAGAGAGGTGAGCCGCCTTGGACCCAACTTACCTTTTCAATGGCTGCCATCTAAACCCGTTTTCTGATGACTAGAATCATTGTTTAAGTACAAAACCTGGGTGTCACTGATGGTTTGAAATTGTTTTTCAGACTGAACGTGAATTTGAGTCACAAATCCGAGACGAGCGATGTGGAAGTGTAGAGTGTTTCCACGCCTGACCGCTGGCAGCACGGTGACAGCGACGTACCTGGAGGGTGTGTGGCTCCTGTCCCTTTCACATCAAGCGGGGGGCTGCGGGACGCGGGGCTTCCTGCGGCTCAGAGCCGCTCCTCAAGCACAGCCCTCATCTTCCTGGAAGGGGCACAGGTGAGGTGACGCTGGCGTTGGCAGACCGCCGGGGCGGCTTGTCGGTGTCCGCGGGGAGGAAACGCACCTCTGGCGTCCTGCTCTCCGCGCCCGCGCCGCGGCCCCTGGCTGCAGCCCGCTGGCTCAGCGCGAACCGGGAGGCCCGCCCGCGGGCACGCAGCCCCGCCAGCGCGGCTCCTCACGGCCCCTTCCCCGCCGGCAGCGCTCTGCAGCCGGGGCGCGGGGCAGGACCCTGGGGTAGGACCGGGGGGACCAGCACCAGGGCCGGGGGCAGGGCGCTGGGGCAGGGCCGGTGCCGGTGCCGCTCTGCCCGTGTCCCCGGCGGGAAACGCGCGCGGCGCCTCAGAGCGGGCGCGAGACCCTCGGGCCCCTAACGGTCGCCACGCGCGCGAGGGAGAGCGCGCGAGGGAGAGCGCGCGAGGCGACAGCCGCGCTTCGCCCCCCCCGGCCCGGCCCGAGCTCCACGTGCTCGCCGCTGGCCGCCAACCTCACTTCCGGCCGGGCGGCGCGGGCGTGGGCAACGCGGGCGTGTGCGAGGCGGCCGGGGCCACGCATGCGCCGTAGCGCCGCCGGCTGGCGGCTCCGCCCGCTCCGCCCGCCCGGCCTCCGCGGGGCTGTGGCCGGGCGCGCCCGCCCCCTTCCTCCTCCTTCCTCCTCCTCCTCCCGGAGCGGGCGTCACTGCGGGCGCGGGCAGCCGGCGAGCAGCCTCAGCAGCGGGGCGGGGGCCGCGGCCGGCATGTGACCCGGGGCAGCCCCCTCCCCTCCCGCATCGGCCGCCCCTCGCCTCAGAGGCGCCGCCGCCCGCCGGCTTCTTCCTCGGTGGCTCCGGGGCTCTCGGCCCGCCCCGCTCGCCATGAAGAAGTTTTCTCGGATGCCCAAGTCCGAGGGGAGCGGCGGCGGCGGGACGGCGTGTGCGGGCTCCGGCGGCGGCGGGGTGAGCGGCGTTGCCCTGGGCAAGGTGCTGGCTGTGGGACGCTACCAAGTCACCCCCGAGGAGCTGCTGGCGGAAGGTAACGGGAAGGCGGCTTGGGCCGCGCTCGGTGCCCGCCTCCGCCGCTCCCCCCCTCGCCCCGCGGGCACCGAGCGCGGCCGGGCTGGGGAGGGAGGGAGGGAGGGAGGGAGGGAGGGGGGTGAGGCGGCTGCTCCGCTCCGCTGCTCGCCTCGCTGGGACGGGCCGCCCCTCGCCTTACCGGCCGCGGGCTCCTTCCCTGTCCCCGCCGTCAGCCGGTGTGAGGGAAAAGGGGGGTGTTCCTTCGCGGGGCTCCCGTTGCGGGTGCTGGCCGGTGCCTGGGGCTCGTTCGGCGGCTTCCTGGCGGGGTGCCGCGGGCGGGAGGTGTCGGCGCTTCGCTGGGCCCGGCGGTGGGGCGGCTCGGGCGGCGGCCCGGGAGCGGCTCGGTCCTGCGGCAGGCTTTTACCGGCTACTCGGCAAACGCCAGCCAGCCCCCCTGGGTAGGAACCGCTGTCTCCCGTGCTGGGGGGCGGCACGGCCCTGGCAGGGTCATGGGTGGGGGTGCGGTGCCTGCTGCAGAGGCTCCCCGCGCTCCCTTGTCGTGGGGTGCTGGACTTGTCTTGACTCCTGTGCCCTTGGCCCTCTGTTGGGTCCTCCAGAAGAGTTGCCTGAGCTCAGGTAGTCTTGGTCGGACCTGGCTGTTGTGTGACTGGAGCGGATCCTGGCACAGGGCACGGGGCAAGCTGCCACACCGGAGTCTCGCTCTGCGTGAGGGGACACGGCATGGTGCCCACCTCTCCGAGTCGGTGGCAGAATTATACTTACATGAAGTATCATTCTCTGCATGGGGCTGTCCTGCACGCTTTGCCGTGTGTCCCCCACCCTGGGTGTGTTTACCAGGTGGGCAGACGAGGCACTCAGGGTTGGGGTTTAGTAGAGGACAGTACGCTTGGACTCGATGCTCTCAAAGGTCTTTTCCAGCCTGGTGACTCTGTAGCGAGTGGCTGGGGCAGCGCTGTGGCACCGCTTCGGGTGCTGTGGGTGATACAGCTTACCTTGGTGATCCTCCTGTCCGTGCAGCGATGAGGCTAGTTGATGCAGCACAAATGTGCTGCCGAGCTTTGATAGCTTATGTGCATCTCCTGGGGAAGATTTAAGGTGTATCTCTGACGACGTGCAGAAGCTGTTACTGGTTAAAATGGAAATCGCATAGGGAGGTACTTAGATGTTCATTGCTCTCTGGAAAAAGTTTCAGTAGTACAGCAGGATCCGTGCGTAACTTGGGGCAGGCAGTGCTCTGGAAAGCTGTGCTCTGGCTTTGGCTTCCGACAGCGAGGCCCAGGCCTAGCCAGCGGCATACCTGGCTCCTGGAACACAGGGGTTTCAGGCTGCTCCTCGGGTAGTTTCTCTTACTCAGTGCTGATGAAATACTATTTACAAGCTTTTTAGGAGGCTCGTGTCAGAGTTTTGGGTTGTGTAACATGAAGCATTGTTAATAAGTTATTGAACCTAACGAGTTTAATGAGCAGCGTGTTTCGGAATGGCTGCGTGACGCTGTGTTAGCAGTGCTGCGGTGTGGGTAGGCTCTTTTACCAGCTGCTAGAATTCATAGCGTTATGTGTCCATCAGATTCAAGCTGATTGAACCCCTGCACCCCCACACACCCCTTCCAGACTTTGCATCTGAGTTGTCTCGGGGGCGAGCCCTTAGTTTTGGGAAGGACGTTGGCTGCTGATCACTGGTGCGAGTGGCGGGGGTGATGCCAGAGGCTCGAGGTGGACCTGCCTCGTTAGGCTGCAGTGACGAGTCTGTGGGAGACTTCCTGTGTTCCTACAGATGCTGCCCTCAGAATGCTTTTTGTAGCCTTTGACAGCACTGTTTGAGTGCAGAGTTTCGAAGGCAGAAGCGTGTGGCATGGTAACCTCGTTCTTTTGCACAAACCTGTGCAGTGCCATCCAGAGCGGCTGCATCCTTCCGTGCTACCCTGGGCACAGAGGTCGAAGTGCTGTAGCTGGTCGACTGTAGATGGTCTCTTGTTAAACACAGCTCTCTTCTGGCCATGTTGTAGCCTTCATAACCCAGTGCTCAGTTTGTTGTTGGATGGAGTATTTGGTTTTGAGGTTTGTTCTCTGGGGAAAGAAGTGAACTCAGGTTAAGGCCTGATGTTGAAAATGAGTTCTTACCCCTTCCAGGGGGATGGTGGCAGCATGTGGAGTCATGACCGATACAGGCAGTGTGGAGGCTCTGTCTCTGCACATTTTTGTTGAACAAGAGTAGGTGCAATCAGCTGAAGGCTGGAAAAGTCAATCCGACAAATGCAGAGAGTTCTGTCATGTCAGGGGGCACAGGGAAGTTGGTTATGGTGACTCCAGCATTCCAGAAGACTTCCTAGTTCAGAAACTGTAGCAAACTGGACATGACTAATACTTTGAAGTTGATCTCTGGTGTCAGTGTGAAGCCGTTGGTGGCGTGAGGAGTGAAGAGGCAAGTTAGCAAAATGTTTTTAGCTCGTGTAAGGAGGAGGTAGAAAGCTGGGGCTGGACGTGGGAATATGAAATACTAGATCATTGTTTGCATTGACTTAAAGTTACTGAAGTGTAGGAAATGCAGTGAAACCTTTTCTTTCCTGGTGATAGAAGGACAGGTGGGCATTGGACAGGGGTTGGCTTATCACCTTGCTTGCTTCGCAGGGCTCGGGGTGTTGAAGCTAGGACAGGACTCTTCCAGGTGTGTAAGGTGGGCACGCTGAAGCCCAGCCGGGGGGTATGTGTTTGATGAGTGCAGATAAAGCCAGCAGGGACCGTTACAGATGTTTTTTAAAGAAAACCAAAGCAAACCCAAATGGAAAAATCCCTACCCACCAACCACAACAACAAGAAGCCACAGAAAACCCCAGCGCAGGGGGGTGTGGATGGGATGGGGGCAGTGGGCTCTGGAGCGTCCCTCTCAAACATGACTGGCTGGGCTCAAAAGCTAACTTGTGGGTGTGGACAGGTGATCGTCATGCTGCTTTTATTGTTTCCTCCTCAAAACGGTTAGTGGAATCACAGGGCATGTGTTGCTGCTTCTTTTGAGAAGAAAACCAACCCAAAAAGCCAAACAAGCCCCAAACAAGGACCATTTGTTATCCGGTGGCCTGAGCTGGTGTTTAAAGTACCACTGCACCACGGGTTTGTGAGGCTGGTTGTTCTGTTGTCCAGAACAATTAGTACCATATCTGGATGCTTCCAGTTTTCTTAATTAGACTATTTTTAGCCCAACAGAGAAATGGGGTAACTCCATGTCAGGCAGTAGTGCCCCCGCCAAGGGAACAGTCTGTAGAGGCACTAAAGGCCTCCCTTGGGAAGGTTCCACCAGAGAGGCAGGAAACCATACCTCTCCTTGCTCCTTACGCTAGAAGTGCCTCACAAAAACCCACCTGAGACTGGGTCCTCTATTAAAAGAAAAAGGGAGGTGATGGAACATGAAGCCTGGACCACTTGAGGCTTGTACTTCTCAGAGAAGTTAAGAGGGTTGGTGCTTAGATGTTCTGGTGGGGTGATGCAAGTGTTAACGTAGCACTCAGGGGCCCTGGGCCAGTGCTGCTGAGCTTGGAGTCATCTTCAGCCAAGAACCTTGTGGAAAAGGTAGTAGTGTCCTAGAAACGAGCGTGTGGGGCTTTGTTGTTGTTTTGGTTTTGTTTTTGTCACACAGTGGGAGTGCTAATCTGGCTGTGGGTGAGCTGTGCTGAACTGGATTACACAGGATTATCCAGTAATAACTGTCTATGGTACAGATGTTAGCCCAAGTTACAGATCATAGAATCACAGAATGTGTTGGGTTGGCAGGGACTTTCAAAGGCCACCCAGTCCCACCCTGCAGTGAGCAGAGACATCTTCACCAGAGCAGGGCGCTCAGAGCCCCATCAAGCCTGGCCTTGAATGTCTCCAGGGATGGGGCCTCCACCACCTCTCTGGGCACCCTGTGCCAGGGATCCACCAAGGAGTCACCAGGATACACAGGAGTCACCAGATCCATTACAGTGGCACTCGTCCCCGGTTGCCCTTTGGAACCAAGCACAGGCAGTGAGACACATCCTCACAGACAAGGAAGCAGCATCTGCTGTACAGCAGCTGCTGGAGCTGCAGATCCCCAAGATAACCTCCTCCAAAGACCTAATCATCAGGGTATAAAAGGCTCATTGAAATGAGGATTAGCAAAACATCCTAGAAGGGTGAGAACCCCAGAACAGAAAGGCCATCGATGGGATTACTGATTGAACTGCTATTGCCAAGGCAGGAGCAGGGGGGAAGCAAAAACCCCACACAACAAAACTTGCAAGATGATTCTAACTGCAGGCCTGCTTTTGAAGAGCTGGACACCCTCCCCTCTGCAAAACAAGCAGTTCAGCCTCTACCACAGCTGTGCTGCTGGTCAGCTTCGAAGTTCCTCTTCCTCCCTCAGGCAATTAACTGAAGTAAAACCTCCAGGAAAAGACACCTGTGGCAAAAACTAAACAGCATGACAGTTCAAAGCAGGACTTGTGCTCCTCTTGTTAAGGTCATGGTGTCCTCAGGCCTCGACTGAGCAGTACAAAGATAAAAGACCAACTGAAAACTGAAGGTTAGCAGGTACTCGCAAAGACTGTGTGTTCCATTTAAGCAGGAGGATAGAGCTTGCAAGAAGCCTGCTCCTTCCCTGTGCCAGTGATGGCTCCAAGGGGCTGCAGTGGGAGATGGAGTATTAAAAAAAACAAGAGAGAGAATGGATTTCCAACTTTAATGAGGACAGACTCCTTGTTTTCACTTGTCCCCTCTATCAAGATGTCCCTCACAGGAAAATATGCTTTAACCATCACATTAAATAGATGAAGCAAACATTCTGTGTTACACAAGCATGAACTAATTAACTTTAAAGCTCTGTTACCACTGGAGTGGCTTTTCCCTGCCTCTCTAGCCCCAGACAGGTCACTCAGAAACCCAACAGCCTCCTAGGATAGAGCACCAGAAGTCTCAGCAGCTCACAGCTCCAGCCTCACCACTTTATCAGCCAGAACAATGAAAACAGCAGTGTTACTGCTGTCACACAGCTCCTTCCACACAGGCCAGGGCAAAGGAAATAGATAAAGTTACAGCACAAGAGCACCAAGTTTGACCCTCCCACCCAAAGCTCCAAGGCACAGAGACAAGGAGAAGTTAAGGCACAGAGAAGTGCTTTATCTGAGCATGGCAGCACTGCCCACCACTGCTTACTTCCACCCTGGGAGCAAGGTGCACAGCCAGCCAGCCAGCCTGTATCCTCCCTGCACCCCTCCAGCCTTTCACCCCCACTTCCACAAGCAAGTGTGGGGGGGTACAATAGGAAAACCTGCCTGGATTTCAGTGGTGAGGAGCTTTGTTTCCTCCAAATGCAGCCAGCCAAGGCCTTCCAGAAACCAAGGTTGGCAGGGGCAAGATCATCACCCTCTCGTGCTATGCTGAGAGCACACTAGGCCATCCCTCACCACCCCTGGGGAGTTCCTCAGGGGTCTGTGCTGGGACCAGTGCTGTTTAGTATCTTTATTAATGACACTGACAGTGGGGCTGAGTGCACCCTCAGCAAGCTTGCTGATGGCACCAAGCTGGGTGGTGAGGTTAATATGCCAGAGGAACAGGATGCCATCCAGAGGGACCTGGACAGGCTGGAGAAGTGGGCCCAGGGGCCAGTGGGCCCAAAGCCAAGTGCAGCGTCCTGCCCCTGGGTCAGGACAATCCTTGTTATCCATACAGGTCAGCAGATGGTGGGCTGGAGAGCAGCCCTGAGGAAAAGGCCTTGGGGGGACTTTTTACTACCACTCTTCTAGTGGCTCTGTAGCATGTGTCTCGCCGCTCTTTGTGGTAAGCAACTGTTTCATGTTGTTTGAATCTAGTTCAGTTGTTCAGATGGATTGAGATGGATGGTGGTCTGGAAAGCTAACTGTTGGAATTTGAGTTGGGCTTGGTCACCTCGAGGTTTACTTTCCCAGTATAACATGGAATCTGTGCCCACACATCACTGAAAGGTCCTGTCTGGTTTTGTCTCAGTTTTGCTTCGATGATGTTTGAGTAGCAGAAGTGATTTGTTCAAGTTCAGAAGACAAAGGGAGAGGAAAAGCAGTGGGAGAACTCAAAGCCATGACGCTCGTTTGGCTCCATGTGTAGCACGGTATGTGGAAGGCTCTGGTGTGGTGCCGGCAGTCGCATGGCTGCCCAACTTCCAGCCTGGCTCAGGACTGGCAGGTGGGGAGATGCTGAGCCAAGTTCTGATGGCTGGGCAATGAAAGGTGGGCAGCCTGTGCCGTAGTGATGGGGATTTATCCTCAGGCTTCCCTAGCCTAATGAGGGCAGCTAATGACTCCAGTGTCGTTTTGCCTGTTGCAGGATGCAGCTGTGTCATGGAAAAGGAAACAAGCTAGGAAGTAGTTTGGGTATTTGCATGTGATCCTAGTCTTGCATCAGTGGGCAGTTACAAGTACCTGTTCATGTAAAGCAGTGCACAGCCATGGATGCTGGGACTTGGTTTGGTTTGTCACATAACTCTATCAGCGGTACATTGGGAGAACAGTCCTTCCTGCTGTACTTGGCAGAGCTGTGTTTGCCTCTTTTACGTAGACGGAGACATCAGCAGGTTAGGAAACGTGTGGGCTGGAAGGCATCTATTGTATGGCCAAGAGCAAGTTCAGCTCTTAGGGACACCTGGCCTGATGCGCTCTGATTGTCAAGGTATCAGCCTTTGCATCCCCCCAGGATGCTGTGCCCTGCATTGCAGGGTACCTGAGCGTGTAGTACTGCACCCCTGTGTTCTTCAGGAACGTTATCAATTTAATGTTTGTGTGCCCAGAAGTAGGTAAGTACTGAGCAAGTACTCTGGAATCCAGCAGTTCCAAGCTAAGCTCTTGGGAAGGTGGCCAAGGGTCCGATGGTTGTATAGGAGAGGGGGCTTGGTTTGCAGCGGTGTCATGTTGATCTGGCACGTGCACTCGAGCCATCTTTCCTTCACTGAATTTTGACAACAGACAGATGTAACAAGTGTTTGGCTGTGCCATCTAGTTGCTTTTTGGTTTTGCAGCTGTCTTTTGATGGAGTGTGTGGATGCTGCAGTCACGGAGCGGCTGTGCATGTGAAGGGCATCTTGCTGTGAAGCTCCTGGGCAGCCCCAAAGAGCAGGCAGCCTCTACTAATGGAGGACTTGGTGCAGGGTCATCTTTAGGCTCTGTGAGTTTTGTTGGTTCAACTGAAACCTGTTTTCATTAAATCCAAGTGTTTTGCATAGAAGAAAGGCCCTGTTAGCTAATGGAAGTAGAACTGATTTTCAGGCGGGTGTTAACTAGCAGCCACTGGCTCTGGCAAGAGCACTTAGCTCTCTGGGCTTTTGTCAGCACCATGTCAGAGCTGTCGGTCCTTAACTGGCGTGGGACCCACTGACAGGGTCGTACAGCTGTGCTGTGCCTGGAGACCTGCGGTCTGTGCCATGGGCCAGAGAGGCTCTCTGCAGAGCAGAGTGATTGCAGGCTGGCTTTCCCTTCGATCTGGGAGGAGCGTGAGGTGTGTGGATGCAGACCTCTCCCTAGCTGTGGATGGTGGTTAGCTCAAGCTGTAAATGGATGCACACCTTGTCTGAACCCCACGTTGCTAAATAGATCTCACCTCGGGTTCAGAGGGAAATCGAGGTAATTAGGTAGTGCTGCTTGTCTCTGGCATTGTTTTGGTTTACAGCATTCTCAAGTCTTTGTTCTTGAAAGTGTTTAATTTATTAGCCTTGGGCTGTATTTTACTACTTGTGGCTATTTTTGCTTTCGTAATAGCCCGGGTAAGTAGGTTATGGGAGAGGGTGTCAGTAGGCAGAGCTGTTGGCTGACATGGCAGCTGGGTGCCTGCCAGTGTGGGGTGCCCATAGTGCTGGCGCCCAGGTCTCGGTCTGCCTTGGGGCCAGCCGGGAGCACAGACCTGGCCGTCGCCTGGCTGGAGCTGGGTTGCTTGGGATGGAGCCCTTTTCCTAAGGGTTTGCAGACATCTGGGTGTTCTGGGAGGGAAGGCAGGTTTTCCTCGTGTGTTTTCACAGCTTTAGCTTAATGTCTCTTAGTGCAGCGGGTGGACGGCTGTTTCCTGAAACGCTGGGAGTGCTCCCCTCTTCCTAATACCTGGAGCTCAAAGTCTGAGGCTGTTTTGCAGATCCTGGTGATGCTAAACAGCAGTTCACCAACGCAGGTCATGGCATCTCCAGGCTGTCATGTGGTGGTAAAGAGGTGGCTTGTCCTGTGTTTCCCTCTCCGGCTTAAGAAGCCAGGTGCTGAACGTGAAACCCCTCTCTTGAAGGGCTAGGTTCTGGTTCTTTTGTTCCTTGCCTACCTGCTGACAGTGAAGGAAGGGAGGTGAGGAGTTCTGCTCTCCTGGTGGTCTTGGAAATGGATGTCAGTCTCTGGAGTGTTTCCCTACCAGTCCATGAGGTAGGAACCTTTCTTCTCCTCTCCTCCAATTCGTGACTCTTTACACTTCTCTGGGTTGGTTAATTTTTACTAGTAGTGGTGGGATGGCTTGGGTATGGATGGGGTCAGCTGTGAAACTGGGTCCTGGAACAGAAGAAGGGTGAAGGAAAATGCATAGAAAAGTACAGGTTAGCACCTGGAAATAATGGAACTACTTGATCCAGTGGGTCTGCTTTAATTAAGTGGGGAATATTGCTTTTGGTTGGGGTAGCAAAAGAGGCTTTTGCCACTTTGTCTTCGAGCAGCATGAACCCAGGTAGGACGTGTTAAGGCAGCGCTGTGGTGCTGAGCAGGACCAGACTGGTGGTGTTTGCCCCTTAGAGATGCCATAGCCTTTTCTTAGCCTTGATTCCCCTTTGGGTTACCTTGCTGCTTCTGAAGCAGGATGTTAAAATGGTCGTGTGGACTCCTGTGAAAGCAAACAGAGAATCACAGAATGAGTGGGGTTGGAAGGGACTTTGAAAGACCATCTAGTCCAGCACCCCTGCCCGAGCAGGATCACCTCGATTAGGTGACAGGGACACCCTTTAGTGATGTTTTTGTCTCGATCTGGAGGAGGTCTCAGAGCTGATAGTGGATCTGAAGAACATTGCATCCCCTTAGGGAGAGGCGTTATCTGGCAGATGGAGACGTGAAGAAAGATGAGGGGACTTTTTCTCCAAGCCACACAAGTCTGTACAAGAGAGATGTGGCGTTTGGAATGTCCTGGCTCTGTGGTGGTTTCTTCCTCATTGCTTCTGTAATGTGCCATCCCTTGATTGCCATACTCAAAAATATGAAAGGAATTCTGATATTCCAAGATTGAGGAGGTTCTGTTTGGAAGAAGGTATACCTTGGTCTTCCTTCCAGCACATGTGTTGCTTTAATAGATTAATTTGTCCTGTGGCATGCTGTGCACCTTCAGTGCACGAGTTTTCAAGAGAGATGTATTTCTGTGATCCAATTCTCTGCTTACTTCTAGTTCTCTTTAGGGACTTGTGTTGCTTATCTCTCTTTTCAGTTTGTTGTTTGGACTGTGACATCTGTTCACCTTGTCTTTCGGTACCTGTTTTGATGAGTTATTCACACAGCCTTTGGTCGCTTTCCTTGCAAACCCAAAATCACTTTAAGTGTTAGCGAGTAATACGAGGTGTGCTTAGGTTCCTTTGCAATTCCTCAGTATGGAACAGCCCAGTGCACCTTTATCTAAAGGATATCATTAAAGAGTATAAGGTGCTAAATTATTCTGCTTAACACCAGTGTAGGGACCTTGCCACACCTCGAGTGCTGGGTCCAGTTCTGGGCCCCTCACTCCAAGAAGGACATGGGGGTCCTGGAGCAAGTCCAGAGAAGGGCAACCAGGCTGGTGAAGGGGCTGGAGGGCAAATCCTCTGAGGAGCAGCTGAGGGAGCTGGGGGTGTTCAGCCTGGAGAAGAGGAGGTTGAGGGGAGACCTTCTCCCCACCTCCCCTGCCCTGCCAGTTGGGTGCAGAGAGGTGGGTGATGGTCTCTGCAGCCAGAGGACAGGAGATGGGACGAGGGGGAATGGGCTCAAGCTGTGCCAGGGCAGGGTCAGATTAGATACTAGAAAAAAATTCTTTACTGAAGGAGTTATTGGGGCCTGGAACAGGCTGCCCAGGGAGGGGGTGGAGTCTCCACCCCTGGATGTGTTTAAAAAAAGGGTAGTGAGGTACTTCGGGATATGGTTTAGCTTAGGATGGGAATGGTTGGACTTGATGATCTTTAAGGTCTTTTCCAACCTTGTTATTCTGTGACCTGCTGAGTGTAGTGTGTGTTCCACAGGACAAGAATAGGAAGCACAAATGAAACTTGCCATGTCAGTGTCAGTCCTGGGATCCACTTGGCTCTGTGCGGGATGTGCAGGACCAGCAGCTTGCTGGAAAAGGGAAATGAAGTGGTTGTGTCCCTTGGAGTGCTGCTGGGTCACCACAGAGATCAGTAGCACAGTCTGCCTGCGGAGGTGAGACCTTCACCTTGAGCTTGGTTTAGATGAGATAGCACTTGGCTTGTAATTCTGAGAACTAAGGAAAGCAGTGGGGCTGTTTGTCCTCCCAGTGGGCTGTCCAGAGATGGCAGATCCAGAAGCAGCATAATGGGAACTTGTCACCAAAGCCACCGTGTGCTGTATCTAGTTTGGTTTAGTCCTGCAGACACCTTCAAGTTAGGCTGACAGTGGGTATATAGGTGTGTTTGTCGGCAGGATTTTGTGGAAGGACAGCTTTGGGTTTAGGTGGTAGGTGGGTCTTAGCTTTTACTTTTTTGAGACAAACTCAGGAACACGTGGGCTTCCAGACTGTGCTGTGTTCAGAGGTACTGCTGGGGCCTGGCTCTGCCCTGGAACGCGGTGCCTGCATGAGAGGTATTAAGTGATTTTGATAATCTCGACTCTGGTTCTCACGGCCCCGTTGCCCCTGGAGCACAGCTCGTTTACACACCGTGATTGAGCTTCAGAAGCTTCAGTGTCTCTCTTTAAATTGCCAGATGTCCCAGTGTGAAGTTTGAAAACATTATTGCCAAAGCATCCCAAGCATAAGGGTGATGCCAAATAATTCAGACAGCAGTCTTCATAAAGAGATGTTTAATAGGTGAGTTAAAGTACTTGTGTGCCTTCAGCATGTACCAGATAGAGCTTTAACAACTGCCTGCCCCATGCAAGTGCCAAGGCAATATTATTACCTAAAATAGTGTTTGATTTACTGGTATGAGCAGGTCTGATCTCAGGTATTTTGCTCTTAAGGAAGTTTATTGTTCATCTGCTGGAGACGTCTGTATCTGCTCCTTCATTATGCTCAGAGTTTAAACATACACAAGTATTTGCAGACAGCTAAAGATGAGGTAATGAAAATCCTTATACTAGTCACCACAAATATTACACATAGTCTGAACAACTAATTCCAGCCAGTGAATGTAGTTTTGATCTTGCTCACCTGAGAGCAGAGGCTGGTGGGTGATGGCACTCTGAGAGTGAAACTCTGCAGGCCCCTTCTCGCAGCAGAGATGCATTTCCTTTTGCTGAGTGAGGATGTGTGTGGTGCCTTAGAAAAACATAAACCAGAGACCTTTCCTGTCACCTCTGCCTCAGCCTGACCTGCTGCTTCCCTTGCGAGCCGCTCGTGTGTCTCTGTGTGGCCTGGTGACTCTTGTTCCTGCTGCGCCGTGGCACTTCCCAGTGGTGCCATGGAACTGACTGTGCTGGTGGAGCTGGGCACCTCACCCTCTGTCCTGCTTCTGTGTCGTGGGGGGTTAGTGGCAGGCGGTGTGTGATGCTGCAGGGCTGTTCTCTGATGACTTCTGCTTTGGATCCTTAGGCTTGAAATAGTTATTTTGAGGACAAGGAAGGATAAACTGCAGAGGAAGTGAGAGTCAGTTAAGGGGAAGGTGTATGCTTTGCTCCTGGGTTTTCTGTTCGAACTGGGTGGTACCTATTCAGTACAAAAAGGGAGATCAGTTCTGAAGTTGCAGTGGGTGCATGTGAGGTGTGTAGTGTGCCTGCACCCGCTGCCTGAACCGTGCTCTAACTGCATTTCATTTGGACACTTGCTGATCGTATTGGACTTCAAATTAAGGCTGCTTTTTATGCTCAGCAAATGACATTTGAAATCAATCAGTAGAATGAATTGAATGAATGGCCTCTATTGATGTATGATTCTGTGGATCATAGCCTTGCTGTCACAGAGTGAGTAGCTCCCTTCCTGTCTCTGCTGATAGGTGATGTCACGGTGCTGCTTTTCCAGCTCTGTTTTCAGAGTGCAGCACGGATGGAGCTGACTTCAGGGAACTGACAGAGTGCTGGGAAGGGTGGGGGGAAATTCTTGCACGTGTTGAACATGAAACATAAAGCTGCTTTTGCAAGGTTTCAGGGGGTTTGTGTTGGGTTTTGTTTGTTTGGGGTTTGTTGGTTTAAACCATGCTTAGCAGGTGGTGGTTTTAGGTGTTTTTGCAATGTCTTGGACAAGTTGAGAAGCTTGCTTGTGAAACAGCCAGGAAGAACATTGTGCCTAAAGCCATCACCTTGGTTACACCCTGAGTAACCTATGTCTAGTGTGCTAAAGTCTGAGAAACTAGAGGTTTAACGGCATGGTGAAAGGGAATTGAATGAACTGCTCTGGCCTGGATTACACAGCATAATCCCTTACATAAACGCTTAGTCAACAGTCTCGACTTTGACCGAAGCCCAGTGTGCAGGCAGGTTGGTAGAGCCCTGTCGTGCAGGTGTCTGCTCCTGAGGCTCACAGCTTGGGAAGAGAAGCATCGATGAGGCAAAACGTGCTCGCTCTGGGAAGAATCTTGCTTGCTCCTGCAAACAGCTGTCGCTCCTGACAAGTGTTTCCTGGCCTCACAAATGTGGATTGTGTTTCTTGAACCTTTTTTTTTTTTCCTAAATTCCACGGCTGGTTTATGCCAGCTTTGGAGGTTGTCAGAGTGCCAGGCCAGCAAGGGATGCAGTGCCCTGTGGCTGGGAAACGTGGCCAGTTCAGAGGAACCAGGCTTTAGGAGGGCTGACCTGCTCTATAAAAAGCAAGCATGCTTACTGGAGTGTACTGGGATGAGCAGGAAGGAAGAAAACTTCCAGAAAATAAAAGGACTGGTTACACTCCTGTTCCTCTCAGAAGAATTGGTTGAGGATCCCTCCTGCGTTGTGGGAAGATAGAGCTGTTCCGGGGCTGGGCGCTGTGGAGCTGGGTGCTGGGCTGCTGCTGTGCCTGTAAATAGCTAACTAATAACTTTGGTGATGCTGCCTTGTGCTGAGGTGTTACCTGGGCCCCACCAGTGCTGGGACCAGCCTGGGTTAGTCTCTTAAAACAGAGATGCTCAGACTGTTTCTGTGAGAAGGAAGGTCTTGGTTTTGTTAGGAAAACCTGCGGTACCCCTTCTTCTGTGTTAGGTCAGTAGCACGTGGCCGCAGGGCAGCATAGCCCTGGGGTTTTAGGGTTTTAGGAGCTGACTGTGTGCCTGAAGCCCAGTGGGTTGGGGCTGAATAACTCAAACCTAGGAAATAATGGCAGTCTGTCAGTGCAGGTAAGGGACCTGTTCGATACTCACATTGCTTCCATTAGAATGTGATTTTGGCATCTCTAGGTGAAGAGACTATAATGTTTCGATCTTCACAATGAATTGAACTGACAATGATCTGCTTGTCGTGTTCTGTGCTCCCTTAAGGGAAGATATCTGTTGGCTTAAATACGAGAATCTGCCATAGGCACTTGTAGAGGGAGATGTTTTTCCTGGGGAATAGCAAGAGGGGGTGATAACATGTTGGTACTGTGTGAATGTTACAGTGCTGAAGTGTGGGGAGGTGTATGGTATTTATTCTAACAAGAGCGTGGGTTAAAGAAGGGATCAGTTTCACCTGAAGAGGTGCAATGCTCTGAGTTGGGTGTGTAAGATGTATTACTTGCAGGGTGCATAGAGCACATTTGACATGCCAGAGGGAAGGGATGCCATCCAGAGTGACCTTACAAGCTCGAGAGATCGGCCTGTGTGAGCTGTGTGAAGTTCAGCACGGCCAAGTGCAGGGTGCTGCACGTGGTTTGGGGCAGTCGGAAGCGTGCGGACAGGCTGGGCATGGAACAGCTGGAGAGCAGCCCTGAGGAGGAGCACTTGGGGGTGTTGGGGGATGACAAGAAGTTCCATGTGACCCGGCGGTGTGAGCTTCCAGCCCAGAAAACCAGCCGTGTCCTGGGCCTCCTCGCTGGCCCTTCATGGCCAGGAGGGAATGACAGCATTGTCAGAGGTGTCGGCTAAAAATTCCTCTGAGGGCGTTTTGATGAACAGCCACTTCCCTGCTGAGTGGAAAAACCATCGAGGTTAATGCCGTGGGAATGCTGCTTGGGATTGAAGAGAAGCAAAGCCGTGGGGTTGGGCAGAGGCTTTGAATGTGCCTCTGCGTCCCAGCCCTGTCCCAGCCCTGCCCCTCGCCAGCTGCTCCAAGGGGATTTCCCCAGCTCTCCGGCAGCTTCCGGCAGCCCCTATGCAGTGCTCCAGTCTGCATGGGGTGATTTCTTGCACTGCAGCAAGTTTCTGGGACCTTTGGTGTTAAAAGTAGAGCTGACATGTTGAAGTCTCCAAGTACGTGAACTTGGCTGGGGTTAAAGCTTTGTTACTGCTTCGTGCTAAAACCACACAGCCCTGTGTGCATCCCCGGTGCCTCTGCCTTGCTGTGATGCCTGAACACGGTATCAGCTGCTGGGGGTGGTTTTAAATGGCTGTACATTTGGTGTTTGCACGTTCTGCTTCAACACAACTGCTTCTCTTTGCCACTAAGGACACTGGATGGGTTTATCTTTTTCAGCTTTGTGCCTGGCACATAGGCACTACTGAATGAGCAAACGTTGCACAGAAACCCATAGCAGACTTCAGTTCATCTTTCCCAGAGCACTGCAGTAGCTTGAAGTGTCTTGGAGCCCCAGGTAGTCACAGTTGCTCTTGTCGAAGCCTTCTGCAAGGCTGGGGTGTGCTTGATGACAGAAGTGAGACGTGGGAGGGATGTTGTGGGGGGCCGGTGGTCCCGTTAGCAGCTGGAGGTACACACAGCAGATCTGCTTTCAGCACGGCATGCTCCAACGGCCCCGTGGCATGTGATTCACGGCTGCTGTGCTCACAGTGCTGCCGTAGCAGCAGATGCTGGGTCCTGCTTGTCTAGGCCAGCCTTGATACTCAGAGTTATCCTGTGGGAATTTGTGTGGGCAGTGGGAAAAGGAGCAGCAGTATGTCCCCTGGAATGTGCTGTCTGCCTGCTCAAATGCCGTGCAGAGATGCTGTTTTAAAAGTAGGGAGCTATTTCTGCTCCTGGCTTTGGGAGTGCTGAGCTCTTGAGTTTGCAGGGAACATCTGCCAACTGCTCTTCCAGATGGAGCTGTGCCTGGGCCTTGTGCTCCTGACAGACTTGTGCCACTACTTCTGGCGAAGCTGTTCCACGTGTGCACGCACACAAGCACAGGTATAAAAGGAGATAAAGGCATAAATGTGAGTGTGGGTGACGAGTGCCATGCGATACGGCCTTTATTCTGTGATATTCAGCAGGAAGGGCGCTTTGCAGGCAGCGAGCACACACGGGTTAGGCCATGGGTTGGCAGCCGCACTGTGGGACAGTTGGAGTGTGGCACCTCCCTTGTAACTGGGATGCTCTTGCTGAGCATGGGGCTGGGGGTAACTGCCCAAATGGGGCAGCATCGCGGATGAGGTGGGGACAGCCTGCTGGGATGATGGAATCTGGGCACTCCTCAGCCCACAGCTGCAGCAGGAGGGATATACCAGCTGCTGCAGTCAGTACATGGTTTCTCAGCGGCCACACGGTGTTTGGAGTCTGACGAAAACCTTTCAGATGTTCAAGTTCTGTGCGTTTTTAGAGGTTGCACTGTGGCAGATAGGCTGTTTAGTGCTTCAAGCTCTCTGCCCAGAACTGAAGCATCTCTTGTGTGTGCTTTTAGCCTGTCGTGTGTGCTTTTAGCCTGTCGTGTGTGCTTTTAGCCTGTCGTGTGTGCTTTTAGCCTGTCGTGTGTGCTTTTAGCCTGTCGTGTGTGTGACTGACACAGGCGGCACCTCTGCGGGATGGACTGACTCCGTTGTGGGAAGCAGGGAGTGTCTGACGATCTGTGAGAGCCCTAACGGGATGCCAGCAGCCGTGCAGTTAGATCTGTGAGAGCCCTAACGGGATGCCAGCAGCCGTGCAGTTAGATCTGTGAGAGCCCTAACGGGATGCCAGCAGCCGTGCAGTTAGATCTGTGAGAGCCCTAACGGGATGCCAGCAGCCGTGCAGTTAGATCTGTGAGAGCCCTAACGGGATGCCAGCAGCCGTGCAGTTAGATCTGTGAGAGCCCTAACGGGATGCCAGCAGCCGTGCAGTTAGATCTGTGAGAGCCCTAACGGGATGCCAGCAGCCGTGCAGTTAGATCTGTGGGGACCCTAACGGGATGCCAGCAGCCGTGCAGTTAGATCTGTGAGAGCCCTAATGGGATGCCAGCAGCCGTGCAGTTAGATCTGTGGGGACCCTAATGGGATGCCAGCAGCCGTGCAGTTACGTGTGTTGTAGCAGCACACCCCAGGAGAAGAAATGGAGCAGCAGAACAGAGAGGATTGTGTGACGTGATGTATGGCAGCACGTCAGGATCACACAAGCACTGTGAACTCAGCAGCATGCTGTGCTGTTTCTGCGCTGTGTTAGGTCAGGACCAGGTCTGAGCTGCAAGGACCAGCCCTTAGCACAGCTTCCGCAGCCACTGTGGCAGAAGGGAGTTTGCTCAAAGTCCCTGGCCAGACAACCACTGATGTGGTTCTTAATGCCCAGCATCGAGGGCTGGTGTTTTGGGGGTCACGCTTTTCGGGGCGGGGGGGAGGAGGACTACTTACTACTTCCTTGATTCTTTTAATGAATGTTCTGTTTTTTCTTGAAGCTGATTTCTTTGGTGTCTTGGCAGCTCCTAAAGTTGCAGAGGTCAGACTTGTGGGTTTTGGTTGGGTTTGGGTTTTTTCTGGCAAAGACCATGTGCTTGGAACCTTTAACAGGCCCTCACTGGTGTCCTGCAGTATGGACTTGTAGGAAGATTTGTATTCACACTGCTCAGAGCCGCTCGGTTACTACTTAGAGAGGGACTGGTCTTAATCTGTATTTTGAGTGACTGGCAGTCTGTGAAGTGGTTCAGGCATCTGGATGACTTCTGGCTGTAGAATTAACAGGAGCTGGATGTGAGGAGAGAGTCATCCAGGCATCGAGTGGTACAGGGGAAGAGCAGCCAGTTTTTGCTGGGATTGTAGGGAAGCTTTTACACCTTGCTGTTCCCATGAGAGGCTGCAGTAGCTACTGCTCCTGGCTTGGTGCTTGTAGGTGTGGATTATGGTACTCATGTATTCCTGCACAGATAACATCATCTGCTTGTGATGTCCTAATCTGTGTGTCTGAGATGTGAGCACAGAGTTGAGTAGTTCACCAGCTGGGAGAAGATTTGGTGCTTCTGTACATGTTCATGGTATGTTTAATTTGTGTGGATATCTACAGTGCCTGTGACTTTGTTCAAGGTACTGGTCATGAAGGTTCTGGGAGGTTCTTCATGCTTGCTCTACCTGAGCGAGTAGGTAGGATATTTGAATTCTGACAGCTACACTGTCTCCTGGTTGGGGACTGTGGAAAGCAAAATGGGCTGTTGAGGCCTGTGAAATTTTTTGAAGTTTGACCTTAAATATGTGTAGGAAAAAAAACACATGAGAAAATGTGGCTGATGGGGAATTATTTTTAAAGGCAACCACCCAAAACTACCCCATAAGAAACCACACCACTGCTAGTTAGCTTGTTAATAGGGTCCCAGAAGGGGTGGCGAAGATGTAAGAAATGACTGTTGGAGGGAAGAGGTGTGAACTCGTAACTGCTGAAGTTTGTAAGAGTTCATCTGTCAGCTTCAGGGTTTTAACTCTGCTGCCTACTCACATACCTCTAGATGCTCCAGAGAGGCTTTTCGCAAGTAGTTAAAGGAAAGGTGACCACTGCCATGTGACTGTCCTGTGAGACTTGGTGTATTTGTCTTGAATGAGTTTGAGTGAACTGAAGGACTGGAAGAGATTCAGCTCCTACAAGTGGTACGTTTGTGGTTTAATCCTGGATGGCAACTGACCCCCCCCCCCCATAGCCCCGTGGTCACCCCCCCGGCAGAGTGGGGAGGGAATGGGAAGGGCAGAAGTCAGAGAACTGGTGGGCTGGGATCAAGGTGATTTAACAGGCAGAGCAAAGGGGAGTTCATTCCCTGCTGCCCGGGGCAGGCAGGTGTTCAGCCATCCCCAGAGAGCTGGGCTCCATCAGATCCTGGGGAGGGCAAATGCCATCGCTCCCGAGGGGTGTGTGTCCCTCCCTCCTCTTCCCAGCACTGTGCTGAGCATGGAACATCCCTGTGGTCATCAACACTGCTTCCAGCACAAATCCAAACCAGCTCCTGACAATCTGCCATGGGGAAATTGAGCTCTATCCCAGCCAGATGCAGTACCAAGAGGGTGCTGTGATTCGAAGGGTGCAGCACACAGTGAGAGGGGTGGGCGTGTTTTGACGGGCAAACAGCGTGGTGTTAGCTCTTTGTGGCAAGCTCTGAGAGCAGCAGAGATGAGTCTGAGTCGTGAGGCCCACAGATGTGGTTCCTGCTCGGTTCAGGCTCAGCAGCACAGCTGTTGAGTGCTCTGGCACAGGTAGTGTGGGGCTGGCTGGCTGGCTGGGTGCTGTGGTGCCGTGCCGCAGTCACCCTGGGGAACGAAACCCTGTGTTTCTGCTTCGTGTGCGAGTCTGCTCAGAGCTGCAGCCAGCCCCACGGTCAGCCCTGGAGTGCTGAGGGTGTCGCAGGCCCCATGGTTTCTTTAGCTGCTTTTTCTGTGGCTGCCCAATTTATGTTTGAGCTGTTGAGGGGGTAGAACAGAAGAGGAGAAAATGGGATTGTGGTGCTGTGCTGCCTGTGCCTGGCACTGTTGCCTTGAATAGTGGCAAGTTTTACATGGCATTTAGTGTATTTTTTTACTGACAAGTAAGCTGCTCTGAAAAGGCAAAGGGTAGAGAGGTTCATGTGAGTGTACTGCCAAACCTGGGCAGGCTGAGCACGTTTTGCTGGGTTACTGCTTGGTCACTGCCTAGGTTTCAGCTGGGAGGGAGTTAGTTTTCTTCCTAGTAGCTGGTCTAATGCTGTGGTTTCGATTTAGGGTCAGAATAGTGTTGGTAATGTGTTGATGGGTTAGTTGTTGCTGAGTAGTGCTTACACTAAGTCAAGGGCTTGTTACCTTCTCATGTGCTGCTGGCGAGCAGCCTGGGGGTGCAGAGGGGCTGGGAGGGGACACAGTGGGGACAGCTGCTCCAGACTGGCACAGGGATGTTCCAGATGGTGCTCAGATTATGAACAGGGAGCAGGGAGCTCACTGCAGGTGACGGCAGCTCAGGCACGGGCTGGGCATTGGTCAGTGGGTGGTGAGCAGTTGTGTTGCACATCACTTGTTTAGTATATTTTTTTCATCATTATTTTATCTTCCTTTACTGTTTTATTAAACCATCTTTAACCCAACCCATGAGTTTTACCTTTTTACCTCTTCACCATCTCGCTGTGGGGGGAAGGAGAGAGCCAGGCTCTGTGTGTTCCTTTGGTGGCCAGGGCTAAAGCAGGGCAGTTGCTGTGCCCTTTTTGTCACATTTTAAACAAAGGTGCTCTAAATCTTGAGTATTCTCATAAAGAAGACACCACCACCCCACTCCCCCACCCCCAAATTTAGGTTGCTTTTTGATGGAGAGGCCTCCAAGTCAGGGAAGCTGTTTCTCCTGGCCCAGTGAGTGAAGAAACGTGCTGGTGAATTAGTGCCCACAGACCTGCTGTGGGTCTAAACATGGTGTGCTGTATTTCTTGTCTGGAAAACGGGGAGGAACCTGTGGGATGCTGTAGGGGAGTCATGACCTGCCTGTACCAGGAGTTTAAGAAGGTAACCAGCATCCTCATTATGTGTGGTCAAGTATAGAAGCATGTAGAGAAGACAGTGGCTTGATGCCTGGAACTTCCTTCCCAGACGTTTATGGCCATGGCTTATGACAGTTTTGGTTAGGGCTCTTCTGGATGCTTTGTGTCAGGGAAAACTGGGGTTTTTTCTTCTGCTTTGAACATGAGATAACAGAAAACACTTCAGCCTCTGAACGTGGTGGAGTGTGGGTGTGTCGGAGTGTGTTTCTGTTCCATCTGCGACCTTGAGTCTCTGGGTGAAGCAGCTACTCCCTACTCCTGCCTGTGTTTTGTCACAGGATGGGCCATGTACACACCTCCTTGCCCCCCACCCGCATCGTGGTGTTTGATAAGAGCTTTCATGGGCGTGTCCAGCAATGATCCCGCTTCCTCAGGTGCTTCCAGGGACAAGCGTGACATCAGAAATGACTGAAGAGGTTTAGAGTGTGGTGGCTCAGGGGTTGCTGGGTAAAGCTCCCCAGAACACTGGTGACTCCCAGTTCTCCTGTAACTCTTAATATACTTATCCAAGCTTCCTCCGGGCTTATGCCGCTTGGATTTTGGTGGTGTTTACTCAGGGAAACCCCTTCCAGGTCACATCACTACCTCTTGGCAGAGCAGGGTCTGCCTTGCTGGCTCGCCCGGGGTCCATCGCGGGCCAATATTGACATCTAGCGGCAAGCGTGGGCAGGAGGTGGTACCCGGACACCTCTGCTCTGGTGGCACCAAGCGATGGTCGGGGAAACACCAAGCCTGGCCACCTTGTTCCTGTCCCCCCGCCACTCACAGCGGATTTTCAGGGTGCAGAATTGGTGCAAAAGACAAACTGCTCTTTGTCTTGTAGCTGTGAGACACTGGTGCCGTACCTGGGCATTGCTTTGCACTTGTGACCATGTGTTAGTGCTTGGAAAAGACGCTGCTTTTTGTGGAGAGGGGAAGAGCCTTCCCCAAGAAGAGAGTCTGCAGGTGATGTTCCCCAGGCTGGTGTCCCCACAGCCCCGTTCAGCGCCTGCTGGTATTGGGTGTTAAGGCTGGAGCCACCCCAAGCAGGCACCATTCCATGGTTAGGGGGGCCCTATGTGAACTAGTTCAGTGTAATCATAGAATGATAGAATAGTCTGAGTTGGAAGGGACCCCAAGGATCATAGAGCTGCAACCCCCCTGCCACAGGCAGGGCCACCAACTGATGCAGAACTTGGGCTGTTGGATTAAAACAGGCAGTAATTTTGTTTTGACAGCATAGCATCTCATTTGGCTAAATGAACAATTAAGTTAGGAAAAGGATATTTAATCTTCAAGAAACTTTCCTAATACAGCTTAACTTCAGCTGTGAGCTGTTACAGGCATGTTTGCTCAGGCACACGGGGCGTCTCTAACGAGGTGCATTATGCTTAATGAATGCTGCATGCTGATTGCATCAGGAGACCTGAAACACGTGCATTTCAATTGGCTGCCTGATTATCAGAGTAGTTAATCACTTTAATTTGCATATTCCTCTCCTGAGTGTATACCGCAGGTGTTGCACTAGCTGAAAGCTCCCTCGATAATAGCTGGCTTACCATCAGACAGCAGTCAGTTAAGGAAAGTATGGATTGGTACGAGCTCTTTTATGAGCCAGACTTTCTAAACCTGTGGGAAAGCTCTACATGTGAGCCTTGAGATGATGCTCGAGGCCTGGGGCAGCAGTGAAGACTGACAGGAGAGGGGTAGAACAGGAGAGTGTGTGTTTGTTGGCTCGCTGGACCATAGCAAACGCTTGTAACTTTGGAAGTGCTGGTTACTCTGCTTAGCGACTGACACAGACTTTCTCATTTGTTTCTTGGTGTGTAGTGATGTGGGCAAGAGGAATAACAAAATCTCCAATAATTTCACTTGTTTATAATTGTTTCTTTTTTCCCAGGTGGCTTCTCAACGGTGTTTCTGGTCCGTACCCACGGTGGGATACGGTGTGCCCTGAAACGAATGTATGTCAACAATGTGCCAGACCTCAACATATGCAAGAGAGAGATTACAATTATGGTGAGTAGCCACTGATTCTTAACTGGAGAACATATAAATTCATAATATATCTATATACACACACTGAGGGCCTCTTGAATCACTCTAGAGGACCTTTTTTTTTGCCCCTGTGGTCCTGATTTTGCACCCTTTTTTCAGAAACTAATGCTGTAAAACACTGCAGTACAGGTGGCAGTGCTTGTACACTCAGATGTGACATGAGCATTGCCAAGTTCCACATGCAGAGTGGCTCTGAAACTGTGAGTTTCTTCCTTGGGAGCACCTGCAGCTGCTTGTGTGTGATAACTTGGTGACAGTTCACTAGGGCAGTTGTGGTTGTTTCCAGCTACTCTTTACTCACGCTGTGTTTCAGTTTAGCTTAGGAAGGGCACGAGTAGTCTGGTTCCTTATCTCCTATGCATTGAGGCTCTAGCTATTGCTACTCCACAGCATTGTTTGGGAATGCAGCAGTTGGGGTGTTTGCACTGTCTGACAAGCAGCATGTAAACGTTCTTTTCCAGGCAGGAATTGCTGGGTGTTAGATGTATCACATCACTTTGACACTGCTGGCAGCGATGAGCTGTCTCTGTGTGTGGTACAAGCAGTGGATGTGGGGCAAGGGCTCAGTTTATTGGAAATCATAAATGGTTGTCTGAAAACTTACTCTCTCTGTGTTTGAATTTTTTGTGCTGAAGTGTAATGTGGGTTTCTTTTTCAGAAAGAGTTATCTGGGCACAAGAATATCGTGAGCTACCTGGATTGTGCTGTTAACTCCATCAGTGATAACGTCTGGGAGGTGCTCATCCTCATGGAGTACTGTCGAGGTAGGAGGCAACCCTTGGCTTCTCAGAGTGAACATGGGGAAGAGGTTTGTGTTTGTCACCTGGGGCTTTTATTTAGGATTGCTCCCTTAATGTAAAAGGTCAGTGTATGCATCTCGCAGCTGGAATCCTGTTGGCTCTCACAGCTTGGATGCTGAGCATGACATTATTGGCATGGAATACCCTCTTTGGCCAGTTCGGGTCACCTGCCCTGGCTGTGCCACCCCCCAGCTCCCTGGGTGCCCCCCACCTTCTCATTAACAGGGAAATATGAACAACTGCCAAGTCCTTGATTGTTTGGCAACAGCTGAAAACTTCAGTGTGTTATCAGCACTGCTCCCATCCCAACTCCCAAACATGGCATTCCCCCAGCTGCTAGAAAGAAATTAACTCTATCCTGGACAAAACCAGGACAGGTTGTTTTTTCTGCACCTTGCTATTGAACACTGAAAAGATGTAAGTGTTTCACATGGCTCTGTAATGAAGCACAGCTACAGAACAGGACACTGCTTGTGTAAGTCTAACATGGAATTGCTCTGTTCTGCTCTTTGTGCTCATCATCATGTAGCTAGAGCACAATTTGGTAGGAAAGACTGGCAAGCTTGTCACTGTTCTTCTCTGTGCTCTTTAATACTGTTACTCAAAGCTGCTTCTCTCTTAACTGATGGGTGACATGTAAATGAGCGTAGCTAATGTTGATGGTGCTGGGCAGAACAGCAGTAGTGCTCTGGTCCTGCTTGGTAACACAACTTTGCTCCAGGCAATATGTAAGAACAAGTAGCTTCTAGATTATTTGTCACCCCACCTCACAGATGCTTTGGAATAACTTGCCGTTGCTGGTGACTGCTGAAGCTTGCATGAAGTGTGAGGTAACCAGGCAGTGACCTCATGAAACGAGGTGCTGGTTAACCCAGATGGGCAGTGATATTGGAACAAGTGCTCCAACTACAAAATAAGTATTTCTAGACTAGAAAAAACACCCACCCTGTTGTCTGTGAGATTGGAAGAATGCTTTCAGTTGACATCTTGGTTGCAGTGGAAGAAGCAAACGCTGCAGCTTGTGCACTCTGTAGCACAAGGAGCCAAAGGTGAAGTCTTGAAGGGGACAGGGAGGACTTAAACTGATGGCTGTGCTTTTGGCCCTCTACCCTGCTTGTGAGGATGAGTGTGTCTGCCCTTGTGGGAGATCACTCGTGCCTCCTATGTGTGGCACTCCTTCCTTTGTTGTGGTGGTATGTAGCCAGGCGGGTGGCAACTATCTGGTGACTTGACAGAGCTCAGCTCCTCTTTCCGAAAGCACCGAGGCCCTGCAGACACTGAGTCTTGCCTCATCTGCTAACGTTAAGTGAGCTTTCTGGTAGGAAGAGCTTGGTACTATCTGGTAAAATTACTTAAAGGAGCAGGGAGGTAACGAGTCCTAATCTTGCTGAGAAACCTGTGAGGAAGGTGGATTCAGGGAGCTTTTCTATTCCTCCCCTGTCTTTTTCCCCTCTTGTTTCCGTTTGTTGTCTCCCAGGAAAGCAAAGAGAGTGTCTAGAATGAGTTAAATTGTGTCTAGTTGGCTGACAGGGTTTTGGCTATGGATCTAAATGCAGGAGACACTGTTGAGGTAACATCTTTGTGTGATGTATGCTTATGACAATCAGTCCCAAGTGGGTTTAGTTAGTAGGGACTTGGTTTTTTCCTTTGAGACAGTAATCATTTTATCTAGAAGGCTACGAGAGCATGTGTCTGGAAAATGAGGTTGGTTTTATTTAAGCACCGTGACTGTGGAAAACTTCCTTGCATCTTCTTTGTGGACTTTCTGCATGTAAATAGATCTCTACCGTTGTGTGTGATAGACAACAGTAAAGAGATAAAAATGACCTTGCTGTTTCTTTAGCTGGGCAAGTGGTGAACCAGATGAACCAGCGCCTGCAGACCGGCTTTACTGAGGCAGAAGTGATGAGGATATTCTGTGATACCTGCGAAGCTGTTGCCCGGCTGCACCAGTGCAAAACACCCATTGTTCACCGGGATCTGAAGGTACAGCCTGCCTGAGGGGAAGCTGTGATGGGCTGGGGTCAGCATCTTCTTGCAGATACATAGTGATAGGACGAGAGGGGATGGCTGCAAGTTGTGCCAGGTCAGGTTCAGGTTAGAGATTGGAGAAATTTCTTCTCCCAAAGAGTGGTTGGGCATCGGAACAGGATGCCCAGGGAGGTGGTGGAGTCACCATCCCTCAGGGTGTCCAAGGAGAGGTTGGGTGAGGTCCTTAGGGACGTGGGTTAGTGAGTAATAGAGGTGGTGGTGGACGGTTGGACTGGATGGTCTTGGAGGTCCTTCCCAACCTTAATGATTCTGTGATTCTATAAAAGGGAATGTCTAGATTAAAATCAAGGATTTACTTAAGGATTGAGAGTGTAGGAGGCAATTTACTAACCTTCTGCTAGGGGGGCTCTTGGTGCTGGTGGAGCTGTGTGAGGAGAGACTGAACCAAAGACATGACTTACTGCTAATGCCCATCAGTGGATTTTTCTGAGGACTGTACTATTTGTGTGTGTGAGGGTGTGTAGTAACAGGCAACTCGGAAAGTAACACCACTGCTTGTGTCTAACGTGTCCCTGTGGTGTTTTCCTCTCCAGGTGGAGAACATACTGTTAAACGACAGCGGGAACTACGTTCTGTGTGACTTCGGCAGTGCCACTAACAAGTACCTTCACCCTCAGAAAGATGGTGTTAATGTGGTCGAGGAAGAAATTAGGAAGTAAGTTCCCTGACTGTGGTAAGCAGTGACCGTGCCACTCGGAAGCGCCGTGTGCTGCTGTGTGTGTCTCGCTCCTGTGAACTGGCTTCTGGTAGAATTTGAACTGATGTTGACATAAATGTAGCAAAACAGTGGAGTTATTTGGCAGCGTAGGGTTCTGCTGTTCAGTCACAGGTTGTTTCTGCAAAACTGAGACTCTTAAGGTTGAAATCGGGGAAAAAACCCTGTGTTGAAATCCAATTGTTCAAATACATATGTTTGGCTACTGGGCATTTCAGCACTTTAATGTTTCCAAGTAGTGTATTTTAATACAGCTAAAAGCATGAGAGAGAAACAACTGATGAAAATAAGCATTGGAAGAGTTTATGTGTTATTTATAGAGTAAGAGTATAGTTACAGAGTATAGAGTAGCTCTATATAAGAATATACCCACTTCTATTACAGGCGCGTTGTTGGAAAGCTGTATTAGTTTGGGTTTGTGCCTTTGGGCTAACTCCTGCAGAAGAATAAATACAGGCTGCTTGTTCTCCAAGTTATAAGGTGATACGGGGTGGTTTTTCCTAGCTCTGAAGAGTACTTTCACTGCCAGTTCAGTAACTAAGTTGACAGGTTATGTTTAGAAGGGCACATTGTGTATTTCTAGTATGCACTGGGGAATGCTTTGGTGAGACCTGTACATCAGATGTTTCAGGTGACTGGTTATTGCAGTATCCACACAAAGGGACAAACTACATGGGTGGGGGGAATAAAAGCAAATTTTACCAGGCTTGATGTTTACTCTTGTGTATGGTGATTGTTGTGTTAAGACTCCAGATATTCTCTGTGATGCTGCAAAGGCAATAAATCACTTGTGCTGAGTCAGACACTTCCAGGCGGGTGTCTGGAACCTGGGTGTAAATGCTGTGTGCTGTCAGGGGCAGGACAACATGCTTCCAGCTCAGAGGCACGCTGCTCATCTGTCCTGTTCCATTTCTGACCTACTAGGTACACCACACTGTCATACAGAGCGCCTGAAATGATCAACCTTTATGGAGGAAAACCCATTACTACCAAGGCAGATATCTGGGTAAGCAAAAATCAGGTTCTGTGGAATGGGGAAGCAATTAGGAGCGGGGTGAAGTGCAATTAATTAGATTAGTTAGTCTATGCTGCTTTTAAAGTGAAATATATCATGCAGCTATACAATGCAGCATATGGTTAAGAGCATCTTTGGTAGTTATGTTTTCTGTAGATAAAGCAAACTCCATGTGTGATGGTCTGGGAGTTAAGGGGAGATGATTGAGAACCCTCTCCTCGTTGTGGGCATGGATTGCTGTGTGAGAGCCAGCAATGATTTCCTGTGGAAAGCTGTTGGCAGCACAGTGAGGAAAGGTGTCTTGTTTAGGTGATGTACAGTGAAGTAAAGTGGAAACGCTAGTGGTGTCTCTGGGTGATAGGACTGCCCTGATTCTGGTTGTTAGCTGCCTAACCTGGGAGTCAGTGAGGAATAAAGCCTTTCAGAGCTGCTTTATATATCAGCTTGTCACACCAACAGTGTTGGGTAATGCAGCCTCTGCGTGACTGCATCAGCCTGAGCTATACTGATTTGCTGCCTGTGGGTGCTGCTTTGTTGTGTGAAGCCTGACCCTCCTCTCTTCACACTGCCTGTGTCTGTGTTTTGCAGGCACTCGGCTGCTTGCTGTATAAACTTTGCTTCTTTTCACTTCCCTTTGGAGAAAGTCAAGTTGCCATCTGCGATGGCAGCTTTACCATCCCTGACAACTCCCGGTACTCTCACAGCACACACTGCTTGATACGTAAGTATCTGGGCAGCACGGCCGTTCTCTGCCCTTGTACGACACAGAAGAGCCCACTGATGGAGGATGACTTGGATGGGTGCTGCAGACTGGCTGGATTCTTGGGTGAACACTGGGAAAACTGTTCTTGTTGCTCCAGAGTGTGTATTTTCTATGGAATCTCAGGCCATTTATTGTATCATATGCCCAAGCTGTGCTTAGGTGAATTCAAAGTGCAAGGTTAGTGGGGAACAGTAAGGGTGCTGAGCTGAGCTGAGGAGAGCTTTGTAGTATTTCATGTTTGCAACAAACCAAATCCAATCAGGTTTGTGTAATGCAAAACATTGGACAGGATCTCTGGAAACAGAGAGAGAGCACAAAGAGTGTGAAGCTGAACCTTGGGCAGCAAGCTCTGAGGCTAGTGATTGACCCCTTATCCATACAGGATCTGATGTGTACAGTATTGATGAGTGTTTTCAGTTGTCTGTCTTCAACTCCGAGCAGGTTAACTTCAAAGAGTGGGACTAATACAATCCAGAACAATTCAGGAAGTGTGAATAGAAACTCTTAAAATTTATTTCTAAGTTATGAATGAGTTGAGCACATCATTTCTGCTTTTATATGATAGGAAATACCAAATACAGCTTGTTTGAGTGTCCATTCACAGCTAAGAAACAGTGGTTACCACGGGAAGCGTTTGCCTTCTGTAGATAGTAACTGGCAAGAGGAGATAAATTTTGCAGTTATTAAATGCAGTTTCTCTGTGTCACAGGCTACTCTTAGAGGCATTTGGGTTTTAATCCTGTCTCCTTACGAGCATGAACGCTGATTTAGTGAGGTGCGGTGCCAAGACGAGCGCTCCTGGCACAGAACACACGTGGGTGGGGAAGAGGCTCATAATGTAAACTGACTTTCTTTCCGCTTGGAATGGAAGCCAGGAAAAGCTGCACTTGGTCATAAAAGGTATTTCAGGGACTTCTGGCTGGATCCCAGCTCTCTTACAAGGCAGGGCTGGGGAGCGTCAGGCTGAGCCTTCTCCACCTCGTAAATCTGATAGTTCCAAGTCAAGTGGCAGGGTGATGCTGAGGGTTCTGCTCCCCTTAACGGTGCTGCCACTGGCAGCTGCTGTCTGCTTGGTTTGTAAAACCCATCAAAAATAAAACTTGCTGTGCTGGCCAAGTGATAACGACTGAGTAAAACAGTAAGATCTGTGTAAAATTATATTAATGTGAAAAAAAGATAAGATTTTCTTTTTAACTAAACGCTGTTTAAGGCTGGCTGCACTGCTGAGCTGTTCTGGAAATGCAGCTCCATTTTTCTCATCACGTCTGACAACGCACTCCTGATGGGTTGTTCATTTTGTTAGTAGCCAGAGACTTTTTAAACAAGCTAAGCCTCCAAAAATACATCCTTCACTGTTTGTTTGGGTTCTTACATCCCTTAGGCAAGATGTTTTGATTATGGACTCTGTCATACTGTAAGCAATACGGAGTAACTCTGTGTGAAAAACACCAGGCTTCCTAACGTGGGAAGCGAATGTGTAAGGGGCATGAGAAGCTGCTTGTCTGGTCAGGAAAAATCCTTTCATCCATGGAACTGCATTTTTCTGTTGGTAGATGACAGTGTGCATCACCAACTAAACCTGCAGGACAGAAGGCAGTGTGGGGCTGTGGCCTGATGCGGTTAGATGTATCTGTGAACCTTCTGTTAGCTACTCTGGTTCCCCTTTCACAGTAGAAGTTTCTAGTACTACGAGTGGTGCTGGTGGTGTTTCTCTCTGAAGTTATTAATTGCTGCTGCAGCTCAGCCTCCCGTCCCACAGCTGGGGGTCAGAACACCAAACAGTGTTGATCTTCACAGTTACGTTGGACCCTGGAAACTTTTGGACTTGACAAAAAGTATAAAAAACATGACAAAAGAAAGAAGCCTGGAGGAGTGTGGGGGGGTGTGAGCTGATTTGGCAGAGCTGCTGTGTTTCTTCTTGCTGGTAGTGTGCTGCCTCACGGGGCTCTCTGACACCCAGCAGTGATAACCTGGTGTTACCAACTGTTGCAGGATACATGCTGGAACCCGATCAAGAACAGAGACCTGATATCTTTCAAGTATCTTACTTTGCCTTTAAACTTGCCAAAAAGGATTGTCCGGTGTCTAACATCAACGTGAGTAATCTGTTTTCTGTGTGTTCAGTGTGGTTTGCAGGCAGCACTGAGAAGGGTCTGTCACCTCGGCCAGGAACGATTCTTCGGTGCCCTCGTAAGCCTTGTTCCTGACTGGAGGGAGCAGAGCAGAGTATGCCTCAGGTTGCCATTGTGTACCTGCAATATGAGATCTCTAAGCAAGAGACTCTTAATTTTGAGGGCAAAGCCTCATGCATTGTATTTATACTGCACCAGTCCCTGAGTTGTGGGTGAACTGTTACTAATCTCTTGTGTACGATGCAGTTAATAGGAAAGATACTGCAGAGCTTCAGCTGGTTGCCAGTCAGAGGCTTAATGTGTTAACGACAGTGCCAGTGCATAGGAACAAATGCCAGTTATGGTGAGCTGCCTGCAGAGGAGTAACCTTACTGAGAACCCTGTGAGTCCCCTTAGCACTGATCCCTTAGGAGCAGGTCCTTAGTAAAGGTGAGCATTGCTTTTCTGGATGCTCAGATCTTAAGAGGAAACCTTTATGCACCGGCTCTTTGTCAGTCAAGGTGAAGTGTCAGCTCATTTGAAAGGTTTTGCATTACACTCCTGCAGTGTGTGATTAGGTGGTGCAGTAACTCTGCTTGCCCTTAAACACTTCATCCTGAAACACAAGCAAGTGTGTGAGTTCATCTTGCCGTGTGGGAATTTGGGAATTTGCTGTGTTATTCATGGAGGAATAACATCCCCACACTCAGGTGACTTGAGAATCAGTCTGTCCCTTGGACTCCCCTGCCCGTGTGGACAGGAGCTGCCTGCTGAGGTGGCCCTTTGCCCCCTGGCAGATGTAGGCAAGTAGAATGCCTGGAGTATCCTTCCACACCAGAGCATTACCAGAGCAGTAAGAGCAATGCCCTGCTTGCTTGCTGATTCCCTCTGGCAGCTCTTGACCCTCTAGCACCCACATCTGCCTTAAGAGGAGCAACAGAAAGGTTGCACACAGCCACCCTGACCCTCCCTCCCTCCCAAGGCTGGAGAGAATGTCACAGTGAGCTTGACAATATGTCAGAAGAGGGGCTGGCTGCAAGCTGTCCCCTGGCTGGGGCAGCCCTGTGTTTTTGAAGGGGGAATCAGAAATACTCTCATCTCTTCCTTAGACCTGGACTAATTCCAGAGTTCTCAGAAACAGTGTCTGATAGTTCATAACTCTGTCTCTACTATTGGTTATGATCTAGATTTGCATTGTTTCCCCAAGGAGCTAATGCATGTGCAATTGGAGATAATCCTCCTCCTCCCTCCCCCCAGATCACCGTTTTCCTTGGTTAAATGCTGTCTAGGTGAAAAAGTTTGTCTGGGGCTGATCGATGAGTTAAGGACAGCAGAAGTGTGGGTGCTGAATGGCTTTCTGAAGGGGGCGATGCGGTGCAGGAGCGGAGTGGCTGAAAAGCTGCTGCTGTTTCATCCAGAGGTCAGGCTTGGGTTTAGCTCTTAAACCTGTGGCTAAAGCAAGGGTCTGTCCTGAGCAGCTAGGAGAGAACATGTGGAGGAAATGCACTGATTGTGGATAGCTGGTAGCCTGTAAGGGGAGGGAGTATTTCACAGAACAGGGCAGTAATGTCTTCATTTTACTTTTGCGGCCAATAAGGCACCTTTAGAGATGCTGTTGAACTAAAACACCTCTGATCTGCAGCTGTGAGCATTGCATGAAGCCTTGTAACATGGCAAACTTGAACCCAAGTGTTTCTCTTCAATATGTAATGATTTTTTTCTTTCAGGATTTCATTGTTTTAATTTACTCAAATTTATTTTTCCCAAGAATTCTCCTGTCCCTTCAGCTCTTCCTGAGCCCATGACAGCTAGTGAGGCAGCTGCTAGGAAAAGCCAAATAAAAGCAAGGTGAGCAGTGGGTGAGGCTTTACTGTTTGGGTTGTTTTGCTACTGTTGTTAAGCTGCATGTTTGTCTGAAACCTTGTTAATAAATGAAAAATCATCCTGGTAGCAGAGGCCGTTACAAAGGTAAACTGCTGCTCTGAGAGCTTCGAGTCTCTCGTTGGATGCCACCCCCTTGCTCTCTTCATTGCGGTGGGAATCCACCAGGAGAGACTGCGAACCTGTTTTGTGGTGGGACCAGTAAGTGCTACCAGTGGGTGTTTCTCATCTGCTGTATCTTCTCCTGGTGTGACAAGTGCATTTTGCAATAAGGCTTTATTGGCAGGTGAGGATAACATGGCCCAGGTGAACTGCTCGTAGGAGTTTTCTTCTACTGTGCAAGTCCCATCTGACAAAGTCAGTGGATTTTGCCATTTCAGGAGTACTGATGTTTATACCTCTCCCTGGACTGGAGAGGTTAGCCTGGTGAGCGAGAAGCAGGCGAATGGGCTCGTCCAGGCCGTGCTCGAGCTGTGTAGATGTGTTAGTGGGTTTAAGGTCATGTCATGGTCTGGGCAGCGTTGTCTTTGCTGGCTCAGCTGCCTATTGGCAGCATGCAGCAGAGGCCAAGCACAGAGTATCTGTCTGAAATAATGTTTTAAATTGGATCTAAGCCTCCTAGGCAACAGAACAAGGGCTCAGGTTTCCCTGATGCCTTAACATAGGCAGGTCAAGGCAGATAGTGTCCTGATCCAGTATGGGAGGAACTAACAAGAGGTGCTGGGTGCAGGGACTCAGTTGGTGAATGAGTGGGGGTTTTTAGCCAGTTGGGCAGATTGAAAACCCATGAACACTGTAACCTGGGAATGGGCTTAAAGCTCAGAAGTACCATGGCTTTGGGAGGCTTTCTTACCCTGGCTGGCAGGCACACAGCTCTGAAACACTGCAAGGAAGATGCAGGTGTCACGGGCGTTCTATGAGCGTTACGGCTGCTGCAGGCTGAGCCTGGAACACATAGGTGTGTGATGGTGTAACAGGTAAGGCTTGTCTTAATCAGACTTCCTGTGCGCGGAAGGGTAATCGTACCCCTAGTCACAGGGCTGCTGACTCAGCACCACACTTTGACTCATGGCTGTGAGCAGGGTTCCATCCAGAGCCATGATATCCTTGGGAGTGAGGGTCTGCTGAGTGATTCTGTCTGTCCTTGGGAGTGAGGGTCTGGTGCAGCTCCCTCGTGGTGGGCTGCCACAGCCACGTTTCCAGCAGCTGCTGCAAGTGGAATTACAGGAGGCGATTTGAAGGTATTAAAATCCAGCCCAGAAGTACAGCAGCACATGGTGAAGGCATAACTGAGCTATTGAGAGACATGTTGTGTCTAATTTGAAGAAGAAACAGTCTTCTCTTTTTAATCAAGTCTCTTCTGTGGGAAAACTTGTTGTTTCAGAATAACGGACACTGTTGGACCAACAGAAACCTCAATTGCACCACGACAAAGACCAAAGGCCAATTCCAGCACTGCCACTTCCAGTGTGCTGACCATCCAGAGCTCAGCAACTCCAGTCAAAGTACAAGTTCCTGGTGAATTCGGAAATCGTGGGCAAAAAGGTAAATTATAGTCTGAGGATGGGTACACAAACAGGAAATGATTTTGTATTTAGTTTCCCCCTCTCTCTAGGAGGGATGATGTAAAACACAAACTCATCTGCTTTTTTATATGCTAAAAAACAAGTCTTTGTTCTTTCTGAAAGACTGAAAGTGCAAATAATAGCTTTGACCAGATCCCACAAGCTAGATACAAATTGTTTTGAAGTGAAGGTATTTTTATGCATTACACTGATGTCAAGCTAACTTTCCAACTGAGGACTGAGAAGTTCATGCTTGGTTTTGACTTGCAAAACGCTCACTGAAAGTACTGAGCTCTGCTCTAACAAACTGCTTTTGTTGTAGTGGGAACAATTACTTTCTCTGTGCCTCAGTAGGTCAGGAGATACCAACAATTACTGGTTTCATTTGTAGGCTGGAGCCATGTAAACTCTCAATTTCCCCCGTGACTGACGATGCGTTTCACGCTGTGCTGTGAGTGCAGGAGGAGGAACAGAGGAGTAATCCAGGGGGACCCAATAGGGTGAAATGGGTTTTCAGGAAATCCTTTGTAAGCAAATCTTGTTCAAAAAGAACTATGGCTTGGATAAATATTCACTTAAATAGAAATGAAAACTATGTTGAATACTTTCCTATTTCTTAGCTGCACTCTGTGACATTACGTGTCTGTCACAGTACAGTGAGGTGAGTGTCAGGGCTGTCACTGGGAAAGCCCAGTCGCAAGGCCACGGGGGATGTTTGTGCCAGGCATAAGCAATCTTCACTAGGCAAGATCCAACTTGGGAAGCTTTTCCCATTGGGGCAGGGAGCAGGTCACTCCTGGGCAGTTCAGAACGTAAATACAGCCTGCAGAAGAGTTTGGTGCTGCAGCCTTGTGAGCAAGCAGTTACTAATACAGAGCAGCGGAACGGCAAAACTAATCAGTAGTTCTGTTTAAGGGAATTTGGCCAGAGAGCCAGTAATTCCCTTTAAAAACACGGTAAGCATTGTGTGCACACAGTGTTGTGTGCTTTGAGGGCTTCAGATGAAGTATCTGTAAGGCAGGAGCTGTGTGTGCTGCCTCCTCTGTCGTGAGACCAGAGACAGCTTCCCATGTCTTCCAAGTAGAAACGGTGCATTGAAGGCCTGCAGGTGGTCTTGGAGAAGAGAACTTGGTCTCTGCCAGTGTGTTGTCAGGCTGGGAAGGGAAGTTGATGAACTGTTTCACCTTGAAGTGTTAAACATTAAGTGCCAGGGAGCTCTAGCTGAACCTGAGAGTTCATTATGTCAGTAGTGTTGTCTGAACGTGACAGGAACCGCGCGACCGGGGAACGGACAGGAAATCCTACAGTCCCAAGGGACCAACCAGCACCCCCCACAGCAGACCAGAGTCCTCCAGCAGCTGCAGCAGGGAGACTGGAGACTGCAGCAGCTGCACCATCTACACCACCAGCAGCAGCAGCACCACCAGCAGCCTACCATGCAGGATGCTTACGCTCAGCAGGTACACATCCTGTCTGCCCAACAAGCCTGAGGGACACACGTAACCCGTGTTAGTGACACCTCGAATCCTGAGCCAGGCATATGCTTGTGCTGTTGTTGCCTGGCCTTGGCCTGCTGGGAGAGGGGAATGCTCCTGCCCCTTGCTTTGACCTTCAGTTTATCACTTGGCAGGTGCATAATGCTTATCCTAGGGAGTTGCTTTCTCTGTGCTGTCTTCTTTTTGCAGTTTGACCCTGAATCCCAGGTTGCTTTGAATCAGGACCATGTGGCCAAAACAAAGATCCTGTCTATGTGTAAACATGCTCAGGGGAAGTGTTAGGAATTGTCAGGGTGATGGTGGTTGTACATAGCCCAGCTCAGTAGGGTTTTCACTTCTTTCAGTTTTTCTTGGTCAGCAAAGAGCTGCTTTTTCTGCAGCTGTTCTGTCCACACGGATTTTTCATGGATACCACCTATTCTCACACAGTCCAGTTTCCATACTGTCAAGTATAGTTGCTTGAGTAACATAGCCAGTAATTCTAAACATAAGAGGAGACTAGCTAGATCAGACTAGAACTTTCAAATCACTGTCCAAGACACCTACCTCTATTGCTCTGTTTATCCCCTGTTGAGATGTGTTATTCTTTAAAGTGCAGCTGAACTGTTTTCCAGAAGGGCTCAGCAGTGGGCACATGGCAGAAGCTGGGGTGTTACCTTAGAAAAGGCAGTGCTGAATTAGTAGTCTAATTTTTTTGTTAAACAGGCTGGTAATAACTGGGGGAGAAGAACAATGGGGAAGCTTCCAAGCACAGTCTCCTTCACACCCAGGGACTGAGCTGCAAGCTGATTCTTGGTAATGAGATGTTCTACCTGATAAATGCTGCTGAGTCACAGAACTGATAGTGTCATCAATGCTGCTCCTAAGTATCTTAATATTCATCAGGGAGAGGATCATGACTTCTTAAAGCTATTTTCTTTTCTATTACAGTATCAACAAGCAATGCACCAGCAGATGGTCCAACAGCAGCTGTTGATGCAGTCTGTGTACCAGCAGCAGCCTTCTCAGTATCCTGCAATGGTATGTCAGGAACAGAACGTAGACGGTACAGTCTCAAACTACCTGCTGTGTCTGTAAGTGTGTCACAAAGATGTGGCAGGAGAAGTTTGGGGCTGTCTGTAATGAGCTGTGGATGTGGTAAATAGCCTAAGTTCAGCATCTAACATGATACTCAGCTGTCGGGGAGAAAAAGCTAACCCAAACTTGGTTGTACAAGCTCATCTGGAGTTGCCCTTCTGTATTAGTAAGATAAGATATATCCTCAACTTCATTAAGAAGGTATATACTAATTTGAACGATGCTTGGTGCTTAAGGCTTCCAGTAGTGTCCATAGCAAGGAAGGTGTGTTATGCTACAGAGTGATAGGAGCTATGGTGGCACCGATTCCTGCCTGGCAAGGTCTGTTTCTGAAAGCCAGGAGAATTGTCATGAGACTTTGGTTGCTGCTGTTTAAGGACAGAGCATGAGGAAAGCTGACTCTGTAGTGCTGCAGTAGCACAGGGCTGGGTTGCAGTAATCCCAAAAGCCAAGTGGTGATCTGTTGGAAGAGAAAAACCGTGTCCTGGACTTGTCAGGGTGGGATCTTGTCACTTCTGTAACGGACAGGCCTGGCTGGAGTGCGGTGGCTGTTGGTGTGTGTGGCTGCAGGGCAGGTGGTGGTAGCTGGCAGGGCAGAGTCCTGCTGGCCCACGTGACTTTAACGTGGTGGTTCTCTTGCTCAGGTGCAGCAGTACCAGCAGGCTCTCCTACAGCAGCAGATGCTTGCGCAGCAGCGGGCGCAGCAGGCGCAGTCTCCTGAATTTATCTCCTCCCCACAAGACTTCTCACCAGCCTTAATCTCCTACCCTGGGTCGCTTGCGGTGCATGCTGGAACAGTGGTGGATTCTGCCTACCCTGCAAGCAGGCAAGTACTCTGATGGAGGTACCAGAGGGTGGGTTATTGCTTAATTGCTAATAGAGAGGAAGGTGTTAGTTAAAGTTGCTGGGAAGTTGCTGTTTGGTGGTAAAGGATGTTTCGGGAGGAGGGTGGGACACTTACCTTGTTGACAGGTGGACTTGGTACAACTTGCTGAAGAACCTGTCTTCTTCCACTTGTTCATGAACTTCTTCCAGGAACTGGCTGCTAACCGCTGTGCCTAGGGTGGTCAGGAGCCGGCGCTGCATGAGGTTATGGGCATGTTCAGGGTTCTCAAACACTCTCTTAAGAGGCTTTATAGTTGGCTTTGTATTTGCTAGGGCTTCTAACACTTGCATCTGTTGATCAGTGGTCTGACTTAGGTATGTTATACGATGGAGTGCACCTCATCAGCGATGCCGTCCATGTGCAGGGAGGGGCCTGTGCACTCAGCCTTGCTTAATAAAGCACCATAAGCAGTGACTTTCCCATGGATTCTTATGAAAAACAATGGGTAGAATAAAAAAAACCCTTTTCTGATATTCAAAATTAAAAGTTGCAGATTTGTCTGTTTTCATGAATGTTATGAACTTGGTTGTATACTGGTGTATTGGAAGAGGAGCCCTCTGCAGCTGTGGGGACGCTGCAGTCTTTGGTGCAGTGTGTCGTACCAACAGCTTTCAGCATGATGTAAATGGTTCAGGTGCCTTTGTCGCTCTTCACCTTTCCTAGGTTACAGTGTGGTGAAAGAGAAAGGCCTTCTGCTGTAGGCTGGACTGGTATGACATCCCACTGTGAACAGTTTGGCTTCATCTCTCTGGTGGGGCGGTCTAGCCCCTCGCAGAGCGTGTTGTGCTCTGTATTTCAGTGCCTGTATCTGGGACCTAGCAGTAGTACTGAGGTCAGGGCTGAGCCTCAGTGCTGGGAGCCACATCATCTCTGAAACAGAGAGTCCCAGCCGGGCCCTAGTGTGTGGGGCAGGAGATTCTCATCCTGCTGTGTAGCCTGGTCTCACAGTGCCTGCAACACAGGTACCACTCCTTGTGTTAAAGGCAGGGTGACGAGTCCCTTTTCCCTTAACTTGGGAAAAAGCACCCGAGCTGTCTGGGAGGAGTCCCTGCTCCTTTCTCTTGTCTTGAGGAGATGCTTCCAGGTGGACCTGGCCTGCAGAGCCTGGCGAGAGGCATAGAACACCCACTTAGCAGGCACTAACTGCCTGATTGCTTCTTTTCTAGTCGGCTTCAGACAGAGAAGCAGTAGGTGTAACTTGCTGAAAGTAAGCTGCTTTGTGAGGAAAACGAGGCAGTCTCTGGTGGCAACAGAGAAATGACCACAAGTGACATAGAGGTCTTGCCCTTGCACTTCCTGTTGATGAAGGAGTCTGCTCCAGCTGCCACTGAAACTGAAAAACAAAAGTCTGAGGATTGTGTTCAGAAATGATGCAGTCAAACCACATGTTTCAAGTGATCCATTTTCCTTAAATGAGCTCTCAGATGCTTCTGGGATAAGCTCTGTGTGTGTGTGTGTTATTTGTACATGGTGTTTTGGCATAGTGAAGCATGTCATGTATTTTATCCCTGATACACAGTCCTGTAACGTTTCTCTTTACTTGCTGCCATGGGCTGCCTTCACAGGTCAGGAATTCCTGATGCTGAAGCAATTGCTGGTTACCCAAAGCAGAGCATCAACAACCCACCTGATATGTCAGGCTGGAACCCGTTTGGAGAGGACAATTTTTCCAAGCTGACGGAGGAGGAGCTGCTGGACAGAGAGTTTGACCTGCTAAGATCAAGTAAGGGACGCTTGAAGGCTTACTTTGCTTCACAGTAGATGAGGGCTGTAGTTGCCCAGCAGTTCCAACGCCTGTCTTGTTGAAGGGTCGTGCAGTCCTTGCACAGAAAGTTCTTTCTGAGCATTTGAGGGCAGAGTTGGGCCTGACTTCTCTCCTTCCTTCCTTCCCTTTTGGAGGATGTGGGCAATAGGAACTCGCTGTCTAAGGTTGGTAGTTGCTGGCTCAAATACTGCAGAAGTGGTAATACCTAAGCTCTTACTTGCTGCTTGTGTCACCCTTGAACAGCAAAGGTATGTTGTCAGATGGGAAGAAAAGTTTGGCTGCTTGCTTAATTCCTTTCCAGCTTTTCTTGCACAGCAGAGCAGAAGATTCTGTGGGTCTGATAAGTCCTTTGAAAATGCCTGAAAGGAAATGATCTATTACATTATGTTAATGTTTTGTAATGTCCTTCTGATGAGTGGCTGCGTGTGAGGGCTGCTTTATTGTTCTGATATGGCAATAGTCAAATAAACTGTTTCTTCTTGAAGTCAGTCATCTCAATGGTTTTTACTTGGAGTCCCCTCCTGTTCTGAATTGCTCAGCAGGTGCTCATTAGATGCTCTTACTAAAACTGGTTTTGTCAAAGTGGGAGTTATCAGTGAGGCTTGTATGGTGCAACAATGTCAAAAAATAAATGGTGTGTTCCTTGCAATGAAAAACACAGCGAGGTTAAACTACAGGCAGCTGAAAACACCCTGTGCCTTCCTTGGAGTCTCTTTCTTCTTGGATTTCTGCGCCCTTAAATGTAGCTGAACAAGATGTGTTACCTGTTAATCTGTAAGTGCAGTGACTGCTGCTTTGGGGTGGGTTTGGGGGTGAAACTCTAGCTGATTGTTTTGACTGGTATCCTGTGTTGATCAAACAAGACTCACTTTTCAGATGTGGATGCAGGCTGAGATGTTGTACTGTGAGCTGGGAAGATTGATCATACACCCGCTGGAGAAACAGGCATTCTCTCTGAGTCTGAGTTCAGAGTTGGGAATCATTTAGCAGTAGCATGTAATATCTGTGGGCATGCTGCTTCCAAATGAGGCCTTAGAAGTCTTCTGAAATACTACTCTCTTGACTCTGGAGGAGGTTAGCTTGAACCAACAGCTCAGCACAAAGTTACCCACAGCCAGAATCTAACTGGCTGTTAGACTGCTGACTGCAGCTGTGGGTTTGATCCAGGCCTGGAGGTTGGTGGCCCTGCCTGTGGCAGGGGGCTGGAGCTCTGTGATGCTTGGGGTCCCTCCCAGCCCAGACCAGTCTGGGATTCTGAGATGGGTTTGGTTAAGCCCTTTGTGTAAGTACAGAAGGTAACAGTAGCCAGGGACGTACTTCAGGCGGCTGGAAAAGCTCTGTGAGAAACACACTTGCCTGGAGTAGCTCAGTAAGCTGGTTGTAGGGAAGTGGAACATCACAGAACCATTCAGGTTGGAAAAGACCTGCAAAATAGAGTCCAGAGGCTAACCTGGCACTGCGAAGTCCACAGCTAAACCATGTGCCTCAGCACTGTGTTTCCTTAAATCTCTCAACCGCTTCCCAGGGCAGCCTGTCCCAGGCTTGCCAACCATTTCTGTGGAAATGCTGAGCTGAAGCCAAGGGACAGAGGAACATGGAGCTAAATGCCACTAACTGCTGTCTCTAAGTGTCCAGCAGAAGGAGCAGGAAACTGCTGCTGTAATTGCCCAGTTTGTATAGGACGTGTGAACATAGTCTGGAGCCTTTAAAGGCCAAATCTGCCAGGGCACGTTTTGGCTCCCTGCACAGCAGAGAGAACTTGATCCACAGGAGAGCTGGATGTGATAACAAACTCGATAATGCTGCATCAGAGAAGTGACCGTAACGGGGTCGTTCTGCTTCGTAAGGAGCAGCCTGAGGGTTCTGTGGTGGCTTGGACAGAGAATGTACAGAGGCCACAGCGCAGCTTCTTGGCTGGTGCCATGCTGCATGGCAGGCTTGTTTGTGCCATGGCACCAGCACCTCTGCTAGAGGACCAGTGGAGGGGGAGCATTGCTGGCTTTAACCTCAGTGTATGTCTGTCTGTCTGTCTCTGAGACCTCAAAGACCCTCTAGCTTTCTCTTTTCATGTTAGGGATGTTGTGCCAAGGATGCTTTGAGCTCACCTTGTGGTGTTAATGCCTTTGCAGTCAAAGCTGAAATATTTAATTTGGTCTGCTGGTACTTTCTCAAATTTGGGTGATTAATGAGAAAATGGGAGATTTATTGTGCAAATAAGGCTTATACCTAAATCGTCCTTAACTGCATATACTCTTCCTGGGATTTCCTCAGATATATTTTAACGGTCAAGGCTTCATTCTCGCTGGATGAAGTTAACTCTAGTGAGAGAAAACTGCTGTTTACTGAGGAGTTGGGTTTTTTCCTGAGTGTTTGACTTTACTGTGAGTCATGTTGCCACCTAGAGGCAGGAGAATTGACGGTACAGGGTTGGATAAACGAATTTTCTGTTACTAAGCTCGGTTCCTGTCCAGTTCTGTGTAACTCATGTGCTGTGTCTGTGAGCTTGCCTTTTGTGATGTCATGTGGTGCTGAGGAGCATTCAGAACATCAACCCTTCCTTTCTGCTTCCAAAAGCTTGTCTTCTGTTGTTGACCTGATGCTTTATACATAACTTTAAAATGTTTTTCATTCTGGAAAGTACTTTCAAAGCCTTGTGTTCATGGTGGTGATACAGAAGTAATTAAAAATACACAGCCCTTGTTAGATGCCCGAGGTGTCATCAGGATTTGTCGGGTGATGATAACCATTGGGGTTCACACCTCTAGTAGCTTAGTGTCACAGAGTGTGTAGGGCTGGGTGCTGCTGTGGGGATCAGTCCCTTTTCCTTTGGAGAGCTAACTCTGAACGAAATACCTGGCTTACACTTGGTGACAGTTTCCATAGTGAGAACACACCAGTTGCTGCAAAACATGATGAAAGGAGGTTTGTGACCCACGTGCCATCAAAGAGCTGTGGGACAGGGTCACAGGGTGGGATTCCTCATGCCTGTTACACAGCTGCTTGTCTGTTGCTGTTCCCATCATGGGTATTGATGATCATCCAGAGGCAGCATGTGATGCTGAGATTCTGATGACGTCGGGAAGAAAGAGGTGTCTTGGAGCCCCTTTAACCACTTCACAACCCGTGCAGAATTGGGAGCCAACAAGATGAGTCAGTTTTCTCACTGGGGAAACATACCAGCACAGCTTTCACAGCCATCCTGGTGCCAGAGCCTGCCAAGCCCTGCGTCGTCTCCTGAGCAGTATGTACCGTGTGAAGGAACTGATGGGAGAGCTGTGGCCTGTGCCAGGCTCACGTGGTGCACAAGTGCTGCTCCTACCTCAGCAAGCAGGAGGAGCTGGGGAGCACTCTGGGGAGCACAGCCTCCTGAGGAATCGTGACCTGTCAGCTCGGTGGAAGCAGCTGGGCCCCTTGTGCAGGGTGTTTCACTAACCACACTCATCTGCAGCAGCCCGCTGTGCCCTCTGGCAGCACTCTCTGCTCATGGCTAACTCATGGTTAGTCCCTCGGGGGGGAAACCAGCTCCCTCAGGTCTTGGTCTGGAGGAGGCTGCATCTGAACCAACGTGATGTCAAAGACCCGAGTCCTGCTGAACGAATCTGTGTGTGTGGAGCTGTCTCTTCTCTGACATATAAAGAGCAGCAGAGCTCGTTACCAGGTGGATGAGTGGCTCTTGTGCCTCAGCTGGATGGAGAAAAGACTTGTCCTTTCCCAGTAGCCTTGGGTTTGATGAACTGCCATGCTTTCACCTTTGTTTTCCAGGGAAATGTATCCCAGCACATCCATGCCTTGGTGCCTTGGAGGGCTTGGTACCTTGTGTTCCCTCACTTCACATCACTTTCCTTGCATGCTTTGCATTTCAATCCATTTTGGTTTTGCTGCCCCTAGGCCAGCTGCTCAGAGTGGGAGATCAGGTCATCTCGGGGCTTGAACTTGCAGAGTTTTGCATGCCAGCATTTGCAGGGACCCTCCAAAGGGTAGTTCAGGCTGTTGCACCCTTGAAAGTCACCGTAGAGTTCGGTTGTCTGCAAACTGTGTGGCAGGTGACTGGTTTGGCGCCTGAGGCAAGGTGCTCTAGGGATAGGTGATACAACAGAAGCATCTCAGTCTGTGTTTGCAAAGCTGCAAGTTAAAGCTCACATATTTCTTTAAACCCAAAAGACAAACTCAACAAAATAAAACATCCCTTCAAAAAAACCCCCACCATAAACCCAAACCCTTCCTCCCAAGTAGTGCTGCTGGAATTGATGCTCCTCAGTTGTTTGTCTTCAGGGCTCAAAGCAGACGTAGGACATGCAGCTGCTGGTCTCTGGGTGTCTCAGCAGGCGTTCTCTGTGGCATGGCTGTGTCACTGTAGGCTCATTCTGCTCAGGTCAGTCAGTCTCTGCCAGGTTTGGGATGTACATGTTGAGCTGAGAGCAGCTATTTAATCTCCTGCACTAGGAGCCCACAGCTGGAGTTGGGTTTGAAGTCGGGGTGCCTGTAATGTGACGACTCCTAGTTGTGTCTCTTGGGAGAGTCTAGAGGTAGGTAAGGGTGAGACAATTCCTGTTACAGGTGCTTTTACCGAACAGAACTCCTGTCTGAAAACTGGCATGTCATTCCAAGCCTCCTGGGCTTCGTAGCCAGGGTTGATATGCATCTGTCGAGCAGATCAGCTTGCTGTCTGTCCCTGCTGACTGTCTCAGGAGAGTCTCCTGGTTGCTCTAGTGAAGGGCTGATAGAAAATGAGCAGGGAGCTTGGTCTGTGGTTAGGGCACAGTCCGACTGCACCTCTGCAGTGGCAGACTGGGGAGGAGATCATGCTGCAGCCAGAAGAGCAGCTGCTTGCTGTGAGAGGGGCCAAGCTGAACGCTTGTGGTATTGCTGAGTGGCTGACAGGCTGTGCTGGGCCCTCCTGACGTGGTGGTTGGGCAGGATGCTCTGCATCTCCAGCTGGCAGCAATGTCAGAGTAAGGGCTTGGATGGAATAACCTTTATTTGACCATTCCAAGTGCTTCAGATCTGTGGCCCTGGCAAAGACATCTGTATGGCTGTCGGACAGAGAGTCTCCAAAGGGCTGAGGGCCATACAGGGTGCACACTGCTTGTACGCTCTTGGTGGGAGGGGGGATTAATGGCAAGTTTGTGTGGGTGAATGATCAAGCAGTATGAATTCCAGATACAGGATACCTTAAAAATGTGCACAACATCCTCAGGGAGAGGTTCCCTCTCTCTCCCCCCATGCAGTAATGTTTTGTGTAGGTGTAAGATCTGCCATTTTTATTTTACTTTATTTTTTGTTCTGTTTCACTTTTGTTTTTTACAGACAGGCTGGTGGACAGGAGAGCATCTTCAGATAAGCATGTGGAGCCACATTCTGCTCCACAGAAAAGTCCTCCTGAAGATCCCTTTGGTTCTGTTCCTTTCATTTCTCACCCAGGCAAGTTACACCTGTAACATCACTACCTCTTAGATAAACGTGTACGTATGTACATGGACACGTGTGTGTATGTATGGGTTAAGTGTGTACACCCTGTGAAGTGACCAAAGAATGAGAACAGTATTGAATGCTGCGTGGCAATAGACAGGTTGAAGGGATTATCTGTGGTGATTACCTCCAGAGTGTTTCCATGTCCAGTTCCTGGTACTTGCACAGCATACAGACCACACAGTGGGAAAGCACCAGGCTGGTGCAGTGCCAGTCAGGGGCCCAGAACCAGAGCTGCTGCTGCTAAAGGCGAGTTACTTGCCAAGACCAAGTTTTGGTACTTGCCTGTAGTCAGCTTCCAACTCATGGGGTCTCTTTAGCCTGGCTCTCCAGCTGAGTACAGACTGTATGCTGCTGCTGCTGCATGTAATGCAGAGTTTTGGTGCAGATTGAATGAAAACATACAAAGTACCTGATGTTATCTGTACGTTGCAGGGGGGCAGAGTATTCATTGTGTGTTTCAATTCACCTTTGGCTCTTTTTTCCTTGGATTGGGAGTAAAACCAACCTTGTACATGAACACTGACTGTGAAACCCCATCATCCTGCACCTCAGTTGCCAGTTACAGCGCTTGCTCCATCAGCACTTCAGTAATTCTTTGGTACTTGTGGCAAAGTAAGGCTATGTGACAGCTAAATGGTTCAAAGAGCTTATGTTAAAAGTAGCTCCATAAGTAACTCTTGTGGAGCTACTTAGATGCCCAAGGTTTTATTCAGAATGCTTGTGTGATAAAGGTGCCTTAGTGTGACTCTTACAGAGCTCAGCAGCTCGGGTAATGTGCCTTAAAATAAATCCCTTGGGGTCAGCCTGAGTTGGCATCTGTGTTTCCCTTTGCTTTCATCCTGTGTTCCTGACAGTCGCTGGCTGGGGCTGCTCGATGCCCACAAGTGCTCTTGTGTTAGCCATGGTTGTGTGTTCTGACTGCTGAATTGTGACTTGCTGAGTTACAATGAGATGAAATGTTGATGTTATCGATACAGACTTCCTAAAATAAAGAAGATTTACTCTTGTAAAAAGTGGCAGCTCCTGTTGAAGATGTGTTCTACTGTATTAACCTTTGAGTTGAACTGTGGTCTTTTTCTGCTTCACTTTTTCCTCTGTGACATCAGTCTTGGGTTGATAAATGTCATTCTATGTAGCTGAGTAGTCACCCAGAGTATGTATTTTGTTTTGGAGGCTGAAGAGTTCTCTGCTGAAAGCAGCACTTGGCTGAATAGACTAAATACTTCACTGATTACTGATGCCTGCTGTGAAATAGCAGGAAGAAGCTGAAGATCATGTATCATCTTTTGACTTCTTAAAGGCTTAACAAGGTCGTGGCGGTCCAACAAAATAAGTGCTATGGGGTACGTTTACGTGTACGTGTATCTGGGAAGGTGATGCAAGGGAGAGGCAGAGGTTGCAACTGGAAACCTTTTCTCATCACTGGAAAGGACTGTGGGGTGCTGTGAGGTGTGAGCCCTGGGATCTTCCCTGTGGAGCTGAGAGTGTTCCAGGTGGTGGCTGCTGCTGCAAGGATCACCAGGAAGGAGAACCTGGAAGGGATGAAGTAAGGCTGCTTGTGTGCTTACTGTTCTCAGGTTGGAGTGGAGAGCCAGGTCTTTGGTCACTCTGCAGGCTATGCAGAGGGCAAATAGCTCCGTGCAACGAACGGAGATGTCCCTGGGTTCCTACTGCTGCAGTCTGGAGGCAGACAGCGTAGGAGCATTCAGTGTCAGTTGTACTCCATGCATGTCCTGTTAACAGTGTTTCCAGGAGTGCTGTGTGCTGACCTGCTCTACACACTATTTGATGCCTGAATGCTTGTAGAAAACAGTAATGATGTAGGGCTTTGGGTGGCAGGAGAAGAAACCTGGCTTGAGACAGAACTCCAGTGCTCAGTCTGATAGAAACTGAATTGAACTTGTGATGAGAGGGGAGGAGGCACAGCTGAGCAGCTGGGACGGTGTGTAGGACAGGCACTAACACAGGGAAAACAGATTCTGGGTCTTGGGTGCTGAAACCCTGGATGGTGACAGAGGAACAACTGGCTCCTGTGCTCAGTGTTGTGGAACAGGAGCTCTTGACTCCAGTGTGTGTTATCCAGCCTGCATTGTAACGTCCGTTGTTAACATCAAGCTGAACGTTCAGAAGCAACACTTGTTTTCTGCCATCTGCCAAGTACAAGAAGGGAATGTCACTAATACTTTAGTTTGCTGTTGAGTTGTACTCAGTGGCCTTTAGCCCTCCTGTGTTTTTTTTACACTAATGCTTTCTGGGTAAACTGGGTTAGATGGCCTTTTGCTTCCCTCAGCCCCATACTGGAACTCAGAAGTAATAAAACATTGGAGGTGCCTCTCAGGATGATGCAGACAGACTGTGTGAGGAGTGGAGATGTTGGGAAAACGTGACTGGAATGTCTGCAAGCGCTGCCTTGAAGCTGTCAGCTTGGCATGGAGAACTTCAGGGAGCTGCCTTTGGGCCTGTCCTACTGGGATACCTCTGTTTAACGTTCTGCTGAGTGGTTGTAAAGCTCATCTGTCCTGTAGACATGGTGCTGCTGTTTTCCCAGCGTACCTACGTAACCCCTCCCTGGGCACCGCACCGCACGTGTGGTCACTGTGTGGAGATGGGGAGATGAGGCAAGGGACGTTCTGTCCCAGCTTCTGTTTGACTTCCAGACCTCTTGTGCTGCCAGACTTGCTGGTGTCTCAGGAGGACCGTTATGGGTGCCTGGCTTGGAGTGACAGCGGTGCCGTGGTGTGTGGGTCTGGCAGAGAGCAGCTGGCTGCACACAGAGAGCAGCACAATGGAAATGGGCTGGAGGCTCAGACACGGTACGTCCCTCAGAGTTCCCTGCTGTGCTAGCTCATGGGTAGCAGGAAGGGGACTTCTGGCTCTGAGAAATGTGGGTGACAGCTGGACATTTGGTTCCTGCTTTGTGCACTGCTGGTAATGTGGTTCCAAGCCCCTGCCTCTGTTCCTTGGCTTTGGAGCTGCTGAACAGCTGTGCAGCCTGGAGCTTTAAGTGAAACTCGGCTCACTGTAGTTGAGTAAGAAATCACCAGCATGAGGAGTAATGAGAAGACTTGAGCCGACTGCACCTCCAACCCAGCCCCTGCCATCAGTTGGCAGTTCTTCAGGCAGTGATCTCCATGCCCCACTCTGCAGCGTCACCTGGCTGCTGTGTGGCATTCTGTGTGTAGGTACCACAACAAGCAGGTGAAGCTCACACCAGTAACTGCTCGCTGAACACACTGCCAGAGTTCCTCAGTACCCTTTCCTTGGCCAAGGTTTTGGTTCTTGCCCGACGTGGGTTTGAGTTCATTGTGTCAAGACCATCTTGAGCCATCAGCATTTCTAGATAGCCCTTCAGAGGAACTCCAGCTTCTTCACCCGTCCCGGCAGAGGACGTGGGGGCTGTGCCGCTGCTGTGCTTTTCCTCTCCAAAAGGATTGGGTAACTTATTTATTTCTCCCAAGGCACAGATCAATCATGGTTGCCTTTCACCTTGTGTTCTTTTAATAACGTGCTTCACCCTGTGGATTAATGCTTTGGAAGAATAGCCAAGCAATAAATGGAAACAGAAATACTGTGTTCTTTTTTGTTTTGGTTTTGTTCTTGCAGATCAAGGTGGTAAGCAGTGTAAATCCCCGTTAGGATATTCAGCAGCTGCTGCTCTGGCTGTTGTCAGAGAAATAGTGCAGATTTAGTTGCAGCGTGCCCGTAATCCTGGGGCCTGACATGTGGCAAATCGCTCTGAAATGATGGTGGCAGTATGCTACCAATTCGCAGGAGCTTAAAGCCCTCCTGCCCCGCTCCGCCGCCACCCCCGCAGCGCCCTGCGATGATGAGCCAGCAGAAGGCCTGTAATTACTGCCCTTGTTAGAGGGAATTCATCCTCTTATAAAATCGGATGTCTCGGAAAAGAACATCGGAACAGAAAATTTCCTTGAAGATTGGGATCATCTTATACGATTAAAGATGTTCCACCTGGCTCGCGCCCGAGCGAGGAACAATTGTCTCCTACAAGATGCAAACCTGATTAGAAGTGTAGTAATCTGGGCAGGACATTGCAAACAGATGTTACCCAACGTTTCACAGCTTCTGCTGTAAATCTCTCCCCTGGTCTGTGCAGCGGTGCAGGCTGAGGAGGCTGCGTGAAATCAACGTGACAGGACACTCTGGGTCTGGAAATCTGCTTGGCCAGAGCATCAAACTGTCATTAACGAGGGACTTTCCCTGCCAGGGCACAGAATCTCTTTGCTGTGCTCTTTGTGCTTAGCCAGCCTGCTGACTTCAGGGGTGAGAGGGGCAACAGTAGCATAGGAACACAAAATGCTCCTCTCTTGCTTAAAGCCCAGGGCTCTGGGGAGGATTCTTTGTCCCTTTGCTTTGGTTTTGCCATCAGTGTGTTGCAACTTTAGTCCTGGTAGCAGGGAGAGAGTGAGGATCTGGCAGAAGATGCACACAGGCATGTTTTCTGCCATGAAGTTTGGTGCTGTTGGACCACACAGTGTTTCATCTTCCCGGGGGGGGGCTGAGTCCCCACCCCTGGGTGTGTTTAACAGCTGGGTAAATGAGGTGCTCGGGGATCTGGTTTGGCACAGGACATGAACAGTTGGACTCTATCTTAAAAGGTCTTTTCCAACCTTGTGATTCTGTTTGAGACCAGAGCCATAGAGTAATGTCTGCTTGGAGCAGATGGCTCTGTCCTCTCACCAGTCCTCAACACAAGCAGAAGAGTAAAGCAAGGCACTTGCTCTTCCCTGGAAAACACAAGTGGACAAGGGGTGAGGTCACCACTGGAGATACTTCAGAGACAGAGGTGCTTCCCTGGAAGCCATGGAGCAGGAGCAGCTGCCCCTCCCGGCCCCAGCTGACGGGTGCTGCTTGCTGTCCTGTTCACGCTGTAGGTGCTGGCTCTGAAGTGTTGGCAGTGTCGAGCTGTTCCTGTCGCTTGGTGAGGTTCTCATCGCCGCAAAACTTGTTGTCTCTGTTAATTCTGAGTCTCTGCAACCTGCAGGGATGTAAGTTCCTGCAGTGGAAATCCCGAGAACTGGCAAGGAGACAGGTAAGGGGGATGTTGGGCTCAAAATCCAGGAGCCCCCTCAGACATGATTCGTTGTGGAGTGAGGGGTTTGGAGCTGACAAGGTAATAGGTGGTTAATTGCCCAGCGCTGGGGTGATGTTACAGCCAGAAGAATTAACATGCTTGTTGTATGGCTGAGTGGGCTCAGGATGGGGGTTTTGGAGAAGCACTTTCTTGGGTGCAGGGAGAGCTCAAGCTTCCTCCTTGCCGTGGTTCAGTGGGTGCCACGTGCAGTGTGTGCTGCCCCAGCCCCGTGACCAGTGCTGAGGCAGATTGCTATGTGGCAAGTGTCCTAAGACAAACCCAAATTGCAGCACTGTCACTGGGCACTCACACGCCTTCTGTGTCTCTGTCCATGAGTAAGGTGCTCAGGTTTCCCTTGAGGGCAGTTCAGAGCTCCAGGTAGGTGAACAAAGTGTGTAGCTGTGTCCATCCCTGCATCAGGTGGTCTCTCTATCTACTGTGTGACACCAGTCTCCACCCCATGTGATGCCTCAGTGAACTCTCCCCGACTTCATCCTGGTTCTTCCAGGGGTGGTAGTTGTGCAACTCAACAAAGGCAGTGTGGGTTGGTAACACCCATCCCTTAAAAACTGCACTGTTGGGATGACACCTTACCCAGTCCCTCCCTGCGCGTTGTCGGTGAGAATCACGGCTGTGGGTGGCTCTGTTGGATGTTGGGATGGCTCGTGTGCCACCGCTCCTGCGTGAGCGTGGTTTGGGAAGGGGAAAGCCACTGCTGTGTGTGTTCTGCTGTGCAGTGTGAGTGTTTGCTCTGTCCCAGAGGTCTGTCTCGGGGAGCTCAGCATCATGCGGCCTGACTACTCATGCAGAGATTGTTGGGTTTGTGTCTCCTTGCTGTCCTTTGCAGCTTCTTTTGTGTCAGCAGTTAATGAATGCTGCTCAAACCATTTGGGAAGGCAGGTGTATCAGCTACACTCTGCTTGGGCTGTTGGCTGTGAAACAAAATTCCTTTAGAAATTGTTGGCCACGTATAGAAATTACATATAAAGGTCTAAACGTTCCTTGGGAGCACAAGTTCGTGTAAGGAATGAGCATGAAGGTTTGGGGTTTTGTTGTGTAAGTAACATCTAACCTAGAAACAATTCCTATTTCTTCCCCTTTAAACTCTAATTGTGCTTCTGTCTGCAGCAGTGTCGCAGTAAACGCTGGGATTTGGAACGCGGGGGGTTACACAGTGCAATGTGAGGGCTGTACCTTTGGGAAATCTAAAGCAAGCAGCCAACTAATCCAGATTCTAATTTAGTGGGTAAAGCAAATATGTAGTATTTAAAATCACAGCCGATAAGAAGCAATCTGACACCAGAGCAAAGAATGAACAGCTCAAAGCCCTAATCACCCGATGGTTTGGGGTATTCCAGTCATCTTGGGTTTAAATCCGTACATGAAGTATATTGCTGGAGAGTTTGTATTGTTACCTTCAGTGTAATTGCAGGGCAGCGAGATGGCTGCTGGGTGGCGGGGTCTCCTCTGGTAGGACTTGGTGTTCTGGCCTAAACTGGAGCACAGAAAGGAAGAATCAGGCTTGGCCTGGAAGCTGCATGCTAATGTCCTCGTGAAAGGAGAAATTACCTGAGGAATTATCTTGTGCCCCAGGTCTGTGTGAGGTACTAGAGGTGTAAGGAGTGTGTACTTGGCACATACCTCCCTAGAGAAGGCTGTCAGAGGGTACCTGGGAATTCCTGGCTGGGAAGATGTGAACTCAGTGTGGGTGTTAGGCAGCACAGACATGTCTGCCCAAGTGTTCCCTGGCACAAGCAGAAAGGCCATTGGCTTTGCCATTATCCCGGTCCCTGTCTGGAGGTTGGTACCCCATAATACTCAGCCAGGAATGCCTGCTTCACGTCTAAGCATCGTGCAGGGTTTCAGCAGTCGCTCCGTGCCCACGGGGGGTGAAGCATCGCTGTGGGTACAGGCGCTGCGTGCGCAGGTACAGCCCCTGCAGCGCCTGGCTGCTGCCCGTCTGCACGGGAGAGGAGGGTGGCTGAGGTGCAGGGGGGCTCTCCCAGGCCGAGAGCACACATCCTGCTTCTCCTCCTGCTCTTCGAGGTTGCGCTCCCGGGAGTGTCTCTGCGGGGCTGGGGCACAGCTCTGTGAGCGTGGTGTCACACTGGAGCGGTGGCTCGGCAGGGCCACCTGCTCTGCGTGCTCTTGCCGTCTCCTCGGTTTACTGGCACAAAGTTTGGCTGCTCCCTGTGTTTCTCAGTCAAAAGCTCCACGAAAGAGCCACCAGTGAATCACCTCACCTCTGGCTGTGAGAGAGCAAATAGGGATAAGGTGTTGGGGTGAAAGGAACGGGGACTTTTCCTTCCCATAGAGGAGCTGAGCTGACCGATCCTACGTAGAAACGAACAGGAGATGGCTCCTCACTCCTTTCACACGAAGCCATAGCTTTCCTGGCCAAACTGCTGCAAGAGAAGTTAAAGGGGCTGAACGTGGAGCTTCAGCGGCACCAGGGAACAGAATCTCAGACTTGTAGGGGTTAGAAGGGCCCTCCAGAGCCCATGGTGTCCAGCCCTCTGCCAAATCAGGGTCCCTAGGACAGGGCGCACAGGTCGGCGTCCAGACAGGGCTGGAATCTCTCCAGAGAAGGAGACTCCACACCCACTAGGCAGCCTGTCCCAGGGCTCCCTCACTGTGAAAAAACAGGAGGTTCTCCAAGCACAGGCTTGACAGAGCAGGTATTGCTTTCCAAAAGAGAAACCAAAGGTGAAAGCTGCTGTATGTGCTTGGTGGTGAAGCCCTGATGCAGCTCCCCGGGGCTGCCTTTCCCAGTGCTCGGGTGGCAGTGCCCGTGGTGGCTGGAGCGGTAAGGTTTGCAGGCCAGACTGAGGAAGCACCTCAAGATACAGGCAGTCTGCTTTAAAAAGAAATTAAAATTATTCAAGCACACTGGCTTCTGCTTCCCTGGAGAGGGGCAGCTGCGTCTCTGTGTTTGAACAGCTGGCTCTGGGGATTGCCTCTGTCTGTTGGTCGGTGCCCCGGGAGCACTGCGGTGCTTCTGCCTGTCTCGTGCTCGAGGAGCAAAGCCAGGGGCTGGCTGTTGCTCAGCTTTGCCGGTGTCAGCACAGCCTGACGTCTTGGTTCTGAGTTCAGCTGGTGCAGAGTGTCCGCGCCGGCCCTCGGCGTGCGTGGCTGTGGTGTGAGCGCGGTGAGCCCTGACGTTAGGAATGCATTTCACGTTCTGTTCTGCATTTTTCTTCGGCCCTGCAGGTTCCCCTGGAAACCAAGCAGATAACTCGGCCAGCAGCCAAGGGAACGGCGTGGGGACCCCCAGCAAGGCTGGAAAGCTGAGCCATGCTTTCAGAGACCCCCGCCCAGGGAGGAAAACTGCAGAGGGACAAGTGACAAAAGGTGGCGACGAGTCCGAGAGCGACTTTGAATCGGATCCTCCTTCTCCCAAGAGCAGCGAGGAAGAAGAGGAGCAGGAGGATGAAGAAGTCTTGCAAGGGGAGAATGGAGACTTCAATGATGACAACGATACAGAACCGGAGAATTTAGGCCACCGGCCTCTCCTCATGGACTCTGAGGAAGAGGAGGAGGAAGAGAAGCAGAGTTCTGACTCCGATTCTGATCGTGCCAAGCAAAAATCTGTGGAGGGGCTCCTGAGCAGCAGGTTCGGAGATGGTGTGGGCAGTGGTGAAATCAAAGAACCCAGTTCAGGGCACGTGTCCTCATCTGAGGTGCCAGGGGCTGCGGTCAGGGGGAGCTCTGGCCAAGAGTTCGACGTGTTTGGGGCAGTGCCCTTTTTCACTCTGCAGCCTCAGGCAAGAGAGAAGGCAGACAAGGATGTCTCTTCTCCCACGGCTTTTCCCGGCCCGAACCAAGAGCAGGATGACTTTGATGTGTTCACAAAAGCCCCCTTCAACAAAAAGGCATCTCAGCAAGATGGCCAGGTGACGGGAACCGAGCCCCTGCTCTCCCCCAGCTCTCCGCGGAGCCTCGATATTTTTGGCTGCACCCCGTTTCAGCCTTCCCTTGTCCCCAGGACCGGTGGGAGTAGAGAGGACCTCTTTGGGCTGGTCCCTTTCGAGGAGATCACGGGCAGCCAGCAGCAGCAGCAGAAGGTGAAGCAGCAGCGTAACCTGCAGAAACTCTCCTCCCGCCAGCGGCGCATGAAGCAGGACGTCTCGAAGGGCAACGGCAAGCGCCACCACGGCACCCCCACCTCCACCAAGAAGGCGCTGAAACCGAGCTACCGCACCCCGGAGAGGGCCCGCAGGCACAAGAAAGCGGGGCGCAGGGACTCGCAGAGCAGCAACGAGTTTCTGACCATCTCGGACTCCAAAGAGAACATCAGCCTTGCGCTGACTGACAGCAAAGACCGAGCCAACCCTCTGCAGACAGACGAGAGCCTGCTGGATCCTTTCGGAGCCAAACCCTTCCACCCACCGGACTTGATGCGGCACCAAGGGTTTGGTGACGGCCACGGGGAGCACGGTGCCGTGGTCGTGGCTGGCAGAGCCAGGCAGAGCTCCTTGCACGGGGCCATTCACGGCAACGACGGGCTGAAAACAGATGACTTTGGTGCGGTCCCCTTCACGGAACTGGTGGTGCAGAGTGCGCAGAGCCAGCAGCAGCAGGCGCTGGAGTTAGATCCCTTTGGAGCAGCTCCCTTTCCTTCCAAACAGTAAACACTTCCAATGGGTTCCCCCACCTCCACCTCTGAGTTACTTAATAGAGGTTCTAGTTAGGGGAGTAATTTATCTGGTCGAATGGGCAGGGATCAGGGCTGCACGGTGTGTTGGGGTCAGGCAGCCTGGCCAGCTTGCACAGCGACCTTTAGAATTAGGGCCACTTTTTTTTATTATTTCTATTTTTTTAAGATAGAACAAACCACCAAGGAGCATCATCAGGTTGGCTCCCAGGATGAAAATGACTCACGGTCTGTCACTGCATGAGGCCTGGAGCATCCTGAGGCTCTGCACCCCTGCGCTGCTGTCGGTCTCTGACGTGCTGAGACAGCGGGAGGGGGACCTGAAAAACCTTTCCATGCGTCCTGGCTAGCTCGTGGGACTGGGGGGTTCTCCCTGACTCAGTCACAGCAGAGCAAAGAACCCAGATGTTCTACCAACACCCAGACCAGCTGCTGGAGGAGGCACCTCTCTGCTCCTGGGTGGAACACCTCGGAAAACCCACAGAGCCAGGCCTTCAGCGCCGAACTCCAGAGCGCAGCTGTGGCTGGCACCTGGCAGACGTCTGTGCAGCCACGGAGGTGAAAGGCAGGTTATATTCTGTGTGCCTACATGTTCCACTCTTTCTTTTTTTTTTTTTCTTTTTTCCCTTTTCCCCTCCCCCAGTAAGTGCCGTTAATGTAGAGTAGTGACCTGGGAGTTAGGACTCCAGAGGGAATATGCTGGCTGGCGAGACAAGAAGCCTGAATGTAGGGGAGGAACTGGCAGGGACAAGCCAGTGTCCACAGCACCTTGATGACTCCTCAGTGCGCTGGGGAGAGGCTGGTTTACCCCAGGAGATCGCTGGGCTCGCACGGAGCATCCCGGATGGCTTGTAGAGTGTACGGAGAGATGTAACCCTGTTGATGACAGACTGGCATCTGTGTCTGAAAATGCCCTTCCCTTTCTTCTTGGGTTTCTATTACAAACACCACGTGTGACCTTTCAGACCTGTTGTTTTTAAAACAATAATAATTCTATGGAGTGACTGTAACCTCATGTTCTTTTAAGCTCCGGTGACTCCCTGTCTGCACTGAGGTGTGCTTTACAAGGACGCTTTGCTAAACGCACTGAGCTTTGAAGAACCTTCCCTGCCCCGGACCTGTTCCGCAGCGGCAGCAGGGAGCTCGCGGAGGCCGATGGCTCCCGGGCAGCTGCGCTGGACACCACAAAGCCTTACGGGCAGGGCTGCGTCCTGCCGCGCCGCGCCTCTGGTGCGCGAGAGGTGGCCCGGAGCTGCGGAGCCTGTGGCGCCGGAGAGCGATGGGAAGGTGACGGGAACAGGCTCCTGGAGGACATGGTTGTGTTGCCAGGCTGTACGAGCAGTGTGTGCAGGGGACACGGCTTCTCCGTTGCCCTGTAGCTTGCACCCAGCCGTGTGTGCTGGCTGCGGAGTGCCTGTGGCTCGGGATGGGCCCGCTGGCCTTTTTCCATGCTGCTCTGCCAAAGGCTCCCAAGGAGGTAACTCCAGGTTTATGTATGGAGGAGAGAAGCGTTCCTGCTGTGTGTCCCCCCGTCTGCTGGAGGAGGCAAAGCGAAGTGTTTTGGGGGTGCCCTTTCTTTGCTTTTCCCCAGAGTCTGTGGCTGGTTGTACAGTTGGGAGGGGGGGATCCCCTCCAGTGCGGGCTGGAAGCCACATGTCACAAGCCGTGGGAGGCCTTGGTCTGTGCAGGATTGCTTCCCCTGGTCCTGCAGGCTGACGGGCGCTGGCAGGGGTCTGTGCACCTCCTGGCCTTTACCTCCTCGCGTGGCTCTCCCGAGGTGGGTGCAAGGTGCTGCAGTAGGTGGTGGGCGATGTGAAATGCGCCTTTGTGGGGCTTAGAAATTCAGCTCTTAGGAGGTTATGGGTAGAAGTGTTTCAGCTCTATTTGCACGGGAGCTTCTTGGGCTTTATAACTACTGTTCTCACCCTGGGTTTGTGCCAAAGGCTGTGAGAAGCACACGCCAAGTTTTGTAGCATCTTCTGATACTCAGGTTAACTGTCTGTGTTCGTCCTTCTTCTTGTTCTTCTGTTCCTCTGCACGTGCTTACGAGCCGCCTTCCTGCAGCTTCCTCCTGGGCTGTTACGTAGGGGCCTGAAGAGCTGCTGGGACTGAGTGGTGGGACAAGTGGGGCGGGTGATGGTGAAACAACAGGCACCCGTCCCAAGGGCTGAAGTGCAGCCGGTCCACGTGGCCACCGCCTTCCTGGGGCAAAGGCAGCTTCAGGGCTGGCTCAGCCGTTGGGCACTGGGGGAGGAAAGGGAAGAGATGGCTCCATCTGCAAGCTCGGGCTGGGCCTGGCTGCTCAGGCAGAGGAGGGCTGGAAGGCAGCCATTGGGTTTTGGTCTACTTACCTGAGACGTCAGGCTGAAGAGCGCTGGGGGTCTTCCTCATGCTGCGTTGGTTGGGGTGTTGGTGGAGGGTCTGTGCGCGGGCTCATTACAGGATGGGAGAGCTGAAGCAAGATCAGAGCCTCCATCACTTAAACCTGTGTGATGCCTCTGGCTGCCTGTGAGTGTGACCGATGATCTTTGCTTATCAATGGCCTTAATAAACCATGTCCTTTGTATCCTGGTGACGAGACAGGGTCCTGCATAAAGGTAACTTCCTTCATTTGAGAGTTAAAACTGTGTCCTGCTCTCTGGGGCTGGAGCAGAGTTAAAACTGTGTCCTGCTCTCTGGGGCTGGAGCAGAGACCAGTGCCTCGCTCAGCTGCCTCTGCGGGGGGTATATTGTTTAATCACAGCCAGACCCACTCTGGGGTTCGAGTCCAGCAAAGCTCTGCTGTTTGACAGATGAAACATGGTACTGTCAGGGAGCACGATGTCCTCTTGCCTCTGCTGGGGTGTGTGTGGGCTGCTGCGAAGCCTGGGGAGACCTGGCTGCACTGGGCAGGGACCCTGTGTCTGTGAAGGCCGTCACAGTGAGGTCAGGAGCAGACACTTCCATCAGAAAACATGATCGATTCCTGCAGCTTCTCCAGCAGCGCATTGAACAACTGAACCACAGGGCTTTGGAGGCAGCTGCCACAGGGAGATCGGGGCTGGGGTCCTGCCGAGCTGCCCCCGGTCGCAGTGGCCAGAGCACGTGGTGGTGGCTGTGTCCTCAGACTCCGAAGGGCCTGGAGCAGTGCGCAGCCGCTTTGCCTGACCCCTGACGTGGGGCCCGTGACCACCAGCTCCAGAGGACGTGACCTGTAATCGTCCTGGGCGACCCGGTTAGTAATACCAAGTACTGTGAAATAAGTTGATACGTTTGCTACTGTGAGAATAAGAGTTTATCTGGAGTTTTTTATACTATATTGTGTATTTTTATATATGAGAAGGATATATAAAACATACACATGCTCGCACACATCACGTGTCTTGGAGCTGCTGTGCTTTTAGTAACGCAGCGGCCACAATCACTTTGGTGGGACCTGAGGGTTCGACTGGGAGAGAAGATAGAAGGTGCCAAGGGTGGCTGCTGCGTTACTCTGAGAGCTTGTTTTGAAAGGAAAATCAAGGAGACTGTGTGTATAGCTGCGGTTGTGACTAAGGCATCACCTAATAGTAAAGAGCATAAAAACTATTTTAAAATTGCTGGCATTCAGCTTTTAAGTGCACTTTCCTGAACTACACTTCCACTTCTGGTTAGACTTCAGAGTTTCTAAAGCTTTTTTGTGTACCACTAAACAGAGAACTTTTAACTTTCTGGTGACACTGATGTACGTCACGAGATACTTGCAGCTGTTAAATAAACAGATGTGGTAACGGTGACTCGCAGGTCTCCTTCAGCGCTGCGTTAGGAGTGTTCCCAGGTGGGTCTCCATTCACTCCCTGCTGCTGATTGATGGCTTCTTGAGGCTGTAGGCTCAGTGTTCTGGAACACTCGTGCTTGCTGCCCCATCCTCTCTGTCCCCTTGTTAAAAGCCTGTTGATCACGTACTGTTTTCAACTCCTTAGGTTGGGTACTACCCCTTAAAGCCCTCCTGCAGAACAGTGGTGAAGGGATGCCTTCCCTTGCTGCTGGCAGTGATGTTGGTCCCTTTTCTGTAGCCGAAGTGCTCTCTGTGGTTTCCTGTTCTGTGCTCCATCTCGACACAGGGCTCGTGGGATTCGGTTACCAGGGCAGGTTGTCTGGATGCTCCTTGTCCCCCTTTCACTCCCAGGTACACCGGGGTGTGAATGGGAAAAGGGTCCAGACAAGGCACAGCGGCAGTGGGACACAGTGCCTGAACAGCAGCTCGTGTCCTGGCTGGTCCTTCTTCCACCTCTTGCCTGGTACAAGCAAATCCCTACGGGAACAGTTCCACTGGAGGCTTCAGCTCAAGTGAAAACAACCCCCTGTGGCTGTGAATTCTTGCTTCCAACAGGTACCTCTCCATGTGCAGCGTGGACGTCTCCATCCCTGTCCTGCCTGTGGTTTGCAGCTTTGGGGAGAGGCAGAGGACGTGCAGCACCCCCGGGTTAGTGGTAAGGTTTCTGTGAGCACTGGCCGTGCTCTGTGGGAACAGAGGGCACAGAGCCATCCCTGCTGCACACAGGGGCAGGATTCGTGCCTGCCCAGACCTTTCCTTCCTGTCTCTGCCCAAAAGCCAGGTTGTTTTCAGCCCCTGTGGTTACAAACGTGGGGAGGTTTTTGTTTGTGTTTTCCTGCTCACACTTTGACTTGCAGTCGAACTGCTTGTTAGCACAAAACCAGGCTTTGCCCATTGAGCTGGAGGGGAAGCAGAGTCTGTCTGAACTTTCCCTCCTCCTGCTGAGGACGATGACGAGCTCTCTGGATACAAATGGAGCCCTGCTGGGAAACCATCTCTGTCTGCAGGCAGTAGGTAGGTGGCAGAGCTGTGGCCAGTGCAGACTGTTCCCCCCACACCCCCTGCCCTGTGTGCGGGACGGCAGCGGGCAGTGCCAGCACCGCCCCGTGTTTCCCCCTCTGCTTTCATCACCCCAGAGTCTCCACGTTTACAACCCAGGGGGCGTGACAGAAGCTGCGTGGGGGTGACATTCGTGCCTGTCCCTTCACGATGTGAAACAAGCACAGTGTTACTCCAAGGAAACAGCCAGTGAACCCAAATTTATTTACAGGTTCCATACAGACATAAAAGATGATCATGCAGCTTGAAAAACTTTGTCAGGGTCATAAAAATGTAGAGTTCAGCAGTCAGCTTCCTTTCCCCTCAAACTGCTACAGCACTTAGAGTTTACAGTAAAAAATACATTGGCAACAGCTCAGGTCAGTCAGCTTCTGTACCCACACATGTTCTGCACCTTATGGTTCAGCTAACACTGGAAACAAGCTTTTAACTGGCAGGGCCCTTGTCAGGCTTCAGTAGTAGTGACCAGTCAGCACACTGGAGACTTGCCTGGCTGTTTGGAGAAAAACCCCCGATCAGTGTTTGCACTGACAGGCTCTGAGGTGTGGGAGCTGCATCATCAACACAAAGTCAGGTCTTGCCACCTCTTGTTTCTGGAGTTGGGAACATCCCCCCAGCTCCACCTGCTGAAAGGAGTAGAGGGCAGCATTGCTTTCTAGCACAGGGCAGAGACATTGGGGTCCTGCCATCTCCATCCTGAGTGCTTCCATCGCTGTCCAGCATCTCCTTGGCACACCCCTGGAGAGGCTGAGGGAGCCAGGCGCCTTTAGCCTGGGGAAGAGGCAGCTTTGGGAGTCCCGTGGAGGGCAAAGCCTCCCCCACTGATTAACCTAAACCCCACCCAGAGGAAACCTGCCTGGAGATGAGAGAGGCAAGAGCATGGCATAGACAAGGCAGACCGTTCCCCAAGGGCTCCTGGGGCCTTGTGCAGCTTCCCAGGGTTGCCTGGGCCATTCCAGCAGCACTGTCTGTCCCCAGGCCTCAGGTCTGACAACCAGCAGCCCCAAGCCCTGCGCAGCACAAAGGAGGAGAGGCTGTGCTGCTAATGCTGGCCGTGCTGCAGGTAACGGGGGAGCTGGAGCCGGGTCAGCTCGGGCTGCTCATGGCCCCAGAGTGGAAGGCTTCTGCCTGTCTCAGAGCAGTATCAGTTGGGCTGTTTGCTGCCACACACTGATGCAATCGTGTGTCTCAATGGCTCCAGGCCCAGACTCTTGGGATTAAGTTGTAACAGCACCTCGAGACCAGCAGAGTAATCCCCAGACACCCAGTGCTGACCAACACTTGGTCCTGTGAAGCAGCAGCATTTCCTACAGCTGCTCCGCTGAGCTGGAAGCACGAGCACAGCTGCTCTGTGGAAGCTGCATGAAAATGTGGGTTCTAACCCCAAATCCAAGGAAATCCAATCCCACTTGGCAAACTGGCACCAGTTGAGCTGCACGGTGTGGAGCCCCAGCTCCTGCACGCTGTGTGGTTCCAGTCTCCCCAGCGCAGGGGTCAGGGATGCTCCCACAGCTGCAGAGAGCTGATGGCAGTCAGGGGGTGTCAGGAACAAGGTCTGCGGGCGCAGAGTGATACCTCACCCCTTGGGCAGTCTGAGCCCTCCCCAGGCTGCCCCCCTATCTCATCCTGCTGAACAATTCCCTGCCACTCTCACTGCAAGACACAACAACCACCAGCACGCAGGTGTAGTGCTGCTCCAGAAGCACTTCAGACCCTTAATTCCAAATGGCTGAAGGGATCCAGGCACGTTTCCTGAAGGGCACTACCCTGACTCAGGGAGGCCATCTGTAGTACCCATGATGAAGATGCAGCCACAGTGGATGACACATGAGTTTATCTTCCAGAAAAAGAGTAAACTCTAGTCCAGGGAAGGGCGAGAGGACACCGAGTTCCCTTTAACATGTTACCATGCTGATGCCGAAGCACAAGCAGGTCACTCAGAGGCTCAGCAGGATGCAACACGCCCTGCAGTGTGATTTAGGTCCCAGACAGGTCCCACAACTCAGGTGGTTTCGGAACTGAGCAGCCAGGAGCGCTGCTTAATTACACACTTGAACAAAACCTGGCAGCCCCGTACACAGGCCCAGTAGCTTGGGAAGGGTAACAACGAGTCCTGCTCTTCGTGCTGGCTGTGTGAAGAAATCACCCCTGTGAACTGCATGCCGAGTGTTGCAGCCCAGCTTCCCCTTGTCCCGCTCCGGGGAGACCTGTGTCACACCTGGCTGCAGACAGGAGATGCAGCTCACGTCCTGGGCAAAGCTCTGGGCTTCTCAAGGCTCTAACGACACCGCCCAGCAAGCAGGGAAGAGTCCAGAAGTCAGAAGAGAAACTGCCTCAGTGCTTCACTTCATAGCGTGGCTTATTCTGTAAGGTCCAGACCCTCCAAGTCAGAAAATCCATTGCAGTGCCTCTGAAACAGCAGGAAAGCAGCTCATCACTAGAGATAATAATCAACTCCCACCTACTTTCAAAGCAGTCCAGCCCAGTGCTCTGTAGGCTGCAAAACTGGCAAGAGGCTGAGGAAAAGCCACTTCAGAACAAACACTAGTGACACTATTAGGAGTGTGAGACAGACGACCAGGACCTGGCAGGCCTCTATCCCCGACCTAAAGCTGCTCACAGCCATGGCAGCCTCGTGCAGCCTCACACCACCGATAGGTACAGATGAGCAGAGTATCATCCTGCTCCAAGAGAAGTATCTTACAGACATGTGAGCCAGCTTTTTCCTGGTGGAAGCTAACTGGGGAGGCCAACCAAGCCTCAGGGCGAGTCAGACCCAGGATTATTTAACCCCTACTTGTCAGGGTATCGCATTCCCAGGAGCGGAACTGCTCTACCTTCGCTCACGGGTCCGGGCTGTACTCAGGACAGGGCTTGCTGTGTCGGTACTGCATGATGTAGACAGTGGACTGGTGCCACCAATACAGCATCACCACGGCAAGGACATGCCACACTTGGTGACTCGAGCCCAGGTAGTTCAGCTGCCCTGTGAGGACAAGAAAGGGCAGGACTTTAGTCTGTCAAATTCCTCAATAACCCACACAATGCAATCAGCAATCGGTCTCCTCCAAAGCTCAACTCTGCACTCCCCTTGCTGGGAGGCAGAGAAAGCTCTTTAACGAGCTTGACCAGAGTCATCTGCCTTCTTTAGATGCAAATGCACACAACGTGTTCCTCTGAGCACGCTCCAAGGGGAACATGCTCAGCCTGCTCTCACAGAGGTCTGGGACACAGAGCCAGGACTGTGACACTGCAGGAAGCTTAAATGCAGAAAAAACACCCAGAAGAGGATTTCCTACCTGGGAAGTATCTTTCTGGAACTTTGGAAATATAGAAGAGAAAAGCTACAGCAGCGATGAAGTACATGAGAACTACACGTGGAGCAAACTCCTGCAAAAGAAAAGGAAGCTCTCCTATTCTGTCAGGAGGTGAAAAGCACAAAACAAAAGATCTCCAAAGACACAGAAGAAAAAGGCACAACAAAACTGCACTCACTTCACTGCCTGTTGCATACAGACAGAATCCTACGGGGAAGCAAATACCAGTTTGGGAAAATCTGGATGGGGAAAGAACTGTTTTCTCACCACTTCTCTGCTTCAATACCTGAGCTACTGAGTGTTCCTGCGCAGCCTGCAGCAGATGTGAAATCTGCCTGCAAAAGGACGTTTGCCAGTACCCCGACCTGAGGGAGAAGCAGGGACAGCTTGGGGGCAAAGCCTCGCTCACCAGCTGGGATTGCAGCCCTGGGACCCGAGGGCCTGGGAGTATTACGCACCGGGCAGTAAGTGATCAAGCAGCCCTCAAGGAGCTGCCTGTAGCTGCCTCTGGCAGGTTTGTTACCAGGAGCAGAGTGTTTTCCTGAAGCACAGAAACAACCCATGTCCCACGCCTACTGTTCTGCTGTAGCAGAGGAACAGGACAGGGAGGCCGGGGGGACAGTGGCGGCTTGTCGGTGCCTGAGAAGGGCCGTGCCAGGCGCCCTGGCTAAAGGCGGCACCGGCTCCTGCGCGCTGCTCCCACATCCAGCAGCAGCCCCACACTGGGAGAACCTGTCTCCCCAGGCGAGTGCTCCAGCAGGTGGCTCAGGCTTCCTGGGAAAAGGAACCTTGTCCCCAGCACAAGAACTGCAGCTGTTTGGGGCCTTCCCACTGGGGAACTCTGCTGCCTTCAGCGGGGCCACGCTGCCCGTTTCCAGACTGATTCTGAGCAGCAGGAGCTCAGCGACCTCGCAGCGATGGTGCGGGAGGGTCGGGTAAGCAGCTGAGGGCTGGGAAGGCAAACAATGAGTTTTGCTGCTGGCCCAGGGACCAGAAGAGGCAGCGAGTAACTGTGGCACTGGTGTCTGCTGGTTCCCATCTCCCTCACACGCTGTGGGGGCGCAGAGCTGGAGCAACCAGCCAGGCTGCTTCCTGCTGTGCAGCCCGCTCAGCTCCCGGCCCCGGGAGCGAGGGTGCGGTACCCCTGACAGGCTGCTCAGCCACGTCCGTGCCCAGGTTCCCTTCTCACCCTGTGGTTTTAAGCCAGCAGAGCAGACTCACTCTACTCAACCTGCTCCCACTGCTTCTCACTAAACATCTGAGTGTTTGCATTTGGGCTCGATCATCCAGAACCATTCTGTGCTTCAAGAAGCTTTAGTTTCAGCTGCTTCCCCCCTCACCGTTCCCGAATTGAGAGGGCCAAGGGAAGGCAGTCAGTGAGAAGCACAAAGGAACCTCACTCCCTTCTGGTTTTCTCTTACCTGCACGATAGGTGCACCAATGCCACCGTTGAGCCAAACCCAGTGGATGGTGGGGATAACTCCATATCCAGACACTGAGCAAAAGATGATGGAGCGCAGCCTGTGCCACTGTTGTGTGAGGTAACTGGGGTGAATCTGAGCAAAAAACACTGCCAGGATCATTGCCAGCACAGTGATTAAATACACCTGACGCCAGTACTGAGAAGAGAAGAAACAGAAGCAGGTTGTGAGTGTTCCTATCACGTGTACAACAGCCTCTGGGGAGGGTTCACATCACCAAACCTAATGTCACTGCTGCCAGCACAAGCGATGGGGGCTGACTGAGGGGACTGCACTTATCACTGAGGGGACAGACAGCGTGTGGGCACACTGGGGGAGCATCTTTATTCCAGGCAGCATGCCCTGGTTTCAGCTGGGATGGGGTTAATTTTCTTCTGTGCAACAGGCACAGTGTGGGTTTGGATTTAAGATGAGAACGACACTGAGGACACACTGACAGGTTCAGCTGTCACTGGGCAACGTCTACACCAAGGCAAGGCTGGTCCTGCTGCTCCCCCAGCCCACAGCAGTGAGCAGAGTGCCCGAGGAGCTGGGAGGGGACACGGCAGGACAGCCACACTGGGAGAGCCCAGGCCCTGTGGCCCCACGCTCCACACATGAAGCTGTGGAGCTGGCAGTGTGGGACCGTGTGGAACCGGCTGGGCAGGGGTGATCTGTGGGTGGTGAGCAGTTGTGCTGCACATCACTTCTTTTGCACATTCTCTCTCAATTAGCAGTATTCTCCTCCTCTTTTCCTGTCCCCTTACAGCATCCTTTTCTCAGCCCCCAAGTTTTACCCTTCCCCCTCCCCAGTCCTCCCCCACTGCGCTGCGGGCAGGCAGTGAGCTGAGGGCTGTGCAGCCACTCTGGCTGTGGGACACAGGGCTGAGCAGAACACCTCAAACACCCCTCTGCTGAGGCAAACCAGCCACCCTGCTGCAGGCACGGATGTAAGCTGGGCCTCTGCAGGGAGCCAGCTTTACCCAGCCCGTCTAAGGAAGAGAAGGAAAGCTTGTTTCTGCCTCAGGCAAGCCACCTCGTGGGAAAAGACACTGAATTCCTGGAGGGGGACGCATCCCATAATCAGCCTCATGCACCTGACAAAGGCAGGACTGTAAAGCTCACCCTGCCTTCATGCAATTGTACCCATTTTCTTGAGGTGGGCAGCTTGGAAGACAAACCCCTGTTTGCCATCACTTCCTCTGCTCCTGTCAGAGGAGCTCGATGCGCTTTCCATCTCCAGCTCCTGCCTAACACCCTGTGGGCTCCCTGCAAGGAGCAGCCTTCCTACCCCCTGGAAACGGTGACGAGGAGACCCTGGGAGCCCAGGGTCACACCAGCCAGCGCCTCCCACTCACGTTGCTACAGTAGAAGGCGTAGAACACGCCTGACACGTAGCAGCCCAGGATGCCGATGGAAATGCCCGCGTAGTCCAACGCCATCCAGCGCCGGCTGGTCTTCTCGGAGCGGTGACAGCAGAAGAGGTGATACCCCACTGAGCAGAGCATGCAGACCTGTGCAAACAGGGACCCATTCATCTCTGCAGATCTCACAGGGCGCACAGCAAGCGTAAACACTGACGCTTCGAGCGTCTCATTGACCCGTGAGATGTTCTGCAGTGCAACTGGGTGGAGAGCTCCTGCCAGTCATCACCAGCAGTGGATGTAAGCGTCTCTGGGGGATCAAGGGAGCAACAGAAACTTGGCAAGGCTGGCCATAACCCCAGGCAACACAGCTACAAGTCAGGCTACCAAGGCCTAGGCTGAGCAGACAAGCACAGCCATGTCTGCACGAGGACCGTGGGAGGGTAAATTCTGCCTGGCCAAGCTACCACCAGCACAGACTGACACCCAGATCCAGCCCAGCTGCCTGGCACCCAAGTTACTTTGGTGAGGGAGCACACAGGGAATTAAACTCCCACACACAGGCTGCTTATTTGCATATATTATTTCTTTTCTTCCCTGAGAAGTGGTTTTTGTGTCTCCCTGCAACCCGCACAGGAGTAGGAAAGCACACAACAGCAGCGCTTCCCAAGCCAGCAAGGGAGTTTTCGTGCTTCCAGCTACACAAAGGCACCCTGCACTCCTCAGGGAGCAGATACCGTGCTCCTGGGCTCTTCATGCTCTTTTAGAGACAGTGGGCTTTGCAGGGGCTTCAGCAGTCAAATGGGAGCCCTGCTGCCATGCCAGCAGCATGGGGCTGTGGTTCATTTCCAGGGTGAGGTGGGTGACCCCTTCAGCAGTGCCTGAAGCTGGCTGGGTGCCATATCAGACACTGCTGCACCCCAGCACCCAGTGGAAGCTGTGAGATACAGCTTGGCCAATTCAGGTGCTTTTCACAGACCGTCTCCTAGGCCAGCTCCTCTCAGCCCTGCCTGGCTTATTCCATACATCAACCTGGCCAAACCCAAGCGGAGCCAAGGCTGCGGTGTGCCCGTGAGAGCAACGTGATTCACAGGCCGGGCTGCGGGCCGGCCCCGCGCCTGTCCCACCCCGCAGCCCCGCGTGTGGCAAGCGGTCTCAGTGTGCCCCCACCGCTCGCCCCGGCGGGCACCCGGCCCTACCTGGAAGCAGAAGAGGCAGACGGAGCAGATGACGAAGTCCTCTCGGGAGGCGCCGGCGGCCGGCAGCACGGCCGTCAGGTCGTAGATGCCCAGCGTGAAGAAGAGGACGAAGCCGAGCAGGTGGCTCCAGATGTTGACGGTCTCGTTGGAGAGGATGAAGAGGCTGCGAGGAGACAGGACGGGGTGGGGGCGGGGCGGGCGGGGGGAGCGGGGCGCGGGCGGCGCGGCGCGGCCCCTCACCTCCGGAGGCAGAGGCGGGAGGGCAGGTAGGCCCGGTAGCCGTCGGTGATGTAGGGGTTGTCCTTCAGGAAGACGGGGATCTGCTCGTAGGTGTAGAGGCGGATGCCGCGGGGCACCAGCACGGGCCAGTACTGGTAGCCGCCCAGCTCGATGTAGTGCGCGCTGCGCAGCGGCTTCTGGTGCATCCTGCCCGCCGCGCCGCCTCAGCGCCCCGCCGCCGCATCGGGCCGGGCCGGGCCCCCCGCCGCCCGCACGGGCCGCCGCCCCGGGGGCCGCCCGCAGCGCCCGCTCGGGCCTCCCGCCCCCGGCCCGCCCCTCCCGGCCCGGCCCCGCCCCGCTCCGCTCCGCCCGGCCCCGGCCTCGGCCCCGCTCGGCCCCGGCCCCGGCCCCGCTCCGCCCCGCCCGGCCCGGCTGGGCCCGTCCCGCCGCCTCCCGCGGACCGGCCGTGAGGGCGCTGGGGCGCCGCTGAGGGGCAGCGGGCGCGTCGCGGGGCGATGGCGTCAGAGCGCAGCGACGCCGTCAGAGCGCAGCGACGCCTCCTGCGGCGCCTGCGCGGAGTCTGCAGCAGCTGGCGCTGGCCGCGCGGGGGCGCTCTTCCCCGCCGCGCGTGTTGGGGCGCGTGGGGCGGCCGTTGGCGGCGCCGGGCGGGCCGGGTCCCTCAGGCGGGAGGCGCCTCAGGCCGGGGGTCCCTCAGGCGGGCTGGTCCCCTCAGGCGGGCTGGGTCTCTCAGGCCGGAGGCACCTCAGGCCGGGGGTCCCTCAGGCGGGCTGGTCCCCTCAGGCGGGCTGGGTCCCTCAGGCCGGAGGCACCTCAGGCCGGGGGTCGCTCAGGCGGGCTGGTCCCCTCAGGCGGGCTGGGTCCCTCAGGCCGGAGGCACCTCAGGCCGGGGGTCCCTCAGGCGGGAGGCACCTCAGGCCGGGACTCTCTCGAGCAGGGGTCCCTCAGGCGGGCGGTCCCCTCAGGTCGGGGGTCCCTCAGGCCGGGGCTCCCTCGGGCCGGGGTCCCTCTCAGGTGGGAGGCACCTCAGGCCGGGGGTCTCTCGGGCCGGGGGTCTCTCGGGCCGGGGGTCTCTCGGGCCGGGGTCCCTCTCAGGCGGGCGGCCCCTCATGCGGGCAGTCCCCTCATGCGGGCAGTCCCCTCAGGCCGGGGGTCCGAGCGGGCCCCCGGGCCCCCTGCCCCGCCGCCGGCCCTTGGCGTGTGCGCTGTCCGCAACCGCCCCGCCGCAGGTGGGAGCGCGGCGAGGAGGCATCGCTGCGAGGCAGTCGGCAGCGGCAGTCCCGCAGGTGCAGCTCTTGCGGCGTAAGGTGCGCGGTACGCGGCACGGGAACCGCCACGGCCGGGGGCTGTGTCGCACGTCTCCGAGCCTTGGAGGAAGCCCCTGGCTGGGGAGAGCAGCCCCCCGGCAGGCAGGCCGGCGGCCGCACGCCTTGCTGGGCCGGAGGCGCGTCTGGCTCAAGTGCTGTGCCTTAGCATGGCCAGTGGGAGCTGTGCTCGCACCTTGCAAGAGCAATCTCCGCTTGACTGCGATAGCCGTAATTAGCAATTTTTTTCCCCCATGTACTCTACAAAGCACCAAAAAAAATTAATTATCCTAGTACTGAAGACTCCTCCAAGGGATTTTCTTCACCTCTGTAAGTAGAGTCGTATGGGTTTTGCCAGTTGCTTTTCTCTATTTTTTTCCAAACTGAAGGGGGAGAGTGGGGAAAGTAATTTGCTGGGTATCTATACCAGGCTGCAAACAGGAGAACTGAACGGTAATCCCCGTTCACCTGCTCCTCCCTGCCAGGGATGTGCCCTGCAGAGCTCTGCAAAGGTCTTTTGACACATGAATCAGACTGTGAGAGTGTTTCTCCAGGATGGTGGGACAAGTATGAGAGATTTTCCCCGTGGCAGAGAGGTGAGCACTGTCAAGTAAAAGATGCAGGGTGATGGGCATTTGAAACCAAGAATGACAGTAAGGACCAGGTGTTCAGGTCCCAGACCTTGCGATACAGCTGGCTGTGCTGTGTCACCCCCAACTTTGGTTATGTTTGTGTCGCCATGAGGTTACCCAAATGAAGCTGGTTTTGGTAAAGAGTAGTTCTTGACTATTTCGACTACTAATCCACCACTCACTGCAATTTCTGTGTGCCAGTGCTCTGAAAACTGCATTCCTCCTGCCTCTGCAGACCTGCTGGCAGCTGCTCCTGCCTTCTCCCTCCTCCTCAGCTGCTCCGTGTGCTGGGTACGTTCTTCTCCTGCGTGTACTGCAGGAGGAGTCGTGTTAGAAGCAGTAATTCAGCAGGCTTAGCTTCAAGAGACTTGCTCGTGTTCTGACCTTGTTGGGATGTGTATGAAGCGTGCCACTGAATGCTTCGTTCCTACTTTACTTAGTTTCTGTCTTCCTTTCCACATGGCTGCTCTGTTACTGTTTGTTTCCCTTCACCCCAGCTTGCTGTTAATTGAATAGTAAGAATAATTCAGGAATGTTACAGAGAAAAAATGCATTGGGAAAGAAGATTCATAGACAGAAGTTCTTTCGGCAGGAGGGGAGAGGCCCGGGTGGTACTGCTGGCTGTGTTTAGGATGGAGCACAGGATATCCCCTCTGCAGAGGGCAGGGTAGCGTTAGGGGAAGCACGGTGTAATAAAACACCTCACACAGCAGGAGGTAAGTTGGCCGGTGCTGGGGAGCTGGCTCAGCCTGTGTCACACATAACAGGGTCACCGGAGGGTCGAGATTTCAGATACCAGAATTTCCCAGAAACAAAACCCGAGGAGGCCCTGAAGGTGTTAGTTGGTAGCTTGCTCTGAGGGAAACAATTCACAGGCTGTCATGATTCTGCTTGGTGCAGGAGGAACAGTTCCATCTCCAGCTGACCTGTGTCAGCTGTGCTAAAAGGAACGAGTCCCGCTTTGGCCAGCTTGGTGTTCTCAGGCACTGGAACCTGTGAACTGGTCCAGTGGAACCAAGCTAAGAGGAACGCTGCTCTGTGTGGGGGCAGATCTCTTTCCTGACAAGGATCCCATTGGCTCTTTGTGCAGCGCTCACCTGGGGGATGAGGGAGCTCTGTGCCGAGCTGTGCATCGGAGGGGATAGCAACACAGCTGCCCCATGAGCGAGCTCCCGGGGAGCCCCTCGGTGCTGATCAATGAGAAGATGCGTTGTTTGCTCTGGTGGTGACTCGCTTTTATCAAGCCAAATACTGCCTAGAAAGTTGCTACCAAGTTAAAACCTTAATTAGTCTTAATTGTCCATTGAATCATTAGCTCACTGAGGACATTATACCTGGGAAAAACACTTTGTTTCTAAGCCCTGTGCAATTTAAATGAAATCCCCAGTGCTTCAAAGAGTTCAGTCAGAAGGAATCCGGGCTGACAGCACTTTTTTTTAATAAAAGAAGCTTTAATTGGCTGTTAAGTTAAAGCTTTCAAGCTTTGATGGGAGGAGTGTTATAGGTTAAATTAATAGGGAAGATTGAGAAACAATTAGGGCAGCTTTAAGTTAATTACTTACACTATTTATTTTGAGCTTATTGAACAATTGTGTTGTATGCGTAAGTGATTGAAATTAGCCATCTGTGCAAGATAGCTTTGACCTAAATTGACCTCCTTGGGTAAGTAAGTAGCTTGCCCTCATTCCTGTACCGCATCCCCACTTTCACTGGCAGATGAGCTGTTCTGGGAGTGAAGATGAATGTGCCTGAGAGGTTCCATGCTCTCCTGTGGCAGCTCAGGTCACCTGTGCCGGCAAGAGAAGGCTTTCGGGGAGGTGGTGGAGGAGCTCACGATGAGTTGAATTGTTTCTTGCTGGCCCTAACGGTGCCCGGCTCAACTCCCTGCTCCTTGCTGCCCTTCTCGGGCGTTGGGAGCCCTTAGCCGCTGGCTAGCTGGCTCTTTGAGGAACGAGCAGGTTTACGTGAACTGACTGGCGTGCCTGTTGCGGTGATCTTTCGGGGATCTTTTTATACGTTGTGGTTTTGTGGTCGGGGTGTGGTTTGGTTTTGGGGTTTGGCTTTCTTTGGGGTTTTTTTTCCCAGGGGGCAAGCGGCTCGGGAGCAGAATTGCCCACGGAAACCCCCCCCCAGAGGCGGGTGACAAGACTGGGGCAAGAAAAACGCTGTTGGGTTTCGAAGCCGCGAGGGTGGCATAGCCCGGGCGCTGGGCTCGGCGGCCCCGCGGCCACACCGCAGAGCCGCGGGAGCCCGGGGGCCGGCCGGCTGCCCCGCAGTCCTGCAGGGGTCAGTGTGGCACCGCCGGCCGCGGGGTCTCCGGGCCCGGCCAGGCCGGGGCCTCCCGGGCCTGCGGGAGGGGCCTCTGCGGCCCCGGCCGGGCCGGGTGCCGGAGCGGCTCTGGGCTCCGCCTGTTCTGGAGCGCCCGGCCCTGCGAGCACCGGCCCCGTAGCCAGAGCCAGGGCCCGGCGCCGCGGGACGAGGCGCCCGGTTGTCCCGAGCGGGCGGTGTGGTGCCCAGGGCCGGGCCGGCCCTGGCTGAGGAAATACCCTTGGCGGCCTTGTTCGGGGGTGCCGCGGGTCTTGCGCGGCTCTGCCGGTGCGCGGCCGGGTTTCTTTGTGACTGAAGCGCTCGTGTTCGCCCTGCGCACCGCGGAGGAGCTGTGTCTCAGAGTGCCGTGCTCAGGGTGTGTTTCAGTGCAAACCCTGCGAATACAATAAAGGCGCCTGTTTGTCACCGTAGCGACCACTTATTTACCTGCATTGTATAGAATGCACGCTTACTGACAGGTACATCAGGAGACAGAGATTTAAAGCCCCTTGTCATGTCAAACAGATACTGTCTCATCCTTCCCTGGAAGTAGCCAAAGCATCTGTGAAATTAGCTAATAGATGTTAGCACGCTGCAGAGTTGCATTTAAGAAGATAAGGTTCAGCTTTGAGGAAGTCAGAGTCTTTGAAAAAACGTGTAAGAGCAGAAAACCTGCTCCACAAACTCCCCTTGTGAGAAAGCCTTAAGAACACAAGTCTCTTGTGTTTGATAATTAGAGTGACCTTAATAGTAACAAAGCTCGATTCTCAGTGCTCTTCACTGAAGAGACCTCTTTCCTCCACACACTGTTCTAGGATTCCTGTGGTGAAGTTCTCTGTGGTTCCCTGCAGCATGCTGCTTGGTGTAGAGCTTGAGCAGCTTCCAGAGTGCCTGAGACAGAACGCCTGACATCTGTCGTGGGGGGTTCGGGCTCCCTCTCCCCTCCCCGTGGAGAGATGCATGTACGATGTGTGCAGTCAAGTGACTTGTTTTGGTAGGGCTCTTCCTTCTATTTTTTGGTGGGCTGGTTGGGTTTTTTTATTATTATTTTTGTTTTCTGATTCAATCCCTTTGGCTTTCAGCTCCGGCTTCTGAATCTCAGCATCTGTCAGTGGTGCGATAAATTCTCTTTGGTGATAAGAGAACAGCTGCCAATAGCAAGAGCAAGAATGGCATTTGGGCTTTTTCCTGCCATGCAGGAGCTTGCAGTCAGCAAAATCAGCCCTGTGCACACAATGGAAGAGCACCTCTCCTGCCCAGCCCACTTTTTTTTCTTTTCCAATTGAGCAGCATCCTTTCGCTCCGTATTAAGCAGATGCACATGAACAGTTGTGCAGTGTGATGGAGTCCTGAACCTGAAGAGCTGGGATTAATTGACAAAGGGCTTTTTTTCTGGATAGGTTCTGAGGGTGAAAGTGGTGAGGGGACAATAAAGAATTTTAAATTTTTTTTAAAAAAGAAATTAGGGGATTTTTCAGAGAAAGAAAGAAGCTGTTTGGAAAGCTGCTTAATCATGTGGGATCGTGCTTCCTAGCACGACAACATGGTCCCAGTGAAATGGGCAGGGAAAAAAATCAGCTCCTTTCTGTGCAGTCCTGAATTTTAGGACCATAGAGTTTGGGTATTGGTGTGATTTTTGGGGGTATGTTTTTTGTTTGGTTGGGTTTTTTTTCTCTCCCCATATTTAAAGGTCTTTCTAACTCCAGCTTGCCTATAAAATTTTATCACTGCTAGAATTCATGCCATGACAGAAGGCATTTTGAGACAAACTATTCTAACCACAGAGGTTTTGTTTCTCTAGATGTGGTGAGTTTAGTTGATTTATTCATAATGAGGGTGAAACTCCAGGAAATGTGGACAGCTTTGGTCGATACGGTGATTTCACTCTTGGACAGCCATGTGGGTTTCTCACTTGGCTGAAGTCAGGACCAGGCCATTGCTGTGAGAGTCTGGGTCTCCCACAGCACGCTTCCCAAGAGGGGATCATGATTACAAGTCAAAGTAGCCTTTCTCTACAGTAGTCCTGCAGTTGTGCTTTACACCATGGTGGTGTCTTGAGTAGCTTTTCAATAGAGCATGAGAGAGGCTGGGTTTTCAGTGATGTTTATGCATGTGTTGAGCTGTGTAGACATGGGGAATGATTTCTTGGTGTCAGGGGGATCAGGTGCCCTTTACACCGCTTTCGTTGTAAAGCCATGCTGCTGCTGACTGACCTCTGGAGGTGTTTGAATGTCACCATAAATGTGGCAGGAGACACATGTTCTCCTTTGGTTCTGATGAGGGTTTGTATGCCTGAACGGATTTGACCTTTTTCAATACCCTTCCCAAACTTCTAGTGACCTGTGAAGGGCTGCCATCACCCCAAACAAGGCCTGGGTCCTTGGTGTTTGGGATCATCTCACTGCACTAGCATCCATCTTGGGTTTTCTTTATATGCCAAAATAAGTGCATGCAAATTGTCATTATTTTTCTTTTTCCTATGTTGGTAAATGCCCAAAACTCCACTAAATAGCAGTGGTGTGGTTTGAGAGTTGGAGACATCAAAATAAAGGTTGCCTTGCCTCCAAAAATGCTTTGGGATGGAAAGATCTGTGAAACGGGGAGAAAACAATTGTCTTGTTTTGCTGACTGCTCTGTGGATAGTGTTGCCTGTCTGCCAGAGTTGGGTTTCCCCCCTTGCTGGTTAGTTTCTCTTAGGAGATTTTAGGTTTTCCTCAGTTATCTTAATTGCTAAAAATAGAATCCCATGATCTTCCAAAGATACACAGGTCGTTTTCCTCTCTCATCCTCGTTGCCTGCTGAGCTTCTTGAAGTCATCGAGACCTTTAAGTGCAAAGATGTGCGGAGGAGACAAAGTGTTAGGGAGCGCTGGGAAGTGGAGAATGCAGTACAGTATAACTAGCAAAATCCTGCAATTGTCTTTAATATATTAGTTTGTAATGTCTCTTGTCTACTTTTTGTGCTAGCAGATGCCCCAGTCCCTCCTTGCTGTGAGGCTGGAAGTCCTAGAATGCTTCAGCAATTACTCAGACTACAAATTCTCTGCAGAGGAGAGGGGAAGGTGGTCAGTAGCCTGCTTTCTCACCTAATTTCCCCTTCCTTCATCAAATTGTTTGACCATTTCATCAGTTCATTCGGCATATTTATTTTAGTTTTAGTTATCAAGCATTAAGTAACGTCCATACAAGATAATTTCATAGACTTAAAAGCATCTGTTAGAATTTTGCTGTGTTGTTCTCCATGTGCATCATCCTCACCATTTCCTTTGGCTCTCAAACCATGCTTCATATCCACAAGGCTCAGCATATCCCAGGAGCAGCTGCAGAGCACTTGAATTTAACAACCTGGAGATGGCTGTTAGGCTTCTGCTCCTCTTCCTGTAGCCATGGAATAAAGGTGATACAGCCACCTCTTGCAGTGAGGTGGTGATTTAACTCCCTGATCGTGCTGTAGGTGTTGAGCTGCAAGGAGTTCAAGTTCTGCTACTCCTGTCCAAAGCCCTTCATTCAGTGTCATGCTTTCCTGCATGAACTGATGGATGCTTTCTGACAGCATTCCTGCCTTCTCCATGACAGGTGGATCAGAAGCTTTTCAGCCTGCAACAGACACATCACTGGAGCTACTATTTTGTCAGCTTCTGCTGTGTCACTAGGAAGCGATCTCACAAACATTTGAAGTGTGCCTCTTCCCCTTCTCTCAGCCTTTAATTCTCACAGACGCTGAATGATACGAGCTCAACCTGCTGACCTGCACTGCTGGGGTAGCACAGTGGTACCTGGAGTGCAGCATGGGGATTGCGGAGCGATGGGAAGCCAGCAGAGCTCAGCACCTCTCTTGCTCATCCTGCAGCCACGCACCATTGGGAGCAATGGGGCTTGGCTAGCACGGGTATTTCTGGCAAGCCAGGATTTTGCTCGGCAGCCTTGCAAGGAGTCGAACAGCCACAGATGCTTTCTCCTCACTGGAGCTGGAAGTTTGAAGGGCAGCTGAATTTGCTAATGTTTGTGCTTTGATACAGAGTGTGAGAAATGTTGATGAGGCATGAGGCAGAACAGCTTGCTTTATTGCTGCTGTATTGACTCTGCAGTGCTGACAGTAGTTAAAAAAATGGCTTTTGTACATAAGCTTAGTTAATATATAGAACTTGGAAGACAGCTAGGAACAGCCATGGGCGATTGCCACGGCCTCTCTCTGTCTCTCTGTTTAATAGAGTCACTTCCCTGCACAGAACCCACTTTAATTTTCAATCACTTTAGTGTCGTTGGGAAAGGCTGCCATTTTGGGAACGTTTGTACAGGATAAACATGAGTAACAGTTTCCATGCTTTGCCATACAAGGGGATGCACAATGAGGTCAGAGTTATTTTCCCGGTGGTTATTGATGGTGACATTTTAGTTTCAGGTATAAAACCTGGTGCTCTTTTTCCTGAAGAGATAGTCCAAAGCAAAGGCTCAGCTGGAGTCTTAAAATCGAGACCTTCTGGACAGGCTGGGCTCTCCTAGGTCCCTGGTACATACTTGTGTTGAACTTCCCTGAGGAAAGCTCTGCCATGGTGGGAAAGCTATTTTAATGGCTATTGAGTGAATTCTGTCTGTTCTCTGCTAGGTCCTCTCTTCTGTGTAATAGGTAGGAAGGGCAGTGGGATGAGCTGCAAGTAACCTGGGAGAATAGCTGGCTTTGTCTGCAGCCCATGTCTCTGCATCTCAGTCATCTTAACTCTATGTCAGATCTCCAGGCAATTTTCCCAAATAACATTTGCAAGTGTGGTAGCTGTTTCTGCAGTGGGAATCAATGGTGAACCCCTTCCCTTGGGAATCCTGCTGACTTCAGTGGGAGTACTTGTTTGAGGGAGAGTTTGTCCATTGAAAGCTGGGATCCTTCTTGTGTGGTGCCAGAGGCTCTCCTTGCTAATGCAGATGGGTGAATGGTGGAAGAGACAGGGGTTTGATTTTTGGTTTGGTTTGGTTTGGGTTTTGTGGTGGGTTTCTTTGTTTAGCCTCATAGTGTTCATCTTTGTGTGCTCCAAGTGAAGACATGCCTCATCTCATGGAAGTGGATGCCAAATGCCCATGGAATTGCTGAAAGAATATTTATCAGCATCCCTCTCTTCACCACATTTAGAAAAAAGACCTGAAGCCTCATGATTATTTTAATGTAACTTCTGACGTGAAGAGATCAAGCAGCTATCTCCTTTTTGACTGTCACTCTCTGACTGTCAGCGTGAAGAGACCAACTGTGGCTGTTTGTGAGAGCAAGTTTCTGGGTGCACTATGTGAGGGGCACTTTCATTCAGGTTGCTGGAATGCCTTTTTTTCCCCCCCCTTTTTTTTTAATGGACTAGTAAATTATTAGGATGTGGACTTGTCAAACAGACTTGCTAGGTTTTCAGCAGTCATCCCAAGTGGACTGCCTAAAAAAGGGCTGGCACTGCATCACATGGAATGACCGATGATATGTCATATATTTTTAATGGGCAAAATGTTTTAATAAACATTCTCTCTCCTAAAACACTGGATTTTAAAATAGGTTTTAGCCTTGAGCCATGTAGCTACCCAGCTGTGAATTTTATAAAGCAACAATCTCCACATCATTAGATGTTATGACTGATACGGCAGCAGTTGCAGTAGTAAGTATTTCCACACACTAAAAAAGTTTCCACCAACAGTTAGAAGAAATATGGCTCTGCTCAGAAGACTTTCTCAGCTCCAAATTAAAGCAATTAGCTGAAATAATGAAGACAGGCATGTGCTGTTTTCTAGTGAACTGCAACTATCTGTTTATCCAAGCCATGCTGGGTTTTGTGCCCAGCTGCTTTAATCACATTGCCTGCACTTCTGAAAGTCAGGTTTCTTCTCACATGATTTCTACATCCTCAGCCAGTCAAAATCCAGCTGCAATGTTGCACTGTGAGGCAGATCAGACCCCAGCTTGATCTACCATAGTTGTCCTGCTTGGTTTTTGTTTTGTTGGTAGTTTTGGTATTTCTTCTGCCTTTTGTTTTTTTCCTGAGTGACAACAGTTCTCTTGTTGTATTTAGAAGCAGGTGGGATCAAATCTAGAACTGAGAGATGATCCAGTGACCACTCTTTGGGCAACCTCAGTCAGCCCTCTACTTCTGCGCAGCAGTCACTAAATCACATAGCCCTTTTGAGATCTGTTCTCCTCAGCCTGAACCACCTACCCATCTAAACAGTCTGTGCCTCTCCAAAACGGCACGCCTCTCATCCTGTCTGACCCGTCACTGAATGGCATGGAGTGAAATCATAGTGTCTGTCTGTTGGTAGAGCTGAGTTCTGCTTTAGCTTGTGCTTGCTTGCATCGTCTTTGAACTGTAATGGTCCTTTACACATGTGCTAAGAGAGCTTAAAGAGTTAAAGTGATGCTGTTCCTGAGAGTTTTGCTGCTCATGGTGCATTTTCTGTGATTACTTTTAAGTAATTATTGAAGTTCCTTTATTTACTTTACAGAAAATCACCTTCTTTCAAACAGAAACCATTCTGTTGCAATTCCAATAGCAATTCTGCAGAAAGTGATCGCTTTGAAATTAACTGTAAACTATTAAGCGGTTGAAGTCGGCCACAGGCTTTTGGTCCTGTGCCTGTAGGATGGAAAGAGAAGCGTAAATGTTGCTTGAACAATCTGACCACAGTCCGTTTCAGAGCAGTGTTAATCTTCTGCAGCATGCACAGTTTCATTCCACATCGGTGCTGTCAGCTAACCAATGAACTGGATATATAGCTGTATCAAACGGTGTCGTTGTTCAGTTGCACAATGTCAGGTTTCTCTTCTGGTGCCAGTAAAAGGCACTTGCATTTCCAGCAGTGCAGGAAGGAACTTGCCCTTACTGGTCATGTGGTGATTTCTTTTACCAACAGTTAGGCTTTCCAGATAGATTTTTCTTTTCAGTTTTGGTGCTAGACTGAATAATCTTATTTTCACAAGTACAAAGGGTGGCTCTGTGAGTAGCAGGTCTTAATGAACAAGTTTGCTGTCACCAAGACTTCTGCTGCTCCACCTTCCCCTCATGAATGGGGCATCGCTTGGTCTCTGAGGGATTCAAATATCCAGGCACTGAACGGCAGCTTTGGGAATGGGTCCTAGAGGAACACCGGCACCAGGCTGTGTTACAGCAACTGACCTTTAGGTCAATGTCTCCAATGCTGAGAGAAGCTAAACCAGAAGAGCCTTGAAGAGAAGATTGAAAATTTCTTCTGCAGTTGCACATCTTTCTTTATTTAGGTGGGTGGTGGCCTCCCTTCCAGAGGTGACAGAGCTGCTGTTACTCCATAGTTTTTGATTTTTCTGATGGGATAATGACCAGACAGACGAGAAGGTGGGGATCCACAGTACTAGCTGCTGTAAGGGCAAACAGCAACCAGCACCTTCTGTTCCACTGGGCTTTTGGTCCAAAAGACCCATCACAACTAGAGCATGAAAAGAACCCCCCCCAAAAAAGATGTGAGAGACAAAGACACTGAATGGGGTTCCTGCTCAGAAGACTCTTCATTTCACCCACTGGTCCCATGCTGCCCTTCGCAAAGGGGTGAAAACACCTTTGCCTTACGCTCTGGTGCAGGGAAGGCCCCTGGCTGTGCCTGCTGGTTTCCATTTCTTTCTCATGTAATTCCCATTTCTTGTATTTCAGAGCTTGTGACAGCACATCTGCAGACCTAAAGCACTGTGGTCTCTCAAGCTCCCCTGGGAATTCATGCAGCCATGTCTCCTTACACGATGAGGAGGCTTAAGGCTCTATGGGACTTGCCACTGAGCAGTACAAAGCCTTCTTGCAGGTGATCCCTTATGAAAGGATCTTATTTCTTGCTGCTATCCAGGTTTCACTCAGTCCCATATTGTTGCTCTCCTTGTTCCTCATGGGATGTCTGTAAGGAGCAGTTAGTTAAATGGCAAATAAATCTGATTCCTTTTAGATGAAAAACTCAGTCAGGTGCGTTGCTGCTTGTTTTTGCTTTGATGGCTGTGCCTGTTAGGCAGTGATTTCTAGCACTTTCTCCTTGCTGCTGTTACCCCTCATAAACTCCATTCCCAGGGGCCTGACAAACTTGTGGCACTTGAGAGCAGCGTGGCCTCTCTGCCGCAGGGTTTTCCTGCCCTGGCTGGTTTGCCTGGCTATGCTCTCCCTCCAGAGCTCTGGGCCAGGGGGAGAGCCGAGGAGCTGGCTGCTCCTCTCTGGCACTGCCTCGAGGGCGCAGCGGCTGGTGGGGAGCACGGGAACCCCGCGGTGGGGAGCGAGTGGCAGCAGTGGGGAGGAGAAGCTGTGCTTTTGCTTCTGCTGTGTTAACGCTGACACCAGCTTTGGGGGTGGAGGTGGAGATGGAAGGGGCCACGCACCAGGTGAGACGGACAGTGGCCTCCCTGCATGGTCGAGCATCCCTGTGGGTTGTGGAGAGCCGTTCCATCATGAAGATGAGGGCAGAGGGACGCTGTGCTTTGGTAAGTATTCCTAAGTGACCATCTCTTTCCCTCTATCGCATGAAGTAGAGATGGGTCAGGCGACTTCCTCCCCAGAGGAAGAGGAGCTGTGCAAGCACCTCCTTTACCTTCGCTCATGGCACAGGAGTGCCCGGTGCCCAGGGTGGAACTGCGGTGGCATGTGCTTCCCAGCGTGCTGCTGTGACACCGGGAGGGGAGCGCTGCCAGCCCTAGCACAATATTTGCACAGCCTGCACGTGGGTTCAGTTAAGTCTTGAAAGACTTTGTGGGTTATGACATTCCCTTAAATGTGCTGAGCTTTCTTTAACCTTTCATAAAACATTGTGATCTTTATGGACTGTATCATATTGTGCAGTAATGTGCTTTATTGTCCACAGAATAAGCTTTTCTTAAAGATAATTGGAAAGCTGGAAATGGCTGCTATCGGCTGATTTTTTTTTTAATACATTATTTCTGAAATGGGCCTGGTGTAATAATGACCCTATCTGTTCAAGATTTAAGATTTGTCTTGGCAGAGAAAATTGATCCATTTCACCTTTGTCTAATGGAAATTTTTATCTGGGATTATCTGTTTATGTAAATGAATGTTCCTCTGAAAAGAGAACTTGAGGGGGCTATAAATCTCAGTGACACTTTCGTTTCATGGGGGGAAAATTGGAAGGGATTCTAGTATTTATCTGACTGAAATTGGTTATAAAAACAAAATTATCTTCATGTACCTGCTGCATCTGATGTTTCCTGGAATTTCATTACCTTTTTGAATAATGCAACGTTACGCTATACACAGGATTCTCTGTGATTAGCCCCAAAATTGTTGGGGGGATCGCTTCCTAGCATAATTGCCAGGAAAAGGCGGCCTGTTTGGGGCACTGGGATTCTGATTCCGTGCCCTAATGGGTACCAATTAGCACAGCCACATTAGTCATAGTGCTCTGTGTAGAGCAGTGAAAATATACCACGAGATTTTTTCCCTGCAAGTGGGGTTTTTTGTGTTTGGTTTTTGTTTTTTTCTGGTTTGGTTTTTGTTGGGTTTTTATGTTTTAACTGAGGAGTGAATCTAATTACAGGGAAAATGTCTTTGGCTAATCAGCTTTTGTTTACAGTCTGCAGAGCTGGGCTGTGAATATAGCATTTAAACTAACATTTTAAACATCATCTTTAAAAGCAGCCTCACTGTTAAAGAGACAGGCTAGGGTTTCTGCCAAGTTTCCTCTTGAGATCTAGATGACACAGAGCCGGCCAGGCTAGATCCTTGCTGGAGCAGCCGTGCCGAGACGCAGGGTCTGGCTTGTGCTTGCTAGCAGTGAACGTGCTTGTGTGACACAGCTGCTGTAAATGCCACCTCTGCTCTGGCACCTGGTGGGACTGATGAAGGATAGAGAGCAGCGTTGAGTTTTGTACTTGTTACTGTGTTATAAAAGGGGCTGTACAGTAAGATACAACTTTATTATTTTGAAATTAAACAAGATGAATAGCCCGTGTATTGTCACATGAAGCAAAACCTAATCCTTGCTGTCTGTGGCAAACCAAAACAGTTTCAGTGGATAATTACATGGTCCTGTCAATTGTACGTGCCCAGAGGGAGTGGAAGAACACACACTAGACATAAAGGCCTCCAAAAATCAACCCTGTTGCCTGGCTGCCCAGTGAAAGACAGGACCCTGACTCTGGAGAGTCTTCCCAGGGTGATCCCAATGGGAGCTGGGCCAAAGGCTCTACTGAAGAGGGGATTTGCTCTTAGAACTCGTATCTGTAATTGATGCTGTACTGAGGTGCATCCTGACTCCCTCAGTGGTCCAGCCTAGCATAGCAATTAGTGCTAAAAATAAAAAAGAGAAATATTCAAAAGGGCAAATGGCCCCTTATGCATGGCTTTCGCTCGGTGACACCTGGCACGTTCCTCTTGACTCTTTCATGTCTTAACGTTGCTTAATTTTAATTCCACAAAACTTCATGCAGCAATGTTCCCTCCCCAAGTTCTTTACTTTTGTGACTTTCTGCTCCACATTTCAGGCAGCCATTTCAGCTGGAAATATACATTATTGCCAGCTCATTAAATCCAAAATAAATGAAGTGGAAAATTACAGAACTCCATGGATTACATTGCACCCAACTCAAAATAGAAGTGTGTGATTAAAAACAAAATGAACTGCGTTTTAAAAATGGATTAATAATTTTGGGCCCAGATGGCAAACTATCATATCAAATGTGTTTTCAGAGTTGGACTGATGTACACTGAATATCACTAAAGGTGCTAAGGTGGGCCTCTACGAGTGCAGGACTCCCCAAGTATCCACAGAATCATAGGGGTTGGAAGGGACCCCCAGAGCCCATTGAGTCCAACCCCCTGCCAAAGCAGGGTCCCTAGGACAGGTCACACAGGTCGGCGTCCAGATGGGTCTTGATGGAGAAGATAAAGGAATGCAGCACAAGAGACCCTCTTGAGAAAGGCAGCTTGCTAATGCAATAAGAAGGATGCACAGAGACCACTGCAAATTCAGCCTTCTCCAGAGTGAAGGACCAAGCACGCAGCAAGGCAAGGCTGGTCCTGGAAAATGCATCGTTGAAATCACACAGCATGGGTAATTCCCTCATGGAAACGCAAAAATCACCAGTGCTGTACCTGGTGCTGCTTGCCTGCACTGAAGCAGTAGGTACTCCGGTCCCAGGCATGGTAGAAAGATCTTAACAAGGCCTGGGGTGGTGATGCTCCCTATATCTGCTCATGTGCTTGGCTGTACAGGGCAGGGGGGTGTAAAGCTGGTACAGGAGCCCAGCTCAAACTTGAGGGAGGGCAGGACTTCCCTTTGCCTCCGTTAAAGCATAAGTGTACCTAGTTCTTTGCAGAACTGGAGCATGGTTAGGCACTGAATCCTGATTTGTTTTCTTTCAGGTTAACAATAACAATGAAAAATAGCAAGAAATTAATGTATAAGTGGAAGCCCTGGGTCTTGAGAACAGTTTGTCTGACAGCACTAACATCCTGATGTTAAACACTAACATACAGGTAAATTAACTCCTCCTTTTGGGAGAAGCAGCGTGGGTGTGGATATATGTGTGTGCACAACAGGGTCCTTTCATCTCCTCTATTTAACTTGTTTCCCCTGGTTTTGGTCCAGAGCTTAACCAAAAGGCAGCTGGGTGAGTGGTGGAACAGGTCTTTCCCATCCTGTGTGTGTCACTATTTAATAGTGACAATATTTAACAGAGAGGTAGGAATGGGAAATAGGAAAAGGCAGGTCAGTACTTTGCAGCAGAAATAAAACTGATGCTGGGTTTCCCGGGGCATTTCACCAGAACTTCTAGGCTCTGTAAAGTGTTCCCTGCTTGGGTAAATCTTACCACTCCTCACAAAGAGCAGAAAAAGACAGTATTTTACAAAGCCTAAAATAAATTATATTAAACACTAAAGCAAAAATAAAGATCATAGAGGTAATTTCTTTTCTTTTTGTTTGTCCTACAACAAATGTGCATCAGTGTTAAATTGCTGCTGTTAGGTCGTGCTTTGTGTGTGGGCTTGAACCAGAGAACGGGTTTTTGACAGCACAGAGGGAGCAGTATTGCAGATTCAAAGGCTGGGTTTCCCTTACCTCTGAATTTAGTGTCTACCAGGCTTCTGCAGCAGAGCACAGTAAGCCCCAGCTCTGTCTCTCGTAACCTCGAAGAGCTGTTACACGCGATGGAGAAAGGAAGGGAAAAAAACCCTGGACCATCTGTAGATGCAGATGGGGATTTGTGGACGGTGTACAAGTTGCAGTCATCGAGTGAGCAGAGATGCCCAAAATATGTCATCCAAATTGACCAATCAGGCTGGTAAGGGGAACATTAGCCTGTTTGGATGCGTGGTCGTGCAGGCCCACCCCAGCAACTGTGCAGTCATACAGGCAGGCAGGCCCTCCCTCAGCTCTGCTGTCCTGCTGCTGCTCAGCAGCCAGACACTGGAGCTGCTTTTACCTGTCAAACCTCCCAAGACTAGCAAGCTTCAAGCTTTTCTTTGTGTTGGTTTCTTTTTAAGGGATGATGCAAGATCTTTTGCAGTATTTGTATGCTGAGATGTTGCTTGATAACCGACTGCTGTAATGGCATTAGTGCTTGGATCGTGTGTGTTTCACTGAGTGACAGCTCTGGTTGCTTCAGTTACTTAGATTTCTTTTCTGTTATAAAAGGTGACACCCCCCAACCCTGCATTTGCTGGGAAAATCAATTCTAAGGGGAAACCATACTTGTGGGGCAAGACTGCCTTAAGGTGAAAGATGTAAGCATTCCTGTATACCAGATCAGCGGAATATTCCAACCTCACTGGATGCCAGTTAATCTTTTTGTTTTCTGTTGTTACTTCAAATGCTGCACATCAAACACAGCCTGTTTTCTGTAGGAAGTCTTTATTTCTATTGAGTGTTCCAGGGCCTGCCTCAGGAGAAGGAAGCACCTTACGCAGCTCCACAGCGCTGGGAGGTGGTGGTTTGGCAAAGGTTTCTCTCAAAAGAGGTTTGGCAAGGGCTGAGTGGGCAGGTTGCTTTCCTGGGCAGATAGAAATCGGGTTAGAGGGAATGTTAACTGCTGGAGTATGAGTTCCCTACATGAGGAGAACCTCAGTGGGGGCAGTGAGCTCAGGGATCTTTTAAATCCTGCGTGGTACTCCCAAGAACTTCCACGAGGATCCGTCCTGGCTGGCAAGAGGACAGGCATTCATGCATTAGCACCTCTGATACGCTTCCAGTGGCTCGTGCTCACGTGAAAAGAGACAGCCTGGGCTCACTTGTGGGCTGCTCTGGGGCTGCCACTGAGTATTAAATGTGTGGGGCAGAAGGTGGGGCAGGGCTCCTAACCTGTGAAGCATACCATCCCAGGGTGGTGATCAGTCACTGGGCCAAAGCCTGTGTCACCAGCAAACTACAGCCAGGCCTGCTCACAGACCCTTCTGCTCTGCGGTGGGCAATCGAAATCCACTCGGATGGATTGGCTCTAGGCTCGTGTCAGCAGGGATGGGATCAGGGGTTTTGAGGCAGGCCAGGAAACGCAGTGAGGGCTACAGCTAGCCCCATACACCATTGGTTGCCAAATCCTGTGGATGATTTTAGGGTGTCTGAGTATGCGACATATTTCCTGGGGACCTCCTGACATCAGAGAAAAGAGAAAAAAGGTGTGGAGAGGAGATCAGAAGGGCAGGATGGGGGAGAGCAGTGCCAGTCCTTTTGCTGGTTTTCCTCAAACATTGGGCAGATGCTCACCAAACGCAGCTGTAAAGAAGAGGCAAGGGGAGATCTGACCACAGGTTCCCTCAGAGCAGCTCAACTTCAGGTGGGGGTGCGATTCGAACGTCCGTGACTGCCCTCAGAGGCCCCTTTGAAGTTTTAGGTCTCACCTAACAGCAATCACAGCTCAGGTGCTTATGTGGCGTGCCGAGGCTGTACTTAGGCATACTGCATTTGTTTGCCCAAGTATCCAAAGCCAGCTTTTATTTCTGAGAGGGCAGTGGTGGCCGTGGCAGTTCAGCCTTGCAAACATTTTCTCCCTTTGTATTTCATGGAACTTTTTCTTTTAAATGGGCCTGGTGTTTTGTGAACTGTAAAGAGGCTCCAAGCCCGCTTATGCGGGACTGCAGAGCAACAAGCCTCCTTGTAATGCCTTTCAGGATGGCTCCATTTATATTAATTGTGCCACTAAAAATATTCCCTTTTACTTAGGGGAGCACGCTCTGCCTCACAAATCATCCAGACAAGAACTGTATCTGTAGCGGGTTAGTACTTTTTTAAGGTGTGGGTTTTTCTCTGGCAGCTTTAAAATAACCCTGACTCTGCTCTCTCACAGGAGCTGTACAGCAAGCTGGTGCATGTTACTGGCTGGCTCCCATGTTTGACAGCAGAAGTGGCCGTGATGCTGTGCTTAGGAACAAAACTGTGAGTGTGACCCAGAGTCATTCAAAGCTTTATCCTGAAGTAATATGATAGTAGTGAAAAGGGAAACTTGGGTGCCACTGTGCTTCGTGAAGTAGGTCACGATGACAAGCACACTGGGTTATGTTTCACAGAATCACAAGGTTGGAAAAGACCTTTAAGATCATCAAGTCCAACCAGTCCCATCCTAAGCTAAACTATATCCCGAAGTACCTCATCTACCCTTTTTTTAAACACATCCAGGAAAGGTGACTCAACCACCTCCCTGGGCAGCCTGTTCCAGGCCCCGACAACTCTTCCAGTTAGTGTTACTATCTGTTCACTAAGAACACTGAAAATGCAAGGGCCAGGACCGAAACGTGTATCAGGGTCATCAGGCAGCTTTCGCCTCAGCTTAGGGAGTGTTTCGTGTGTCAGACATCAGGGGCTGCCCGCTGTGGGAGGTGCTGGCTGGCTCAGTGTCACTCCTGATTGCCCAGCCTCCCAGTGGGGAAACAGAGGCAGCGGGGTGAGGGGGCTGAGTGGGAGGTGGTGGCAGAGCCACACTTGACCCCTGGAGCTGCCAGTTCACGGCAGCAGCTTTTTGCTTTACTGGAGGCTTTTCTGCCTCCACAGGGCTGTGATTCCCAAAGAGGCGGTGCACAGCCACCAAGCTGTCTGCCTGGCCACCTCAGATGGCACTTCAACCACCCAGCTGTGGTTTGGCCCCGCTGCCTGTTCCTCGCCCGCTGACTCGGAGCGGAGGTTCTTCCTCCCGGCCTTGCTCTGATTAAGGCTCCCCGCAGCCGGCATGTGCCTTCACCACTCCCCCCCACCTTTGGCTTTGGGCCCTGTTCTGCGTTCAGCCAAAGCCTGTCAAGCAGCACTGACGCCAACAGGCTGCATCAGCTTTGGGGTTGCTCTCCCCTCCCACTCTTTCCTCCTTCTTTGCTACTTACTCCACCTTCCCTGACTCTGCGCTTTCCTCCTACCTCCAATGAATCCCTCCTCCTCTTCCTCCCCACCGCCCCTCCCTCACCCAACAAAGTCTTAGGTTCTTCCCGCTTGTAATTTGTCGCTAATCAGCTGTCAGTGCTGGAGCAATGATGAGAGGTTCATCTCTTGCTGAGGGTAATGGCCTTAAAAGTCACAGAGTCAATGTCAATGGGATCGCTCCAATTCAATCAGAGACCTGAATGAGAAATGGCCCCCGCTGACATTAGCACTCATTTTGAGCCCAAGCATCTGGGCCCTAGTAAATAACCATCAGTGGGTGGGTCCGGGGGACAGGTCATTAGCCCCACGAAAAATAAATATCGTTTCCCTTGATGGCTGCGAGTAATTTAGCTCAGACGAGGAAATTTCACCCTAGATTAAGTATGATGAGCCAATATCAGTCAGAGGAGGCCAAACAGTGAGAGCTTGATGAGATAGAGGGAAATTTATATGCAGCTGGCTGAATGCAAGATGAGTTTAAAGAAATGATGTTCTCCTCCACTCTTTAGCCATGTGCGATGCCAGGCACTGTGTTTCTTGCAACTGCCACTCCCTCCCCACGCTCCCCCAGCCCCTAGGCACATATCTGTGCACTGCACAGCCTCGGGCACGCCCGGGCACTGCCATCCCCATCCCCTCTGCCAGCACCAGCCACTGCCTTCACACCACTGGCTCTCATGTGACAGCTCTCGCATGTGAGGCCTCACAGTCACAGTCAGAGTGGTGGTGGCAGGTTCAGGAGGGGCACTTGCCATGTCCATGGGCTTGCACACAAATCACAGCCGTGGCCGGCCCTGCTTAGCCGAAAACAGCAAGGGGGCTTAATTGCTCTGGAGATCCTTGAGGCCTGTCGCCTGCTCCCTTCCTCTTACACAAGTAATGTAATAAGCCTCCCCCTGTATGTTTGCTCTGCGTGCTTTTTTCTTTCCCCAGATATTTATTTAACCCATCCATGTAGCACTCGATATGCTGGATGGCTATTAATTCCACCCCCAGCCCCTCTGTATTGGGAGCACACATTGGGAATCATGTTTTATGTCGGCTGGAAGCAGTAAGCAGGCAGCTTCTCTCTCCCTCACTGGCCTGGCTTTGTATCCTAAAGCTGTGGCTGGGGTCTGTGCCCTAGTTGTGCTCAGAATACAAATCAGACACCCTGTAGTAACCAGTTCAGCTCTGCTCCTTGTCAGGTCTTTCAGACAGACCCCACTGGGAGGGGAGCCCAGGATGAGCCCAATGAGCTGGGATGCCAGAGGAGAACTGCAGTGGGCCAAGAGCAGGCAGAAACCACATGAAGTCAGTTATTTTAGCCTTGCTGTGAAGGAGGGAACTGCCAGTGGAAGGAAGCGAGAGGCCTTGCTACAGCTAGTACAGCTAGTACATGCTCTGGCTGTCTCTTAGGCCAGTGTCTTGCTGTTAGAGCTCATTAACTGTGCTCAGGAGTTGGACTGGTTGATAGGAGAGCCAGGTGGCTTTGTCCTTTATTTCTGCCTACTCAGTACATTCCCTTGTACCTGAATATTAATCTTGCTTTGCTTACATTCTCTGTTGCCCCAGTAAATTAAACCACCAAAGACCAAGCAGTTAGCAGGCCTTACTGAAGGAAGAAGCTGAGGGAGATGATCTGTTGGGAATGCAGTTCTTTTACAGGACGTGCCCTTTAGAACCTAGGGATGCTATCCACCAGCTCACCCATTTGCACACCATTATCCCATACCTCTGTGAACCTGTTCTGCCACTGGGCTCGAGTTCACCACAAGCAGCTTCTAGTGGGTCACTCAGTGATCAGCAGCAGATGTGTATCATTTATGGCATTTAGTTGGTTTTTTTTTCAAGAAACAGCACTAATTTTTCATGTATGTCAACTCTTCTTATGCACAACTGAGCAGAACCAAAAATACCCTTTTAAATGTTCTGCCCTCCCTTGCAAAATCTCTGCTGAAAGCTGTTGTGTTACCCAAACTATGCAGGGCAAGAGCCTGAAGTGCCAGAACACCTACAATAGGCACTTCGTGTTTCCCCTGGCTTCACAGTATCAGATCAGCCTCTCAGAAGCATTCCTTCTCCCAAGTAAACCCTGTGTGGGTATGGTCAGTGTAATTATGATGATTTCTTCAAAACCAAGGTCTGGCCAGGACAGAGGGTCTGAGCCCAAGAGAAGAGTGAAAGGCAAAGCAGACAGTGCCTGCATAGCACACACAGGTGCACCCTGTTTGCAGCCCCCCTGCTGCTGAATTGCCCTTGGATTCCAGCCGCAGTGAGTGCCCAGGAGTTGTGGCAAGCGTAGCCACATTACAGGGCTGCCAAGTCCCTCGAGACCAGCTGCTTGCTCAGCTTTCCTGTGAGACTGCAGTGTTCATCAGGAGCTGACAGTATCTCTCCTTTTGGAGTGTTCCCCTCCTGAGCTCACCTCTCCCCATGACTTCAGCATCACAGGCTAGGCTTTTCTAGGCGCCTGAAGGCTTCCTTGCAGTTTGCAGGGGGTCGGGAGGCTGGTTCCCCTCCTCTGGGATAACAGTGAGAGAGTGCCTATGCACTTCCTGACCTCCAAGTTAGAGGTGAGGTTGTTCTTTGTCCCCCCAGGTCGCTCTTACGGACCTGTTGTGGGGTTTTGGGGATGTTCAGATGGGCTCATGGTCTTGTTAGGGCTGGCACAGAGTCACAGTCTGAACGGTGGGAGGGGTCTCTCTCTGACTCCCAGGAGCCATTGTGGGGAGCCATTGAAATGGGGTTGGTTTGTTAGCTTATTCCATGGTTTACAACATATTACTTTTTGATAAAAAAATTGAATCCAGCATTTTTTTCTGGAAAATGAGCTGAGACCATGGCTTTTTATCCCTAATCAAGGTAAAAAGCTTTTCATTGATCTGTCTATCTATCTGGCTATTTATAGATTATTTTTGTAATTATTGGAAATATCAGGCATGAAAGTTCTGAATTTTCACTTGTTCTGGTTCTTTCCTGGTGATATGATACTCTTTGCTGAAGGATCCTTACAGTGGAGGGAGTGAAGCCAACTTTTTTCACACAGGTGAAGCAATGTAGCCAACAAATAAACGTGGTGACTGACCTGGGACCTGTTTTTAAAGGTGAGGGAATCTCTGTATCCTTGTATGAACAAATGCTGCTGACAGGTCAGCCCCAGAGCACAGAGGATGTGGTTTTAACGTACAGAGGTGTCTGGTGATGAAGGGAACGTGAACCTCTTGTCCCTCTGATGCTTGTTTTGCCTGACTCCTGAACTTGTCCAGGTCTTTGTGTAGCACAGCTGCAGTTGCTGTCAGTTGCTATCAGTTCTGTTGCTATCACAGTAAAAAAGAAAAAAGCAGTAGCTTATGCAGTATAGCTTTTCCCCTCTCTCCTCTCTGCTCTGAAAAAAATCAGTTGGCAGGACTTCTTGGGCCAGAGTGTAGATCCCTTTGGAGGGTGATGGTCTGGCAACAACTGTAGTTGAGAGTCAGTGCCTGGGGTGGGTGGTGGTTATGTGGCCTGCCCTGCAGACAGGAGCAGAGTGGTACACCCAGAGAGATGTGCCTGCTGGCTCTTAACCAGGCCAGAATTGTAGGGCTTGCACAGTGGGATGCATAGAGCAGAATTTGGAGTTCTTTGCTGTGTTGCCCTATAACAAGTGGGCTTTTCCTTATCATTGCCTTTTGCTGGGGTGTTTCAGTCTTAAATATGTGGGGTTGTTTGGTTGGTTTTTTTCCTTTCTCTTTGTGCTTTAAGCTACAGCATGCCCTGGTGGGCAGTGTGGGCTAAATGCTGGCCTGCCATAAGCAGGTGTAAAGTTAGCAGAGTTACAGCCACTTCCACTAACCCCGACTCTGGCCCTGGGCCTGCCCTGCTCCCTTGCCAAGGCACAAATTGCCACTCCTGTTATTCTTCCCTTTTCCCTGGCCTGCGATCATCTCCGTGATGCAGTGTCTGTCTCTTGATCTCTTGTGTTGTTGCACAAGCAAATTGATGAGCAAACCATTGACAAAGTCCTGATGGTAGAGGGGGTGATGATGAATTTGGGGCCATTATAGCAGGTATTGTGTGCATTCTACCAGCTGACGTGGCACTTCCCTTCTAATGCCAGTTGCCTTCCATCATCTGGTAAACGGATTGGATGCAGGCTTCTCCCAATTAAAGCCAGTGAGGTCATATACTTCCTAATTACAGGCTAGCCCATTGTGTCTAAATGTGACAGACATGTGCTTGGAAAATTGCTTTTAATGCCTAAATAAACATGATGAACTAAATGGCAGATTTGACTGGTAATTGAAAGCGCTCAGCCTCTTGAAATTCGCACTGACTTCCTGACAGCCACTTGTACTGCCGGCCACCCCCGGACCAGGCTGCTTTGTTCTTGGCATAGCAGTGCTATTATGCCCTGTGTGGGCCCTCACCCTTTCCCTTTCTCTGGGACCTTAGTGTTTTACAAACACAGGCAGTGGGATCGCACAATGGAGAGCAACACAGCCCTCCTGGAAGAGGAGGAAAGGATTGTGGGGGGAGAGACAGAGTGAGTTTACACCACCAGCAGCAGGAACGAGCGAGCAAGCAGGTCTCAGACAGTGCAAATACAGCAGTACAACACAGGATGGTTAAAGAGAGAAACTGAGTATTCCTAAGAAATCACGAGTGATGGCCATTGCCACCCAGCTTGGGATGATGTCTCCACGTGAGCAAACTCCACTCCCAGGTTGAAACCCAGACTGTTTCTGGACAGGCAAAGCCAGTCACTCTTAATTCAGACCACAAGCGTAACGTTGCCCTCCTGTGCTAAAACTCTGAAGAAGGGAGGATAGGATCTGCATAGATATTCTGGAACGATCTTTTGGGGGTATATGTATGTTAAATAACACACGCTTAATGCTGGACCAAAGGCAATGTAAGTGTTGTGTTTTATCTGACACCGACGGCAGAAAGCTCCCTCTCCCAGGCAGCTTGCTATTGCTTGCATATGTATTAGTTTCTGCTGGTAGAATTCCCTGCAGGATTATCTAAACTGGCTAAAGCCTCACTTGCTATTTCCCTGTGTTTTATAATGGTTGGCAATATTCAGTGCTTACTAGCAGTCACAAATGCCTGCTGTGCCTGGCTGTGCTCTGCTTCGGCTCCATTCGCTCCCTAGGGCTAAGCCTGTGTCTGAAGGTTTGAATCTGAGCAAGGCAACTGGGATTTTCTGTGAAAATCAATAACCATTGTCCAGAAGAGATGGTGCCATTGCAGAATGAACAGGGAGAAGCTGTGACCATAGCCACAACTTGTTCTCCGGCTCTTCCAGTCTCAGGTCGTGATTCAGCCAGCTGCTTAGGTGCATGCCAGGCTTTAGCATGATGATGTGCTCTGCTAACATACAACCTGAATTCTTTGGATTGGCTTAGATTTACACCCTGCAAAGCCCTGAAGCTTTAACTTCAAGAAGGCATGCAGTCCTGTTGGGTCCCTCCAAAGCCAGGGATCCCAAAGTCCTTCCTGGCTCCCAGACACATGAAGTGGTCTGCCAGTAATGTGTTGGAAGTGGAGCTGAAGCTGCATTTTTGTCTCCTGCCCTGTTTTTCCAACAACATCTCTCGCTCAGCATGCAGATGCCACCAGTGCCCTCAACAGAATCACACTGGTACCTTTTGTTTAACCTGGGCAGAAGGATTTCATCACAGCAGGATGGGGGAATAGTTTTGGGGTTTTAAAGTGAGGAGTAGCTGAAAGCCAAGGGGTTTTGTCAGGTTAAAGCCCCATTAAAAAAACAAAACAGGACTTTATAAAGGAATGACTTTTTTTCTTCCAGTGCTAAGAGCAGAAGAGGCTTGGGTCAGGAGAGCAGGTACTGACTATGGCTTGCGTCTCGTTTTCAGTGTCCGATTGTCATGTGAGCCTTCAGTGTTGTACCCTGTTTGATGGGTGCAAATATTTGCTGCCCTTAAAAGAATGTATAATCTAATGAAGCTTTCCATTGCTCAGAAGTAAGCAGCCTTCCCATCAGGAGCTGGGAGGCGACGCTTTTAAATGGGTGGAGTTGGTGCTGGGCATGGTGAAATAAGTGGTGACGTGATGCCTGGGTCCCAGGCTGGCTCAGGCAGGGAACAGCATTTAGTCTGTTTGAAATGCTGCGCTGAGGAAGCGCCTGGCAGAGCCTGGCATAGCATGCCCTGGCATCATGGGCACAGCCTAAGTATGTGCATAACTTTAAAATTGCAAGCAGCGCTCTTCAAACCAGTGCTCGGGGTGATCTGCTGGCATGAGCACCCAGCTGAACTGAGACTTATCCTGACAGGTATTTTCCTGTAGAACAGATCAGCATATCTGCCTTGTGCTTCATTGCCTGGGTCCTTTAATGCTGCCTGAGCAGAGCGCTGTCTTCCTGCCCCACTGTAGGGATGAGCTTTCTGACGCAGGGCCAAAATGATTCCCTTTGCAAGCTGTATTTTATCCTTTGAACTGATGGGTGTCAAACTTATGATGGTGTCAAGACAGCTGTGAAATACTTGGGGCTTGCAGTAATATATTGTGCCCTGTTGTTTTATGTTGATAGCACGCTGGCACAATTTACGTCCGCTATTCCGCCTTACCTTGAACTGTAAGGTACAGCAGCTGTTTGTCTGATATTTACAGCACTCTCAGTATTTAGGCTATGCTTTTGACAAGCACACACATATTTCATGGTGCTCTGCATCCGAGGTACCAGTCACAAGGGCTGATGACGAGATGCTTGGCAAGAAACAGGCAGCTTGAGGGAGGTGTAAAAGTTGAAGGGGTCAACTTCAGATGTGGCATAAATTGCTGTGGAAGTAAAATGTTTGTTCTCTCCCACCAGCCACCTATTTTCATGATGTTTGCAGGGGATTAACTGTCTCAAAGAGCTCGGTGCTCTTTCAGATTCGGTTACAGTAGCTGAATATGCACAAAAGTCACCCAAGAAGTGGATGGTACAGAGTGAGGGTTTTGCTGTTTTCATTTTCCCATGGGAAACTGGGTTAAAAGTTAAAAATGTGAATAAAATATGGAGGCATCATAGTGAAGCTAGGTGGGAGCTGTTGTTGAATCTGAGCTGTTGTTGAATGCGTTGCTGAATCCGAGCCTTAGATCAGGTGTGCTGAAGCATGAAATGAAGGCTTTATTACCCCAAGATGTGTGCTACGTATTGGCATGGGAGAAGGGCTGTTCATTGCAGCTCTGCAAAGGATTTCTGTCCTTTGTCCTTTTCTGTTTCTTTGGCACAATCGAAGGACATTAGAGGAAAAGGCAGGTCGTGCCAGTAAGGGCTTCATTCCTAGGGTGTAGATTTAATAGCATCAACCGATTTGTTTTAAATGACCTGGCTGCTGCAGGCACGGGGCTTTCTGGGAGATGAGGCATGCTCAGGCAGCCAAAAGAACAGCTTTGATCTCTCTCTCTTTAACTTTTTGTACAGCCAGGTGAGTGCCATACAAAGCAGGATGCTCCTGTCTACAGTGGGTGGATTTGTCCTAGCAGGATTCAGAGTAAGATTTCCCTGAGGACATTGGAGGGAAGTCTGCTGTGCTGCAGACTCCTTGTGTGAGCTTGGGTTAGTTGCTTTGGTCAGAATCCTCAAACGTGTTTGCACATTGCCTTCCAAGCAATTTTCTGTGGGATATAGAGGCTGAAGTGTCTTTGCCAGTCTGGGTCCCACTCCCTTTGCCTTCACCAGTGCGGTTTTCCCAGCTGTATTCAAAATGTGCCCATGCAAACCAGCCTGTGAGGATTGTGTTTTCCACCCTCATCAGGGTGTTGTGCCGATAAACACAGCGAGCAAAGCACTTGCTTGATAATAGGAGCCATATAACTACCTGACATGGGTAAGCTGCTCTTTTGTGTGTGTATCTGGTAAGGAGAAGTGTTATTTATCCTTGCAGAATCCTCTGAGAATCGAGGGCTCCCCCTGGACTTCACCTGATGCCTTTAGGCTGATTACTGCTGGCCCTGCAGTCGTCCTCTGCCTTATTCCCACACATTATAACCCACTCATCAGCTCCTTTCCTCACCACAGTTTATTTACGGTGGCCACCACCGCCTCCTCTGCTGCGCCGTGCACAGGAGCCTTCCTTCCATCTCTGCAGAGCCCCGCTGCACAAAGGCAAGTTTATGGCTGGAATTTGCTGTTTCTTTTCTGTCCAGATGGTCGCTCTGAGCCCCACTTGACCTCTCAAGTACAGGATTTGGACTCAAAAGCAGGAATTAGCGGGCTTCATCTTCTCCTTCGCAGCAAACTGTGAAGAGCTTCAGCAGGAGGTTGGCTTCAGGGAGAGGCAATGTATCGGAACACATTGCAAAAGACACTTTGTGCAAGAAAACAGGGGTAAGTAAATGAATTATGGTTTTTCTGCCTGTAGCTGGGACTTGCTTTCCAGCGAGGTTGGAGGGCCCAAAGACCCCTGCTGAAACAGAGAACTCCCTTGGGTGTCTCACACAAATGTTTTCATTCACAGGGGTCCCTTTCTCCTTGAGTGGGCGAGCTGGCACCCTCCAGGCCTTCTCACTCTGCCCTGCCTGCCCCTCTGGAGTCTGTCCCCAAGAGCCCCTTACCTGGGGTAGGAGGAACAGCGGATACCGCTTGTTGTGACTCGGTTGTTGACACTGTCAGTGAAGAGTGGTGATGGACACGGTGGGGATGAATTGCTGATGGAAAGGGTAAGCTCTCGCACCTCCAGACTAAACAAGAGGAGCAAGCAGCTACAGCTTTAGCAATAAAGGTGAAACTCGGCCTGTGTTTAACAGCAGACACTGTGCAGGGAGTTGAAGTGACTTGTCTGTAAATTCTTGCAGCACTGTATGACTTGGAGAATGTACTCCATGGCTTGGAGCATGCCCACACACAGCCAGATAACAGCCATCATTGACATCACTGTTGTCATTGACATCACTGTCCAGCGCGGGCCACCAAGAGGAACCGAGTGGAACACTCCTTCTGAGGAGAGGCTGAGGGAGCTGGACCTCTTTAGCCTGGAGGAGACTGAGGGGTGACCTTATTAATGTTTAATTTAATGTGAGATTTAGTCTGGGTGATCCTGCTCTGACAGGGGGGTTGGACTAGGAGACCTTTCAAGGTCCCTTCTAACTCCTAGCGTTCTGTGATTTCTGTACTGCTGTCCCTTTGGGTTGTTTTTTGTTTGTTCACTGTGGGTTTGTTGTTTGGTTTTTTTTAGTTTTGTTTTGAGGGGGTGTTTTTTGTGTAAAGGTAGCAATTTAAAAATATTATCTCCTGGGCTTTTTTATTAAAGTAGTCTTTAGGGTCACCATTATATATTTCAGCCCTGGTTCTGTGCTGGTGGAAGCGGTTGGGAGTCAGTTTCTGTTTGCTTTGTTTGTTTGTTTATCTTTTATCTTTAGTTTTGGATCCTGCAGTATCTGCCTTTCCTCCTCTGGCTTGATAATAGAGTAAAAACAACTGTTCAGCTCGGCAAATCCTGTTCAGCTCAAAGTTTTGATATTGATGAGTCAGAGCCTGCTGTCAGTTTTAGGGCATGTAGTTCCAGAGGACACCTAATGGCTTGTCCCAGGAAAGGCTTCTGATAGGTGTGGGTGCGAGCCTCAAAATGTCCAGGCTGGATTCTGGAGTCAGATACAAACCTTTTCCTGAAGCCACACCTGCCACTGCCCCGGGCAGAGGCCCTGCCTGAGCAGGTGCTGGGTGAAAGGGGAGGCTCTCTGCGCTTGGCCCCACCGCCAGCCGCTCTCCCAGGATGCAGGTGATCAGACGTAGGAGCCAGCTGCCAGTGCAGGGAGCAGGGTGCTGCAGGAGCCAGAAGGTTTCAGGTAAGACACCCTTCAGTTGAAGGAGTCACTGTCAGCAAGACGTGCGGTAGCGCTGTGTGTGCGGGGGCTTTAGGAAGAGACTGCCTGTCTCCTGAACCACCATCCAATGCAACAGCCAGATCATCCTATTTGTGAAACGATGGCATTTTAATCAATTGGAAAAAGCAGCTTGAGCTGGCAAAGTTCCTCTTCTTTCTCCCCCCTTTTTTCTCCCCTTTCCAGCACTCATTCAATGCAGCTAAGCTGTGGCCAGAAAGATTTTGCAGAGAGCAGTTCCAACAATACTCTCTCCAGAACTGAGACACCCTCCGCTCCTTATTTCTGCCAGCAGCAAAATTTTGGGAGTGATTTATAAAGTCCCAGGCCTGGGGGCTTTGTAATGGAAATGCTGACAGACCCTTAACTGTAGCATTGTGAATGCAATGCTGTAATACAATGAATAATATTCATGAATCTGCCATAATGCTGGATATTATCACTCATTACCACTGTAAGAAAGGGGTGATTAAACTAATAGTTACTGAGAGACATTTCTGGTGACAGGAGGCAATGATTAGAATGAACTGAGTTCAATATACATTTAGAACTGGGAATAATGGGATGTGGCAGGAAGCCAATAAGTGAACATGGCCCACAGCTCTGATCAATGAATTACTTTTTTCCGCTTTACAGCAGTACATGGTGTTTAATGAAAAATCAATAGCCCCCTGTAATTCAAAACTGTAATCAATCATTTGACCTGAAGCTTTCCCTTTTTTTCTTTTCTTCCTTTCCCAGCCTCTCCTGCCAGGGAAGGTGTCTTTGGCTGACGACAGAGCTCAGTTGCAAGGCACAGTACTTCACAAGGCTTGCAGAGGGAACCTATGCAGGTCTGCTGCAATTTATACCAGCTGCAACATGTATATTTGCATGGCCAATCTGGGATGGACTCCAATGTTGCTGCAGCCTTGCCATCCCTCTGCCACGGGTAAGAGCAGAAGGGGAGACCAGAACTCTTTGCTCCTGCTCTACTCTCCTCACTAGCCACAAGGAGTTTTATGGCCACCAGTCCCATTGAGATCTGAATGAAGGCATCTGTGGCCAGAGGCCAGTTGAGAATGGCTGGTCCCTTTCCTTAGGCTGCAGCCACTCATGCAACCCAGAGTCAAGAAACGCTCTTGCTGCCCCACACCGCTGCATTCCCTGCCTGTGAGAGACAGCCCGTGCCTGCCCCTGCCCTTCACCACAGCTGGTCAGAAGGGCTCCCTAGGGAGTAAAGCAGGAGCTCTCTTGGGATATCCCCGAGGTCCTTTCAGAACTACAGGTGATGGCTGATAGGTGTTCAGCGATGCTGCAAGCGCTGTGCTGTTTCTCAAAGGGAAGGTCTTCCCACCAGGAAACTACGCAGACCATTAGTGCCTGTTGACTTCGGAAGAAAAGGCAGAGCCTTGGGTGTTGGTGCAGGATCTGTTATGTATTACAGGGAGACATTTTCTGCCTGAACTCTGCTCTGAAGCTGCAGAGATGTTGCTGGTAATGCTGTTTCTCCAGGGTCTTGCTGGGCTAAATGGATAGCTGGTGTGATGTTGTGCAATTCCCTCAGATCTGCAGCAGGGAGAACAGGAAGGAAAGAAGGAAAGAAGTCTGGCCTGTCTCAGCAGCACCTTGTTAAAGCAGCTAGCAAAGCTCATGTGCAGCATATCCATCCCAAGGGTAGCTCATTTGTATGGACCAATGATAAAATCCTACTCTCAGCAAGTAGGGAGGACAGAGTTTGGAAAGCCAACATTTTATTCAAGGGCTGCTTGAATAGGGTTTTTTTTTTTCCTTTTTTCTCCTTTTTTGCTGTGTGTGAGTGGCTTTCCTCTCCCTCAGTATCTTCTTGCTCTGGTCTTGTCACCAACTACCAGAATCAAACATCATCCCTGAGGGAAGAAAATGCAGCATCAACAGTGGCAGAGACCTGCCAACTGCCAAATTGTTTCTAGCAGCCTGTTCCTGACTGTTTTTACTCGGCCTCCTTCTAAACAATTCAGTGACAAAATGTCACCCTTCTCCATTCCAGGACAGCTCGTAAATGGGAAGGGTCTTGCTCACAGCCTGAGCTCTATGGTAGTGCATCAGTATATTGGGTTGGATCCCTCTTTAGCCACTGACTAAGCAGTTTTCTTCCTTGTTGCCTTACAAAGCTAAATGGGTGAAGCTAAAACTTACAGCATCTCTCCGGTTCCTCACTCCCCACACCCACCCCTACCCCCCTGCTATTTGTTGTAGTGCATGAGGAGAAGAGAGCAAGCATGTCTCTTGGGTTTGACGGCTCCCTTCTGCTCCACCGTCTTCATGGCTGCTGCTTGGCCTGTTAGCTGACGGGCTGATTTCCTGGCACAGAGACAGCGCCGGTCCCTTGGCGGGATGCTGAGCACATGCAGCATTGCCAGGCAACACTTTGCCATGGACTGTGTGTGCCACAGCTCTTGCTTGGTGTCGTGTGCTGCACTCTTGTGATTCTTCTTTCCGTCCGGCAAAAGCGCGTGTGCCTCGGGATGAGGGAGTGGATGGGTAGAAACATGGCCTCAGTGGGCTGGGGGAACCCTGGGGTGGGATGGAGGGCTTTCTTTAGGGATTTAGTCAGAAAAGCATGTGTGTTTTGGTCTGTTTCAGAGCTTTGGGTGGAAACTGGACAGTGGAAGATGATTCCGTGTCATAGCTGCACACAGGCCTGTGCACTTCACTCATGAGAGCCTCGGTGGCTTCCCTGCCCACCAGCATGCTGGGCTGGCATCTGTCATTGCACTCCTCCAGCCTCTGTGGGACACAGCAGGTATGGCCCCGGGGCAGCCAGCCTCTGGTGAAAGCCAGGTGCTTCTCCCTCCACCTTTCAGCAGTGCCCTACCTGAAATGACTGGTATTCCCTGCGAGCATCGGGCTGACCCCTGTCTTGTTTTGAGGAAGAGCCCCTTGTACTTATAGGCTGCTCTTCAGAGGCATTGTTCAGGGGGGAAGGGGTTTGTTGGAAGGTGGGGAGAATTGAAGTGGTCCTCACAGGACTGCACAGCAAACAAGCTGCACTAAGGAAACCAGAAGATCCACTTTGTTGCATGTTTACCAGTGGCCTGTGCATTTGTTAATCATTCTGTTCTCATATGGAACATACATCCCATCCTGTAATGGCTTGTTTGGTGTTAGACCCTGCTCCCCACTTAAATACATTTTCATAAAAGACCTGGGCTCAGGACTAGAGGGTGCCTTAAGTAAATCTGCAGATGACACCTAATTGGGAGGAGCTGTTGACTCCATTGAGGGTGGAGATGCCTTACAGAGAGACCTGGACAGATCGGAGAGCTGGGCAGTCACCAACTTCATGAAGTTTAACAAGGGCAAGTGCCAGACTCTGACCCTGGGAAGGGGCAACCTGCACCCCCAGCCTGGGGGACCAGGTACTGGAGGCTGGCTGTGCTGAGAAGGGTTTGGGGGTCTTGGTTACCCATGAGCCAGCAGCGTGCCCAGGCAGCCAGGAGGGCCAACCGCATCCTGGGGTACATCCAGTCCAGGGAGGGGATTGTCCCCCTCTGCCTTGCACTGGGGCAGCCTCACCATGAGTCCTGGGGGCAGGTTTGGGTGCCACAGGACAAGGGGGACACAAAACTACTGGAGAGTGTCCAGAGGAGGGCAGCAAGGATGGGGAAGGGTCTGGAGGGGAAGGCTCCTGAGGAGAGGCTGAAGGCCCTGGGGTTGTCCAGCCTGGAGAAGAGGAGGCTGAGGAGAGACCTCACGGTGGTCTCCTTCACTCGGATTTCACCCAGAAAGAAAATGTTCTGGGGTAGCTGAGTTGCTGTAATTTTGGGGTTCTTCCTGAACCTGTTCCCAAGTAGAGAGAGAGAATTAAACGCCGCACTCAACACATGTGCACTAGTTTTACACCTCCTGTTTGGCTCTGAAGACTCACTTAGGGATTTTATTCCTTTCCAGTTCCAGGAGCCTGAGTAGTGACTCTGCTCTGCTGCTAAGGGCACAAACCAAGTGGTTTATGCTCTGGCTCCCTGTCTGTCCCGTAGCTCCCCGAACTTCACTGCTCTTTAGTCTGACAGAGACCTGGAAAAGGGCTTTGGGATTTGGTTTCAGAAGGGATGATCCCTTAAACAGGAGGAAAATGGAGTGAACCATCTTTCCTCAAGAGCTGCTCCCTGCTGCCGGAGCTGAGCCTGCCTCTGGAGCCACGGGTACCAGGTACCACCTCACATGCTGCAGGGAAGCAGTGGTGCTGCTGGTGACCACGCTGCGAGTCGGAGAGGTGCCGGAACTCTCACTCTGGATGTTGTGAACCTCGTCCCACCGATGGAGCGAGTGGATTTGCAGTAGCAAATCGCTGCCGTGGCAGCTTGTCAGGCGGCTGCCGGAGCAAGGAGAAGCTCTCAAGCTGTGGCAAATACACTCTGTGTTGCAGTTATGTAACAGACTGTATCCTACCCCGAGCTCTGGCTGAGCAGAAAGGGCCAGCTCCTCCAACAGTGTCAGCTGGGTAGTGCAGTGGCCCCGGCTGGGCGTGGGCTCACCCTGGGAAGGGTCTCTGAAGCCCTGCTATCCATCTCATCATCTAGTCTCACGCCATTCAGGCACGAACCTATCTCTTTACCTTCTGCTGCATGACTTAATTGATTTCTAGCTTTTCCTTTTTCTCTTTTTTTTTGGTAAATACTATTTGTTAATTCACATTGTGCGTTTGGCCGACCAATTATATGCATGGCCATATTGTGTGACTGCAGCAGTCTGGTGCAGTGCAAGGAACGCCACATCATGTGAGACGCTCCCTCTCTGTGAGTAACCTAGTCGCTGTGGTAAATGAATGCATGAATACAGTACATCCAGGAGAGATTAAACGTATTGACCGGTGCCTCTGGTAACCACACAAATGTCATTGTTTTTAATCCCACCCCCCCACCCTTTCTTGTCTTCCCGACACATTTTGGTCCCCTTTTCGCTTCTCCTCTTTTCCCTTAAGTAGAGATGACACAGATCAATACCTTTGATGGAAAGTAATAATCAGGCCTATTAAGTGACAAAGGTTTACTCTGTAACAGCTGTGCTGGCGGGAGAGGAGAGCTTGTCTGACTAATGAATCATGAAACAATCAGGCAGTAGCCATTTGTGTTTAGATCTGTAAATATGGTGTGGTTCAAGTGCCAGACCATCTCCAGCACTCCAGCTGGGGGCACAGATGGTCCACATTCAGAACAGCACAAGTGTAAAGAAAAGCTTCCCCCCCTTCCCCCTCTCCTCCTCTGTCCCATACTGCCCCTCTCAAAGGAGCAGAGCAGCTAGCTTGGGGATAAACTTGTGTTGTGGGCAGGGGTCTAACGTTGGCCTTGCAGACTGAGCTGCTCCCAGTGAAATGCGTGCTTCCTTGTCCAGGGGGGAAAGCCAGGAAAAACCCCAAATCCTCTGTGTGGTGTAAGTCCCATGGTTTTGACTCAAAATTCGGGTTTGTTCCTCCTCAGCTTTCTTCTCCGTGCTCAGCTGACAGCTTGCTTTCTGGAAGGCAGGAGGATGTTGCTGGCTCCCAGAGGGCACTGGAGTGGCACATCAGGAGCTGAGAGCCATGGCCTGGTGAGAGAGGGAGAGCAATAGTGTGGTCAGGGGGTTCAAGCTGTGTCCAGGCTCAGCCTTCAGCTGAGGGTGCTGCCCCCGGAAAGGGATGAGGCTGCAGCTTTTCCCTCCCCAGCAGCCAGGGATCTCAGCTTGTGCTGAAGATGCTTCTAGGATTTTTTATGTGGGGGAGGCTGTCTGTTGGGGGTCTTTTCCCTAAGGGCTGGTACCATGATAATGAATATGTGTTGGGTGCTTTCTGACCTGCCAGGATACAGCAAATCGAGTACCCCTCTTCCTGCAAACTAGAAGAAGTTAAATTTTGACAAGTTTCACCCCTTAAAAATGGACTTCAGTGCAACAAACTAGAGAGGTCTGGTTCTCTGCTATCTCTTACACTGATGGAACTCCAGGCAATCCAAACAATGGGAGAAGATATAATAGAGAAATCATAACAATTTCAGGCCACAAAGATCTCCCTTTAATCAGTGCATGCCATGGGGTTCTTAGTTGCTCATTGCAAGTAACCTCACTACAGTGGAACACGTTCTTTCACGGTGTGCGTGCGTGGGGGGGGGTGTGTGTGTGTGTGTGTGTGTGTGCCCGTTTGTGAATGGGAGCCCAGGTTCTGTCCCTGGAAGCCCCTCGGGCTGGGTGCTTTGGAGCTCTGCCTCCGCTGGGCTCCGTGGAAGGGGCTGTTGCTGCAGTGGGGCAGTTGCTGTTGCAAATACATTCTCTGGATGTGCTCTGGTTGTCTTTTGTTGCAAGTGGGAGATTGAGCACAAGGTGAAACAGAGAAATAGCTTTATGCCTGGCACAGCAAAGCTCACTGGCTGGGCAGAGCTCAGAGGTGACAAAGGCAGAAGCAGGTGAGCGTGCAGCTAACTGATTGCTGGGAGTCGTGCTCTCTGGAGCAGTGAAGCTGTGCTGCTGAGGCAACATTTGCATAAATGCAGTCTGTCTCTACCCTGCTGGAATTATAGGGTGTGCTTGGAAATGTTTTAAGGATGTTTTTCTTGTCTTTTTGTTGTCTTCTGACAAGGGGGGTGGTGGTGGGATACAGCGGTCCATGGGAGGAAACAGTGAATTAGTCACACTGTGATCTGCTCTTCAAACCTCTCTGAAGAAGGCAGCACTGGCAGAAGGGAGAGTAGGACTTGCCATTCCTATTTCAGTGTTTATTTATCTTAGGGTTATCAAGTTAGCTAACATCTTTGCTCATTGATCATTTCTTTTACAGGTTGCCAGTCCCATGGCAGCAGAGAACCCCTACCCCAGAGGAGATGCCTTTGCAGCAGGCCTTGCTCCAGCTCCTAGGCAGCCCTGCGTGCTTTGCTCTTGTTCTGTGTCACACCTCCTGGGATTATTTCTGCTTGGACAGCAGCGTGCTGCAAATGTGAGTCAGTGAAGGCATTTCACCTCTTGGTAATTTATGCTCGTTTCACTCTTGCTGTGTAAATAACTCTACAGGGCACAAGCCAGCGAAGAGACACATGCTCATTCCAAGGGATTGAATGCTTCCTCACTAAGTTTGCAGATGACACTAAACTAGGAGGAAGTGTTGATCTGCCTGAGAGTAGGGAGGCTCTTCAGAGGGATCTGAACAGACTGGACCAATGGGCTGAGACCAATGGGATGAAGTTTAACAAGGCCAAGTGTAGAGTGCTGCACATGGGACATAATAACCCCATGCAGCACTACAGGCTGGGGGGAGACTGGCTGGAGAGCTGTCAGGCAGAGAAGGACCTGGGGGTGTTGGGTGACTGCAGACAGAATATGAGTCAGCAGTGTGCCCAGGTGGCCAAGAAGGCCAATGGCATCTTGGCTTGTATCAAAAACAGTGTGGCCAGTAGGTCTGGGGAGGTGATTGTGCCCCTGTACTCGGCACTGGTGAGGCCGCACCTCGAGTGCTGGGTCCAGTTCTGGGCTCCTCACCACAAGAAGGACATGGAGGTCCTGGAGCGAGTCCAGAGAAGGGCAACCAGGCTGGGGAAGGGGCTGGAGGGCAAATCCTATGAGGAACAGCTGAGGGAGCTGGGGGTGTTGAGCCTGGAGAAGAGGAGGCTGAGGGGAGACCTTCTCCCCACCTACAACTACCTGAAGGGAGGTTATAGAGAGGTAGGTGATGGTCTCTGCAGTCAGGTGACAGGTGATAGGACAAGGGGGAATGGCATGAAGCTGTGCCAGGGCAGGTTTAGATTGGATGTTAGGAAAAAATTTTTTACTGAAAGAGTTGTCAGGGCCTGGAACAGGCTGCCCAGGGAGGGGCTGGGTCACCTTCCCTGGATGTGTTCAAAAAAAGGGTAGATGAAGTACTTAGGGATATGGTTTAGTTTAGGATGTGAATGGTTAGACTTGATGATCTTAAAGGTCTTTTCCAACCTTATTATTCTGTGATTCTGTGATTTTATGGGAAAAACAGAGAGGTTTCTGTGCCTGTATTCTAGCTGCTTCTGACTCTCTGGCAGCCTGCAACAGCCAGAAACATATCAAGCCATGTGGTGTCCAAAACCTTCTGGGTAAGTCACCCCATCAGCTGCTTGAAGGTTTGAAATGTATGCAGTGAATGGAGCAGGCTGCGGGCACTTGTCCTGTGCAGTCTGCTTTGTGCTGGGGGTGCTCAGTGACTGGCTCTCTGCTGGCAGGCCAGAGAAGTGAAGTTGGTCTTTCCTCTTCCTTCCAAAGGGCTGGCACACAGATCTCCCCACGAGCACTCCAGGCTGTGTGACTGAAAATGTGGGGGGACCAGGTTACCTCTGTTCTGGGCTGTAGGAAGGGTGCTCTGTGGATTTAGTGATGCTAAAGACCTGACAGGCTTGCCTGAACTGCAGAAATAGCGGCACAGTGAACAGGAGCAGGTGATGGCTGCTTGCCCTGAGGAGGCTTTTCACTGCTCAATGTCTTAGCAGAAGGTGGGGTTGGGCTCTGGTCCCCTCTCTCCCTCTCTTGGGTGAGAAGGGCTTTGGGGTGAGGGTGGTACAGGCCAGTGCATCTCAGTGCAGCCCATCCAAAGAAAGTGAGTTCTGAACCCAGAAGGAGATTTCTGTTCCTCTGCTGAATTGGAGAGGAGTGTACAGCACTGGGAGAAATACATTAATTCAGATGATTTTTTAAAAAGAAAGCTATTTAAAGTGTAAAATGAGGCCAAAGTGAGCAAAAAGCACCAAAGAGACATGTGAAGACTGTTGAATGCTAGCCACAGCACGGTCCTTCAGCTGCTGGAGGTTGCTGGGTAGCCCTCCTGATGTGCAGGAAAGGTTTGGCTCCGTGTCCAACCAGGGCTCAGCCCATGACGATTACCCTTGTGGGGCTTTTTCATGAGTGTTTAAAAGCCCCTCGGCCTTGACAACTCAGGATGACGTAGTCTGAAATAGGGATAAAGAGCAAAAGGGAAAAGGGAGCAGACTCTTTTTCTTCTTCCTTTCTTTCTTTAAGCCATTATTTTGTGTGGACAAAGGAACACGTTTGCCAAAACCCTAAGAAATACAGATTTTTGTGGACTTCAACAATAGTACCATTCTTTCCAAAAATCACATTATGTCCCACCTCATTTGAGCTGCTGAATGGTGATGTCATAGCACAAGGTGGATGAGAGAGAGAAGCGGCCAAACTCTTTCAGCTAGATGGTGCAATCAATAAAGCTCACAAAGGTGATTATTCTCTGATTTAAGACCTGCCCTTCCGTTTGCAGCGTTATTTACTCACACTCACCAAAATGCTTCAGGGAACAAAAAGGAGTTTAAAGTCATGTAAAAAACCCCAATTCTGCAGGAAGTGGTTTTTCATCCTCCCCTTGCCCAATAGCCCTCCTTTCCTTTCTTCCTCCTCTTTTGGGGAGGGGGGTCATTTCTATTTTCCTCATAAGCAAGGCTTAATTTTGCTTTTTGAAGGCATCTTCTTAGAAAAAGCGACTGGGGCCGTGCACAGCTGGCTTTGGAAAATTGAGTTTCCAATGAAACTTCCCTGCTATTATCTCGACAATCTTATTATTATCAAAGCATGCAAATATTAGGTATGACAATGAATGCTCACGGCAGGGAGAGACACAGCTCGGCCGTCAGAGGGAGGGGGCCGCTAACAATCGTGCCCCCTGTTGCAAAAGCCATAATAATTTAATATTCTCATACTGGGAGTCTCCATTTCCTTTGGCCTGTGCAGAGCTGCCGAGTGCCTTGTTTCCTTTTGGCCAAATCACAAGGGCCATTCCTTGAACATTTTGTGAGGCTTCAAACAGAGGATCCTGCTGGTAATGACTTCAGGGCAGGATTTTTTTTTAATGGTGTTTTTTTTTTTCTTTAGCCTAGGAATAAATGATTTAACTATTAAACTGGATCGGGCTGCTAGCTTTTGAGTGTATTTTATTTCAAGGTTGTGTTAAACTTGTTAGCAGATCAACCCTTTTTCTTCCTTTGCCAACCTGCTTTTCAAAGCATGGGGGAGACAGATCAGCTGAACAGCATCAGCTCAGTGCATGTGAAGTGTCACATACTGTAACCAGTAACCACCAGCCACATTATCCGGGTATGGATTTCATCTTTTAGGACTGTGTTTATTCTCTGCTACTAAAATTCACCAGCATGTAACAGGACATGTTAAACATCTTGTTTTAGACAGATAACTTGGTGTGTTGGTCAAGTAGGTGATTTTAATGGATGTTCTCTCTTCTTTGCACAAATCTGCCAGCTCACACAGAAGCTGGGCATCAGGACTCACATCTTCCTGGAGGACTGGCCCTTCAAAGCCCATTTATTCTGTATCCCCTTGGAGCCCCATTCTGATGTGTCAGGGAGGAACTGTCCCGAGAGCGAGACAGGCCTGGCAAAACTGCCTGCTTCAGATGAATTCTCTGTAGCATGTGAATCAACAGTTCGGTCACCTCCCACCATCAGAAACACTTTGCTGTGGTTCAGCAGAATTCCTTGGGAAGGGGACACTGAGCCAAAGCTGTTCTCTTCAGGAGGTATAGCTTTACCTGTTTGTACTGGGAGAAGGCTCAGCAGCAAATTCTCACTTCTCAACTGAACTAAAGGAGCAGGGGCCATAGGTGAAACATTGCAGGCAGTATCTGCTGCTAACGAGTCATTTAAAGTCTGTTTTTATCTCTCTCTCCTCCCCAGCTTACTCTTGGGTGTATGTCTGCATGTATGTGGAGTGCACAAAATTTCACAAGGAGATTCGCACCTGAGAAATGCTGAAGATCGTTTAGAGTTCACTGATGAACACAGCCTGTGGTTCTAAACACACACCAGAGATTCCCATGACCACAGGGGTCCTGCCTCTTGTTTAACAGCCTGGTGGTCTGAAACATCAAGGTCAGAGTGCATCTATTGGTCTGTGGGTCTATTGTCTGCACTTCTAACTTAGGCTGGTGAAAAGGATAATCATGTCTGAGCCAACCTCCTCTTCCAAGCCTGCACCATTTGAAGCCTGTTCATGAATTATTACGCGGAGATACTTAAGCTGGGTGGCCACTTAGAGACAAGGAAGGGAGGCCTCTTTCTCCAAATGTGGGTACTGGGAGCAAGGTTTGGGTTAAGTTAGCTGGGGCATCAGGGTTAACACCCTTGATCTTCCTTTGTTGGAAGTTGTGGGATTTTTGGCAGGCAGAAAGCCAGGGTGGGGAATTCCTGCGTTTCCTTGGGGCTTCCCAGTGTCCTGGCAGCAGAGACGCCAGCCTCTGCCTGTACGAGGTTGCCATTCATTTTCAGTAAGAAGATAGGACCTGGCCTCCAGCTGCAGGCATGTGTCACACAGGCCGTGGTGAACACGGACTTGCAGGACTCTCTCCCCTGACAGCACCGTGCCACCAGCCCCCCACCCCAGATAGAGGAAGGGGTTTGGCTCCTTGTCCTGTAGCATGGCCGTCAGACCCACCTCGGGGGGCTGGTTTCCTGCCAAAGGGACATGGTCCCTGCTTGCTCCCCGGGTCTCGCTGCGGGCGGGCTGGGGAAAGCGTGCGTGTGTCTGCTGTGTGCACAGCCTTTCCTGGCTCCTGTGGGGAAAGCCTGCCTGATGGACAGAGGCTGGGTTGCCCCACGGTTGGCCTGTGGGGTCATGGGCCTCAGATTCAAGGCGCAGGTGATGATACATAAGTGTTGCTCCACAGGAAGGAAAGCACAGGGCCGCTTCAAGTCAGCAGCACAGTGTCGTGACGTGACGGTACATTACCGACGGGACCTCTGAGCTGCAAGGACTGTGGACTGACATGGGGCACGAGGCCATGTTAAAGCTGCACTCTGTACCAACTGCAGGGTGCAGATTGGGCGTGAATGTGGCCTGATGGGTCAGGGGACCAATCCTCTGACCTCCCCTAGCAGCGAAAGAGATGGTGGGTGGTTTATCTCACTGCAGAGCAGTGGCCCTATGGCGTGTGGCATACAAAGGGCTTTCTGTGTGATTTATCCCCTCCACCCTCCCCGCCTTCTACAGTGATGCTGGACAACAGCAAGTTTGAAGGCTATTTCCTGAACTCAGACAGCGTAGTGATGACTTGGGTGTATCACTAGCGGAGAGCAGCGGGCAGAGGATGGAGAAAGGCACACCGGGCTTGGATCAGCTCCCTCACGTTAAGCCTGTCTCAGGGTCTGAAGCACAGAGCTGGGTGGAAGGAGGTGAGAATCGCAGTGAGTCTGACAGAGGGGCCTGACTGTGCACATCTCCCAGAGCTTCACTGAGTCTTGCTGGGGATCGCCACGAGCGCCTGAGCATGAATGAAAATGCTCTAAAAGCTTCTCAACCTGCAGATGGGGTCGTAAATCACGGGAACTGTTTGAAAATCCCGAGCGGATGCTGAACATGTTGCTGGTATGGTCGGGGTTAACTGGGACCTCGCCTCCTGGTTCCACTAATTGGGCTCATTTGCCATGGTGTGGCTTCCCAACACCATTTCAGAAACTCAAGGATGTGAAAAAGATGGAGCGAGACCAATGCAAAGTGGGCTTAAAGTGACTGCTCTACTAAATGTCAACTGTACAACTAAATATAACCCCGAAAGTAAAATTTATGCTTTGCACTCCTTCGCTTTTTTTATTGTGGTGAGAAAAAAGCCAGGAGCTCAACGGGCTGTAACTTTAATAGGTCATTCCAGCCAGTGCTTACCTTTACAAAATCCTGATAATACCGAGAAGACAATACAGTGATCAAAAGCAGTGATGAGATTTTTTAGCAGCATTAACCGTCATGACCTAGCAAAATGAAAGAAAATGGTTTAACAGAACTGTCAGATCCAATATAGCTAATAAAGGCATGGATAAATGTTTATTACATACCGGAGACAGATCATTTCTGTACAGAAATTGAGGATGACCTTTACTGATAACTCTTATCTGCCTGATATCCTGAACAAGAAAAAGAGAGGGGGAGAGAGGGCTGCACTGCTGCTGATGTTTATGAAAGATGGAGATCTTGCAGAGGATTGTTTTTAGACAAGGGTTCTGAGGAAAATAAAGATATGGACCTGTTATTTCCGTGCAAGAGATTCCAGGCTCTGACTTCCCTGCATCAAACACAACGGGCATGTCCAACCAGGGGACTTTTTTTGAGGCTTGATTTTCATATGTTTTTATTTTCATGTGTGTGTACATGTCAGTGTTTTAGGGAGCAACATTGGATTCACACCGATTTTCCTCTTGGTTTAGGAAGTTCCAAAACCACTTGGATAGTGAGTCACCTTCCCTCTGGCCGGGTTTCCAAGCTGAGCATCCGTAGCTGTGGGCAGACTTGAAAGAGAAGCCGGCTCCCATCAAGACTCAGTGGTCAGACCTACAGAAGAAAACTGGGAGTTCAAGCTATTTATTTGAGACTGTAAATGTGATGTTAGGCAGTGCTGAACCCTCCACTGAGGCTGCCCTAGCCCTACCTACCCAACAGCCACGAAATAGGGGAGTCAAGAGACAGACCAGCCAACAGGCCGCCTGCAGCACCTGGGGTGGGCAGTGACTGGCACGGGGACTGGCAGAGTTCTGCTGACAGGGAAGTCAAAGGACACGTTACACATGGACTTTCTCCTGTGCAGCCTAGAGCTCAAGCACCCAGGACCTTACCTTCAACACAGCTGCATCCAGGAGGGCTGGCCCTCTCCAGAAGCTGGTGCACTGGGAACATCACCAGCACCCGTCAGAAATCAGACTGGAAGGCGATGTGAGTGAAATCAGAATCAGGCCTACTGCATGCTGTTAATCATAGATAATGCTGTCTTGGTAATGGTTGCAATTAGTTATGAACTTCAGTCATTTCTAACGTTTCCATGTTGGCCAATTATGCTGCAGAAATTATCAGGTAACCTATAGCACATTAGCTTTCTGTAATGCCATTGTTTGGACGTGCTGGGGTCACCAGATCCTCCCAGGATGAATTAGCATAGCTCTCCCAAGTACAATGGTGCTGTGCTGATTTACATCGCCTGGAAAGCTGTCCCTTTGTCTGCTGGAGTTGTAGCAGGAGCGAGTTTAAATCACAGCTTTGCAGTAGGGACTCTTCTGATCCAGCCTCACAGAAACAACGGTGTGTGTGTTCTCTCCCTGGGCTGTGCAGTGACTCAGTAGGTGCCAGCAGCAGTGCTGGGCTCCAGTGGTAGTTCAGCAATAAGCCCAAGTTGTTCTTCAGTGGTGCTGCTCCAGGCTGGGAGAGGGAACATGTCATTAATTGGAAATTTTTTAAACTAGTGCTGATGAGTGGCTTAACCTTCCCACATTTGCTGGCCCTACAGCTTGCTGAAATGCTGTTTGGTTTGGTTTTACAGGAGTGGGGGGGTGTGCTAGGACTGCTCTTTTCTGTGGGTGACTGTGCTTCACTGTGAGCCTGGGCAAAGCGAAGCAGTACAGTTAGCTGCTGCTGTTTCAGCCCTGCCCTGGGGCGCTCCGTGTCTCTGGCTTGATTCCTTCAGAGAGCAGCTCGCTTCTCTGCTCACGTGAGCTCATGTTTGCCAGGTTACAGGGGAGAATATCCTTGACTGCTCAGTGGCATTTCCGTGTCGGCAGCCTTAAAATCCATGGTAGCTCAAGTGCTTGATTGCCTTGAAGCTTCCAGACCAGGCCCACAGGCACGGGGCTGTATTTTGAGTGAGAACAGCGCTCTTAACATTCTTTGGGATGAGGTGCCAAGCTCAGGTTTGTTAATCATCTAAGGCAGTCTGACTTCCTATTTCCCTGAGGATTAAATGAGTCGGCAGCCCCGATGCTTTTCACTTGCACATGGATCTCGAGCCTGTCGCTTGAAGGACTCCTAGCTGGTTCTGGGCAGGGTGGTTTCAGGGAGAAGTATTTTCAAACAAAAGATCTTGGGGGAATTAGTTGCAGTTTTATAACAGAATATTTTGTCAAAATAAAATTTACTTCAATGAGGAACAATCACTCTAATGGCTGAGAAGAATGCAAAGATTAAATGAGGTATGAATAGCTGTAAGATGGTACAATTACCACCTCAGAAACAATATATTTGTAAAGTTAATTCCTCCTGAACATGAACAATCTCCTTACACTTGACCCCTCTCTATTGCCTCTTCCATGCTTGAACTCTCCTTGAACTTTGAAGATCCATCTTGAGAGTATGATACGGCCATCTCTTTTGCATCTGGTTATTTTAGCTCCAATTTGCAGCCCTAAAATGGCAATTATGGTGATATATTGCTCAAGTCACCCAACATGGATTAGTATCGGGATCAGCGCGTTTATGCACAGGAGTAGTGAATGGAGACTACAGCTATGATTTTAAATGACTTGATTAATTCTGAAACAGCACTTCAGAGTCCATTACATCCAGCAGGTGTTGGGGTTCGGGCTGCACTTCCGTTGCGTGTCCAGGCTGCCTTCCCTTAAGCAGCACCACCATGTCATATTTATTGCCCCCTTCTTTTTTTGGTGTGTGCCCAGCGTTGCTTTCCTCCCCTCACTCCTCCTTGCTGGAAAAGTTCCTTGGCCTTGGGGGCAGCTCGGACAGCACTCCCTTTCCATAAATCACACCGTGGGGTTCAGCTTGCCAAACTGTAATACATTATTTACTAAAAACATCACCTGACCAGGTATCAGACTTGTTGCAGAGTGGGGCTGGTTTGTTGGCTCAGGGTTGGTTAAATAATGCTGAGCCTGCATAAAATATCTGATTGTGGTGTTATAAATATCACTGTCCTCCCAGAACTACCCTCGTCTGCTCGATATGGGTTTCTTCTCTATAGCTTCAGGGACACAGATGCTGGAATCCTGCTCTCACCTTCCTCTCTCTGTAACCCGCCGTGGCTCCCTTGGGGAGGAGTTGGACATTGGGAGCTTGCCTGGGATGTGGTTACGTGTGGGGCGTCCTCAGCTGCTGTGTGGTGCTGTGGTTCTCACCTGAGATTGGGTTGTCCTTCAAAGACAGACAGTAAAACAACTGGTGTCATCAAGGGGTTTAAGGTGCTCTTGATCTTAGGGCTGCTACCACAGTGTGTGCCCCTGCGAATGTCAGGGTGGCAGCTTTAGTACAGAAGTGTTCTTGGGGAGGCTGCTGAGTGCCAGGACTGGACTCTGTCAGTCTGCCCCTCGTCCTGCTGTCGATACCACAGAGACAGAGAATGATGGCTAAACACAGGAAAACTGACATGGAGGGGTGCCTGGATTTGGATAAAGCAGGGAGACGGGTGCTGAAAACTCTCGCAATACATCACTCTGACTGTAGGGACAGCCTTCTGTAAGGATCGACTGTCATGTGGCTTTATTATGTGCTTGTTGCCTTTGTGTGGGTCTCTGTGGCCTGGTCCTGATGCTCTCTGTGTCTTGTTTCAGCTAGAATAATTCTTCAGTTTGCCGGAGTTCGGCTAAAGAGAGCCACAGGCCAGGCAGACACTGCAGACATCAATGGCCAAGGCACTCCTGCCCATGAATAAGGGACAAAAGTGTGGGGGTAATGAGAAGCGCAGCGTTTGAGTGTTTGTTTTAAAGACTGTGGCTCATTCTGCAGGCGGTGCTGCAGAGGCAAGGGAGATTCTCTCTGGGGTCAGGAGGCTCCCAAAGGAAGCGGCTCCTGCCTGTGCAGAGCTGCTCATAGCAGAGGAGGCAGAACATGAGCCTGCTTGGGAGGCCACCAAACTCGGGGCCATCCTGTCTGCACATGTGGAACATGACAAGCATTTACAGGGGAGAAAAAGGATGAGGGCTTGTCCCAAGGCTCTGCTGGAACACGCTGTCCGGCTCAGTCCCACTGCCTGAGCAGAGGGATGGTTCATGCCACACTGTGGGAGCCGTGCTTCCTGGGGATCGCATAAGGAGTCGTCCAATACAGTTACAAAGATTCAAACCTCTGTGAACAAGTTGTCAGGGAAATACCTGGTGTGGCTTGGACATGCAAAGCACTGGGGGGGCTGCAGCTGCAGAAGCTCAGCAACCCAGTGCCTTGGCGTGTCCTAGCTGCGGCACCAGGGAGGTGGCTGACGGGCTTGAAGACATGTCAGGGGGCGATACGTGCGGGTGGAGGGCCGGGAACAGCCTGCAGGATAAATGTCCACAGGCAGAACAGCGTCCGGAACACGTGGCTGCGCTTAGCAGTCACTAGCTGGGGTGCAGGGCTCAGTCTGCTCCTGAGCTTTGGCATCCCTGCCCACTGCCCTGGGAGGTGTCTTGGGGCAGCGCCTGCACCACCAGTTTTAGCAAGTCTCGGCTTCTGCCTGTGCAGCTCTTAGAAGGCCCGCATCCTTCAGAGCAGGGATGGCTTCCTGAGCAAGGATGACTCTGCTGTGTAACGTGCGTCGTGCCTCACAAGCAGACACCGTGATGTCCCCGGGAAACAAACCTCTGGTGCAGAAGCGTGACAGGCAGCAGCACAGGTGGTGATTGACAGGGGTCTCTGTCTGACGCCTGCTCCGTTTGGGGGAAACCGTTCCTTTTGCAGCTGTTCCTGACCTCAGGCGTGTTCTGTGCAGGCTCCCTGTCAGGCGATGCTCAGCGCAGCCTGCCTGCCTCTCCCCCTCCCTCACTGCCAGGAGGCTCCTCTGCACACAGGCCAACTGCCGGCGCTCGGCCCCTACCCCAGCCAGGGTTTATTTATATCCCAAATCCCATCCCTCAGCACTGTCAATTCTTTTCCCTTGTGGAGAAGCGGAAAGACAGTTAAAGGGCCTTTCGGTGACATCCCCCCTGTTTAATGAAGCCTGGAGTTATGGGCAAGCGACTCGAACTGCCGTTATTATCTGCTTGAGTGAGTGAAGGCCGAGGGTCTCGCCGCGCGCAGAGAGCTCCGCCGCAGCCTGCACATTGATCACTGCTAATCAGACCAACCAGGTCAGGGGTGCCGCCAGGATGGAGAGCTCTGGAAGAGCTGACAAATGAAGCAGCGGAGCTTGGGGTTAATGTAATATTCAAACAGAATGAGATACTCATTTTCTTACACGCTTGTCACTTTTCCCTTCCTCTGACATTTTGCCAGAGACTACAATGGAGAGGCAGAGAGTGCGAGAGAAATGCCCTAACCGGGGTGGGGGGAGGACAGGATCCTACAAGTGGATCTAAAGAGCCGATGGGAAAAGCCACGGGGAAGTGCTGTTGTTCTGTGTCCTTCCCGTTTGCCAGTGCTCTGTGCTCCTGCACAACAGAACACTTTCTGGTTTTTATTTTAAAAAAGGAGTTTCTTCTTTGTGGCCTGTTAGGGTTCTCCAGCCTGCGCTGCTCTGTTATCCTGCAAAGAACCCGCTCGCTCTGGATGGTCTCCAAGCTTGGGGTGCTCCTCAGGAGCTGCATGGTGTGGGGGTGGGGTTTTGTCACAGCCACTGTATCGCAGGCTGTGGGCAACACATACGGCGTGTGTCAGAACCATCTTTACTGCCTTGCTGGGGCTTCTCATGACTGTTGGGCTTCTTAATGTTAAATGCCTCACCTAAGGAATTTTAAGTATCTGCTAAAAATTTGCCATATTCCAGTGCTTCAGGTGCTGGCAGCCAGGCCCAGTAGCGCAGGGTGACTGCAGCTGAAGTGGCAGACACGGTGTCTGCCCAGGGTCTGTGGTGTAACTGGGCAAACCCCAGCACAGAAGGTTGGGCAGCTCACTCCAGTCACCCCTGAAGGGCAGGAGGAGAAGGACCGGGGGCATCCCTGTGGTACTTCGGGGCTCTAACCAGATGGGAGACAGGCCACAGTGCAGTCAAGGCTTACCTGAGCAAGGTAGGCACCGCAAGCTTTGGGGAACTCTTAGCAAAAGCCTGCCTGGAAGGAACAATTTGGGAGATGCATCTAGGTGATGCTCTGAAGAATGAGAGGCTTGAGAAATGAAGGGTCAGAGCTCTTGCAAGATCTTTGCCGACTGAGTAATTATCCTGGCGTGGGAACACATTATACAGTGCTGAGGTCAGCTGCCGTGCTGGGAGGACTTGACAGGGAGACCCGGCACGCTCGGGAGCTGGACACCTTGTGCTGTGCAGCAGAGCTCCAGGGTCTGAGCTGTAGTGAGGACTGAGCCCTTGCCCTCGATAGATTCGGCCATTCCTTCTCTGTGCAGCTGTTGATCAGGGAATTGTGCTCAGAAAGTCAGTCCTGTTTTCTTCTTTTTGGTGGGGTTTCCTGCCCACCAGAAAACTTTGAGTCCTTACGTTTTATTTACCTTCCTCACTCTAATTCCCAGGCACTTTCCTACTCAAGTACCATCTGTACGCTTGTCTGTTTGTTTCAAAGCAGCAGTTACCCCAGAGTTTACAAGAAGACTGTGAACTGATTCCAGTTGTTTCCTCCCAGGTGTGTATAACTCCGAGTTTGCCTAGCAGGACGCTGTGGGTCTCAACCAGGAGACTGCATGGTGGTGGCAAGAGGAAGCCTGTGTTACGCTACAGGCACTGCAGGAAATGGGGAAGTTCTCCTCTTCAGGCTGCTCTCAGTGCCATGAGGAAGGTGGAGGGAGAGGTAGAAATGGAGAGGAGGAGGAAAGGAAGCGTGTTGCTGTTCATCTGGCAGCGTTGGAGCGCGTTACAGCCCCAGTCCCACAGCGATGCAATCAGCCCAGTAACTCCACTGGACCTGAGACTGCAGGCTCCCTCAAGTTTAGGAAAGCACAGCTCAGATTATCACATGGAGCCGACAGGAACAGGTAACAGCAGCAGCAACAACACGTAACATAGCAAACACTTCGATTTTGTGTTTGTTTTCCCCACATACTACAAAAAGTGGACAAGACAGAAAGCACAGGAAGAGTCACTGGGCTGGGGCTCAGGACATGTCTCTTCTTTCCCTCTGGGGAGGTAGAAGACCTGGGATAAGCAGCTGATGTTTTTTCTTCCTCTTTGTTTTGCAGATCATTTCAAGATGTTCTTTTTTCTCCCGTCTGTTTTGACTATCAGTTCTTCAAGGCTGGCATGATTTCTTACCATGTTCCTTTTACAGAGGGGCTTTTTTCCAGCAAGAGCCTGTCTGTCCCAAAGTACAGAAGAATCCTGCTGAATGTTTGTTACAGCCGACAAGCAGCACTGCTTCATCTCCCCACTCCTCTACCCAGCTGCCTGCCTGTGATCTTAGGTACTTGGCAACATTTTTCTAAGACACTCTCCCTCTCCTCATCGAGCTTCTGTCTGGGAGATTCATGTGCTGCGTTTCAGTTTATTCAACCTTTAATCAGATGCCTGACCTATTCTGAATGGTGCTCAGCTTCTGACCTCTTCCCAATAAACAAGTTTTAAACAAGCTGCCACACTGGATTTTTTGCAGCAAACGAGCACGAGACAGCGAGGAGAGCTAATCACTGCAGACACTGCTCTTTGCCAGGCTGCTCCCTCCTTCCCTGCAAGAATCAATGTACATGTTTGGGGCCATCTCACTCAGAAGAAATGATATGATTTCTCTAGCATCCAGAGATCTGTCGTTCTACGGGAACGAGCCGCCTTTAATTAGGCAAAATGTTCGTGAGCTGTCCTGAAATGCACACTGTCCAGGGTACGTTATTCTGGAGTCAGAGGAGATTTAAAGGCAAAGGCCAACACCACCATTGTCTACAGCCCTGGTCCTTTGGACACTGAGTACTGAACAACTCATCAGCTGCCGTGAGGGACAAGAGGGTGTTGAGAGAACTCCCAGACATGCTGCTTGGGCAGTGGGCTCTAAACAATGCAGTGTGCAAGTCACGTTGGGCACCTTGGTAGCTTAGAGCTGGGTCTTGATGTTGGCCAAGTCGAGCAGCATATAGCAGTGTTTTCTTCTCTGCCCAGTTTTCATCCTTTCTGTCCCACCCACCCCAAAAATGGCTTGGCGCTGGTTTATGGCTTCACATGAAATATTTATTATTGTCTTATTTACATTAATTTTGAATGCTTGATCAGAAAATGGTATCTCTCTAGTTTTCATAATCAGTTCCCAATAAACAGATGAAAACCTGGCTGCTGCACACGAGAGTGAGTATGAGTTGGATCCTCTTCCCATGGATTGTTCCTATTCCTATTTGCCTGGTGCTTTTTCATTACCCTGAAGGAAAAGACAGTAATATTTCACTTGGGGCTGGGAAAGTCTAAGAATCCCTGTGGTTCCCCAGGAGGAGTGCTGGGAAATGCTTTTGGGGAAGCGATCGCGGTGCTCGTTATACCCCGGCTGTTCTTAGTGCTGTGACCCGTGTTGGACCAAAAGCCCCATTCCCCAGTCCCTGCCCCTCCCTGTGCCACAATGGGGGGAAGATGGGGGTGAAATCCTGACTGAAGCCTGCTGAGAAGGGAGGGGTGGGGGGAGGGGGTGGTGGGGAGGTCACACTCCTTATCACCCGACTTGGGTGTGTCACTGGGTGTGTGGTGGAGTTGTAATAAATTAGTTTATTCCGTGTTGGGTCTGTTTTGCCCGCAACGCTCATTATGGGATGATCTCTCCCTGTCCTTTTCTCCACTCCTGAGCCTCTCAATATCTATTTTCTCCCCTGTCCAGCTGAAAAGGGAGAGACAGAGTGGCTTTGGTGGGTGTCTTGACCTCCAGGCAGGGCCAAACCAGTTTGTGTTTAAATGAGAGTTCTGAATTACATTCCCTGTGAGCTGCCACGTGTTGGGCGGTATTTCCATGGGTTGTTACCATGTCCCAGGCTGGGATGGAGTGTTACAATCCCGATACACACGGAGTGTTCCTGTACAGGACGTGCTGGTGCGCTTGCCCTGTGCTGGGGCTGTGACAGGGTCCAGCGCATATGGGTAAAACCAAATGAAAGGACTTACAAGCAGGAGTGAGAGAAATTAGTATATTTTAACATCTCTTTATTGTAGTTTCTTCTCTGCAATTCCTACTGGACCAGAAGAAAACTTTATCTGTGTTTTCTGTGATTAAGAGGCGATGACAAGCTGTGGGACTCGAGCCTCTCTCCTCAGTGTGCCAGGCAGCGGTTAAGGCTCAGGAAAGGCACCTCAGCTGCGGCTGTCAGTGTGCTCTGCACAAAACTTTGCGTGTCTTGTTTCAGAGGAAAGATCTTTTCCCAGCACTTTTAAGCTTAAAAAGCCACTTCCCTTCAGGTGGGGTCTCTGTTGAGTGCTGGGAGCAGGAAGGGCATCTCTCGTCCAGGCAGAGCTGCGTCCTGCTCGGCTGCTCAGGCTCCAGGGGCTGGGGCTCGCCGTGTTGCTGTCTCTGTGGAGGCTCCGCACCGGGCCGGGGAAGCGCTGGAGCAGAGACGGGGAACCAGAGGGAACCGGCCCCGATCAGCAGAAACCCGCAAACCTGAGGGGAGCGCCCCACGCCTATGTCAGGGCAGAGGGCAGGGGTTGGGCCCGCCCCACGCAGCGGTGTCACCCTGCACCACCTCTCGCCCCTTCCCTCTCAGAACTGCGCCGCCTGCTTCCTCTGCACCCAGACCCGTGTCTCAGCCAGCCCGGCTCGTCCAGCCGGTCCCCGGCCCACAGGAGCGCCAGCTGCTGCCTCAGCCCCGGCACGACCGCTGGAAGGGCTGGAGCTGCCCCGCGTGTGGCCTGACGTGCCCTTGAGCTCTTCCCGCGGCGGCGCCGGGCCTGGGGCTGGAGCTGGGACTGGAGCCGGGGCCTGGGGCTGGAGCCGGGGCCTGGGGCTGGAGCCGGGGCCTGGGGCTGGAGCTGGGACTGGAGCCGGGGCCTGGGGCTGGAGCCGGGCCTGGGGCTGGAGCCGGGCCTGGAGCCGGGCCTGGAGCCGGGCCTGGGGCTGGGGCCGGGGCCTGGGGCTGGAGCCGGAGCCGGGCCTGGGGCTGGAGCTGGGACTGGAGCCGGAGCCGGGGCCTGGGGCTGGAGCCGGGCCTGGGGCTGGAGCTGGGACTGGAGCCGGGGCCTGGGGCTGGAGCCGGGCCTGGGGCTGCGGCCGCCCCGCGCGCTCCTATTCCCGAGCGCGGGCCGGGGCTGGGGCTGGAGCCGGGGCCTGGGGCTGGAGCCGGGCCTGGGGCTGGAGCCGGGGCCTGGGGCTGGAGCCGGGCCTGGGGCTGGAGCTGGGACTGGAGCCGGGGCCTGGGGCTGGAGCCGGGCCTGGGGCTGCGGCCGCCCCGCGCGCTCCTATTCCCGAGCGCGGGCCGGGGCTGGGGCTGGAGCCGGGGCCTGGGGCTGGAGCCGGGCCTGGGGCTGGAGCCGGGGCCTGGGGCTGGGGCCGGGGCCTGGGGCTGGAGCCGGGCCTGGGGCTGGGGCCGGGGCCTGGGGCTGGGGCCGGGCCTGGGGCCGGGGCCTGGGGCTGGGGCCGGGGCCTGGGGCTGGGGCCGGGGCCTGGGGCTGGAGCCGGGGCCTGGGGCTGGAGCCGGGGCCTGGGGCTGGAGCCGGGGCCTGGGGCTGGAGCCGGGGCCTGGGGCTGGGGCCGGGGCCTGGGGCTGGAGCCGGGGCCTGGGGCTGGAGCCGGGGCCTGGGGCTGGAGCCGGGCCTGGGGCTGGAGCCGGGGCCTGGGGCTGGAGCCGGGCCTGGGGCTGGAGCCGGGCCTGGGGCTGGGGCCGGGGCCTGGGGCTGGAGCCGGGCCTGGGGCTGGAGCCGGGCCTGGGGCTGGGGCCGGGGCCTGGGGCTGGGGCTGGAGCCGGGCCTGGGGCTGGAGCCGGGCCTGGGGCTGGGGCGGAGCCGGGGCCTGGGGCTGGAGCCGGGGCCTGGGGCTGGAGCCGGGCCTGGGGCTGCGGCCGCCCCGCGCGCTCCTATTCCCGAGCGCGGGCCGGGGCTGGGGCTGGGATCGCGCGAGCACGGGGCAGCCCCGCCCATGTGCCGCCATCGCCCAGCTCACGTGTCCCGCTCACGTGTCCCGCCCGCGTGACCGCCCTGCTTACGTGCCTCGCCCGCATGCGCGTGCCCCGTTTAACGGCCGCGCTCGCGACTGGCAGGGTGGGGTTGTTGCCTCGTGGCAAAGGCGCGTGCTCGCCTCATCGCCCGCCCGATAACTCGCCTGATAACGCGCCTCATCGCCCGCCCGCCTCATCGCCAGCCCGCCTGATAGCCAGCCTCTCGGCGCGCCGGAGGGGCCGTGCCTGTGCCCGTGTCCCGCCCGTGCCGGGCCGAGCCGAGCCGAGCTGGTGAGAGCGCTGTGGCCGCCCGGGCGGGGCGGGAGCCTCGTGTGGGGCCGTGCCGGGGTTGTGGCGGCGGGTCTCGGCTTCGCGTCGCTCCCGCCGGGCGAAGTGGGGCCGCGCGTTCCCCTCATGCCGCCTGGGCGGGGAGCCGCGCAGGGGTCGGGTACGGGACGCGCCTGGCGCCGGCCCCGCGGGAGGAGGGAGCGAAACGCCCTGAGAGCCCTTCTCCGCCGGCAGCTTGGTCGGCGCGCAGGTCGGGGGCCGGGCTGGCGCGGAGCGGCCCCGGGCTCCGCCGTGTTTCGCGGCCGCCCCGCCGCAGTGACCACCGCGCCGGGGCCGAGGAGCGCTCGCCCCTGGGAAGCGGCTTCGAGCCGTGGCCGCACGAGGTGCCGCTGTAGCGGAGCGGGCTGGGCCGTGCCGAGCGCCGCGGCTGCCCGTGCCCCGGTGCAGGGCCCTCCGGGCGCAGGGGTCAGGCGCGAACCCCTGCCCGGGGAGGAGGAGCGACTCGCCCGTGCAGCCGGGCTGGGAGCGGGTGGGCAGCCCCGGGCGTGTTTTGCGGCGCCCTGCTGTTTGTTCGCCGGGCTCTTAAAAACGGAAAACCCCAAAGCCTGAACGCAGCGAACAGCACAGCGCCCCGTGGAGCGCGGCAGGGCCCGTCCCGGCGCCTGGTTCCAGCAGCGCGTTCACTGCCGCGAGAGCAGCTTCCCGGCTTTCCGCACTTTCTCTCGGCCAGCACAATGGGAGCGCACTGGGCTTGTCCTGGGGCTTTATTCGGGTCTGTTGCCGCCTAGGTGGCTGCGTGTCCTGCCGGCGTGGCACGGCTGCAGGCACCAAGCCAGAGCACTGGGCATTGGGGTGCTCCTGGGGCAGAGCCGAGCTGGGGGATCACAGCTGAGCGGAACGGGTTGGGGCGGGTAATACCTTCCAACCTCTGATGAGCTCCTGAGGAAGAACGGGAGCTAGGGGAAGGTGCCCTGCAAGGAGTAGGTCTGGGACACTGCTGCTCTTGTCCCGGTGTCTCTGGGTGAGGATGTGTGGGGTTGGGCAAGGGTCAGGCTCTGTGCAGGGCTGTGGTGGTTGGTGGTCCTGTGCTGCTGGGGCCATGGGCTCGTGGGAAGGAGACCGTATTGTGCCTTTGTATGGAGATCTGAAGACAGGAAATAATTACGACTTCATCAGCTAAGTGTCAGTCATTCTGCCCCTCTCTGTTCTGACGTGTTTGGTTTTAGCAACTGGTGTAAGGAAGATGGGAGTGCTGGGGAGGTCTGCAGGGGAAATTTTAATGGGGGAAGCAAGGGGAGGAAAAAAAAACCTGTCGAAGACAATTTCTGGTAGGCAGTTGGGCTCCTGGTGCAGACAGATTGGCTGATGTTGATTGTTGACAGCTTCTGCAGCTTGCTAATTACAACTGTAAAAAATTCAGGTGAATGACAGTAACTTGAAATGTTAATTCTGCCTTTTTTTTTTTATTTTGCAGCTGCAACTGTTAGTTGGCTATCGCCATAATTGATGGACACTGCCAGTTGCTTAGACAGATGGAAATTAATACTTGTGTTGCTGTTAGAACTTGCTATCACAGTCACGTTTTCATTAGGCTCCTGCACTGAATTAATGCGTACAAGATGAGCGTGTAGAAGGAGCGAACACAACTTCTGCCCACGGACCAGCCAGCGGCACAGGGCTCGACGTGTATCTGCGCATGGTCATGCACCTCTAGGTTCTGGTAAAAGATGGTGAGACTGGGTTAGGGGAGAGTTTTTAGCCCCCAAAGAGCCATGCAAGCGCTTCTTAAGGCTTGTGATGTGCTTCGGTCCCAAGGCTGGCATGGGGAGGAGACAGCTGTGTTCAGTGCTCTCCCCACGAGCATGGCTTGGACTGGAGTAGTTCTCCAGCAGTGTGTTGTCTTAAACCTGGTGGAGGTGGGAAGGCTCGGGATGTGTGTCAGCAGTGTGGTGACGGCCACTGCAGTGCAGCTGCTGTCCGTGTTAGGCCTGTGCACCCTTTGAGTTCTGTGGTAGCTTATTCCCAGACAGTCTGATTTAGCTTCTTGCTTTCATGTCCCAACTTAGAGATGTCTCTGTTGAATGATTTGAAGCAGCATGTTATTTAACTTCTCTTAATCCCCCACACTTGAGTGGTTTCAAATGTTCTGTTTTTCCTAATTCAGCGAAAAATGGACCTGTTGACTACAAGACCTTGAAAAATGTGACCTGGATCTGTGTCAGCAGCTGCAGATGCTACCAGAGCCTTGGAGAGAGAAGCACTTGCAGTCTGAGATGTTGGAGCTGTCCACCCAACACAGAGCAGGGGACCTGCTTGCTGGGATGGTGCACGCAAGAACAGGCCTTCCATTTTTCCTCAGCTTCTGAAAAAGGTTAGATACTGTTCAAAACTACCATAGTAATGTTAGAGTCTTTTAAGGCTTGAAACCTGTGGCGTTACTTGTTCCTCATCAGAACCGCGGCCGCGCTCTTGACTGGTGTGGGAACTGTAATGCTTGCTGAAAGGAAAATGGTGTAGGGTAAATAAAGGCAATCAGTAATGTTGTGTAACAGAGAGAGGAAAGCAGCAGTGGTGTGGGTCTCTCAAAGGAGAGGTGTGGAAGGGATTAGTTTAGTCGGTCATCTTAATTGTGGGTGGGCTTGCTTTCTCTGTGTGGCGGTGGGGAGGGGGCCTGGCTCAGGTAGAGTCCTGGTCTCTGAACATGGGCTTGCTTTGGCCTCACAGGGCCTGGCTCTGGAGGAAGGGAGGGGGTGCCTCAGCTCGTCTCTCGGGGCCCTTTCCAGGGGGTTTGGTCTTGTGGGAGTAGAGCAAATCAGGTTGTGGCATGCAGCGAGGGATCTCTGCAGAGGTGTTAGCTGGTATGCTGGCTGCGCAAGGAAGCTCATGGATTCTGAGCTCTCTGGAGCTCACTGCTTTTAATGGCTTGTGGAACAGCTTGCTTCAGGCTGGTGAGGAAAATGCTTTTCTTGGTGTGCAGAGGTTGCGGCGAAGTGGGACGCTCTTCCCTGGAGGCACTGGTGAGCTGTATTGAGAGGTAGGCTGACAGCACTGGTAGCAGCTCAGCACGAGGTGCAGATGATCTACTTGTCGTTCTCTTGCTTCCATGGAGGGAAGGTTGTGCACAGGCAGTCCTCTGCGCTCATCTCTGCTTCTCCTAAGTCTCCTGTGACTAAGTTGGTGCCTTGCCTTAAGACCTACCAGATCTGACTGTAGCTGTGATGTCAGAGCTACCATGTAGGCAGTGGCACAGGAGCACCTTGCTGGCCCTGTTAGCAGAGCTCTGGTGCAAGTGTAGTGCCATGCATGCATGCAGCACAGGAGATGTTCGCGCACTAAAGGTAGGACAGTGTTGCCCACTGTTCTGCCAATTACTGGATATTAATGGCAGGATAGCATGCATATGCCTAAACTGGGAAGCAGAAGGTTAATAGACGAACAGCACCAGAAGATCCCATTTATCAGTTTCTATTTATCTCTCCTTGGGAGGTGGCAGGTTTACAGTAAATACCTTCTGTCCTCCTAATTTCCTAATGATGGGGATAATGATGGAGAATGGTGAAGTCATTAACTGGGACAGCCTCTGTGCATCACTCTGTCAACCACATCTCTCCAAGACCTGCAATGAAAAGTGATGGGTCCCAGCTGTTCACCAGATTCTCTTCCCTTCCCCCCTCCCTATTCCGAGCCCCAACTGCAGGATTAGCAATTCAAAAGAGGGGAAAAAGAAAACCCCAAAACCAAGAGACAAAAGCCATTCCTTTCCTCTTCCACTGCAACAGCAGCCCAGTAGTCTGCCCTGCACTTGGTGTGTGTGCACCAGCCCAGCCCCGTTTCAGCTCCTGGTTAAGTGTGGGCTGTCCCTGCCCTGAGTCGAGTGGGGTCTGTGTTACTGGAGAGGGGAACAGTGAAGTGGTGCGTGTGGGATGTGGAAACGGGTTTCTGTCATGGTTTCCTTTGTGCAGTCTTCGGCTCCTGTATTCGGCTGAAGAGCTGGCTAAATACCTGTAAAAACACCTAGCAGCTCTCTGTTTCTGAAGCTGTGTGCCGGTGTACTGATATCTTCTGGTGGTCAAAAATAAAGGATGGGCAGTCGCGTGGTACATCATCGGTGTAGGGCTGCACAGTAGCCAGGCTGTTCCTACATCTCTCGGAGAAGGTATGAGTTCTGCAAGACAGGAAGGTATCTCTGAAACAGGAACCAAAATTCAGATAGAAATTTGGCGTGTCAGTCATTGCTTTGAAAAGCTTATGGTTTGTCTTTTTCCCTGTGACACTTCTTTGTAGCTGGCTCCTGAGGTTTTTTGGTCTGTTTGGTTTGTGTTTGGGTGGTGTCTGTGACTTGGTGGCTGCTTTTGAGGAGACGAGTGGTGTAGGACTTTGAGTGCGTGCCTGTGATTTATTGCCAGCCCTGGTTAAAACATCACGTTTTTTGGTGGGAGGTGGGAAAAACCCCACCCAGGTGGCAACGGGGTGGGGTGGGTTGGGTTTCATTACAGTGAAAGGGGAAAGTGTTACGTGTCCCCTCCCATATGCTTAAGGTTCTCTTGTATCTCAGCCTGCTCACAAGTGCCTTTAGAGCTGGTTAGCTTGAACTGTTCTGTAGTCACGTGTCAGTTCTTTAGTGAGTCATCTTGTTTCTTAATCATAAGGTTGGAAAAGACTTCCAAGACTATCCAGTCCAACCGTCCCCCTACCACCTCTATTACTAACCCACGTCCCTAAGTACCTCACCCAACCTTTCCTAGGACACCCCAGGGGACAATGACTCCACCACCTCCCTGGGCATCCTGTTCTGATGCCCAACCACTTTTTGGGAGAAGAAATTTTTCCTCATTTCTAACATGAACCTCCCCCGTGGTGCAACTTGCAGCCATCCCCTCTTGTCTTGTCGTTGGTTATCTGCAAGAAGAGGCTGACCCCGGCTCCCCACAACCTCCTTTCAGGGAGCTGCAGAGAGCAATAGTTTTACCTGTGGCAAAGCCGCAGGCACTCGCTGTGACCTTGAGCACTGTGTAATATGACGGAGCTGCCTGGACCTTCTGTGTGTTGTGCCTTTCACTCTCTGCTGTTCACGGTGTCTGTGAGTCCATCCCTCTGCCTTGGCATGTTTTGGAGAGAGGCCTGCCTGAAGTGAGGTTTCCCTATGCAGCCGCCGTGCACCGGGCTTATCAAAGAGCTCTTGAGCTGTGGGAGCTTTGCATTAGAAGGGTTCATTAACTTTCAAATGTTTCAATTGAGGGATTTCAGAGCGCTCAGCAATAGGCTGAGGTGGCTCGCTCAGCCAAGAGCGTCCCCTGACAGTCAGGTACAGATGTGATTGCTGGTCAGAGCACCATAAGAACCCTAATAGTGTCCCACAAAGTGTCACACTTGAGCTGGAGAGGCTTAAACCACATAGCCTGCAGAGACCGTAAATAACTTTTATTAGGCTTTAGGAGAGGGGAAGCTAGACAAGAAGCCTTTAACTTGTGGTGTGGCAGGAATTCAGTCTGCAGGGCTGTAGAATGCATGGGCCCCATCTTTGTGGCTCGTGTTCATTCACCTGTCCTGGGAAATGTGGTAGGAGGAAAGAAAACGTAGTGGTGATGAGAGGAAGGTCTCTGGTACCAGCCTGATTCCGAGCAGGTGATGAGCTGTGTTCTCGGGTACTTTGAGCTGGGGGGATGTGATGGCACCAAGGGGTGTTTCTCTGACTAATATCTTTGTAAATGTGGTATCAGAGCAGAGCAAGAGATTAGAAATTAAAGGCAATGGATAAGCTCTCTCAGGTAGGAGAGGTGGTGACAAGGTGGGGAGTAAATGTTCCCATAACATTTCCTTCCTTGTCACTTTTTCAGATCCTGGGCGCCGCTCTTGGCATGCGGACCCACAGAGACCTTGCTCTGGTCCAAACTGGTCCAGTAGCTGCCTGTCAGGGAGGCTTCTCCCAAGGACTGTGTTTTGGGCTAACCACCTCTGGTATCTCTTGGCTAACTACTTGATTTTTGAATCTTCAGTCATAAGTGTTGAGCTTGGGGAAGGTGGAGTTTGATTTGATGTGTGAGAAGATAGGTCACTTGCTTGTCTTGTTAGCCTTGCACTGTGCTCCAGGATCGGTGTTGGACGGAAGCTGTCTCTCCAGCCTTGGTTTAGACATGTGGAGGTAGCAGTTTCCTGGGATTCCTGCCACCCCTGGAACAAACTGCCTGTGCTCCTTGATGATGTTGCAGTGTTCTTCATCTCGTTGGGTTGCTTTTCGGTTAGCTGGCCTTGCCAAGGTTCTCCTGAAGACAAGCTAGCTGGGCTTACATGTGTGGTGAAGCTCTGGGGATCAGCTGTCCTGTGTTGCCCTGGTTCCCCCAAGAGCTCCTAGCTGAAAATTAGAATATGCCTTATTTTTAATCTCTGAATTTCCTCTGGTCGGGCTGTTGGGTGTCCTGCAGTTCAAATGTAGCAGCCCTGGGCCGGGCTCAGCAGCGTCAGCTGCTTCAGCAGCTAGTCCCTCGGCCTTGACACCTCAAGCATGACACAAATCAGGCTGAACAGAACATGCAATATTAAACATCTGTTGACTACTAAACAAGGAAAATCATATTAGTCACTCTGTGAGCAATCTGTATGATAATTTCGGGGAAACATGAGGTGGCTGTTCTCTCAGTGGAAGAAATAGTTGATAGTTTATCTGTCTAAGAAAGATGTGGCTATAGGAAAGACATAAGAGCTGGAAGTTTTACTTCCCTGGGGTATGTCGGATGGAGGAAATGAAGGCAAGAGAAATTATCTACTGCTGTGGGAAGATGCTTGGGTAGGGCAATATCTACAGCACCAAATCTTGAGCAAGATGGACGCTGCTGCAGTTAGTGCTGGTCAAGTGAAAGAAATGTTGCTGGAGCATTGTAATAACTATTCAAAATAATTTTTTCAATTTATGTGTAACATACAGCAGTGGATGACTTAAAAACTATCTTAGCTGACGGTAGGAAGGCAGCAAAGGCGTACATTGGAGGCGGCTCTTAAAGGTGCAGAGTGTGGTGCTAACCCTTGGGTTGGAGGCAGTTTAAGGGAAACAGAAGTGGCTGCTCGTGGTGAGCATTGAGCTCTCATTTCTCCTTGTCCAACTAGTTCAGTTCTCAGACTGGCTGCCACATGCAGCCACTGCTCCCAGAGCACAGAGTGATGGTGCCTGTCTGCACAGTGCTATGGATTCATTTCATGCTTTACAGGGATTTTGGCACATTCTGGCTTCAGAAGCTTTGTTAGAAGGGAAGCTATTAAATATATTTGCCCTCAGTAACTAAATTCTTTACATCCCTATTGGGTGAGGCACTTTAGTTTGGGTTCAGTAGGGTGTACAGCCTCTTAAGTGGTAATGATTGCAGGATCTGCTCCGCTCAAGTACAGGAGGATTCACCAAAGGCTGTGGAGAAGTGGGAGTTAAATGTAAAGAGTGTGTTTTTTTTTCCTCCTTGCCTCTGGCTCCAAAACGCAGGAGCACTGCATGTCCTGGGGATCCCAGCACTTCCAAGTGAAGGAGTGGCTGAGGCATAGAAATAGAGCAGCATATAGTGTTGGCATGGGGAAAAGCCAAAGCGTGGACCAAGTTTATACAGGGAGATAAAGGCTCTAAATCCTACAAGTTTGTATGGGTCTGGGTTTCTTAAGTGTTTTCCTCCTTCCAGAGCATTCTTGGTGCTGATCCTCTTTTACCAAAGTTCCCTTGGCTAAGCAGTCTATTGAGAATCTGCCTCTGAGTGTTTGGAGCGGAATGACCGCAGATGCTGTAGTTAGGGTGAGTGTCAGCTGGGTGGCTGTCCAGCCCAAATGGAAACCAGAGGAAAACCTGGGTCTTGTTTATGTAATCTTGATACTGCTTTTAACTGAGGCATAAAGCCTGAGTAAGCAACGCTGTATCACAGTGCCAAGATCATCTTGGGAGTTTGTGAGTCCACAAGGTTAGCTACTGAACAGCATCAAGGCTTCTTGCCTGAAGGTGCTGCTTTGTTTGTGAAGTGTGGAATCAGTACTGCAGGCCCAGTTGGGGCAGAAGCTCTGTTGGTAGCGTTGGACAGGGAAGGAGCTGTGTGGTACAAAGCGTTTTCAAGGCTTGCTTCCTTCCTCGATTGTGTTACTCTGCGTACATCTTCCCCCTTCCTTTCTTTGCTCCCATGTAGCAGAGGACATCTGTGCAGTTCTACCTCTTCAGAAAAGCCACCTGTGACATAGAGACCTCAAAGCCAGAAGCTCTGGCTGCAATGCTCAGCAGACAGAACGTACAGTTTTTTTGGGGTTACTGTTGTAAGAAATGCAGCAGTGCATTTCCATGGTGCAGAGTTCTGCTCGTCCAGTCCAGGTTTCATCCCTTGCTCATGCACATCGTGAGGTGCATGTATTCCATAAGCTGCAGTTGTTCTGGCTGGCTACACAGGCTAAATCTGGGACTCACAGCAACCGTGTCTTGTCACTTTTGCAGTTCTGGCCACTGTGTTTAATCAGGCTGGAAGGAAAGCTCTCGTTAGCAGCTCCCTTCCAGGCCTACCAAGTCCTGTGGCTGGCTAATGGAGGCTTTAGAGAGCTCTTGCTTCTGGCCAGGGTTGGTCTGCTTGACCTGTTCTGGCTCAGAAGCAGGATGAAGGAAGAGCAGGCTTAAAAGATGTCTGAATAAACATGATGGCTGGAGACAGGCAGGGCTTTGTTCTGTAATGCTGCTGCTCTGAGGGAAACAATGTCCCTGCTGCTGCAGTGAAGGGCTTGTATGTGCTGTGACTAAAGGTGGGGGCCTGTGGAAAGGAGTCAGTGCTTCTGTGTGCCGTGGCTGCTGCGTGCAGGTGGAGCATTGCCCAGGCCCAGGGTACCAGGTGTGTAAGGCAAGCTGTGCTGCAGAGCCCACAGCCTGAGTGGAGGGAGTGGGTAGGTCCCAGGGATCCAGGTGCCAGGGGAGGCAGAGGGGTATTGCCTGCAGAGCTGATAACTGGCTGCTGTGCTTCCCAGCCTGAGAGCTTCCATGGAAGAGTGGAGTGGAAACTGCAGTGCTTACCTGGGAAGGGAACGTGGAAAACTGTGTCTCTTTCTGTAGCACGCAGTCTGTGGGCCTGGAGGTCACCACCCAGGAATGTGTGGGCATGTGTAAGGTGGGTACTCGTCCTCACTGAACCCTTCTGTGTGTTTAGTGGTGTGGTAGGTAGCTTTGCAGGAGGCAGTTACTGTGGCTCAGTAAAAACAGCTGTGTTAACGATTCAGGTGGTGTAAAGTTGTATTACACCTGGTAGGGAAAAGAGCAATGCACAAGGTGGAGCTGAAGAGCTTGCTTTGGGGGCTGGCTTGTGGGTGGGTGTGCACTGAGTGTGCTAGGTGGTGAAGGTGTGGAAGGGCAGGATCCTGAAGGTAATGGCTTCATCTGACATGTCTGAAAGCCAGCCTCCATCCCGAGTGAGAGCAGAGCCTTCAAGCCATGTAGCTTCCTCCTGCAGCTTTTGAGCAATTCTGTTGTGGGGGGTGAAGTTGTACTCAGAAGAGGACTGGAGTTAACAGCTGCTGGGATTTGAAATGCATTGGTCTGGGTGCCAGGGGTGCCACAAGCTGAGCCGTCTCCAGAGCTGGAAGGAGTGTCTTTAAGGTCATGTGGCAGGTCCTCATTTTCCATGGAAAAGGAAATGTGACAGCTACAAAGTGCCTGGAATGGTGTAGGAAGCTGTGCAGAGGTGGGATGTGATTATCCTTACTGGGTAGGGTGAAGGTGGAATCTGTGTCTACATGGAGATCTAGCAAAGGAGAAAGGGGGAGGGTCACTGGGTGTTCTTTGGGTGTTTGTCAAAATCTCCGGTAGCATTCCTTGTTGGTCAGGGCTTGAGACGTGTCTCCAGAGGTCTGTCCTGTCAGGGGGCAGTGCAGAGACAAGGGGACTGATGGTGAAAGGAGACAGAATATAAGGCAATGTAGATGATCTCACCCGAGGGACATGTTAAGTTTAAGTTTCTTTGTTAACAGTTTCATAGTGTATTAGTGGCTGACCTTGCAGTGAGGCTTTGTAAGTACCTTCCCCTTTTTCTTTGCTTTCTGTATTTTATCTTCTTGCAGGGCCATAAAGGTGCTCGACTCAGGAAAGCTCCTGTAGGAATAAGGTTCTTAAGATGCAGCATTGCTCCATGGAGAGATGGAGGAAGTTATGAGCCTAGGAATGGGTGGGAGGTTTGTCAGCAGCGATGGATTTAGGACTGATCAGAGCAGGATGGGAGGAAGGGATAGCCTCCTTCTGAATTGGATAAGCTTGTCATGTCAGTAGATGACACGGGGCATCAGGGTGCTTGTGCTCTGTAGTGCTGGGAGCTGCACACACTAAGAACTGGCCTCTGCTCTGAGATGCTGATGTGGCACAGAAAGATGTGAAGAACCAATTGCTAATCCTGGTACACAGTCAAGGAGGGTGGCAGGCTCCCTATGATTAGGGGAGGGCCTTTGCCTGTGTAACAGCGGGTAGCAGGAACACAGGACTGGAACTCGGGTTTCTCTCCACTCTGTATGGAGTGACAAAAGCAGTGGTGAAAGGAGTTCTGTATGCCTCTTGATTGATGGTATGTCTGTCTGCCCTGGCTGGGATTTAGGTGTGCTACAGTGGTTCTGTGTGGGATGCTCCAGATTGAGGGACCCGATGCTCTGCAGAGCAGAGGGGTTATAGAAAACAAATAATTTGTGACCTGAGGGTGCCAGCAAAGGGAGAAATTTATTTCCAGCCCCTCTGAGGTGCAAGCCAAATCCTTGCCAGACAAAGTGTGATTTGGAGGCCCTGTCAGAAGGAATCCCAGCGATGCCTATAAACCATGCTGTGTAAATCTGCTGCTGTGGGGTGGCAGAAACCTGGGTGAGGAGCTCGGGATGCCTGCGAGAAGGTGCAGTTGGGAACAGCCTGGGGTGGTTGGCTTACTCCTGCTTTGCCAGAATCTTCCTGTGACATGGTGGGTTCCAAACATACTGCAGAACTGTGCCTAAGAGTGATGGCTTCCTTCCCTGATGTCTGTCCCCTGTGTTGAGGGGACAGGGACCTTTGTTTTGTTGGCAGAGGGTCCTTAGATGAGCTGTCTGCCTGGATAGATAGAGCTGACTTTGTGTGCTGGAGGTGGAAGGTGTGGCTGGGAGCGAGAGGCAGTCATTGGGGTCTCTGGGGAGCGAAGCGCAGGTTTGCAGAAAGGTTTGTCTGGGTGAGTGATGGCTTGTCAGACACAAGGGGAGCCGGGAACAGAGGCCTGTTGGGAGTGGTTAAACACTCAAAAGCCATTGTGAGCTGAAGTCCCGAAGCTGCAAGTTGTTAGGGACCAGGAGAGTGATCTGAATGCATGTCCCCGTGTGCTGCCTCTTGCTGTACCCTCTGCAAGGTGTCTGCTTCTGGTCTCTGTCATGTCACGTGGGGCTGAGAGTTCTTTGGTGTGCACCACAGCATGTGTGCAGCAAAAGTGATGCAAGATCAGGAGAGCTCCAAATGCTCGCAGCATAGGTCCACAGCTTCTTACCCATTTAGCTACATTTTATCAACCTTGCTGGCTGTTGGAAGCAAGCAGAGAAGGCTGTGGGGAAGGGGGCAGAGGAGTTTATTCTTCTGACCTTTTAAGTGTCCGGGACTAGTGGCAGTGGTGAATCGGGGTTGCCTCCACTAGACAGAGAGGGGTAATTTGGGTCAATGATGACTCCTTGAGTATTCAAAAGTTTGTAAAGCTGTCAGATCTAATGACAAATGGAATGCATAATGTTCCAGTTACCTAACTGGCTCTGGCAAGCTGGGTTCAACACAGTCCTGTTCTAGCTGTGGCTTTGTCCCCAGCTTTGCAGTGGCTGGATGTTGCTCACCTTTCTGCTGGAGGAGCTACGTGAGCTTGCTCTGAGATACTGAGCTGTTGCTTCCCCGTGGCTGAGTTGTGACTCTCATGTACTAGTTGGCAGAGTTGCGCTGTCTCCAACCTGGCTCCTGCTCTACTTGGCTTCACGTGGGGTGTTTCTGTGGGAGGTGAAGGTGTGGGTGACCCTTGAGGCAGCAGAACACTGCTGGGATCCGGCACTTGCTGAGGCAGCAGTCGTTTGTGTCAGCCATTGTTAAGTACACACAGTCTTGAACCTTCAGCAAGGGGTATGTCCTCAAATGCAGCACAAGCGTGCTCTTTGGCCTCATGGCGAGGAGAAGGGCAGCAGGGGACTCAGCAGTCATGTGGGGGAGGCAGAATGAATGAGGGGCCTCTTGTGACATGGTCGATCAGTTGTAAGGCTTCTTTGGACAGCCTGAAATTGTAGTGTGCCATTAGTGACAGCCTGTGGCTTCTTGGCACTGACTGCGAGTGCTCGGATGAAGCAAATAGGTGGCAAAATGAGATCTGTGATCAGTAGAGAGTGAGTTGACTTGGCTGCAAGTCAGGAATGCTGCCATCTCCATGTCAATAGCCATCTTTACTTTTTTATTGTGGAAAGGAGGAAGCAAAGCCAGAAAGCCGTGCTGACGTTGTACGAGCTGCCTGCTCTTTTCCCGCAGAGCAGACAATCTGTACCTACAGTAGGCGTGGGCCAGGGTGTCCACAGAGGCCTGCTCTGTGATACACATAATGCAGCTCTGGTGTGGATGATTTGGGTGGAACGGCTGTGGCTTTGCATTAGGGTTTTTTTTTGCCTGAGTGCTTATTTGTCTGTCTGGTCTGGTAGACCTTTGAAATCTCTGAGGAGGCGGCTGTGTTAATGGCTGGCTGTGGGGGGATGGTGAAGAAGGAGTAGGTGGTCCTGGGTTGATCTAGATACAGCTGCCATCATTCGTTTCCTTTGTTTTTGAATGTCTGTGTGAGACTGTTGTATATACCTGGGTTAGGACTTGATCCATCATCTGTGAAACCGTGTGAGCACCCCATCCCGTGGCCCTGTCAGAGCAGCAAAACAGTATGTGATGGGTTTGTATCGTGCAGTCAGCTGAAAGGGAAATAGTATCTTAAATGACAGGCAGTAAATCTAGTCAGAAGGAGATGTGCATTGTGTAAGTGGAATCACTTTCTGTCACCTCAGACTGAGAAGGTGTGCCTGGTAAAGCTTGCTTAAAATACATTTAGTTTTCCTAAGGACTTCCATGGGCTTTTTTTCAGCTGAGGATACGGGTTAGGAAGGTGTGTGTTGGGGCTTAAGGTGTTAAGAGTGATTGGCTAATGCTAAAACTTCTTGGTACTTGAGTGAGCACATGTTTAAGTACATAACTGTCTACCCTGAAAGAGAGGACGTGAGTCAAATTATGGACAGGCAAAAGAGGAACTGGCCGAGGTTGTACAGGAGTAACGAAGTGTGGAAAATAACTAATGAAGTAGCAAAAAATAGCGATCTGTGCTGAGATGTGTTTTCCTTGGGATACTTATACATTCCTATTGCAACATATGGGACTGGGGTAAGCACAGTGTGTCTGGAAGGAGATGAACTCTAGTCCAGGGCAGAAAAGAGAATTTTTAGTACAGGACACTTTTAATATGGAAAAATATTTTTGGAAGCTCTAGGATTTCTGAGAGGTGCAAAATGTGAAATTCAGGGCGGGGATTAAGGTCCTGAAGTAATTTTTCTGTAGGAGAGTATTCAGCCCTTCTAGAACTGCATGTTACTGAGGTCGGGAAGGAAAGGTGAGGGTCAGAACTACCTACTGTTCCTGACTGCCCAAGCATGAGCACGCGTTGGTTTCCGTACACCTCCCGGGGAGATGCAGCTCTGCATTGGCCTGAAGGCTTTGACCTGGCCCGTCCTCTCATTTCGCATGTGCTCTTTGGGGAGGGGAAGCAAGCAGACCGGCGCAGAGTCTGCTGTCGGTTGCGAGTTTCCAACTCGCTGCGCTTGTCTTTATAGCTTCGTGCAGCTAATTTTGCAGTCGCTCCATTATGCATCATCATAAATTAAACCACGGCTGAGGTCAGAGGGCAGGAGCTCATGTGTAAATGAACATTCCTGAAATTCTTGTTACATATCGGACCTTTGAGATCAGCTCTAACAAGCATAGTGCAAGCATCAGTTTAGTTGGTTGCGTGCCACTGGGAAATTAAATGTGTTTTCCAAGTTCTTGTCACTTAAAATTTACAGTGACATTTACTACATTTGATGAAATGTAGGGGAAAAAGGTTCCAATTAACCAGGACATCAAACACTGTAGATGGTGCAGTTTATTTTGGAGGCATGATATTCAGAAAGGTCAGTCTTTCAGTCAGCTAACCTCAGCCACTTGTAGTGCTCGCTGTGGCTAATGAGCTCATTTCCTAATGGGGGCTTCATGCAGGGACAGGCCGCATGCGGCTCCATACGCCTGTGGTGAAAGAGCTTTGCTCTCTAGGAGCTGCCAGGCAGGCGGTGGGGGGCTGTGCCATGGCCGATGGACGGAGCTGCTGCTCTGCCTGAGGGACCGGGTGTTTGGGGGGTTTGCATGTCCTGGTGGGGAAAAGCAGCTGGAGGAGAGGCTGGAACATTGGAGTCTGTGGAGAGGGATGGTGACTGTGCCTTAGGCTTGAGCCTGGCTGCACATTTAGGCTGGCTCTGAGAGCTGCCAGGTGGGACTCCTCAGAGCCTGGTAGATGGTGCATAAAGCTTAAGGCTCACTCCGGCACCCTTCCTGCTGGGATTTTGAAACATCTGGAACCTCTTTGAAGGGAACGGTGTCTATGACTTTCCAAAGTAGTGATCAGAGGCTGAAGAAAGCCAGGCATCTGGGGTTAGTTTTTCTGTGTGTCTCAGGGTAGTAGGTCTGTTCACAGTTCCTTTTCATGGCAGGTCAGAATCAGTGTACCTGGACTCGGTTTGCAATTTGTGCGCTTATGCTGTAGCTATGCCAGGATTTACTTGTGCTTATTTCATTCTTCCATGTGGGGGCTTTCAGAAATACTGCAGAATGCAGAGGTCAGAGCTTGCTGCTGTGAAAACCTGTGGAAGTTAAGCCAGTAATGCTGCTTTTTAAATGAGGTACATAGAGGGAAACTGGTCCTCGTATTCCTTGGTTAAACATCAGTGTTCGTTCTCCCCAGCACAGGGATGTAGCGCTGTAAAACACAGGCTGTCTCATCATTTTAGGAATACCTAGCTGCTAGGTGATGCTCAAAATTGTTCACTGCCTTTCATACTTGTCTAAAAAAGGGGAAATAATGTTCTTATTGCAGCAGCACAATACTCTGTGAGGCTCTGTTGCAGCTATACGTGGAAAGCATGGGAGATCTAACAAAGAAAAGATTGCAGGGATGTTTGCATGCACCAGTTGGAATCTCACTTCTGAAAAGATGACCAAAAAAAAGGCATACATCCAGTGTTGGCAGCTAGGAGGATCTTCATAAAGTAAGCTTCCTCACCCCACCCAGGGCAAAACTTCCTGCTGTCCTATCACTTCTGCCAAAGTTTGTTAAACACCTTATCTGTTCGGGTGGTGGTTTTCAGGCCAGGCATGGCGGTAGTTACTTACACATGGGAAGTGGAAATCTCTTGCCGCATGCCACATTACAGGCTTGATGCTGACAGAAGGCTGGAGGGAAGATTGGTAGTCTCGGATAGACTGATACTCTTTAGCTGCCTTAAATGCTGGCATTAATCAGTTCCAGAGAACTTATTACTTAGGCCAAAACTAATGGTAACTGCTGGCCCTTTAAGAGGATTTACTTCAGCATTAGTGCTCGGCCTTGGCATTTCAGTAGTATCTGATAATACATTTGGGTAGAGCTTCCATAAATGATGTTCGATTCAGGCTGACTTCATCCTTGGGGAACTGGTGCTGCTGACCTGGCCAGGGGCGTTCTGCTCCTGCTCAGAGCTTTGAAAAGACCTAGATGTAGAAACACATCCTCTGACAATATTTATTTTTTTAATGTCACAACAAACCCATGTTTTTCACTATGTTCTGCAAAAGTTTTAAAATCTGCTCTACCACAGTTGTTTTCTTCTGTGTAAAGTAAAAGGTGACAGTGGGCAGTGGTGGCTGGCAAGCGACAGCTCCAGTCCTCTCCTCCAGTTCTTGGACAGGTGCTTGGGAGTGCTTATTTGAAGGCAAGTGAAAAATAACTCAAGTAGTTGTTTGGGTCTTTCTGGACTTGTCTCACAGGTGAGGCTGAACATGTTCTTTGTTAATGGTTGTTGCTTCTCAGTACTGTATTTGTTTTCTTCCTTTGACCATAGCTCCCTGCATCAGCAGTTTGAGGCGTGTGTGGTGCTTTTAGGTCCCGTACTTCTGATGTGCTGTGCTGCAAGCCAGGCATCTTCTGGTCAGCAGGATTTGACCATGGCTGCTTTCCACCGGGCCCGTTGTGGTTTGGTGGAGGGCTGGGAGTGTGGGAGAGGGGAAGGAAAAGGAGAAGAGGAGGACTGGCAGAAAGCTTGGGCTATTTTAAGTTGGTGGGAGTTGGGTCATGGGTGAGAGCAAGACTAAGGTGGTTTCTTCAGTCTCTGGGAGGAAATAAGAACAAGGACGTGGTATGGGGGAGCCTAATGTTGTCGGGCTTTTAGCTAAAACAGGCTTCCTGGGTCACAGTGTGAAAGCAGTGATTTCTTGAATTAAACAGAGCTTGCTCCATGCTGAAGTTACAGCAACAGAATGACCTCACACTGCAACTCTACTTCCCCCCCTTCCCCTTGTAGTTGTTGCTTTAATTTCCTACAATATGTTGTTCTTGTTGTTTGGAATCATGGGGAGGAGGGAGAGAGGGGAAACCAACCTGTGTAGAAATTAGCTTTGAGTTATTCCATCTGTGGACTCTTAATTTTGTCATGAAAACAGAGAAGCCTGGCAGGAAGCTAGCTTTTGACTGGCTTCATGTATCCTCTTGTCTGGAGCTGGGTAAGAAAGTGTGGCATTTAGAATGAAAGCAAAAGCTTCATTTCTGGAACACTGAGTGTTTGCCCAATTCTTTGACCATCTGTTTTTGTTGACAACCACCTCTTTCTGTTGTGCCAAAGTTATTTTGGCTTTTAGAATCTGTATCTGTGTGTGTGTGTATGTGTGCACGTGGTGGTGCGGTTGTGTGTGTCTGCCTGTAGATCATTAGGGTGCCGCTTGCTGGGTCAGATCCTGGGAAGTGGAATGCATTAAAGCAGTTATCTGGTGAGGATTGAATTGCCAGGGGAAATGCTGTGACTAGTCCCGGCTTCTCTAAGAGACACTCAAGTGTCATTACCCTGTCTGGAAGCTACAGCTTCCCATAACATTCCTGACGTGGCTTTGGCTGCGTCACAGCTGGTTTGGGATACAGGTGCCTGCCCCACAAACCACTGCTGCTGTGCACAGCAATGTGGGGAGCATCTCGCTGCATGTGGTGGCTCTCCCAAGTTCTTGGTGCTCAAGTGGGGGCCTGTTGGGTGGTATTGCAGAGGTGCTCGGTCACGTTTGCCTCTCTTGGGCTTTTCCAGTCTTATGTTCTTGATGGTGGTTAGAGGATAGTGGTTCGTTCCCTGTATCACTATCGGTGTGTACTGGAGTTGTGCCACAGCAGATGATGTTCATAACTCCATGGTGGAACCACGTAAGAACCTTAATTTGTCCTTGGAATTGAGCGTGCTGCGTGAATGTGTGTGTGTGTGTTTCTGAGCCCATCTTTTCTCTTGGCATTTTCTTCTGCAAGCCATACTGAGAAAGGGAATTTTCTGTGCTGTTTTCCACACTTAGTACTTCCTGCAGTGACTTCTGAACTCCTGCTTGGCATGACAGTAGGCCAGAGAAACATATATAGCCTGTGACAGCAGCAAAATGAGGTTAACAAATATCCTACTGAGGATGCGGTATGACAGCTTCATCCATCCAGCTGAATTTGCATTGTGAGTATGAAATAGCTGCGTGTCATGGGCCACTGCCATTGCACACAGTCATTTATTTAATAACTCGGCACACAGACATTAAAGGGGAGCCATGCAGCACGTCGTTTTGTTGGAAGACAAATAAGGAATTAAGAGGTGGCAGCATTTGGAAAAGTCTGTTTAGCACTATTCCTTCGCCTTAACTTGTTATCACTCAGCCAGGTGACGCCTCGGGTGTGAAGCGGGTGCAGTTTTTGTGAAGGATGGCAGAGGTGGGGACTGTGGTGTGTCACAGGCTGCTTGGCTGTGTGTCTTCTGCCTCTAACACCATCAGCTTATGCCCTTGCTGTGTAAAGGGTTAGATTCAGTTCTGCAGCTTGTGCAGGATGTTTTCTGCTAGGTGAACTGGGTAGGCTAAGCCTGCTTAAAGTCTTGAAGACTACCCATTTCTCCCTAGAGCATCGTTAACTTCACAGAAGCGAATATCTGTGTTTGGTAGTTTTGATTTTCCAGAAGCGCCGAATGCTGCAGTGCCACTGTGAGAATGGATTTTGGGTGATGCAGGGCACCTGGAAATCAGGCAGCTTAGATAGGAGGAATGGGGAATCTAAAGCACCTGAAATGTGTAGTTGCTCCTGGAAATCTGTTCAGAAGCACCGGAGAAAAATGGCTTTGGTCATTAGGCATGCTTGCAGGAACTGCCTTCATCCCATATGTTGCCACATGCAAACTACGTGTCCAGCATTGTTGGGTTTAGTTGACTTGCACAAACATCTCTAGTGAGTGCTAGTGCAGCTGTGAGTGGACAGCTCTGTTAAACCTAAACTGGAGTTCCAAGGCGACCTTGGGCGAATTTGTCGGGGACAGTCTGCCGTGCTGAGGAATGGGAACTGAGGACGTTCTGTTGGTGCACACACAGAGCCTTTTGCTGTGAGCAATGTCATCATGCAGGTTTTTATATACACAGACCAGGTGTGGAACTCTGAAATCCCTTTTGCAGGCACACGAAATAGGTTTTTCACTGCAGGGGGAATGAAGGAGCCTTAATTTTTCTCATTGGTGGGAAGCCCAGTTCTAACAGCTTAGAGAAGATTTTCAGCGCTAAGAGTAAGCCATCAGACTAACTGGAAAGGAACACTGGCAGTTGTCACTCCCCCTTAGCATCAGCTTTGGGAGTGCTTTCCTCGCAACCAGGCCAGCTCTAAACCTTCAGCTCTTATTTGCAGAACTCTGCTCTGTGTGTGAAATGTCTCCTGGGTTGCTTTGCTTAATAGCAGCTAAGAACATGGCCTCATAAGTGAAGTGTTGGAAGAATTCCTGTTTTCAAAGGTCTGTAGGAAGAGATACTTGGGGGGGAACCAAAACACAAAGGGCAAGAGCCACGAAGAAGGGTAGAAAAAAGTCTCAGGAAAGAGGAATGACTGTTGTTTGTGCTCATTTCCACTGACACAATGCAGAAAATACAGGCACTGCTGCAAGTGTAGCACCAGCACCGCTGCGAGTACCGGATGGCTGCCGCAGTTACTACTTCCTCGCCCATTCCTGCAGAAGGAGCTGTGGCAGTAAGCCCGTGGCTTGGTCTTGGCTGGAAACTGGGGTGGTTTGATGGCTGCAGGGCTGTGGCAGCAGCTGGAGCAGAGGCTTGTGGAGAGGGTGAGCTGGTTGGGCCACAAGACCACTTGTCTCCATGCAGGGGTGAGATGCCTGGTTGGGTCAGGCTGTGTTTGGCAGAAGCTGGCGTGTTGCCGAGAAGGCTGGTGTATCGGCTGTGCTGCTGTGATGTGTGTCTGCAGTCAAATGCTCAGCTGCTTAGGGGTGCAAAGGAAAAAAAGGTAAGGAGGATGGGCTGCTTGTGCCCCACTTAGACCTGAAATACTCAGAGATAGAAGGAGCATGTCTGGCAGCTTCTGAAACCAACACTGAGTAATTATTCAAACTGTCTGTTGGCATCAATGGATGCCATCTCATGGATTTCAGTGGCATATCATCCATTACAGCTAGCAGAGAAGGTGTCTGGGAAGGCATGGAACAAACCTGAAGCGTTTGCATTTGGTGGCACGTAGTTCTGCGCTGCTGCTACCTGGAGATGTTTTAGGGTGACTTGGACTTGGGGCCAGTGTGTTTGGCCAGATGGCCCAGTAGCTCAAAAGACACCTAAGGCATCAGAAAGCTACAAGATACTCACCTGGCAAGGAGGAAGTCGGTAATTGAGCTTAAACAAAGAGGAAAACTCCAGGAGGTCTGTGTGCTGGAACAGCAGCTTGCTTATCCTGCATAGCTGGTTTGTGGGTACAGATGCTTTCCAGGGGATTTCTGAGTTGGAGAGCAGCACAGAGGAAGGGTGTGAGGGCTCTGCCTGCTGCCTGGGTGGGGGGCACTCAGCATCGCTATGTGTTCTTTCTGTGCAACCGTTCAGACCTCTTCCCCGCAGTCCTGAATTGTGGCTCGCTGTCAGTGAGCTCCACTCACTGCTGTAAATGAATCCAGAGGCATTGTTCTAATCCTGTCTCAGATGTGGAATCTGCAAGGGGCTGCCTTGCCTGCAGCACTCTGTCCTGATGCTTCAGCTTTCGTGGGGGTTATAAATGCGTTTCCCACAAACTGGCCAGCTGTGGCCTTAGTGGGCAGTGAAGTCTGGCTGCCTTGCTTCTGCCAGTTGGGCTGAGCGGCTTACACAGTGCTGCAGGTTATGTCTTGGACATTAAGTTGTGCTCTGTTGGGATCATTGGAGGAGAGGCATTTCCTTCACGCTGCATCCCTGGTCACAGCACAAAGTGGAATACTTGGACTAGTTTTCAGCATTGACTTGAGTTAGGATTAATCCTGAAGGCTTCGGCATTGTCTTCAGGGTCTTGTTTCTTACCTTTTCTCCCTCATCCTAGGAAAGCTTGCAGGAAAATACAGTGGCTTTGGAAACTTCTTAGCTGCATGCATATGTGATAACCCTAAAGATGGCTACAGGTAATGCTTTTGGTATGGTATTGGCAATGAACCATATGCTTGCCGCTTTACCTCTTCCCTGGGTTTGCCTTCAGAGCAGAGATGTTAGAGCTGAGCTTAGCTGCAGCCGTGGTGTTTTGTGTCTCTCTCCCCTTGTAGGATGGGCTGTTTGCAGTCATGATGCTGTTTTTTGGTGAGGGTTTCATCAAATGTAGTGGGCTGCTTGAGAGGCCTTTGCATGGCTGCTGTGACGCGTCTCATAGTACAGCACCCACTTACTGTGGTCTGTAACCTGGAAGGTTTGGATCCTGAGAGTTGGGCTTTCTCAGTTTCTGTCATACAAACTCCTTCCCATAGACGGAGCAGGTGCAGAAACAGACCTCTTGCCTTGCTGATGTTGACACCTACCATGGTTTTAAAAATGAACAGCAGAAGCTAGTGAAAATACTGAAAATGGAGCAGTTCTGAGATGTGCTGAACAGTCTTGTGTCAGGAGGAGTTACAGTGCAGAGATTTCTCTTTGCAGGAGAAGGGTGTGCTCAAAGTTCTCTTGAGCTTCCTTCCAGATGTAAGTCATGAGATTCATCAGTCTCTTTGGAGCATTCTTTGTCCCAAAGAAATTATTGGAGACTGCTGCTAGCTCTGGCTAGAAAGCTTGTTTTTGTTAGGAGGAATGTCATACTGCTTTGCCTTTGGGGTGTGCTTTGTGCTGTGTCAAAGAGGTGGATTGTTGATCAAGGAAGTCTTGGGGACATGAAATCCAAGCCTCCATTTTTTCCAGATGGAATGGATTTACACCAGCGTGTGAGGATCTTTATGGGTTAGGTGAGAATTTTACATTATTAACTATCTACACCGTACTGTCATCTGCTGTCTGATCTCAGTCATTACTTTTTTCTGTAAGTTTTTGACCAGGTGGAGTAGAGAAGTGATGGCAGATCACACTATGGATTGATCTTGGAACCTGTGGAGCACTGCAGTAATGTGGTGTCCTTAAACATGTGGGCAGCTTGTGGAGTGGGGTGGGAATGTTGGCAGCTTAGAACGTGTCTGGGTGAAAACCAGGCTGCAGTCAGAAGCCTGGGGTGGGTGGAAGGTGGCACTTTGCATTAAGTGAGGAGAATGGAGGCGCAAGGGATTGTGTGGGGATCGGCAGCATCAAAGGGCAGAAGCCTACTTACCTTTTTTGACAGTGTGAGAGAGATGAACAGAGAAGACCCCATTCGCTGTGGCTGTCAGGAATGGGTGCTAATGTGTGACAGCAGAAAGCAGAGGAGTGAAGGAACAGAGGGGAAGCCATGCTAAACTTAAACTTTCAAGTTGTTTGTGAAGCGTCTCAGGTTTGTGTTGGTGAATAGCCTGATCCTTCAGATAGTCTGCCTGCGCTGCAGCGAGGTGGGATGCGGCGTGCTGGGCTGTTCTCTGTAGCTCTTCAAGGGTTACGAAACTTTGAGGAGAATCCCCAGGCTCACAGTGGTTTGATTTAAAAGCAGAGGTCAAAACTGCTGTTGGAAACCTGAGGGGAATGTTTGAGCAAGTGGATAAATGGAAATGCTCTTTTGTCTGCTCCGTTTCACGCCTCTGCGTAGGGCAGACACGTACAGGAGAAATGATGCATCTCTGTGGTGAGCCTGTGCTCCACATCACTCGGCTCCATCTAACTGCAGAGCTGTTGCCACACATGGGTTCTGTGTGCTGCGTGTTTTGCAAACAGCTACACCCACTCACAGACAGGATGAGGCATTAGGGCTTTGATTTCCAGGATGCTGTGCGTGCACAGAGCCTGCAAGCTGTGAAACTGCAGTCATTCCAGATCTGACCCAACTGATTGGGCTGAGCGTTACCATTCAAAAACACCATGGGGGCCTGGGGGAAAGAAGGGGTAGCTGCTCTCCCATTCTGAACGGAGCCTTAATGGTGAAGATCTTATTAAGTTGCAAGGCAAGCTCTGGTAAAAACTGCCGTGCGGGGCTCTGGCTGTGCCATGCTGGGGGTGTGCGTGTAGGTGAAGGCAGGTGTCAACTCTGTGTGGAAAAACTGTAGCTCTCCACCTATGCTGTGTCCTATCAGAATATTTATCTAGGTTCGTTGTGGTTCCCCCCTCCATGTGATGTGTTGTAGGAATAAGTGTGCGTTCCCCATCCTTTCTCCCTCCCTCCCTCTTTCCCTTCCCCACCCCCCCGCAAGCTGGAGGGCCAGAAGGTGGGGTGGTACCTCAGGATAATGGTAGCAGAAGGCGAAGGAGGCTGACAGCTGGCAAGTTCTGCCCCAATATGCTTCTCTGAAAGAGGCAAGGAAAATGCAGAAGATGTGATGCCTGAATGGCTCACTTTGCAGCAAAAGGGAAGATTAAAAGTAAAATTAGTTAACATCTTGCTCATTTCAAACCACCACACGCCAGCTTTTTGCTCCTTCCCCCACTTGCCTTTTCTCTGTGGCTTTTATTTTCTGAGAAGGGTGGGGAAAGGCGGGGAATCTTGGGCCTTCACAGAAATCAGCACTTCAGGAAGACGAAGCTTTCCAGGTAGTCTTCCTGCTAGCTCCGTAAGTCATCTTTACGAGCCCAGGCAGCTGGCGCAGACAGGCAGGCAGCCGCATTGCTCTACTAGAAGCTGTTATTTGCTGTACTAAAACAATATTATGCGTGTTTGAAAGCACCGAGTAGGCAGAGAGAGCTGAAACCCTTCAGTCTGGGAAGGGAGCCTCTTAAGGTAGGGCACAGGTACCCCAAAGGTGACCTGAGACTTCACTGGGATCTGAGTAGGGGAGGTGGGGTGGCTGTCTGCAGCTGCCTGATGGCAGAGCGTGTGGAAGGCTGGGCTCTCTGGAGAGCCGGGCTGTGACAGGCCAGAGAGGCACGGTGGAAGGAGGGATGCCTCAACTAGATGCAAAAGGAAAATTAATTCTCTGTGAGGGTGGTTGGACATTCAGGCAGGGACCTGGATGGTGCTGGGATCTCCGTTCCTGGATGTGGTCAACACTTTAATGAGTAATACTGTATCTAAAAAGGAGCGTGTCTTGTCTTTGCCAGCTACCGCTGCTTTTGACAGCTGGACCAACACATCCCTTATTTGCAGGGAGCTCCAACTGTGCAAGGGACTGGTTATGCCATTACAGCTGGGAGTGGTGCTCTGATTCAGTGCAGGATTTCCTTGTGCCTCTGATCTGGGCAATAGGCTCAGAGTCATTTGAGGGTCCATTTTCTGTTTTGCAGGCAGCTGGTTTTCAAAGAGGTTTTTGTTCCATTCAAGTGCAACTCAGTGGTGTGCGGTGGTGGTTCATTTTATGTGATGCTGTTGGAGCAGAACTTAGGTCCTCAACAAAGCAGGTGCCTGCTTACTGAATGTGGAGGTAGCAGAGGCTAGGTTTTCGCTAGACCCCTTCTAGCAGCAGCCAGGGGTTTGCTCTACCACTTGACTGCCTTGGTTTGGGATGAGAAGCTTGCTGTACCTCTGAGGTAAGACCAGAAAGGTAGATGTTTGGCTCAGAGTGTGGGCAGAGTCTGAAAGCTTTGCTTGCTGCAAAGGGATGGAGAGGAACAGGTGGAGTGATACTGTTAACCCTTGCCATCCCCACTCACAGCAGGGACTAACCAGCCTTGAATGCATAGGGGACACTTGTACAAGCTTCAGTGCAAGCACAGTGAAGGGCTTGTGCAGTTACTGTGTGACTGCTGGTGGAGCTGAAGAGAATTGTTTTGGGTAAATGTACCTGTAAGGATGGTATGGCTCAGGGTTCTGCAAACAGGTTTTGGTAAAGTCTAGTGCACCAGGCGACTCATGGGGAATGTAAAGCAACTCAGCCTTGAAGGCCCAGTCTCTGCAGAGACAACTCATATGGAGCTGTGTAGATAGCTCGGACTTGAGTTGTCATGTAAGCCCAGCCTAAATGGGTAGTGCTGCGTAATTCAACAAACTGAAAGCTGGGTTGAGTCTGGAATTCCTTCAACAGCATGCCTTGAGTGCCAATCAAGCCACTCTTCAGCTGCCTGACAGTAAGACAAAGGCAAGCCAGAGGGGGTCCCCATTTGGCTTTAGTGGGCCCAGACAATAAAAGACATGCAACAGATAGTGTTCCCCCTATCTTAAGCCCTGCTAATGACACACATGGAAGGTGGCATTGTCCATTCCGGCACAGTCCTGCCCACTGTCATGTTGATCAAAGCCATATTATGGCTTTGGATTCAGTGGGGGGTGGAGCAGCTTCAGCTCTGTGAGGAGACCCTTCCCCCTTGCAGGGATGCTGGCTAAGGGAGTGTCCTGAGAGCCCTGACTTGGAGAGATGGGTGAGTGAGTATTTGATAGGCTTTAAGTTTGTACTCTCGGGTGATTGACTAACACACATGTAGTATTGAGTGTGCTTGTGATGGTGTGTCCTGTGAATCTGCTGTGGCTGTAGCACTGAACCTTGTGAATTGCCTGTGGGCAGTCACAGTGAGTACTGGCACTCTGCTGGGGGTTGTAACACTGCATTTCATGATGCTGTGTTGGCTGTAGCACGTTTTGTGAGTCAGTTGTGGTTCTGGTAAGTGCACTCATAACCTGCAATAGTGCATTTTTCCCTTGTATCCATAAAGCCTGCAGTAGTGATGTACTTAATCTGCACGTGGGTTTTAAAATAAACTATTCTTTTTTTTTTTTTTTTTTTTTTTTTTAGACCTTTGCAGTCGAGTGTTTTTCCATCACCGCAACTGCTGGCTGATGGGACAGAAACAGATAGGTGCCAGCACAGGATGCATTTGGAGATTGATCTGTAACAGAGACCCCAGATCCCACACATTGGTGCTTTCCACACAAACCAACTCTACCAGCAGTTGGAGTTGGGGAAAAGCAGCTTCCAGAAGCTGTGTAGGAGGTCACTGCTCACAGCAGAACTACTCATGCTGACTTTGAACTGTCTGGGATGGTTTGCTGTTGCAGGCTGGATGCTGTGCCAGCTGGAATACAGGTCTGATCCTGCTCAGTAATTGTTGCACTGGACCAGAGTACTGTGGGAGAGGCAGGAAGCAGGGAAGTGAATTTGCTGGGTTTTGGACACGTTTCTGTGAGGTGCTCTGCATTCTAGCACGACTTCTGAGTAACAGGGTGATGGAGCTCCTTTACTCAGGCAGTATTTCTGTGCAGCCCGAGGCTGATGCATAGTCCATGCTCATCATGATGATGGCTTTAGGTATTTGTGGGCTCACTGGCAAGAACCCAGGAGCTCTGGTTGTGAAACGTCCGCCAAGAGCACAAGCTGCTTAACTGCTCTGCTCTTCTTGAGTCTCTTCAGTGAGCCGGATGGGGATGACTGATGGCACCGGGGACTATTGGAGATGCCTCTGGTGAGGCTTCCTGTCCTTGTTAATGTGATGGGAACAGAAAGAATCATGTATGTTATTCATGGTTCTGGCTGTCTGCTGCACCAGGACTTTTGGAGTCAGTGCTTCTGTTTCTGGGCAATAGCCCTAGCTGCGCTCCTTTTCTTTTGTGTGGCCAGTTGCTTTTTGAATCCTTTAAAACCTGTGGAGTCTGCAGGGCCTTGCAGAAAGGGCCTTTGCTTGTCCACATGCAGTGAAAAACATGCTTGGGATGTGTCTGGGTTGGTGGTACTGAAACAGGGTCTTGAATGCCGTGCAGGAGTGGTGGGAAGGACTGCGTTCCAATGGCTGTGCCTCCTCTGTCTTAGCTCGTTCTCTCTGGAGGTGTTCAAGTGTTCTGTCACTTGTTGTTAGGGCCTCGTGGCTGTTCTGCTGATGACTCAAATGATGTGTGTGAGGTCACTAACCAGTGTTTCTGCTGCAGTGTCTGCATTGTGACCCAGTAAAATGAAAGGCTTATGTCACAGGAAGGGTGCTCTCTGTGGCAGAGATGGCTTTGGAGTGGCAGACATGCAGCTACACATGTCTCTTTGGTTTCAAATCTGAACTTCCTTCTTGCTCCCCCCTTATCCTCCCCCTGACCCAAGCGTATGGATATATGGAGTGCTGATGCAGTGTGCTTTATTTCATGTATTTGCCCGTGTGCCTCTAATGGGGTGGGAAAAAGTACCTTAATGACGGAAAGTTATTTAGTGCTGCGTGGAGTTAATTGCTTCTAATCACTGCTTACATCCATCTGGTTTTATGGTAGACAACAAACCCCTTCATTGGATTTGCTCGTTAGACATACTGTAAATCACAGAGACGCTCTGGCATCTTGCATATTGTGCTTCCGTTAGCTGGATGGCATTTCCACACAGCTGCGAGCAGAGAATGGCAGCCCCTGGGATGGGGTTAGGCTTGTTGGGGTCTCTGTTCCACCAGACCCCAGGGAATGACGACCCCATTTAAGTGCCCGTAAAAAGAAAAGAAAAAAAGTTGGGTTTCGTTGGAGCAGCGTGTGGGAAAGCATCAGCCTCGTGGTGTGGCTGTGCCAGGGCTCTGCACAGCCGCTGTCAGGACAGGAAGGAGCAGGAAGAGACCTGCTCAGACCTTGGTAAGAGAGCAGGCAAACATGAGCCTGTGCTGCTGTGCTCTGGCTGGAGTGCAGCCTTATGGGACTGTATCAACAGGTGCACAGCCAGCATGAATGGGGGGGTGGATGGGGGTTGTCTTCCTCTGCTCAGCTCTGCCTAGGCCATGGCCCAAGAGCAGGCCAGGTTTTGGGCCCTGCAATACAGCAGAAGGCTTAGATGAACTGGAGTGGGTTCTGCAGAAAGCCACCAAGATATGGGGGTCAGAGCACTTGAGGTGAAAGGAGCTGGGTTTGGTTTGTTCAGCCTGGATGGGGCTCGTGCAAGGGGACCTGACAGCAGCACCCCAGTGTCCTCAACGAGGTCATCAGGAAGGCGAGTACAGCTTTGTAGGGGTTGGGAGACAGGAGGCATCTGAAAGAGCAGCTTCAGTTTGGATGTAAGGAGAAACCTTGTCATGATGAGGCCACTTGGTTAGAGGAGTGAGTTGCCCAGATAAGTTGAGCAGTCTCTGTCGATGGAGATCCAGGTTAAGCCCTGTCTGGATAGTCTCCTGAGTAGCCTGGTCTGATCTCCAAGCTGGCCCTGTCTTGTGCAGGAGGTTGGACTAGTGACCTCTTGCTGCTGTTTCTGATCTGTGTTAACCTGAGATCTTGGGCAAGCTGCTGCTGGAAGCGAAGTACTTGCTGAGACTGACCATGTGCAGTTGCTGGGCCTGTGATGTGTGTAACATTTAACTGGCATCAGACCAGAGATTGGAATACCTTAGAAGGACTTCAGGCAGACCTTGGGCTGAAATGGGTGGGTGAGTGCCCTGGCTACTGCAGGGTGTTTGGAAGGACGTCAGGAAGGTTGAGCTGCATAAAGATTTCCCCAAAATATTGCAGAGGGCAGGATAACCCAGGAGGAAGGTGAGATGTGACTGAAGATGCTGCAGTTAGTGTCGTTTCAGGGGCTGCTTGGTGTGATACAGGAGGAATCCCAGTTACCAAGTCCAGTGTGGCCACAGCACCTGCCAGTCAGTATTAAATCTAGGGCTGCCTTTCCCTAGTAGATGACACCCTCCAGGCTCCTGGAGCAGGCCAGCCTCTGCTCTGTGGTGAGCGTTGTTACAGAGGGGGTGAGCACCACGGCGGCTGCGCCTGTGCTTACCCCAGCCATGGAGCTCCCCCAGCCCCGTGGGGACACACAGCAGGAGCTGCGGCGCTTGGAGCTCTGTAATAAGCGATAGCCACCCAAGATTTATTATGATAAATCATTGCTGTTACACTTGCAATGAGCCATGCTAATCTCTTGGAAGTGTGATCCACTTTGTTCTACGAACACCTCTCCTGGAGGACAGTATTTGCCTTTCTCCTTGCAGATAGACATCAACAGTGCCTTGTTTCCTCCCTCTGCCCCTTCCTCTCCTGTGTCTGCTGCTACATGAGGCTTTCACCAGGACCTGCTGGCTGTGATGAGTGCTGAGAGGAGGTGAAGTGGCAGGAGCTTCTTGCCTGTCAGATGCAGAAATGCTGGCTGGGGTGGCACAGCAATTGCTATTTGCAGACAATTTGACAATACAGCCTTTTGTCCTGGGAGCTTCTCTTTGGGGCACCCCAGCCTTAGGAAAAAGACTAAGATGTAAAAACTCAGTGCAGGTGAGCCTCTCGCTTTAGCCAAAATAGGCCACTCTTGTCAAAGAATTATTTTCTTTGAATGCCTTTATAAGAAAAAAGTGGTGTGTGCAGGAGGTTTTGGCTCTTGGTTTTCAGGACAAACATAAATAATTACCTAGAGGAGCTTCCTTATGCAGATTCAGAGGTGCACTGTCATCCAGCTAGTGTGGCAGCCCTGCCAAGCTCTGTATCTGGTGCAGCATGATGGATAGATGTGGTTTGATGAATGGCGTATGCCCGGGCACCCTATTAGAGTGCATTTGCTTCAGGAAGATTAATTGTTTCAGATCGTGCCAGCATCTTTCAGGACTCAACGTTTTAGGTTTATCTGTCTATCTTCCCTATCAGCTGTAGCATTGTGTGCTCGAGTTGAAGAAGCATAAGGGTAAAGGAGACGGTTGCTTACACACAGGAGGAGGCTGTGACTGCTGCAGCTCCTGTAACCAGGACATGGTGGTTTTCAGCACAGGAGGTGAAGAGGGTTAGTCTTGGATGGAAACTCCTCTGCTATGCTCCTGGTACTGCTCTCTTCCTCTCGAATGCCTGTGCAGGCTCACAGCTTGCTGCTTTCCCAACACTCGCAGCAGGTGGCAGCCTCAAGCATGCAGAACTCGGAGCTTAGTGCTGTACAAGTCTTGAGGCCACCTTTAAAACCATAAGAGTAAGGAGGGACTAAAACCAAAAAGGCCCAAACCGGCTTTTGCTGGTTGAGTTTTTAAATGTTTGGATTGTTTGAAGCTTTTCAGAAGCTGCCACGAGGAGAATGAGCAACCTGTAGGGTTTCTTTAATTATTTTTTTGATGGTGTTGGGAACAGCTTTATCATCCTCTGTTTCCAGAAGTTGATGCACACAGCATCTAGGGCTGTAGATGGCATGAATCTCCCACGTCTCTTATGAGGAGTGAAGAGACTGAAGGCCCTGAGTTCTGCTGGTTCCTTCTAGCAAGACAGCTGTAGATGGAGAATTTTGTTGTGGGCTGGAGTAGGATGGCAGGGTACGCTGGAAATGGTGAAACACGCAGAGCACAAGGGAGCAGTGCCTGATAGGAATCTAGTTTTGTCATGGTTTAGCTGTAGCTGACAGCTCACTTCTCCCCTTCACCCCGGTGGGGTGGAGAAGAATAGGAAGAGAGAGATCTCATAGGTGAAGGTTCTTGTTAAGCTTGTTCAAAGGCTTGTGGCTGCTCAGGGCCCCATTTTAAAGTAGTTGTTCATCTGGGTCACCTGGTAGAGAGGCTTCACCATCAGACTGACTGGGAATGTGCGTTGGCCAGAAACCTGCGGTGCTGAATAAAGCCTGTCTGCTACTCAGTGGAGGCACAGTTGATACTTCTTCTACCACATCCATTGGATCGGCTGTGTTCGTTGTGCCATTTCACTCCTAAAAGCTGGATCTCCTGCTCCAGTCCCTTAATCCTACTTGATTTTATGATAAAACAGGCTTTCAGAAGGACTTGCCTCCTCTTCCCTGAGACTGCTTGTGCAGTGTGTGCTATGGGACGTGCCTGTTGCTGTTTTCCCTCTGTTCCCTGGAGGGTGCTGCCTGATTCCAAGCAGCCTTTGGTGACAGCTGAGTAGTGCCTCTTGAGAATCGCTGTGGCTCTTTCCTTTCAAATATTCTGTGACTTTATTGGGGTCCTGTAGGTGTTTGGGAGTGAAGTTCCAGACCATTGGAGGTGAGAAGCTCTCTAGATCCCTAGATGGGAAGACAATGGGAAGAAGGTGGTAAAACTGGTGTGTCGGGTAAGGACACTTTGCTGGGACAGGAAAGGGAAAGGGATGTACCAGCAGCAGGGCTTGGAGCAGTGTGTACCGAGCAGGTGGCGCACAGTGCAGTTTGCCCAGGGCCCAGACCCTCCCCAAGCAGCGATCCCCTCCCTGGCCAGCTCCCCCCAGTTCATACATGGACCGTGGTGTCATATGGTCTGGGATATCCCTTTGGAGAGTTTGGGACTCCTGTCCTGGCTGTGTCCCCTCCCAGCTGCTTGTGAAAATTCACTCTGTCCCTGTGGAACGGTGCATGAGTGCATCTCCCTCCCTGGGATGCTCTGGCCTGGGAACACTGGGAAGCAGCCCAGGAGCTCAGGGTGCTTTGCAGGGCTGTTCTGAGGCACAGGCATGTGGCGGTGCAGCTTGCTGTTGTGCTGGGGGCTGTGCTCTCTGTGTGTCTGTGGGCAGTTGGTGCCTGCTCTGCCCCTCTAAAGGCAGGGATTTCTAGTGACGGCCAAAGCAGGAAGGTGAAATCATCAAGGAAAATAGAAGGGACTTGAAATGGGAAACGTGTGACCAGATGACCTGTGCTTCAACCCCGACCTTTGGGTGGCACCTTGGCAGCTCTGATTTGAGGGCTGACCTGGGATTGCTTAGGACTGAGAAGCCAGGAATGGCAAATCCAGATCTGATCTCCTCTGTTGTGAAGCTAAGGGGTTGATGAAGCTTGAGGGAACTACAGAGGGGCCAGAGTGGTATGAGTAGGGGCTGAAAGTGGTTTTGGCAGCATCTGTTGAAGAAGCTGACCCTTCACTAGGGGCTGAAGCATGGGCAGGTGGTGGAAGGCCTTGTGGGTTTAGTGATAGACTCCTTGTTCTTGTGGTGCTCTGACTGCATGGTGGCTGGACAGGTGGTCTTTTAAGACAGTGAAATTCCTTGTAGGCTTACAGAAAATAAATCTCTAGATCAGTTAAAAGTGAGGCAGCCTGGGGGAGATGTGCTTGAGAAGGTAAGTGACACAATCGTTAGAGATGCTGGTAATGGTTTCAGAAGAATCGGGGCTTCCAGCCAGACCGTGGAAGCGTGTGCTTGGGTGTGCAGGAGACAGCACTGTTGGGTTGTTCAACAACTGCTCTGGTGGTTCTCTGCTGCTCTGGCTTCTAAGTGTGTGTCTCTCCGTGCTGGTCTAGAAGCACCACAAGGCTGTATGCAGGGAAAAACTTGTTCTTGGAGCATTCTGAGAGTCTTGAGCTGCTGAGCACTTTGGAAAACAAACTGCTGAACCAGTTGCCTGATTGGGAATCTAATTCTGGGGATGGTCCCCAGGTGCTCAGAGTTCATGGCTTGGTAAGTAATCCGGAACAGGGTAGGGAAGGGTGAAAAGTCAGGGTGTCAGAGGCCTGCAGATCACACTGGCTTCTGCATCTCAATTTTTCTGGCCAAGTTCGTTCTCCCAGCCAAAAGCGTTCAATATTAACATCCCTCCCGGGCTGCTGGATTTAGCAAAGCTCTGGACTTCCTTTTTTTTCCTTTCCTGCCCGCCTGTCAGGCAGTCTGGACTTTTGGAGTGAAATCCTCTGCTTCTGTGTGCTGTGCTTCCGAGGGACCGCTGCCCGTGCTGATGCGATGTCCCTGTCCCCTGCTCCTGTGACATGTTTGCAGTTTAATAATTGCGTGTGGATGGCAGACTGGATGCCAAAGCCCTGCGCATCCAGAGTCGTTTGGTGAAGGAGTCCATTATGATCGTGGCTCGCAGTGATAAATTCCCTGTGATGGTGGCAGCTCACAGCAGCCTCCTCTCGTAATGGCATTCTGCTCTTGTTGGCAGGGATCCCTGGACAGGAGATGCTGCCCTGAAATAGCAGAAACAATGAGAACAACAATAGCTAAACAACTCCGGGAGACAAAAAAAAATATGGAGGAATTTGAGCAATTCCTTTTTTTGGATTGCTGTGTTTGAAGGAGCTTGCAAAGGAGGCGCTCACCTGGCATGGTGATGTTCTCAGGGCAAAAAGTAATAGCAATGAACTAACCCAAGAGATGGCATTCCTGTGCATGATGGGCTAAAGGTTTTCAAAGTAGGTGAGAGGGATATACCTGTACTGCTTCTGCAGCTTCAGGAAAGAGCCTTTTCGAAGTTGTTTTTAAGGTGTAATGGCTGAGGTGGTGGTGTGGGGGGACGCTGGTGACACCTGGAATAGGAGCAGCTTGCAAATGATGTACTCTGTCAAAATCCTCTTCCCTCTGGTGTACTGAACTCCCAGGAACTGCACGCTGCAGGATCTGTGCCACGTTAATGCTAATTAAAGCAGCACAAGCCGCTTAGCAGGGACCAAATTGAAGTAGGGTCAAATCTCTGTTTAGGGGTAGAGTTGTTAGGGTACAAAATTGTAATAGTGAGTGGAACTGGTTTGGTACAGTGGCTAAAACAGTGTTAAGCCAAGGTTGGATGTGCCAGTGCTGTTACCAGACACAGCAATGTGTCCTGCAAGGGGTTTGTACATGGGAGAGTTTCCTGGAGAATGGCTGGAGGAGGGGCTTGTGTGTGGACTGAAACATTTGATGGGGACCTTACTTTCCTTTCTCCTTCTCCTTTGTTTCTCATAAGTCTGTCCAGTCATCTCAGAATCTGTGGTAGCAATCTGCTTAACTCGTGTTAACAGGCGTGTGAGCACACAGGGCTCTGCTGCCAGCGACCGGCGGCTTGACTTGTCAGGAAATGGTTAATGCCGATGAACTCCTTAGGTGTCACTCACTTGTAGGGTGTTGTGCTGCCTGCTTCCTAAGTAGTAATTTTAATTGGCTGGTTATCTGTTTGCACTGCCTAAGTGTTGGGGAGCCCTTGATGCAAGCTGGGACCCCAGGCTGCAGAGTGCTGTGATAAAGGACAGCCCTGCCTGCCATGGAGCTCCCAGTGTGGCATGGCTGATGGGATGGCAACAGGAGGTGAGGGCCCACCTGTGCTAGCCATGGAGGAGATAATGGGACTCAGTTACAAGGACTTCAGGGTTCCCTTGCCAGCCGTTTCTGCAGGCTCGTTACCTGGTCCCCATGCACAAGGGCTGAATAATTAATCATTTCATCAGGTACTTTGTGTGTTTTAAGGACTGCTCTGCGCACAGCTGCACAGCAAAGCAGGCACACTTTTTTTGCTAACTAATTTATTAAAAGTGTGGATGTTTCTTTCACTGGGTCATTTGCAAGTCCCTCGCTCCTCTGTCATTTGCCCTTGGCTGCCGTACGGCCATAAAACATTTACTGCGAAGCCATGAAGAATCCATATGTCCGTTTGATCTGTCAGGCCACCAAGAAGCCAGGGCTTGTGGGGTAGCATAAGGATATCTGAAGGTGACACATGCTGTCAGTTGATGAACAGAGATGCAGAAGGGGATTCTGGCAGCCACTACCTTGGCCTTGACAACGTGTGATGGTGACCAGGTGGGGTGTGTTATCTTAATAGTCTGGAGCTCTTGTGAATTATTTGCTGATAGATGTAAACAGCTGTTATTCTTGGTAATGGAAAGCAATTAGAAACATCTGTACTCTTGGCGATGAGTAATGCCTCCCATCTTCACTGCTCCCAAGTGCCAATTGGAAATAACTACATCATCAGGATGGGGCTGGCAATTCTGCGCTGCAGTGTGGGCTGATGATTAGTACTGAGCTGTGAAGAGCAAGAGGTGAAGTGCAGGAGAAGGAGCCTGTACCTGTGCTTGCTTGGCCCTTGTTTCCCCTCACGGGACAAGCAGGAGGAGGTTGCTGTTCTGGTTATGCAGAGAGGAGCAAGGTGCTCAAACCTTTGTCAGTCTGCAGGTAACTTGGTGTTCTGGGGCCTCGAGCTGCTCTGGCTTCTGGAGCCGTCAGTTGGGATGAAGTCACGACACAGGGCTGTACGGAGGTGCTGTCCCACCGTGCAGTGGTGAGGTGACACACATCGCTGATGCCTTCAGCCAACCATGTGTGCTGAGATCTCGGGATGTGCTGGCATGGGATGAGGTCGCTGGTTGGGAGGCACTTGTGCTTCTCCTGGTCTTTCCTCTGCTCAAGGGCTCTGGATCCAGCGGTTGCTGGTAAGGCTTCTGGGAGGAATGCCCGATTCTCAGAAGACCTGGACAACAAACAGTGACTTGTGGTAGTGAAGTTAAATGCACAGAAGCTCTTTTGGCTCTTGGGTGACTGCTGGGGTGTGGTGTGGAAGCAAACTGGGGCTGGAGGCTCTAAGGTTGTCTTTAGTTGCTGTAAATTACAGAAAACACGTTGCGGCTTCATGTGGCTCTTGAATCACGTGTCACACTTGGTGCTAAATGAGTGGTATTTAACAAAACAAATGGTAGGGGTAATTTAATAGGAAATTTTTAGCTTTCTTCTTTTTAATGTGTAATCTTTATTCATGTTTTTTCATTAACTTGGGGAAAAAAATCCCAGAGAGGTCCCTGAATCAGTTTTAACCCTTGAGCTACCCCTTTACTTCCCAACAGTTCCTCCCCACTGTTCTTAACTTGTATCACAGAATCGCAGGGAATGGAAGGGACCTCAAGAGATTGAGTCCAGCCCCCTGCCCAAGCAGGGTCCCTAGGACAGGTCACACAGGTCGGTGTCCAGACGGGGCTGGAATATCTCCAGAGAAGGAGACTCCACACCCCCTGGGCAGCCTGTCCCAGGGCGCCCTCACTGGGAAGAAGTTCTTCCTCAGATTGGAGGAGTTGTTGAAGTTGTGAGCATCCCTCTGCCTCGCAGAACTTGGTTAGCCACAGAGCAGCAGCTCAGATTTTCCAGTAGTATGAATGAAGACCCCCATGACATTATGTTCTCCTTTTAGCTCAAGCTTGCATACAGCATAATGTGTTTTCTTTCCTTGTGTTTCTCTCTGTGACAGGAGTGTATCATTTTAATAGCTGTCACATGGCTTCAAGCCGACAAGTGGTGTGTTTCCTAGCTGTAGTAGCTGTTAGTAACTTGCAGGCTGCTTTCTTGGAATGGGCCAGGTCTGATTAGTTCTCAAATTGTGGTTCAGAAGTTGAGAGGAAGTATTGGTGTGGGTGGTAGCCTCTGAAAGAGGCAGCAGAGGAGAGCAGTAGCGTGTTTCTCCTGTTCTTGCCCTGTTAGGTAGTCCTCACCATCTGTGTGGGTTAATTTTCAGCTGGGTTAGAGGAGCTGGAAGGGGAAGGAGCAATATTGTGGGAAGAGCACAATTTGTCCGAGTTGGAGCAGCTGTCCCCAGTGCTGGGTTTTGATGGGTGCAAAGTCTGCAGCTGGAGGAGGGGCTCTGATGGGCTCCAATTGCTGTTTTCCCTCACAGCTGCCATAAAGGGATTCCTCAAACCTGTTCATTCCTCCAGTGCTGCTTTTCCAGATGGGAATTACAGAGCAAGATTCAGTGAAATCTGCTTCTGTGTTACTTAACGGAAAAGAATTACAGCGACCTTTTCTAATCCCTTCATCCCAGGTTTGATTTACCTGCTAAATTTTGATCAGAAATCTGTGTAGTTTTACAGGATTAGGTATTTTCACGTCCAGTTCTGGTATGAGTGTAGTATCTGAAATGTTCTATGATTATTGTATTTTGAAAGCTGGGATTAACCTGTGGTTCTTGATTAAAAAGATATTGCGCAGAGATTGGGGGGAGTGGAGGAAGTGTTCACGCTCTCGCTTAGCTGTGTCTCCTGTTGCCTGGAAGGAAGCAGAAGCATAGCTGTTCCCAGGCAGTGTGGCAGCAGAGCAGAGAAATTTGGAAATAAGGAAGGCAGACTCTTTTTTTTTTTTTTTTTTTTTTTTTTTTGACTTACAGGTCTGCGTTTTCTTGTGACCTGTCTGAACGGTTGGCAACAACCGGCCTTTGTGTCCTTGAGTGGTGAAGGTGGCAGTGCTGAACTTGTGCCCCTGTTGCCTTGACCTGTGTGGCTCTACTGAGGGGGGAACAGCCTCCCCTGAGCTAGTGAGTCCCACAGCTAGTTGGAGCCCTTTGGAAAGGCCTCAGGGGAATGGGGTTCAGTGATAACACCAAAAAGCCAGTTCTTTCCAAGTTGTTTTTTCTACCTTGGTGCAAAATGACAGGGAAAACAGCTGTTGAACCACAGATAGAGGAAAGATGCCATGTGGGACATGACTGTGTGGCACTGAGGGTGGGAGGCAGGCAGGCACCCTGTATAGCCAGGTGATGGAAGATGTGATTTGGGGCGTGTGTGGATAGGAGTACTGCCTCCAGAAGACAACATGTGATACTGCTGCACAGTACAATAACAGAATAATCTATGTATCTTATTTATATCTATATTTTGTGTGTGTGTGTACATCAGAAAGACTAAACATCTGTGGTGTATGTGGTGGTGTCGTCAACATAGGACAGAAGCGCTTGGGCCACCGTGTGTCTGCATGACATAATCATGGAACACACATAATCTGCTCTGTTCAGAGCTATGGAAAGGTCTTTACTGATCCTGCCTCCGTGCCCCCCTCAAGTGGGGCGAGAACAGACAGTGCACATCTGTGCTGCGGAGGAGTCACGCGGGAACTTCGGTGCGGTGGTTGTGTGGTGGTGATCATGGGGGGTGGGGGGGCTGTAGCTTGCTCTGCCTCAGTCTCCTTTTGTGCAGGAGGAAAGTAGCATACACAAGATCTTGGTAGTGTTGTAGAGTCCAGAGGGCAGGCCTGCCTTCAGGGTTGAGGCACTGCTCAGGACAGCAGTGAGAAAAGCTGCTCTGAGTTGGGCTTAGCTTCTCCAGAAGGGTGCGGTGGGTATTTTCCCATGGCAAACACTGCCCCCTCCCCCCCACCCTCCTCCCCCAAAGCCCATGTTTTGGATAGTGTTGTCAAGCACAGGTACAGCCATCCTCTTGTGGCTGCTGAACCAAGGGCACTAGCACCGAATTGATAAGGTCCTGTTAGATACTTGAGGAGAGAAGGGGAGATCAGGGCACGGGTGTTGTACTGAATTATGTCCTCCTGGCTGCGTTGGAGCATAAAGTGCAAAATAAGACCACAAGTTCCAAACGGCAATTACCAAGCAGTTTGCCTACCCTCTCTTGCTCAGGAAATCAATGTGAGGATTATGTGGTCTCAAGAAAGATTAGCAAAGCTGAGGAATCTCCAGGTTGATAAATAGGAAGATTAGACGGGACCAGTGGGAAAGCTACTTAGTACTCAAGTCTTTGCCCTGAGAGCCAAAAGGAAAGCTTTTAACTAAGCGCATTTGGGCTGCCTGAAATTGCAAGAAAAGATGGCATAAGGAGGGAAGATGACAGCTGGAACCCAGAGGAGCTTTTAGTTGCTTCTACTTGCCATTGATGGGAACTTAACAGGAAATAATACCGGGAAGAGACAATACACCATGGTTCTGGCTGCCTTTGTAATTGAGACTATGCACATACTAAGCCTGCTTGGGGAGGGCTCTGTGGGTTAGAGAGACTAACCAACCCTGCGTGGGTACCACCTTGAACAACTGTGTCACAGCTGTAGCAAGAGAAATGCTCATTGATGCTGTCACAGTCGTTGCTGATGGGATAGGAATACTGTGAGGTGACGCCAAGACTGGGAAGGCTCTGTGCAGCAGGCAGAACAGAGTGCAGTGTAAGCCCAAGTGTGATTTGAGAGGCACGTGAGAAAAGGAGGTGGTTCCTCTTCTACAGCAGGGACCCCAAAAACTGGCTCATGTCACACTGGAAGTCTTTTAAATAAACACACTTATGCTTCTGTGTCTCGTTTGGGTTTGAAATGGTCAGAAAATGTGCCCTTTACACAGATGTGGGTGCATGGGCTGTAGCTGGGAGCTGCTCTGTGCCCCCTGCTGCAGGGTCCCTCTATCAGAGTCTGCCCAGCCAGGCTCATGGCCGCTTTGTCTCTGCTTGCAGTGACAGCTGGGTTGAACAATGCATGGGGGGGGTGAGTCTTGTGGTGCCTGTGACAAACAGGATTTCAGGTCAAATGGGCATGTGTTAGTTTTGGGACAATGCAGGTGAGCAGGTCCCAAGGAGCTAAAACAAATAGTGGTGGTGAGTCAGAGGTGCCAAATGGTGTCTGGGAAGTTGGAGTTTTGGGGGTGTCGGATGGGACTGGCCTCTCTGTTACTTGGGGTGACATGAAAGCAGATGCAGTGGGACATAGGAGAAGGGGTTCCTAGCAGTAAGTAAAGAATGTTCCACGTGATAAATACTGATGAGGACCCCGCTGCACTTGACTTTACGCATGCAGTTAAGTGGTATGAGCACGTAACCTTACAGCAGCATCTCCTCACAGGGCAGCTTCCTGCCCACTGCTGAATTGTACAGCATAAGCAGTTGTTAGTGCTTGTGAGGCGTAACCGCAGCTCCTCGGCTGGTGTTCAGCCGTCTGGGTGGCTTATTCTGGTGGCTTTGAGCCTGCCTGGCTCTTGTGTTCCCCAAATGGCTGGGGTCTCTGGCAGAAGTGGTGCTGGAGAAGAGTTGGGGTTGTTGCAGGCTGCTGTGCACACGTGCTGGAGAGCTTGCACAGAGCTGTGCGGTTCTCAGCAGCTGATGGAGTGAGGACCAACCAGGGACTTGTGTGTCCTGCATCAGGGATGAGATGCTTTGGCGTGCCCGCTGGGCTGCGACCTGCTCACACGAGTGTGCAAACAGAAGGTCTGTTGTTCCTCTCTGAACTCTTTTCTCTCCCTCTGAAGAGTTTTGTGAGGCCAAGGCCAACTTCCCAGCTGCATTGCAAGAGGAGTTCAGGTGACCTGGAGAAGTCCCTATTTTCTGCTCCAGCAACCTGCGTGCCGTCTGTCCCCAGGGCACGCTCCCAGGCTGTGTGCCAGTGTGTGTAGCCTTGCTGAAGGATGTGCTGGATCTCGTTGGCTCTGGGATGTCACTAGGGATGGATTTCAGGTCTGCTCACAGCTGACAAATGGTGCGATGGGCCGATGAGAAGTGTATGCAGTCACTGGGGTTTCTCTGCTCTGTCTTCTCTTAGCTTGGTAAGAAGTTTAGAAGTCATTGGAAGCAACAGGGAGGCTGTAAAATACTACGTGGAATGAATAGAAAGTTGATGTTTGCCCGCTGCTGTGTACTTCTCGCTTCTGTCCTCCAGATGAGAGAACAATAGTTGATTTGGAAGAAAGTCTTATTTCTCAGTCTGAATTTCACTGCTGGCTTTGCAGTGATCCACAAGCACCAGGATGTAGCAAGGTGATAAAATTCATGTCTTGTAGGTCTCATGTTCTGCATACTCATGCTGCCACCAAGTAATAATACAGCAGAGATGTGAGAACATTGTGCTGAATAATATGGCAATCCTGTATCTTCTTGCTCCTGATGAGCAGGCAGAAATTAAAAAGCGGGGGAACCATTCCAGAATGGGCAGTGGCAGAATGACAGAGGATGAGTAGTAAGTGTGAACACGTTTGATACAGGATGGGTGTAGGTGGCTGCTCTTAGACAGGACTTGCTTATGGCAGCTGTCCCATACAGAAAAAGGTGTAGTTGCCCTAGTTTTATTTAAAGAAAAATAACAAGCTGGGTACAATGAGCTTGAAGGAGAAGTGGCAAAAATACTAATAAGAATTTTTATCTTGAATTTCAGTGTGTCTGCCTTGTAGTCTTACTAAGCTTTACCTTCTCTTGGTGGTGTTTGGGTTGGTTTGTTCAGATTTCCCTAGTTAGGTGTGACTGAAGGAAAAACCAGACCTGGGCCCTGTAAAGGGAACTTCTGATCATTTCCAGTGTTAGTAAGTACCTGGAACCACGTTAAAGCATGGCTTCCATACCGGCTGCTTCATTTGCTGTTCTTCTGTCCGTACCGCTCCAAGAGAGAAGTAACTTGTCCAGCTGTCAGAAAAGCCTGGCTGGCTTCTCAGATTTGCGGTAGTCTCTGCCTAGAATTTGGCAGGGGAGCATTGCTGTTACTTGGTCCAATGCTTGTCACCTTTCCTTTGCGCTGCAGCCCTCTTCAGTCTGTTCTCTCTCCTGTGGTCTTTGCAGCCTTCTCTAGCTCTGACTAATCCAAAGATTTGGTATTATCTGCATAGGTCATCACCTCATTTCTCAGTCTCTCTTCTAAATCATGACTAATGACTGTAAATAACTCTGGTTTTAGTGTCTTGGGGCACCTCCTTGTTAATCTTCAGCCATTATATTAATTGACCATTTGATCCTAATCTCTTCCCTGCCCCCTCCCTTCATCCCTCTGTCTAACTTGCAGCCAAAATGTCTGTCTGTGTGCAACTGCTTAATTCTCTTGGCAAGTCTGACAGGGCACTTAGAGGCTTTTTGGAAGTCCAGAATCAGATGTGACCACGTTTGTCTTTATCTTTTGTTTTGATGAAATGCCATTACTGGGCATGATTTCCCATGCTCACTGGTGATGGACTGCACCCTTGTGACTGCTGCCACGGTCGTGCTCGCTCCTTAGTGACTTGCTGGCCCTCCTGGAGTGGAGGGTTGAGGTGGGCAAAGAACTTCAGGAGGGATATATGTGGCAGGGGAGGAGGAACTGGGAAAGGGAACCGAGCCCTTACTTCAGCTTGCGTGAGATGTATTTCTGTCAGTGTGTCACATCTGAAACAAAAGCAGAGTGGCCAGTGATGTACAGCTTTCCCGATGGGTAAAATCAAGAAATTGACACTTGGAGATGGTGTCCAAGTAGATCAGGTTGTTTTGTTGTTTGCTCTCACCATTTCGGTATCGGGCAGGCTTTAAAGAACAGCTTTGCCCATTCTCCCTGTTTTACAGCAGCTGTATATTTGGGAAATGGAATGATAAGTTTGGCTCCTCTTTCTTCTCTCCCTCAGCACCAATATAATAGGCCATGTTTTAAAGGCTGGGATTGCAGGATATCTGCATAAGTAACTATAAATCTTTTGGGCATTTCAATTTTCCCCCTGGAAATCTTGTTTTGATGCTCAAGTGCGATGGACTCTGGGAGCTGCTTGGGTTATTGCTGCCCTTATGAAAGCAGCTGTTCTGTCAATGCTGTGGATTCCCTTACTTAGTGGGAAGGGAGAGGAGCGCGGGCGGCTGGGGGGATTGCCTGGCTGCTCCAATCCATTGCTTATTCAGCTGAGTATTACTGATGAAATAAATCAATTCCAGGGCAGTTCCTCGTTGCAGTGCTGTGCTGCTCAGGGCTTCTGGTTACATAAATGCCTGCTTGCTGCTATACAGACCCTGTGTGAGACAACTTGAGAAGACCAGCACGCTTTCCTTCCCTAAGGCACAGCAACTGGTCTGTTGCAGGTTCATCTCGCTCGCATTGCATTCCAGGTTCCCACTTCTGTTCCTGGAGGAGCAGGTCATGGGAGCAGTGGAAACAAGCTCTGCTGAGCAAGCAGCGGGGCTGACAAACCATTTGTAGTGAATTAAGGCAGAGACAAACTGCTCTGTGGGGGGACAGTTCCACTGTTGTCACAGTTGTATGTGGGGAGCACTCAAACAAGGTCATGGATGGGAGTCCCCGAGTGTCTGGGGAAGGATCTGACCTGGGTGTTAGAGGCCAGCGCAGGCAGTGTGAGTGACAAGTGTCTCTTGTATGACTTGAAACGGGACCCATCCCCTGTGTTGTCTCTTGGACTGCCCTTTACGTGTCCTGCTTACGAAGGCCATTGGTTGCTTTGGCAGAAATAGCCCCTGTCTGGTGCCCGATACTGTGATGTGGGCCTGGAGTTCAAGCTGAACCTGCCTCTTCGCATTGCTGTGTGTGGTGGGGTTTGGAGGCAGCTGAGTGCGTGGGGATCGTTGCTGGCAGTGGAGGGCCTTCTGCTCGGCCTCAGGGAACAGGTACTTCTCCTTACAGAAACAAAGGCTTGAGGTGCTTGAATCTCTGCGCTCCTCCTCCCAAACAGTCCAGCAGCACAAGTGCCAGATGCTCAGCCCATCTCATGGTTGGGGCTGCGCTGCCCATGGAGATCAGGACCCACATTTAGGGGACCCTGTATTTTAGACCACAGATGGAAGGTTCTCTGTCATTGCCTGGTGGCAGTTGGTTTCTAATCAGTGGGCTGGGCCGGGGTTGATCCCAAAGATGGGACTGGTCCAAGTGTGCTTCCTTGGCACCGCTGCCTCCTGGTGAGCAGCTGGGCGTTCGAGGGTGGTTCTCAGGGCTGAAACGTTGTGCTAACTCTGTCTCTTCCACTCCTGGGTCACTGTTGAGATTTTTTGGTGGGGAAATGATAGATAGATGTGAAGATGGGAGACAGATGGATAGACAAAAAGACAGGATCAGATAGTAGATGAGTTACAGTTGAGCCTTAATGCATGTGCTGTCTTAATGCTGCAATATTAGCACAGCATCAGAGTCCCTCTACATCTGCCCCCCTTCCTCCAACTGTACTGATTTATATGAAAATTAAGATTACAAATTAAAACCAGGCTATCCTGGAGTTTTCCAGTTCATCAGCCATCCAATAAAAATGATGTCGAGCCTGTATGCATAATTCCCAGAAGATTACTTTGTCCTTACAGCTAAGCTCTGTCCCTGATATAAAAGATCTCTATCTAGTTTTATTGAAATAAAGAACTAACATCATAATCCCAATATTGAGGTATAATCTTCATTATCTCCTGACCCTCTTGAGATTTTTTTCTGACCACCCCCATTCTATTCTGCTTCAGATTTATTTCATTTATAATCCCTATGTGTTTACCTTTATTCAGATAGGATTATAAACCAAATAAATAAAAAGACCTTCCCCCTCCCTCACATACAACAAATAACCTTCAGTAATCACTCCCTAATGTGTTAGGCTGAGCTCCTGGGTGCACTGGGCTCAATTCTGGCTCGCTCTGCAGATGCTGTTACACCGGAGCAGCGCTGCCCCGGAGCCCCTGATGTGGGAGCGTGTTCCTGAACGGTGCTGCAATTGCCCTCCTTGGCATCTGCTCACACTTCTGCCCTGGGGTAAAGGTGGCTCTGCCAAGTGTTCCTCTGCTCAACTGATCTCCACACGCTCGCAGGGTGGGTGTTTAGAGGAAGGGGCCAGGCTCTGCTTAGCTGTGCCCAGTGACAGGCAGCAGGCACAAGCAACACCACCTCGAGTTCCATCTCCACGTGAGAGGGAACTTCTGTGCTGGGAGGGCGGCAGAGCCCTGGGCCAGGCTGCCAGAGAGGGTGGGGAGTCTCCATCTCCAGAGGCATTTGAACCCCGTGATCCTGGGTGCTGCCCTGTGCAGCGTGCTCGAGGGAACCTTGCTCTGGGAGGGTGGGACTGGGTGATCTCCAGAGGGCCCTGCCAATGCCTGTGAGTCTGTGAGTGTTTCCAGCTTCACCCCTGTGCTGAGCGCAGCCCAAAGATTTAGAGCAGCTGATGTGGTTTTGATGACTTGGCCAAAATCTCTGTTTGGGGGGAAGGTGATGAGTGGCTTCTCTGGACAGGACCTTACTGGCTGCAGGCTCTGCCTTGGGCTGTCAGCCCCCTGAATGTCAGTGAGGTCAGAGTTGTTTCTCAAGGGGAGGTGGCAAAGGAGAGACCCCCTCACCTCCCTCCTTGGGTGGGTCAGGACAGGGGGGCTGCTGTTGTGTGGTGTCATAGTCAAGTGTCTCTGGTTAGTTGGAGTGGTAACACAATCCACCTGTGCAGGGAAGGAAGGTGGCTTTTGAGGCTGAACTCAGGAGTGCTGAGAGAGTCTCAAGGAAACCTCTTTCCTCTTTGTCATCGCTGCAGCGTGTGCTTGGTGTGGGGGAACCTCCGGAATGGGAAGTGCAGGTGGGAAGAGTGTGATTTGGTGGTGGGATTCCTGTATTTATTTTGTCAGTTCTTTCTGATTTTTGAGAGAATAGAGTGGCTCTGAGTTTGCCAAACTGCTTCATAGTAACAGTTTGTGAAGCCTCAGTGTGGCTTGTGCTGAGTTGCCTGGGTGTTTCAGCAGAGATTTTTCAGGAACATGCAAGGGAATTGGGCGTGCAAGCGTGCTTAAGTAGACAAGCACTGTAGGCATCCTTCATGGCTCAGGAGGAGCAGAGCTGCTCCTCAGATGGTCTGCAGAGCTCCGACTAACCAAGGCCTAAACACAGTGATCATTCTTAGTGTGTGTTTTGCACAGGGAGTGTGCAGGAGGTCCTGGGTGGGTAGAGTGGTGACCAAGTGCCTGCTCATGTCATGGGTGCTGGGATTGGGACTGTACAGGGATGCACGATGTGTGGGTTCATGGCTTGGAGTTCTCGGAGGCATCGTGGTGGCACTTCTTGAGGTGCTTGAAGAGAGGTCATCAGGCCAGGGCTAAAGCTAGCAACACTGCAAGTGCAGTTTAATATGGGGAAATGAGGTGCAGTTAGTTCCTGGCTGTGCCAGTGGTTCCCTGGGGGCCTTGGTGTCTTGCTGAATCTTCTCAGTTTGTATGAGATGGAGTGGGAAATAGTCGTGCTCAGTGAGCGGAGCGTGGGCACTCTGAGGGGAGATTGTAGTGAAGCAGGCATATGTGACACAAGAACAGAGAATTTTAGTTTGCTGCAGAGAGATCACGTTGTGTGGCTAAAATTACTCTGATTCTTGTCCTGGAGTACAGTAAGTGTGTACTTAAGAAGAAATCACCCAGGTAAGCTGAGGTTATTCCTTCTGCGTCTCCTTCTGCTAAGCTGATAACACAGAGACATATTGATGAGGGCTCAAGGAAAACATGAAATATTTCATCAGTAAGATTATACCACACAGAGACAGATGTTGGGAAGCTGTAACATTTAAAAATAAAGAGATAAACACATGCTTGCAGGAAGGATGGAAAGATTAATTTTTTTACTTTTTTTGCTGCCTGGGCTGAGCTGGGGGAGGGAAGGGAGAGCGGGAAGGGGCTATGGTAGGAGGCAGAAGGAGGAGTTGTTGCTACCTGGAGGCAGACTGAGGGGGTAAATCCTGCTGCCATAGGATGAGCAGCTTGGTGGGAGTGAAGGGGCAAAACTACCTTAGTTGGTGTTTTAACCTGTGTCTGTGCTTGGATGTACCGACTGTGCCACTGCTCCGGGCAGGCTGCATTCTGTTCTCTTAACTTGTGAACTCAAGTGGAGTCTACAGTGGGGCAGCTTCGTGTAGGGGGCCTGGTGGGTGGCTACCCAGTCACCCCACACGAAAGGGGGTCTTGCTCCATGGGTGTTGTCAGGGGGGAAGGAAGAGTCAGTCAGTCAGTTTGGCGCCTCTTGGGGTGAGCAGAGAAAGCTTCTTGGGCATGGATGCAGCGGCGTAGGGTAGGAGAGGCAGCCAGTATGCACCAGTGTGGGAGTGGGATGTGCTCTGGAGTCTGCCAGGAAAAAAAGTGCTTCACTGAAACGCTTGCAGTGGTCTGAGTTATCTTGGCTCTGGGTCCAGCAGCTCCCGCAGTGGCCTCAGCAGGTGGAACTGCTCGGTGGGGAATGCACTTGTAACTGTTTGAATGCAGAGGGGATGGGAGCAAATCTCTGCCATGGAACGCTGGGGATGGGACTTCCCAGCGGAAGATGGGCCTTGAAAATGGAGCTCTGTGTGCTGCAGTCCTTCTTGGTCCTGTCCAAGTTGGCGTCTCCTATCTGTTCATGTTCATCTATGGACGCCCCTTCTTTATCACACTGGATGGTTTTATCACCTTCCTTACGTACTGGTGTAGCCTCTATTTTCTTCTTTATCCCCCACCTCTAGCTTTTCTTGAGTCTATCTCTCTTTTTTTTTTTTAATGCTCCATAGGACACTTAGCCTCACGGATTCATTAGTACCTCCTTACACTGCCACGGTATTTGATGTGATTTGTTACAGGGCAGACCCTCTCAAGGAATTATCTCTGTCTTTTTTTTCTTGCTTGTTTCATCTTGCTGCTCAGCTACACTACCCCAAGGTGTCCTTGGGCAGCCTTGCTGGGAAGCTGTGGCTGGCTTCCCTCACCCGGGAGGGCCTGCACCAAGGGGCAGCTGACCCCCAGACACAACCGGGCTCAGGATTTCGTGGGGGTGTCTTGAGAGGTACACGCAGTTCTGGGGTCAGAAGGCAGCAGTTACTTGTCTCCTCTTGGCTGTGGTGGAAGGATCAGCATGGGGCTGTGAAATGAGACATGCCTTCCTCTCTTCAGGCTGGGTTCTCTGGGAAGTGGATGAGTAGTCTGTAGTGGTGGATGTAAGGCTCAGCAAAGCGATGGTGAAGTCATTCCATCAGAGGTGGGGATGTGCTGCTGTTGGTTCCAATGGCCATTCAGTTTGCAGAGCTGAGTGTGGTGAGTTTACTGTGCCTCTTGGCCAAGTACAGAGAGTTTGAGTGACTCACCACCAAGGAGGGTTGCTTTAACTTCCTTGCTTTGATAGTATGATGGATGAGGGTGCCAGAGTTGTTCTGAACGCTGTGTGACCTCTCAGGCTCCCTAAAGGTGATATACATCATGTGTAAATGTTGCCATCTGCAGAATGCTTCTTTGTGACGAATTTCCAACTCTGCCTTAAGTGGGAAGCTGGAGTGACAAAGCGATGGTGTCACTCTGCAACTGGCCCTTGAAAGATGGTCCCTTCCCTTCAGTAACCATCTGTACATCCCTGCGAGCACGATAGGCTGTTTGTTGTGTTAGGCTGAAGCAGAGAAAGCAGTGTTTGTGTTTCTTGTGTGGAGTTGAAAAGCCTGGTGTAAAGTGGCTCCCCTTTGGCCAGGAAAGAGGGTAAGGTGTGAGCTGGAACACAGATGCATTACTGGCGCACTGGTGGAAGCTTTGTGAAACAGTGTTAAAAAGATTAGGTGATACACATCTCCTTCCTCTTCAGCATGAGAATCAGCCTTATGCTGGCCTGTGATTAATCAATTTACATAGCAGGTGGAAATAGCAAATTACATACTTGGTTATGAGCAGGAGAGGCTTAAAGGGATAGAAACATCAAAAGTAGACATTAGAAAGCAGGAGTTCTGCAGTCATGTAAGGCCAGCAGCCAGGTGCTGATAGGAGGGGGTGTAAAAGCAGCAGTTGAGGATAGATTCTCACCTCAGTGCGATCCTAGGACTTGATAGGAACTGTGGCTCGGACAGTTCCTTGTTCCTGCTTACCCCTTGTTCCTGCCCCTTCCTACTTGAGGCTCCATGAGAGCACAGAGGTGTTTGGGGGTAAGTCAGGTTGCTCTGAACTGGGCTGAGGTTTCCTTGTGCCAAAGGAGTTTTCACTGACCTGAGTTGGGGGTGTTTGGGGCATGACAAAAGGCAGAGGATATGGTGGGTGTAGTAGGAACAAGGAGAGGTTGCTGGTCTGAAAGTGAAGACCTGAAAAGTGTGGGAGGCTTGAGTTACCCTTCTGAGTTTTGCTGTGGGCTTGATGTGTCAGGCACATGGCCCCTTCTGTGCCTCCACAACGTGTGGATCACTTGAGTGCTTAGGAATGCTTTGGCTTTGACGCTGATTCTTCAAAAAGATTTGGTCAGGTAGGGCTGATAATGTGTGAGCCAGCGCTTCCCATCCCGGGGAGGGGTCTGGAGCACAACCCACCCTGTGACAGCCTTGCTGGAAAACACGTGTCCACAGGTGCCCGGTAATCGGGCTCCCGGCGCTTTCTGTAATGGGCAGCCCTCAGTGCTAGTGCTTACTCATCAGGGCTGAAAAAGCAGCCAGAGGGAAGGTGCTGACACTTGCAGCTGGCACGGCTGGTTCTGTGTGGCCGGTGCACACCTCTTGTCCCACTCCCTTTGTGCCGGCAAACAGCAAAGCTACTGCTGGCTTTGGTGTGAATGCTGTAAGGGCTGGGACCGTGCTGAAGTGGAGACGTGCTGCCCGAGGGGTTTCTTAGTGGCTTTCCTTGTAAGGGCAGAGGAGTGTTGGGTGAGGCACAGTAAAGGAGGCAAACTGGGCGTGAGGGAAGAGGGCCTGGGTACCGCTGGGGTGCAGGGTGCTGTGGTGAAGGACCATGCCTGTTCTGGAAGGACTGGCTTGGTTAGACCTGTGTGATGGTGTCTGCTTGGGACTGTGTCAGGGAGATGAGCTGTTGAAGTGCAGATGGAATGGACACACCAACAAAGGTTTATCAACTGGCCATGGATAAACTCACTGGAAATCAGAGGATACAGCCTCTGATGTGAGGAGGTACCAAATCTTGAAGCCATCTGCCAGAAGGAGACATGAGGATGAGAAGTGTGACTAGTACTAAATTAATTGAAGAGATTGCATGCTGGGTTTGCACGGTTCAGTTGGGCCTCTGATAGCCTTGGGTGTGATGGAGGAGGCTTCTTTATGCACTCTGAGTGTTAAGTTGCCCAAGAAGTTTGTTCTTGTAGGCTCGCTTTTCAGACAGGATGGCCAGTAATGCTCTGTCCAGAGGATCTCTTCAGGGGGGAAGCAAGACTGGACAGTTGTTCCTGGTGCTGTAAGTACAGGCTCACCAGTGAGTGTTCCCAAAGCATGTGTGCCCATCCCCCAACAGTGCTCAAATAATGGCAGTTGTGTTTGAAGTGATAGTTACTGGCATATCTAGGGTAAGGCTATAGTTGGAACTTACCCAGGTTGTCAGCTGATAACTTAGTTGTGTATTTCATTGCATTGCTTGCCGTATAATTAGTTGTCTGGTGAAATTAAGAGCAGTCTATTTTGGTGAGTGCTCACATGAACATGTTACAAGGTGGTGTTCGAAGCAGGACTGGAGAGCCAGGGAGGTGTGAGCCAGCTCGGGCAGTGCCACTGGCTGAGCAGCCCAGCCCGGTGCCCGTGCTGCCGGGTGTGTCACCCTTGGCTCCCCCGCCAGCTCCCACTCTCCGGATGGGCTGTTGTTGGGTGTGATAACTGCATCCTTCAGCTGAACCATTAGCTGAATATTTTGACACCTCCCTCACCAGGAAAGCTATTTTCATCATGAAGATGACCTCCTGAGCTCAGAATACCCAGTAGCTCAGTCTGTGTTTGATGTGGCAAAATGTGCTAGTCTCCTTCCTTGTTGTTGTTCCTATCTTCCTCCTCCCACTGCCTTGGTTTTACCCCTCACCAAGCAAATCTGGATGATTGCCTTCCAACAGAAGAGCTGCTGGCTGTGACCCTGCATCCCTCCCCTGACTGATGTCTGTTTGGGCTGAAGTGTTCTAACAGCCCTTCCGAAGTGGCTGACCAGGCAGTTTATTTGCTGTGTCTTGGTTTTCCCAGCTGCAGTGTGGGCTGATTGCTTCAGTGATGCTCTCCTCTGAATGGACAGGAAAACAGCTACAGACCATGCCAGTAGTGTTAGTGGTAACAAATCGCAGGGATGTGCAGGTACCTGTGAGTGAGTGATTGGCTTCTTGCTTGGAATGTCTGCAAGAATTCAAGGAGTGTTCTTCTCTTTGCTGTAACATCATTAGAGAAATAGAAACACGTGGCTTGAAGGATTTAAAAATCTTTAGTAACTCCTAACGAAGGGATGGCTATTTTAAACACTAATGCTTCATTAAAGATTTCATTTAAGCTGGTTGTGGGCTGAGTTACCGCAGGTTGTGCTGTAATGAATGGAGGTTTGGCTTCTTCAGGCTCCAGAACTGACCTTTTAAATTGGGAGGGAGTAGATGAGAAGGATGGACCCCCTGCAGGGGGACCTCATTGCAGCCTTCCAGTACATGAAGGGAGCTTATAAACAGGAGGGGATTCAACTTTTTAAAAGGCTAGACAATGACAGGATGAGGAGGAATGGATTAAAACTAAAGGAAGGAAGGTTTAGATTAGATCTTAGGGGGAAGTTTTTTTACAGAAAGAGTGGTGAGGTGCTGGAACAGGCTGCCCAGAGAGGTAGTGGATGCCCCGTCCCTGGGGGTGTTCAAGGCCAGGTTGGATGGGGCCCTGGGCAACCTAGTGTAGATCCAGGCCTGAGGTTGGTGGCCCTGCCTGTGGCAGGGGGGTTGGAGTTCTGTGATCCTTGGGGTCCCTTCCAACTCATACCATTCTATGATTCTATGATGGAGTCTGAACCCTTCAGATGCTGACTTGAGGCTAAATGGAGGAAAGGTCTGGGTCCAGGTTTGGGGTGAGAGGTGCTGTGAATGGCAGGGAGTGCTGTGAGTAGGGCTGTGGGACCCTGGGGGTGGTGCTGCCTTGTAAGGCTCAGTGCTGGAGAGGCAGGCAAAGGAGGCGTGAGGGTGGTTCCTTCTTCTGGGGCTTAGTGATGACAAAATGGACCCTCAGGTGAAGGAGTTCTGGGGAACGAGCAGCAGCTCCAGAGCCTGGCTTTTCCTTCAGTGCTGCTGTTGTGGAATCAGTGTGTCCTGAGAGCTCCGGCTTTGGTACGGTATGGAAGAGCTGTGAGTTAGGCGTGCGTCTCTGCTCTGTCCAACACCACACCGCCTGCGATAGATAGTGGCTGCTGCTCTGGCCCAGGCACTGCCTGTGGGTGTTGGAGTCAGTGCCTGGTGACAGTCAGAGCTGTCCAACCTGTCACAGTTCAATTTTTAACTTTTTTTTTCTGGAGTGTAGCTCCTTGAGGGAAAGTTTTTTTTGTAGTTGTCACAGCATCTTGAGACTGCTTTCCCTGGAAGTCGTTACGCAGAGCAGTTCAGCCTCAAATGCAGGTGAGGTGTCTCACTTGGGAAAGCAGTTCTGTACTCGTGTTAAGTGGCAGTGTGCTATCTGAACGATGCCATTTTGAATATTGGCCATCCGCAGCTCTTTGGCGGGTTATGCTGTGTGGGCTCCAGAGCTGTCTGTCACCCTCAGCAAGGCAACCTGAATGGGAAATGCCAAAGGCCCAGCAGTGGGAGAAAGATGAGCGCTGGTCCCAGCTCTCCTGCCTCGCTTGGCGAACAGAGCAGAACTGCCGCTCCTCCTTGAGGTGAGGCATGGCTGTGCTGCCTGGAGACTGCTTAGGAGCATTTGCTGTAAGGAGAGGGGTAAGGACACAGGGAAGGGCCTTGCCCAGGCAGAGGGCCTTTGGCCACTCCTGAGGGCATGGAGTGATAGGATGAGGGGTGATGGTTTAAACTGGAAAAGGGGAGATTCAGGTTGGGTATTAGGAAGAAGTTCTTCTCTCTGAGGGTGGTGGGTCACTGGCCCAGGGTGCCTAGAGAGGTGGTGGAAGCCCCATCCCTGGAGACATTCAAGGCCAGGCTGGAGGGGGCTCTGAGTTACCTACTCTAGTGAAGATGTCCCTGTTCACTGCAGGGTGGGACTGGGTGGCCTTGGAAGGTCCCTTCCCCCCTAACGCATTCTGTGATTTAATGAAAGTAAGTCTCCCTGCTGTGGCAGAGAAACAAGAGCAGAACACATAATGCTGGTGGGTGGCTAAAGCTTAGTAGCTGTAGTGGCACCAACCTTTGAGTAAGCAATACGGGGCAGCCAGCAGCGCTACCGGCCATGGGCCTCTCTATGAGAAAGTCTGGCACTGTCTGCTCTGAGTTGTGGGGTTTTCCTACAGAAATCAGCACAGAAATGGGGCAGGTATTGCAGAGAGCCTAGGGACACATGATAAAAGGAACAGGTGATGCTGGGGACTGTTTTTGCAGCTAGCTGAGAGACTTCAGTTGTGCTGTGGCTGTATTCCAAAAGCATATGTCTCAGAAACCTGCCCCCCAATTCTAGCGGGTTTTGTACATTTGGCTTTAGGAGAGCCCAGGAAATACTGAGAGAGGTGCCTTCAAAACAAAAACCCACCCCAAATACAGTTTGTCCTGTTGCAAATGGATCTCTGTTGGCACAGCATGCAGGCGTGAAGGGCAGCAATTCGCCTGCAGATGCATTGGGCAGCACGGGGGTTAGATGCCATTGTGAAGCCATGAGGATCCAGGACCTGCCTGCACTGGGTCTCTTGGGAATATTCCATGTATTTCCCACCAGGACCGGCAAGCTGGGGATGCTGCTGCCTAGGCTTCTAACGGAGATTCCCTGGAGAAAGGGAACCGGCTGTAATCCGCGTGGGCAGGAACGTGGTTTGAGGTGTGCTTGGCCTGCACATGTGCAGGAGGGGCTGGCTGCAGAGCATGCAGACCTTGGGAGAGTTCTGGGGGATACTGTTTTAACCTGGCTGGGAAGCCAGAGCCGGGGAGCCTGGGCTGAAGCAGAGTTCTGCAAATGGAAACGTGCCGGAAGAGGGCTGGCTCCCAGCGCTTCATTACTATGAACGCCTGAATAATGTTCCTACTTTGTCATTGCTCACTTTTATGGGGGGGCTGGCTTAGGATGCAGTATATTATGCAATGGTTTTGTCATGTATCAGTGATGATATTAACAGTCTAATGCTAAACAGGTTCTGAGGAAATGAGGAGGAAAAAAAAATGACTTACTATATTTACCCTGAAACAAGATTCAATCTGCCACTGTATTTAATGCTATATTTTTCATTATCTCACAAGCATATGTTGGAACCGCTACAGATGATGAAGTTAGCTGCTGGGCAGAGCTATCATCAGCGCTTTCCATCTTTATTTTAATAAGAGGAACGAGCAAATTGTTTGTGACCTTTGTCAAGGGCTTCCTGGAAGACAAGAATCCTAGCTGCAACAGAATCGCTAGCCTGGAGCCCTACTGAATATTCAAAGCTTTAGCCCTGAATAAAATGTGCTGTAACAAAGCCATTGTGTCTGATGGAGCCTCGGCTACTACAAAAGAACAGGGATCTAACAGCAAAAGTTAAACCTTTCCTTTCTTCCTCACACTTGTGGAACAACGCTGGCAATGTGCCGTATCTTTCAACTGCTCTGAAAATGTACGTTTGGGGCAGGAAGCTTAAAACTGCGATTCCTTGGCAGCTGGCTGAGCATGCCTGTGCTGCTGTGGGGGAAAAAAGTGGGCTTTGGGTTTTTTAGGAAATAAAAAGCTGACGTGTGCTCTTCATATGTGTCACACAAGGGGCATGTGCCCCATGGCTGGCAGCGTTGGGCTGGGGAGATGCTGTTTTTAGGTACCTCAGACAGAGAGGCCTCTCTGAAGCTCAGTTCATGGTACGGTGTGAAGCAGGGCAGGATGCTGGGGAATGAACAGGCAGTGTGCTGCAGAGCAGGAATGGGTAAAAGATGCCTTCTGTCATGGTGGGGTCCTGCAGCTGCCTCCTGCCCATGCCAGGGTGTTGTGTGGAAGTCTCACAGCTTCACTGCCTGTAAGATGGGATGGGGCAGGCTCGGTCCTGGTGCTTGTCCCAAAGCCTTCCTGTCGTGCTTGGCAGCAGTGTGAGATGCATCACTGGCTCCAGAGGCTCTGCCTGATGGTGTCTGCTGCCATCAGGGTGTCTCTGACTAGATGTCTTTTAGAAAAACACCCCCAACAGCAGAGAAAAAGAAACCCCACCCCAAGCACCAACCTCAACCCCACAACCCAGGACAAACAGTGCACCCCCCCAAACACCACCCAGTACCCCAGGGTCTTCGTGGTGTTAACCTGAAGTTAAATCTCTGTGTGCTGAGTATGAACTACTTTGGTGACTTTCTGAATTAAGTAGTGTGTGTAAACAATACCCTCCTGACCCATCTGGGGTAAAATGATGAGTTGTGTGTGTGTGTGTCTTGAACAGTTGTGTCCTGCGACATTGTTTCTACGTGTGGTGGCTGACTTGTGTCTGCACTTCTGCAAGATCCTGCAAAGAGGTTTTCAGGGCCCTGTTTCTGCAGCTGAGCAGCTTTATTTTGGCATCGGCTTGTTACTCCAAAACCTTATGTTAGGTTTCCCTGCTGCATGAGGTACTCTGAGGCATTGGCACTAGCGTTGGGCTGAGCCCTGTGTTGATGTGGACTCGTTCCTTGTGGGCATCTAATGAAGTGTGGTTAGAAACGCTGGTGTAACCAGGGCCCTGTGGCACCGGGGACTTGGAAGTGTAATTCCAGAACTGATGCTTGCCCTTATGTTGGGTGATGGTGCAGCAAACCGAGCGTGCGGTGGGGAGCTCGTGTTCTGGGCAGTGTTTTCCCTGAGCCCCAGTCCCCGGCCGCTTGTTTGGGCGGTAGTAACAAGTGGCTGGCTGGTGGGAAGTTTCATGGCAGCAGCCAGCAGTGTGCTGTGCCAAGCCTTGCCCACCTTTTGTTCCCTTCCCATGGACGGGCCATGTCTCCTCTTGGCACAGGGCTTCTGGACAGGAGAGAAGGAAGCTTCTGAATTGGGAAACAAAAGAGTCTGTGACCCAGAGTGATGAAGCTCTAAGTCACCTTCCGTGCTTCCTCCCGAGGCCTCAAGCCTGTGTGTCGCTGGTGCCATGTGCTGGGACTGTTTCCGTGTCCGAGGCGTCAGGAATGGCATGTCAGAAAGCAGGGGAGTCTGCACAATTATTTCTGGCATTAATGCTTCTCTGCAAAACCATCTGGTGGGAAGCTTGGAGTGCTGAATGAAAGGTGTAAAACCTGGATTAGCATTGATACAGTTTTCTGTTGCGTTTGGCTCATTCACATCTCACTGGATGTTGTCCAGGTTCCCTCGGAAGAGCCAAGATTGCCATCATACGGTGTAATGCCATATGTTAAGATTCATATGACATGCTACCTAAAAGTCATAAATTATTATACTGTGTCTCTTTACAGGGCTGTGATTAGAAATGTTTATGTAAATGCACCTTCCAAAGAAAAATGGCACGTGATGTTAAACAACAGTATGCACGGCAGCTCTAATGAGATCCTTTGACTCAGTCAGGATGTTGCCTTGAAAACAATCTGATCCCAGTATAATGAGAAATTAATGTCCTTTTTAACCGTACCGATCTTCGCTGAGGCTTCTGCTGGGGCTGGCGTGGTTGGGAAGATACTCTGCATGCTGTTGTGACAAGAGGAAAGTGAGTGAAAGACACAACTGCTGGATGTACTGTTACGTGAATTAGAGTTGTGATATGTCTCCTGGTGGTGCGATGGTGGCTGTGGGCTGGACTAGGGGCACATGTTCCACCTGCCATGTCTTCAGTCCCAAGGTTCTGTGGAGAGCACTCAGGCAGCATTCTGAGCGTCTCCACTGTTCCTCATGTCGCTTGGAGGAGAAGCTGCCTCTGTTGGTGCAGCTTTGCCAGAGCCTCCCAGTGACTGTCTCACTGCTGGGGCCTCTAGACACGGGCACCTCTTGCAGAGCCCTTCCTCGGGGATTTCCCTGGCAGTGCGAGTGTTTGGTCCTGGCATTCTGTCTGTTTCTTGACAGATCCCATGTGCACACACGTGTGTAGAGGCACACAGCATGTTCTGACATCTGACCTGAAGACAACGATGTCCCTTGGGCTTTTAAAATGCTTCTGTAAAAGCAAGAAGGTCTTCCCTTGGTCAGGTTTCTGTTCTTCCTTTATACCTCGTTGCATCTTGTTTGGCCAGCTGTGTGGGGTGTGTAATGTGCCTTGCTGGCTCGGCTGTGGGTTATTCTCAGTGACTGCTTCAAAGGTGGATACAAGAGTCAAGTGAGCCCAGAAGAATGCGCTCAGCTAGGTAACCAAACAGAGCTAAGTGTTCGTGTCTGAGATAAACCCCAACCGCTGTAACTCATGCATTGGATGGCTCTTTCCAGTATCTGAACCAGAAGACACATCATAATTCAGACTGGACTTTGCATTGCAAAAAACCCCAAAGCAAAGGGAACCCATTGAATGCTGAGAGTGATGTGGGGGGTTTGTCCTTCAGTATCAGATTTTCAAATCAGATGACAGAGCCCAATTGTTCTACTTTATCACTAGGTCACTTTCCCTCCCTGAGAGATTACATCCGAGCTTTGTGGTGGGTGTAACTGTTTTGCCTGCTCCTGTAACCCCCTGTGGTGTTTGAGAAGACTAATGGAGCATGCCGTGGTGAAGTTGAAAGGAGGTGGTGTATCAGTTTTGAACCAGAGAGGGCAAACCACAGGAAGCCTTTGGCTCATTCTGGAGTGTGGGTGAACTTCCTGGTCTTGCCGTAAGCTGTTTGATTGGAGCTTGTACTCGTCTTTCACATAGGGTGTCTCTAAAACAGGTTCCTTCAATGGCATCAGCACACTGTGGTAGCTGCTCTGACTCCCAGGTTAAATCTCCAATACCTGTGCAGATGCACAGTGGTGCTGCATGTGCCCCGGTGTGGCTTCTCACACTGCACATGTGTATCTGTCCCTGCCTCTCCTTGCCCTCCCATGGGCAGCGACGGGCCTGCTCCCGAGGCTCAGTGTCGCCGCAGGATCAGCGCTCGCATGATTGTGAGGGATCAGCGTGGTCGGCTGTCACTGATTTCACTGACATCTGTCCCCACAGCGAGACAAGCTGCAACATGAATTATTGAAGACGTACACATGCAGATCTGTGTCATGATTACGCCAAACAATACGCTTTGCTGCACTCAGGAGAGCTGGGGAGAGCCACACGACAGCTGCCTTAACCCTTCCTGACAATCTGCTGCCATCTTTCAAGCGCAGGAACTTTGGGGGGCATACAGAACCTGGGCAGCCTGAGTCTTGGCTCCTTGTTCTAAGCTGCTCTTCCATGTTCACAGTCTGGAGAAGTCCTCCTTCTGCAAGGCTTTGTGAAGCCAGTCATTTGCATTAGATGAGAGGACTCAATCTTACAGCAGGCTGAAGGCGCTGGACCTGACCCAGCAAAGAAAGCAAGGCCCTGATCAAGCTGACCTTCGGGCGGAGTGGTACTTAAAAGCCTGACATTGGGCATGACCCGAAAAGCTCTGGGACTCAGAGTGCAGGGTTTGCTGCCTGATTGTCTGAGCAAGTGGGTTCAGAGTCAGCCTCGAAAGCAGCAGTAAACTTGCTGACTTTGGTCCCTGGGTGGATTTAAGGCCCATGCTATGTTGCAGCTCTTTGTAGTTGCTGCTTGTAGCTGTGTGTGGGATTGCGTGCAGCTCAGAAAGGAGCGATAGCTCTCTGTGTGTGTGTGCCAGCAGTTAGCAGCTTTGGGAAGAACATGGCAATGGTTTGGAAGGAAAAGTCCTTCTGTAAGGCCATGCTTTGTGCTTGTTCTGGGCACTGAGTTTAATCCAGGAGAAAACACAAAGGTGATAGTTCCCAGAAGAGCGAAATACTAAGTAATTAAAACCAGATTACTGACTAGGGAGATAGCTGCAGTTTCTCTCCAGACGGCAAGAGGTAAATACAGTAAGACACAAGCCAGAGAGGTGTCATTGTGTAAATAGCTTGTTTGTGGCATTGGTGAAGATGTGGAGATACTCCCCGTATGAACAGGTGGTGACCTCCCGAGAAGGGGGCTCGGGTGGGCTGCCGTAGCAGCTGTGCTCTGCGGAGGATGAGAGGTTATCAGTATATGGGGTGGAAAAGCGTGGTTTGCACTGTCTCATGTTGGCTGTTGGTGAAGAGGTGGCTGTGTCACAGCCTGGTCACTGTGCGAGATGGGCGGAAGCTGTGGTGGTGGCAGGGTGAGGAGGCTGGGGTCTGTGGGGGCTGAGCAGCAGTGCTGCGGGAGGGTCCCGTCATGAGGGCTGCTCTGTGGCACCTCACCATTGTCCCACCCTGTTGCTGTTTAGTGGGTGTAGTGTTATTTCCTCCGTTGTGGAAACACTGATTTCTATTTTTAATCATGTTTTCGATAACTTTCTTAACCTTTATTGAGGAGTAGAATCTGACCTCATCCTGTCATGAGTCGGGCTGTGATTTGAGCACTTACGGCAAGAGGATACATGTCAGGGACCTGTAATGTTGCATAAATGTTTTCGCAATGAGGTTGCACCCTTAGTTGAGACAGTTTGCACACTCCTTTTCTCCCTGTTCCCACACCTCGCCGGCTGTTCACTGGATGAAGAACCGCTTGCTGCAGAGGTTAACGGCGGCATCTCCTAATGGAGATGGAAATAACATCGTGGGGGACTGCTGCTGGTTCCCATGGCAGTGTTTTGGCCAGCCTGGTGTTAGTACAGTTGGAGGGGCTGGTGAAGAGAGGTGGGAAGACAGGTAGTAAGTTCATGGGCTGATGTCAAAGGGAGGCTGTTAGTGGTACGGTTAATACACTGTCAAGAGGCTGTTTTAAAGTCCAGAAATCTGGAAGCTTCCTCATCTAGGCAAAGATGTGCTTAATTTCCTGAGGTGGTTAGTAGACAGCTCAGACTCTCAGACCTCAGGTCTTTTTGCTGAGGGTAAGCTGATGGGAGATGTTTGGGTATCAAAGTACCCGTGCTGCAGAATGCACTCGAGTGAAGCTGGCCTAGTGAAGAAAGCTGCTTTGGAGCCCGTGTAACTCTGTGGTAAGGCTGTATGACCTGGACACGTGTACCTGAGGCATACGGGTACGGGTGTGCTCTCCTGACCGTGGAAGCCTGAGGGAGGCTTTTGTTAATTTGCAGTGGGGCCCTTGGTGCTTGGGGTGCCTCTGTCTCACTAAACCTCTGTGCCAGCTTCCTAATATGAGGCTTAGTTAAAGCCCTGTGTGGCACCAGGAGATCGTGACTCCGGGGAGAGCTGTGGATAACCAAGGAGGAGCAGGCAGTAGCCTTCCCCCGATGTCAAACAGATTTCCTGTCCTTACCGTGGCTTTCATGCAGAGCAAAGAACCTTTCACCTGCTGGGTGAGTGTACTGAAGTGAGCAACATTGGTGGATTTTGCTTCCCACAGCATAGGCTGTGGGCCTTCCACCTTGTTGCAGAAGTAATTCTAATCCACAGCATAGGCTGTGGGTGTCTGTGTTGGTTCCTAACAAGTGGATTGCTTTGGGTGTGGGTGGGTTTGTTTAATCTCACCTTCCTGTGCTCCCACAGAATAGGTGGTGGTTCAGCCAAAGACTCCTGTCTCAAACCCTGTTGGAAGTGGGGGATGAGCTCCCTTAAAGGGCTTAGCAGAAGTCAGATGTGGCCTTCCACCTTGTTGCAGAAGTATTTCTAATCCAGACCCTTGGATGCAGTGTCGTGCATCAGAAGCTATGAATATATGGTGCTTTGAGAGAATGGATTATTTGCTTTAAATATACTCAGAGTAATTGTATAGCTCATATCCAGCAGGTCAGGATTACAGATTTCATTACAGATTTCAGAGATTGGAAGCCTTTATACAATTACTGTAAGTCCAACTAAGAGGTAAAATCATTTCCTCAAGATGGAATAGGAGAGGATGCTGATCTGATGTGACTTTCCCTAGGCTTCAATTTCATTAGGAAAATAAGAGTCCTTCATTTTGATCTGGGTTTGATAGATCCTCAGACATATGGCGTATCAGGTGGGATGATAGATGCTGGGATCCTCCTTCCCTTGTCTCTTAAAGATACACAGATCAGTATTCCTGGGGCTGGTGCCCGATTCCTGGGTGATTCCGTGGCTGTCTTCCCTTGGGCTGGCAGCTGGCTGTGCTGTCACTGCAGACTCATTCTGCAACAAAACCTGATGCCTTGGATTCAGCTTCATTACAACACTGAAGTGGGGGGGACACCCCCAAACCTTGAAGAAACACTGTGGGGAAGTGTTGGGTTATGCATGTGTTTTGTCCTGGTTATCACCTCAGGATTTAGCAGGTTTTTTACATCAGCAGTAAAAAACCTCAAACCAAACAAACCCCAAGAAGAACAGAGTTTCAGAATGAATGCTGTTTAGTTGGGGGGTTCTGCAGTCAAGGGGGCTCAGTCCCATCACCAAAGGAGCTTTTGCCCCGTTCCCTTTGCAAAGTGAACTTGAACCAAAGTGTGCATGATGCTATGAGAATGACCTTTCCATGTCAGCCTGAAGGCTTTTCTGGAGGAGATGAAGGATATCAGGAAGGAATTCTTCCTGTGAAGGTGGTGAGGCCCTGGCACAGGATGCTCAGGGAGGTGGTGGCTGCCCCCTCTCTGGAGGCCTCCAAGGCCAGGTTGGATGGGGCCATGAGCAGCCTGGTCTGGTGAGAGGTGTCCCTGCCCATGGCAGGGGGTGGGACTGGCTGGGCTCTGAGGTCCCTTTCAGCCCTGATGAGGCTGGGATTCTATGAAGGGTCTCACTGGGAAGCTCAGCCCCAGCTGCTCTCCTGGCAGGAGTGGGCCTCTTGATTCGTTCAGGTCCTGCAAAGTGCTGAGGCATCAACTCTGGGGCCTTGACATGTGGAGTATCTTCCTTGGGCGATGCCAGTGGGGCTGCTGTGAGTTGAGTTCAGGACTACCCCGAAAGTAAGGACAGCTCTTGTTTCAGAGGATCAAGGATCCATCGTGGCTAGGTGTGTGGAGCAGAAACCCTCAGACCACAGGGGATGCTCTTGAACAGCTTGGTGAAGGTCGTGTGCTAAAAGCCTTAAACGGCAGGGCAAACGTGGACAAGTCCCCAGGAGATATCTGTACACTAGAATACTTGATAGCAATTTGTCTCCAAACGGTGTCTCTCTGCAGTGGGAAGTTCTGAAAGCAGAGCAGGTTGTGCCTCACATTCATAATGCAAGGCTTATTTGTAACCATGAAGTTGAGAGCTCCTGACCCCTTAGAAATGTAGGGTGACGGCTGCGCCATGGGATTACGTGATGCTGCTTGCAAACAGAGACTGGATCCAAGAGCTGCCTCCTTTCAGCATTTGTGGCCTTGCTTCATCTTGAAAACGTTTCTGAATTTCCTTTATAAATGGAAATATTTTTGTAGGAGGTAGGGAGAAAAGGCTGGGCTTTTTTGGTAGTTAGGTGCCCGGTGTTGTTTGTGTGACCCAGCAAATGAGATATAACCCAGAAGAGGAAGAGAGGGGTCCTTAAGGTGTCAGGAGTGGGAAGAGGTAATTTTAAGGGTCACAGTCAGAGAGGAGTAGGGCCCACGCACTGATTATACGTGGTTAACAAAGTGTAGACACTGCTGCTGTGCATAGAAGCCATCACATGCTTGTCAGGGCTTTAGGCTGCACACAGGCTCAGCCACTGGGTGCCTGAGCATGGGCAAACGTGACAGCGGCACCGGTGTGCAGGGATGTCCTGTGTGCACTGGCAGTTCGTGTGGGCAGTATGGTGGGAGAACATGCAGAGAAAGTTGTTGGACAGATCTCCAGGCACACCCTTGTCTCTGTGTGGGAGGAATACCATGGGACATGTCTGTTACTGCAAACACAGTGGCAGGGTGTGCATCGCTGAACGCGTGTCTGCCAAGGCCTTTCTGTTGGACAGCCCAGTGCTTTTTGTTTACTCTTAAAGATAGTTGTAGTGTTCTAGGAGAGTGAGCTGAAAAAATGGGGGATAATGCTTGGGAAAAGAGGGAAAATACTTCCTTAGGGACTTCAAGTCTCTTAGGATTTATGCAAAGCAGGTGCTTCATGCAGTTTTCCTGCTGGCATCTTCCACACTTTGTAAGAACCAGGCCTGTGCTCAGTTCTTTTGGCACATGCCTGTCTGTATTGCAGTGGCTGGTGTTGATGGCTTGTGTATTCCTCTGAAGAACTGAACGCTGCTAGAGAAGGACCTGTTCCCCTGTGCTTGCCAACAGGACTCTTGAAGTCCTGTTTTGTTTGGAACAGCTAAGAACGGGTAACCCTTTAGGACCTGGAGCGTTGTAAGGTAACTTTCTCCTCTTCTACCTGAAAAATTGGGATCCAGCTTTTGATGCCAAGTGGACAAGCTGTGTCTTAGCCTGAATTTGATGTAAAACCTGGTACATGGAGCTGAGACATGTAGCTTGGAGGTGGTCATGTGCTGAGGAGAGAGTTGAGGTAGATGCTGCCCAATCATCGGGTGACTTTGCCAGCCTGCAGAGTCGTAGTAAATGGGTCCTTTGGGCAATTCCACAGTTGCAACAGCTGCAAAACTTTTAAGCCCTATGACTGATGAGGGCTCCTGCAGAGCTTTACGTGTTCCTGTCTGAGTGTGAGGACCTGGAGTTGTTGTAGGTTGGCCTAGTAGGCTGAAGGCTGATAGAACAGGTATTTAGTACTGATGCCCAGGCAGAAGTACCTGGTTTTACCTGTGCCTGGCCTGGTTGGGGTCTGTGTCTACATAGCAGGGTATGGATTTTCTGCCTGTCAAAAGGAAATATGGCTCACGTAAAATCTGTTTAGGCTTAACATTCAAACTGGAGGCGCAGAAAGGGGGTAAGAGAGAACAAATTGTGAGCCTGATTGCTGTGCATTACTGCAGGTTATAGCGATGCGAGCAGAAGGTGCTGCGTGCGTCTCCTTGTAAGCATATGACTGGGCGACTCAGATGCTTGGAGATGAGCATATGGCCGAGTGCTCTGTGCAGTCAGGTCTTGCTTAGGTGTGAATCACGACAGTGGCGTGCTCAGAGTGGGTTCTCTGTGTGCCTGGGCTGACTGGCACACAGGGTTTCCAACACCAGAGAGCCCTTGCCGTGGCACAGTGCCTTCCTCTCCACATCTGCGGGACCGCTCTTACCTTCCCACGCAGCAGCGGTGGATGGTGACAACTGTTTCCGCAAGGTGAATGAAGAGGATTCCATGTTTCCCTGCAAAAGAGCAGCATCTGTTGCTTGTAGCACTTCCCGGAATCACGAGTGTCTGGAATCAAACTAACACTACATTAAGGTTGTTTGAGGTATTAATACTCCCTATTTCCCTTTGGCTTTTCCTTTAGAAGATGACCTTACCTTGAGTTTTTCAGGGCTCCCCGTAGCTGATGGTGTGGTGTTCTCAGCAGCAGTGAGTTATTCATGGTTTCTCTTCCTCGTTTGCTCCTTTAAAGCAGAAGCACAGAGAGTGTGCGTGTGGTGGTGTGGTGTGCGGCCGGCGTGCGTGAGGCCAGCATGCGTGTAGCGTGCAGCAGTGCGGTGTGCGGCCGGCGTGCGTGAGGCCAGCATGCATGTGGCGTGCAGCAGTGTGGTGTGCGGCCGGCGTGCGTGAGGCCAGCATGCATGTGGCGTGCAGCAGTGTGGTGTGCGGCCGGCGTGCGTGAGGCCAGCATGCATGTGGCGTGCAGCAGTGCGGTGTGCGGCCGGCGTGTGTGAGGCCAGCATGCATGTGGCGTGCAGCAGTGCGGTGTGCGGCCGGCGTGTGTGAGGCCAGCATGCATGTGGCGTGCAGCAGTGCGGTGTGCGGCCGGCGTGTGTGAGGCCAGCATGCATGTGGCGGCACAGTGTGCGTGTGGTGATGCGGCGTGCAGCGTGAGGCAAGCATGTGTGCAGCAAGGTGGCATGCAGCCTGCGTCTGTGCGGCAGTGTGGCCAAGTGTGTGCGTGGCCTGCGTGCGTGTAGCGTGAGGCAAGCATGTGTGTGGCAAGGTGGCATGCGGCGATGCAGCGTGTGGCCTGTGTGGGTGCGGTGTGCGGCCCACCTGCATGCGGCCTGCGTGTGTGTGGTGATGTGGCGTGCGGCCTGCATGTGTGCGGCGATGCAGCATGTGGTCTGTGTGCGGCTGGTGTGTGTATGGCGATGCGGTGTGTGGCCAAGTGTGCGTGCAGCCTGCATGTGGCGGTGCGGCGTGCAGCCGGCATGCGTGCAGCGATGCGGCGTGCAGCGTGAGGCAAGTGTGTGTGCGGCAAGGTGGCCTGCAGCCTGCGTGTGTGTGGCAATGCGGCCTGCGTGTGGCGGTGCGGCCTGCCTGCAGCGATGTGGCATGTGGCCGGTGTGCATGCGGCCTGCGTGCAGTGATGTGGTGTGCAGCCGGCCTGTGTGTGTGAGGCCTGTGTGCATCCATGGTACCTGCAGGTCAGCTCCGGCGCTCCTGGCTGCTGCAGTATATTCGGCCTTAAACACGTTATTAGCCTTTGGCTCTGCAAAGCCATATGGCCAACAAATCTGGCTGGAGCAGACTGAATCCAATTCACAGGAAGCTGGTAAACCTGGATTTGTTGCTGAGAGTGCCCAAATGTTGTCTTTAGGCAGCCAAGAAAACACTAGCAGCCAAACCGTTGTGATGAAGTGAGAGCGGCTGCCGTGCTCTCGCCTGGCAGGCGCAGGGGACAGAGGCTGGAGCAATGGGAAGCACCGGTGTTGCTGGTGGGACGTGCAGGATTCGAGCTCAGTGCAGGATGGCTCTGGGGCCAGTGAAGGTTTTTGCTGCTGCTTTCTCCCTCCTGTATGTCCAGAGCAGAGGGCCATCAGCTCAAACTTTGTGCTTAGGGAATGGCAATGCTGAGGGGACCCTGGCACCTGGTCTGTTCATACAGTGGTGCTGACCGGTGAGGGTGGCATCAGAAGGCTTCTTGGTTTTCAATCGTTGGATGAAGGAGAGGAGGGAGCTTTAATTGTCATTAAGGGTAAATCCATTCTGCTGAGCTCCGTGACAGAGGGGGTTATTTTTATTATCTTTCACTAGTAAGAGTTACTCGCTTAAGAAGCTTTCAAAATATTAACCAGTCGCTGAAGGTTCTTTGAAGAAAAATATGACTGCTCGTGTAAACAATTAATGGTTGTTAAGCATGGCAGTGTATATTATGACAAACAACACATGCTACATTATGCCAGCTGGTGTAATGATGTGATAATGTCTGACTCATTAACTCTGGCACACAGTTTACGATGCCCTTCTATGACAGGATTAATTGATTCACACATACATTAAAACAAAAATAACTAAACTGAAATTCAGCTGGAAGCCTGGCTTCTCATTTGTCATCAGCCCTGTTGGTGCCTAAAGCCAAGTTGGGCTGGTACAGAGCATGCCGAGGTTTGGCCACTGACCTTTGTGGTGCCTGACTGGTGGGGCACCTGCGAGGAGGGACAAAGTGACACGAGCAGCCATCGGGCTGAAGGGTCCCTGCGATGGCTTTTGGTGCTCCTGCAGCTGCCTGGAGCAGGCAGGGAAGTTGGAAGGTGAAATGCCCAAAGACTGCGAAGCTGTTTTTGCCTGAGTGAGGACATAAATGCACAGCCCGTTGTTTACTGTCCTGATGGAGCAAGAGTCAGGTAAATACCTCTGTGTCAGAGGATTGATTAGCTCTTTTGTTGCTAGTGGGGAATCTTCCGTCAAAGCAGAACTGAAAATGCACCTGGGAAGAAATGCTAGAAGGCTGCCTCAAAGTTGGTTCAGGCAGTGGGGAAATAGAATCTACTTGATAAAGGTGAAACAAAAGCAGTGATTTAAAAATGGAACAGAAAGAACTTGGGGTCAAGCGGCCAACCTGCGGTGTACCTGCCATGATACTCTGTGAGAGGGGGAAACCCGTGGGGTCTCTGCTGTTACCCCTCCTCGGCGATTAGCCCCACCTGACATGATAAAAACATTTGCTGTGTTCACTTCAGTTTCTTAGACTGCTCCGCTTCAATCCGTGCTGGTCTGGGAGCTGCAGCAGGAGCAGAGTTGTTGGGAGGTGTGAGCAGACTGTGTGGATCTCTGACTGTGGTACCGGGTCGCTTAGTGTCCAGCAGCCTGGCAGATGCAATAGGTGATCTGTCTCTGAGTTGTGGCATTGTGCTCACCCTGGGTAGTCCTAAGGTGTCAGCCTGTCACTCAGGTGAAGATTTTTCACACCCCAGAATCTTTTCTAAAGATGACACTGGAAAACATCTGGAAATGCTTACGCTGTGCAGTTGGTTTTCCTTTCCTTGTGCCTTGCTCCAGGCACTGTGTAACTGGGCTTAGAAAGATAACATCATCCGCGTCCCTTCAGTCTGTGCAGAGGGGGAAGAACTTGGTTATTCTTACCAAGTAACACTTCCAGTTGTCCTATCAAGTAGCAGCTCATAGCAGGAGTAAGAGTAACAGGGCTTACCCGTGTGCCAGGAGTTGTTGACAGATGGACAAGAAGAAAAGAGAGTGGGGTAAGCGCAGAAGCCACTGAGTCCAGTGGCTGGAATGTAGCTGCAGGTTGAACCAAGGCCTTCATTTAACCTGCAGCTTCTTCCCGGCCTCCTGCACGGTGTGGGGGCCTGCGAGGAGGAGGAGGTCTGAGGAGACACTAATCAAACGGCAAATGATGCAGGTATCCAGGGAAGAAGCAGCATTATCCAGCAAACGGTACACTGTTTGAGAAATAAAGGTGGCTGCATCATAATCTTCAGCAGGGAATACAGCTTCATTGCTGGAGAGGTAGGACTCCCCAAAGTGGCTGGTCCCTGCAGCATGAAGCAATGTCTCCAGAGGCTGTTTCCACAGAGGGATGTGGTGAAGCAGGACATCCCAGTGCAGAGCCCACCATGAGCTGGGTTGGGGCTGAGACCCGGTGCCCCCAGTCACTGGTTCATGGTTAATGTGTGGCTGTTCTGAACCCGGGAGCTCAGGAGTAGGTCCCTGGCTCAAAAGTAGTTGGCTGCCTCACACGTTTACGGGATCGCAGATTTCTGTTGTGGCGCAGTGCAGGCTAGAGTCAGGCTGATAGAAAGATCTCTATTGAAGACGTTTTCATGGAAAAATGTTCTGTGGCTCAAAGAGTTTCATAAAAGGCACCCCCCTCCCTCATTGTCGTTCATTGTGGGGGTCTGGTGGTGTGTCCCCTGCCGTTGCGGTTTCCCACCTCCCAGTCTGGAAAATAGACATGTTTTACATTTCAGCAGCCTCCACTGCCTCCAATTACCATGAAAATAAAACACTTTGGGGCAGGTTAGGATGCACCCCTGTGCTTTTTTTCAGCTGGAGTCCTAGCATGACTATATGTAGCGATGCACTACCTGTTTCAGTATGGCAGGGTGGCTGTTGTTACTTTTCCAGCTGGGTTTCTGATCTAGTGAAGGTGGTAGGGAGCACAGAGCAATCAAACTCCATGATCTTTTCTAACCTAAATGATTCTATGGCTCTGTCTTTCTGTACTGTTGTGGCATTTTGGGGTAGAGCTGCCTCAGGTTTTGCCTGGTGTGTTTGCACGTAGGCTTTTTGCATTCAGGAACTCTCAGAACATCCTCCACGCTGTGAGCAACGTTAGCCCATAGGTATTGGGTCCTGTCATTCTGATGACCTGTGTCTTTGGTCATCTCACTTCACACTGGTGGAAAAGAGCTGGCTCATGTTGGTTTCACCATCCTCAGTACAATGAGCTGGATAAACTCTGAGGTGATTTCTTGGTGCATGTTTTGGTGGAGTCTTACGTTGGTAAATATAATCTGACCCAAGCATCTGTTTGTGCAAGGTCATAAGCAGGAAAGGATCTATTCAGAGCACCTCGATTGTTTCTCGTCTCACTCCCCTACAATCAGACAATGTGCCAGAGTCAGTGACAATTATAGCATGATTGTGATTGTGAAGGCAGAGGTCACCCCAGCCAGGGCTTTGGCCATTTGAAGGCCATTTGTTGGGCACTGTGTGGTTTTAGCAGCAGAGCTCCGTGTGCGCTGACTTCCCTGCCCATGGCTTCCCATACCTGGTATGGTTCAGGTGTTCCTACCGTATGCTCTGGCCTGAGCTGTGGAGAAGCCTGTGGGGACGTAAAATCCCTGGGCAAACCCATGTCCTCTCTTGTGGCTTTACATCTTCCCACACCCACCCGTGCAGTGTTCATTCCTTTGGAAGGCTCTCCCTGTCAGCCTGCCTCAGGCGTGTTACAGCTCAGTGCCCCGAACAGCCCGAGGCTGGGCTCCTGCGCATATTACTGCCGCCTCTCCAGGCAGCTGGAACCCCGCACTGAGCTACCAGCTTGTGCTTATCGGAGCTGAAAGCCAGCTGCCCACCAACCCGGCACCCCAGTGACTTGTCACCTTACTGATGGGACGGGGCTGACCGCTGCGGGTGGATCCTGCTCTCTTACTCAACACATTGTTGTGGAGACTTGGCACTCCCTGTGCTGAGCTGACGGGTCAGTGCTCTAGAAACAAATTGCAGCACAGCGTGGGCTCCTGAGCTTGGGCCGCTGTGCAGAACCTTGGCTGCTCTCTGCTCCTCGACGCTAAATACTCCCTGCAACGATGTTGCTGCTCTGCTCGTTTTCTGTCCTTCGAGGATACTATTCCATGAGGTGGCATGGTTTATTGTGTGGAGGGGTTTTACCAGATTAGGTAATAGCCTGATGTAAAAGCCAGTTGGGAGCAAGGCATCACAATTTTTAAGGGCCCAATGAAAAGAGTGTCTGCCTGAAAGAGCTTACAGTCCTAAACAGGCAGGGAGAAAGAGGGGGGGGGGAAAAAGGGTATTTGATCCCAAATAAATCCTGTGAGTCCAGCAGAGACAGACATCCAAGATACTCTCCATAGTTGATGTACCTTGAAACTGGTATTTTAAAAAACTTTCAAGCATTGGGTGAGATAGACCTTGCTCATTGCAAACTCAGGGGTCCAGAGCGTTGTTGCTTGTGAAGGGGATGGTCCAGGAACAGTTTGCGCCCTGCAGCGAGCCCAGGGGAAATCCAGATTGCTCACTGTACGGATAGATGAAGCTCAAGTCATACTCAGTGATTGAGACAGGCACCCTTTATCAGCTTCTCTGTTGGGTGTACGCTGGGCACAGGTGCTCTGCTGTCACAGCACAGAATCACCTTCAGGTGACAGTGGCGCAGGGTGTAGCTGCAGACTGAGCGTGTGTAAGTGTGTAAGCATGCACAGGGACCTGCCCAGCATTCCTGGTAGCACATGTGTGTCTGCATCACACACTGTGCTAACGACTGAGGATTTTCCAGTGGCAACCGTAGGGAGAACGTACCCCTGCACTCAGAGTTCGTGTGTGCTTGTGGACAGCCGAGGGGGTGGCACTTGTCGTCCCCCAGCACCAGAGAGAAAGCATTCTGAGGGTGCGTGTTAATCATTCAGGAGATGAGTTCCAGCTAAAGGAAATGCCTGGTGATGATGGAAAGATAACAATGGCCTATGGAGGGATAATGGATCACATAATTAACTCTGCTATCGCATTACAGAAAGGTGATCCTCGGGCTATAGGAAAGCACAGGCAGGGTGTGAAGTCTTGGAAGGCTTTTTCCAACCTTCTGCAGCTCACTGAGGAACACTCTGTCCCGGCAGTGTGCGCTTAGTGTGCTGGGCGTGCAGAGAGCACTGCTGGGGGGCACATCTCTGCATGGGGCAGCACCAAGGGGCTGTGGCCATAGGAAACGGGGATATGTTTGAGGGAGATGAGGTATGGAAACTTGCTTACACTGTGGCAGGACTGGAAGGGCAGAACTGTGATGGGGTTTGTCGTACACATGCATTTTGTAGCAAGAGAAGCCAGATGATGCTGCAGGTACATGGTGTTGTGCTGCTGGTCCTTCTCGTCAAGCACAGGAGCTGGGTTTTAGCCGTCTGACTGAGGTTAGTTCAGCTGCTTGCTTCCGCAGCTCTCTGGAGCATGACGTTATGCAGCAGGAAGGTCCCTTGGGCCAGCCTGGGTCAGCTGTCCTGGCTCTGCTCTCCTGGTCTCTCCTGCACCTGGAGGGGCCTAGGAAGCCGAAAAGTCCTTGGCTTAGTGTGGGCACCATGACTACCTGACAACAACTGAAATCATCAGTGTGTTACCAACATCCTTCTCACCCTAAATCCCAATCACAGCACGATGCCGGCTGCTGGAGGGACACTGACCTCTGCCTCAGCTGAAGGCAGCGTGTGTACTGACCCGTGTGTCAGACGCTGCTTCAGAGACCGTGTGTGTGTGTGTGTGTGTGTGTGTGCGCACAGTGAATAGTGCCCAGGGTGAGAGGACAGCCATGGGCTGAGATGTGTGCTGAACGCTGGGCCGAGCGCTGCGGGCACTCATGGAGATGGCGTGGTAGGGGCTTTACTGGAGGCTGGGTGGATATTTAAACGCTCCTGGGTTCAGTCTGTTCATTCGGTTTTGATTGAAACGCTCAGACAAGATTGTGTGGCTGTAATTTCAACAGGAGGTTAAAGTGGGTGACTGACCGCACTGTGATCGTATTTGCTTTAGGCCTGGGCACAGAGATTACTCACAGGGATCTTATTAGGCTGTATGATTAAAAAGAAGGGAAAAAAAAGCAGCAGCAGCAAATTTTCAATATCTAACACATACAGTGGCTGCATAATGTTGCATCGAGATGGATGATAGTTTAATTTAATGTTTAGTCTTATGCATGGGCTTACTCGGACAAACAATTGCTTACTCCCAGGGGATTATCATTAATATCAAAATGATAACCGCACATCAGAGCCGAGCCCAAACAGAGAGACAGAGGATTCAAAGCAGCCTGGTCTGCCTAGGAGCTGATTGATGTGGCTGATCTCACAGTAACTCCCTGAGAGGAGTGGGGGGCTGTAGGTGAAGCCGGTCTCGAGCTTGGCTCCTGCAGAAGTCCCTGGTGAGGCTTGTGCCCTGCCCCTCGTCCTTGCGTCGAACCAGCAGTGAGTTCTGGCTCCTGGCACACACCTGGCCCTGTGTGAGCCAGGGCTCGTGTCCTCCTGCCCGGCCCCTCCGGACGCTCCTCTCTCCACCTGATGGGCAGCCTGGGGAGAAGCGTGGCCCTGCCTGCTGGTGGGTGCACGTACAGACATTAAACGATGACTTGGTGTCTCAGAATGTGCATGTAATGAGGCACCATCATCATAATTTAACGGTAGTTCTGCTTAGTGGCAATATAGAGGAATTATTAATTAACTAATTTTATAATAGAATATACAGAGGCGATGCAGTAGCCTGAAGGAGGAAGAGAGGGCTGTAAATTGCTGGTATCAGATGAATTATATGATGAAAATGAGCTTCAAAAACTGCAGGAATGGAGAGGGAAAAAAATCCCTCTGTAATGGGTCTGGGTTGTTTTCCAGTTGCTGGTTTTTTCTGATTTGCTAATGATCATTGTATGTCCATCCTTAAGGTCATTTGTGATACGTCCCATGCTGAGAATTATGACCAGCAGCAAGAAATGAGAAATTAATTTGTTTTAAATGATAGTACACATTATCAGGAGAGAGACTGTGCTTTCAGCCACCAAAATGATTCCTAATGACAGGCTTAATCCCTCTATCAGACACAGATGCACCATGGGCCATGCAGGTTTGAGAGTCGGATACTGTGTGTGAGGATAAAACATGAGCTGAAAATAAAGAGCAAAATCTGCAAGCCCCAATCCCTGTCCAACCATCTCTCCTCAGCCTGGACTGCCAGGCCCTGCTAGGATGTCACTGTGCATCATGTTCAGCCTTGCTATGGATACACAAACGGCCTGCTAGTGCTGCTTTCAGAGCCTGCTGCCACCCCGTCAAAGGCAGCGCGGGATTCCTGTGTCAGAGGGACCAGCTGCAGCCCTGGCTGTGATGCTACTGCGGTTTAACCTGGCCAGCAGCTAAAATACCCAGCCAGCCATTCGCTCACCTCCCCTGCACACAGTGCCTGCCCCCCCGTGGGATGGGGAGAGCTCATGGGGTGAGATACAGTTTAGTAGGACAGAAAAGGAAGAGAATAAAAACAATGCTGATAAAAAACCAAAACAAGAGCTTCACAGCTCGACTGCTCACCCCACAGAGCCAGTGCACAGGCAGCTCCTGAGTTGAGCCACCTCCCAGCCAACCCCCCGTTACACACACAGCGTGATGCCACATGGTCTGGGATATCCCTGTGCCAGTCTGGGGCAGCTGTCCCAGCCGTGTCCCCCCCCAGCTCCTCAGGCACCCCCTGCCTTCTCCTTGTCAGGCCGGTACGAGAAGCTGAGAAGGCCCTGACTGCTTGGCAGCAACGAAAACATCAGTGTGTTATCAATGTTGTGCTCATCCTGAATCTGAACCTCAGCACTGTGCCTGCTGCTCGGAAGGAAGCAAACTCAGTCCCAGTGAAGCCATGCCCGTTGAACCACTCCTGCCGGCAAGCCTGTGCTGTTCAGCTGCTGAAGTGGTGCCTTCGAAACAAAGCAAATGCTCTTGTTTCCATGCATGGGAGGTAATCCACTGCTGCAGGGTGTTAGGTCACGTAGCTGTAAGGGGTTGTGCAACTAAAACCTGGCTGTAAGGACACAAGCTGGTGTCAGCCCTTCTCGGGAGGACAGTGTGTGTGCAGGAATGCTGCTTGAGAAGAGAGTGCTCGTGTGCTGTCCTTAGTCATAGTTCGGTGTTGGCTAGGGTGCAGGCTTCCTTTCGTTGTGCATCTCATTCACAGCAAAACCTGAGGGCTCCGCTCACCCCTCGGTGTGGAGAAGGGCTGTGGGCTGGGGAGCTCAGGTGTTGGCTTGTGTTTCATGGCTGCATGTGTCTGGGTAACGAATGTCAGGGCATGTTCTTCAGCACCCAGACTCTTCCACCTGTGACAGGTTCTCACTGCAACACGTGCTCCATTCCCCCTACAGGGTGTTGTCCCATTGTTAGCACTGCCACAGTCAGGTAAAGCAAACGTGGTGCTCTAGTGGGCCTTAGTCTCCTCCCCTTAGAAAGCACGTAGTGACTCCGGAGGACCAGAACTCCCTGGGAAAAGCGCCCTGCTGAGCTCCTGCAGCTGTGTGCCTCATTGTACAGGAAGGATGAAGAGCACCTAAGCTGCAGGCTCTGGGTAGGTGGTGTGGATGTCCTCTGAGGAACATGGTGGCTGCCCAGGGCTCGAGTCCCTTTGGATTTGTGTTAGATAGACCCAGGGAGTTGTGAGGGGAGAGCAGGGTGATGTCTAGGGAGCTGCTTGGATCCTCTCCTAGGAAGTGAACAGTGAGAGATGGGCAGCTTCAGGAGCTTTACCCCTGTGTCCCTAGAGAGTGGATTGCTTAGTGGGGGGGAAGAAGCACTCCCCTAGAGTGAACCCAAACCATGTTCATTTGTTGAAAGATTTCATGGAGTTCACTGGAGATGTTTGCCAGAGGAGATGTTTACAGTTTGGGAAGCAGTGCGTGATACGAATTGAAGGATGTGGAGTTTAGGTACTTTGTCAGGGGAAGGTGGGATGTCTGATTACTGCTGCTCAAATAGCCAGAGAGAAGGTTCTCTCCGGCTGCATTTTCCTTGCTGGGTGTTTGCTCTGAGTATTTCATTGCAGAACAGTGTCCTCGTGCCACTCCTCGTGTTGGTGCTGTCACAGCAATGTGCTCCTGGGCACAGCTGGGAAGGCAGTGAGGCTCGAGGGCATTTCCCAGAGGCGGTTTGGCTGTGCTGATGATCAGAGTTGCCCTCAAGATGGTGATGTATGAGTAGGCCACAAAGAATAGGAGATAAAAGGAAGGCCTTTCAGCGATGGCCCCTTCCTTATGTTGAAGATAAGGAATGGCTTCTGTGTTTAGAAAAACAAGAAACCCCACCCAAAACCCACAAACCAAACCCAACTAAAATAGCCAACCAAACAAAAAAACCCACAGCAAAAACTGAAACCAAACCAACTGACTAAAAGTAACTTCACCCCATCGCTGAATGGATGGAGGGTAATGAATTACAGACAGCAGTGCTTGTGCTTCAGGGTGTGATGGAGGAGGCCCCTCCTGCCCTCAGTTTCGTGGCTGCCTGTTTTGGCACAGAGTGAAATGCTTTTCTCTCTCTGCATCATATTGCACAGAATTATTCCCACAGCTTTTACCCAGCTTCGTCTTTGAGCGATACGGGGACTTGAGCAGCTGAACTGGTTCCAGTCTGTCATGCCGATGGCAAGGGGTGCACGCTGCTGATGGCGTGACAGTCATTGCTCGTGGGGAGTCAGCACAGGTTGGAGTACACCACAAGCCTGATAGGACATGCTGTGTCTGTTTTTGGGGGTAAAAGAGTAAGAGCAGAAAGCTGTTTCCAGGGCTTCTGTGGCAGTGAATAAAGGATACCTGGTGGTTGGTAGTGTAGCTACCGCTGCGCTCTGCGGTTACAGCTCTGTGTGTGTTAACCAGAACAGTCGGCGGCTTGCAAGCTGTAGTGAAATCCTTGGTGGCTGATGGTTTATGTTTTTTAACATGGTTTTCGTTTAGGTGTCCCTGGGGTTCTGTTGTGACTGCTTGTTTGGGTTGCTTAGGCCTGCAGCAGCTTTAAGGAGCGGCTGTCAAGGTTTTGTTCAAGTTGGAACAAAACAATCAGGGTCAGATCAGATGTTAGGAAAAAATGTACCGAAAGAGTTGTGGGGCTGTGGCACAGGCTGCCCAGGGAGGGGGCTGAGTCCCCACCCGTGGGTGTGTTGGGGAGATGAGGTGCTGAGAGATACGGCTTAGGACGGGAATGGTTGGACTTTGATGATCTTGAAGGTCTTTTCCAACCTTGTGATTCTGTGAAATAACAGTGTCCTCAAGAACGCTGCTGTGTGACACAGGCACATGTAAATGCTGGAAACACTCGTGGAGCTGCCTGGGAAGGCCATGCTGCGCTGTCCTGCCAGGCCTGCCCTGGGGCAGCACGGTCAGGGACAAGTTCCGAAAGACCCCTGAAGCCCTTCAGCTGCTGGAGGGATGGTCCCGACCTGCCCTACAGCCCTTCTTGGCTCTGTGTGAAGGGGTCAGAGTGAGCTGGGACTTGGGCTGTTGGCACGGGCGTGGGGCCGTGGGCTCGGGAGACGTTCCGCTTCCGGTTCTGAGTCTCTTCATCTCTGCTGCATGCCGCTTTGTCTCCAGCAGCGTGCCGGCAAGGGTGGGGGGCTACAATGGCTTCTCGGGCTTGTATTGTTTATTTATTGTAAACCACAGCTGCCCCAGTGCCGGCTCGTGACTGACAAACGAATGAGTTTACCCTTCATCTCTCTGAAAGTGATGCTGAGAATCCCCGCGTCCCGTGGCTTCATTTCTGTGTCCTTCTTTGTCATTTTCCCAATGAAAATTGCCCCGGCACTGATCTCAATGTTAATGTATTCCTGCTTACATTTGACTTCTGAATATGTTATGGCTAATTATCATTACACAGGACGAGAGATCAGAGCCCCGACTGAGGTGCTTGGTAAGGGAACAAAAGGAGGCCAACTCCGCATCTTGGCACCGGGCCTGAAAATTGTGACTGAGCATCTTGGAACTGGTGGAGCCTGGGGAGGGGAGGGGGGCTTGTTGCCTCTTTTCCTGAGTTTCATTTTATTATTTTTTATGAAGTGGGGGAGGGGCTGGGACAGGGCTAAAATTTCCCCTTGAACATGATGTCAATATGTTGGCATGTCTCCTTTTATTAAGATGCCATCCAACTGATAACAAGTCCTGCTGTGTTTTACCAACATAAAAAATTAGACTGGAGACCAGGGAGCGGCAGGTGGCTTTTGGCACCAAGAAATAATCACACTTGATGTGGAAAGTAAAGTAAAAGGAGCCATCTGTTCACTGCAGGAGGACGTGAAAAATCACATTAACATATTGTCACTAACATCATGAAATACACAGTTAATAATAAATTTAGTTATCATGGCAAGCTGCATCGGATGCTTCCTTAGCAGAAGCATTGTGTGGAAGATGTGTTTGTTCACATCCCTGTACTGAGATACATCCCTTCCCCTGTGAAGTTCGAGCCCTGCTGCCTGTCGCTGCCTGCAAGCAGATAGGCGCCCGCTCTGCGGGGAGCAGGAGTGGCTGCTCGGGTCCCTCCTCTGCCTTGGCCCTTCTGGCTGCGCTGCTCCTGCCTGTCCTCAGCTCCCGGCTGCAAGGCAAGCAGGCTCCATGGCTGAAAAGGGAGGGACTGGAAGTGCAGTGGGAGGAAGGGAATGCAAAGCCTAGAGAAAAGGAGGAGCCTTGAATGAGGTGTATGTGCTGGGGGTGCTGAAGGTTGGCTCCAGTGTCTGCTTAAGTCCTTGGGAAGCTTTTCTTTTGCTATTTGAATTGGCATTGGTTAAGACTTGTGGTATGGAAGGAGTTTTTGATGGGAGCTGACTTCTCACTGTGGTTGTGTTGGTTACCTGTTCCGTTGGAGATGCACATAGCCTGCCAAGTCACTCGTCTGGTTGGGAAATGTTCACCTCCCCTCCCTCCTACATGCCCTGGGGTCTGCAGACCTCCTGTGCTGTGTGTGTCTGCAGGGCTGCGTGCTAACCTAGGGAGGAACTCTCCCATCAATGGTTTTCTGATAGCATGAGCTCAGGAGGGTAGTTCTGGCGTAACTCTGAAGCCAGGTATGACAAGGGTGTTCTCTTCTTAGCCTTAAGGAATGCCTTTGGTAGGAGCGTACAATAAAATCATTCTGCTCTGTGCACAACATACCTCAAATTTCTGTCTGGAATTGTTTTGAGCTTCAGATGGATCATGCATAGAGATGTGCTCTTCAGTCATCTCTACAAAACCTCACCATCCCCGTTCCTCTGCTCTGGTACATTGATCCTAATGATTTTACTGTGTCCCCTCCAACCTGTGTCACTGTCTGCAGATGGGAATGGGAGCAGTGCACTGTTACCCACAGAGCAAGCAAGGGCGACCTGGCAGCGTGTGGCTGCAGAGGCTCAGTGACACGCACTGGGTCCCACACTGCAGCGCCCAGCAGCTCTGGAGCTACCCTTTGGTGCTGCAGCATTACCTTCTCACTCAAAAATGCTCTTGTAGCGGAGACAGTCAGTAGCTCCTCAGGCATTCCTGCGGTACCTTTGCACGTGTGTGTGTGTGTGTGTGCACATACACGGTCCAGAGCGTTTGAGCTCAAAGGCAGTAAGAATTACTTGACCAGGAGTAGAGGTGTTGAATGAAAACCTGTGTTTTGGAAAGAGTCTGGGTGGCGAGGTGTCAGGGCTGTGGTTAGTCAGCACTGGCACAGTGTCCTCTCAGCAGCCGGCCATCAGGCTTCTTCCAGCTGTTTTTTGATCACTTGGCTTGTTGGTGTTTCCTGACAGGGCACTGGGTGCAGCTGAGCTCCCTCCTGTGCTCCTGGGGCAGTGCCGCAGGGCTCGCTGCTTCCTGTTCCACGAGGGCCGACCTGGCAGCCACGAGCCGATGCGTCCTCGCAGCCTCCCATCACGTGGGACTTGGCGTGCTCGTTTGAAGGGATGGAGACTGCAGCCTGGAAAGAGCAAGCAACACCCCCACGCAGGCAGGCTGGGGCAGAAACATGCACTGAATATAATTAATGTCAATCAACCTGGCCGTATGGAAAATAGATCTTGTCAAATGAACTTGATAGCTTTTCTGATGAGATTATGAGTCTGGCTGATAGACTTCCCTTGGTACTGAATAATAGTTTGATTAAGAAGCTGAAATGATGCAAAATGATCACAAAACATGCTATTAACTGGATTAAAAACTCACTAACTGTGAAGTTCAGGCTCACGATGGGACAGTGTGCAGGTCACCAGTGCTGGGCAGGTGCAATTCCAGTGGCAGCCTGTGGGAATAGGGGTTCAGCTCCGCACCCTTGGACCTCACACTTCTCCATCCCCGACCCGCTGCGGCTCTCTGCGAGGGCACGGCGATGTCTGGAGTGCTCGGTCACAGAGGGAACTGGGGGTTTGTGGTGGAAGCAAAGAGCTTCCTCCTTGGCACGGCGAAAGCCAAAGCTGAGCCTCTGAGCAAAGCATACGGGGCCTGTGTGTGGTGTGGGAGAGTCTGTGGTAAGCGTGACTTGGAAAAGAATTGGGGATCACTTTAAGCACGAGTCTGATGGGGAGAGGCTGGGGGAGCTGGGTCAGCCTGGAGAAGAGGAGGCTCAGGGGAGACCTTACTGCTCTCTGCAGCTCCCTGAAAGGAGGTTGTGAGGAGCTGGGCTCAGCCTCTTCTTGCAGATAACCAGCGACAGGACAAGAGGGAATGGCCGCAGGTTGCGCCAGGGCAGGTTCAGGTTAGAAACTGGAGAAATTTCTTCTCCCAAAGAGCAGCTGGGCATTGGAACAGGTAGGCTTGCTTTTTCATGGCTTCACATCCTGGTAGGAAAAGCAACCAAGGGATGTTATCAGTGAGGAAACAATGCCTTGAATGTAGACCTGAATGCTGTCGTTTTAATCTATAATCCATGGGGTGGCCCTGCTTGAAAGGCCGTTCTTCATCTTCAGAGCCCAGAGCAGAGAGCCTGTGCCTGTTGCGAGGGTGAGCTGCTCGCAGTGAGGCATTGGAATGGCTGGAATCACTCCGTGTTTGGCCGCTGACAGTCACTGTGCAAGTAAGATGTCACTTGTGGGGAGAAAGCTGTACATATTGACAGCCTTTTTGTGTTCTGACAGGCCTTTCTAGTTGGGTTGCTACTGCGTTTGTACACGATGGACCTCTGTGTGACTGCGGGAATGCGAGGCAGATGGGCTCTGCAGTCAGCCTGAGGGGATGGGAGAAGGTGACTTCAGACGCTCAAGTACCCTGAGCTTCCTGCCTTTCATCGCAGCGGGCGAGGGCCCCACGGAGGTGCTGTGCCTCCGGAGCTCCCGGGGGATGTCGGTGGGCGGCCAGCATTGAAGCTAGTGGGCGATGCCTGGTTAGAGAGAGGAGGCAGCAGTGGGGCTTTAACAGGGGCCGAGGGAACGCGGTGTGACCCTAGCCAAGTTGGCTGTGTCACAGATTCCAGTCTTTTCTTCCCGGGCTTCCTTGTCTTTCCCCACTTATCCGTATCTCTCCTTATTTACAGATGTTATCCTGTCTGCAGGGGCTGCAGAGGTCCCGTCTGTTGACCAGCAGGCAGGGAGTCAGCTCCTTCCAGCTGATGGCATCTTAGGGATGAAGGGATGTGTGACTCTTCTAATGCAGATAAGCCGCTAGTTCCCATAGCTGCTGGGTGCAGGGATCAGCTTATTTGCTGGGTACAAGTGCTTAAAGAAAGCGGCCTTATTTGGGGAAAAAATGGAGGAGGAAAAAAGCCTGCAAGACTTAACAGCTTGGCACACCTTTGTGTGTATAATGCCCTTGTACTGCTTGTGTTGTGCCTCTGCTAGTGGTTTCCAGCCAGCGCTCTGGGGATATGCTGCTCTGTGGGGTGCTGCCTCATGGGAGGGGGCAGATCTCCCCAGGGATGCAGGTGATCTCCCCAAGGGCACAGATAATCTCCCCATGGGAGGATGCAAATGATCTCCCCTCAGGAGGAGGCAGGTGATCTCCCCAAGGAGGCAGGTCTCCTCTCCGCAGGAGGGCACAGATGGTCTACCCAAGGAGACAGGTCTCCCCACAGGAGGACGGAGGCTGGTTCTCTTCTCACTGCAGCCTGACGAAGCGGTGCAGCAGTGGGGCATGCAGTGGGGGAGCAGGACACTTCTTGGCCTGACAAGGGTTAGGTGCTGGGTGCTTCTTTCTTTCCTGTCAATCGAGTGTCTACTTGCCTTGAGGTCTTGCTGATGCTCGCAGGCCTGCTCATGGGGAGACAGGCAGGAAGAGGCTGTCCCTTCTGATGCTCACGTGCAGCTGTCTCGGGTAGCTTTGCTACAGAGCTTTAAGTGTGAGTAGAGACCTGGTGTAGCTGGTGGTGTGTGTGCCTCGGAGTGACACAGAATGGGGACCTGCTCAAAGGGCTGGGGGTATCGGAGCGCTCTGTATGTGTAGTGATGGGAGTTGCATGTGTTTTAGAGGAGAATGTTCCTGTTTCATAACCGGAGTATTGGGAGAGCGGCAAGGAAGCCTTTCTGTGACGTGCTCCTGCTGAACGGAAACTGAGGTAAAGAGGGAGCGTTGCCTTACACACCACAGGATGTTTATATGCATTCAGATCCTCGGAATAATGAAAGGAGTGTGCTGTTGTATGCCCTCATTTACATAACTAATTGGAGCACGGTCCTCATAATTTTGATGACGATGCTGTGTAATAGAAATCTTACAGCCCAGTGGGAGACTGGGGAGACAGATGCCTTGGAGGTCCAGTCTTGTACTTGCCTCAGTACTGCAGCCTGCTTGAAGTGGCACTGGAGATGTGCAGAACATCTGGCGGGAGCAGGTGGCGGTTTTACCTTTCAATATGTTATTTAAATAATAATTTAGTTATGCCTACAAATAGTAATAGTAATAAAAAGAGTCTCACACATATTCATGTCTTAGTGTAAAGGAGCTTTCTGAGCGGAGGTACCGAGCTCTTTCTTTCCTAGGCTCAGCCTGGGCTGCTCTTCTCATCTCACTGCTGGTTTTGTAGTGAGGGCAGAGGCACACACCGTGGCTCCGATAGAGAGGAGGATTGCTTACTGCCCGATGTGTAGCTGCTGAGCAGGTGGAGTCTGGGGCAAGGTGTGTGCTGAGCCTTTGTGCTCTTCACCTCACAAGTATTGTGAAGCATTATACTGCACCACAGGTACATGTACGGGGAGAGGTCTCAGGTAGCCTGAGCTGTTGTGCCTGACTAGTGTGTGTTTGTGTCACTAGTGTGTGCTTGTGACAGGCTGGTCCCTGCCTGTCCCCGAGGGCTGAGTCCGCAGCCGGTCTGATCTTTGGGAAGCAGGGCTCTGGAGAGCTCCTCTCAGAGAAGCCAGGTGCAGGAGCAGCTCCGATACCTGTTCCTGCGCTGCCGGCCTCGTGTTCCGCTCCTGCTGGCATGAGCAGCCTGGCTGCTTAGCCTGGGCAGCACAGCACGGTAATGAGAGTCTGATTAGTGCAAAAGAGGCTATGCTTTCTTACGTTATTAATTGACTAATGAAATTAGAGGCCTTATTTACAGGTGGAAAACTGGCTGTGGCTGTAAACACGCTGGTAGAGCTGTGAGGCCGCAGCTGATGGGAGGCGAGACAGAGAAGGTGATGAATAAGATGCGTTGTTTCTTGGAGGAGAGGGAGGGATGTGTGTCAGCACGCTTGACCCAGTGAGGTGATGGTTGTGACTTTCATTGCTGGATTTTCACTCTGTCTTGGTGCACGAATATAGTTTGGTGGGTTGTTACTGGAGATAGCATTCTCTCTTGGCTGAGGGTAATGCTTGTTTGCAGAGAAGTGGTGTTGGAAAAAAATAATAATCTAAGTGCAGTCACCCTTTTGTCCTTAGTGATGGCCGTGAGTGTGAGTGCAGCTTGGGAAGGCTCATGTTTGGAGAGGGGGAAGAAAGAGCAGTGGCTGTGTATTGGGATGGGTTTGGTTGGAAGGGCTGGCAAGTGTCCTGGGTACAACTGGAGTTTGCTCTGGAGGTCTGCAGTGGGGGACTGGGAGGAGGGCGAAGGGCAGCAGTAAAAAGAAGTGGATGGATGTGTTAGAAGTGGTGCTACCTCCAGGGACAGGTTTTTCCAGAGGTGCTGAAGAGACCTTGTGATCCATGATTGGGACTGTTTGATGTGATGCTGGGTGGTGGTTGGGTCCCTGCTACTCATTATTGCTGCTGGTACAGTCTCAGCTCCGCTTCCAGCACTCCTGGTTCACCAGTGTAGTAGAAGCTTCCAGGAAAACCAGTGGCCTTTTTCACGTAGCTCCCTCATCCCACTTCAGGGCTTCCTTGGGATCTGCTGGCCTGTTCCTAGCAGGACCGCAGTGCTCAGGAGAGTGAGCCTGCGGGCAGGAGTAGGTTGGGTGGCTGAGACCTGGCCAGGTGGGATGCTCAGTTCCTCTGCTCTTATGCAGGGGTGGTGGGATCCTTGTGAGGATTGCTCCAGGGAAGGAAGAACCCAAACCCACAAATCCCACTCTCCATGTGTGGGTGAAGGGTGGGTGATCAGAACTGCTTGTTCCTTCAGAGCACCTTGGTCATGGCAGTGAGGGTGAGGCTATGCCCCACCCAGGGATGTGAGGATATGGTGTTGTGGAGCGTTTACTTCCTGGCAGTGCTTCATTACCTGCTCGTGGTAATCTGTGGTGCCATATGGAGGGCGGCGGGTGCCTGCCCGTCCTTACGAACACACTGGTGTCATTTACCTGAAGCAGGCTTTGTCGTTCAGAATGGCATCAGAGATCCTTTGTTGCCTCATTACAGCCCAATTAAAATGTGGTTTTACCCTAATGCTAGGTTGATTATTAATTGTCTGGAAGGCCTTTTTCCTTCTGTGCCTTTAATTAGGATTTCCCATTACAGCCTCATCCTGGAGCACAGAGTGCTGGCAGTGTGGAGCAGAGTTGGGCTGCTGTGGGGCGAGTACGCGGGTCCGGCCCTGCGCCTGGAGCCATTGTCCCATGCTCTTCAGTCAATCTCCCAGGGGGACAGGAGGTGTGTGGTGTCCCAGGTGCAGTTGCTCCCCTTGGCTCTTCAGCTGAATGCCTGGGAAGTTGGAGCCCCTTGTTTGATGGGGCTGCCTTTGCCGTGAAGCGGGACAGGGTTTTAAGGGCAACAGTGAAACAAACCAACTGACACCCAACAAAAATTCATCACCCCCAGTTGAAAGGTGTCTCTGGCAGGGAACAGTGTGGCCATGGATCAGTTCTACTGGCAGCTGTCTCTGGAGGGGAAGTCAAGGCAAATGCTTTCCAGTCTTTATTGATCTTTTTGGCAGTTTATCGAATGAGGGGCGGGAAGCGGAGAGGTAGGAGCACGATGCCATCGCACAGTGACTGCTGGATCGTGTGGCACAGGCTGGAATGCAGAAGAGCAACTGGAGCTCTGCAGCTGGGTAGCATGCAGGAAATCTTCCCTCCTGTCACTTGAGATCTTAGACCATGACACACAGCTTAGATGCACACCACAGACCTGTCTGGAAAGGACCTGGGAGGAGCTGTGCATGGTGAAATGCCTGTTTTTACCTGGCTGGTACAGTACTGCCTGAGATATCTTATGTGGGGACTGTGTAGGGCCAGGGGTCACCCAGCTGGGGTGTCTTCAGAGAGGGAACAGCTTATTCTCATGTGCTGGACAGTAGGAAGCCCTCTGCCTTGCATCTCTCCAGTGATTTATTTTGGGTGTTTAGCCAAGGACTTAAGTGGGTTAGTAGACAGCACCTTTGGGGAAGTTGCTCTTGATAATTTAACTTTCAGAGAGCAGGTTATAGTGCTCTGAAACAGTTGTGTCAAAGACCCAGCAAAAATTAATGGCTCAGAACTAATGGCAAGCTTTACAGGATGTTGCTCTGATTTATTGAGTGGTGCTAAGCTGCAGCATCCTTGTGTGGAGAGCACTTGTCTTCATATAAGGGGGCTAATGCCACCTCAAGCTGTTGTCAGTTGACTTGGTGAAATTGCTTAGACGCTACTCTCAGTGTGGATAGCTGGTGGTGATTACTCTTAAGTATTCAAAGAGCAGAAGCCCTGGGGAAAGGCTGATTAGCTGCCCAGGAGGATGGTGTTCCAGCCGTGTAAACAAACTCCTGAAGTCTCCTGGTTGTAATGAGGACCAGGCCCTGGTGACAAAGCCCACTCTGCTCTGTGCTGCTGCATTGAAGTTGAGCAATTTGCAGGGGGAAAGTGATTGGAGTTAGTCCCAGTGATGCACGTAATCCACTAATCACCACTCTGAGACTTGTGGTGCTCGGGAACAGCAGGAGGGAATTGGCTTTTATGGGCTGAAGGAGATGCTGGCATATGTTGTTGAGGAGAGGGGGAGGAGGGACTGCTTAAATATTTATGGATTAAGGGTACATCAGGATCCCTTCTGTCTTGTGTATGCCTGGTTCCCCACTTCCTCCCACAGACCGCGAGACACAAACCCTCCTCAGCCTTACCCGTGCTTTAGCTCGGACCCATCTGTCCTGAACCTCCTTCAGCCCTCACGTCTGCACTCATGGATCGGGTGGGTGTGAAGCCTCATTGCCATCCCTCTTGCTGGGACGTGTTGATCTTCCTCCAAAAACTTCCCAGCAGAACAAGATGAGGGCATTGCGGCCCAGGCGCTTACGGAAAGTGAGGCTAGGAGTGGAATGACCTTGGAAGTGGAGTCCTGGCAGGCAGACAGCAGCTGGATGCCATCCTGGGTGTGGGCAGAGCCTGCTGAGCAGCTCTGGTGCTCCTTCCGTCCATCCTTCCTGGTGTCTGTCTCATCGGATTGCCCCTCCTCCAGCAATCACTTTGTCAGTGTAAATTCACCCTCCCTTTCGTAAGGAGAACGTATTTCATGCTGTGGACAAGATGCTTTCGTATGCAGAGTGCCCCACACTGCCTTAGAACCTGTGTGGGAGATGGAGAAGGCTGGGAAAAGGGCAGACCCCACGCTGCCCATCCAATGCTGTGGAGTCAGAGCAGCCCAGTGTGCCGATAGTAATAGAGTCACAGTGCTGCACGTAGGAGCTGCCTGGTGTCACCAAACCTCTCTGATGTCACATGGTGCCTGTTAGCACGATGACTTGAGGAGCTCTTCCCACCGAGACCTGTGGAGGATGACGGTGATGTAAAACCAGGAACAGTGCGTGTTCCTTGCTCCAGCCAAGTAACATCTGGAGAAGCTGCTTGTGCTGTGTGTTCCCTGCTCTTGGTGTGCTGTAGTGACCTACTTGCTCTGCAAGACCCGAGTTGCTCAAGTGCTGCCCACTCTAGCATTAAACTCGATAGTACCTGTGGTTATTTCTTGCTGTTATACATAGTTTTGCATTGTTTCTCCTGAAGTATTTCATAGGGAATACAAATCCCATGATAGCCTTTCCCCCAGCAGAGGAAACGGAGGCACAGGAGACTAATTGAATCACACAAAGCTATGTAATGCCTGGGCAGTGCTGCCGAGAGCTAGCCCTGTGCTGAGAGCCCACAGACAGGGTGTCACCTGGTGCTCGCTGTGAGACAGTCTGGGAGCAGCTCTGCCAATGCTTTTCTTTCTTTAAATGACCACAGAAGACTTTTGGTGAGCTGTAGCTGCAGTGCAGGATAACCTGGGTTTTTATTGTATGTGTTCTCCAACAGGTTTACTCTTGTAAAAAAAGTTTACGTACTTCTTTGTGCTGATTTGCTCTTAATTTGTACAAGTTTGCCTGTAGCACCCTGCGGCATCGACAAGTCAGACCCCCTCCTGCTCTTCTGCTTTCTGAAAGGCTGCATAACTCTCTTGTCCCATTCAGTTGACAGCTCTTTTAACACCTATTAAAACCTGTACTTAAATAAATCACATATTAAATGGTTCTGTATCGGGTATTAAAATTGCATAAATCAGTTATAATTAGTTAAAACTGTTGCTGTAATGAAGATCAGCCCCTCAGATACACTCCGGAGCAACAACAGCCCTTGAAGTCACGGTGGAGCCTGTCTGCTGGCTCGCTGTGCGAAGGGCTCCGATGGAAAAAGCCACCTGGATGCAGCACTGAGAGCGCTGCATGGCGGTGCCAGCTGCACATGTGTCACAGTGCAGCCCTCTGATGATGCTTGAAGCAGCCTCTGGCTTGTTCTTGGGGTTGTTCCTCACTGCGTTGGGCGTGGGGGTGCCACTGCTGTCTTGCATCGCAGGGCATGGGCCCTCCTGTGCTGTAAGGGAGCACAGGAGCTGTTGCTTGTGTTTCCAGCTGCTGTGGTGTTCATGGAGTAGGTTAAGGAGTATTTGTGTCCAGCTGCAGCGTACCCTCTCCTGGATCCATTTTAAGCCCCCTGCAACTGAGATGTTGTGGTTAAGAGAATGACTTACACTCCAGGCTCCAAGCGCCGGTTGAAATGAATGGCGTGTCTGTGACGTGGGCTATTTCATGGGCTGGAAGTGCTCGATCACCCTCCTGGGCTCTGGCAGTAGCTGCCCCGTGCAGTCGTCAGGGCAGCGAGCGCTTGGCTGTGGCTTCACAGTGCATTGGTCTGTCCCTGCAGCTGCCCCGCTCGGGTTTTGCGGGTACAAATACTGGGATCTCTCTCTGAAACTGGTAGCCACTGCACTTCTCTTACTTTGCCAATGGTGTCACTGCTGCACCGCAAGATTGGTGCTTTCCCTTGTGCTGGAAGCAGCAGGAGGGGCAGGAATGGTGCTGAGCCTGTGAAGGGCTGGCCCAGGCTCCGGGCGAACCAGCACATGCTGCTCTGCTCCCCTGAGAGCCCGGCCGGCGAGGGTGGCCTGTCCAGCCGTCCCACTCCGCTGCTTGCCCCTCTCCACACGGGGCTCAGGCTGGGTGAGCTTGCAGCTCTGAACGCTGTGGCTGGTATCGCTGAGGGTGAGCCGGAGCCGCTCGCCAGGCCCATGCGGTGCCTGTAACACCTGCGGCAGCACGAGCCGAGAAGCACAAACCCATGGCTGTCCCTGCCTTGGGCCACACAGGCAGACTCAAGGGACGCTGCCTCCGCTCCCTGCACAGCTTCACGTCCGCAGCATGGAGACCTGGGGCGAGAGTGGGTGTTGGGCCTTCACTGTGCTGGCAGGGGATTCCCCTTGGGCTTCCGAGACAGGTTTCAGGCTGGCCGTGGTGGGTTGGTGTGACACATGTGGTTCTACTGGAGCTTGCGTCAGCACTGCAGAGTGTGTAGAGCTGGATTCGGGGAGGCCCTCAGACTTTGGGAGTGAAGCCTTCCCTTTGGCAGCCCGGCCTTGCCCTGTCCCGCTGTGCTAGTGCTGGTTTCCTACCCAGGTGGCAGCTCCTCGTGTGGGGTTTCTTGTTGTGTGGCAGTGTTTTTGCCTGTTTCTGTTATTTTTATTACTACTCCTGTTTCCTTAACTCCAGGATACCGTGTTTCTCCTGACAAGGAGCTGACAGTGTTTATCAGCAGCAGATGTGCCTGCTTTGACGGAATTGCCAACACATGCATGTAATCTTTTTTGTGAGTGTCAGGGTTTAGTTTCAACAATAGGATGGCACCCTGTAGCGAGACCTTCAGCTGAGAGGGAACACAGATAGACTTTGGTTGTGGTTGGGGGACATCCTCTAAACTAATTAGCTCATTTGGCTCAGATGTCCCCTCTGATCAAACCACTTACTGCTGCTTTCGGTGGCGGATCAGATGTCTTTTGCCTTAAATGGCATTCAGCAGGACGGCGTGGTGTCGAGGGCACCTGTCATCCACTCTGCGGGGATGCTGGGCCCACAATTAACCACTGCTCCTGGAATCTTCACTGCGTTGGTTTCAGACACTGGAGTTGGGTTTTGTTCTGTCAAAGGGCATTTCCGGGGGGTGACCAGATGTCAGCGAGCTTCAGGTTTTTGTCTTCTGCCTGGTTACTGGGAATTCCCTGGGAATGGCTCCTGCCCAAGAGACAAGAGCTCCTGAAGAGCCTCGTGGTTCCCTGGGCTGCTGCTGCTGCTGCTTCACAGATCCAGAGGTGAAGAAGCGGCCATGGCAGGGGCAAGGTGTTTGCGCCATTCACGACTGGACTGAAGTCCCTAAATCTGTTGTCCCTGTGCTGTAGTGAGCGTGACGGGGCCGGGTGAGCTGGGAGGGTTAGATTTGAGCAGTGGATGAATACCATCAGTGCCATTGACTTGGAGAATTCAGGGGCTGCGGGCTGAAGTGGGGGGTGTGGGCTGAAGTCAGGGCTGGGGGCTGAAGGCGTGTTGGCCTTAGAGCTGTTCTGGTGTCACAGGAAGGATTTTGTGGCTCAAGGCTCAGTACTCGCCTTTACAACACCATTTCTTCTGCCACTAGTTTTTAGCTGTTGCCAGTGAACAAGGTTGAGAGACTCGGTGGAAAGAAGCCCGCAAATGAGAAAGGTGTTTCTCCGCTCCTCTTCCAGGTGGTTTATTTCCAGTTAGGTGATTCCTCAGGATCAGGCTGGTATGTGTGCTTGATGAAACACATGAGCTGTGGGATTCTGTCCATCACTCCACAAAGAACAGGTAGCGTTTGGTTCTGACACAGGAATGATGTGCGGAGAGCAGCATGCTGGTGCCTTCAGCAGAGGGATGGTGAGGAGAACACTGCGGCCGGGTATGTCATGCTTGCTTAGGCTGGGGTGGCTGCTGCCTGGCTCACAACCGGGCTTCAGAGCGCTGCAGGCCGCGGCGAGTGGCGAGGTTCTGCAGTGGCAGTGTCCAGCCAAAGGACGAGCTTTTCCTAGGACAGAGAACAAACACCTCCGACTTCCCTCTACAAACAGCGAGTTGTCTGTAAAACAGCCTCACTCGGATCCGGTCCTGTGTGGTCAGTCAGCGCTGCAGAGTGATGGCAAGCATGGTGGGTCACGCAGGAGGATAGAGGGCCGAGTTCTTACCTGGTGTAGATTTGGCATCTTCCCAGCGATGTCAGCAGCGATACGCTGAAAATACAGCCCAGATGGTCTGGATGAGAGAGAGGTGTCACGAGCCTGGTGCTTTCTGCTGCCTCGCACTTGATGTGATGGCTTCACGCCTGTGAAAGTCGATACAGCAGCTCAGAATAGGGACTTGTGCAGATGTAGATGCACAAAAAGCACAGTGTACTCAAGAGAGCAGCCCAGAGATAGCTGCACAGTTGAAGAATTGATTCCTGGAGTGTTTGAATCGAAGCACGAGTTCATAGCTCTGTGTGTTCTCTGCCTGATTGGTCTGCCTGTGGATCATTACGGTGCCAGCATCTTGCATACAAAAGGAGAATGTGATTTTTGATGGAAACAGCACTGGCAAGAGTGGTTAAATATAAATACGAAGAGAATGTGATTGTTTGAGTGACAAATGTAGCGAGCCTGGTTTGACACTGTCGTGTCAGATCTGGCGCTAGGATAAAATACGTGTAACTTGTGTCTCCATCAGCATATGGTGAGTGTAGCGGTGAAGGTGATCTGTTGGCAGGTCTACCTGCGGTGTGCTGCCGTGACGCGCTGTTACAGTCAGGCGGAATCACTTGCTTTGTCTGTTTTTGGAAAGATAAACGCTGTTTCTCTAACTCTTCAGATGATGGGACTAGACGAATGAGATTATTTTGCCATTAAGTGAACTCTTATCTCTGCCTGTGGTCGGCCCGATCTGCCCTGCAGACATTCCTCCTGGTAGCTCTGCTGAGGTTACAGGAGCAAGGTGAACACTGGCCAGTTGAAGGTGGGTTTCCTTACCACAGGGGAAAGCACTTTTGGCTTAGTTGGGTCACTATAACTTCTATATGTTGGGCTGGGAGTTTTTGAAGATGTCATTTGTCAGTGAGGGGATGCGCACGTAGCTCGCCTGGAGCTGCATCAGTGTATGATAACCAGAGACCTGGCTTTGGAGGAGCCGATTGGGGTAAGGTAGCACCTCCTCCACGCATCAGAAATACCTGTGTTAAGGTGTCCAGACACCTGATCTGGCACTGTTGCAGTAGCAGCCTTTGGCGTCTGTAGCGCTTTGGGCAGACAGGATCTTATCTTGACCAGCAAGATCTGACCTCTGGTGATTACCGGGCGGTCTTTTCGTCTGTAAAAATTAAGAGGGAGGTTTGCATCTCAGTATCAGCACTTGAGCATAATACAGTAGGAAAGGTATCAGGATGCATTTTACCTGACACAGCAGGACGCTGTGGGCAGCACGGTTTGAAACGTGCTGAGGAGCAGGTGACAGCACCTGTGTAAGAGCCTGGCTTCCTGCTCCTTGCTGTTAATCCCAGGAGTGCCGCCTGCGAGCAGGGCGGTGCTGCTGTGCAAACCCACCTTGGCCTCAGGAGTTCATTCCTAGGCGGTTTCAGCACGTTGCATGTAATCAGTTAATTGCACATGCAAGCTCGTCAGGGGAATGTCGGTAGGAGCAAACCCAGAGGCACTGAGGCTGAGCTGCCGTGGCAAAGTGCTGTCTGTCCTTCTGCTCTCCAGATCTTCAGGGACAAGTTCCCCAACCTCTTGTCCTGGCATCGTGGGTGTGAGGGACAAGTGTCAGATGAGATGACACCAGGCTCAAGCACAGGTTGAAACCTGGAGCAACCTGTGGGCCGGAGAACATGTGTGGCTTCCTGCTGTCTGTAACCAAGGAAATGAGATGAACCCCAGTCGCTAAAACCACTCTGGGCAGTGTCCATCGCTCATAATCTTCCTGTCTGGCATCTCTTCCCAGTGCCAGGAGCAAAGTCCTGGTCTTCTGCCTTGCAGGGTGATTTTTCCCTCCGTGGATCTGTCGTGTGACTTCTCCTCGGTTTCTCTATGTGGGAGACCACGCTGAGCCCCAAGCTGATGGGCATGCAACGTGCGATCCCATGGGTGCTCCAGGACTGAAAGGCAGCTGTCGCTCCCCAGCGTGGAGAACGGGAGATTCAATTTGTTGGGTGGAAAGAGTTAAATGAACTTTAACTGAAAAGCTCTATCTCTCCCTCTCAGGGTAGAAAATAGCCAAGGGCAACAGCGGATGACTAATGTGTAGAATATTGCAATTAGTATAGCAAGGTACTTACAGGGATCAAATTAAAAAATTCATTAACGTACGCACTTAATTAAGAAACACTTTTCGGTTTACATGATAAATTATGACACCTATTAAATCTTCTAGTACAAGCTGTAATGGCTTCTTTGCTCCTGGGCAGAGAACTATTGCCTTTGAGGTCCTTCGAACCTCCCCAAGGACCGGCAGCGTTAGTTACAAGTGTGTTAAAAACAATGCGGCTGTCCTGTGAGGTACGGGCCCTGCTTTGCTGGGAACTAATTTAAAGTTAGGAATCCAGAGTGGGAATTAAGAGCCCCATCAGGCTGCAGGCACAGCAGACGATTAAATAAACAAGAGATGACCTTGAGAACGAAGAAAGGAGGAAGCTGGCGACCTGCCGGGGGTCCCAGCGAGGCCGCAGGATGAGCAGCGGAGCTGTGACTGGGTGTACGTGTCCCTGTGAGACTTGGGTTGGATTCCACCCACCCCGGTAGTGCCCATAGTGTCTCAGGGCAGGACCCAGCTGCGGCTTCTCCTTCGCGTGTTGTGTTGGCTGGTTGGGGTTTTAGAGGAAGCCAAGGCTGTACCTGAATGGGCTCTGTAGAGCTGGGGAGGGACTTCCTGGAGGGCCAGGAGTGACAGGATGAGGGGGAATGGGCTTGAATTACAAGGGGGGAGATTTAGATTGGGCATTAGGAAGAAATTCTTCACTCTGAGGGTGGTGAGGCCCTGGCACAGGGTGCCCAGGAAAGGAAGTGGTGGCTGTCGCCTCCCTGGAGGTGTCCAAGGCTGGGTTGGATGGGGCCATAAGCAACCTGGTCTGGTGAGAGGTGCCCCTGCCCATGGCAGGGGGTGGGACTGGCTGGGCTCTGAGGTCCCTTCCAGCCCTGACCAGCCTGTGGTTTTCAGGGCTCTAGTGGTCAGTGACCCACAGCCCTGCTGCAGGGATCTGCTGTGACGTGCTGCTGCAGGGCAGGAGCCAGGCTGTGTGTACCCATTTGTGCTAGGCATGCGATGGATGGAAAGGAATCTGTTGGAGCTGCTTATGTTACAAACCAGACCAGAGCTGCAGTTTCCAGAGCACCTGAGTTGTGGGTGCACGGGCAGTAATCTAGCTGATGGAAACACTTTACTTTCTACTGTGACTTTATTGTTAGAAAAGAGATAGTTTTGAAGTACCAAATCCAGACCACTGGTCTGACATGGACTGCGAGAGAGGGCTCTGGCCTTCAGGAGAAGGCATTTCCCTTTCATTTTCTTAAATCAGCTAGGCTTTTAAGTTTGGATTAATCTGTGCTTCCCTCATCAAAGAGTTCTGTGTCACTGGCGAGAGGCAAAGGCAGAGTTAGCAATGCGGGCAAGCCCCCGGGGCATTGGGGACAGCACCCAGAGAGCCCTGGAGAACTGACAAGTGATGGTCGTTGGAAACAGAGGCCTCTCTCGTGCTTTTCCTCAGCCACTCCAAATCCTGACAGATAGATGTACTTGTTCTCTGGTTTGGGGTTTTTAAATTTGTTCTCAATCTGGCCTGTAATTGCCTGATACTCAAAAGTCCCTGGTCTGGCTCTGCACTGCAGCTCACCAGGAACGCTTTCTGCAGCCAGGTGAGTTTGAAGCACGGCCCAGGTGTAATTCCACCTACCCACAGGCAGAAGAGATGGTGTGAAGCATGAGCAGAGAAAGATCGAGGCTGTCAGTGGTCAGAGGGACTCGTGGCATTGTGTGTGTTAGAATCTGTCTGGACTCATTCCTGAGCAAAACCTGCAAAAGCTTCACCTGCCTTCAGTTTGCCTCCTTGTCTGTTCGGGTGCACCTCGGGAGTGCTGGGTCCAGCATCCCCGTAGCGCTTTGGGCACCAGGAGTGCCCATCTCAACTTCAGTCGAGTACTTTTGGGACCCCTGTGCTGCGCCCTGCAGCTGTAGCAGGGGCTCTCAGCAGCCTGACTCTGCTCATGGCCCTGAGTGTCTCAGCCGGTCTGAGCCCCCGTCACCTCCTAGGAGTTCCATACATTTCTCTCCGAGACGGATGCGGCTGTTTCCATAAATGAGTTTGAGTTTTGAGTAATGTTGATGAAATGCCTGCAGTTTATTAAAGGCAGCGTGGAGATTTACTGCTCATTAACTAACGTCTGAATGAACTGCGAGTGAGAGCAACCCAGGGGAAGCAGGAGTGATGTCTCCGTTGAAACAGGTCAATAAATAGTCCAAAAGGAGGAGAATTTTCCTGCTGCTTTGATGTAGCACTAGGCAGTGCGTGTAGCCATGGGGAGTGTTTCATGCGCGGGTCTGTGTCCTCACAGCCTGAGGAGCAGTCTGGAGAGTTTGGTGGAAACATCTGCCTGGCTCTCTGAAGCACCTTGGGGTGGTTGGGGTTTTGTTTGCTGGGTTTTGGTTGTCTTCTTTGTGGGTTGGTGGTAGGTCCCCCCTTGCGCCCCCCAGAGACCATCCTGACCTGCACAGCATGGCGCTTCAGGGACTGTGGGGCTGTGGCAGGTTGGTGGCTGGGACACAGGCTGTGCTGCCCTCGGGATCACCTCTACCCCTCTCAGGACACCCCTTCCCACCTGCTCTGGGTCAGAATGTCGTCCTGTCCACAGAGGTCTGGCCTCACCCTTAATTATACGGAGTGTGGTAATCTCTGGTGTCCTCGGTATCTTACCAGTGCTGACAGGCCTGCACAAATAAATAAACCCTTTACTTCATGCAGCAAAGTATCTTATTGCTTTTAATACACCAGTAACTGGAGGTGGCATGAGAAAAGCGGCTTGAAATTTATTGTTGAGGTGATGTAGAAAGCACCAGGTTATACTTACTACTGGTTTTCTGTGCAGCTGGTTTGGTTGGATGTAAGTTCCTGATGAGTTCTCCAGAACCGACTGGAACGATTGCTCACTGCTGGCTTGGTCAGCATTTGTAGCTCTTAGTCCTGCTTGCAGTGCAGGGGGTGCCTTACTTTTTCCAGGTGGAGCACTGAAAGTCACTGCCAGGTGAATATTCCAATCCTGTTTCAGCTACCTGCCTGCATGTGTTTGAGAGGAGAAGGGTAGGGGCTGAGGGGCAAGACCTGCGGTTCCTGACCGCTCCCATGGGCCCTTGGACAGCACTAATGGGTGCTGGTACTCCTGTGCACATAGCCTTTGGTGACGTTTGAGAGCCGTAGGAGCTAATACATGCGTGAGCCGGGGGCTGGTAAGCAGCGTGCTCTGCACGGAAATCAGGGCGCTCCCAAAACACCCGTAGTGATGGGGCTGGGAAGGTGAGGTACCAGTGAAAGGGAGAACCTGCGGCAGGCAGCTGGGATCCCAGATCTCCCTCGGCAGCTGGAGGCCGCCCCTTCCCCTCTCTGCTGGAGCAGCTTGAACCAGCGTTGCTTGGTCCATGGGCAACTGGTGGAAACGGAGCAAGTGCTCATAGGCATGTCACGGTGCTGGAGCGTCAGCCACTGGGGCTGCTGGCTGGAGCTCACACTAGTGTCATGAGTTGTACCACTCAGGCAGGGTACAGGACAGGTAACTCTTGGCATGGAGACGTGTGGTTGAGCCAGCTGAGCTGGGCTGAACCGTAAAGATTCTCTTGAGCCTGTGTTTGCACTGCAGCGTGCGCTCACTGCTCTGCTTACGGACCACAGGAGCACATCCGAGTGCTGGTACAAGTCCTGCTTAGTGGGAAGCTTGCTATTCACTGCAGCCTGCATGGGGCTGCTGGCTTGCTTGCCTCTGTGGTGCTGGGTATCTGGTGGTGCCTGTTCAGAGAGCTTATTTCCCTGTTTGTAGTGGCATCCTCTGCTGCTGGGGATGCACAGCTGGGAGTGCTGCTCAGCGCATACAGCACGGAACCAAGCTGCCTGCATTGCTGCTCCCAGATGTGTGGTGCTGGGTCTGTAAACCTCGTACGCGCCCATGTGAAATTCTCTGTCCCTGGCTATGGAAAAGGAAAGGTTTTGTGAGGGTCGGACTCAGCCCCGCACATGGGGGAGCCGGGGAGTCAGCGAATTGCTGTAGTGTGGTCATGGTTCATCCCAGTGTGCTGTGTCCCCTGGGACCCCTGCCCGGCGGGCTCGGCTGTGGGCCTGGCGTAGCCTGTGCACAGCCCTGCCCCAGAGCACCCACTACAGCCGCTCACAGATTGCTTCTGCTCCCCTCCCTGCTGCTTCGGCCCTTCCAGCCCTTGTAGGATCTCTCTCTGTCTCTCCTCGCTGGTTTATTTTCTTCATCTTGTAGGCACGGGCCTTGAATACTGATGAGGAAATAGTTGGTCTAAAGCCAGCTAGTCAATTTTGGTTAATTAATTGGAATGGTGATTGGCAAAAACCCAGCCCAAATTTTTGTAGGTAATTTATAGCATAGGTAATCGTTTACTCGTGGATAATTATCTCTACCTATAGGTAGCAGAAGGTAACGGTTATTGAGATCCAGATGCGTCGGTAACAAACGCTGCTGTAGGAAATTGCAAATATTTATCCTGAGTTATCTGTTTAATTACTGGGTAACTAGAACGGTGCAGTAACCCCCCCCCCCCTTCTCCATTGGGTCCCTGCACCTTGGGGGCAGGTGAGCATGGCAAGGGAGGAGAGATCCTGTATCCGTACGGGGAGCCAGCGTTCTGTGGGTACTTGCTTGGCATGGGCAGGATGTCGGCTGCGCTCCTGGGATGCTGTTACTCACTTAACATCAGCCAGGGATAACTGCTGCCGCTTCGAAGGGAGCGGGAAACCATGGGATGGAAGGCATTGACGCGCTGTCGTGGGGCGCAGGGGTTGCTGTGCATGCCTTGGGGTGAGCAAGTTCTCTCTGTGCAGATGATGAGCTCACCAGGCCCGGTAGCAGGGTGCCTCTTTGGTGTCACAGTGGCTTTGCAGGGCGTCACTTCCGACAGGTGCTGAGGATGGGGAATCACTGCTCCTTGGTGTGGCAGCGCCCTTGGCCTGTTCCCAAGTGCTGGTTGCTTGCTGGGTGAGCAGGCAGAGGGTGGAGCTGGCCGTGCTGGGGCCTCACCATGGTGCCTCTCGGTGCATACAGGAACAGGTAGAAGTTCTCTCCATCCTCGGTGCTGTCAGAGAATTCCTGTTGATGGTTGGAGCGTTCGAACTCCCTCTGCTATAAAATCTATCGAGAGCTTGAACAAAAGAGCAACACATCCCAGTGTTATGTTCAGCGCTCTTGGAAGTGACAGATAGATGAGTGGAAGACCAACAAATTGATGGGCAGCCGTTCCCTTCTTCTGTGAACCCACTGGATGCAGGTTTTATTCACTTAAAGCTGTCTGTTTTGCACATGGAACCTGCTGAAGTTCGCAGGGTTTTGTTCCTTCCTCCAGTGCAAGATGTGAAAAGCAAAAGCAGGGAGCCCTGACTCCATCCTGCGCAGCGGCAGGGCGATGCTCTGGGTTTGTTGGTTTTTTCCTCCTTGAGAAATACTTGGTGAGTACACAGTGTTACTTCCAAGAGGGAACAGGCTGGAGACTTGACATGCCTTGGAATAAGCAGCAGCTCTGTATGCTGTCACTCCAATTCTGCGTTAGTGACAATATGAAATTCAGCTCTGCCCCTCAGAAGAGAGCAGAGGCTCCTCCGAAAGATGAGAAAAAGCCTTTACGTTTTGCCTAGCAACTGAGCGATGTCTCCTGCCTGAGAACCAGCTTCCTCAAGTCCCGTTGGGTTTTGACATGCCGACTTGTCAGTGTTGGATCTGCAGGACAGCCCATGCAAGGATGTCCCGGCGTGGGGCGCAGGCTGGTGCTGCCTTGGGACCGCAGGGATGACATGACGTCCTTGCCGTCCCCGCACCTGCTCTGCAGGAGGGTTTGCGGGCAGTGACCCTCCTTGCTGCCCACACCCATAGTTCCAGTTGTGATCTCAGGGCAGGTGACCCCACACCACAGCGTCGCCTGCGCAGAGCGCTCCATGCCGGCGGCCAGTGCGATCTGTGTGTTAAAAGAGCCTGCGAAGCAGCGAGTTGGGTCGTAAGGAAGCCGATGGTTTGAGTGGATTGCATATGGCCCAGGAGTGGCAAGTGGAATAGGAAGCATATGTTTGGCACCCACAGGTACCGTGGTACCACGCGTGTGTGAATTGCTAAACGTAGTTTACATAATACGGTCAGTAATATGCAGCAGATGGAGCCTGAGCGAACCGCTTCAGTCACGAAATTCCTGAGCGCTGAGAGGGATTGCACAACACAAACTTTAGCTCTGAAGGTAACTTGATAAATTATGTTCTGTTTACTACAGTGGGTGTGAACAGAACCTGCAGGACTGGGATGCTTGTTTCCCTCTCAACAGCAGTGATGCCACAAGCGTGCGGGAGGTGGCTCATGTTGAAATGCTGATGGGAAGTAATGGTCTCGCTGGGGGTGTGAGAGACCCAGTCTGTGGGACTCCGCTGCCTCTGGCCTGGAGTTGTGGTGGTTTTGTGCTTGGGGGGTGTTGGGTCCCTTGATGTCCCGGTGAGTTTTTGTGAGCCTCCGTGGGAACAGAGCCCTGTGCCTTGGGATTCCTGGTCCTGAATGAGCTTTGCTCAGGTCAGAGGTGTTTTTTGGGAGTGGCCTGCAGAGTCACTGGCGTTTGGATGGTTCTTTTCCCCATATGGGGCCTGGCTGTGTAATCTGCATATATACAAATGGTGGCCCCATAACCAGACTGTTCAGTTATTGTTCAGTGTCACCATTAAGCCACTGAATCTGGGCATGGGGCTGAGCACAATGTTTCCAAAGAAGAGCTCAAGCATGTCTCTGGCCAAGGCCATGGAAAATCATCCCAGGGCTCTTTCAGGATTCTCTACCTGTACGCTGCCGAACCCAGGCCATAGTTATTCTACACAAGCCATGGCCACAGGTTTGCTGAGGCACAGAGAAGTTGTGTGTCTGTCTACGCTGCAAAAGGAAAACCTTTCTCCCAACTAGCGCCTGGCTCCTTCACGCTGAGATGAGGCCATCCATCTTGGCACAGCCAGTGATGCTGCCCTGGGTGTGCCGAGCGCTGTGTCGATGGCTGTGTTGGGTTCTTCCCCCATGTTAATCCCCAGCGTGCAGGTAAAACCCTGTGTGCTCTGCCTGCTCCTGGGACTTGCAGCTGCCCGACAGGCGTTTGGCTGCAGCACTCGGAGCCAGGCTGGAAGTGTGGACGGTGCTTCCCGGGGTACAGGGCTTTTAACTGGAGCAGCTCCTAGCTGCCCACCCCGTCAGCGACCCATGGGAAGTCAGGCGGATGCGGGGTGACCCGGAGCCGCCTGTCCCGGCTGTTGGGGTGGGCTGTCAGGCCATGGCGTGAGAAGCGCTGGCAGTGCCAAGGGTCGGGAGGCCGTGCGGAGCTTCTCCGGGAGGCTCTGTGTGTGCAGCTCGTTGCTAACGCCTCAGCAGAGATGAAAGTTGGCACATATATAGTCTTTGCTTGGATCTTTTGTTGTTATATACTTTGCCAAATGTAGTTTGGCTATTTTCATTTTATGCAAGTGTGAAAAATGTTATCTGTTTAAGTTGCTTCTTTGCACTTCTATGAATAAAAAATGGCTTTAATTAAATTAAGAAAGAGCTTTGACAAGTGATTTGTCTATAATACGTACTTATGGTTTGTGGCATTTCAAAGAATAAATAACCAAGATGTTGAGGCTTAAACATTGGCTGCTGCACATGTTCTGTCAATTCCCTGGTTGAGAGAAACGCTCCTTTGAGTGTGGGCTTAGGTGCAGAGCCCGCACATTCAGACCACGCTGCCTGCTGAAGAAGGGGAGGATGAGGAAGGGGGGATGTCTGCCATTCACGCACCGCAAGAGCTGAACTGGAAGCAGCCCAGGGAGCCTCTGAAGGAGTCAAGTGTGCTTTGCAAGGCAAGGAGGAGCAAGGCTTTGATTGCAGCTCCACAGACACGCAGGAGAGACAGAGGCAGCAGGGAACTCATTACATTCATGGGCAGAGAACACCAAACAGGATGGGTAGAAAGGACTGAGATGCTGGAGAGACTTCGCTTCAGTCCCACCAGCACGGCAGCTGCAAGCGGAGGGGAAAGTGGTTGGTGGTGGGTAAGAAAGATTAGAAGGAGCCATCTATTAGCGAGTTACTGGATCAGCAAGGAGAGGTTTGGAAGCAAAATACTTTGCTGGACTATTTGTGTGTTGCAGTTTTGGCTTTGCCTTCTTTTAATATTGGGGGTGACTCAGAGATGGAAGCGTGGAAGAGATCCTAAACCCAGAGAATCTTACGCTCAGAGATGTTCAGAGCATACCTTGACTTAGTTTAAAGTTTGTCATAAATCGCCCTTTTGCCCTGCCAGATTATATGTGCAAGGTGCAACTGAAAGGGAACATAAAGAGCTTGGAATTACCCAACAGACTCTTCTTCTTCTCCTGAGTAAAAGTAACAGCAAGAGCTATGGATTTAAAAAACCATGCCAGCGACCCATGCAGCTTAGGCAGAGGTGGCACTGAACGTGGGGCCCAGGGCTTGGCGCGGCTCAAGTGATGGGAGTTGTGTCCCGATGAGCCCTTGAGGCAGGTGTTCAGCTCCTTCAGGACATGTACTGATGTGACACCGCTAGAGGAAGATCTGTGCTTTTCCTGCATGTCACCTCGTTCACACTGAGCGGTGACATGTGACGGTCACAGCCTGGCTGGACTGACAGACAGAGTGTCAGGAGGCTCTGGGCGGGTGGCTGGGCTCTGCACAGTGCTGGTAGCACTTGCTCCTTCCTTACATCGTGTCTAGGCAGACGGGTGATTTGAGCACACACAGAGGAATGGCCGTGGGCCTCTGCAGGTAGAAGCAGTGACTGTAATGGCCTGGGTAGGTTTTTGCTGGGGGTAAGACAGGTTTGGTTCTAATGCTGCAGCGTTAGGGGTTGAGCAGGGCTCAGGTCTGGGGTCACCGGTCGCCACTGCTCCTCGCTAGGGCTGAGCGTTGGACAGAGCTTGGTGAGAGCGCCCTGCTCTGCCTGGCAGGCCTGCAGCACTGGGGCTGCTGTGGTACAGCCTACCTTTTTATTTATTTTTATTTTTTTCCTTGCTGACTCTTTGACACCCACCACCTCCCTGCCAGCCTGGTGTGGCTGATCAAGCTGTTCAAACAACTGGAAGACATCAGAAGTTAAACACTCATTATTTTAATTTGATGCTAATCATGTGTTAATGAGACTAATCCTTGCAATGATTCAGGTAATTTGCTTAATGGCTGCCCAGAGTACAGATTACAGCAATCAGTCACGTCTGATAAGATGTCTGTTGTGGAGGAGGTTGTCAGGTGAATGAGGTGGGAAAGGACTAAGGAGTAAGGTCTGACCTGGTGTAAGTCAAGCCTTGCTGCGGGGGGTGCTGGGGAGGAGAGGTCCTGCTGCACAGATGGACCTGGGGCAGCAGGAAAAGCAGCTGAAGGGGCTGCTGTGCTGCAGGGCTGATTCCAGGGGGGCTGCACTGTGGGGCTGGTCCTCACCTGCCTTGGGGTGGAGCAGCATGTGAGGGCTCACAGGGGCAGAGGAGTCACGTGCTCTTTTCTTGAGGCCTTTTGGGTCGTGGCAAAGGCTTTGGGTATAAAAGGCCTCCAAATCTGCTACACTGTGTCCCATACTGGCTGTGATCCTTTGCTGGTGTGAAATGGTGTGGTGCTGGTGGGACCGGTGGAGGTGCAGCGCTGGCTGCTGGTCAGCATGCTGGGTCTCTTGCTGGGCTGGTTCGCAGCAGCTGGAGGTGTGGCTGGATGGGCGGTTAGTCCTGTGCCTGGGTAGTGGGGCCATGTTCAGCCCCTGTCCCAGCTCCATCATATCTTGGCCTAATTCCAGGAACGAGATGGCCGCAGAAACCTGCTTGGGGTGTCTGCTGTCTGTCTGTCTTGGATTTCCTCTCAGCATTGCTTCTCCTGTCTGTCTGTCTCCGAGAGCTGTAAAGACGGAGCCATTTAGGCCTGTCCTTCACAACGAATGCTGCGCTAAGTCTGATGTCGGGGTGGGTAAAATGGGTGTGCGCAGCTAGAGCAGTTGGGAGACCTGAGGGGAACATTAGGTCCAGGTGCTACTGCCTTGTGGGCTTTGGGTCCTCCTCGCGAGGCATCGTAGGAGGGAGTGCTTGGAATCTAAAACCCCCAGTTAACATGTTTTGTTGATTTTACTCGTTTCAGAACACTGCTGGGATTCCAGAAGCTCCTCACAAAGGCAGTTGTGGGGGGTTGGACGGGGTGCATGACCCGACCGCATGGGATCTCACTGTGTTCAGAGCTGGCCTGTGGTGAGTCACTTGGCTCGGGTTTTGCTTCCTAGCTCTTTGAAAGTCGTGCTCTTGTAGTTGGGCAGCTTTTCAGCATAGGTACCTCTGTTTGCACACTTAATAACCTGTGAAGGCAACACATCAATAAAGGCCTCTCTCTGCTGAGCCTGTGCTTGCAAACCCCACCTGAAATACGTCCTTGCCTGCCCAGACAAAACGGGTAAGGAGGTAAGTCTGACCCTTTTCTCCACAGGTGAGGAGATGAGGTGTTGAGGAATTTGGTCACAGTGGGGAGATGGGGAATCACACTGAAGTCCTGTGCTGTAATTAATGACGAGCCTGCATCTTGATTGTTGTCTTTGTGGTACATCACTCAGACTGTAAATCTCCATGGCTTCTGTTAGCAAAGAAACTGGAGCCGTCTCTTTGAAGCAGTAGTCCAGCAGCTCCAGCTGTGTTGGGAACTGTGCTCCCTGGCCAGCCTGGGCGTCCGCTCATACTGCTGGGAAAGTCTTGCAAGGCTGGGGACATGGTGGAGTGGTGACGCGGGCATGGGGATCCCTGCAGCCAGTACACAGCCTGGAAGGCAAGGAAGTGCCGCTGGGAATGTCAGCCCCCAAGGGCTTGGGCAGAGCTGCAAGGCAGGGAGACCTGGGCTGCCCTGGCACAGTGAGACCGCGGGCAGGGGATGGTGGGCTGCCCTTCCCTGGACTGGGCTGTAGATGTGTGAGCTGGGCTTTGGGGTTCCTACAATAAAGAGTGTTGCGGCCTTTTTACACCTGGATTAGAAGCAAGGCACAGGTTGTGTTCCTCTCTGCACATTCAGGAACTGGGAATCATCTCCTGTGTGTCCCAACGCTGCGTGGCAGGAGATACTGTTTGTTCAGTGGTTTTTTGATTCAGCCATTTGTACAAAATATGCTTGACTTGTATCAATTTGCATCTCTGCTTAAGGCCCAAATTATTAGAGGCTTTAGGAGGATGGCATTGTCCTACAGCACTCATTTAATGATTTAGAGTAAACAGATGGTTTTATTTTTTCCCCTTAGAACCTTTCAGCTTTTCTACTTACACAGAGATAATAATTACATGTCTCACTTTGATTAAAATGCAGTCAGAATGTCTTCTCTGCCTGGTTTCGATTGTGCTCTTTCTCCACGGGCTTTATTAAGCACCGTGGAGTTACCATCATGCACAGTAAGCTGTGCTGCACTGGTCTCGGTGTCAGCTGACATCGACTGTAAGTCAGTTGTCCTGGTGGGGCTGACGGGGTGTGAGTGTGTGTTGGGTGGTGTCAGGGGCTGCGATGCTGTGCTTGCATCAGGGAGCGTTTCTCTCCTGTGGTGGCTGTTAGATGGTGTTGGTCAAATAGCAGAGAGTAGCAGCAGAAGCTATTGGATGCTGTGATGTTCTTGAGTAATGGGCTTGGAACATTGCATTGAAACCTGGGAAGAACACGGCTGCTGCTGGGGAGTGCAGGGAATGACTCCGAATGTGCATCTGAAGGAGGAAGTTGGGAAGTTCAGGGGGCGACTCCAAGAAAGTCATTTCAGAGGTATCACAGCAGCAAGCACAAAAGCGAGTCGTGGGAAGAGAGGTGATGATCTCCCTGCCTCTGAAGAGGTGTCTGTGTGTAGATCATTGGAGGAAGGATGCCCCAGCATCACTGCTGTAATGGTGGCTGGGCCAGAGCAGGTGAGGGAGGGCTCGTACCAGCCCAAGGGCTGTAGGGAGGTGGCTGGAGGTTTGGAGGGTGCTTGGAGCAAACAGCTGGAGAAGGCTGTTGTCCTTCAGCCAGAGCAGCTGGGAGCAGAGCTGGCCGTCGGCTGATGGACTCTCTGAGCAGGACACCGGGACAGCTCGGTGTCACCTGGAGTCAGTGCCGCAGCTGTCAGAGACCTGCATGTCCCGGGGGAAGCAGGTGATGCCTCGGAGAGCAGTACCTTTGGATGGGCAGCCGGGGCGGTGGAAGGAGGCTCGCGTCCTGCGGTGTGATAGCTGATTGGGGGTGGCTGTGCGTGGCTGTGTCCGGAAGGTGCCGGAGGCTGTGTCACTCAGCTCTCAGGACAGACAGTCGCACAGAGGCTCCATGACGAATGGCTGAGCACACGGCATTTGGGACTGGAGCAGAGCAGAGTGTCTCAGCCATCAGTGTTTCATTTTTTAAAGTGATTGCTGAGCAAGGACGTTAATCCTTGTCTCAGCCGGGGTTGAGCTGAAGGCTGGGACTGCTTTTTAACAGATAGAGAGTCTGGTCTGGAAATGCTGTCCAGGAACATCAGCACTGAAACGAAAAAAAAAAGCTCATACGGTTTATTTACAGTTTGTGACCAAGTGAGCGGCAGCCCCAGTTCATGTGTTTTATGTCCTGTGCTGGTTGGGTTTATATGTTGGTCACTCAGTGATCGCTTGACCTGTCATTTTTGCGATTATTTGTGAGCACTTTAGGTTTATCAATTACTTTTTCAGGCTGTAAGTTAACTATTTTGAGAGCATAATTTGTTTATAATGTATGTTTTAACAGCATGATTTGTTTCGTGTTTGTAATTAATTTTGAGCTTTGAGTCTAAAATTGCATGACAAATGATTATGGAGAGAGCTATTACCTCGAATATTGCTGCTAAAGGCTTGTAATATGCTGGAACGTTCTCTTGGTGCCGAGTTCATTTCAGCGGTCTCGGGGCTGGGATGTGGGGACACTGCTGACTTAAGAAACGTGAGGCACTGCGGCATCGCCACGGTGTGACCGGTGGGGTTAGCACTCATGTCCCTCCAAACGCTGGGCTGGCGTGCAGAGTGACCCTGCAGACAGGCAGCGGCAGCGCGTGTGAGAGAGGCTTTACCCCAGCTGTGTCAGAGCTCTGACACGGAGACCTGGAGCTCAGATCTGTCTGTGAGCTTCCACAGAGGTGGGGGAATGGCATGGGCTCGGTTTGTAAGGCTCTTGGGCGAGGGGGTGAGTTTTGGGGGGCTGTTGTGCACTGCGGAGGAGAAAGTACAGCACAAGGCAAAAGATGGCAACACAAGTAATGCAGAGATCAGGCATGAAGCTGGAGCCTGTGCAGGGCAGCTGTCGGGTACATGACGGGTGCTGGCGCTGGCTCCGAGTGTTCTCAGTCCTGTGTGTGTGCCGTGTGTGTGCGTGAAACTGCAGTGGTGACCAGCCAGGATGAGTAAGAAGCATGAGGGTTAGTGGAAAGGAACTGTCTGCCAGTAGATGCCTTTTGTCGTCCCTAAATCGCAAAGCTCGTTGCTGTTGTTTGTCTGGAATGCCTTCATTACCTGGGATCGTGTCTAAGGGGCGGCAGGAGCGCACCCAAATGGGAGCTGTGGGGCCGCGCCAGGTTGTGCTCCGGTTCAGGCTGATGCTCCGCTGACTCCTGCTCGGAGAAGCACACATTTGTGTAACACTGAGCATTACCCCTCTAATTCCCTGTCCATCTGTAGGATAAACGCTTAGACTGTGTGTAAACTACACCGAGTCTATATCATACATAATGTATGACTGTATATGATAATGTGCCATGAATGTCAAATTCTATTTTATTAAATATAAGCTGCTCTTCCATCTGCGCGTTGGAGACCCCATATATTGTTTGCCAAAAACCAGCACCATCTCCAAGCGTTACATAATTCCGCATGGAAGGATGTGAAATACCTCAGCTTCTTCTCCCCAGCAACTTCCTGGAACTCCACTGGCTTTGATTCCTCATGCACGACGTCCTGTCGCTGCGCAGGAGCGGTGTCAGCCTCCGGCAGTGGAGCGGCTGTGCGAGCTCACCAGGCTTGGTCTGCCAGAAGAGGCCAGATCCCCACACGCCGCTGCTGCGCCGGCATCAGGGGTGGAGCAGCCCTGTGCATGAGGGAAGCTCTGTCCTCCCGCCCAGGCTTTTCCTCGGGATCCAGCACTCCAGCAATGATGAGGCCTCCAAATGAGCAAGGAGACAAATGTTTGTTGTAGCTTTTGAAGCTTTGGCAGACAAGCTGCTAGGACCTTTAGTTGGCACCTCGCTGTGGTTCCAAAAAAGCCACCCTTGTCACGGCTGCCTTTTTTGTTTCCTTTTCCCCCCTTATTTTTTCCCCCTTTGCTGAGATTTCGCATGGTGCGTGTGCGTGTGAGCCCGTGTGTCTCATGACACTCCGCAGTAGAGATTGACAGGAACCAGAAGCCAGGTTCATCAAAGCCACAGATTTCTGATCCAGAATTACAGTGACTGATTTGTGCCAGCACAGACCTAGACTGTCCAGATAGACTGAACAGGAGGAAAATGTAATGCCAAAAAGGAGGAAGCTGAAACCTAATTAATCAGAAACAAGTAAGTCATCTTAATGGCAGCACAGAAGTAGTACAATTTAATTTGAGAGTACCCTATGTTCTGTAAGGATGACATTGTGCAGTAATTCTACTGCCAGTTACTGCCATCAGAACTGCTGAATAGTAAGAACGAAATGAGTTACTGCCTCAGATGGTCTGTATTTGCACATCTAAACCTCCCTGGTATATCAAGTTTAAATTCTGCTTGTGACTTTTTGCCTCTCCCCTGGCATATCTTTGAAGCTGTGTGTTGGTCCTTGGTGTGTTCCTCGTGGCGGTAGGACTCAGCAAGCCTCATGAGCAAGAGCTCGTGGCGGTGGAAGCCATCAGACGGGGCCCTGCCTGCTGGGTCGTGTTGCAGGAAATACTGTTAGGATTGAGGTTAGAGAATTGCCTCATGTTAGAGCCCAGAGAAAGAGGAGTGTCTCTTCTGTCCAGGGATTGCCTCTTCTGCTGCCTTTGGTCCTAGAAAAAAGACTCAGTCCCGGGAGCAAAGGTGGAGAAGGAGGACTGGCCAGAGCTCTGACTGGTTCCTGGCCCTTGCTGGAGGGAGTGGAAGTGCCTGGCTGTACAGGTCAGTTCATCAGCAGAGACCTTCAGAAGGAGACCTCGTTGGCAGCCGCAGCTCCCTCGGGGCTCTCGTGCGGCTCAGCTCCCGATCAGGGTGCTGGGTGCTGCGCAGCGCCTGAGGAAAGGCCAAGCACAGTTGTCTCGTCCAGCTGCAGTGCGAAGCTGGGGCAGGGTGGAGCGCTGGGGTTGCTGGCTGCCCCATGAGCTGCAGAAGTGGGTCAATCTCACCTGCCCAGTCTTACCCCCTCTGCCGAACAACCTGACGCTGGAAACCCCACCCAGTCACTGCACGAATGAGAGGATGCTGTGCTGCCTCAGCTCTCAGACTTAGTGCTGCTGAACTGCTGGGCAGGGTGCCCAGTGACCTCTGGTGCTGCCGGGCCCCTCTGTACTAGAGCACTCCCTGCCCTTCACAGCTTCCCAGCTCGTTCCTTGGGGCCAGGCAGTTGTGTCTGTGTACAGCATCCTGCCCCGGGGCCTCTCGAGGCCATCGGCTCTGTGCCTCCCAACCCAACAGCAGGGTCGAATGAGGCAGGCTATTCCTGTGCCTCCCGTCCTGACAGCAGGTCGAATGTGGCAAGCTCTGAATAGCCTCATTCTACAGCAGAGCAGGGGGAGGTCACGAGAAGCAGATGGACCTGACAGTGCGATGTGCTCGTCTCAAGGGAAGAGGGTAGCAGTGGTCTGAGATAGGCACTAGGAAGGGTGGTGTGTGGCAGGATCTGCAAGGGTATGGTGTGTGAAGTGTGACATGGCCCGGAGACCTGGGGGGCCTGCCTGCCCCAAGAGGCCTGCCTGCCCCAGGAAGCCTTGCCCGTCCAGGACCTGGAGACAGCTAAAAAAGAGAAGAGCATCAGGAAGAAGTGAGGCAGTGGGTGTTTTCAGGTCCCTGGAGTTACATGCTTGGCAGGAGGAGAGGAGCCAGGCTGAGACAGCGTAGCTGGACTCTTGCTGTGGCCTCCAGGTTGGTCCTTACAGAGATGCGTTAAAGGGAGAGAGCCCTTCTTGAAGAGCCGGTGCAGTCCTCGTTTGTAGGAGGGCAGCAGCCAAGTCTGTGGCTGCCAGATATCTCATTAATGGAGGTGTGTGAGCATCTCCCACGTTCAGGTGGTCCTGTGTGACTCCGACAGCGTGGCTTACCATCTGACCGATGCTCTGTTAGGCTTGGGACCAACAGAAAATGAGAGGCAGTACTCAGCAGAAAGGCCTGTACCCTAAATACTTGAGTGGGTAAGATAGGAGGGGGCAGCCCCGGGTGCTGGGAGCGCTGGGGACAGCCCTCAGGAGAGCAGTGAGACGTGGGTCGTGATTCTGCCTCTGCAGCGCTGACCTCCTTTGGCTGTAATTTGGCGTTCAGTTTTTGACAACGATTAGACCATATGGATTAAAACCCCCCAAGCCTTAAGAGCAAATGTTGGATGAGAGAGAGATATTACTTGTTTCCTTGGTTACAGAAGAACATGAATAAATTATAGGGAAAAAACCCCCAAACTTCAATCTATTCTGAGTGGCCATTTGTGACAACTGGTCCTTGAAGTATTTTCAGTGGGAGGGATGAGCAGGAGCTCACCCTCCCTGAGCACGGCCGGTCTCCCCTGTGAATAAGGCTTGAAAGCCCACCGCAGTGGGCACAGGCTCATGCGTGTCCAGCGTTGGGCTGGAGGCTCTGCCGAGCTGCGTGGTGGCTGGTAACAGACCGCCTGCTGCTGGCACAGGGCTCGAGGAAGGGAAGGGTGGTTCTGGGGCTCATATCACGCCTCTGCCACATGATAAGCTGACCCCCTGGTTATAACGGTCTCGAAATTTAAAGGAGTTTAGATCTGAAGCCTAATTTAGAAAACTGCAGAGCCTAATTTCTACCAACTGGGCTTGGAGAGCCACAGTGTGACTTCAGGTATTTCCATATGGAGCTGTTGTACCACCATGAGGTGTGAATTGCAGTTCTTCCTCACAAGGAACAGTATTTTGTGGACCGCTGTATTTTCACTTAGAAATACTTTCAATCTAGTTGGTGTCATTTTGGAAACTGCTTGGACCAGGAAGCTATTCTTAGTGCAGAAGCAGCAGATCCTTCTGGATAGCTCTGCCATCTCGGTTACGTGTGCTTGTTAGGGAAATGTTCTGGTGACACTCATCCAGTCCAGCAAGACTGTAGAAGGCTGGGTACCCAGTTTGCTTTTGAAATGGGTCTTAGAATATGTTACACTTGTCTTCTCCTAATCCCCAGCCCCATCTCTGCTCTCAAGGCCACTGTGGCCATGCCACTACAAACCCAGATCTGATGCCTAGCTGGGGTGGGTGGCTGCCTGAGTCTGTGCACAGAAGCTTCAGGCGATGCTGTGTCGCTTGTACAAGATGCTTTTGGCCCAAGGTGCAGAGAAGAGACGTTATGGTGGGTCTGTGGAAAGCCAGGAATGCAGCCAAGATCTCGAAGGGCCAGCTCTGCACCTTGGCCAGGTGGTTCAGGGAAGGCTGCAGAGCACCAAGGACGGTCAGTGCTTGCAGGCAAGAAAAGGAAGGGGTGGTGACTGTATGTACAGTACGTGCTGTGGGATGCAGAGCATCGTTTCAGGGATGGGGATGTCTGGTGGGGTGTGTGTGAAGGGTCACTTTAATGCTGCTCAACTGTTGCAGAGCACTGGGTGTGTTGTCTGAGGTGGGCTTCCTTGGAGCTGCTGCAGGAAGGGCTTGGCAAGCACAAGAGTGATCAGGCAATCCTCAGAAGCAAAGCTGGGAGATAGGTGACTTCTGATGATGTTCAAGTAGAGGGAGGAGGGAATTGGATGGGATTCCTTCTGGAAAAAGATCTGGTTCCTGGCTGTGAGACCACGGTGTGCTGCCCTGCAGCAGGGACCCTGGCTCTGTGAGCATGGAGCTGGACGGGCTCAGATGGTGAAAGACTGTCCTGTGGGGATCCGGGGCTGTGGAGCGCTTCGCTGGCTGGATCCGCAGGAAAGCCGGAGCTGGGGAGCGTGCAGGCTCCGTGCAGCACAGCACTGCGTGCGTGTGAAGCTGCACACGGGGAGCCACTGTTCCTCAGCCACACACGGGTTCTTCAGCAGCTGTAAGGCTGCAGCGCGCAGGCACATACTCCTGCTGGGGCTGCAGTGTGAAACCAGGGGCTCTGAGGATCATTTTGTTAATTTTTGCCATTTACAATTCTCAGACATGAAAAGTTAACACAGTTTGGAAGACTTTTTTTCTTTTTTCTGGCACTCACAAGTTCAGCACGCTTTTGTGCATTCCAAGCAGTCCTGCCCAGATCTACCACCTGTTCCATAATTCTGGGGTAGTCAGGGTATAGTTCTTTTCCATATGGGCAGCGTAATTCCATTAAGTAGCAATCCAGCACTCTTTTTTTTAACGTTAAACCTCGAGAGTTAATCATCCATCTGTGTGTAATCATTGATTCCATTAAGCCTTATGGCCTTGTCAGATTATCAAACATTTTAAACAGCACTTTTTTCTTTTTTCCTTACTCGACAGCAAAAGCATTTGTTGGGGGCACGGTTAGAGCGGAGTGTTCGAGGCACGCTCCAATCTCCCACAGACACCGAAATTGTCCGCCCCCCTGTTCCCGGGGCACAGCGTGCCTGCACAGCGCCTGACACAGATGCTCCCGAGTCCTTCAGGTATTTCTTGGCAGGTGATGCTGAGACCTTTAGTGATATTAACCCCCCAAACCTCCCAAAATGCACCCCACATCCCCTGAGGATTCAGCACTCAGATGCTTTGCTCACGTATTCTCATGAGTTTGGGGGAATTACGGTAATTTGGTCGATAGAAGTACAGGCTCAGCCCTTCAGAGTGAGTGATGTAGCCAACCCCTGTTCATGTAAAAACAGGGGAAACCCATTTGTGAGATGGATATGCACATTGTTTTGTATGAAAAGGGAGCCAAGAAGGCTTTTTCTCCCCAAAAATTCAAAAAATATTCGGAAAATAATGGGATAGCATTCCTGAAATGCACCGTGTTCTCAAGCCAGCTCATAAACGTGGCAGTAAACCTTTGTGTAAGCCTGTAGTCACAGCCTTACTCGTGTCCAGAAATCCCTGGGATCAGTGTTCAGTGGTGTCTTCAGACCTGTTAAGCAATCCCAGCAGCCCAGAAGAGAGGGCACAGTGGGTTGCTATTGCTGGTGACAGGGAATGGTGTTCAACAGTGGAGTTATCCCTGTTTTCCTCCAGACATCTTTTCCTGCCTTACATCCCGATTTCGCTTGGTTGTGTGTAGCAGTAACATGGGGATAACGCTGAACGCTGTGTGGGGAAGAAACGGTGATGCTCAGGGTGAGCAGGGCAGCCCTGGGACGCGTCAAACCCGTCAGCAGTGCTCAGCACAGTGGTGATGTCTGTTCACAGCGATGCAAGCGACAGCGGAGCTGGGAGACGCAGATGAAGCACACTGCCTAGCAGTCAGTGGGCACTCACACAGAGACTGCTTGTGCTGCGGGGACAGAGGGGTGCAGGACAGGACGATGCTTTCCAATGAATGGCAGGGTGCTGACTAAAGCTTGTGGGGCCTAATGCTGGGGTGCTCAGGTCTGTGGACCGCTTCTAAGATGGGAATCCAGGTGTGCAGCTCACAGGATGCCTGAGTTGAAAATGTTGAGGGTTTCTCCAGCGCTGAGGGTTTCTCCAGCAATGAGGACACATCTTGTGTGCTTAAAAATCCTCCTCAAATCTTGAGGTTTGGTGCAGGAGGCACTGGAACAGAGGAAAACCTGACAGAAGGAGGAGTGGCGATGGTGGGTTTTGGCTTGGGACCTGTGCAATAGCAGACCTAAAAAAACATGTTCTCCCCCCTCGAGTTCCTTGCTGTTTGTTCTGGTAGAGCCAACCAAGCCCTGAGTAGGTGGGAGCTTGTGCTGCTACGGTTGGTTGTGACACAATGTCCATCCCCAGCAGCTGTTGGACTTTACAGGAACCACAGAACTTGGGCAGAAGGGGACAAAACCCAGGGCACAGACCCGGAGCCGGTGCTGAGCAGAACTGACAGTTGGGAATTGCAGTCGTTTCACCTGCTTGTGAGGCATTGTATCAGGAGCTCATCATTTAATGCTACTGCACAGATGGTTCAGCTTGGAAACCCTTTAACTTGAAGCTCAGAGTGATTACCTGGGGGTAAGGAGAGGAAGTGGCCGGGAAAGGAGGAAGGTTTTTAGTTTGGAAGATTACGTGAATCTCAAAATCTATTAAGATTGAATGCTGGCAGGGAATCAAAATACCACGTTTTATCCCAACCGCTGTGATTATTACTGAACCTGATTAAAAAAAATAAATATATCAGGGCAGGGGGGCTTGTTTCTTATTTCCCTGTTAATTACACCAGGGTTTTTTTCCCCTGAAAAACATTAGAGTGATAATTAGGCCCCACACATCATGTGTGGTTGGATAAATACTATTTACATGTTGAGAAAGGGGGCAGAAGAATTGTATCTAATGAAAGGAACCGGTGCCAAATCGCGGAGAGATTGGTGTGTGTCTCTCAGAAATGACACGTGTTCACCTCGTGGAGCCAGGACGCTTCCCGATGCTTCTCCTCGGAGTGTGGCTGCATCCTGTGCCCCATGCAGCCAAAAAAAGACCAGGGAGGTTATTTAATTTGCAGATAATTTCATTAACTCTATTCTGGGAAGCACAAATACCACAAACTACCTCTGCTCCCCTTTAGAGAGACAGGTTGAGCGTGTGTATGCTGTGCCAAGATGAGGGATGCTGTTGGGAGCGGGGGGGGTCGGGTCAGTCAGAGCCTCTGTGGTGGGACAAGGTTTCAGTCAATTTAGACAACCAAAGTAAGCAAGTTAGAGGGGCACACAAACTAATACCCAGCAGCACTGGCATTGCCTAGAACTGCACTGCTCGGTTCATTTTCGAGCCTTGGGGTGTTGCCTGAAAGTTCCCACTGATGCGTTCTGGGGGCTGTGTCACTTCAGCAAGGTGCATTGTACTTACCTGGCTGTAAACAGTATATTTAAGTCTGTGGGGTGTTTGAGGATTGGAAAGTGCAGGTCAGCTGTGGGGCTGAGCTTCTGCTGTGGTCAGTGTGGGAAAGGTTTGAGCGGGAACAAGCAGGAGCACGGGGGACAAAACCCGGTGTCCCTGCTGTGACCTGCCTGGCTTTGGGGTGTCCAGCCTGCCAAGAGTCCGATTAGCACAAGTGAAACCTCTGATGCCAAGTGTGGGGCTGTCTGGAAATTCAGTGTACTGTGACTGCTGCCCATGACTCTCCTGCCTGCGTGTTACGGGATGGGACAGCAGCAGGGGACAGCTGGGGAATGGAGCTGGGGGTGCCAAACGGTGCCACCAGGTTTGACGTGGAGACTTCACCTTTGACTCTGGCTTCATGGAGAATTTAGATAGCAAGTTGCTACCTGGTGTAAAAGGAGGGAAGTGCTGTGTGGAAGGTGGAGTGTGCGAGGCCCTAGAACAGCGCTCTCACTCCTGCATTCTGCACCGTGTGTAGGAGACAGCAGAATGTCCTGAGATAATGCCATGCATTACAGCTGTGCATGGTCTTCTTCTGCCAAATTTGTACAGGTGTGACGAAGGGAAACAAGTTTAACTGGGGTTTATTTCTTGACCAGGTGTCTCCAGGTCAGGTAGGAGCTGCTTGGGAAGGATTTGCAGTGAATCACTGGTAGTAGCATTCAGTTACACTGCAAATATCGGGTGTTGTGGATAGGAAGACAACAGCCACTTCTCAGCTGGGCTGCCAGCTTGTACCATGCACACACAAGCCCAGCAGCAAGAAGTTGTCCGGCCTGTGTGACGCCCCAAAATCTGTGCTTCTCTCTCCTCCTCCAGTTGCAGAGCTGTTGTTTGCTTTTGCTGGCTTGTACTAGGAAGACCCACTGAGTCCTGTTTTAAGCAATTAGAAAAGTTGCCTTTCTCCAATCAAAGAGAGGTATTAGCGAAATGAATGGGAGTAATTACATCTAATTTAGTCATGTAAATGAGTTTAATTAAAAGAAATCTACCCTTTAATAACTTCAGGGGGAAATGCCGCTCCTTATGGAGTTTGAAATTTAGTTAAGCTAACAAGACACAATAGCTGAACTGATGAGCCCGTGATGTTGTAATCTGCTTATGTAAACAGTGGCACAACCCATGTTGAGTAGCTGCTTTGGGTGGAGTCTGAAGCCCTGAGAGGTTGGTGCCCTGACTGCGACTGTGCTGCGGGTGCGTCGGTGCCTTCATGTGGGGTGAAGGCAAATGTTGTTGGGTAGGAAAGCTGTTGGGCACCCAGTTATTGCCAGTTACTAGCAGTAGCAGCCACAAACGAAATTGGGCGTTAGGCTGGGCAGTTTGGCAGTTGGTTAGGTGAAGGGCAGGCAGTGACAGAAGGCCCCAAGATCGGACGTGGACATTCCTGCCAGGGCCTCATCCTCAGTCTGCACGTGTGGACTCCCTTTATTCACATTTCCTTTTCACAACCATCCCTTTCATCTTTCAGCAGTACTTCCCTTTTGCATCTTAACTTAGACATGACGTTTTCCCTTAGTGTTTGAGTGGTGTCTTGTGCTCTGCTCTTGCACTCAGGAAGCTTTGAGCAGCTCTTCATGCTCATGTCATTGCTCTCAGTGCTCTTGCTTCTCTTCCTCTGCTGAGAAACAGATGCTGATGTGCTCAGGAACTCACACCTGGGGAAACAGAACTTAGACCACGTCTGGTAGGAGCCCACACCTCAAGTCTTCCTAAGGGTGTTCTGTGTGCCTCCAGCACATGCTTTTGGCACCTCAGCTCATAGCAGGCTCAAACTAGGGCATCAAACAGCTGGTTTCCTTTTTCTGGAAACACTGTCATGAATGTAACTAGAAGTAGCCATGAGAGTTCAATGGAAAACCTGAAACTTGTGGGAGGGGTTTCTTCTGGCAACGGCCCTCTTGATGCGTTGGTCTGACTATAAACCAGCTCACACATCCCAGCTCACTGAAGGTTTGACAGAACCATGGTTGGCTTCTGGCACACGTGTTGCAGTTTAGTATTTTCTGGGGAGAAAACCCTGACAGTCTTGAGTTGTTTCCTTACTCTGCTCTGGCAGATCCAACAAGACCTCCCTGTGTGGGGCTGTATCAGTTCCCTAAACACAGACTCATTGGCAAGGGGCTTTCGCTGCTTATTGCTGAGTCTGTAACACGTGGGCTGGGAAAGCAGCGGGAGGAGGGACACACAGAGAGCTCCTCTTACCCTTCCTCACCCAGAGGGTCCTGGTGTCAGGAGGTGCATTTGCAGCACTCTGTGTTTCCTCGGGAAAGGATGGCCCCGGGGAGAGCACAGCTTCTTCCAGCAAGGTTTAGTTCTCCATGCTCCGTCGGTCGCAGCTTCTGGCTGTATCAGGTGAAGCCTTGACATTGTTACACATGGAAAACGGTGAATTAGAAATACTTTTACTTTGTGTGTCATTCACACAGTGTAGCACTGACGCCATCCAAGTGTTGTGATGTAGTTACGGTATAATGAGGTGAGCAAAGAGAACTGAGGGGCGTTATGCTTTCCTCCTAGAAGATGTCCGAGGTGCACATGAGTGGTGGGGGCTGGGGGTAATAACCCCGGGCACAGAACACCAGTCAGGCTGCACGGAAGGCTGGGTGTGCTCTTCTCCCGTCTGGGATCGTTTAGGTGTTGTGCAGTGCCCTTGGAGTGGGGACAAAATCTCACACCACAGTGTTGCAGTGGGGAGAGTGGAGAGATGTCACTGCAGAGGGATGGTGGCCAAGGGGACCATGTCCAGGCCAAAAGCATCCTCAGCGTGAGCAGCCGAGGAGGCCGCCGGGCCAGAGCTGTGCAGAATGATCACAGCTGAACTAAGGCTGTGTTTCTGCAGCCGCTGTCCAGTCCTGTGTGGCAGGAGGAGAGGGAACACGCCAGGCAGCAGCACGGAGCTCTGACGGGATGCGCAGGGTCTGACCGCCCCTTTCCACAGGGGCTGTGTACCAGGGCTGCCTCCGAGGAGGACTCGAACCTCCAGGCTGTGGTGGGAGCGTTTCATTGGTGAAACTCTTGCCTGATGTCGCCACACGTCGCTGCTCTGAGTGCCGTCGGGCTTGAGCTGGTGTCGCAGTCATGGGCTGGGAAGTTGGTCCTTGTGGCTTCAGCTGCCGAGGCTGCACAGGCAGGGGCTTTGGAGTTGTGCCCCTCGCTTGGCTGGCGGTGAGGCAGCAGCGTGCGATCCACCTACACTGTAAGCAGACAGCTCTTGTGGAGTTGTTACTCCAGACCCATAGACGGGATCTGTGTTGTGCTTGCAGTAGTTGTAATTAAAAGTCTAGAAACGAATTAGAAAACAGATGAATTTGAACAGCAGCTAAATTGGGCTGCGCAGGGGCAGAGGCGAGGAGCGGCATCGGTGGCAGGCAGTTCCCTGGCACGGGCTCTCTGCGGGCTCTGAAGACATGGCCGTGCTGCACTGGGGTGATGCCAGGGACCTGCCCAACGAGAGGCTGGCCGGTCCAGAGCAGCCAGCGCCTGGGCGGCAGGAGCAGGGAGCCCTTAGGGCGGTGAGGAGCCTTCTGGAAGCCGGCTCCCAGTGCTGGCGCAGCCGGAGCGGAGCTGATCTCAGAGCAGCTCATCCCTGGCCCCACGAGTGCGGGCAAGCGCTGTGCCACCGAGGCAGCTCCTTGGAGATCCGGGCTCCAGCGGGTGGCTCGGGAAGCCAGGAGAACCGTCTCTGGGACAGTGCCGTACCTGTGGCTGTGATGTGTCCTGTTACTCTCTGTGCTTTTCTCTCTCAGATCTTCCTGTCAGAATGCTGACCCAGAAGGTTTGTGTAATGCTCACACTTGTTTAATTGTAGCAGCCTGGATGTGAATAATACACGTCTGTCCCTGAACGTGGGTTGGGCCCAGTGTGTAACTTACTGAGCAGGAGTTGGCATTGTGAGGCTGTTCAAAAGGTGCGTTGGACAGTTTATAAACACCTCGGGCCTTGGCTTTGGGAGGAGTTCAGGTACTGACAGCAAAGGCCGTTGAAACAGTCTGTCTTTGTATTCATGCAGCATCGGCAGCGAATCGGGGAGGCTGCTCAGGTGTTGGGGCCGGTGTGCTGTGATGTCCTGAGAAATCACTTACCTGGTTAATGAGGTCATCAGGGAAGCCGTGTGTGCACATGGAGAGCTCATGCATTCCAGAGGGGTTTGCACGTGCATGTTTTTTCTTCTGGCTTTCCTTCGAACCAAACGGGACGTGATTCAGGAGGTGGTTTCTGTTGGTTTCCGTGGGTTTCTGTTCCTGTCTGCCTCTTCAGAAGCTGCAGAAAATGATGTTCTTGTCGATTTATGCAAAAAGCGCGCACCCCCATTTGCTGCTTAGCACTAGTAATCCAGCTTGGTGCTGAGTGCTACGTGGAGATACGTAGATGAGGTTGTGTAGATGAAAGTCACTAGTTTCAGCAAGCCCCACGGTGTGTGACATTGCACATTGAGTGATTGCTTTTTTCATTTCTCTTTTTCCCATACAGCTTCGTGACAGCAGTTGCTGGTTTATGTTGTGTGTTTTCTCTTCCCTGTTGTATGTTTTCTCTTTCATGGTCTTTTGAGTTTTTGGAAGTAATCTCATAAAGCACTTAATTTCTTCACTATCACTCAGCATCCCGTGTCTTGGATCTCAAGTGATGTCTTCAGATAAGCACGTATACTTCACTAGGGTGAAGCAGGCTTCTGAAGAGTTTTGAGTATTCGATGCTAATGACTCGATGACTAATGATGAAAGGCTCAGCTCTGCTCCTGGGGCTGTCGGCTGAATTCCCTCTCCCGTTCTGGCAAACCCTTTTTCCGATGGACACTTCCCATCGCCTGCGTGCCCTTTGCTGCCAGCTCCCCAGCTGGAAGGAAAGAGAGGAGCTGTCTCTCTGAAGTCCTCACACCGCGTTCACTGCTCCCAAACGTTGTCCCGTGTCACCGCGGTTGCTTCATGATGTGTTGGTTACACCGCACTGGGTGTGCTCGCCTGTTGCACAGGAGCTTCAGTAGGGGTTTTGTGTCAGAATGGTTGACTGAAGGTGTCCAGCAGCGGCTCACAGCCGAACTCTGACTGTGCAGAGCCCCGGCCGTGGAGCGGTGGGCTGTGCGGAATCTGGCTGGAGGAGCTTGTCCCAGCCTGTGCCCCACAGAGACACCACGCAGCGGTGGTGTCTTGGGGTACCTGAAGGGGGGGCTGAGGGCTGTAAAACTGGGGACCAGGAGGAGGTTGCAGATGCTTGGCTGTTCTCGGATGTGGCTGTGCTAATGCCCTGTCACTTGTCTCGTGGGGAAAGGAGCCAGAGAGGGGAGGAAGGGACAGACAGGCTGTCGGAGGGGTCTTGGGGCAGCTCCCAAGGGTGGCTCGGACAGAGCTGAGGGCAGTAGCAAGCAGTAGGTCTTCAGTGGCTGAGGGATGCCTGTGGGAAGCAGGTAGGAGCTTGAGCTGTTCAGCTTTGCTGTAAATGAGTGTTTTCTTTCAGTCATCCTGGGTTTAATTTTCATTTTGGAAAGTTAAATACATGAAAGTCTAAAAGCATGGTTTGGGTTGACCAAGAGGGACTGATGGAGGTGCTTGCAAAACAAACAAACAAACAAAAGACCAAATTTGGGCCCATCCCTTCCCCTTTTTTCCCACCTTGGTGAACAGCACACGTTTTTAGGAATTACTGTTTCAAAAAGAGGAGTCAATTAAGTTCAGACAGCTTGAAATGATGTCCTGCGATGGTTGTTGGCTTGCGTTGACTTTGCTGAAATTAAAACAATATATTTTCTCTGCAAATTATTTGCTTCTTCAGGGTTTTTTCCCCCAGGAAGGTTCATCACCATAGCAAAGGCACTTAAAGCTGTCAGTGCTCCACCTGAATGTACTTGGGTTTACCAGCCTCAAAGAAAAAATGCAGCCAGGACATAAAGTTTTGTGTTAATTATCTGCAGGCAGAAAGTCAAATGAAAAGGAAAACTTAAGAAAAGTTGCATGAAGGAGTCAGTCGCTGGAAACTTTGAAGCAAGCTGCTGGGCTCAGCAAAACTCTGGGGTTTATACATGGGCATTGTGTGTGCGGCTCCTTCCTGCCCACACACAGGTTTGGGTCATTCAGCCACGGAAGGCAATGGCCCAGCAGCCCAGCCAGCTCCACATCCTGCTCCAGCAGTCAGCAGGCTGGTGGTTTGACCTTTCTGACTGATGGGTGGGATTTTACATTTTTCATTTCCTCGCTTCCTTTCCTCCTTCCCCAAATACCTGGATTTTAGTGAGAAGCGTTGGGTTCCTTTTTTATTGGCTTGGTTTCTGCTTTGTTTGTTTGTTTGAAACTATAGCCCTGGGACAGGCTGCCCAGGGGGTGTGGAGTTTCCTTCTCTGGAGAGATTCCAGCCCCATCTGGACGCCGAGCTGTGCGACCTGTCCTAGGGACCCTGCTTTGGCAGGGGATTGGACCCCATGGGCTCTGGGGGGCCCTTCCCACCCCTACAGCTCTGTGAATCTGTGTCCTACCGCCCTGAAACTGTGTATGTGCTGTGGGTGATGGGCATGTTAACAGAATCACCCTTCTATTTCAGCTCCTCACGCGGTGCCCCCGCTGCCCCCACTGCTCTGCCGTGCGTAGTGCTGCTGCAGAGGCTCCTTTCCATCCGTGGTGTTGGGAGGGCTGGAGCAACAGGCCGAGCTCCAGGTCAGGGAAGCTGTGGGAGCTGCGTGCTCCCTTCCCTGGGAGCTCAGTACCTCGACACTTCCAGGGAACCAGACTTAGGTGATGAGCTTGTGGTCATATGTAAATGTCTGCTGGAACACAGACTTGAAATAAAAGCCAGAGTGCCAGGAGTCCTTTGCTGCCCCGTGGGCAATGTTTCTCCTCAAGCATGTGGCACCTGGAAGAACAAACTAATTTGGTGTTGTGGCCTATTTGCAAAGTCCCAGACGGCTGTCTGGCTGCTGTAGGAATATCTCTGGATCCTTTGAGGTGGGTCCCCACTGGGGAGCACCATTCAGGCCCTCTGCTGAAGAAAGCAGTGGGGGGCTTCTGGGAACTGTCAGCAGCTGCCTGCATGGCAACTGAGCTGAGGCTGGAGAATGTCCCAGCTTACAGGGATGTGTCTGCCGGGTGCCGAAGCTGTCTGCTGGCATAGCCTGGGCTAAGGGGGGAGTTACCGGTACGGCAAAACGAGGGTGTGTAATAATAAACGGCCCTCTTCACCTAGTGTTGTCCAAGGCAGAGAGATCCTTTGCATGGGATCCCTCTCCCAGCACCTCCTGATGGTCAGGGTGAGCACTGACACCAGTGACCAAGGCGAGGGACCAGATAGATCTGCAGCTCCAGCCTGTCCTGACGCTTCAGAGCAGGTCTCAGTCTCCTCCTCGGTGCCCATTCTGATGGGGCTTTAATTAGAAGGCACTAAGGAGACACTTGCCCGCCTGTAAGGGCTGTGCTGTTACATCCTGTGTATTGTCTTTCCTGGGGCTCAGTACGTCATTGTATTACAGCTGCATTTGTCACCTCAGGCCGCCTCCATCGTCACCGGGATCAGCCCTGTGACTCAATGAGCTCGCATTGGCATCGGTTCCTCCTTCCCCACTGAAGTTCACCCAAACTTCCCCCGCCCCGCGCGCTGAAGGGAGGGGTGGGAGAGGAACTAAAGCAGCGAGTGCTCGCAGTGGGCACGGAGACGTCTCATGCCTGTGTGTGTCTTGAGCTGTTCAGCTCTGTGACAGGAGGGCGAATCCTCGGAGGCGCAGCCTGGGGAGCAGGGCACGCAGGAAATCTCAATGTCATTCTCTGCAGCAGAGCTGACAGCGCGGTTGAGCATTGCCATTAATATTCTTTTCACTGAAGCAACGTCCAACGTGGGCACTGGTACCTGCTGCAGAGGCACCTGCGCCTGCTGCGGCCTGGCAGGGCTGAGCGTGGGCGTTGCTGGTGTGGAAGCTGCCTTGGGTGCTCTGGAGGACATGCAGATGGACAGGGACTGGTGTCGCCTCTGTCAGGTTTGAGAGCCACCTCCTTCCTCGGAGCTGGCAATCTCTTACGTACTGCGCCTGCGTAGTTAGAATTGGACAGGGATTGCAGGAGCCACAGTACTCTGTAAATATTGAGTAAAGTGTAAAAATGTTATTTCTGGAACTGCTGGGGGGTGGAAATGTCAGATCCCACTCTGGAAACTCCTGCTGGAAATAGGGATTAACTCCCGTTTCGATTGCACTACTCAGGATTGACACCAGAGAGCAAAATTTATCCTAGTAACCGGGTGTACCTCAGACGCTGTTGGGCTGTGTGAATTACACACGGCTCTGATCTCTGGAGTTGTTGCTCAGGCTGTTTGTTATTTGTGTGACATACCCAAACTCCTGCAGACGTGATGTGCGGCGCTGCGCCCGGGCTCAGAGGAAGGTGGGACGGCGGCGCTGGGCTGTGTGCGAGCGGGCTGGGGTGACAGCTGTCACAGGCAGCCGCCGATGTTTCCTGGATGCTTTCAGGATGTGTGGGCAAATGAGCATCTTGAGGGACACAGAAATTTGTAAGTCAGCCCTGTGCTCCCCACTCCCCCTGCCCCCCAAAGGCATCTGACGTCGTTCTGTGCTACAGTGGGTGATGCATAATTGAGCACTGCTATATTTGAATGTGTTTGGAGTACAAAACATTCATCTGTATGAAAGGAGTGTTTATGTATTAATGTGCGTTTCCTTCATGCATTCCTGATCCCATTAGTGATGGAGGCATTGTGTAATATAATAGAAATGATTAACTTTAATTGCACTTCTTTGTTGGGAAAATAGACACGTAATTAAAAATCTGACATGCGTTGCACTTTTTTTCTTTGACAATTTACTTGTTGGCATCTCTTCAAGAGCATGTTCCACAAGGCCCTCACCACTTCTTCCTTCAGAGGTCTCAGCGGGTCCAGCTTCTGTCTTGGAGAACTCAGATGATTCCCAGTGCCTGGATGGAAGCAGGTGGCCCCCAGATCCCCATCACTGGTCCCCTGCTCCCCAGCAGAAAAACAGGCCGTGTTCCTAAACCATGGCTCCTGCCGTGGGACGCATTCGGGTGCTGCTGCACAGGAAAATCAGGTGCTTCTAAAAAGTCCTGAGGAAGAAAGCACACCAGCAAGGGGGACACAGCATCTGTAGAGACTGGTGAGGCCTGTGAGTCGGTAACACCGGGATTGCTGCTGTGAGGAGTTCAGCCCTCGCTTCCGCTCCCAGCCACGCTGCCTTTGTATGTCCCTGGCCCTGGAGAACCTGAATCGCTGTTCCCCAGCGCCCCAAAACGCAGAGCAGCAGAGGATGCTTGCAAAGAGTAGTGATGGGCAACAGCAGCGTCTTGGGAGCACTGTTCGCACTGGTGGCAGTTATAAGCACCTAAATCCTGTCTGCAGGGTGCGGGTGTTGCTCAGACTCTGAGCTGGGTGTTTGCAGAGTTAGATGGCTGCTCTTTGGACACTGTTCCATTGCGGTGTCAAGTCAGGGGTCTCGGCTGATTCGCAGGTCAGACAGGACAGATGGAGGCAAGCCTGCAAAGCAGGAGAGGGAAACGGCCAGTGTGTTCTTTATGTCCATCCGAAAGCAGACCTGAGGGTGCCGGCCCTTCCCTTGTACGTCTTCAGGCGGTGATCTGTGTCTGGTTTCACTGCCAGCGTGCTGTGGTACGGGGTGCGTGCGGTCTGAACTGTAGCATGTAGGTGGTCAGGTGAGAGGAGGAAGATAAAGAACCCAGGGATTTAACCCAAGATTGAGCTGAAAAATTGCAAAGCCAGCAGCAGGGCCTCCTTCCCATGGACGGTCCTGCTCCACGTGACGGGACTGTCAGGAGCCGTTTGGGATGAGCTGCAGACGGATCCGGAGGGCAGTTTGGGGGATGCACGGCAGCATTCACCCTGACAGGCAGGGACACCAGGGTTAGCTGTCACGGGTAGGCAGCGTGTCGTCTGCGTGTTGTGGTACCTGCGCTGCGGGGGGCTCTCCAAACAGCCCAGTCCTGAAATAGCAGGTGCTGGCGCTGTGTTGGTGGCTTGTACTCAGCTGCTGCCCCATCTGAGGAAGGGAGGGGGCTTTATGGACCCCCTGGGTCGCTGGTACACCTTACCTCTGCCATCCGTCATTGTGTCCATCTTCACCTCGTCTGTGTTGTTTTCCGGTTCTTTTATTGTCATTATTCAAAACATGAATAGAAGTGAGTATCCTCTAAGTTATTAATGTAATCAATTTTGAGTCTTTAATTGCAATTTTTTTTCCATAAAATTCTTTTAATTTAGTCTAATATAATGGCACATCAAGCAGTAATAGGTACATTAAATTGAATCATGATGTTCATATACACATTTTATGACACAATCAAATATCCCAATGCATTAATTCATGTCAATCAGTTAATAAAATCAAATAGGAAACATTTCTCTGGTGCTGTTAACTGCACTCCTCCTGTTCAGCGGGTGACAGGCTGTGAGGACCCCTGTGTCTTGCCTGGGTTGTGTCTCTGCATGGGAGCTGGTAGATTTACATTCTGGATCACGGCAAAGCCTGTCAGTCCCCTTGGCCCCCAACCAAAACACGGTTACTGGGAGCAGAAGGCCACACCTTGACCTTGCCCTACCCTGGATCCCATGGTGCAGTCCTGTCCCCAAAAGCTTCCACAAACAATAGAGGAATATTACCTGTGCACTTGTAAAGCGTTTCTGACGTGTCGGGCAGTGTCTTGTTCGTTGTGCCTGTGAATGCTGCTCCTGGAATGGCTTCCCAGGAGCTGGGGAGAGAGAGGGGCTGTTTCTGGAGAAGTGATGGAAGCTCATTCAGCAGACAGGGACCCAGGTCTGCCCTGACATGTCACGTGATGCTTTAGACAAGGATGTCACGTCTGTCCCCACACACAGAGCCCTGCGAGGGAGCAGGAACAGGCTTACTTGGCCTTGCTGAAGAGCAGCATACTGTTGTTTCCTGATGGGTGTGTTAAAACACTGTGTGCTTTCCATAGACAACCTCCCACTTAAATTCTACCTCCCCAGTAAGTCTTTCAGCCTGTGTGAGACTCGGGCCCTGGGGCGGGTGGCACGCTCTTCCTGCTTGGGGGGACAACACTGTCTCTTTCTCAGCAGCTGCTCCACGAGTTGGCAGGGTCAGGGAACAGGAAGAGCTGAGGTGTGTGCTGCAGGTGACAGCTCATGGGATCGGGTGTTTGCCAGTGTCCAGGTGTGTCGGGAATGCCTCCAGTATAGAGCTTGACTCAAGAAACCTTGGTGCAAAACCATGAAGTTGCTGGTTAAAGTGTGCCTCTGATTTATTTGAGAGTTCCAGATACTTGTTTCCACAAGGACTGGGTTAGAGGATCCTTTTGCTTTTTTTTCTTCTAGTTCCTGTCATTCTGGAGTCCTCTGCTGTAGTGCAGGGAGCAGACTGACAGGAGAGTTGTTAACCTTGAATTCCTGCCTTACACCAGCATGTAGGTGTCACCCTTGCTGGAGCACAGGTAGAAACAGTGACGCCAACCGAGTTGGTAACACAAGCGCTGCCTGCTCCCCCTTCCTCTGGACAGGGTGAAAAACCCATTTCATTTGAAATCTGCTACTTAATGGTATTTGTAAAAATTAGATCTTCCTGGTTTAATCTTTTTTCTTCCTCCTTTGTGGCAGAGGTAGCAGGAGAAGAAAGGAGATGTAAGGAACTAAGAATGGGAAAATCTGGAATTATTGTCCCACTTGGATTTGCAGACCCAAGAGATAGCTCTTTCTGGGAGACAAGTGCCTTGGGGTGATGGTACCGTGATGCAGGTGTAGTTCTACTGGTATTTAAGTGTTTGTGGTCTGTGTTGATGGGTATTTGTGTAACACTGTGTTAAACCTTCCAGGAACCATGCAAAAGGTAGTGTTTGTAAACATTTCTGCTCTGCAGAGCTCGGGGGGCACCAGGCAAGTACTGGCAAGGGAGGTGCTGGGCATGGACAAGCAGGGTCAGCCTTGGGAATCGGCCAAGCTGGGTAGGGTGTGGATGGAGCGGGTGCACAGGCTTCCCCTCGGCAGAGGTGCTGCTGTACCTGTGGGTGGAGAGAGGATTTCTAGGGGAGGTGGACTTCTGGACTGAAGCTGTACTGCTGTCACGTTCTTCACACTCTTTGGTTTCCTCACCCAGATTCTTCTCTGGGGTGTAGGATCATCCTTGGAGAGGAAAACGGACCTTGGTCAGACATCCTGTGTCTGCACTGGTGGTTTTCAGGCAGATGGGAGACGTGCCCAGCTGGTATAGGGTGGCAGTGGTGTGAAGTGGTGGGCGTCCCATGCAGGCAGAAAGTGGGTGGTGGGAAATCCCTCATGCAGATGGGGAAGGACACACACAACATTCCCTGGCTGGAAAGGAAAGCCAAGCTGATGGTGCCCATCATGGCAGTTGAGCTGGTTTGATCTGTACTGCACCATCGCTAGCTGAGGACTCTCTTTTCTTTTGTTTCCTCTCTCCATTTGTGGTCAGGCAGTACCTTGGTCTTCCACAGGCTGGTCAAGGAGAAAGAAATAATGTCCTATGGCATGGTGTGAATCTTCTCATACGTCTGTCTTGTTCGTGGAGAGGATAGTGGATGGTTATTTAGCAAAGAAATACGTATTTACGCGATCAGAGGTGGTAAAGGGCAGCACTCTGTTTACTGTTTTTGCCCTTTTTTAGTTTGAATTCAGTGGGCTTCCTTACACCATCTGCTCCCATCTTTTTATAGGCAGTAGGTTTGAGACATCTCAGTGGTCTTTTCTGAAACTGGTTTTGCTTTCTCTTTTGGCTTTCTCTTCCACCTACCCGGCAGTGATTGGTAACAGTCTATGGAGGAGACAGTGCTATGCTGGTCAGCAAGGGAAGCTCTCAGTGTGGCGAAGGCAGGCAGGCCAGCTGAATGCCGCCAGCTTGGAGGGGAAAGAGCCCCCAAAGCAGTGGAGGGAAAAGTGTCGGTGTTTGAAAAGGAAACAGCGACCTTGCCCTTTGCTTTGGTGGTTGGTACAGGTGCCTGCTGGGGCTGATCTCAAACCCAGCAGCAGGAGCAACTGGGACCCTTCAGTGGTTTGTACGAGTGCTGTTCTGTTAAGGGGCTTGTTCTGGTTCGGCAGCCGAGGGCCTGCGCTGGGTCTCCCTGCAGAGATCCTGGGAGCCACCATGCTCAGGTGTGCTCGGAGTAACCCGGCTTCTGTGCCTCACGGGCCCAGCGCGGTCCCCCTCCTCACCTGCACGGTGCTGTCCTTGTGTTCTCACTCCTGCCAGTTCAGGGTGGAATCTCAAAGGTGAGATGAGCATTTCCTGACCAGTCACACCAAGTGCTGCAGGAGCTGTGGGCATAGGGATGACCCCCAGAAGTGCTGCGCTGTGTTCCCAGAGCCTTTCTTATCACCCGCCTGGACTCTGTGCAGGAATGCGTGGAGAGGAGGTTCATTGCTTGCTGCGTGTTGTATCTGCATTGTCACAGCTTCCAGACCCCAGTTCAAAGGGAGCTGAACTTTGATACCTGCTTTTTATTGCATCTGCTGTTAGAAGTAGCCGCTGTGTAGGTGTGAGTGAAGAGCAGAGTTGGGTGAAGATGAACAGGGCCCAGGCTTTGCAAAAGGGTTGTGCAAGGAGGAGGAGCCTTCGAGGTGGCTGTGACAGTCCCAGGTGTGAAGTACCCCCAAACTCGCTGCACCTAGATGCCAGGTTTTCTACCGAGTGGGTTCGCATCATCCCAGCCCTTGTGCTTCTGTATTACCCAGTGTTAGGTGGATTGAGGGCGATGAGAGATGGCAGCTTCTGAGTTCTGTGGGAGCAGCGGGGGGAGGCTGGTGTGGGCGAGGGGGCCCTCTGCTGATGGCATCCCGAGCGGGAGACCCAGTGTTCACTGCTCGCCTCTCCCGAGAGGCTCAGCAGACCCAGGAGTGCTTCCCTTCCAGAGGGAGATTCTTAGGAATGCTGATCTCCCCCAGGCAGATGAATGCAGTAGGGTGAGTTGGAGCTAAACGACTGATGGGTAATAGAAGTGGACCCAGCCTTGTGCTATGCCCATTTCAGGAGAAGGTGCTTTTTGGGCAGAATTGATAGGGGGGAACAATAATGTTGCACTGCCTTGAGCTGTGGTTGCTTTCTAAAGGGTTCTTCTCAAAAAAGATGGAAAAACTTTGTTTCCAAAGGGGAAATAGAGGTAACTTCCATCCACGGGGCAGCACCTCGAAAGAAAGGTAGCTGCGGCCTCTGGGGAGGAGCAGCTCTATGAAGCCAGTTCCGTGGTGGGGCAGTGTCCCTGAAGTTGTGTTTGCTGCAGGAAGAGATCAGCACCTCTGTGTCTGACATCTCAGAAAGAGATGTAGGCTGGTGTCTCAATGCTGCTCCCATGTCTGCCTGTCTGATGTGGGAGAAGATGTTTAGTCAGCAGGAACAGAACTCTGATATTTCTCTGCAGTGTGGTAACAAAGCTGACACTTGGTAGCAGGTCTGTCTGAGGTGACCGCTGTCAAGAAGCATTTCAGAGCTGTGTCTGCTTCTGTGTAGCTAGACTCCTGCTCCGTGCCTTAGGCTGGCTGTGCCAGGGCCGTCTGGGTCTAGGGCATAGGGAGGGGAACCTTTGTGAAAACACCAGGGCGAAGGGTCCAAATCCCCTTTCACAGGTAGGCAGAACCAGGGTGCAGACAGTGAAAGCCAGGACGGGGTTAGATGGACTGCCTGTTGACAGCAGAGTTGGATTTCTTCTGGTTCCCTCAGTGGGAACACGTTTGCTGTGCTGGTTTAGAACAGGTCTAGCTTTCCACAACCACCACTTCAAAGGGCTTTGCAAGTACTGTACCTTTCTCCTCACACAGCAGCTGATGTCACTTCACCTACACAGTTCTCAGCCGGTGCACGTCTTTAGCAGCAGGACAGCGATGGAAATCCAGCCCTTGCCTTGCTGATGCTTTGGCTTTGCTGAGAAAGGGGAATTACACAGGTCTGGCTGGGTATTTTGTGGTTCTCATGCACAGTAACGTTGGCCAGGACTGATTCATTTCATAGCAGAAAGTGTGTGACTGGCCCCAGTATTGTCAACTGGGGCCAGTGTTCCTCATGAAGCAGTACTGATGCCTTGAAAACCTACAACTTGCTTGCCACTCACACCCAGGGCAAGGAGGCCACGGGCTCTGTCATAGCGAATGCCATGTACTTCTAACGCAGCAATGGCTGCGTTGGCGTCCTGGGGCAGCCCAGGGACCTCAGCGTTAACCACCTCCCGGGTCCGTCAGTCTGTCTGCTTCCTCTGCCTCAGTTAAACCCATGAGGAGGAACCCAGGGGATGGGGGGACACGCACAAGTGCTTCATAAGCCCGTCCCCATGCTGCAGCTTCGTGGCCCGCGCACTGTGGACACAGGATGGGGTCTTGGGGTGTTTCTTGAGGCATGGAAAGGAGAGACGCAGTGTCTGCATCAGACAGGAGGGTTGGGAGGTCCCTGCTCCCTTCGATCTCTCTTTCCAGAGCACAAACAGATGCCGTTGGGTTTCTGGCGCAGGCGTGTTGGAGTCCAATTCCCAGCCAAGGCTCCCTTTGGCGATGGAGCTGAGGATTCTGCAGGAAGGAATAGAAATCCTCCACCATGTATGGAGCAGATAAACAGCTGCCGTGGGGGCTGGGCATCAGTTTTTGCCTCAGGCTGGGACCCATCAGGCATTTTGTGGGAGAGCGTGCCAGTATCCGCATTTGACAGGGCTGTGGGTCTGTGGCACTCTGCTGCTCGCTCTGCCTCTCCGCTGCGCCCGAGACATAAAATATTGAACGGCCGGGGTCCCGCTGGTGGGGCAGGATGGTGGGGGAGCAGCGATGGTCCGTAGGCAGCGCGGTGCCAGGGCTGAACCGCGGCCTCCTGTACCGGTTGTGCAGGCTGGGGCACGCACAGGCCGGGCCACGGCTTCTGCCTTGGGCTCTGCCGGGCCTGGTGCTCCTTGGCCCGTGGGGAGAGAAGCCTCGTGATATGAGAGGCTCAAGAGAGGTCATAGCCTTTTGTGCCCAGCATCCCTCCTGCCTCAGAGCCGAGTCCTCCAGCCTCGGGGTGGCTTCAGCAGCACCGACCCGGCCTGTCTTCTCCCCCCCCCCGAGGCTCCCACAAGAAGTGTTCCCTTCCTCCCAACGTCGGTCCTGCCCGAAGGACGGGGCCATCCCAAGGGAGATGCTGCAGAAAGGGCAGCGTGCTTCCTAAGCAGCTGGTCACGGCCACTGCGGAGAGACGGGGCTGGTGGGATGGAAGGAGCTGCCCTGGCCCCTCGGGCAGCACAGGTGGGGGTAGGCATGGCACAGGAAGCAGAGTGACCAGGGATGGGGTTTCACCCCTTGTTGGCATCTACCTGGCAGGGACCCAGGGCTTTGAACAGATGGACAAGGGCCCTTGTGGCTGACAGGTACTACTGCTACCCCCGCCTTGAGACCCAGTGGAAAGACCAGCCTGAGCGGTTCCAAACACAGTCCCGTGTCTGGTTTTCCTTGGCATGATGCTGTGCCTGTCACTGGTGCGGTGGTAGGTAACCCTCAGCCTCCTTGTTGTAGTGTGGTGGTGGCTGCAGCTGGGTGCTGTGTTTCGGGGCAGGTGTGCTGGCGTGGGAGGGAGCACACCAAGGTCCCTGTCCTGTCGTATCCATGAGGCCCAAGCTGCTGGGCTGGTAGGTGGAGCGAAGTTGAGGTTCCTCTGGTTTCATATGAAACCTGAACCCCTTGGTGTGACTGGGTTTTCTTCTTTAATTTCTTTGTAAGATGGAATTGTTAAAATCCCAGGGTTACGTGGAGGGGCACAAACCCAAGTCACAGCACAGGAACTCTGGATCCGTGTTGGCCATGCATTAAAATGCCTTTAGTGCAACCCCGTTGTTTTCTAAGAAGCATCTCTGAAACTATTGCAGGAAAAAATGCAAACAACTGGCCAAAACTGAAGAGCTGAGGGGAAGGATTCGGCCTGGCCATGCTGTTTGCTGTCACGTGTCTTCTGCCGTGGCTTTGCACTTCGTCCATGGCTGCCAGGGAGAGCAGGGCACCGGGAGACCGAGATCACGGCGCGTTCCTGTGTGATCCCTGCCACGGCCGTGTGTGGTGTGCTGGGGAAGGAGGCATCTCCCAGGGAATCGCTCGGGAAAATACTCCTTTTAAGTGAGGGAAAGGGCTCTAATCAGTATGCTTCATTCTAGGTTATTAATGTAATTGAAAACACAATCTACCTAAATCATGCAAATTATATGCAGGGTGAGGATTTTTTTCTGCTATCGTAATGATAATCTAAATAAAATGTGGATTATAAGTGGAGTTCTCTAAGACTGGATCTGAGATTAATCTGAAATACAGAAATTAAAAAGAGACACGCATGGTGTGGAGCTGCAACTTTGCTCCTAGGACATTTGGAACCCTGATTTATGGACGCTGTTACAAGGTTTTTAACTGTGCTGAAAATGAAATGAGGTTAAACTTCTTCCTATTAGCATTAGAGTTACAATCACAACACATTACAAAAGCCTAATAAATGTTACTTTTTGAGTAATGAAATTGCCATCAAGGCACCGTTAATCGGAATGAGATTATAATTGGCGTTGTGCTGTGTGGGGAGGGGCCTGGCAGAGCCCTGACTGCATCCCAGGGACGATGGGCATCAGCCTCCACCTGCAGAGAGCTTCCCTAACACGTGGGAGCACTTGGCCAGGGGCTGAGCTGTCCCGTGATGTGAGCCTTGGCTGAGATGCACACTCAGGGATGGCTGACCCGCCGGAGGGACATGGTCCTGCCTGGTCTGAGCCATGTGGGCGGCTTTCTCGCTCATCTGTCGGCGAGGTCTTGGGCCCAGGAGGGCAGGGTCTGTTGCAGGTGCTTTGGTTTAAAAGCAGTTTTCTGGGGATGAAGTAAGTACTGCTGGGAAGAAGGAAATGAGCATGGCAGGCTGTCAAGTTTTAATTTTCATTTCCAGTTGGACATGGATTGTAAGTCAGGAGGCTGATGGCAGGTCTTAGAACTGCATTCCTTGGTTGGTAAACATGTCACGTTGAGTTTCAGGTTTTATTCCTGTAGAGAAACATGTTGAATTGTCAGGGCTGGAGAGGAGATCGGGTGTCCCCCTGTGCCTGTAAGTTCCATGGCATACCCACAGCTTCTCCAGAACAAGCTCCCAGTGCATCTCTGCGCCGCTGTGCAGGCAGCGTGGCCGGGAGCTCCCCTGCATTTCCCCACCCGTGTCCTTAGGCTGGAGCTGGGTCAGGGAGGCAGAAAGCGTCCGTCACCCCCGCAGAGGGAGAACTGCAGGTGTTGGCAGCACCTTTCTGTGCCTCACACCCTGGTGAAGAGATCCATTCTGTGGGTGTCCGGGGGGATGGGTACCAGTTCCCAAGAAGGTCTGTGTGGAAAGGGATCTGAGCTGCCACAGGTGCCAAGGGGCATTTGTCCCTGCAGCAGGTCAGACCTGGCACAGGCTGAGAACTGCTCTGTGCTTAGCGATCGTGATGCCCTGGGCTTTGCCCTTGTCCTCACACTGCTCCGTGCGTGGTGCTGGAGCAGAGCCATGATGTGGTCATACAAGAGACAGCGAAGAAAAGCTGGATGTATTCCCTAACGACTACAGGCTAGATGTATTCCCTAACGAGCTGGCTCTGGATTTCCCCCCCCGATTGCCTATGGCTGGATCTTGTGGAATAAGACCATTAGATGGTGGTGCCTGTTGTGTTTGGCCAGCTCTTATAGACAGTTAAAAATCAAATTCCTTCCCAGTGATAGTTTTCAGAGGCAGCCAAAGAAATCCTCTTGACAGCTTCCCAGTATTCGTTTAGGAATGCCAGCAGGTTTGGTGCACAGCTTCTGCACAGGCTTGGAAAACCTGCGCTCAAGAGCTCCATGGCTCAGCAGAGCCAGTGGCCGTCCCTTGCAGCCAGGCTGAGCCTGGACCCCAGTGGGGCGCGGGCACAGAGAGTGAAGGCATTTGGCTATTCGAGAGGCAGAGGGTTAAGTGTTGTGATCATAAACCATACAGTAATTGCTCTCAGACCTATTAGCAGGATGTCTTGCATAGACTGTCATCCTGCCCTTTCCCATGGGCCCTGTTCACTAACCCTTTGCATTTTGACAGTAATTACCATCCAAGCAAGCACAAACCATCACCAGCTACAATGCAAACCCACTGTCATGGTAACGTAGCAACCTCCAGTTCATCTTAAAGATGTTTAGTTTTATCTCATATGCTTAAAATTGGACCCGACTCAAAGCCATGCTGGAAAAAGCACCGACAAACAATGCAAAAAATGAAATGAAAGGTAATACTTGAGATTACACCAGGAGCTCAGGTTCCAGCGTGTGGAAGGGATGCTTAATGGAACAGCAGAATTAGCTGGAGGAAAAGGGAACTTTCAGGGAAATCAGCTGTGTGTGTGTGTCTGAAGGCTGTCTGCTCGCTTCCCAGCAGCTGCACTGGTACAGTGAAAGATGCTGGCTTTCCTCCCCACGCTCGCTGCGTGTGTGCTCTGCAAGTGTGCTTGGGATGGGACCGAGAGATTATTCAGGAATGGGGTTTTGTGTGTGATGGATGTTGCCTTTAGGAGTAAGGTCCAGCGTCGTCACTCCTGTTGAGGAAGAAAGCAGCATGGATGGTGACTGCACACTGGTTCTTTGCTTTAAAAATACACTACAGCTCCAGTAATCTTTGCATGTAAATGATCCTAGCTGCATCCATCTCAGTGCTAATGATCCAGCCCCCTGTGCCTTCTGTTCTCACAGCGAATTCACAAGGTAACTCCCCAAAGACCTTTGTTCCCAGGACTTTGTCGTGTTCCTAAATCCTTCCTCCCAGGAGGCCTGTGGCGAGCAGAGGGGCTGGCTCCGCCACAGACCCTTGATGTCCAGCCAGGCCTTCTCACACCTCCCAGGCTGCCTGTGTCCCTTGCAGGGATGGCAGGGTGGGTGGCAGTCCTTTCTATGCCTGGCCACAGAAAGAGCTGCGTGTAGTATCCCCAGCTCCTGAGAGGTCTTTTCAGGAAAAAGATCTTCTTTTTGGGAAAGCATCTTTCCCGAGTTACAGGGAGCACATCCCTGTCCCCGTGTAACGTGTCTGTTGGTTTCACTTTCTTCTGTTTAAAAATTAAGGCTGTAAATTTACTCTCAGGTTGTGTGCCTTGGGGTTCCAAAGGGTAGCAGGCTTTACGTCTGGCTAGGATAAAGAGCAGGGGGGTACACAGAGGACAGGCTGTCTCTGCAGCTCCCCGCAGCGCCTGTGGCATTTCTGTATGTATGGGCCCAGGGAACGCATCGCTGGGGCCACAGACCCGGGCTTGCACACAGGGGTGGTGAGAGCCTCACCCCATCGGAATCGGGGCTTTGTGCCCCGACTGCGTGTGTCTCCTCAGCTCGTTTCCTGAGGGTTACGCTCTGCTCATCACGACTCAGCCTCTTCAGATAAAAGGCAGTCATTCCACCCGCAGCTGCAGTGTGGTGCCTATCGCTGTTCTCCCTCCCTGTGCTGCTCTGATGGACGCTGTCTAAAGGGTGCCAGAAGCCAGTGCTGCTGGCTGGTGGTGGAAGGCCGCATGCGAGCCAGGGGTCGCAGTGCGCGCCCTCGCCTTGCTCCGAGCTGACCGGCCGAGTCCCGCGCAGGGCCCCTTCCCAGCCATGGGACGAGGCACGTGGCAGCACGCAGGGACCCGGCCTGGCCTTAGGTGAGGTGGGCAGCCCTGTCCACACAGGCTGTGAGGGCTGCTGTGGGGCAGCCTGTCTCCTGGGGCACTTGCTAGCGCTGGCCTGATGTTAGCTGTGGTTAGGGGTCTGCTCCTGTGGTGTTACAGCGAGGAAAGGCTTAGTCTCTGCTGCTTTGTTTCCTCCTGTGCTGGTAATCCTTTCGGTATTTCCATCAGAGCATTCATAGCCCGTTACATCCTTACGGACAATCCCTGACAGGCGGTTGGTTCGTTTTTGTGGTGGTTTTTTGGTTGATTTTTTTTCTTTGAGATGCTGTTGATTTGCTTTACAGTTGCCGTCGTAGATGAGCAGTCAGGATGCTAAATTGGATCTGACCATAGAGGGGTCGTCTTTGTTAACCCTTTTGCTATCTTTTGTCCCCACAAACACATGGGTGCTGTTTCTGCCCTGCACTCACCTGTCCGTGTTCACAAGAAACGAGGCAGTGATCTTACACAAGCCGGTGCCACAATCGCTGCTACTCCTCTTAGTGCCTTTCTGTGTTAGAGGGAAAGGAATGCATACACCTGACAGTGTGGTGCTCCTGTCTGGTTCCAAATAAGCATTGCTGCCCATCCAGAGCCCCATTTTACTGAGGACAAAGGAGATGGTTCCCTCTTCTCTCCTTCCTCCTTTTCCCCATAGCAGACAGATAAGTGACCCTGTGAAGTGCGATGGCTTTTTCTGCCCCCTACCCTCTGTAACCCACATTCTGCCCCCCAGGACTGAGATAAGGCAGCATGGCATTAGCTGCAGAAGCAGCGGGAGGAGCAGCCTTTGTTCCACCTTCACCCAGCTCCTCTTGTTGTCCTGGGAAGCAGGGTGCTCTGTCCGGCACCATGAGCTTGGACGTCCCTACCTTGGTGGGCTGGAGTCTGCTCCTTCCAGCCTTCACAGTGCTGCCTGCCAGCTGCCCAGCACGGCACAGCCTCTGCAGTCAGGCAAGGAGGGACTGATGGCCACGGGAGAGCAGCTCTTTGTCAGGTTGAGTCTCTTGATGGAGCCTGATGTGCCGCTTGTGCAGAGCAACCTCTTCCGACAGCACAGCGCCGCGTGCTGCTGCCTTCAGACAAGTGATTGATTCCTCCATAATACCCCTAAATGGAGCTGGTTTGGGATCCAGCGTCATCTCGGGATCGGAGAGACAAGGTCTTTAGCAGTAATTGGGCCACCCTGTGTCAGGTGAAGTCCTCTGCTTATGGGCCAACTGCAGATGTCACTTGAAGTGATTGTTACAAGGGGTCGAACGTGGCTGTGAGAGCTTGGCTTGTTTATGGCGTGGAGTTTTATCCATGTGCACAGGAAAGCGAATGCTGCTGGCAGCGGCTGGAGCCACTGCTTCTGACAGAAACGGGCATGGATCAGCAGGACTCAGACGGGAATACGGGTGGTATCTCTGGTACGTAAAGATCCCCCTGTGCTTCTGGAGGTTAAGGGGCACTGGTGGCTCTCTGCGCTGGTGGGAGCGGGGCAAGCGTCTCACCAGGCCCGCAGGGCCAGTGGCAGCCCCAGCCTGGCTCCCAGGTCACCACGTTGGCATCACCAGGTCTGCTTTGTGTGCATGGATGGGCTTTCTGACTGTATTTATTTTTTTAATAAATCCTCCTCTATGAGAGCGAGAGGAACTGGGTGTTGCTGTGTTGCCCTATCAGTGCTTTAACCCCAGTTCTGCAGCTCAGGGCTTTCCCGTGGCTTGAAAGGCTTGTGGCAAGGCCGGGAGGAGCAGGAATGGCTCAGAGCGGCTCATCTGGGGAGGACAGTGCTCAGAGTGGAGGCCAACAACAGCCACAGAGCTGCCGGAGCAAGCACTGTGCAGGCCAGCTGGCTGCTGGAGCCGGCCGTGTGCTGAGCAACATGTAGGCCTCGGGACAGGCCGCATCGGGAAGCACCTGAACCGGTGGCAGGAGGGAACAGGGTTGGACATGAACAGTCCCGAGCAACTCCCCCTGCCCAGGCCGGAGCCAGCTGGGTGAACTCCACCTGTGCTGTGCACAAGGTCCTCGTGGTGTGACGCTGCTCAGTGGGCTACTCCCAGTCCCAGGGAGGTTAGAGGGTGCCTCCAACATGTCACTTGAGTCCTTCTGGGAAGTGATCCCATGGACTAGTTCCTGCCAGGTTATTCCCAAACGTGAGGAAATCGGGTACCATGAGCTTGCAGAACTACTCTGCTCACACAAGCCACTCCAGAGAAGGTGGGGACAGGCCAAAATGCCAACAAGTAGACTTAGTCTGGAAATTAACGGAAGCCTGTTAGTAAAGTTCAGGCTCTGGCAATGTAAGAGGCGGAAAGAGAGGGAAAAACCAAACCAAACAAAAAAACAACTACACCCAAACCTAACTGGCCTTAAGATGGAGCTTGGAAAATATCTGTACTTTAAAAAAATGGTGGTGTTGGTGCTTGGTGTGATGTGGGCTCAGAGGAGGGGTTGAGGTACCTTCTGATACTTGCATGAAAAGAGAGGAGACCAGCACCCAGGAGGAAAAGGGAGGAAGGAGGAAGAAAACCTAGTAGACTAGTCAGGATGCCCAAGAGAGAAGGAAGTTGACTCTGCAGGGAAGGTGGGCCAGAAAGTCAGGCACAGGAAGGCGTGGAAGACAAACTGCAAACCAGACCCCTGATTCTGTTTGTAGGTGTGTGTCATATCCCAGAGCTTGGGATTTAGAATTACTAAGTTTATCACAAATAGGGACTTGACAATATAAAGCCGACCATTTCAGTGTATTTCCCTATCTAATCTCCTCTATTCCCAACCCCACAGGGTGTGGGGTCTCCCATTTCTGGATGTTCCTTCACCATTTCTGTCAGCAGCTTTTGCCGAAGGATCTTTGTCAGCAGCTCTCCTGGGGATTCAGGCTGACCCAGGGACCTGGGCTGAGCTGCTGGCCTTGTCTTTGTTTCACCTGGGTTGTCTGACATTCAGCTGAGTCAGGTTGGGCATGTCTGGCCAAGGATTTGAATGCCTTCCAGTAAACACAGGCTGGGTGCTTTAAGGTGTAAATCAACGTACAGTCTACTGCAGGCAGTGGAAAGATGCCAGCTTCATCTTACTCATCACTGGTTTATGTGTAGAGGAAGAAAAGCTACAGCAGCACTTGCTTCACAGCGCGTTACCTCACTGCTGCAGCTCAGACCCTGTGAGACCGGGGCGCTGCTGGTACTCAGAGAGATGCTGGGTTTTGGTACCAGTGGCTTTCAGAGTGTGGAGCTTGTGCACACAGGGTGCTCTTGCACGAGGAGGTGTCACTGCAGTGTGGTGGTGCAACACCAGTGGCTGTGCTGCTGTAGAAACCTTGCCAGGAGTGGTCTGTGTTCAGAACATGGGAGCTTGCTCTGGTCCTGCTTGGCTGAACTGTGTGGCTGTCGCTGTCTCTGCCTGTATGCAGCGAGTGGCAGACCTGTGTAATACCATCATCTGCACGTGCAGGGCAGGAAGAATACCCTGTCTAGCTTCTTTTGTGGATGCTGCTGGTTAGTTGTGAAATCTTGATGCAGTCTGTGCTCCCATGCCAAGGTCTTGGCTTTGTGGGGTTTTGTTCCCCATGTGCCCAGGATGTTGTCCAGGAGTCCTGGTACATCCTTCTGCGGGTTGTTCCGAGATCTTCCATTCTGGGACTGAAGCGCCTCACATTCACACTGCTGCTTCCCTTGTTCCTGAGTGGCTGCTACTGGAAAACTCCCCCTAATTGTACTGGGAACTTGGGGGTGTGCTATACGTCCAAAACGTGCCTGCTGCTTCAATCTCTGGTGATGGTTGTTGTGAGTTAGTTGGCAAGTTGGACTGAGAGAGCTGGGCTGGTTCAGCCTGGAGAAGAGAAGGCTCCAAGGGGAACTTACAGTGGCCTTCTAGTCCCTGAGAGGTGCTTGTAGGAAGCTGGGGAAGAACTGTTCCCAAGGGCATGGAGTGATAGGACAAGGGGAGATGGTTTAAACTGGAAAAGGGGAGATTTAGGCAGGATATTAGGAAGAAGTTCTTCACTCTGAGGGTGGTGGGTCACTGGCCCAGGGTGCCCAGAGAGGTGGTGGAGGCCCCATCCCTGGAGACATTCAAGGTCAGGGTGGATGGGGCTCTGAGCGACCTGCTCTGGTGAAGATGTCCCTGCTCACTGCAGGGTGGGACTGGGTGGCCTTTGAAGGTCCCTTCCAGCCCAACGCATTCTGTGATTCTCTTAAGGAAGTGGTTTGGAGGAAGTGAACCTTTGTGGAAGGGATGGGAGGCAGCGAGTCTTTGTGTCTGTTTACGCTCTGGACGACAGGTTTTCATAAACAGAAGGTGTCGGTCACAGTGACAGGGATGTTTGCATCCTCCTGAACTAGGCTGTTGGGCACGTCCTGAGCAAACTTGGCTGTGCTGGTACAGAAATCTGCGGCTTGATTTGGGTGCATGAGGGATTGGCCCGTACTGCTTTAGATCACAAGGTGTTGTTCTGTCATAGAAGAGCCTGTTGGTGATGTTTGCTGGTTTAAGTTCACTTCCTGAAGCCTGTGAGGCTGTTTTTAACACTAGAATTGCATTTTACCTTCTGTAAGGCTTTTCAGAGTTCCTGGATTAGCTACTAAACCCTGGGGAGGATTTAACTCGTGTGTCAGGGCTATTTTGTTTGAGAAGTGTCTTAGGAACACAGGCTGTCACTGTGTGGCTCATGTAGAAGGTGGAAGATGGGTTTTGCCTCCTAAGTGCTTCTGTTCTGGACATGTCACCGTGGGCTCCCCAGAGCAGCAGTGCAGAGACCCTCACCAAGATCTGCAGTTAGCCCTTGCCCCTGCTCTGCCAGGGCTCCCTCATAGCTGTGACTGGGCCATGCTGTCCATCCCCCACCGTGCTCCCTCCTTGCCCCCCTGCGGTACCGTTCCCTTACCCATCTTCCTCAGCTCTGCCCCCTCTTTTCTGGGTCTGTTCTGGTTCTGCCCTTCCATCCTGGCGAGCACACCCCGTTTCCTTACCCAGCAGCTTCCCGCAGCACATGTGTTCCCAGTTCTGAATCCAGACAAGAAAATGAAGGAACTAGCCCAGTCTTTGTCTGTGGTGCTCAGTTTGCAGAGCTGAAGGACACGAATTGGGGAATAAATCCTGCAAAACCTGCTATGAAAGGTGATCTGATTATTTCTTTGCCTCAGCAGGATGCTAGTCCGACTCTGCGAATCCAGATGGGAGACTGAAGCCTTCCTTAGACACCCCAGGCAGGGTGTAGCTGTGTTTTGTGTGGCAGTGTGCTGAGGGTATGCCTGTAAGGACACAGCCCTTTGCTCTATGTGCAGAGCTGACGTTTCTTAGGGGTGCCCACATCACACACGGTGTAGCTGGGGGCTGTTGTTGCTCTTTAGTTGGCGAGGAAGCTGGCGGGTATGACGGAGCAGAGGATGCCAAGCCGTGATCAGTCACTGAGCGCTGCTCAGTACATGGCTGTACCGCAGTCACTGGAAATCGGGGTGGTGGGGGAGGTTGAGTAACGGTTAACAGATACCTTCCATTATGGGAAAATAACCCAGGTAAGCTCTTTGTCTGGAGTGGGTATGTGGGAAAAGGATTCACAGCCCCATGGAAACTCCATCGTTCTTCGGCACTGGGAGGCCAATTGCCGTGATTTATGCGGTGCCTCTGATGGCCAAGGCTCCCAGCCCGGCCCGCTTCTGCAGGGAACAGGACACGAATTGTGGTGATGAGAGAGCGACACTTGGAGTGTGAATGCTCTGCCTGGCCACTTCCTCTCTCTGGTGGAAAGGCAGGGCTCAGCCCTGGAAACAGGAATACGACTCTGGGCTCGTTCCTTTGAGCTCTGGTCTGCTGTGGCTGTGGGGCCTGGGCAGCTTCCTGACGAGGGGCGAGCATGTAGCACGCATGTGCTGCTGCCTGGAGAGCACAATCCCCACAGGCATGTGTGCTGCTCCTGGGATTCCTGCCCCTTCAGCCCTGGGATACCCTTTGTCATCTTCTGTGCGATGCCCGTGCCCAATAATTAACCAGTGCTTCCAGCGTGCCCAGCTTGGCCAGCCATGAGGATGAGCCCTTGGCCACAGCCCTGCTGCTGGACGCAGGCTGAGCCAGCGCCTTGTGCCGCTGCACCCCAGCACCCTCCTCAGCCCCGGCACCCCCTCCTCAGCCCCAGCACCCCCTCCTCAGCCTCTGCGCTGCCCCTGCCCGGCTGCCGGCCGGGTCCGGAGCACAGGAACGATCCACTGGAGCTGAGCTGTACCTGGGAAGCGAGGCTGAGGGGTATTTTGCAGGCTTATATCCGATGAAATCTCCCAGTTTTACTTTAATTGCTGTTGGCAACATGTGGTCTCTGATAAAAAACATATTTTCTGTCGAGATTGCATTCATCAGTTGGGCTAATTTTTCCTGGCCCTCCACCCATCAGAGCTTCTTTGGAAAGGGAAACAGCAGCTTGTGGGTTAGCAAATGCCAGGCAACTGAACAAAAAGAGAGAGAAGGAGAGAAAGGGAGATACAGCTCCCAAGTCTGTTGCAGAGTGTCTGTACGGAGAGCCTTGGGAGGGTCCTTTAGCCCCTAGCCCTGTCTGTGTGGCGAGTGCTGAGGTGGTGGCACGTAGCACGTGTTGCCCTTGGGGCCTCATGGCCTTCGCTGAATTCGTACTCGAATCTTGCAATGGATCATTTGCAAAATCCTTGCAAAGACAGCTTGCTTATACTGTCACCGTGCCAGCACCAGAAGCTCGCTGGGTATTTTTGTCTTGGCAGATGCACATTCTGTTGTAAAGGTCTGTTCATCTTGTGCCTTCCTTGTTCTCAGGTAACATTCAGCGCAGCCGTGCAGGAGGAGATCTCTTGCTTGTGTTACGGGGCTTTTCCTTCACACAGGACATGGGGGGAGAGGAAAAAAAAGGGGGACCGGTGTCTGGTGTGGCTCTGGCTGTGTCATTGTCCATCTGTGGCTTCCCAGATGTGCTGCTCCGAGCTCTCCAGCCAGCAGTGCACAGGCTGTCCTGTGGATGCTGCGGGTGACCTGTGTGTGCACACAGTGTAACGAGATAGACAGGAGACAGGAGGAGTGGTGGGGAGACACCCCGATGCTCATGGGGGTTGTTGTGCTCGCTGTCTTGGAAAAACCACCTTTGGTTCTTGAGGACTTGCTCTGGAGTTAGCAGAAGTGGGGAGGGGGAACAAGTTCCAAAAAATTGATTAGCATTAGTTTTGAAGCTATGCTGAAATGTTTGCAGGGTTTGCATGCTGGTCTCCATATGTCTCTTTTCAATTACATGTGCTGGAAGAAAAAAATGGCAATGTGTAAAGTGATTTGTTAAAATTGAGAAGCAGAATCGCTGTGCGCTCCTAGGCTGCAGCAGAGAGCAGTGACCTTCCTGCCCCTCCCTCAGAAGAAATGCTGCAATATTTTAAACCCCCATCTCGTCCCAGTGTCCCTAACAGGACAGTGATGAGGAATGGTTTGATGTGGAACAGTTTGTGTGTCTCTCTCCTGGACTGAGGAGCTCAGGAGACAAAGCATGGCAGTTGCCTGCTTTGCAGCCGCTGGCATTGCCCAGACCGTTCAGTGAGGAGAAGGTACCAGACAAACAGCGGCCACTCCCCCAGGGAACATCTCCCAGCATCCCTCCCCATTTCCTTTTCCAGGACGAGTGTTTTTCGTCTCTAACTGCAGATAGAATAAGCATTGTGCTTATAAAAGTCCTTTTCTGCCCAAATCCACGCTTCCGTCTTGTGAAGTGGATGGCAAACCTCCCATTGACTTGGGTGAGGGCAGGACTGGGCCATCTGTCTGCGCTTCCCCCTCACGGATCCACACACAGACACACGCGCGCATACGTGCGCGCTCACCCGCACACATGGGTTTGCACAAACCAGAGACACGCGGTACAATACTGCTTGTGTTTCCTGAATGGATTTATAATCCATCCAATACGGTACATTTTGAATGTGTTACAAAAAGGACAGATTTACAGGAGACAATCTGCCTTCGTGATGATTGCATATTGTGGCATTTCTAGTCCATATGGATCAGTAAGACTTGGATAGCAGGCATTTGACCTTCAAAATCATGCAAATGTGAAACCAGACTTACATTTTTTACAGCTGGGAAAGTCACAGTGTGGCTTCTTCATCTTATTTGGGAGGCATTGATTAAAACACATTCTGACTTTAGAAATTACTGAGATTTTCATACTGCCTTTTTGCAAAGCGGTGGCTTGAGATCCTGCTCCCTCCTTCGTCACCCCTTCTGGCTAAACTTGACTCATTAACGCCTATGACTCAATTGATCATTTAAGAGATAAGTTGCTAATTTAGAGCCACAGGCTAACTATAAGCAAGACTTTAAACCTTTTTGCTCACGCCACAGTTAATCTGTGGTAATAACTCCTGAAAGCCTTTGAAAAGGTCTGAGTGTGGCTTTCTGTCAGCTGCATTACGAAACTGCACTGTTTTCTCACTAAGAAACCTTGATCGTGCCAGATCTAATCAAACTGTTGGTAGGGCAGCATTAATCTTCTTGGTTTGCAGCATAACAGCTCGCCAAGATTCTGGGGTGCCGTCCGAGTTGTGCTTAGGTAGATGCGTGCCGGCACGTATGGGCAGCTTTGTGTTTGCTCGGAGCAAGTGCTTTGGCTCCATTGTTGGCTGGACTGAGGTGGATGGGAGGAAGGTGTGCCATGCTCTGAGGGGTCTCCTGGGCTGTGCTCCATCCTCCCAGGTCCCCGCAGACAGGAGCAGCTGCCTGCCTGACACAGTGCTGGAGACATGCACAACAGACACGTGCGACACGGTCAGCACATGGCTGCAGCCTGCTAAGGAAGGTGGAGTTCGTGCAGCCTGCGCTGTTGCCTTGCTCAGATAGCTCCATGGGGCTGGTCACACCGTCCCTGGGGAAGGCAGAGTGAGCTGCAGGCCTGCCGTGCCTCGGTGCCTTGATGGGCAGTGGGATGCCGTGCCCTGGTGCCTTGATGGGCAGTGGGATGCCGTGCCTCGGTGCCTTGATGGGCAGTGGGATGCCGTGCCTCGGTGCCATGATGGGCCCTGGGACAGCGGTCCAGCACGTGGGAGTGCCTGCTCTTGCTCTGGCTCCTCGCTGCTGGAGTGCAGCTGGTGCCGTAAAAGGGTTAGTGGGGTGCAGCGTTGTCTTCCAGGGGTCCCCCACAGGTGATAGCACATCCAGTTTGAGCAATGTAGCTGATACAGTGTTTGTGGACAGTGTTTTTAATTTCCCTGTGCTGTGACACACAAAGCATCACGCGGTGACACCCCTCGAACAACTGCCGTGTCGCTGCCTTTGGTGGGATGCTGTGTGCTCTCACGAGCACAGTGGGACAAAGCACTGCCTATCTTCTTGTGCCCCTGCTCAAAAGCCAGATACTTTTACCTCTGTGTGCGCTTTTCAAAGCTGTAGATGTATTTTTGCCTTGGTTGGATACCTTCTGTGGGCTTGGCCTTACCTGTTTCACTGCTCTCTGCCACAGTCATTAGGGGCTCAGTGCCCCAGTCTGCTTTTACTGCTCCACAGCCTGAACAGCACTGCTCCTGTGCTGGCCGATGCATTTACAAAGCTGCTTTCCTCCCTTCATCAGTACTCTGCATGGTGAAGCCTTTGTGTCAATAATTCTCTGTTCTCATGAGAAATCATACGTGAACACCTCCGTTTTCAGTCATTAGGAATGCCCAGTTCCTCCCTGGTAAAGTAAAAAAGCCCCACGCCACTAATGGTCACGCAGTTTGTTGGCTAGAGCCTGAACACAGATCACTAGAAGCACGTGCTTCCACTGAGTTACCTCGTGTACTCCAGAAGGAACTTGGTCAGTCTTAGGTGAGGAGAATGTATCCTGGCACGGGGCGAAGAGAGGTCAAGATGTGCACAGTACATGTGTGGTTTTAGTTTGTCTGGGTCTCCATGAGACTCCGGTGGGTTTGGATTGTAAATTCTTCGCATTTCCTTTTCTGGTGGCTTTTTCCAGGTCCTTCCAAGCCCTGATGGAATTTCATGCTGTCTGTAATCATTTCAGGCTCTTTGTGCACCCATTTTGTTACCTACAAAAGCATTGCTCTACCTTTTGCCCACTGAAAGCATGTCACTGGTCCTTGCAGCCGGCTCAGCCTCTGTGACGACGTGCCCTTGGGTGTGACCATGCAGGTCACCGCTGAGGCCAGGGCTGTCCCTGTGTGCTCCAGCATCAGCCGCTTACACAGCGCAGTCACTGAGGAGGCTGAGACATCACTGCTGTGTGCCTCAGCCTCCTGCACGTCCTCCCTGCCTGCCACTGCCCCGTGTTGTACGTAACGGCTGGTCTGTGCCCTTCCACCCCTCGTGTGAAATCCCGACCGTCCTCCGCTCTGGGAAGGGGTGAGCTGACAGCCGTGGCGGGGCTGTTCCTGTACACCGGGATGGAGACAGTACGGTTAAGGGTAGGTAAGGAGGGAAAGGATTTTAGGCAATTTAGTTAGGGTTTTTAAATCCATTTTCTCTTTCTTCAGTTTTAAAATTAACTCATGGACAGAAGTTTCTGAAGTTTCTGTAATTTAGTGGCCATATGCCACAGAACTGTTTCCTGCTGTGAAATCTGTCATGGACAAAGAATTGAAAACAGAAGGAAAACCTACACTAATATCACCAGCTCTGTGGAAGAGAAAGAAGGAATCTTAGACTCTGGACACTGGCAATCAAAAGCGGTAATTAAGGCCAAGGTCTGACTTGAACATTAAAAGGAGCCCTTCAAGGAAATGTCTTTTCACAGCACGAGTAGAGAAGTGGGTCTAAATAATGCTGTCAGCTAGTTTGTTTCCCAGCACCCAAACAGCCACCGTTCAGATGGCAGTAACAAAACAGTAATATCTTATAGCTGTGTAATGCCTACACAGCAGTGTAAGTAGCAGATACCTGAAGCACGTGCCCTTCCTCTGGCATGATGAGGTTTTCAGGTCTCATCCACTCTGGGAGATCCCCTGACACGATCTTGGTGAAGCAAAATGGATAAGGTTACCCACGAGTATGCAGAATTTACCCCAGCACTGATTTACAGGTGGGGCTGTTGTCTGCTCCCCTCCACACCAGCACCGCATGTTGTGGTTGCTCAGAGTGAGTCGTCTGCATGGGAACAGGGATTGACCATCATACGTAGTGCCCATCAGCCAAGACCGTTGGAAGCAGGAGTGGTGCAGAACGGCAAGGGATTTTGTCCCCCCCAGTTTAGAAACAGCTGTGGTCTGCTGGAGACTGAGACACTTGGAAGACCTGGACTTGCTTTGTTTCTTTAATGATGTGCTTGCTCCTCCTTTGGTTCCAAGTAGTTTTGACAAAAGCAGTTAGAGAAGGTTGGGGTTTGGTGGGTTTTTCCTTTGGTCAGGACCTTCTTTTAAGAAGAACCTTGTGGTGTAACCAGACAATAAGTGGGAGAGAAGCCCTGAGAATTGTTCTCTGTGTTTTCTTAGTTCTGCAGCTGATGGGCTGGTGCTGCTCTCCTGGACCGGTCTGCATGGGACTGGAGCCCGGGAGGCAGTTGCCCGGCTCATCAGCATCAGCCCTGGGCCGAGCAGGGAGTGGCAGTGCTTGGTCCTCGGCACTCAGTTGCAAACAGGGGTGTAGAAAGACAGGGTGGGAAGGCAGACTTGGGCTCCCGCACACCTCTCTGGCTCCCTGACACCGCCTGGGTGATGCGGGTGACTAAGGATGACGCCATTGTCGGACTGTAAGGAACTGTCCCTCCTCTGATTCACGCAAGGCTGGACACATGGCAGCACTTGACAAATTATGCATTACACTGGTAATTAGAGGGAGCAAGTAAATAAGAGTTTTTACAGTGAATATTCAATCTTCAGACACTCAGTAACGTGTGCGGGGTGGTCTGTTATTATTAGTTACTACTGGTAAAGCAGCAGACCTCAAAGATAATCATATTTGCTGGAACGTGTTTGTCAGGAAGCCAGCTTTTCTTCAGAGCAGCTTTTCTTCTCCCTACAGCACTTGGTGTGGCAGCTACTTGTGTTTAACTCGTGCTGCTCCTGCTCCCGCCGTGCCTGTTCCTCGCAGCCCCTGACGTGAGGCTTCTGCGTGTCCCCAAGGGGCCCGAGGCCGACGCACTGACCGCCTGGGTCGGGCTGTCGGGTCCCCGGGGAGCAGCAGGCCCAGCTCCGGCAGCAGGGACGGCATGGGTCAGCGTGTCAGAGCTGTGGGTCTGTTTGGGGGGCTCAGGGCAGGGAGCGCTGGCACCGGAGATGCTGCTGAACCGGCCGGGGTCAGCTGCTGTGAGAGTAGCGGGGCGAAGCGAAGCAGCACCGATGGAAGGGAGCATGGCTGTGCATCCTGGGGTCTGGGTCTGGTGCAGAGTGCGCAGCAGGGATTGATGGGGTGGCGGTGCTGCCTGGGAGCAGGGAGAGCTGGGCGTTGGGGTCCCAGCAACACCACTGAGGCAGGCACTGTGCTGCCGAAAAACACTGGCAGCAGCACAGGCCTGCCAGAGCCACGGGCACGGTGACAGTACCTGGGACCCTGTCTAGATCACGTGTCAGGCATCGCATCAGCCCTCACCCTCCTGTTCTGAAACACAGCCTAGCAAAACAATTACTGGTATCGCTGTTGTTCTCTGTCCTGGGGGGAACCAGTCGGTCAGAATGCTTTGTTCTCTTGGTACTGTGTTTGCACATGGAAACAGAGAATGATCAAAACTCACTGCAGCAGGTAAAATCCCAATGAAAGTCGCAGTGAAGTCACTTTATCCAAAGTCCCTTTGCCATTTCGGGAACGATACCTTGTCAGGACACACTAAACACTTCAGTTCTGACAGGTTGTCGCTGTGTGTCAGGAAACTGTTCTGTCAGAACGTTCCTGGCCAGCTAGGCTGCCGTCCTGATAGGGCATGGGGCAAGTCTGGGCAGGGATGAATGACCTGGTCAGTCACACAGGTGATAGGAGGACAGCTGGGCCCAAGGAGGTCTTTTCCAACCTTAATGATTCTGTGGTTCCTGCAAACCACATTTCCCAAAAGCTGAGGTCAGGCTGCCACCAGTCAGCACCAAGTGTTATGTGTCTTGGTCATCAGAGGAGCTCGTTCCTGTGTGTGTTCAGTGTGCAGCTACCAGCTTCTGGGGGAAAAGTGTTCATCTGTGGGATGAAACTGGTCTGATCCTTCCAAGTATCGTCTGACTTGATTCTCCCCGCTGCTGCCTCTCATGCTTTAACACTCTGTACCTCTCCTGTTCTAGTTTTTTCTGAAGAGTAAAATTATACTGCTGGAGTTTGTAGTGTTTCTCTCCTTAACAACCTTTCTTGATCCCTGAAAGGCTTCTGGGACAGGCAGCAGACTCCACTGCTTTCTCACCGAGGATGCTGGGGTCAGAGGTTGCTGGAGGTCACCCGGTCCGTCCCGGCACGCCGCAGCGGGTTAGTTATAGCTGTGTCATCTGTCACATATGTTCATCTCGCCCCAACATTAGTGATGTTTCGCTTAGTCCAGGCTGGCAGGGGTTCAGGCTGGCTCCCAGTATGGCTGCATCTTTCCAGCCTGCTCTGCGGCGCCTCCTGACAGAGCTTGACAGGGAACTCTGGATGAGCCACGCTGATCAAAGGGACAGCACGGTGCTGCCTTCATGGGGCCGTGAGTCGAGGGCTGAGAAGAGCAGAGATATCCAGGAGCCGTTCTGAATTTCACACTGTGACGTTATGTGTGGAACAGGTGCTGCGACACAGAAGGTAAAGCAAACTGTGAAATGTGCAGTGTGTTGTGGAGCAGGAACTCGTTATGTTACTCGGAGGCAATTCGAACAACCTGAGTGGCAGGTGACTCTGATAGCTCTGTCTCCTGGTGCCCCATTACTTTGTGAAGAGCTGACTTTAACCATATCCACGTAGCTGCAGAATACATTCAAGCATCTTGTAAGCGCTGGAATGTCCCAGAGATCCTTCCCCAGCTTCCTTTGGCACAGAGAGCCATGGGTTTGCTTCCAGAGCCAGCTAAAGCACACTTCACATGGTTCCCTTAGCTCCTTGGCTTTGAAGCCTGGAGATGTTAACAGCAGACAGAGAGCAGACCTGCACGCACCAGCGAGCTGGCCAGGAACCATGCGGGCACTGCACGCAGCGCTGCGGGCTCTGTAGCTGGTCAGGTCAGAGCCTGGGGGAAGAGCTGGGCTGGGAGGGGTGGGCTGAGCCTGACAGTCAGCTGCCTGGTTAGGTATCTGCAGTGGGACGAGATGGGGTATGCCAGATCTCCAGGTACAAGCAGTGGAAGGTATCGCCAGCCGAGCGCCCCCAAAATGCTGAGCGGTTTCTTGCTCATGACCAGTTGAGGCCAGGTGCCTGTCCCTTCTTCCAAGGCACACATCAGCATCCTTCTGAGTAGTCCCGTGTGTGTTGCCAGGAGAGCTGTTCTCTCAGGGCAGCACTGAAGATGTGATATAGCCTATCTCTCTTCAGCTCATGTTTTGGCTTCTGTGATGGTTGAAACTCTGCCTGTCTCTCCTCAGGCCCTGAGGTGCTATGGGATACAGCAGAGAAGGGATGCTCTGAGAGCCGAGTGCCTGTTTCACTGAGGAGTGTTGTTAGCGCTCTCTTTCCCACAGTGATACCTATACAAACCCAGCTTGTCATCCTCACACTGTGGGGGAACGTTCAGAGACACGGTCGGTCTGCATGAACGTGAACCAGCCCCACGGTTCACATGTTCTCTGCACCATAGAGGGGAGGGAAAAAAACCCTGCTGTTTTTTCAGTGCTTAACTCCCTTCTGGTGGGCAAATCTACCTTGGCAGATTCCGACTTCTTCTGGTCTAACAAGTGTGTGCTACATTTTGAGTGGTTAAGTTTCCATGGAAATTGTGTGCATCTATTAGGTTCTGAAATGGCTCCATGTGCAGAATAATTGTTAGCTGGGGATTTATTTATTTTTTTAAAGCTATCTCTTGATAGAAGAGCCATGGCAGAGTGGTTCCTTCAGCCAGCAGCCTCCTTGGTAGAGTTGTGTAATCCCCCTGAGCACCAGGCAGTGCGTACCTAAGAAGGCTTTAGCTGATTTGTGATGCAGTGTGGCTCTGTTAGCTCAACAGGGCTGTGCAGGGATAAACCCACAAACCAAACAGCATGTTCGCAGGGGCCTATTTAATAGTCCTACCCAGGAACGGCCCTATTCTTCCTAATTCCTGGCTGTGAGCAAATGTTAAGACTTGCAGAGAACTAGTGCACTGTTAGGTTTATCTGCCCGTTGTATTTTCATTGTGGGGAGGTTTGTCCCTTGGACTGTGCCGAGCTGAGCATCCAGGGAAAGCTGTTCAGAGTTTGGAGTGGAGTTCCCTGGGGTCGGTATCTGGGTATCCCAGCACTGCTCCAAACACTTGATGCTTCAGATCTCTCCTCTGTGAGCAGTTGGGTGTGCTGCGTGAGCCTGGTATCGGCCACTACTCGGCTGAGGAGCACAGGACTGCTTTGCAAAGCTTTGTGCCCGGTGGTTTGATTTCCACCAAGCACTGTGCTGATCCAGCTGGGTGCAGGTCTGACAGGCAGGTTGGTATGGGTTCACCTGTGGAGAGGTGCACACACAGACACGTGTTAGCTGTGAACGTGTAGTAGGTGTCTTAACTAAATACCAGCTGCTCCAGTTCAGAGGATCTGCTTCTGTCAAACCAGCAAAGACACCCCCAGTACAGAAGGGTGTGTGGAGATGGGCAAGAGGGGAAGGGATGCTGGTTGTTGCAGGAGGCTGTTTTGGGTTAGGGACTCTTCTAACCTTACTTGATGTCCTTTGTTAGCATCCTGTGACTTCTCAGTTAACTGCCTTCTAATGCACAAAAGGCTGGCCTGAGCCTCTGCTGCTGAGATGCTACTTCTAGTAACGGGGAGGGAAAACTCCTGTTCACCTGTGTGCCTGTCCAGAGCTCCCTAGCATGCAGAAGGGGTAGAGGCTGGATAGAGGCACGGAGCAACTGTGTGTGGTTCTCAGAAAGACCTCTTCTGAGGAGCCTCTCCTTCACTCTTCCTGTCCCTTCTCCACATAGACCCTTCCACAGGCAGTGTGGAATGTCACCGAAGGAGAAGCTAGCTACTAGACTTCTGGGCTGGCAGTCTGTCTCCAGGATCTAAATGCGTGTTTATGAACAGCTCCAGAGGAGTCACTCGGTTCCAGTGGGTCAATAATCCGCAGTTCAAGAAGGCCCTTAATATATATTTACATAATCTGCATTTTAACGAGTCCTTAATTGTGTGTTTACATGACGGATCATAACTGCTCCAAAGGAGCTGTTGTGTCCTGCCATGTCACTCACAACAACATGCTCTGTAAGGGATGCTGCCTGCAGGTGAGGGGACGAGGAGTGGCCAGCGGTGACACCGCGCTACAGCTGGGAGGGGAGGTGCTCGCCCTCCTGTCCTTACTGCTCTGACCTGGGAATCGAGAGCAGCTTTCAGTAAACAGCTGTGGGATTTGGTTTGAGATTGTTGGGGTGTGGTACACAGGTTCTTATGGGCCGCCACCCAGGCCCTACTGAAAGGCTGGCACAGAGTAGGACTGGTGAAAACGGGCTGTTGTGTTCTGTTTTATTTCTTCTCGCTGGTCAGACCTTTACTGAAGTGCAGCCGCCTTCTGGAAGGAGAAAGACAAAAGGATTCTGGCTTCTTCACGGCTCCAAGCAGGAGCTTGTAGGACCGAGAGGAGCCCTGTGCATTTCAGGCGCAGCTGCGATCAAGCACAGCCTGCAATTTGTGTCCAGCAAGGGCTGTGAAACACCCCACAAAGTCTTTGGGGTGTTGTGGCCAGGACAGAAATCACCACGTCCACCAGCACATGGGAGCGGTGTGGAAAGCTGAACCTGGGAAGGGCTGGAACTGCGGAGCTTGTGCCGGGTGTTCCGGCCCTGCCGCCTGCCTGGTCGGTTAGACCAGCGCTTGGGCCAGTGGGAAGGACGCGGTGCAGCCCCCAGGCATCACCCACAGCTGCCCCCAGCACCCCCAGTCAGCCTGGCTCAGGGAACAGGAGAGCAGCCCGCAAGCGGCCCCATCTATTGGGTTTGGGGGCGGGCGGGTGGGTTTGGGTGGGTTCTTGGACAGCAGCCTGAACTAATCCAGCCTGCATGGTATGTCGGCGCCTGACAGCGCACAGAGAAGAGCTTTGTTCTTTACTCCTCGCCGCATGTTGCGTGTGGTTCTGCTAACAACGTGTGCAGCAACGTGGGAGGGAAAGCGTGATGTTGGACACGGACACCGAGCTATTGTCTGGAAAGGAACGGCAACAGTGCTTTCAGTAATGGGTGGGGATGAGAGTGACTGAAGGCGCTGCTGGCAGAGATGTCTGTGGAAGGCTCTCCTCAGCAAAGCCAGACAAAAGAAAGCCTTACTGAGCACTTCCTGGGCGGTCTCTGGGCCTGTGTCTAACCCCCAGCACTCAGGCAGAGGTGCTGGAGCTTGGGCAGGGGAAGGTCTGGCAAAGGGTAGGGCTGTGTTGCCAGGGATAACAGCGAGTTCTGCGAGGGACCCCCTTCCCAGGACTCATCCCTGTTCTCCTGGCTATTACCTCCTAAGTATTCTAATAGCTCGGGTAAACTGCCGGGACAACAACGCAGCTACAAATGTGTCTGGAGATTCTGCATCTGCCTGCCTTAATCAACTTCCTTCCCTGAATATGAATTGAAATAATGAGTCAATTAACGTTCTCAAATGCCAATGAGATGCAAAAGAGATTGGTAGAGGTGGTAGCAGTGCAGTTCGGGAGCTGTTCCAACGCTGGGTTTTAACAAGAATCGCACACTGAGCGCACAACTGATCATTTATCACAAAAAGCGTCCCTGCCTGGCACTTCTCCACGCTCACCCCACCCCGGTCACCCTGGGAAGAGATCTCATTTTGCAGGTCGGGCTGGAAAACCTCCCCTGCTCGGGCAGCAGGGCCCCACTCCCCACACACAGGCCCACCCGCAGCCGGGCAGGGTAAGACAAACCCAAAGGAAGGCCGCTGCACCCACCCCAGCTGCCTGAGACCAGAGGGGTGGGCAGGCTCTGTCTGGATAGGGGCTGAGCACGTTCTGCTTATGTGAGCGGAGATCCCGTCTCTCTCACTGACGTGACGTGGTGCCAAAGATGAGCAAATACTGTGGGTCTGACGCAGGTTTCTGTGTGCTTGCAGTTGCTGTGGGGCCTTGGCCTCTGCTCGCTCTCCCCATGGAAACTCCAGAAGGTTCCAGGGGCATGCAGCATTTTGCCATGTCCCCAGTGAAGCTCGAGGTCATGGTTCTGGTGGCTTATGGAGCTTGAGACAGGTGTAATGTTTCCGTTTTTAAGGGAGAGGGTGTGTAAAGGAAAAAGCTCTGTGTCTCCCCACTGTTCTGCTTATGCCCTCGGTAAGGATAACTGAATTCATCTCTGCAACCTGCACACAATATTTCGGCGAGTGCCCAGTCCTTTTCTTGCTCTCACTTCACCTTTGCTCAGGCCACACTTCAACACTTTCTATCACACATTGCTCAGTCTCTCTCTTGAAGGAGAAGCAGCTCTGGGGGAGAAAACCCCACAGCGAAAGCTGTAAAGAGAGGAATGCTTCCTTAAGAGCTGGCTGGCAGCAGCAGACGGGAGTGATGTTCAGTCTGATTAGAACTTGATGCAGAAGGAAAATAGGAATCGGTCCTTTATGCATAGCCAAATTGTATGTCCCCATCATTACCTTCCCTGCCGTTGCACAAGTCTGATTACGGTGGCACGCCAGAGCGACTGACCTTTTGTTCATGAACTGCTCTCAGAACCGAGAGCTGACAGGCACCACTGCCTGCCCTGCGCACCATGTGGAGCGGGATCTGCACCTCCGCACCCCATGACTTCCACATCCACCACCATGCCTGAACGCCAGCAGAGCCCAGGGCAGTCCTGGCAGCTTGGTGGAAGTTGGATCTGTGGCACCAGCTGCAGACTGTGTGTCCTCATGGTACAGATCTGACCTGGGTTACCTCACCAGAAGACACGCACGTCTGCATGGCAAGGCTTTGATGCCATCCCTTCTCGAGGGCACTGAAAGCCAAGGGTACAGTATCAAGGGGCTGACAGGATATTCGCTGCTGGCTGCTCCTGGTGAAGGCTGCTCCTCTGGACACAAGCCGTGGCTGAACGTGAGTCTGGGGAGCTCTGCTAAACACGGCCTCTTGACATGGCGAAAGCCAAAGTGATGGCTTTTTCCAGGGAGATAAAGAATTAAAGAAAGAGCAGGTTAGAAGCTGAGTAGGATAAGTCAGTCAGGATGAGGTTTTTTAATCGCTTGGAGAGTTGAAATGTATTATGTTAAGGGCTGCGGGGCAGTTGGAGATTGAGGGTGAGAAGAAGAGCTGACAGGAGTCCACTTGTTTCTGTGCCAAGTCACTTCTGCTACCTCAGCTGTGCCTGGCTGGCTTGGGTTTCTTCTGAACACTGCAGCAGCTGGTGTAAAACTTGCATGTAGTAAGACAAGTGTCAAAGGCAGCCAGACCCTGCAAGGTAATGGTCTCCAGGACCAGCAGGGTCAGATAGCTCTGGGTCTGGAGCGACACAGTCCTGCTCTCAGAGGAGTTGGGCCTCGCGGGTGCCTCTGACACTACCTGCTGCTTTCAAAGGCAAGCAAGCAGAGCCTAAAAGCCTTTGCAGTGAGCCAGCTGAGAGAACCTGGGACCAAATCCCGTCAGCATTACTGCCTTACACAGCAAAAACAAGCTCCAGAGAGAGAAAACAAGAGATGTCCTTTCCAGTGGGGAAACAGGACTTGGCAGTCTCATCCGTATGCCCAAAACTGGTCCTGGACGATTAATCCCTGAGTATGACCTCAGCACACTGCCTGGGTGGTGCAGCCAGAGCCCCTGAGCAGCAGCCATTGCCCTCTGTGTCACTAGATGCCTTCCTGCTCTCTGCTGCTTCGTGGCCTGTGCGGGTAAGGGCAGGGTGGAAATAAGCTGAAAGCTTGTTTTCCTTCTGACAAGCTGTGGGGGAACATTTTCTTTGGGACAGAGGTGTACTTCAGGTGGTCCTGAAACTTCCAGCCTCCTCTGTTGGGAATGCTGTTATTCTGGAGTTGGTCTTTGTTTTTTAAAATCTCTAAAAAGCCCAGACTAAATAGTGCAAACTGGGAATGGGACCTTGTGACTGTGAATGGTTCTTCTCTCCCTGACCTCAGTGAGAGAAAAAACAAACTGCATGGTTTCCAGTATGGACCAGGACTTAGCTGTTACCACCGAGATTTTCCCTTGGAGTAGTTTTGGGTCATACCCCAGAGTAACAGCATAATGAATCCCTCCCCACCTTCCAGGGCACAGGCAGTCCTAGGCTGCTGCCCTCTCCTGCAGCCCTCCAGCCCCAGCTGCCAGCCACCCCTTGGCTCCGGTTCGGAGCTCTCCCCGGGTGCCTCGTGCTGCTTTCTGGGGTTCCTGCTGCTGTTGGGACACAGCTCAGGAGAGCACGCCCCTGGGACCATCTGTGAGAAGCGACCTGCAAAACATCTTCAGCCCTCCTGAGCCTCTCCATAACACCTGATAGTTTCTAATCTTTTGGTGAGCGGGTCCTAGTAAGGCGATGAAGCTGGTACTGGTTTTTAACTCATTGGCTGTGCACCCCAACGCTTGCTGAGCCTGGGGTTTGTCCCAGCTGTGTGGAAGCAAAGGCTCTGCCCTGCACACGCTCTCGCTGCTGTCCTTGCACTGCTCAGCTGTGTCCGTGGTACTTGGTGTGTTCTGAGCTAAAGCCTGACGTTTGCCCTCATGTCCCTGCGCTGGCTTGAGCCTTAGGTACCTGTTCCGGGGCTGCGTGGCTCCCAGGAGCTCTGCGAGGACTTGGTCACACCTTTCTCCTTACGTACGTGACTCCTGCCAAACCTGCAGTTGTGAAGGATCCTCCAGGCTGGCTTGAGTCCAGCTTTGTCTTGCTACTAAACCAGGAACCACAGTCTCCTGGAGATGGGCAGACCAGAGCCTTCCGAGCGGGGGTCTCGTGGGCAAAGTGTACCCGGCCCTCAGGCCACAGCATCACAGCACTTCAAAGGTGATGTGTGACTGCAATCTTACTCCTCGTTGTTCTGCTTTTCCTTTTGTCTGAGAAGGCACTTAACAAAGGAGTGTGTCTGAACGGTCCTGCTCACTCTTCCTGAACTCTTCCCCTGAAGTGTGGCAGCAGCGAAGATCTTCCCTGTGGAAGGAGGAGGTGAAAGTGTTCTGCACTTGCCCCCCAGATTTTATTTGTACGCAGTTGCTTTTGAAACCCTGAATCCTTCCAGCTTCCTCCCTGGTAAATAACAAACTATATATGAAACACATTATTCCTGTCAGGAGGCACTGCCTAATTGCAATGGGAAATGTAACGTTATCCTTTAACTTAACATTTATGAAGCAATTTGCTATAGAAATGGGGACTGCGTGATGGCTTTTCAGACACCGAGCTGCATTGCTTGAAAATGCACACAATTTAAGAACTGACAAATCCAATTCCAAGGCAGAGCAGGAGCGCTGTGATATTTTGGCACTGTTTAAATATTCGCTCATTCTCTTGCCCTGTCTCTGGAAATATGCTAATGGCTGTTGCCGCAGCCCCTGAACTTGCGGGGCAGGTGAAGCCCGGGACGCCGCAGCAGCCTTGCCAGTGATCCTGATTGCGGCTGATAGATGCAAATTGCTTTGGCTTTGATGTTTCTGTTGGATCTGAAATGTGTTAAGCATGTGCAGGGCTTGCTTTAAGGACAGAAGAGAACAAACTTGTGATGCAGGCAGAAGGAGCAAAGCGCAGCCGGGGGGTGATGGGTCCCTACCGAAGGACGTGTGTGTGGTGGTACAGATAGGAAAGGCTTGTCTAAACTTACAGTGCTGTTTCTTGAGCAGAAAATTTCAGGTGAATTTTAGCAAACTAGGCAAACCAGATTGCTTATTCAGTTAGGGTAAACAGAGGAACAGGAGGAGCCAACCTGCGAGTCCTAAGAACATCTGAGGAGTGGGGGAAGCTAGGAAAATGATCTGCTCATAATTTTGTCTTTTTGCTTCTGACTACATCCATTCTCCATCCTGATAGACATTCCGTGTGGTTGGAGAGTGAGAGCCACTCCAGGGAGACACTGTTGGGCCTCCAAGGGCGGTGGGCAACGTGATACTTCTCCCCCACCTGTCAGCTTCACCTAGGATCTTCACCCTTCAGATGGCTCCGCTCTTCACCACCTTCCCTGCTTCACCTCAGTCATGAAATGCCTGTCGGAAACGCACTTCTCGTGCCCAGCAGCCAGAGGTGTTATTTCTACTGCGATAGATTTTCTGTCTCTTTTCCCCCTGTGCCTCCATGCGTTATTACAGGGCAGAGTAAGTGATATAGTGTGCTACAGCTCAGTGGGTTAGTCACTGACCTTTTACTTGGGGGATCCTCTTTGATTTAGCTGATGCTCAGAAGTACAGACACCTCCGTGCCCTGCCGGTGACTGCGGTGGCTGGGAGATCTCTGCAGTGTTCCCATGCACCCTTTTTTGGATCTCTGCTCTTCATTGATGGCCTTGGCTTTGTCCTGGTATGTCTTTTCAGTGAGTGTTGACATTGCTGAGCCAGGGCAGGATGAGGAATCTGCCTTCACAGGGCCCTAGCGAGCTTGGGCTGCATCTGCATGGTGAGGGAGGAAAGGGGGAGCCAGTTTGTGTTGTTAATTATTTAGCCTGGCTGGTCTGTGTGTCGGCTGCTGACACTTTGCACTGTCAATACCAGCCCGTAACACTGTGTTGCAGATGACAAGGTAATTTTCTGCAGCTACACATCCTGTTATCCAGAGGATCAAAGTCTCTTGAGGAGAAAGGGGTGCACTTTAAAGCTGTCAGATGCAATCAGAATAACCTTGCTTATCATAGAGATTTTCCTCCCTTTATTCAAAGGCTAAGGAGAAACCCTTGAAAGAAACACATCTGAAAGCCATGCTCTGACTGCAGGCAGTGGTTGTGGTGCTCTTGTTTTGGGGGTGGGTTTTGCATCGATTTTTGCAATGGAACACTGGAAGGAAACGCATGAAAGAATCTGCCTCTTTAACCTGAAGCCAACTGCAGGAAGATTGGCACAGGTTCCCAGTGGGGTTTGAAAGAAAGAAAGGAGAGTGGTATCTGAGAGCTGGTGTGCAAGACAGTGAGTATCTGCTGGGTATCACCTCCTCGTGCCCTGGAGTGTCTCTGGAAGATGCCCAGGTCAAGGCACTTATGCTCATCATTCTTACAGTCTTGTTTAGCTGTTGTGTTTTTCATCATGAGGTACCAAACCACTTTCGTTTTCTTTGAGAGCTGGAAACCAGAGGTACCAAACAGTAAACGGTGTGCTGGGGGTGTCAGAGCAGCAGAAGGCAGCTGAACTCTGCTACTATTTCAGGCTCTTTGTGCCAGCGCACCTCTGGCTCGAGGAGGGAGCACAGCATGGAGCCTGGCCTGGCTTAGGGCTCTGCTGGGTGCTTGGAGCACCCTTTTCAATGGGATGTCCCATCTGCTGCCTGGGGACCAGGATGCCCTTCACCACCTCCTTGCTGCCAGGATGAAGCTCCTTTGCACAGATCAGGGCACCAGCATCGAGGTGGCTCTGCAGCCTCTGTTGCCGTGCTGGATGGAGGAGTTGGTGTGTTATTCCAAGGGGAAGACAAGTGTGTGGGTAACACCAAACGTTGTGTTTGCGTCTTTGCCATCAACTGAAGCCTCAACCCAGGGTTTTGGGATGCAAAGAGGCCTGGTAGCTTAACTGTCGGTGTTTTAATGTTAATAACCCACACCACGTTGTAAGAGGCACAGAACCCACTTGAGCCCAACTAGCAAAGGAGCACTGTCAGCCACAGAGGCTGGTGGAGCGGCTAGTTCGCGCTGCCAACTGTCCTGCAGTGTCAGTAGGGGCATCCAGACCAGAAGAAGATGCAGCAGGGTCTGTGCAGGTCGTTAGGAGCAGTGTCTGTGTCCTCTGGAAGTGTGGCATAAACTGGGAGCAGTGTCTCTGTCCTCTGGAAGTGTGGTATGAACTGGTGTCCTGTCTGCTTCCTCGGGACGGTCTGTGTAGATGTGGAACACATATTTGTTTCTGCAGCTGCCCAGTGTATTTTTACATTGGCTGTGTGTATATATAGTGACGTTTGCAAAAGCTTTCTGTGAATTAAAAATACAGCGTTTGTCATCTTGCTGAGTCACGTAGGCTCTCTGCAGATAACTTCCAAAATCACTTCAGAGCCTGTCTTCCAAGGAGTATAGGCTGACACACCATTCGCTTCCAGATTGAGCCTGGGTCTGTGCTCTCACAGCAGCTGTGGTTCAGCAGGGTCTTCTGGAGATGCTGGCATTGGGGTGTGCTGGGGTGGTTCAGGTCTGATGATGCTCTGAAGAGGCAGAGAGACCTTGAGAAACTTTATAGCCTCTTCCTTGCCCAGTTATTTATCACCTTCAAATGTGTAAGAACCAAGAAACACGTAGAGGAGTGGGGATACAGGGCTCTGAATTATGCTAATGGGTGAAAAGGCAGTGGGGAAGAGACATGCTGTCACTGGTTTGAATTCTGGATCCTTCGGGGAGGGGCTGACACCGTCTCGTCTCCGTTCTGCCAGTACCGTAACAAATGTATATATCGGCTTCTGATGTACTGCACAGAAGGATGACAGACACAGGAAGGGGAAGTTGAGCACACGATCTGGCTCCTTTTGAAGAGGAGCTGCTGACAGTCTGATTTATAGACTGTGCTACCTCAAGTCAGAGGATTAGGAGCGCGCTTGAAAGGTGGAGGGAGGTGAACAGAGGGCAGACCTGACCATCAGGTGAATTAATGGAGGACAGTCCGTCATGTCACTAACGATGGCAGTGACACTTCATTATGCTGCTGTTGTATCCCATGGTTGATGCGGAGGGAGGGGATGCTTTTCTATTGTGTCAGTGTAACCTGCTGTGCCGTGGCTCTGCACCCATGGCATCTCCCTATGAGAACACACGGTGCTCCCCTGTATTCCCCATCCTTCCCGCGCTGTTTTGGGGTGGGTGTTCCTATTACTGACATGGCTCAGGCACATGCAGGCGTCAGAGTAAATAACAGGCAGGTTCAGCACAACCAAAGGCACCCTCAGTGAACGAGCACAGGGGAGAGGAAGATGTGAATCCCATCAGCTGGCAGACAGCACAGGCTGCAAGCCCAGCATGGTTTGCTGCACCCAGGGCAGAGCTGGCATCGCATCAGCACGCAGGGCAGAGCTGGCATCGCATCGCATCGCATCGCAGCATGTCCCTCTGTCCAGCTGGTCTCACGAGCTGCAGTGGCTGCTGCTGCTTCTGAGAACCCGAACAGCAAACACCTGGCTCGGGAGGGCAGGTGAGGCAGCTCCCTTGGTTATGGGAGCTGGGATGTTTCTTAGGAGGTGACTTGTGTCATCTTTCCTACACAGTTCTCACACAAGCCAACCTTTGAGACCTGCAGTGGAAATGCTCCAGTCCTGCTGCCTTAGGAAATCCAGCTTGCCTGGGTTATATATACACTTGGGTTCTTAGTTTCACAGCTTCAGATCTGTCTCCAGTAGAACTTCTTAAAGGCAGTGAGCTCACCCCCCTGAAATTTGTCATGTAGATTTGATAAGGTAGAGGTCAGAAGGCATTACCTCCCAAACAGTGATGTTTATTCCCTTCATATTTTCCTCATTTCTGTCCAAGAGAAGGAAAAGGGCTCTTGGTGGTGCCAGGTGCGAGTGCCAGCGGCTGCTGTGGACCATTCTCTGGGCAGTAAGCTGAGGTGCTGGGGATGCTGCCTGGCACAGTGCAGGCACACAGCAAGCAGCCTGAGTTGAAGCCCAAGTCTCTTATCCATGTGTCCCTCCAAGAGTCACTGGTGTGTATGGGGACAGTCCCACTGGCTGCCAGACGCCTGGGAGGTAAGAGCTGGCTGTGGATACACGAGGCTCAGGCTGCTGTGGTTAGAAGCTCCTTGAGCCCTCAGGGACACTGGCACAGTCCCATTCCCTTTCTTTGGCCACACTGCTTTGTCAGGGCGGTTTCTCTGAAACGTGTCCTTTTCGTAGCCTGTAACTACACTCTTCACTGCCTGCTGCCTGGTGTCAGGGAGGTCGTGCTGAGTGCTCCTCAGTGGCCCACTTGAATTTGGGATCCAGAGATGAGCTTGCAGTCTTCCCCTGCCAATTTCTAGCGTTCAGCTAAGATCTGAAGTGAGGGAGCTCACTGTCGTACACCTCGCTGGCGGTGTGTGTCTGTGCTGGTGCAGGCAGGTGTTCTATCGCTCATCTTCCCCCTGTGCAGTTCAGCAGCAACTCTGGCTCTGTCACACCAGAGGTAGGTCTGCATGGGCTAGCAGATTGACTCCAGGTTTACTCTGGAGCTCTCCAGGAGCTGAGCCGCGGTTTTCAACTCTTTACTGTCCCATTTTGCTGTCCATCTCCTGTGGTGATTTGTGGAGGGACATAGAAAGACTCCAGATTAAAAACCCCCAAACTGTTCATTTCTCCCTCCGAGTAAATCTGGGGCAGGAATGACGTGGCTGGGTAGAAGGAGTGGCCAGTGCGGCGCGGTGCAGGTGGCGCAGCCCGCCATGCTGCAGAGCCGTGAGCGCCGCGGTGCCGGCACTTGACCCATCTGCCACGGAAGGGAGGGAATGAGGGCTGCCCTCCCGGCCTCGGGAGCGCACTGCATTAATAGAACATAAGTGCTCATGCGATGGCACTGGATCCGTGGCAGCTGTTTGTTCAATGTTTCATGCTTTTAGCCACATCTGCTCCAAATGAGTGTTAATATTGCAGTGGCATCCACTAAGGATGGGCTCTGTCAGCTCTGCTAAGCGTCAGGCTGACCCCAGCGACAAGGAAAGAGCAGTTCACCCCACCATACTGCCTCTCCCTCCACCCCCCCTCGCCAGCCTCGCCTGGCTCCGCTCCATCAGAACGCCTTCCCCGCCGCTCCCGCCCCACCGAGGGGGAAAGAGAAGGAAAAGCTACGACAGTGATTCTCAAGGAGAAAAATTGCATTTATTTCTAGCACCCTGTCCAGCAATGTCAGATAGCAGTTTATTCATCCCCTGGCCCCTGTATGACATTGAAGCATATCAACAGTGACAAAAGTATATTGAATAATTATCTTGAAATTAATACATTATCCCAAACTTAAATAAATGTCATCTGATCAATATATCTTGGAATGGAAAGGGAAGAGAATGTGAAGGGCATCGCTTCATTATTCATTAATTTTAGAGTAATGTAGGCAGATGAAATGGTTATTTCAGAGCACTGCTATTATACTCACTGGCATTTTAAATAACTCCCAAGATTTAACAGTATATATTCCCTTGTCGAAGCAGCTTATACGTGTTAACACTGTGGGTTCCAAATTCCTCTGCTTCAGAGTGCTGTGAAAGACCAGAAATGTTACTCTGGTCCTGTTGTGGATTTTTTCCTTTACCTTTTCAGTTCCTAAAGGATCCCATCCCACCCTCGCTGGTACTGGTCTGGCGGTGCCAGCTGCGCATCGATGTCACGTGCCCAGGCATGGGAGGTGACCCCATTCTATCTGTACATACGGGTCTGGCCCAGACCCGAGCTGCTGGCTCCAGTGTTCTCTGTGAGGAGCAAACGGGACCTGCCTTGTGCCTGCGGAAGCGGTTGTGTGGCCGTGGTGGCTGCCAGTCGCAGGAGCGGGTGAGGTGACGTTCCCGCTGGGTCTCACCGTGAGCACGTTGGTAGAAGGTGACTGGTGCGCCCATGGCCGGGCAGTGTGAACTGGCTCTCTCCTCTCCTCCGTTCGCTGGCCTTCCCAAGCCAAAGGGATTAGTGGGAGCAAGTCCAGAGTACACATCTGTAGGATTACGCTTAGCTGGCAATTAAAGACAAAGACCAAGAAGCCCCATTAGCAGCTGGTGTAAAACATCCCAACAGAGTTGGGTTTATTAACTGAGGAAGGGCCCAGCTGAGAGTCCGGCCTGGCAAAGCTCACTGCCGCTGCCGGCGAGCGCAGGGCATGACCAACGCATGCTTTCAGCAGAAAATCGGGGATAATGAAGCACTGCAGGGGCTTTATGGCAGACTTAATTGCGTAAGAGGAGAGGATGCAGCCATCCCCAGGCATGTGCTTGGCTTGAGTGGCTGCGGGTGGGAGCTCAGCAAAGCCCCAGCCCTGAAGGGGAGCTGGTCCTCGTCTGCCTGGGCGTCAGGAGCTCGGCTTGACAGCTCACAGGACCAACCCAGAACCTGCCCTTCTTCTAGTGGGTTCTGACCTGTTCTCTGGTCCCGAAAGCCAGGGTTTTCCTGACCACAAAGGCCAGGACCCAACAAAAACCATCCTGCCTCCGTGCGGCAAAAGCATAAGCCCAAGCCGTGCCAGTGCCTGAGAAGAGAGCTGGGGGGAGTAGCTCGTAGTCCATGTATGTCTTAGTGCCTTATAATTAGTAGATAATAAAGCTGGAGTTGCTCAGCCTTTGGTATAGCCTAGGAAATGCTCGTACAGGGAGGTTTTTCTTCTCAGCTGAACAGCACCAGCCATAATAGAGAAGGAGAGACGTCAGTGGTCACTGATAGCCCCCAGCAGCATACTGCTGCTTCATGCTGTATGTAACTCCTGTCCTGCTGCACATGGGGAGGATTAAACAGGGGAGAAGTACCGGGAAGGAGCCTGCTTGGACTGCTGGGAGCTCTCAGGCGCTCTGGTCTGTGAACAGGGAGGGAGGTTTTAAGGAGAGACCCGAGTTCTGTTGTTTTTAGTGGGCTGGTAGCAAGGTGCTGCAGAAAACGCGCTGGGGCTGGCTCCTACCCAGTGAGCTGCCAAGCAAGGCTGAAGTTCTTCCCTAGTTGTGGGGTTTGCAAATCCTGGAGTAAGGTAGATAAAACTCCCAGTTTTCTCTTGGTACCTACCATCAGTTTAACAAATGGTGGCTGCCTTCCAAACCAGAAGTGCTGTCACCACAAACCTGTTACTGAAAGACAGAGGTTTCAAAGGTGATCTCAGAAGATGGGTGAGGGTTGTAAGGAGCATCTGCAGTACTGCTGAGGACAAAAGAAGCCACCTGCAAGCAGGAGCAACAGGTGTTGCAAGTGTCTCGTCCACCTTGGTCTTGCAGCACAGTCTTTAGTAACTAGGGAAGCAATGGGGAGCTGCAGCCAGAGCCCAGTGGATCCTTTCTGGGAGTAATTCAGGTGCCTTGGGGCAGGCGTTGAGCATCTACTTCTGTTTGGGTGCTGCGAGGCTCTGGAGGGGGTGCTGACACAGGTGCTGAGGGGCCTGAATGGCTCCCTGGAAACATGACCTCGGCAGGCTCTGGCTCCTGCTCTCCTCTTGTAATGAGAAGCAGTGCATAAAGCACAGAAAGGCGTAAAATACCTCATTAAGGAGGGTTTTCTTCCAGATGTTGGGATTTTATGGTTCCTTCCCTCCAGATTTCCACCACTTCAGTGTTTTGTGCAGGGCCTGCTGCTTTGAACAGCTAACTGAACGTGGGCAGCATGCACACTCACACGCTTCACGTGAGCGGCTTGAGGGGCCAAAAACCCATCTGGTGTTGAGCCCCAGCCCCAGAGTCCCAGCCCAGGTCTGCTGCAGCTCCAGCTGCAGTCGGCGAAGTTGCAGCAGATCTTAATGCTTCCCCCACCTTTGCAACTGCATCACACAAACAAATTGCCTTCTCAGTTGTGCAGCAGGCAAACGAGCATCAGTCTGTTTAATGACACCTAATTAGGTCTACAGACGCCAAATGACTTGTGTTGCCCTGTTCAGACAGAGATGTGTGGGTAATGAATTATCCTTTGTCTCAGGCTCACTACTGCTAGTGCCGGCTGGGAGAAGAATGTTCTGCGAGTCATTTCAGTGACAGATTTAACCTCCTGTTCCATTCCCAGTAATTCTTTGTGAGTATCCCAGGTTTCCTGCACCCATTTATGATTTTGAAAAAACTGGCTGAGGTGCCAGTTTCCAGGCTGGTCGGGTGTTCCATGTGCTGGACATCCAAGCACGTTGCTCAGTTCAGGTGGATCAGGTGAGATCTGCCTTGAGCAGGTCAGTCCTTGTCGAGGCTGGAGCTGGGGTGTAGTTATGGTGGGAAGAAAGGCCCCCCCCTCTGCAGAGAGTTTTACCAACACAGCCATGCACATGCTGGGACAGCGTATTGAGGGCAGGGAACTGGATTTACACCGACGGGATGTGCCTGCGAGCAGCGTACTTTGCAGTGCTCAGCGTCCCTTCCTGTGCTCCTTGGATGGAGACAGGGACAGGAGGCGGGAACGTGCCCCAGCTTCTGGTGAGGGGTGGTCCCAGCGCTCCGTGCTGGACTGGAGCCCAGGGAAGGAGCGTGAGGCTGTTAGCAATGAGTAGCTGAGAGTCTTCGGGAGGGGCTTTCCCGAGTTTAAAGTCATAACATAGTGATGAATATCTGCTTTGTTCCTTAGCGAGGGAAGGGGCTAGAGGGTTCCGCACGGTGTATCCTGAATATTGACTCTAGCATTTCAGGTATGGGTACAGAGAAGAATAAGGTCTCTGAGAGCACGTGTGTCGTGCAGTTGGGTGCTGTGTGGCCCATGGTGACTAGGGGGAACAATTCCATCACACTGTATGCAAGGGGAGGAAGCCGAGGGGATGGAACAGCCATGAGCAAAGCACGGTGCAAGACTTGGTGTGAATTGTTGAGGAGGGAACAGCTGTGGGTTTTTACCTCTTAGCAGCCATGATTGGGCTGCCCAAAGTATTTGCTAAGCTTTTATGCAGGTATAAAGGTGACTTGGCCTTCAGTCCAGGAGGAGCCAGACTCCTCCTTGTCAAGGGGCCAATCTCAGCAGGGCTGTAGCCAGAAAGGGAAGGTGTTGTGGAGGAGTATAATCTCCTTCATCCACCAGCAGAATCAGCCCCTTGCCTTGAACTAGTTTCAGGGAGTGTGGAATTTTTGGAGGAAAAAGCCTGCGCTCGGCTTGGTGAGATGTGCAGCACGTAGGGCTTGGGCCTGTGCTTTCACTTTCTGGTGCCTCAAACCCTGGACGCCTTCGTGATGAGAAGGGAAACAGGTCTCAGCGTCAGGCGTGGCAGTTTCCACTTCTGTGCTAATTGTGTATGGAGTCAGGCCTCAGCTTCGTTCCCTTAGCACACAGAGCAGGGCCCTTCCAGGCCAAAGAGGCAGCAGCACCCGTGATGCCGAGGGCAGGAGCTCAGTACCAGTGTTTGAGCAGGTACGGGGACACCAGCATCACGTGTGTGACCCCGTAAACCCATGTGAGTTCTCAGGGAAGCAGGTCCAGAATCATGCTGTGAACCACATCGTAGTTCGCTGGGTTACTGAGCTGAAAAGCTTTCCTGTGGGTCTGCAGAGAGCTGCTGCAGTCCTGGACACTGGACTGTCCCAAAGCTGGTCAGTTCCCCGTGTCACAGAAACACCATCCTTGAGTGTGATTGCCCTGCTAAGGAGCTGAGGCGGAGGAGGATGAACCTGGGAATATCTCCCTGGAGACATTCAGGGTCAGGCTTGATGGGGCTCTGAGCGACCCGATCTGGTGAAGATGTCCCTGCTCACTGCAGCGTGGGACTGGGCGACCTTTGAAGGTCCCTTCCCACCCAACATGTTCTGTGATTCTATGATTGGTCCCATACCAGCCTGTGACCAAGCTGAGAAAGTGATCTCCACTTAGAGTCCCCTATATCCTGACAGCTTTCTTCCTTAAGGCTAAGCTGAGGTCAGCCAGTCTTGTTGCTCATTGCGGCTGGGGAGCCTTATGTAAAAGGCAGAATTCCAACTCTTTTCCCCATAGCTTCAGTTGATCTTTTTTCCCTGCCAAGGTAAATATTTGCTCTGTGGGGAAGCACTGGCTATGCTCATAGCTAGAAAAATACTAAACCTGATCTTGAAGCAGAGAGGTGCCATCGTGCTGCGTGCAGACACGTATGTGCACACACGGGTACAGGTGTGCCCCTGCGGAACAAGGTTGCAGGGAACTGCACGTGGTGGCTGGAGAAGCTGGAGGATGTTCCTGTGGTGGCACAACAGAGAGTGATTCATTCCTCAGGGGAAGAGAGGGAAACAATTGCAATAAAAAAGCAGAGCAGGGCCTGAGGTGCTAATAAGCCGCAGCCCCTCTGAAGCACGGGGTGGGTCTGGTGAGCGGCGTGCGAAAGAGTGCCCGTGTCACCCGCACGTGCCAGCGCATCGGCACAGGGAGCCATTCGGATGCGTTTCCAGCCAGAGCATCCAGGAGAAAATACAACGCACAGCAAACCAAATTAAAAACAACAACAGGATATGTCCTCCCGGTGACTCACCCCTCGGCTGCTGCTGGAGCACAGCGCGTGCGGAGCCGGCAGGCCTGCACTGAGAGGCATATTTTCCTAAAGCGCTTTCTTCTCCTCACCGCCGCCTGAAAGCTGCAGCCAGTGCTGGGAACATCTGTGTTTATTTTGCATGACAAACTTGTTCCCCGGCTCTGACAAAATGCGTGCCGATTTGGGACCTGGGGCTTGCAGTTCCTCCGCAGGGTTGTGCTGGAGCACAGGCGGCTGGCCACTGCACTGGTATATAATACATATTACATGATTTCATCCATATTTAATGGCAAGTGTGCTATATTTTTAATCTTTATAGCTTTAATGTGTGCGAGTGGTTTTAATAATTGGTGCTGCAGGATGGTTGCTTCCCAGAATTACCCTGCAGAATCGCTGTGTGTTCAGCCTTGGGTTGCGCAGGTTGTAAATTATAAAACTTGGGTTGTAATAAACTTGGCACCCTCTCCTTGCTCTTTGGCAGTGCCAGCCTGTAACAATGGTGAAAAAACACACACTGGCAGAAATTCCTCCCTGCAGCTTTCAGCACCTTGTCTGCACACCCTGTGTGAGGGAGTGAGACCAGGAGGGGCCAACAGCCAGGCCCGGCAGGGGCAAGGGCTGTGCCAGTGTTGCTGGGACGCTGATGTCCCAGGGGGGGTGGTCTCTGCCTTGTGGCTGTGGCCTGTAGCTGCTTTATTCCCAGGCATGTGCTTGGCATCCCTGATGGTGAGGAGGAAAATAGCTCTGAAGTGAAGCAGGGATGATGGTAAGGAGCCAAGGGGCTCAGGGCTCCTTGGACCCCTGAGCCCCAAGGGGACAGCACCCTTTCTCCTTCCCACACGGAGCAAGAAGTAAGGCTGGCACAACCTGGATGCCCCTGCCTTGGGTCCCAACCCTCTTGTGGGGCTGGCCGGTGCCAAGGTTCCTTTGGCTGCTTTGCTCTCCCAGGATGGATCTGGAAGTGTGCCACTCTCATCCCATTCCACTGGCTGCAGGGAGCTCTGGCCTTGGCATACTGGTCACCCAGCACAAGACAAGTATTTTGAGCGAGCCTGGGTCAAACAGTACATTTGTTGGCTTTTTTTGCTGAAAAAAAAGGCAAAAGACTCAAATTTAGGTGTAAGTCTTAATGTTTCAGCTGTCTCTCTCTGGTTTGGCATCCCTGATTCTCTCCTTTCTGGGCACATCCCTGTCAGGGCAATGGCTTTGGCCTTGCCTCATCTTCCCCCACGTGTGTGGGGGGATGAAGGTGGTGCCACACACCAGCGCTCACGGTGGGTCAGCCTCTTGAGGCAGCTCTGCAAGCTCGGGCCTCACGCGTGGCTTGCGCAGGAGGCCTCTGGGACCCAGGCAGAATGACTGGCCGTCATTATCTGGGGTACTTTGGGTGGTTTTAAGTGACCACACTAATCAAGAGTGACCTAATAAAAAGCAAGCGTGCCTGTAAACACTGACTCCCTGTGGAATATGGTTCCTGTGCCGCGTAGTAAATCCCCTTTTACCTCTTTGTTATCAAACAATTGATTGAAAGGCTGGGATTAAAAAAACAAACAAAAAAAGACCAACTGACAGCTACTCGGTTTAATGAGGAAACCCTAAAGGTCAACTAGAACAGCCCTTTTGCTTGCTGCAGGACACAGTGCCTGTGCTGCACCCGCAACAAGACAGCAGTGGGTTTTCTGCTGAGAAAAGCCTGGGTGGAGGTTTGGTGTCTGCAGGCAAGGCGGTGGAAAATGCTTGCTGGGTTTCATGTCTGGCTGGGTTATGAAGGTTACTGTCTACTTCAGCACTCGGGCTTTGCTAAGATGTGTAGTAAACCGAGAGAACACACTGTCAGTATTGAGGTTTGCCCCCTGAGACTCCACAGCTCCCTCTGCTCGCAGCGTGCCAGGCCGCAGGAGACAATCAGACGGTGGTTCAGAAGCACGTGGCCTGCGCAGAGGGGTTGGGAAGATGTGGTTACCCTTCCTAGGAAACCTTTCAGTCCCCTGATGAGGAATAGTTCAGTGTTTGACCAGTTAAAAACGATGAAATGAAGTGAGTGCCGTGGTGTGCATGCTGTGGGTCGTTCTGGGGGTGGGAGATGTGCCGAGTGCTCACAAGCGGCCACAGGGCTGCAGTCTCTGGTCAGGCACAGACACGGCACCACGTGGGGCTGTTTCTTACTACCGGTTTCTTGCAGACCCCACGTACAAACCATGCAGACCCTGTTGCACCCTTTCTTGTTCAGTGGTGTTGGGTGGCATGTCTCAGTCTCCCGCAAAGGATTCAGACTCGCAGAGGGGTCTGTGCCCCAGTAGGGGCAAGTGCTGGCACCACGTTCCAGCTCCAAAGGCCTGAAAGGGTCTGAAACTTTCCTCACAGGGGTGTGTGTTTACACACAGAGTCCTTCTGCTCAGAAAGGCTTCAGCGTGCAGAGGAACACTCTGAGGATGGCAGGCAAGCTGTGGCCCTCCCTGGGGACAGCGGCAGTGAAATGGCCTGAGGTAGCGACAGCTCCTTTGATTGTGCATATTGCCACCCGCCTCCAGCTGCCGGCAGTACTCGGCTGTTTCTGAAGCGCTGTTTACCCGTGGGCAGTATTTAGCTGCTGTGGTCCTTGGAGCCCAGTCCATATATGTAAAATACGCTGTTTGGGTACCTGCAGGAGGTTGCTGGGATGGCTGATGATCAGCTCTGAGCCTGGAGTTCCGGTGTCAGGGGCACGGCAGCGTTCCCACAGTTGTACGGGCACAGACTGCGGTGCTGAGGAGTTGTCCTCGGGCAGGGCCGGGGTGAAATGGCTTCTCCTGCCACAGGCAGCTCTTAGCACAATGCAGTGGCTCCAGGTGGCAGTTTCCATCCCCAGGGACTACAGCCCAACATCGTGTACTTCACCATCTCTGAGGTCTTTTTCCATGGGGCTGCACAGGATAGAGGTGTCACAGGCAGGAGCACCGTGGGATGGGGTGTAGGGGGTTCCCCTGCCTCATCTGCAGCATCTCCATTCCTCTGCTCCATGGAGAGCCCAGGGGAGCGGCAAGTGGCAGCAGAGGAGTTGGGTGCTTGTTTGATGCCGTCTTGGAATAGGCTGAATGGAAGACGAGTAGGATGAGGGTGTTTTCTCCCCATGCTCGAGATCTGGTTGGGCTTTGTTGTGGAAGGAGAAGGAAAGGTCTCCCTCCTCTTTTTTGGGACTGATGCTTCATTTCATCCTTTGTTTTGGAAGGAAAGTTTCCAGAGGCTGGGGTTTTCCATTGGGTGCTTGCTCGTTCTCAATCTTCTCCACGTGCCCGCCTCTGATGAGAGATGGTCTGAAAATAGCGGACTGCAAAAGCCATCCCAGGCAAATCCTTCTTTGCCAGGAAGACTGTGCAAACACTTCATTATAATTGGATTTCATACAACCCAGTCACCCCAGCTAACTCTTGTTTAAAACAATGAAAGAAGAGGGGAAAAAAACCCCCTTGAATTACAATGAGTGAAGTTCTTTTTCATGCTGTTTTGGCCTGGGGTGAAATGTTGTGCCATTGTCAGTGACATTTTTGAGCCTTATATTCAGACAATCAGGTATTAATACCTTTAGCAAGACCTAAGGAGACAATTCATCACAAAAAATGACGTGTTCATTTAAACTCTCTTCCCTCACCCAGAAGCACTGAGGGCAGATGAGGTTCTTAACCACAATGCATATCTCTAGTTCCCCAGGTAATACTAGACACAAATACCTGTCGTGCTAATTCTCAGGAGCTTCTAGGTGCCAACATTTGCTTGTCATCACTCGCTCTGTGTGCAGTGATTGTCAGCATGAATGCCTGTGCTGCTGCAAGCATTTGCTGCTGGGATAAGCATAACATTTGCCAACAAGAAGGTCTGGTTTGAAGGAGGCGCTTGGGTGGGCAGGAGAGGGGGGAACTGCTGGGAGCAGGAAGCCCTGATGGGTGCCCGTGGTCCCTTGCTCATCCCCAGCAGCAGCATTTTACCTAGGTACGGGTGTCCCAGCTGGAGTAAGCCCATGGTTCCTCCTGAGGGCAAGAGGTAAAAATAGCAATGAATTTGCTGTGTCTCTTCAGTTTGTAACCACTGTAAAGTACCATTTTCCAGGCGGCTGTGCCCAGTTCTTAAAGGGCAGGAGCCTGCTGCTGCTCCCTGTCCGGCCCACATGTGGATGGAACTGAAGTAAAGCTGTTGGGGAATCTGTGGTTTGGCCAAGTGCTTCAGTGAATGTTGAGCTTGGATATCAGTGGGGCGTGGGTGGAATGTGAATGCAATTAACTGCTTAAAGCCAGGTAGGGCCATAGTGTGTCCTGTTACATGGTACTGTGTGAGCGGGTGCCTGGAGGTCCTCCCAGAGAGAGCACAGGCTGGCTTTTCCAGGCAAACACGGCACAAGGGGTGGAGGGAGGGTGGCAAAGGCAGGAACGCCGAGGAGCCGTGAAGAGATGGTTCTTGTGCTGCCCACAGTGGGTCAAATTCATCATTCTAATTAGTGCAAGAGGTTCATGGGTACATGTACAGTTACATTTCTCATAGAGTGGCAGTTTGGTGGCCACTGAATGTTTGAGCCTTTTCCTGTGGCTTGGTTCAACCCTGCACGCTTGTTCTGCAGGGCTGTTATGGTGCCTCATGGACCAGCTCCCTGCTCCACGCTGGAAGCTACGGTGCGGCTGGATCTACGGTGACCTGTGCAGCCACAGAACCACCACCCCAGCGTACACTGAGATGAAACAGGAGACAAGGACTGGGAGGTAAGAGATAGCCAAGTCTTACTTACCAGGGAGCTTCGTGTCAGCTGAAAGGGGAGTCGCTGAAAGCCACACCGAGCCTGACACAAGCCCTGCAAGCACCATGATTCCAAACGGCGTTCCGTGAACTGCACGTGGCCTGAAAGTGTGTGCCATTCTGCTTTGAGGAGCGTTCGACTGGGGAAATGAAGGTAAGAGAGAGGGAGATAAAGCAGCTTGTTTTCTGCCACACCGTGTGCTGTTGATGTACTCTGCTGCTGTGCTCGTTGGATACTCCTCGTTTTGCTTCATGCCTACTGCTGACGATGCAGAGCACTAACTCCTTGTGAACACTGGTCTGAGTATGGATGATCTGCGATTGGAGGTGTCTGGTTTGTTCTCTGCTGGTGTACTTGTGGGTGGAAGGCTTCGTACAGACACGCAGTCAGACCACAGAACTGGGCATGGTGTATCGGGCGCTGCGGGGGGACCGGGCTGTGCCTGCGCTCGTGCGGTGCTCAGAGCCCCTTGTGCCTCCCGCTGCACACGGGCCAAGACCTGCTTATGCTGGATGCTTGGTGTGAGTTTTCCTCACTGATCAGTCATCCTGTCTGCAGCAAATAAGATTGTTACTGTTCTTTATTGGTGTCTGAAATCCGAACGTGGTTGTGCTTGAGGAGAGGGTGCCGGTTCTGTACCCGTCATTTCGAGAGCTCGCTTTACAAACAGTCTGTTCCCTGTCTGCAAAACATTGTATCAATCCTCATCAGGAGCCCGCTGCTGTAGTTTGCCTTGCTCCCCTTAGACAGGTCATGATGCCCATTTTAACCAGTATAGAGTCTAACAGAACTGGGACTATTTGGTTTTGAGCTCCCGTAGCTGCTGAGCTTTGGAGAGGGATTGGCTGTGGGCTGGGTGGGAGAGGAGGGCTGCACAGAGGCGTAGGCCACGAGCAAGCACAGAGGCTGGTGGCTTCTCAGAGGGTCAGGCAGGTATCAGGCTCTGCAGCTCCTCACTTCTTCCTGTTCAGCACGACTGCGCTCTCCTGAGGACCAGAGCGTCCTTGTGACAGAGGGGAGATGCTGAGCCCACACCCTGATCCAACCTCCAAGGCCAAGGGGTGGGCTGGCAGGACACCCGCTCTGCTTAGAGCCTGTGGCAGACTGATCTCTGAATGAAACCACTGCAAGGGGCCTGAAGGCAGGGGCTCCTTCTGGGGGTTCTGCCTGGTATGTGCTACCTAAAAACAGGTCTGATTTCTTGCTTCCCCTTCTCTACACTGTGCAGCACCATTACGTAGAGGTGTAATTGCAGGAGGTGCTGGTCCAGTGTGTCAACTCGACACAGGCATCAGGTGTGAGGTGAATCTCACGTGAAAACTGGGACACGGTGAAGCGTTGTGCTTAGAAAGGATGCTTTCTTCTGATGGAATGGGAATTAGTTAATAGCTTCCAGTGAACAAAAACGTAATAAAACATTGTTCTAGGAGGAAGGAAGCCGCTAGCAGTGCTCCACCTCTTCAGCAGCTCCTTTTCTAATCACCATTGCTTTATCAAGAAATGTAAAGTTTTTTTATTGATATTTAAGAATAAATTCTTACAACATCATACCTATAAAAGGTTCATCACAGACCAAATACCACTCTAACCTTTTAAGCTTCCACAGTAAAAACTGTCGTTTTTATTTATATAAGTTAGGGAAAGATACAAATGTAATCATAACCCCCAAGGCAGAATTTTATGGCAGTTTCAGAACTCCTCTCTATAAAAACTACTCAGACCTACAAACATAAAAGCTTCCAATAAAATTTGCTTTAGATCCTGGCCATAAAACATGAATTTCTTTCCCTGTCCTGGAGCTACAGGTGCCCAATTGCCAGAGCTGCTTGCTGTGCGCTGGGGCCAGCAGCGCGGGTATCCTCCATGCGCTGGGCACGTCTGGAGCCAGGCCGGGCTGTGGTGGGTGCCCCGGCACGTCCTCACAGCTGACAGCCCACCTGCCACAGGGCCCAAGCCAGGAGGCACTTGGGCATCTGAAGGGGGGGCGGTGGCAGGAGAAGCCCTTGTGCCGCAGCCCAGCCCATCGCACACTGGAATGAGGAATCGTGTGGGTGCAGATAGCCTCCCCTTGCCAGGCAGCAACACCAGCCTGGTGTTTCCTGAAGGAGCAGGAGTTCCCTGAGCCTACTGGGTGTCTGTCACCTGCTGTGTGCAGGGCACTTGTCGCGATTTTGTCCCTCTCTCTGAGCCTTTTCTGTAGCGGGGGGACAGGTGTGTCAGGAGAGGTGCCAAGATGCCTCCACAGGGAAACTGGCAATGGCAGGGCCCCGCTTACTTCCACCAGTGCATCTGTTCTGTGCTTCAGGTGTGATGTCCTGGCTCTGTGAGTTTGCCAGCATCAGGTGTGTAAGGGGGTGAATATTGCACCCCAGAGCTCCCAGTGAGCTCCTCCGAACGCTCTATGACCACGCCAATGAGGCAGCGATGAGTTGCTGCCTGCAGCGGGTAGGGAGTGCCCAGGAGCCTGGGCTGATGGCTGGAGACGTGTCCCTGCTTCCTGCCTTGCTGACCAACCTGGCCTTTCACAGAATCACAGAATCACAGAATAATAAGGTTGGAAAAGACCTTTAAGATCATCGAGTCCAACCATTCACATCCTAAACTAAACCATATCCCTGAGTACTTCATCTACCCTTTTTTTTTTTTTTTTTCGACCTGAGAGTGAAAAATTCTTTGGGTATGGAAATAATTGTGCTGTAAAAATAGTTCCTGGGTGAAGCAGAATATTCTAGACATGCAATAACATGGAACATGTGATTCTTCTGTTTACTTTGCTCTGTGAAACATGGAGTTTGGGCTTTCCTTTGGCGAAATAGGTATGTGTGCATTAGATGCTACTTTAATTAAAGATTCCTTACTGCATGAGCTCCTTAGGTTGTGGTAAGTGTTAGCAGCAGGCAGCAAATGCTGTATTTACATTTCAGTCGAGAAAATAAATACATACAGGCATGCAGTGAAGTCGTGCCGGGTTGGAGGGAGGCAGGGGGCTGTGTGCTTCAGATGAAGTGCGGGCATAAATCTCTGCAGATTGGGGCTTCAGCAGATTCCTGGCAACTAAAGGCTCATGCTTTATCAGCCTAGATTAATTTCCTCTTACTGTCCAGGGTGGATTTAACCCTGATAACTCACTCCGGATGGTATCTGATGAATGACCTGAGCCTGTTCTTTCTGGCTGCAGTTAGAAGTGCGCATCAGAACAAAGCTGCCTGCTCCTCAAAAGGAAAGCAGAGGCAGTTCCTGGAGTGTGTGTTTTGTGAAAGAAAAGAAAATCACAGATCCGTCCTTGGAGGCACCAACCTCAAAGCGGTGCCCAGAGTTCAGTGTAGGGAAGAACAACTCCGTTTAAAACTGCGCCTTGTCACGGCACTAGGAGGGTGTTTCCTGCAGCCGATTCCTGCCGTGGCTGCAGGAGGCTGGAAGTCCCCAGGATGCCTTGGGTGGCTGGTGGTCTCAGCCAGCAGTCAGCCCGCACGTGTTGAGAAAGTCGCTGGGCACAGGGCCTTCCCCTCTAACCTCACGTGCCCTTCGGCTGAAACACAGCTACAGGAGCTGAGCAGCTGCCCAGGGTGTTCCTGCTCAGAGCACTGGACCTGTCCTGGGCAGCCAGGGGAGCTGGGTACACCCACAGTCACAAAATACAAGTAAAATCAGAGATGCGATTCATGGTGAAGTTTTTTCCTGTTTATCTTGAAAAAGACTTTAATTACAACTCTGCCTTCCCATTTGTGCCTTATGTAAGAAATTGGCTCTCCGAGTATTAGCAAGCCAGCTGTTAGTACTTCTTTAATATTTCCCCGTCTTCTGCTCCATCAGAGAGGGCTGCACGCTTACTAACTGCTCAGCTTGTTAATTATTAGTTAACTCTGCTTTATGGGTACTGTCTTTAACAAGGGAGCTTCTCCCGAGTGCTCACTGTCAGTCATTTGTTTCTAGGGCTGCTGTGTGTTTTCTGTGTCCTGGTTAAAAAGCCATGTTTAAGACCCAACTTCTGGTGCTTTTAGGAAAAACATTTGGTGAAAGTGGTTTCTCCAGAAATCCTGTTAAGGAGTGAGGAGCCCAGGTGCAAGAAGGTCGCTGCTGAGGTGGCCTGATGCATTGCTGCTTGTCAGGGGCTGCACCGGTCTGTTCGTGCGGCTAACCTGTCAGGAGGACACTGTTGGGGTGGCTGCGTTCAGGTCCCCAGTTTCAAAAGGGTGGTTTTTCTTGGCTAAGAGCTGGACAAAATGGTCAAAACCTGCCCCTGACTGCACAGGCCGACAGACCTGTCCTGCCTTCCTCCTTCCCGACGGCACCGAGGGAGCCTGAAGTGCAGGAACATCCCCCGAGTCCTACACGGCCTTCAACAGACATGTCCTAATGAAGCCAAGTTAAAAATCTGTATTAAATTAATGAGAATGTTCCTTTTAATGGCAATCATCCATACACTCCCTCTTATGGCACCTTTTAATTGTTACTAATGACAGAGTTCTTGGGTCACTGCTTTTTGGAAGGAAGCAAACCAGAAAACTCCTCTCCTCTGGGAACAAGCATCGTGCAGCCTCTGCGGCCCCAAAGCCGACGTGAGGGGTAAAAGCATCGTGTTTGGTGGGTGTTGTTTGGGGAACATGGTGCTGCTGTGGACTTCCTGGGTCTCGTTGGTGACTGGAGCAGCTCGTTCCCTGTGCCTTTGTATCCAGTACCTCTGGCCGGCTCCAAAAGCGCTTCGCTCCCTTTCGGGTTTGGCATGGGATCAGAGGGTGGCTCACAGTCTCTGATCTAAATAAAATAATCATGATTTGAGGCGGTGGCTGTTTGCATAATTCATCGCCCTTGGCAAACAAATGTTGATCTTACAACATGACTATTAATATTTTGATAGAGTAATGAAGCCACCTAGACTGGGAGCAGGGACGTGCTGCTCGGGCAGGTGGTGCGCTCGCATGCGGAGCTGTGTGGGACGCCCGGCCATGGCGGGCAGGCTCACTGCAGCGGTCCCGCACTCGAGGCGCCAGCGCAATGCGACTGGTACCGTCCTCTGCGTTCTGTGCAGCTGCCTCTCAGCAGAGCGCGGCCGAAACTGAACCCCAGGCTCCCTTGGCAGAAACGGGGCTGACTTGTTTTGGTTGGTCCTCTCCAGTGAAAGCGAGCACCTTCAGAGCGGGCGGTAGCAGCTCCCTGATGCGGTAGTCCTTAGATTAGGAGGAGGAAGGAAGAAGCTTTTCTCAGTCCTTTCAGTGCCGGTTTCCACATGAGGCTTTTCTCAAGCTATTGATTGCCTAAACTATCCGTATCTCTGCTCTACGCGCTGCTGTCAGGCACCTATTGTGAAGGCTTGACAGCATCATCAATATTAGTATTAGAGCTACTTTCCCAGCTTATGAGGACAGGACGTGCATGATTGATGTGGAGGCATGTGAAAAATTGTGCAAGGTCACTGCAATTTTTTTCCGAGGCTTTCACAAAAGCCCTGTTTGCTTCCCTGGCTCCTCAGCTGAGAGATGAATTCATCAGCGCTGCTGCTCAGTAAGCAACGTGCCTGCCTGACGGGTACATCTTGGTCTAGAAGGCACTTTGGGGCAGCACTTCCGTGGGCACCAAGGCTCTTGTCCTCTGGAGACAGCTGGTGGCCAAAGTGTCCTCCCGCAGGTCTGTGGCACAGGCTCTCGGCCCTGGGGAGAGGAAGGGAGGGAGACGCGTGCCGGCAAGCTGTGTGTCTGACGCAGCTGGCCAACACACTTGGGCACACGAGTCCCCACGTGTGGATGGGCATGGTGCCCGTTTGAGGCACCTCGTAGGCACCAAGTGTCCACCCATGCTGTGCAGGGAGCAGTGTGGCAAACCACAGTGTGTGCAGGGCACTGCAAAGTCTGGGTGGTGTTTTGGCTGTTCTCTGACTACTTCCAGGTGCGTTTTCCTTTGCTGTGCTACTTCTGGCTGCAGAGGCAGAGAATGGGTCTTCCCTCACGTCTCCAGGTCCGTACCTGGAGTGCCCCCGCCTCTGGATGAGCTTGTGGTGCTCGTACAGATATTTAGCTCTGCTGGAGCCTGGGAACATGAGTTGTGTTGCTGGAGAGGTGCTGCTCTTGCTGCTCTCAGCACCACAGGCTGGATGAGGGCCTGCAGACGGTCCAGTCCCTGTAAGCAGCAGCGCGCGGTTGTGTTGCAGCAGGAATGGGGTTAGTAACCATATTGCGACTCCCGGAGTCTCTGTGGCTTCCTCATGGCTCCAGCAGGGAAATAATCTGCACCAGACTTGTTTCCTGGCACCGGCTGCCTTCCCTCTGTGCCAGCTCCAATGTGTAGGCTGGCACATTGCAGAAATGAGGGGGGCCGGGGGAAGGAGTGGAAACAGCGTCCTGGCTCCCTCGCCTCCCGTTCTGACCTGCCCGTCCCTGGCTCTGTCTGAACCTCTCTTTGTAGTGGGGCAGCTCAGCTACTGGTGTCACCGGTGTCCACAGAAGGACAGGGACCTGACAGCTGTCCCCATGTTCACCTGGGGGCTGGGGGGCTCTGGAGCAGGCGGCCCTTTGGGCAGGCACGCAGCTGGGCCCACCCGGTACCACAGGCGGTGAGGGCCAGGCAGCACCCCGACACTGTGCTCGTAATGCTTAGAAAAGGAATATATGGGTGTCCTCCCAGGCCTGAGAAAGGGGCACAGGCCTGAAAGCCAGGGCAGAGCCTGGCGTCTCTCCCTGAGGGCAGGCGTTGCCTGCTCATGAGCCTGCTGCTGACCCCAGTGCACAGAGCATCCTCACTCCTGCAGAAGGGCATGTGTAACACCTGAGCACTGGCTCACCTTGGAAGCAAGACCCCAACAGCAGCTGGTTTTCTCTCCTTCATGTTCCCCTTTGTTGTTTGCCACAGCGAAACGCCGAGCACAAGACATCCCCTCCTCCATCCCTCATGCACTCCCCTCGCTGTCACTGCCTGTTGATACAGGATCGGCCATGTCTGGGTTCAGAGCTAAAGGCAGCTCGTACTGAAGTGGGAAGTCGCTTCCCCCAAACTGTTCTTGAAATCCCACCCGAAAGCAGCTCTGTTTGGGAAGAGCTGGGTTTTATCTAGGTTAGAATTCAGCTGCTTCCTTCATAAGCCTGAGCATCCGTGTAGTGAGCGGGGATGGAGCAGAACGTGTGTCAGTGCCAGCACGAGCGCTGCCACGTTAAGCCTTGGAACATGACATGTAAGTTAATTTCCACGTTCATTTTGCTTTAAAATAAAGGTTGGCTTCATGCACTTCCATATGTGAAACAAGAATTTGCCTTGAGCTGCTTTCTTAGTGGCTCTTAAAGTGAAAATTGTTGCAGAGGCAAAACTGGGAGGCAGGATCTGACATATGGATCCCGGGGCAGGGCACCGAGCTTCCTGAAAACAGCCTCTTTCAGAACATTTTCACTAGGTATTTTTATGCTCCCATTCCTTCCAAATGTGCTCCGATTCCCCTGTGGCACAGGACAGTCAGCTAATGACAGGACAGCGTGAACGTGTGATGTCACACGCCACCACTGCGCTGAGCTGTACCCACAGGAGACAGACAGTGCACATTGACTTTTTAACAGTGGGACCTTCTACCTGGACACTGAAGAACAAAAGCCAGGGAAGACAGTTAATTATAGCTTAAGCTTCACAAGCAGAGTTAATGAATTTTAATGTGCCTCAATTAATAACTAATTGGGTTTTGTGCTTGAGCCGTGAATGGGAGTGTAGGGGTGTCCGGGAAAAGATGGGTGTACAGATGAGCTGATTTAATTGAAATACTGTAGGATCCTTCTGCAGGGGAAATGGAACCCTGCTGTTACTCTACATTTTTAAAGCAAAGGGAAAGTCAAGTGGGAGGTGGTTTCCAAGAGGAAACACACAGTAGCATTACGGTAGCGCTGATACGTGGCCTTACTTTGTCACCTGTGGTGTGTGGGTTGGAGAGCCCCCCGGTCAGGGGGGTACATAAGAGGCTGACTTAGTGCTGGCCTCTAAGCTGCCATCTTGGCATCAGCTGCTCACGCGTTTGGCATTGTCCATGCACAGCAGCAGCAAAGGGAAGAGACCTTGTGTAAGCCCACCCACCTTGGAGCTGGTGGGTTGTCAGAGGGGCGCTGCCTGGGAGCCGAGCCCTGGGATGCTCAGCCATGTTGGCACACATCTGGCTGGATCCCGGGGCGGGAGCCGATTCTGAGCCGCTCCAGCCGGCTCTGTGCTGAGGTCCAGCAAGTGGAAGCAGGTGCCAGGAAACCTTCTGATGGATCTGGCCCAATGGGAGTGTTACTTAAAAACTAATGGGAGGTGATGGCCCGGCAGTATGCTAGAGAATGTGTTAAAGCTTTAACTTTTCATTTAGGGTTTTTGACAAGACACTGCAGATTATAAATAATGGATGAATTCCCAAAGTATGTCTGCACTTCTGGCTAACTTCCCACATGGGTGAACTGTGAGTTTTCTCCTTAATTATCTGTAGGAGAACCTCTGCATATTGCTCTTTAAGCATATAATTATCCTTGATCATTTGGGATGAATTATATGTCCTTACTACTGTATGGATTTGGTCCTAATGTAGGACATAGAGGCGAGCAGAGAAAAAAGATGTGAAGGACGTAGAACAGCAAAGTGTGAGGAGCAGCCTCAGCTGCCTCATCTGAGGAGGGGGCTTTGCTCAGAGGGATTTAAGCACCACCATGGATTGCATCCACATAGCCATCCGAGCTGCTCATAAGCAGCACGTTACCTTTACAGGGTTTTTGTAATAGAGACCCAATCACAGGTTACAGTCGCTTTCCAAAATCAAGTGCAGGTAGGTGTGGTAAGGAGAGTCTCTGTCCTCTGTGACGCTGGGTGAGCAAGCAACATCTGCAGGGCTGGGATTTCTTCTGGCCGTGTCTCTAAGCCCTTACCCTCTGAACAGCCACACCGTTTCCCTGGCTTCCCTGCCTTCGGTTTGCCGTGCAGAAAGCACACAGTCTGCTCCTGCTTCCTTCTCTGACTGAGCATCTCATTGTACCACCCGTGACGGCTCTGGAGCAGAGGGAGCGGGTCTGTGGTCAAAGAAGGGCAGCGGTGCCTGCTGTGCCTGCTCTCCCAGCGCTCTGCTCACCCAGCTGCTTCTGCTCTTGGCTGCCTGGGTAGGTGCTGGTCACTCACGCTGGGGACAGGTCTGGTGGCTTCAAGGCTCCACTGGAATCCATCCCGGTCACGTGCCTTAGTGATCCTGCACATCTCGTGTGAAATACTGGGCAAATAGGGCTACGTGGTGCATCCTGATGTGATATCCGTTACTCATACCCTTCATAACCATGGTCAGGTGCTTCAGAAGCTCAGGACAAGACCTCTGTGTGCAGCCCTGACCTTACCCCTCCCCGAGCCTTGGCGCTGACTTGAGCAGGATGAGGCCCTGAAGGCACGCACTGTGGCTCTCTGGCTGTCAGTGCAGTGATGGACTCACACCAAAACACTCCCAAGTTCCAGGCATCAGAGAATTTCGGCAGAAAGAAATGACACGTGGCATAAATTTTTTTATACTCGAGGATGGATTGTGCCTGGTAGTGCTATTGGTCTAATGAGATATTTTATGTCTCTTTCTATTGAAAGAGGATTATTTTTAAGCCTCCAGTTAAGAGAATGTCCAGTATTTTGCTATGATTAGCATGTAATTCAGGCTCTGGTGGGATAAAAGAAATTACCAGAGGTAAAGATAGCAAAGGTTAAATTGTGTTTGCAGTAGTTAAAAAGAGTGATAAATCCTAGAGAGTGCAAAAATAGAGGAATACTCTGCATCTCAAACAGTAGAAAATTGTCGTCTTTTGAATCTGATGCTGTGAGTGTGAAGGAAGAAAAGAAAATATATATGCTCTTCTCCTCCTTCAGTGCCATTTGAAAGAATATTTATCAGCAGCTTCAGCCCCAAGGTAGGAAAAAACGCAGAATCCAAAGTGCAGCTTTAGTTTGTTTTGTTTCACTCTTACTTTGTTTTTTGTTGTAGCTGAACATGCTCAGATGGAACGTGGCAGTAATAAGAAAACGAAAAGAAATCATTAATTTGTTAAATGCAGCATTGTCAGGCACCGATCCTCCAACGACAACTATTTACACCAGGCTTCTCATCATGCCCTTCACAACTGCTGCACAATAAATAATAAAAGATTAAAACCTTAAACCTGGAAAACTTAGGAAAAAAATATTAGAAAATTTTATTTGAGATTATAAAAATCCTTGAATGATTTACTTTAAGGGACAATTTCATTGCTGCCATGTGCAGGAACTAATGATCGCACAGGGCTGCGGATTGGTGAGAAGGTTGCTTGGGAAACATAGTCATAGGTAGGTGATAAAGTCATCCTTTCTCCATCACTGCCTCACTGTCACCAGGATAGCTTTTACCATTTGTTACAAGAAAATGATAGTCCATGTACATATTTATATCTGGATGGCAATAACATTGGCAATAACGTTGGCTGAGCGGTCCATGTTGTTTTAAGGAGCCCAGCTTGCTTCCCGGTGCCAGTGACCCTCATCTTGCCGTGACAGGGTTTAAAATAGAGTCCCAGTGATGGAGACAGCTTCCCTCATCTGGCCTTCGCAGTGAAAAACGGTCTTTGCTGTGCAGGGAGTCGCTTGAGCTGGAAACCGGCCACGAGAGCCTGGTCCCCTCTCGGGCGCTTGGCTAGGTACCCGCCAGTTAGGGTGTAAGATCTTCAGGCTCCTCTCCAGAGAGCAGCCTGTCTCCTGCAGCATCCCTGAGGAGGGTTGCTGGGAGTGCATGACTGGTCGGTTACTGCTGTGATGCAGAAGTGGTGCTGGGATGGCTGGTGGGGAAAAGGGCGCTGGATCGGGGTCTGTTTCACCGAGGAACCACACTGCAGCAGGCGTGGGTTTGGGGTTTTGCGTGTGTGTGTGTGTGTGTGTGTCTCAAAACCCTGTGAAACCAGCACATTTGCCTACAGCCCATTGTTAGGCAAAGCTGTCGAGCAGAGCAGCAGTTGGTGATGCCAAAGCCAAGAAGAAGTACAATTAAAAGTGAAAGATGCTGAGCGGTACAGAAAGGGAATGGCTGTGCGCTGGGGTGAGGAGGAGGAGGATGGCTGTGCCTGCCCAGTGGAGGTCCCTCTAGTCCTTAATAAAGGGCACCTGTAGTAGTTGGGTTGCCTTCGTGTTCTGGGGCACGTCTGCTGGCCAGCGCCCTGTGGTAAGGGTAACGCTGCTGGAGAGGCTTGTGCTATACACAACTACACCCCTTGTCTTACAGTTTAGACTCACAGCTCGTAGCAGCCCCTTGCCCATCCGTGCCCATCGCTGAAGAGGTGCCCTTCGTGTCAGTAGCTTGGGGACCTTTTCCCCATGCCTCCCAGGCCTCTTCCTTGGTGATGTCGTGCTGCGTTGATGCACTGCAGCAGATAATACATTCTTACTGCCCTCTGCTCAAGCTTTGCTGCGAGCTTCTGTCCAGCATGTAGGACAAGCTATATAAAGCTCAGGTTGTTTCTCTTCATGAGCTTTTTCTCCACTACCTGAACTTCATGCTGCTTCTCTCCAGACACAAAGGCATCGCCTAGCAGTGGGCAGGGGCTGCAGCTCAGGGGAACCACTGGGTTTCATCCTGTGTGGAAATAATTGTGGATACTAGAAATTGAAACCATGCTGCCCTGTGAATGACAGACACGGGCAATGGGTGGTGCTGGCCCTGCACCAGCATGTGTGGTCCTGTCCCCAGGCACTGGTACCTCCTCTGAGCAGGGAGGGCTCCATCCCCCAGGGCTTTTTTCTTTCCCTGGCTGGAGCAGGGGACAGTGGTATGAAGTGCTGTGGTGCGGATTCTGGGTGTAGTTACTGAGGAACCCCGCGGCTGTTTGCTGTCAGATGTGGGCAATGGCTTTGCCACCTTTGGAAGATACACAACAGAGTTCTTACGAGCGGTGTGTCAGATGTGAACATGGGTCTCCCTGTGAGGGTAGAGCCAGATGCAGCGGGTGTGGAGCTGGATACTGGAATACAACCTTCTATTGGACCTGATGAGATGAGTGGAAAAATGCCCAAGACACAAACTTCTGAGTCTGTAAACAGCCTCCTTACCCTGGAGCTTGTGGGATAATTAACGGACGGATGGATGCATATCTCATCAGCACACAGATGACACTTGCCTCTTAAACTCCCCGTTAAAATGTGGCATTACGTGTGTGTTTATAGATCTGTTTCAGAATCACAGAATCACTAGGTTGGAAAAGACCTTACTGGTTGCCTTGAAATGACTCTTCAGGCTACAAAGCCTCAGTGTCTTGGAATAATAGTTAGAAACGAGAGCCTAGCTCGTTGATAATTGCTGTCCATACCCCGAGCTGTGCTGTTGAAGGAAAACTGTTAGAGGACTGTAAGTGTCATCACTCCTAAACTGGAAGCTGCAGTCTTTGGGTGGAGAAAAGCTCAGCTACATCCTGTTAGTAAAACACTGAGTCACAGGAAAATAGAGGTTTCAGTTAAAGTAGTTGGAAGTTTCTTTGGTTTTGTTTGGGTTTTTTACATTCAAAATTTGAAAAGAAGAAGGAAAAAAGCCTGTCCTTGTGATGAGCGTAATGTGATGATGCTGCTTCTACGGCACCCGCACGCACAGTTCCCTTTCCACAGCACACAGACAGAGCAAAGCCAGACTTTGCACAAGCTCCGAATCGCCTGGGGAAGGAGTGGAGAGGAAGGCACTTCAGAAATGCCTCGTTTTGTGTCCTTACTAAGTCCTAGTTCAAACAAATCTCTCACATGGCTGAAAAAAGGTTGTAAACTTGATGCTACTTCAATAAGCAAGTTCCTTTGTGTAGGGTAAGGCAATGGCAGACTGATTCCTCAGAAGAAAATCGTGGTGGCTCATGACTGCTGTGCAGTCCAGCTCTTCACCTTCCCCTCGCCATCTGAAATGCGTCCAGGATGGGGAAACGCTCCTGCGTTTTTTGGCACCTGCCTCTCTGCCTGCACAGAAGGGGCAGGGAGCGGTTCCTGCCAAGTCCCTGGACCTTGAGGATCTGACAGCCTGAACCCCACAGATCACCGGCCATGCGTGCGCGGCGCCTGGGCCTTTGTCTGCCCTCCTCCCAGCTCCATCTCCCGCAGCCCAGGCGCCTTGGCTGGCTCAAACGTCATGCTGTCAGCATCTCCTGCCGTTGCGCACGGCTTCCTCCTTGAAGGGGACTTGTAGCCAAAAGAGAGCTGTCAATGTCACAGGCCTGATATATTTATCATTCAGGGGTAGTAACAGGACAGTTGGTGATACAAGGGGACCAGTCTGCTCTCCAGAAGTTGTAAGGAGCAAGTACGAACACAGTCGTCACGGTGTCCTGACTCGGTCTCCTATCCCAACGCCTCGGGAGCCCCAAAGCCACAAGCATTGGCATTCACAGGGGTGTGAAGTGCCACTTGAAAAACCTGTGATTCTCTGCGGGCCTTTGGCTTCTGCTTGTCACACGTTGATGCGCTGATGCAGCTTGTGGTGCGTGTCACCGAGGTACCCCTGCACGCGGCCCTCGCTGCGCACCGCAGCGCCTGGAGCCCTGCTGCTCGTCGCCTGGGACTGTGGTCCTGAGGAAGCCCATTCCCCTGCTTTTAGGGAAGCTCAGCAAAGGCAGGCACCTGATTTTAAGCACACAGTGATTGTGGGGGTGAGGCACAAGGCTGAAGACATCTCAAAATAACGATGGTCAGGCATGGCTGCCTTAGGAAGCGCTGCTGCTGGTCGTGAAAGGATGAAGCTTAGCTCTCTTGTTGAGCAGCAGCCCAAGTGGTGCAGGATTGCTCTACTAGAAGGCTCTCGGCTGCTCAGTTCTCTGCTGCAGGGCATCAATTGAAACTCGGGTCTTAGTAGCTGCAAAGCACCAGGCACAATTTCTGTCATCCAGTCCTTTCCTCCTTGGCAGGTGTGCTTCCTCCATGTCAGAAGCAGAGTCTGGGTAGAAGGGCTGAACAAAAATGGGACTCGCTGCTACAGCTCCCCTGACAGCACTGTGCTAGCAAAGCACAAGTTTCATCTTGCAGGAGAAACAAGCTTGGCTATGAGCTCAGGAAAAGGTGGTTTTAGCTCTGGACTCATGCCATCCCTGGTGAACTCTGCTGTAACAGTACTTTAAATACCTGTTTGCTTGAGGACACGTGCGTAGGAATAGAAATGAGGCTGGGAACAGATGAGTATTTATTAGGAGAAAAAACATTTTGTTCACATCATTTAGAACATCTTCCAGTCACCTGAAGGAGAAGGAAAGGTAAAATCCAGGCAGGCAGGGACACGTCCAGCATGGTATTGCCCTCAGAAAAGCTGCCCCTCGCTGGGCTCTATCCCCTGGGCACACTCTGTGCAGCAGCGCTGCGAGATTTGCTTGAAATTGGTATTTTCAGTTGAGAAAACGTACAGGGCAGGTGTGGTGCAAATGTGGTGTGTGGACAAGAAGAGGGAAGAATAGGTTCTGTTTACAAAGGCCACTTCCATCAGTGCGACTCGTAATGCAGCCAACCCTACAGAGAGGTTTTCAGTAGTTGTGCTTAGGTTGGTCCTTTTTTGAGGGGATGTTTCTCTTGTCCTTAACGAGTCCCTTGATTCCAGCGGTGACTGACTGTGAGTGCCGTGTTGTGGGAAGGTTGGTTTTGGTGAGTATTGACAGCTTGCCAGCGTTCAGAATTCTCTCAGCCAGGCTTCACATCCGCGTTCTCACAGTGAGCAGCGTGCAAGGTTTTAACGTGGCCAGACCACAGATTACATCAAACAGTCGCAGAATCACAGCACAGTCTGGGTTGGAAGGGACCTTTAAAGGCCAACCCCGTGTGGTGAGCAGGGACATCTTCACGAGGTCAGCATGCTCAGAGCCCTGTCCAGTCCAGAGTTCTCTCTCCTGCAGTAAGCAGCCTGGAGCCACAAAGACCAGGGGGTCAGCAGATCGGCCCAGGCATGACACACCTCAGGGCTCGGGCCACCTTTTCAAGCTGCCACGTGCAGAGAGCTGGAAACACAGGCTGGAGGGGACAGGGGAACAGCCTGAGTGGGAACCATGCCCTAACCCTAACCTTGCACCTGGGTTACAGGGTGGCAGGAGGAGAGCGGTGTGACACAGCTCTCTGGCACAGGGCAGTGCCCTGTGGAGTTAACGGAGCCGAATCCTGAGCTCCCTCCCTGCTTCTCGTTCTCGGGCACAAGCTGGCAGAGGGAGTGTGCCTGCCAGTGCACGGACGCGTGATGCAGCTGCGGTGCTGTGCCAGCTCGGTTCAGTCTGTACTGCTGTGCTGGTGGGGAGACTCCTGTGGGTGCTTATTTTAAACCTGCCTCATACTGATGTGACTGAACCTGATCCCCTGGTGATTTGAGCTGATTTGACATGAGCTGCAGTGAAATTGGTTTCCAGTCACCTATTTGCAGCAACTTGACTAGGTCAGTTTTGAAAGTGTTTCTAGGGCTTGGGATCTCAAACAGGCCTGGGAAGAGGGGAGCCCGTGGTGCCAAGGGGTCCTGAGGTGAGCCCGTGGTGCCGAGGGGTCCCAAGATGAGAGCCCGCAGAGCCAGATGTTGCGGGGTGCCTGGGCACCCACTGTCGCCCTGACAAGCACCATGTCACAGCCCAGGTTGTTTGTGAGACCTTCCTGCTGTTCCTGCACCCCCGGGTTGCCCCACACGCTGGCTGTACGAAGCCAACCCTTGCTTGTTGCACAGCCGGCGGGAATATTCTCTGATGTTATTGCTCTAATGCTGAGCAGAGATTTACAACGTACTCCAAGGTGGTGATTGAATGTATTTGTGCTTAAGGACCTCATCCTGTAAGCAGAAATTAAAAAGGTGTTTGGTTTGGGGGTTTTTAAGAGAAATACCAACTCTACAACAGTTGCCACGGTTATCAGGGAATCTTTCAAAGCTACAGCAGAGCTGCATTCATTTTGATACCCCAATCTACTTTGGGGAAGAAATTGGTTAGATAAAATCTTCATAAAAGGGAAGCTTGAGGAAAGACTTGCAAGTCTTCCTCACCTGAAAGATGTAACTAGAGTGCCTGCAGTATTTTATGTTTTACTCCCCTGTCTTCTTCCAGCTCTTTGCAGACAAAAAAAGACCCCGTGTGTGTGTTGTCAGGGTGGCAGAGCAGAAATGCCACTGGTCCCTTTGGAGGGATGGAGAGGACACTGTACAGCACTGCACAGCACGGCGGTCATGATGAAAAGTGATCAGGTTGTCTGTCAGCTGACGTTACGTGGGTGTAAAGTCGGTGTACCGCTGTCTGTACCTCCTCACAGGAGGTGTCTCTGTCCTCAGTGTGTGCCCTGGTCTGCGGATGGGACTGGTGCCTGTGGCAGCCGTGCCCATCTGGTGTCCAGGCTTGGCCTAGCAGCAGGGCTGGTGCCCCAGACGTGTAGCAGAGGGCTGGCTGCTGCTCCACAACCAGCAGTGAGTGCTCTGGATGCGCAGCAGTCCCAGTGGGCAGGAGCTGTGGCTTTGGGGCTTTAACCTGGCTGGGGAGCCGTGGGGCTGCAGCCATAGTGTGTGGGGCTGGCCACGAGCACCCTGTCCTGCAGGTACCGAACACCTCCCTGCAGCACAATGTGTGGTGGTGCAGTGTCCCAGCCAGGACCTCTTGCTTTTCCTTAGTCTGTCTGAGTGCCTCGTGAACTGTTCTGAAGGAAAGGCCGGGCTCGACTGTGAGTTGGTGCACACAACAAACTAGAACAGCGTTTAACCTGTGCTTAAGGCACAGCTGTTACTACCTCCGCTCTTCTGACCAGTGTAGCATGACTCCCTGAGCCCATTCCACACACACACCATTCAGTGTTCCCTGAGCCCATTCCCTGAGCCCATTCCCTGCCCTTTCCACAGGCAGTTTGAAGAGTGGTGCTCGCCGTCCCCTTTGAAGAGTCTGACATTCTGCACCACCAGTTCTGTGCAGTCATGCCAAATGCATGTATCACCTGATCCTCATCTCCTGAGCGTTTCTGACCACAGATCACCACAGCAGGTGTTTCTACCCCATGTCAAGCTACTCATGCACTGCAAGGTGTGAAATGTGGGTCTGGGGGCAAGGCTTCCAATGGTGTAGCCTGAGGCCAGGCTCCAGAGGGTGCAGGAGTGGAGATTAGAAAGCCCTTCTGATGTAGAGCTGAAAGGGGAGGAGGGGAGAAGAGGTCTGCAGAGCGGAATGGCAGCTCAGACCTTGTGGAGCTTTCAGGAGAGGCCTGTTAAAGAAGCCAAAGTGGAGAAGATGAAGTGCGAGTAGCAGTGCAGCTTCATTCCCCCTGCTGCAACCCTGTGACTGACAGCAGAGCAATAAAAAGGCTGGGAGTTTGATGGAGCAGTAAAGTACATTCCTATTTTGTTGTCCAGAGCCAAGAGGTTTGTTTTCAAGGCTCCCATCCCAGCAGTCTTGGCAGACACCTTCCACTGCCTCCTGGCTGTCCCCTCCCTGTTGCTCCAAGTCATGAAGAGCACTGGCCCCAGGCACTGGAGAAGAGTCCCAGCGCTGGAACTTGGCACGGAGCAGAACAAGCACCACGTGCATGCAGGCCTGGGGCTCTCTCTGCCCAGCCTGACCCAAATCACGGCTCCCCCTTCAACAGAGAGGCTGACACCCCAAACACCGAAGCTGTCAGCTGTGTGCAAGTCCTTCTGGTCCCCAGAGGAACGCCTGCTCTGCTGCTGCCCTGTACTGACCCCCAGCCTGCCCACCACCCAAAAAAGTCCATGGTCAGTGAGCAGACTCAACAGGGACCTCACCAGTTCATTGCTCTCCACAGGTAGTGCAAAGCCCCAGTGACACCAGTTCCTAAAGGGTCACCTCTACAAAAATCAAGTGGTACTTGAAGAAATGCTGGCACATCTGGATGCAGCAACGGAGTGAAGTTGTTCCCTTGCTCACTGTTGTCTTGAGGTGCAGGATGAGCACAGCAGTTGCTCGTCCTGGCCCATCACAGAGTTGTGTTCCTACAGCTCACAGTTAGGGACTGTGGGGTGACACCAGTGAACCGAGGTGGAGCTGCCTGACCTAAAGCATTTCCAGGATTTCCTCTCGTTCACTGGACTCCTAAGCTGAAAGCAGAACTCAGCAGAGAAGGGAGAAGCAGTATTGACACTGAGCAAACCTCTGCATGAACCTCCCGAGGATAAAAGGGATGAACTTTGTGTCCCTGAAGAGGCAGAATCCTTTCTCGTGGGGGAAGAGGACAGCAGACAGGACACTGCTCATCTGGACACAAATCTGGAAAACTGGATTTTTGGTCAAAAAGTCTGTGCCCCCAGTACCACTGCACCTGTTTGGGTCAGATCTGAGGTCAGTCGTAGGAGCCCCTAAAAATGGAGAGTTGACTTCTTGTTCACTGCTCTGGTTGCAGCTGAGGGCCGGGTTCTGCAGAGGGTTCCCAGAAGGTCACTGCGAGCACAGTGACTCACTGCAGCCACAGCCCTGGGAGCAGTAACGGTCTGAGCAGCGTCCAGTGCAGGGGTTTCCAAAATATGAATATTCATGAAAGGAAAAAAAGACACTGAGGGTTTTTAAGGACTCAGCTGAGTAGAAGACATGTGAGTTGCAGGATTGTTACCTCATAAGTGTCTCGATCTTCGTGTGCTGGTGTTTAACTGTATGTGCTGGCTCCGTTTCCCTCTGTGTTTGAATTTCCCTCCTGTGTGCCCTCAGTCCTGTCCTTTTTATAGTGATCCTTCAGCTTTTCAGAAGTGAAGAAGTTTGTAGCTTTGCAAGGACTTCTTAAAAGTCCTCTGCCTCCTCCCAGCTGCTCCTTTCTCTTTTGGCTCTGCTTTAGGGATGTTATGGATGAGCTGGGAAATATGACCTGGTTGAAGCCACGGGCAGATAAGCTGCGTTGAAATAAGTTTTCTGGCACAGAGGAAGAAAGCATCTGCTTACCCTGCCTGGAGAAGAAGGTGAAGCCAAGTCCTAGCTTTCAGAGAGGTCCTGAGGAGGATCCCAGCCTCTCAAAGAAACAGCCATCAAGCCAGAAACCTGTGGCCTTCCTGGCAAAACCAGTGGTGCCCATTCCACAGAATGGTCTCGTGTCTCATGAAACCACTTCCCTGAAAGGCAGGATATGATAATGTGATGGGATTTTTTCAGCTAGCCACACTTCAGGATACGATGTCACCTTTGTGGTCTCACCACGGATGAGTCTGACATGCAGGACCATGGCAGCCTGCCTTTCCTGATAGCCAGGATGTTCATCAGACCAGGATGTCCTAAAATAGACCTGCTGTCACTTCCCAGCTTGTAGGACCCGTCTTTGCTCAGGTGATGACTGTAGCCCTGTCCTGCTCCCCTCTTCAGAAAGCTGTACCCTCATCAGGAGCATCTGAGGTAGCTCTCTGGGCAGGTGGTGAGACCCTGCCCAGGCCAGGCAGCCTGTCTTTCACTCAGATGCACTGCGACACGCGTTTCTTGGCATAATGTGGAGCCAGGGCAGCATGGTGCTCTTGGCCCCAGCCCAGCAGGGGCCCTTCATGGGCTGGTGGATCCGCCCATGGTCAGAGTGCTGCGCTTGGCCCACATGCCGAGCAAGCAGGGCAGGGAGGAGGGACGAGTGCTGTGAGGTTCCGGGCGCGGCTGCGATGCCCAGGGCCAGAGGTGCCCACGGTGAGAGGTGCTCAAGGCCAGAGCTACCTGCAGTGAGAGGTATCCAAGGCCAGAGGTGCCCAAGGCCAGGGGTGCCCTCAGTGAGAGGTATCTCTGGGGGTCAGTGCGTGGAGCAGCCTGAGCTCTGCTGAGGCTCTCTGTGGGTGGCAGGGACGTGGCTGTGTGCCAAGGCAGGAGTGACTTACTCGCCATGTTCCCTGTGCTCTGCATCACTATTAGCTGTGGCCATAACCCAATAAAACACACCAGCTTAAACACTGGCCCATCTAGGGGCCCCCTTCGTTTTCATTATGGGCACATCAGAGGAAGGAAGGGAGGACGGAAGGAAACCTTGCTGCACTCGTGTTACATGGTTGGTAATAACGTGGCACAATGCTGCTACAGGTTCCAATAAAAATAAAAAGTCTTTGTAGTTATAATGAGATATTCATGCATGGCAGCACCAGAGTATAAACTAAACTTTTATTGTATGCGTTAGCCGTGGTAAATGAAGCGAAACAGGGCTAAATTCATTATGCCCCATCTCAGCTGCATCTCACAAATAACGGGCCTTAAACATTTTCATCAGAAAGTCCATTTCCTCTTGTTGCCAGCAGCAGTTAACCAGCGCCGAGTGTTCTCTCTGCAGAGATGGCTGAACCTGAGGGTGATATAGGACAGCGGTAAACATTTGTTAAGTAATTAATATAACCTGTTTACAAGGAGTGCCCAGCAGTCACAAGGCAATAAACAGCCTCTCCCACCTTGTGTCTCTGCCGGAGTGGGGAGGGGCGCGAGGGAGGCTGCAGCATGCGGGGGATGCTGAGCTGTGGATGGGGAAACCAAGGCACACAGGGCAAAGACAAAAGCCACAGAGGCATTTGAGTACCTACTGCCTCCCAGCACAGGAAGGTGTCGATGAGCTGGTGACAGTGAGCAGTTACATACCCTGCATCCTCTGGAGCAGAACTGGGAGTCACGGGCGAGGGGAAGGACGGTCAGCCCATGGGGATGTCACCCCTTTGGTCTCACAGGATGGCTAGTAGGAGGCAGGGGCTGGAGGCCACTGGGTTGTTTCAGTGGTGAGGAAGGGTGACAGCCTCTCCAGGGTTTGCCTGGTGAGGTCCCTCAGGCCTCCTTTGCTCAGGGTTTGCAGCTCCTGGTGGCCTGGGTCCATCTGGACTTTTGTTGGTTTCTGGGGCTTGGGTGGGGGCCAGGGTTTAAGTGAGTTTTCCAGATGACTTTGCAGCACAAAGCCTGGCATCTTCTGCACTTTTTTCCTGGAAATTGAAGAGCGCTAGCTGAAAGGTTGTCTAGTTTGGCTCTGGTTTCATTAGATAAAGCTAGACGTTTGATGCTTCCACAAATTTAGAATTAATCATAGCATAATAGAATCTGGTAGCTTTGGTTGTTAATTCTCTATTGAGTCTGCATCCCCATGTTTATTCTCATTTGTTCTGATAAGGTCCATTGTCTCTAATATTGCTTCGTAAAGGGTAAGAAATAAATCAACGGTATTTAGCTTTCCTAACCATCTGGTCTGGCTTACATCCCAAAATCAATTTTTAAGTTGGGCGCAGTTTGAGTATTTTTGCCTTGTAACAGGGAACATCTCTGGGGAAAGAAGGGAAGGAGAAGTCGCTGCTAATCTCACCCCAGGGATTAATCATTGTGTAGACACCACACTTGAAACGCTACAGGCTTTTTTTGTTGTCATAGCTCCGGTGGTTGGGCTGAGCTTTTGCAGGGAAGTGCCAAAAGGAACTTCTTTCTCTCTGTATTAATGGGATTAATACTTTGAACAGCAATGCACTACTTTGAAGGGTGGAAGCGCTCGGTTTGGACATGGAGTTCGTTTGCTTTGGTAGTGTTTGATCTCAGCGGTGTTAATCTTCACCATGTGTATACATTATAGTGCACTTCTCTGTCATTATAGAACCATCCTGTGGAGTTAAGCCAATTGTTTTTAAGAGGTGATGTTAATGTAGTGAAATTGAATGCATTTGGGAGCTACTGGATTGCCACAGATGGGAAATACATCTTGTAAACTATAAATTTTTAAAAATTATTTAGCATCTCCATTGCATTGTGGGGCCATGTGGCACCGGGCACGGGATCATTCCTCAGCCTTCATCCAAACACACATCATCAAACATTTAAAGTCCACGGACGATGTTTTTGGGAACTATTATAATAATTAGGAGAGGAAAATGGGTTTAATAAAAGTTGTAAACAATTATCACCAGCCAGACCTCGTCCCTTTCTGCAAACCCCATCTGCATTGCACATCTGGGCACGCAAAGAGGGGAGTGATGGCATTCAATCTCAGCCACCCCAGCCCAGGAGAGGGCATGCACGTTCAAGGGTCGCTCTGGGATGCAGCAATGTCAGAGAAGCTCGAGGAGGACAAATCTGCAGACGGAGCAAATACCCTTCCAGGCAGACATCAGTGCCCTCTCCTCCTGGCAGCCAGTCGCTGGGCGCGCGGGGCTCGCGTTCGCAGAGCCACGTAGGCTCTCTGCTGTGCCAGACTGATAGGAAAGGATTTCAGCATCAGCGAGGACGAGGGGCTGGGGTTTATTTTGGGAGATGGGGGTGCAGCGTGGTGGCACCCAGGGTCCTGGCGAGAGCAGGAGGCCAAGGAAGGAGATGGCGTCTGATGGGTGGTTCGGAGGGGTTGGTGTCCCGGTTCTGCCCTCCGCGTCGGGCTCTGAGAGCAAAGGCGGGGACAGGGGGGCTCTGTCCCTCCAGGGAGGGGAGCGGCTGGGTAATTGAGCTGGAAGCCTGCTGCTGCCTCACCCTTCACCTTGGAGCAGGTTTGCCCAGGACACCAAACCAGGAGGGGTGGCTGACACCCCAGAGGGCTGTGCTGCCATTCAGCCAGACTGAGCCAGGCTGCAGGGTTGCATGGGGAGAAGTTTAATGATATTTCACAGGAAAAGTGTAGGGTCTGGCATCTGGGGAACTGGCCTGTTGGAGAGCAGAGTAGGGGAGAGGATCCTGGGGGGACAGCAGGATGACCATGACCAGCAATGTGCCCTCATGGCTAAGAAGGCCGGTGGCATCCTGGGGTGTATTAGAAGGGATGTGGTTGGTAGGTCAAGAGAGGTCCTTCTGCCCCTCTGCTCTGCCCTGGTGAGGCCACACCTGGAGTATTGAGTCCAGTTCTGGGCCCCTCAGCTCAAGAAGGACATGGAACTCCTGGAAAGAGCCCAGTGCAGGGGCACGAAGATGATGGAGTGGAAGCTCTGCCATATGAGAAGAGGCTGAGGGAGCTGGGCCTCTTTAGCCTGGAGAAGAGGAGACTGAGGGGTGACCTTACTAATGTCTATAAATATGTAAAGGGTGAGAGTCAGGAGGATGGAGCCAGGCTCTGCTCAGGGATGGCTGTGACAGGACAAGGGGCAGCGGGTGCAGCTGGAGCAGAGGAGGTTCCATGGGAATGTAAGGAGAAACTTTTTCCCTGTGAGGGTGAGGGAGCCCTGGGACAGGCTGCCCAGAGAGGCTGGGGAGTCTCCTTCTCTGGAGACATTCAAACCCCCCTGGATGTGTTCCTGTGGGATTTAGTCTGGGTGATCCTGCTCTGGCAGGGGGTTGGAATGGATGGTGCAGGGTGCTTCCTGTGTGTGGAGAGGTGCAGGGTGCTTCCTGTGTATGGAGAGGTGCAGGGTGCTCCTGTGTATAGAGAGGTACAGGGTTCTTTCTGTGTATGGAGAGGTGCAGGGTGCTTCCTGTGTATGGAGAGGTCCAGGGTGCTCCTGTGTATGGAGAGGTGCAGGGTGCTTCCTGTGTTTGGAGAGGTGCAGGGTGCTCCTGTGTATAGAGAGGTACAGGGTTCTTTCTGTGTATGGAGAGGTGCAGGGTGCTCCTGTGTATAGAGAGGTACAGGGTTCTTTCTGTGTATGGAGAGGTGCAGGGTGCTTCCTGTGTATGGAGAGGTACAGGGTTCTTCCTGTGTATGGAGAGGTGCAGGGTGCTTCCTGTGTATGGAGAGGTGCAGGGTGCTCCTGTGTATAGAGAGGTACAGGGTTCTTTCTGTGTATGGAGAGGTGCAGGGTGCTCCTGTGTATGGAGAGGTCCAGGGTGCTTCCTGTGTATGGAGAGGTCCAGGGTGCTCCTGTGTATGGAGAGGTGCAGGGTGCTTCCTGTGTTTGGAGAGGTGCAGGGTGCTCCTGTGTATGGAGAGGTCCAGGGTGCTCCTGTGTATGGAGAGGTGCAGGGTGCTTCCTGTGTTTGGAGAGGTGCAGGGTGCTTCCTGTGTTTGGAGAGGTGCAGGGTGCTCCTGTGTATGGAGAGGTGCAGGGTGCTTCCTGTGTTTGGAGAGGTGCAGGGTGCTTCCTGTGTTTGGAGAGGTGCAGGGTGCTCCTGTGTATAGAGAAGTGCAGGGTGCTTGCACCAGCCTCTCTGACCCCACTTGCTCCCATGCTCCCAGCAGTGCTTTGTAAGTCCCTGATGATGGGCAGTGCCGTTCTTGGGGCGGTGGAGGTGCTTGTCTTTTTGTGTGGGGGAGAGGAGATTGAGGATGATGTGGGAGGCAGGGAGGGAGATTCCGGTGACCTGGTGACGAAGCTGCTCAGGATGTAGATGCTCCAGCTGCATGATGCTCTGTCTACTGGCTATCAGATAGGCTTGTCTTGAGTCAGCAGATCATCCACACCGTTCGATGCTTCATACGAGTGTCAGCGTATCGGGGAGGAAGCTGAGCACCAGACTAGAGCCCAGGTCTGGCTGGCAGGGAGCACCGCTCTTCAAGGTGACTGCTGTGCAGGACAGGTGCCTGCCCCAGGCAGTGCGGCTGATGGGGCTGTCTCCTTCCTCTGCTGGAAAGCAGACACAAAAATAGAGCTGTTGGGACCTTCCAGTCTCCGGCCACCTTCCAGACAGGCCACTGGCAGGGTTTGCAGGAGGGAGCTTTGCTGGGGCTGTTGCTGGATGTACCCGGCTCTGGGCTGCACCCACGCAGCTGGGTTTGTGCATGCCACAGGGAGACAGATGGGTCCAGGGGGATACCAGCCCCTCTTCTGCTTCGACTGGGGGTTCTGCAGATTGGGCTGGCCACCCGACTCTGTCGATGGGGTGGGGGGATGATGTTCCTGTGCACTGCCCTGGCCACACAGCCAGGGCCAGGCGCTGAGTCCTGATGGTGGTTGAGCCACCCCGGCGGGAGCGGGGCGGCTGCCTGTGCCGGGGCGCAGCCCCACTCTCACACACTGCGGCTGGGCGGTCTGCTGGCTACTGACCTAAATTGAGACTGAGCAAAGAGAGCAAGCAGCTGCCCCACCACTGCTGCTCTGTTTTCAGCGCGGATCGAGCCTCCCTAATCCCCTCGGATTTTGTATCTACCAAAACAGCTTGGGCCCATCAGTAAATTGCAGTGGCATATGGTCCAGGTTTATGAGTAATCTGGCACACGCTTAAGGCAAGGAGGACGTCATCCTTCAGCAAATACAGAAAATATTGTGGGGCTTTTTTTTATGACTATATTTAATATAGTTGATGAGAAAGCTGTGAGATGTTTACCTTTTAAGCCAGTCCTATTTAACTTCAGCTGCCGTTGAAGCAGCTACGTAACGTGAAACAAACGTAAATAAAGGGGGAGCCCCCTTGTCCTGCAGATGTTTCACTGTTGGTCCTGGCCCTGTGGTGCGTTTAGGGGGAGGGAAGGCAGAGTGAGCTGGTGCCACCAGTCACCCCAGCCCCGACACCTGGGGAGGGACGGACCCAATGTCATGGTGGCCACTTGGGAAAGTCCTTGTCACCTGCACACAGGTGAAGATGCTGCTCTGGCTGTGGCATCTGCCGGGGGAAGGACACAGCCTCCCCGCCGAGGGAGAAGAGTCAAGTGCAGTTCGGGCTGCTTTGGGAGAAAAGGGCCTGATCTGGGCCCACGCGAGCTGGCGGCAGGGGATGTCCTGGTGCAGCTTGCAGCTCCTCTGCAAGGGTGCTGGGAGACACTGCTGCTGTGGGCTTAGACGTGTACCGGTCCTGCTCGAGTAAACCTGTTTGCCCCAGTCTGACTCAGCAAGAGATGAAGGCTGCGAGTGGTTTCGGGTGCCGTTAGCCACACGATGTAATACTCTGGCAGCATAAGATGTTTTCTTTGGTTGCACAGACATGGCCTGTAGCTGCAGCCTCAAAGGAGTAAGTCATCTCCCAGGCCTTCGCATGTCCTTGCCCGTGGCTGGTCGGCAGCCCGGGGATGGGGAAGACAAGGTGGCTGGCTCCGAGCCGGCGCTCTCCTCCCACACACGGGGCCCATTGTGCACGGGCATACCGGCCTCAGAGCAGGCAGGCTGCAGAGAGCTTCCCACACCAGCCCCCGAGCGCTGAGCCAGGAGCAGGGCGAGATGCTGTGTTCCCTCTGCTCTGCCAGGGGTGGCACCTCCCATCACCACTCGCTCGCAGCGTGTTCCTGGCTGAGATGGTCAGCAGCAAGTGTTGGGCTGTGAAGCCAGGGCTGTGCAGGGCACAGTGGTGGCAAGCAGCAGCTCTGAGCAGGGGGCCAGGGCCTTCTGCCACTGCCCACGTCCCCCTGGCACCCAAAGCTTCAAGGAAACGTTTGTCTCTAATCAAACCAAAGAGAGGGATGACCCTTTCCTCAGGGGCTTGAAGTGATGAGTTTGCACCGGAGAGTTTACATTTCTCAGACTATGGTGACAGGACAGTGTTTGTCCTGAGATGTGTGCAGAGCTGTGAATGCCTGGTGCAGTGAAGCAGCACAACCCAGAGAGTGATTAAGAGGCACAGTCCGTACCCCTTGCATCTCCTAGAAGCCTCTCTTGGTATCTAACCTGCATTGTCCAGGTATTGGACTTGTTCTGTTGCACGTGCATTTACTTTTCACTGCCCTTAGTGCATTTCATATACCACAGATCTTTGCATCCTTTAGTCAATTTAACTTTGACTTAGAACTTAGAATCCCAGAATCCCCTGATCTGGGAGGGACTCCAAAGGCCCATCAGTCCCACTCCTGGCCCCACACAGCCCAGCCCAGTCAGGCACTGAGCGCAGCGGCCAGACGCTTCCTGACCTCAGCCCAGCTCGGGGCTGGGACCCCTTCCCTGGGGAGCCTGTGCCAGCGCCCGACCCCCCTCTCAGCACAGACCCTCTTCCTGACACCCAGCCTGACCCTCCCCAGGCAGCTTCACGCCGTCCCCTCGGGTTCCAGCCCTGGGCCCCACAGAGAGGAGAGAGATGGGCGCTGCCCCTTCGCTCCCCTGGGCAGGCAGCCACAGAGCGGGGTGAGGCCTCCCCTCAGCCTCCTCTTCTCCAACATGTGCCTCGTGTGCGGAGCAAGGGACTTGCCGTGGGTGTGCTGTGCAGCACAGTGTCGGGGGAGCCTGCCACACGTAGGGTTATGATCCCTATAGCTGTGATGGAGCCTTGTAATCCCACTGCTGCGGTGGTGGGAGCCAGAGTCATGGCCCCAGAGCCTCTGCTTCCGTAACTGTGCTGCACAATGCAGCTGCGGTGGCTTCACACGGGAGAGCCACCTTGTTCCACTGCTGTGCCCAGAGTTAACATAGGGAGGGGGGAGAGTGGCATTTCCCAAAGAGTGTGGGAGCTGCTGGGTAGTTCTGGCCTTAAAGAGAGTTTTTAATAGGTATCATTGCATGGAAAAAAAGTCTCTTTTGTCAGACTGTCAGCCCAAGCAAGCCTGTTGCCCTTGATGTTCTGTTTTTATCTCACAACTTGATGACTCAGAGTTTGTGTTTGTGGCTGTGCACATGCGCAGAGCGTCCTGCTGCTGCTGCAGGACACGGGCTGGGTCCCTGAAAGCTGAAGGAGTTAAACTGCTTTCCAGTTGGGCTATTCATGCTAATAAAGTACCTTGGAGCTGGTCCAGCAGGCAGACACCTGGGTATTATTTGAGCATCTGACACCCCTAGAGAACCAGAGCCTTGATGAGCTTTATACACTCAGAGAAATCTTGGAAAAGAAAGGCGGCTTTCCATAGAAAATGGATTTTCAGGGCCAGCTGAAGGACATGATGTTCAAGATCATTGCTTTAAAATAATTTCAGCTGCAGTTAATGTGAAGCAAAGAAGAAAAGAAAACCCAAGACAGTGAAAGGATAATTAATTCCGAGTTTGAACTGCAATTTGAAAGGGCTATATTGTGAAGTGACCCTTTACCAACTTATATCTGAACTGGCTCTTCTCGTAAAACCCTTTTAGTGATGAAATGTAGTGTTGTTTTACCTTGATACCACATGTTTGTTCTCCCCTGGTATTAGGGAGTGACCTTGAATTCAAACCTTTCCTACAAGAGAGGGGTGTTGGGGGGGTCCTGCAGCAAGCCCCCAGGGCACCGAGCACGTTCTGGCAGCAAAGCTCTCTCTGGGGCCAGCACGTTTCCCCTGGATGTGCTGCATGGCAGCCGGCTGTCCTCGGGGCTCATCTTGGGGGTCTCCTTCATCCTCACTTCCTCCTCCTTCCTGCTCCCCCAATAACCCTAACACACGAAACACACTTCTGACAGTGCAGCCACCCCTCTGGGGAGCTGGGGTGTCCCCGCTCCCCAGGGATTCCACCCCTTAAAGCTGCTTTTCTCCAAGGCAGCTCTTAGCTCCAAGGAAACCTGGGCCAAGAGATAACGCTCTCTGGCTCCAGAAGCCGAGAGATGCTTTTTCTGAGGAGATGTTCCAGTGAGTAAGGCCTGGACAGAATAACATATTCATTGCTGGGCAGTTGCACTATTATTTGAAAAATAGATATTTCTGTCCTACTTACTCTTCCTCAGCTTACAGAGAAACCCAATAAAAAGTAGCGAGGCCAGAGCTTTAATGAGATTCACATTTTGGACATCATATTAGTACAATAATGCATTTCACACTGTTGTTTCCTAATTTGCCTAATCAAATAAAAGGAGATCAAGCATTACATAGCCCAGCCTCCCCGTTCCAACAAGGTAACACCGAACCCATCAGTTTTGCAGTTCAATTAATTTCCCCTGCACAGGTTGGCTAAAGCACATAATCTAATCAGCGCTCGGCAGTTCTGTCAGTAGGCACAATATACGCTGGGTGTTGACAATGCCCTGAGCAGCTGTCCGAGTACCGGGGAACTGCCGAGCCCACGGATAACGCAGAGGGGGTTTGGAGGGAGCAGAGGGCGTTTGGAGGGAGCAGAGAGGGTTTGGAGGGAGCAGAGGGGGGTTGGAGGGAGCAGAGGGGGTTTGGAAGGAGCAGAGGCATCTCGGGCTGCTGCATTAACTGCTGCTGTGTTGGTATGTGGTGGTGGTGCAGGTCCTTTGCTGTGGAGCTCAGCTGCCTGGTAAATACAATGCTGGGTGCTGGCAAATGCTTGGTTCTTGGTCAGAGTGGGCAGGTTTCCCCGTGTCGTTCGTGGGTTACCCAGGCAGTAAGGGGCATCGCCAGTGCTCAGCCAGGCGCTGAGGAAGTGATCCAGTCCAGGAGGAATCTCTCCATGGCCGGTTCCAGTCTTGGAAGTGAAATCCAGAAATAGGCAAGGGGCGTACTTGGGTTGCATCCGTTTCTCTAGAGGTATCTTACAGGCATGATGTTAGAGGAGGTTTTCATCTCTGCTCGAGCATCCTATGCAGTGCAGCAGGTAGCTGAATGCTCCTTTGGGAGCTGCTTGATCCACTTTACAGCAAACAAAAGCGGTTCTCTGTAAACAAACCATGTGCTTGAGTCTGGCATCCCTCTTGTGTCTGTAGAGCACATCTTGAAAATAAGCTGCAGGACTGTGGCCATTGCAAAGGCTTCTCTCCTACAACGTACTGGAGAATTGAGAATATGTTTTTTAAAGGACAGCCAACAAATAGGTTGGGTCTGGGGCTTTGCTGTAATTCATTGTGAGTAGGAACTACATTTCAGTGCCTGTGATGTAGTTGCAAGAGCTAAAAATTGTTGAAAAAAATATGCCAACATTTTTTTAAAATTTATTTGTTTCCTGGTAGATTTGTCCCCAAGTTTGTAGAGCACATCCAAGTGTTTCTGTGCAGGGGTATTTTGCCTCAGAAAGGTGGATTAGTCCCAGTCACCGTGGTGAGATGTTTGTGCAGTTTGCTTTGGTCAGCTTCTGCAGCAGAGCCGGTGTCTGTGCATGCCGGGCACGCCGGGTTGGGGTGAGCTCTGCCTGAGCGTGTGCTGCTCTGGGCACTGGGAGCTTCTCGCTGGGCAGTTCGGGCACTTTGTGCCCTCTTGGCCCACAGACTTCGCCATCCCTGTGCTTTATCTGATGTCCTCCTTCGCCGGGACACCCGGGGCCGCCTTCTCCAAAGCTCGTTGGTAACAGGTCCTGGTCCTGGCTGCTCTGTCTGCCCCAGTGCACTGCTGGCACGCTGGCTTCAAAAGCCAGACCAGCAAACCTGTGGTGGGCAGACGTCTCTCTAGTCAGGGGAGCTCGGCCCCTCAAGCAGCACGGTCTGTCCGTATGGACCCCGCGGCCCATCAGTCAGCTCCTGCGGGAACGCGGCTGAGGCGCGGCGCTGCCCGGGGCTGGGGGTGACTCTCCTGGCTCTTCGTTGTCAGATGCGGTGTCTTTGTCCCTTACACAGGACTGTAGTACCAGGCAGATTTCTGCTGCAGCCGGCAGCAGACCTGCTGGGTAAGGCTGGCAGGCCCATCTCTCATGTCGCCTGGGCGAAGGCTTCCCTTCACCACCTGGTCCGAGCAGCTCCACCAAGGCAGCAGCTCCAGCCACAGGGAACCAGCTGGGAGCAATCCTATGGATCCCACTCAGGGAGAATAAGCTCATTTACAAAATACAGCAGAACAAGCAAATGAAAAAAATAAGTGTGAATTAAATAATATGACTTTGGTGCAAACATGTAGATCAACTGTTTGCTTTTCCATAGGATGCAGAGCCATCCTTGTAACGCGGCACGAATCGTCGTAACTTGACTGCCAAAAAATAAAAAACCATTAAATATAGGCAATTTCTTGTATCTAAAGTCCCTCATTATATTAAAAAAATTATTGCAGCAGAAAATTTACAAGTGCATCACAGGACCCACTTGAACTGTTAAACAGATGGCACCTACACAAGACCCAAAAATATATAACAATTTTAATTGAGCCAATGCAAAACAGATTTGTCGAATAAAATAGTACATGCCAGGTCTAATAAGGCTCTTACTAGAAATTTTGACATTAAGTAATTTTGTAACAGCACAAGAGGTATTTAGAAGATGTTCATTATCAACTGTATCATTTACTTTGCTTGCCTACTGTAATCACTTAAGTCCTTGCTCAGTACGTTTCTACCTGTTTTGATTTCTCCTTGGTACAGTTTGTCCCTTTCCTTCCAGCACTGGAGACTTGCCATTTCAGTGGCACAGATTCACATGCAGCTCCTTGGGGTGGATCCTTTGCTGCTTGCTGAAAGCAAAACCTTCCCACCACCTTCAGGGTCTGAAAAGTAACGTCTCTCTGGTATGGAAAAGGAACATCTCTGGTATGGAAAGGGAACGTCTCTCTGGTATGGAGAGGGCATGTCCCTCTGGTATGGAGAGGGAACGTCTCTGGTATGGAAAAGGAATGTCTCTGGTATGGAAAGGGAATGTCTCTCTCTGGTACGGAGAGGAACTGTTTCTCATGCAGGGCTTGAGCTTGGCTTGGACAGTGGGTGATGACATTGTTTATGTCTGTTGTGCTGGTAGTGTCGGGCTGGAATTCATGATGCAGAAGGAGAAGGAAACCTGTGCTGCCGCAGGCAGCTGTGGGGACAGGACAGGGCCTGTTGCCTCGGCCGGCACAAGCAGAGCTCAGCAGGGGAGAGGCCAGGCTGTGCTCCTGAAGGCTCAGAGCAGTTTCCTGCTGACAGTATGTTCGTGCAGGGAAGGGGGTTCAGACGAGCTGCCCCCCGGACCCGCGTGCTCACATCTGGAGACGGGCTCAGTGTCTAGGCCGGGTTCTCATTGTGTCGCCTGCTGCCTCCCGACTCCTCATCAGACCCTCCGGGCCCTGGGCTGCTTCCACAAGTGTGGTACATCTGGATTAGCTCCCAGGGGGAGGCACACGCCTTCCCCAGCACATCCCAGGGCACCCTGCAGCCTCCTAGGAGCCAGGAAGTGTCTGTCAGCAGGTGAGAGTGCAAGCAGGAGCTCAGGGCCGGGGCCTGCTGCCCACGCTGCACAAAGAGGTCCCCAGGCCCGAGGGACGTTCCAGTGAGCTGAGGGCTAAAGGCAGGGGATGGCAGCACCTTCGCTGCTTCCCCATGAGTTAGAAAAGGGCTGATGTTCTGCAGCAGAGCAGTGCTGTTGTAGTCATGAGGCAGCAGCCGATAACCACGGGATAGACTGTTTCTCCCACCTGGAGAACACCTCACTGGTAGCACTCGGGTTCTTCCCCTTAGCGCAGCCTGAACTGTGACAAACAAGAGGCCGATCTCCCACAGCCGCAGAGGGATCTTGTGTCCAGAGCGGCAGAACTCGAACTCCCCAGTCGCTCCCTGCCCAACGTGCAGGGAGGAAACATGAAAGGTAAAAGCTACCCTGCTTGTGGCTTTCACCTTTTTTCCCCGAGTATGTCAACATGATTTGAATGGTAAAGACTTGCTTAACAGTGAACAGTGCCGTCTTATGTCACCACGAATTCTGAAGAGGCTGGATAACTGTGTATTCGGGGTCTATCAGCATCACAGGGAAGGATGTAAACATGACTTGCATTAGGGACCATTTACTGAGACGGTAAAAAATCATGTTATGTTTTGCCTTGAAAAAAACCCCCAACTGAAACACCGCAGCACACAGGGGGTGGGGTTGCACCCACAGCATGGGTGTGTTAGGATGGTGTAGTGCGATGACGTTCAGGAAACAGCAGCATGTAAAATGCACAGTTGTGGTGTCATGTTAGGGACAATTAGAAGAGGAGAGATGCGACATGGTAATCTCCTGCAGCAAAAATACCAGCAGGAATTTATACCACCCAGCCCGGGCTTCCATGCAGTGCTCGTGACTCCGGGTGAACCTGCAGCACGGCACTCGAGAAGGTTCCCTTACCTTCCACCCTGCATCAGCCTGACACTCCTCCTCTGCTCTGCGCCACTGGATTAATGTCTGATGAAAGCTCTAGTGCATTAAAAAACAACTGAAAGGGAGCACTGAAAAATGCATTTTAATTCTTTCTTTCATATTAACTCAAGCCAGTTAATTTTCTGCTATTAGCAAAATGTGTAAAATAAAACCAGACAAGTTAAGTTAGGACTGTCCACAATAATATCTCCCATTGCTCTCAGTCTCGCTTTGTCTCGGTCATAGCAGGAGCTCCTCAGGGGCTGGCTGCTGGTGTTTCTGTGCACACAGCAGTGTGCCTCTCTTGCTGGCCACACACGTGTGTGCTGCTGTACGCAGTCTGCTGCTCAGTGTGGGCAAGGAAATGGTATTCTGGAGCGCTGCTTGTCTCACACAGGCAGAGTTTTGTTTAAATGACTTTCCTGAGAACAGCATTCACACACATCTGGGATCTCTGGGGAAATGACAGTCACAGAACATTAGGGGTTGGAAGGGACCTCGAAAGATCATCCAATCCAACCCCCTGCCAGAGCAGGATCACCCAGACTAAATCCCACAGGAACACATCCAGGGGGGTTTGAATGTCTCCAGAGAAGGAGACTCCCCAGCCTCTCTGGGCAGCCTGTCCCAGGGCTCCTTCACCCTCACAGGGAAAAAGTTCCTCCTTATGTTCCCATGGAACCTCCTCTGCTCCAGCTGCACCCGCTGCCCCTTGTCCTGTCGCTGCCATCACTGAGTCCTCCTGACTCTCACCCTTTACATATTTATAGATATTGATGAGGTACCCCCTCAGTCTCCTCTTCCCCAGGCTAAAGAGGCCCAGCTCCCTCAGCCTCTCCTCATAAGGAAGGGGTTCCACTCCCTTCAGCATCTTGGTGGCCCTGCGCTGGGCTCTTTCCAGGACTATTAGATTAGTCAAACGTGACTTCCCCTTGGTAAAACCATGATGACTGCTCCTAACAGCCCTCTTATCCTTGGTGTGCCTAGACACAGCTCCAAGGATAATTCTTTCCATCACCTTTCCAGGGATGGAACTGAGACTGACCAGTCTGTAGTTACCTGGGTCCTTCTTGCCCTTTCTGAAGACTGGAGTGACATTTGCTTTCTCTCAGTCCTTAGGCCTCTCTCCTGTTTCCCAGGGTTTAGCAGAAATGATGGATAAGTGCCCTAGCAGTGACTTCTGCCGGCCCCCTCAGGTGCACCCCGTCAGGACCCAAACAGACCATAAAGGGGGTGAAGCTTCAGGTGGTGTCTGCATCTGAAACAGGTTTCAGTGCAGCTGGTGGCCCAGGCCGAGGATCGACTGAGATGGTATTTCCTGCCCCCTGGACCTGAACGTGCTGCCCCACACGTTGTACCTCTGCTGTACCCTGACAGTGCACTGGCTTTGGGGGCAAGAGGTACACCCATCACAAAGCTCCTCCTGAGGCAGAACCTGTAGTTCAGCTACAGCAAAAGCCAACAAACACGCAGTGCCTGTGCAGTTCAAGGCATCTGCAGGTAAGCGAAGTAACACACGACTCAGGAGGATCGTTGGTCCCACTGCCATCTCTCCAGGCACTTGTACTTGCCTGGCAGCAGCTCTCTTTAGGTTTCATTCTTGCCTTTGCGCTCTGTAATTGCTTACAACATAACAATCCCAAGCCTGTTGTTTCAGGGAAAGCCTCTAGAGACCAAATCAGTGTCCCAAGTCCTGACTGCGGGGTCTGATCTGCAGGACAGAGATGAGGACGTGGGGTGAGGCTGCCAGGGAACAGCCCCTGGGCTCCGCACGCTCAGGCCGTGCAGTAACTGCTGTGTACAGAGACCTGGAGTGCAGCGCCCTGGAAGCTCTGCACCTTCCTGAGAAGGGCAACTCACCTGAGCTCCTTCTCCCATCTCTTTTTTTGAGAGATCAGAGGTTTCCTAAAGTAGTTGCACCCATGAAGGGTCCCACTACCCAGTGCCTGTAGCTCCTCTGTTACTCGTGTTTTGAGGATCTTTATCCAGGATGTTTTCTGGATCACGGTTACGCTCATCTGATTTTGTAAGAGACAGTGACTTTCCGTACGCAGGCCAAAAGAGATACCAACAGCGTTGTCAGGACATGGGCTTTTCTGCAAGGAGATAGCCAAGGTTTGAAACTGTGCCAGGGACGTACTCCATTACCCCCCGATCATGGTTTTCTCAAGCATTTTGAGCTCTCGTGCCAAGGAAGTCTTACTCAGTGTCACTTTGAATCAGTGCATTTTAAAGTATTATTACCCTATGCTTCTTGCCCCCCAAATTATTTGTGACAGATATTCCACACTGTATAATAATGAAACTCTTTGGGTATTATCTTCAGCGAAATGAAGAGAGTGGTGTACTGTGATACCATGCCAATTAGAAGGGGAGATCAGTGTAGATACCTGAAACACGTTTCTGCTGGGTATCAGCTGCTCTGCGAAAAACTGCGTGTTCCACAGGTTTGAATGAGGATGGATAGAGAGCAGCAGAGAACGAGAGATGATTCCTGGGTTTCTATTCCTGTGGCTCTATTTGTGAGCAGCATTCTTTGAGAGACAGCAGATACATGTGAGGGGAAAAATCCTCTTCATCTGCACGTTTTCCTGTTATGCAACACGCTGCTCAGAATGCAAGCTGACAGTGCCAGCGCCATCTCAGCAGCGCCGTGCTTACGTGAAAGATGGGGGGAAATAAGTAAAAGGGAGCAGGGTTTATTTTAACTCAGTGTCTGGTGAGCTCAGTGTTTCTGCCTCTACCACCTCAGCATCTTGAGGGGTGGCGCAGAACCTCATCTGTGTCCCAGAAAACCCACCTACTTCTGGCGTCTCGTCCCGAGTTAAGCTGGAGGTACGCACAAGTTTAATCCGTGGCTTGAGATAAGCCAGGGGCTTGCTGGTGGTTGGGCTGCGTCGTTCAAAATCGACCTTGCGCATGCAGTGGGGATAAAAGGTCCCCCCAATACGCTGGCGAGGTGTGGGAGTGAGAACCCCTCTCTGCGGGCACTCCGCTCTGTTTGTGTGGGTGATGCTGAGGACGGCACGAGCCACTGTCTGGCAGGTTCTACCTGTGTCACAGTTGGGAGCCCCAGAGTTGGGCTGTGCAGGCTCTCTCGGCATGCCACGTGGGGCCACAGGACACTGGGGCCGTCTTCCAAAGCCAGTATTGAGGGCGACCGTGTAGCTGGCAGAATGAAGATGTGACTTGTGAAGAGGGTGGGAGGGTTGGGGTGGGGAGGAGAAGAAGGAGGAGGAAATAATGGCAAAACTTAGATAATTTTATTTATAGTCTAATGTGCACACAGGGCTGTGTGATGAGGCTACCAGTGACATAAATAAACTCAAGCGAAAGACGTAAGCGAGTGGATATATGTAAAGACTTCTCTGGGCAGTGCTCTGGATTTGGACATTGACCAAGAGTGCCTCGCAATCTCCATGAAGAGCACAAAGAGATAATTAGACCAGGATGCTTCGCATTGCTCTTTCCATCTTGAGTACATTCGTGCCCACCAAATGCGAAATGTTCGCCTTTTCCCCTCCAACGTGATGGTTGTTGAACTTATTTTTAGTGTCATTTGATAAGCCTCCCTGCTCGCAGAGAGACATCCCACTGACCCAGCCACTGGTCATTGTCTATACCGGTTCCCATCAAAGCGGGCGCGCTTTGTCAGGTTTCGACTCGAATATCCATTTTGCATCTGAAGTACAGTATCGAAAGTGACTGGATCATTTGAGCCTTTTTCTTCAGCTGCTCCCTCCTTCCTCCCCCACAGTGTTTCCGCTCACGCTAACATAATTTGGCATCGTCGACGTGACACGACACTGGTTTTTCTAAAAAATTACAATACATACGTGGCCGATGTCTTCTGATGGCCGATGCTCCCCTACATTTCACTGCTAAATTGATGGAAGGAGGTCTTTTTCCCCTCCTGAATTTCTTAATGCTCGGTGCCCCCTCGAAAACCGAGTAATGCACATACAGTAATAGGTCATTCAATGTCAAAAGGCATAAAAAAGATGAGCAAAATCTTCACAGGCTGCTGCTTGCTGTTGCCTTTAATTATATTAATTAAACTTCGAAATTCTCATGCAAAGAGAGTTGCTGGCTTGTGACGCTGAAGAGCCCTTGGAGATTTGGGCCGGGGGGGAACCCTGAGATACCAGCTTAGTGGCTACAGCTTTTTTTAATCTAAAAAAAAAAAAAATACATAAGCCTACGACTGCTAGGTATGTTTATAGAGGATGATGTTTTATGCGCTACTGAACTCTGAATGCAGGAAAGGGGAAAAAAACCACCAGCCACAGTGTCAAGGTCTTGAAGCATCAGTCCCTCAAACTCTGCTCAAGATCTCTGGTTACAGGCTGTCTTCCCATGGAATAACGCTCTATTAATTTCCTTCCTGTCCTGGGTGCATAATGAAAGAAAGGTGTCTTCAAAAACTAAAGGGCAAAGTCTTGCTTGCTACCAATACCTTGAGGCATCCTGTCTACATTTTGTCATGCGTGTGCACTTTTCAGTGTTAGAATGACAGGACTTCCAGTCAGAAGGTTCCCGTAAGGCACGTTGCGATGGGCGGCTCGCGAGGCTTGGCGATCTGACATGGCTGTAAGGCACTCAGCGCCGGCGCTTGCTTGGCCTGGTGGCAGTTCTTACGCTCTGCCTTTGGCTAGCAGTCCCTGCTTAAATAACACGCACCGGCTCTGCAGCTGAGAAACTCTGCGTCTCTGCTTGAAGCACATTGCGTCCTGAGAATCTGTAGTCCTTAAAAACACAGAATAACAAACACAGAGAAACATGATCGCCGTGGGTGCCTGCACTCTGCGGTGTGACGTGCAGGCACGGGGGGAAGTCAGTGCTGCTGCTCTCGTCGCTGCTGCGGAGCAAGGGGCCTGTCGCATGGGGGTGGAACGTGGGCGCTCGGCACGGCGATGGTGGCTCCTGGGAGCAGGGGGTGCAGGAACCTTCTGAGTTAGGGCTGGAAGTGGTCAGAGAGATGCGGGGACGTGCGGGGCTCGCTCTGCTTGGTTGAGAAGAGACGGTGCGGCTGTCTTCCCTCCTGCATCCTCTTCTCCTCTCTACTGGGACTGAACTCGGGTGAAGTTGATACATCGGCCCTGAGGGGCACAAAGAGAGAAGCCGTTATTGGTGGAGTAACAAATGCAACCAGGATTTTTGAATGCTCAGTACTAGATGCTAGAAGGCAGCTGTGATTGAAATTCAGTTGTTTGTAGCAGTAACATGGCCACAAAGCTCCTTTTAAGAATTAATGGAAATTACCCAGAGCGAGGCACTGCATTTGCCTTACAAATTCAGGATGTTAGGAAAGCAGCGATGACACAGACGATGCGTTCTGAACACTCTTAGGTCTTTCGTGAGGATAATTTACAAATTCTCAGTAACTGTAGTGAGCAAACTCAGACCTGTCTGAACCCAGCACAGACAGATCCTCCCCACAGACCTCCCCGAGCCACAGCCTCGCACAGCGCGGGGCAGATGAACGTGACTGGTGGTTAGCAGAGCTGCTGCTGATTGCAAACTGTATTTTATCAGCAATAACCTGAGCTACCCATCTATAAACTCTGTTCTTACACACTTTAACAAGCAGTTTCCCCTGGCATTGTACGCCAGTAAATGCCATTCTCCCTTAAACGGGCCCAGATTACTCCTGACAGCTTGTGGTGTTGCTGAATGAAGCAGATCCACAAGCAACAATCTCAGCCCCTTTTTATTAATTTGGGATAAGCTCTAAGAGTTGCAGCTGCTTCTCAGAGCTCATTTAGATGCCCAAACTCTGAATCAATCGTGGTGTTTTCAAGTAGGACGTACTGTGGGCAGAGGAGCTCCCCTCTCCAGGCAGCTCCATGGCGGTGCCTTTCCTTTCCATGATAGAAGAAGCCGGCGTACGTTGAGCCTTCTCAATCAGGAATTCTCCACCTGGAGAAAGCAGTTCTCCAAGGCAGGCCAGGGAAGGATGAAGGCCTTGCATGGAAGGGCGTGTGGTACGTGAGCGAATGGCAGTACTGCAAGCTCTGGCGTGAGGTTCTGTGATGGTTCTGGCATCTGCCCGCTCGAGTGGGCCTGGTACCGGCCAGAAAGGACCCTCGGTCAGGGACCGCTCCTGCACTCAGGGCAGCCCACTCCCTATGGCAGGGGGAAAGCCTTCAAGGTGTGTAGGGGTGCAGGTTTCACAGAGGTTCGAGAGACTTTACGTGAAGGTCTCTTCAAAAGGAAGGAAGCAGACCGTGTTGTGTTTTCTCTGTGCCCTGCAATTCCTACTTGAGCACTGGGAAATCTCCACATCTACGAAGCCGTTTATAAGAGAACTGTAAAAGATGATTCCAAATGAACCTGTTTGGAACAGGCAGCTGCGCTCACGCTCTGAATCTTCGTTTCTTTTTAAAGATGCATGGTCGGGGGAAAATGACTGCTTTCTCCTTACACCTGTGAGATTGTGGAATTACCAAATCAAAGTAGGGCTGGATTTCATATTCCTTTCCTTATTCTGCTCTAAGGAATAGAATATGAAATTCTGTTTTACCAGTTAACGGGGAGGGTGGCTGCTCAGGGGTTTTCTTGGCTCTACTCAAGCAAGTAGAAAAAAAATCTCGAAATCCTGTTAGCAAAGCCCACAGTGGCTGCAGGGGGGTCGGCCCAGGATCGTGGCTGCAGCTGTCAGGACACTGCACCCACAGTGGGGGTGGGAGCCACTCACGATGAGAGCTGCCCTCTGCCCTCACCCGGGGCCACTGGCCGGAGCCACCTCCGGAGCACCTGTCCGGGAGGGGTAGGTGGCTCCTGGACAGTACAGGGAGGAGGAAGGGGAACGTAAACCTGGTCCACAGTAACTGTGGGGATTGCAGAGCCGTAAATAAAATGTAGAGGTGCTGTCTGAGGAGTAGGCAGGAATGGCTTTCATTGCAGCTAGGAAAAGGTGATGTGTTTTGTTCTGAACGGGTCTTCTGTGCCAGCCTCCAGTAAGGGCTAGGGGTTTGGAAGATGTTCCTGGAGACTTTGGGTTTTTACCTGAGGTAGAGTCACATCCCCTCTGGACGTCCCCTGGCTGTTACTTTATCGAGTTGGTTTGATCTGTTAGCAGACAGTGCTGTAGCTGCTGCGCACTCCTGTCCTGGCAACTCTCAGTTCCCTTTCTGAGTTAAGAAAACCAGAGGATGAGGGAGTTCAAGGCAGAGCAAAGCCTTCTCTGTGCGAGGCCATTTTCTGTGTACAGCCTGATGCTCTTGGAGGACAGAGCTGAAAGCAGGATGTTGGAAATACACCGAAAGTGCTAATTAACAAGAAGGTCAGGAACGCTGTAGCGTCATTAACAGAACAGCAAATACTGCACGGCAGCGTGGTAGAGAACAGCTTCCATGTGTAGGTAATGGGATGTGACAAGGTGCCTGGTTCCACAGTACCTGCGCATGAAATGCATTAAGAAGTGGTTTTCCAGCCAAGGTAAAGGGCTGTGAGCTCTCCCTGTGCTTGCAATTCAAGTCTCACTTGCACAACTGCCATATATATATATACCTTTCAGATTATTATTTCTTAGCAAAAATAGGTGTGTGTCAGCAAGCCTCTCCCCTGGTCTGTCCACCACGGTTGGTTCCATGTGTGTGACTCTTTGCCCTGAATGCTGGCTTAGAGGGCTGCTCCTTCCAGGGCACAGCAGGGACAGGAGGTCCCAAGAGAGCAGTGCCCCATTCATCGCCCACGGTCTCTTCCCCACAGCTCGAGGACTCACGGGGAGGAAGGAGAACAGGAAGGGACTGCTTGGTCAGGCAGACCCCGTGCAGCCCACCTGACAGGCAGACACACGCCATTCCCCAGAGAACCACAAGCTCTCAGAACACTGCCAGTCTGAGGCACTGACGGGTAGTAACAGACACCCTGTAGCTTAAACAAGATTCTGAACCATTCTCATTTTAGATGGGCAAACTGAAGTGGGCAGAAAAGGCTCATTTTCAATAAAAGGCTCATTTTCAATAAAAGGCTCATTTTCAGTTGTCAAGGACTTCGCGCTCCGATCTAAACCAGTGTGAGCTGTAGGTCAGCAACTAGAAAGCCAGGCTGCATGTGACGTAGCCCGTACCACCACCTCTGTGCAAGCTTGTTACGAGAGAAGGATGCAGGTTTGTGTGAGTCGTTCCTCTACATGAACTCAGACCTTCCTATGTAGTGATACCCATTTTATCACTACAAAAAGCTTTTAAATAAAATCAAATTTTCCTTCTGATTAATCTGAAATTCACAAAAAGGGCTATTTACCTAAATTAAAGCAAAACTTACCAAGCAGTACACTCACCAGTCTATATTTGACCTTCACAATTAAAACGTGCTTATTCTATGTAACTAATTACACCAGTGCATTACCGTCCTGGCAGCACTGCCATGATCCACCAGTTTGGTGAGTTAATGTTACACTCATGTGCCTGTACTCAATTAAATGATCGATACAACCAATTTGAAATCAGATGTATCATGCCTTGTAAACCACTGGATCATAAACCTTAACAATACTAACATGTAGTCAGTATAAAATTGAACTAAATCAATGGTTGAGGACTAGCCTAATGAAACAGTGAGTTATGCAAACATTCCCTGGTCTTTAGGTAGAATATGGGAGTTGTCTCCATGCACCAGACTCAACAGAAAAAACCACCATTAGCTCTTGAAGATGCACCACAGGTGCTTCAGGAGAATAACATGGCAGGTACTAAAGAGAAAGAAATAATCAAAAAAAACCCCAAAACAGGAAAGAGATTTATGGTGAGTTTACCTAAGAAGGAATAACTTCTCTTATCACAGAATGACAGAATGCTTTGGGTTGGAAGGGACCTCAGAGCCCATCCAGTCCCACCCCCTGCCATGGGCAGGGACACCTCTCACCAGACCAGGCTGCTCGTGGCCCCATCCAACCCGGCCTTGGGCACCTCCAGGGAGGGGGCAGCCCTGTGCCAGGGCCTCCCCACCTTCACAGGGAAGAATTCCTTCCTCACATCTAACCTAACCCTGCCCTCTTCCAGCCTGAAGCCATCCCCCCTGTCCTATCCCTGCACTCCCTGGTGAACACCTTAGATCAAAGTAATTTCTTAAATTACTGACTAAGAATTCAGCCAGCCATGGGCTGGGAAATCTCTTCGCCCTCCCTGTCCCCCACATCCCAGTATTGGGCAGGACAGCACTGCAGGGTGGGACTGAGGGGAGCTGGGTGCCCATGCCACGGCTGCCTGCTTGGCTGGGGAGTTTTGCTGCCTTGAGTCGCGTCAGAATATAACTTTTTCTATTATTAAGTACCATCTGGAGTGCCTGGAGCTTGTTGAGAAGCATCTTTTTTAGTCTATGACATAGATGCAAAGGAGAGACAAAAACACAAATGGATATGTGGGCTCTGTTCGTTGTACCTCAGGTGTGGACTGGGTTTGCAGACAGGGACAGCAGGTCCTCCAAAGCTGTAACTGGGCAATAGGACTGTTTGCTTTCACCTCCTCCATGGCAGGCTTTTTGTACTCACAAGTGAAATACTACAGGAATCTGTAGCTTCTGAACCCGGGGCGGCCCTGCTGCACGGAAGGGACTTTCCAAAGGGAGTGTTTAACCATGGGTTTGGTGCAAGTGCTTTAAGATTTCTTGTTTGCTCTCCTTTACTTGTTGCACCATTGCCTAAAGAGATGCAATTAGCCCAAGACAGGTTCTCTCCATAAAAAACCTTGACCCCAGCATCCACTTCTGGACACTGTCACAGGAGTCCCGGTGAGATGTGATCTCCTTTGAGGCTGCGGATGTTTCATCATCGCAGCCTTCCTCCACACACTGCTGAGCTGACAGGCTCAGGCTGCCTATGAACTGCATAGGGCACGGGAGGCTGACAGGACAGAGTACCCTCAAACTGGGATCATCCACTAAGCCCTTAGGTAGCCCTGGGCAGTCCGGGATCTTGGGAGGTAGCTAAGGGACCGCTCTCACCCTGTCTCTACTGCTGCTGGCTGGCTGGTGTGTGGCCTCACCGAAGGCAGGTGAGGCAGGCTGCAGGCTCGAGGAGAGCAGAGATGGGATGTGATGGTATCCAGCCCCCTAGCCTATGGCACTGCCTGTTCTTACATACTGTGTCTCTCAGACATCATATGTGTCCTTGCATATGACTGAATTTCTTACCAGGCCGAGTACCTGTGTAGGAGAAGGTTCCTGAGCGCTGCTGAACCGCTCAGCATTAGGACCATAACAACAACTGCGTTTTCCAGAGGAGCACTTAGAGCTCTGTTTTGTCCAGAACAGCTGTATTACCCCCTATAACATACAGTGACATAAAAGATTGGCTCACCTTGGCCCTGGAGGATCAAGATCCTCCACCCTCTGTTGCTGGTGTGCTTGTGGAAGCTGAGAATCGCGTGCTTCTACCCCCAGTCACAATGACCCCATAAAGAGAACGAACCCTCCTGGGATTCGTCACTTATATGGCGCACGTGAGCTCTGTGCCCTCCAGCCCAATTGATCGGTGCCCGTACAGCCACGGGGAAGGAGAGGGTTGTACAGTAATGTCACTCCTGAGACATGTATTCAGCGATGTCATTTACGTTGGCCCTGTCTTTGCGGCGCTCTCAGAGCATCTTTCATCTCTGTGATGGGCACACCCCTGTTAGCCCAGCTCTGTCATTCCCTGGGAAGCTGTCTTCTCACAGCAGCTCTCCAGGAGAGCCTGCCCAGGCTGCCGGTGCAGCTGGCTCCAGCAGATGAGAACATGGTTTCCCAATTCTCTTCCTTTTTGCACACACTTTCCCGTGGCCCAGCCTGCAATTTGCCTCTCTCGAAGGAATCCAAGTTCAGAGTATCGGGTTCTTGCCCACAGCCCTTTCAGCAAAGGGCAGGCCTGTGTAAACCTCTTCTACACTAATGCCAAGGAACAGGCACGTTCCTGCTGTCCAATCCCTTCCAGAACCAGTAACTCCCAGTAAATAGCCGACTGGGGATACTGAACCTCCCGACCTGCACGCTCGTGGCACTTGTCACAATAAAAGGGCCTTTTAAAGGAATAAAACCAGCAGGGATTCAGACAAGGTGCTGGGAGACCAGCACTGGCAGCACCCTCCTCAAGTCCTGTGCTGAGAGCTGACAGCGATGGCTGCTTCCCTCAGCAGAGCCCAGCCCCTCGGAGTGGAACACCACTGAGCCAAACCCCGCTGTCTTTCAGCCTTCAGAAAGGGCCATCCATGCTGTCCCCTCGTCGTAGCCATCAAAAGCCACATTAACTGGAGCTGGTGTCACCTTGCCCCATCTCCTGGGCATTAAAATTCTACTGGCATTAACACCGTGCGTCTTTACTAGCTCCCCGCTCGGGATGTATTTCACTGCTATAACTGTTATAATATTACCCTCACCTCATAAATATCCGTTGACAAGCTGGAGCATACAACTGAAGTTAAGCTTTTTTATATATATATTTAAAGATAGCTGATTTATATGTTTACTCTGGAGAGGGGTTGCTAACCCCCCCACGCCCTGTGTAGCTCTAAGCAGTGTCATTTAAACAGATCTCTCCCCTACACTCGCCCTTTGTCCCTGACAATTCAGGTCTCATCTGAGACCTGAGGAGCTTGGAACATGTTAAGAATTTGGAGCTGGCTTTACACTTCTGCTCACAGAAACCTGTGTGCTCCTCTGCCAGCCTCGCAGCACTCAGCCTCATCTCTGCAGATGTGCATTGCCACCAGCATGTTTATTTCATATAAAGCAAAACCCATTTTAAGTTGTCAGAGCTTCCTGTCCTTGCATGTGTCGTGCTGTTGCCCTCAGCAGACCCCCCACGGCGGGTTTCAGAGGGTGCTGCTCACCAACTGCCATCCCAGCACGGTGCCACCAGGCAGCCGCACCAGTTGCAAGGGAAGAAGCCCCAATCAGCATCCTGGAACCACGCTAGGGTGGAAGATATTTAGCACCTGGGAGAAGATGACTTGCAGTGCTATACGCTGCTGGAAGTATCATTTTTCACAGAATAAATCAGCAATGAATCTCTTAGAGGAATGATCTTGAGCTGGCGTTATTGCTACAGAACCCATCGCTACTGATGCAGACACCAGCATCGTTTCTAGGGCTGCCCAAGGAAACTTTCCCCCCACAGTCACTTACTGATGGCTGAAATGTCCCTGTCAGAATGCTCTGAACCCCAAGAACAACACTGGATGGGCTCCGAACCCTCCTGAATTAACAACAGTATTATAAAAAGAAACAAACCACAGATAAATGGTGCTATATATTTTTACACTGAGAAGGATGTGGGTTTTTTCACTCAGGCAATTCTTGCCAGTAACTTGCAGTGAGAGGAAAGGCATCTAACTTGTTTCTTATCCTCAGATTTATGTAATGTAGCCTCCTTAGCATGTGTGCTTGAACCTCCTGGTCTTTCCCACGCAATCCAGTGGCCCTGTAGGTCAACTTCAGAAGTCCCACAATCTGAATTTCAAGCCCAGTAGCTTCACAGTGAAGATTGGCATTGTCTGTCTCGAAGGAGGCTGCTTTGAGGAGGATGTGCCAGCACAGTTACAGATGCCTCAGTAGCCACATCCGACTTCCCAGCTGCCCTCCATGCCCTGGTCCTGTGTCAGTGACTGGGGGCAAGGAAAGCAAATGTGGAGCCATGTGCAGAAAAGGCAGGTGGGACTCATTTCACTTCCTGTCTTTCTGCATCAGAGAGATGCTGTGGTTTGGTGTACAGGCCCACAAAACAAAGTTGCCAGTAATAGGTCCAAAACAGGTGTCTCAGTGATGCTCCCTAAATACACAAAATGTGTAATGGAGGGGCAGCAGTCTGTTGCTGCTGAGTCAGAGGAGTATTTCTGGCAGGACAGTGCACAGCTCAGCTGTAGCCATCTGCCTCAGATTTTTATCTTAGTATAAATAATATGCAGAAAGTAGCAATTTGTGGAGAAACCCCACTGGGTATCTTAAATCCATTCATGGATAGAACCAAATTGCTAAGTTCTGGTTTGTTGGTACTTCTTCAAGGGACTGCATTTGGGGTGTGTGTTTTGGTGAATCGGGGGCTTGCTCAGCGTTTGGAGCAAGCATTCAGCGATGCAGAGCAAGCCTGCCCCTCTAAACTGCTGCTGCTGGCATCTGGCAGGGCTTGGTATCCACTTCATGCACACTTTGCTTCAATGTAAATGCAAATACTCGGTGCGCTGTGGTGAGGAGGCGAGTGGTATTATCTGCAGTGTTTTTAGTACACTGGCAGCTTTGAGAAAATGCTATTAAGAACAGCTTTTCACCCCACTAATAACGCTTATTTGTAACTGGACATATGGACATTTGGGCACAGTCACTACAGCGAACAAAGTCTTCAGAGTACCTGTTACCCAGTGGTGTAACCTTGGGAGAGCCGGGGCTGCGGCTCTGTGGCTCAGAGTGCTGCCTGGTGCTCGGGGAGTGCTGCAGCCAAGACACCCGGCACTCGATAGGGAATGAGCAGGGCTGTTGGACTTCCACAGTGCCAGGTAACTGCTGCAGGTCATCTGAAGCGCAGCGCACACCGAGCTCCTGCTCATCGAGGCAGACGGAGCCGCGCAGGCGCCGCGCACCGCACGAGCAGAGGCGTGTGCTTGGCGGGGCTGCTCGGGAGCAGGGCGAGCATCGGGGCGAGCATCGGGGCGAGCATCGGGGCGAGCTGCGGCTCTCAGCATCATCTGTGCTCCCCCTCCCTCTGCTCTGTCTCATAGGCACCACAGGGGCAGCTCTTGCCCTGGCTGGTGTGCAGGGACGGCCGAGCAGCCAAGCGGATGGTGGAGGTGTGGGGAAGGGACAGGAAACAAGCACTCAGCGAGCAGGAGCATTTGCCACCCTGCCTGGGCAGGTTTTGGTTAATGGAGGGAGGGATTGATCTTCCGTTGCCAAGTTTTCTGTGACTGCTTTATTCAGCAGTTCTCCAAATAAACTGCCTTGAAACAGAGTGGTTGTGACAAGCTGCCTCTCCTGCGAGTTGGCCTTCCAGGTCTGGGAGAAGAGAGCATGCCGAGCTGGCTGTGCGGGCCTTAGGGGAGAATAAACTCTGTGCATTTGTAGCATCTGCTTCGAAAGGAGGCTGTGGCAAATATTTTATTCAGCAGAGCTGGAGGTCTGCTGTCTCTAGAGGGCAGGAGTTTGTTGTTTTCCTCATGCACGGCAAGCGCTGCTCATGCAGAAGGAAAGGATGCGGAAATGGCCTGGAGAGTCCCTGTTTTCTACCATGGGCCCTTCGGAGCAAGGACCCCGGCACGCTCTCCATCTGACCCCTTGGCAGCAAGCCTCCCTCGCTCGCAGCGCTTCTGCCTCCCTGGAAGTACACCATGGCCTGGCGAGGTCTGACCCTGCTGTCCTGAAGGACACGTCCTTGTTTTCCCATCGCGAGCGCCTGCCAATGGAGGGCTCTTCTCCTTCAGATCTAATTATGCCTTGGAAGGCAGAGCAGGCTTGTTCTCACTGCCAGGGGGAAAGTGATCCCTGCGCTGGCGGCCATCCCAGCGCACACCTCACCCGGCGCTGGCGCTTGCACACATTTCTGCTCCCATCATCCCCAATGGTACGTGGAGCTGTCGCTGGGAGAGCTCCCTCTCCTCCAGAGAGAAACCGCAGAGGTGGGGTCTGCATGCTGACTCCAGGTGAAGCGTCAGGGCTGCTCCTCCATTCCTGTGGTACCCTGCCTCGCTGCAGCAGGTGGGGTGCTGGAGAACAGGAGAGAGCTTTTTCTCCAGAAGCGTCTTGGCTCCTCACACTCTGCTGAAACTTTCTGGGATGAATCCCTGTCAGGGGTAAGTGTTACTGGAGATCCCATTTATGTTATGGGAGGACTCCAGCCAAGCTGACAGCAGGCCTGATCTTTAGTGCCAAATGTTTTCCTTGCGTTAGCATCATAAATGACTCCTTGCGTCTTCTACATCTTCTTCTTTTTTTAAGGAAATAAAAGGAGTACGCTGCTCGATGCATCACGTTTCAGGCCTTGTGAGAGCAGCAGCAGAGCCCAATTTTAAGCCCACTGAAATGAACAAACATCAAAGCCCAGCCTTTTTCATCTACAGAGGGTATCAGAAATTTACAGTTCCTAGAGATGGCACCGCTGAGGCAAAAGTCAAACATCTCTATTATTCTTCCTTCCTCCCCTCTGTGCAACCACTCAAAGCGAGAAGAATGCTGTTCATATTGCTCTGCAGTTGGAGATAAGGGCAGATAAACCATAACTGTCAGAAGAACCACTCTCTTCCAACTCCTGTTCTCCTCCGTCATGACCTCAACTCCACAAAGTCCCCTTCAGGCCTGTCCTGAAGTCCTAACACCAACCCTTCCTTCAGGAACATGTCCCACACCCTCCCCTAACCGGTGCTTTTCTCAGGCATGCTGTCGTGTTCACAGGGCTCATGTATTTAAGCAGCAGATGCTCTGCAGCTCCAAAGTCCCTGAGCCATCCAGGGGTTCATGTACTCAGCTCGTAACAGAGCAATGACGTCACATTCACACCCCAGCCAAAACCCTGGCCCATTTGCTTTGGTGGTACCTGATTGGCTTATGACAGCCACTTGTAAAGAGGAGGTCACCCGTTAGCATTTAGGATGCTGTGTGAATTAGTTTTAAATAGTGATCCCAACCTTATTACAAGGACAAAACCTCTGCTCCAGAAATTCTGTGGGAAGATCATAGACTCATAGAACGTTCCGAGTTAGAAGGGATCCACAAGGATCATTGAGATGTATACAGGGTTTAAGTGGATCCTCTCAGAGGAAGAGCAGAAAGGCCCCGGCACAGCGGGAGGGTGCAGCTCTACCCCGGCTGCGACCACTGAGGCTGAGATGGTCTGTGGCCGGTGAGGCAGAGCCCGGGCAGGACCCTCGCCCTGGCATTGCCGCTCGCTGTGTGTCACAGCCCTCTAGATGCCACTGTGACCCAGCTGTGGCTTCCCCAGCCAGAGCCCATGCGGCAGCCTCTGGCTGCTGGGTGCCTGCAGCGCTGATGAATGCAGCGTGTGCCACAGGCCCGGTAAAGGATGCGGGTGCCAACCTGTTTCCCCACCCCTAGACCCACATCACCTTCCCCATACCAAGGCTACACGTCAGCAAGTCCCTTCTCCTTCTGCAACCAAAACCCCGCAGCACATCATCAGGCTGCTGGTTCAATTCAGACAGATTGGTAATTATAAACTTCACAGATATTGGGACATCCCTACCTCGAAAAAATCCTTCTCTGCTCAGTGCTACAAGTCCAGGACAACGCCTAAATCCTTCCGGAGAGCCAAACCCTCATGCAACACTCAATTAAAATGACTGCAGAGTGTATTTTCTTGTCTGGCCTGCTCTACATCTGATACAGACCTTACAGATGATGAGAGGAGCATCTACGAACTGCCTCATTTATGTTCACACACATCTCTGTCAGTCTGCCTTGCTCTCAGTTTGCAAAGATGCTTATTAATTGTATGTCAGGTGTATTTCAGTCGGCGCTAATTTATGGCCACTGTTGGTAGCCGGTCGCAGCCCTCGCACTGACCCATGATCCACTGTACTTCAGGACACAAATGATGGCTTTAACCTGTCTGTTACAACAACAAGTGCTGATTCCTGATGCTAATGTATGGGGACAAAGATGAAATGGAAGTGCTCGTCTCCACATCTGTTGTGGCTGTGAATGAGGAGGTGGTGCCTCTGTCCAGGAACACGAACCGTTCCAAGCAAGGGCTGCGTGTCTGGGCCCCTCACATACAAATCTAAAGCTTCATCTCCTTATTTCCTGCTAGCAAGGCATTTGCTCACAGTTCACTTGGAGGTACCAGTGTCACAGTCACCAGCTTCTGTTAAATTTCAGGCATTTTCTGATCTTGTGTGCTGTACAAATAGTTCCCATAAAGTCAGCAGCCTAAAGCTCCTGAAGTAAGATGAGAGCCGGTCCTCAGATTGTATTGTGACAGTGTGGTGTCTATCATGGGCTCCTTTTAGGACTACCAGGCAGTTGGCCCATCACACGTGGTGCTGGCAGCCACCAGGATGTTGCACTGCAGAGAGATACCACTGCAGTCCCTTCACTCTGGACTGGGATATGTGGGGGGAAGGCTGTTTTCCGAAATACTTCTCACTGGAAGTCACTCCTACAGATGTGCTTTGTGGAGATGCTAATGTTCTCCAGAAGCCAGGAGAAGTGTCCATGGGGACACAGTCAAACTGCATTTACTCTTTTCCCTGTAGGTTCTTCCCAAGAGCACATTACCAACCGCTGCTGGAGAAGGGATTTGGTAGGGGTCTGGTTACACTCTGAGTCCCAAGGAGGGGCTGGGTGTTCAGGATCTACAAAGCAACCAACGGGGATTTGCTCCTGTTGCTGCCCACACACTGTCCAGGTAGGCTGACCTGAAAGCCCCTCTCTTTGCCCCTCTTTCCTCCTAGGAGCTCTCCCAAGAAACACAGGGAATGGGTGCACAGTGCTGGATTTTGTTGTGCTTCAGTCTGAACGCTCCCCCCGCTCCTTTCGTTTACTTTGATCAGTCTAATCTGTATAATGAGTTTGGGTTTGGGCGAGGCTTTATTACACATATGCCTAGAGATCTTGGTATTAAGTGCATTTTATAAATTAATAAATAAATTTGCTCATTTGTTGTAGAATTTCTATTGTTGACTTGGGAACAGTAAGCTCTTGCAAATCTCAGCTTTCACCTTGCCAATCACTGTATTCCTGTAAGTGCACTGCAGCTACTTGGAACCTTTTCTGGGTTGGTGTTGGCATCCTTTTGCTAGATTACATTTATGCATTAGTACCATCTGTGCCTGCTGTACCTTCTGTGAGTTAGCCCTGGCCAAATGACTGGCATTTATCTGGAAGTGCACTGAGAAAAAAAAAAAAAGGAAAGAGGGAAAGAAAAAGAAAGGGGGGGAGAGGAAGAGAGACAGTAAGGATGGTACCTAGAGCTTTGTGCTTGCTGCTGGCACTAATGGATCTCAGGGAGCAAGGCACTGGTGAGCGCAAACACCTGCACTCACATCCCTCATTTCAACTGCTGCTGAGATCTGCCGCGTCCTTCCTGAGCCTCTAAGTAAGAGCTGCTCCCTCCTGCCACGGTGCTGAAATAAATTCTCCCTACCCTTGTGTTCTAAAGGAAAGACAAACCAGCAAGGCTTAAGAGGGAGAAACTACTGCAGCCAGAGGGATGGTTTTGGATTAGTGATGGACTTTTTCCATTGGATCATGTTTGTTTGGTCAAAGAGAGTTTGGACCAAGTGATGTTTTAATCTGCCAGCTAGTCTAGAAGGTTACTGACAGTGTTGATCACACATATGAACGCAGATGTCACCGAGCTGGGTTCATCCTTTTGCTTTCTAGTCAGTTATCTGCAGGTGAAAACAGCTTCGGTGTGAAATAGCCTCCTATGGCTTCTTTCCTGTCAATAGAGGGAGAGGTGAGCGTTTCCTTCTGTTACTGGCTCTGCAATGTCTGTCATCTTGGTCAGCATAACAAAAAGTGCTCGTGGTTCAGAGTCAGGGGGCAGATACACAGCAGCATCATGACCTTCCGGGATTCTCGGAATGGGAGCACAGGCAGGAGCTTTACTGCTGCTCAGAGTGTCAAGCAGCCAGTCAAGGAACCACCCCGTCTCCCCCTCCTGCCTCATCCCACCTTCGCTTCCTCCTGCTGCTGCCCTGGAGAGAAGGGCAGCTGAACTGTACACACTGAGAATCTCAGCCACAGGAAGGTCTGCACACAGGGCAGGGAAGGGAGCTCCTGGCAGAGCCAGGGAAGCCTCGTGGGCCAGCTCTGCCCAGGCAGACAGCAGTTGCATTGATCTGTCCCAAGTACATAGGTACAAAGTACGAACCTCAGATAGACCTACAAATGAGAGCGTTCTTAAAGCTGACATAACTGTCTGCTAAGAATTAAAGAGAGAATTAATCTGGCTTAATATTTACTTTAACAACATCAGTCTGTCAGTAAAAATGATGTGCCTTACCCAGCCTAACCTACATCTGAGAGCAAGCACACAAGCTTCTGGCAGAGGGGTAAGAACCCACCCCTGAGCTGAACACAGCTCCCACCAAGCCTGATGAATCAAATGCTTTGCTCCAGAGGAGGACTCCTCTCTGTTTGCCTGCGCAGTGCCAAGACTGATGGAACTCTCTCCTCCACGTCATGTAAGCATCCCCTGAAATTAGGATGACCTTACAGTAGACCCTCAGCAAGAACAGATGTTGGACTATCAGGTTTCACTGGTGTGCTGTCCACTCACAGTGTATTTTCACAGAGATCTGGTACTGTAGAGCAGAGGTTGTGATTCACATGTGTACAGCGTGTTCCCTCAGGGGTTGCCTCCAAGGCCAGATCTTGCCACTTAGGTGTTTGTGTGTCCTTGTGTGGGAGTCCCATCCTTTCACCAGACTCTTGAAAGTTACAGGAGCAGCACCGTGGGGATGCCCTCCGCGGTGGCACGAGGCCCTCGGTCTCTACAGGCAGGCTCTGGCCAGCAGCTCCGCGCCGGCGCTGCGGCAGTGCTGGCAGCAGGTTCTGTGGGCAGGGAGGTGCAGAGAGGCCTTGGGCCCCTCGCCCACCATGGGGGCATTGGCCCCTGCCCACCCAGAGCCCTTCCCTGGCACCGGTCTGTGGACACCACAGCAGCTCCTCTTGGAGGCATGCTGGACCAGTCTGTTCCCCAAAAGTACCTGTTGGCATTCTGAGCACTTCGTGCTGTCAGCAGCACTCTTGCTTCAGATCTACGTCAGGATATATCAGAGCAGAACTAGAGCTAGTTTAATTTATATTATACAATAAATAATATTTTTTTGTTTTCTTCTGAATGACCACTCTCACTGTGGAGTCTTTTCTGCAAAGAATACGATACTTGGAATTTAAGATTTGCTTTTCCTTTCTTTCCGTATATTCCGTGTTAAACATATGCTCTGCTTTATTTTTAAAAACTAGCAGCAGACTGAAAAAATAGCCCACACCCCAAAAATATGTTTGCTTCATTATCAAACCTTTGGGTTTTTTTCTTTTTTTCTTTTTCCTAACACCCTGTGTAGGAAACATCCTTCAGGAGAATTTCGGGACGTGGAACTGACTTCCCAGAGCCAGGGAGTGAAGGGGTGGTGCTGGTCAGAGCCTGGAGCTGTGGCTGCTCTGTAGCGGGGGTGACGCACGTGGAACTAAGGGGGGAAAGCCCCTCCACAGGATTTCAGAGCTGGGTTTGTGTGGTGGCACAGGAAGGAGTGCGGCTGAGCCCCGGCACAGAGCAGCCCCACACGCCGGCGTGGCGCGGGCAGGATGCGGGAGCGCAGCAGCTCTGCACTGAGCTCGCTCCTTTGTCTCTGCTGGAGCCGCACTCGGAAGCACAGTGAGAGGAGGAGAAAGTTGTGAGGGATGGGAAGGAAATCACACTCATCCTCCTGGTCTGGCTCAGAGTGGCTGGTTTAACTAGGAAAAAGAAAACAAACCGTCTCCACAAACAGTCCTCTCTAAGAGGAGGGAAAGGGTCCTGTGTGTTCAAGCTGAGGTAAGATGTAAGAACCCCGTGATAACCCTGACTGGTGAGTGGAGGAAATGTGGTTTGTCATTCGTTATATAAAACCAAGTTATGTGGCTGTTGCTATGGCGACACCTTGTTTATTATCCAGCAGAGTAAACTGCAAAAATGTGCTGCTTGCCAGCACTCCCAGAGCCTACCTTTCCCTCTTGTTTTAGGTCTTTCTCATTAATGTTTAATTAGCTGTTTGGGGGATGTGGGGGGTGCCCAGTCATCCTCCAGCTAGGTATGAATATTTTACACTTTATGAAATCACTGGTAATTTAGAACTTGTCTCTGAAATTACCTGGTAAATGACCACAGCAACATTTAGAAGTAAAAAGCAATGAGGTGTGCACAATTACCTTCTAAAGCTGGGCACACACACATACTTAATCTTGAATTTAATTATAATACGGGTAGATTGGTGCCTTTTTTAAATCCTATCATTGGTGGGGATGACAGCTATTTCTAGTTGAAACCATAATAGAACAAAAACCTGCACTGTTAAATTATAAACTTATAAACAAAAATTCTCTCACAGAAATAAAATACAGGTTTAATTATTGTGATTAGTTGCATATTTCAAATTACATTTTCAAACAAGTAGTTAAATTAGTAAAGACAGCTTTGTGAACCATCTTAAAATGGCTTATGTATATTTAGCTGCAGTTAGCAAGGGGCTGCTCTAAGCTAAATGATTTTCCTTGATTTTCAAATGATCAGGGCATGTTGGTAAGTGGTCTTGTACCAGCTGTAATACAACGTAATCAAGCCAGCCTGTTACTAGCGTATGTTAGGCCTTACTGAAATAAATAGCCCTATTAAACCCCACTTTGCTTGTCTAAAAATCCTTGTTTCTCATCGTAGCTTTGCAAACCAACTGAGGCTTCAGAACTGCATAAGGCACAGAAGGAGCAGACATTCAAGCCCCACTGTTGTCATGTAGTATGTAAGACAACACACGGGACACGCTGCTCACCCTACTGCCTGAGGATGGGGACTGAACAGTTCCATCTAGAGCTGACTCTTACTTGCTGTCATCGACAAATTACCAGCCCGGGGTTTTGCCCCCGTTCTCTTTAAAGGAGCAAACTCTTCAGAGGTACGAACAGGATACTTCAGCCGAACAGAAGCTGCCATCAATGAAGTGAGTTTTTTCCTTGACTGACCCCATTAAAATCAGCAGGGCCACATTAAGACTCCATTAACATTGGAAGGCGTACAGAATCTTGTCAGGGTCGTTAGAACACGTGCCGTGTAAAGGCACGGGTCGTTTTTGTTAGGAAATACATCTGTAGAATGTGTCAAAACCAACCCCAAAACCCAAACCAAAACCCAAACCCCCAGCAGTGACACAGAGGTAGCAGTGTGGTCTGTCTCCACTGCATCCAGTCTGATTTCAAAGCAAAGTCTTTTTAAAGTAAACAGCCTTCCTGCAGCACTTGCAACCCAACTGCCACAGCATTATAAATTAATGGGGACGATGCCAAAAGGCCCCTTAAGTAGAAAATGTCAGCCCACCAAAGTTAAGCAAGAGATTTACAGAAGGACCAAAGCCTCCCAATTCCCACTGAAGGGCTTTACATCCCATGATCCCCTTTGAAAATCTGGGTCCTAAGGCACTGCAATAGCCGTGCTTGCTCAGGGAGGTCGTTCTCGTTCAGACCAGTCTGACCTGGGGGGGATGGCCTCTGCCTCTCCGCGCGTCCGTGGCCCCGAGTGTGTCCACGGGGCTGCGCTCAGGCGGAGACAGAATTGGGCTCAAGCCTCCCTGCCCTCTCATCAGAGGTAGATCAGGGTCTGGGACCAGCTCGCAGGGGTATGGACCATATGTGCTGCAGTACCTATGCACAAGAGGATGAGCTAAGGACAGAGTGTCAGCCTTAATTGGAGTAAGCTGTCAGACCAGGGATGGGCTTGCGTGTTTGAACGCCTGCCACTTGGACACTAAAACAATCACATGCCACAGCTCCTTCTCTCCCAGAGGAGAGTGCAGATTAAACTCAAATGATGAGGTTGATTTGGAAAGAAGTGGGTTTAGTTCTGACTATCAGAGACAGGCTTTTTTAAAAGAGCTGCTCAGTAAGCAGCTGATCCGAGCAAAAGGAGAGCCCTGCAGTTTCCATCGCGCGAGGCACAGAACGTGCACTCGGGAGGTTTGGGAGTTTCTCCTAAGACTCATTAAGAAAGGCTTCATTAATAACGTCATTTATAAACAGAACAGAAACTGGAGACGCTGGCTTGGGTAACGAATAGGAGTTACAAAGTTGTGTTACAGAGGAATCATCAGAATTCAGTTTGGACTGAAATCCTGCCCTTGGACCACAGAGACCAGATAAAAAGCTTTGCCTGGATCCAGACCTACAAAGGCTGAAACCTTGGAAAGGTCCCACCCTGCAGATGAGTGTATGAACTCAGCTCTGTGTCCCCCAAAGAGCCAGCTTACACTTCTTTCCACACAACTGCAGCCTTTGAAGAGGCTGGTTGAGGCCAGAGTCAAATGAATGGGTAACGCTGAAAGAAGACCAAACAAAAACTCCTTCCCTGCCCAGAGTTACAGATTTGCACTTCGCTGATGGCAGCGTTTGGTATTTTAGGAGAGCTTAGTACAGACTTGTAATTTGCTTGGGAAGAGCCTGTAGTCTGTCTCATGTTTGCTGTGGGTGAAACCCGAGCGGGAAGGAGAAGCGATGCGTGCGGGGGAAGCGCGGAGAGGTGCAGCTGAGCTCACCCTTTCCACCGAACCCGCTGAAGACTGCAGTTACATCTGCAAAGCCAGGACACACATCTGCAGTGTACTGCAGGCCAAACACGCCTCTGAATCTTCATTTCACCCTCAGTTATTGTTTTTGATGGAAGCACTGGTTATTATAGGCATCCAAACCTCACTGCTGGAACATGTGGTCTCCTGGTGTTGCATTAAAGTAACAAGAACTGAGAAGCTGGGTGTGAAATTAACACCAGGAAGCACTCAAGAAAACATTTCTGTAAATGACTGAGGTTTCCTGTACACCAGCTCTCCTTCCTGTGCTGCCCTTACGCTGCTGAGAGCCCGGTGAAGAAGCCGAGTCAGCCAGTGGTGCTGCCCATCGGCAGCATTCCACAAGGAATAGCCAGGGATGTTCCTGTGCCAGGCAGCTGCCTGCCAGGACTCAAGCCCAAAGCCCATGTGTGGCTGTGCTCGCCCACCAGCCCTTGCTTAAACTTGTGAATGAACGAGTGCCAGAAGTTTCCTCAGCCGGTGAGCAGCACAGGGAGGGCAGATGTTACACACCTGCTGTCACTGAGGGGCACTGTGGGGTGGCAGCCTCTCAGCACAGGCAAGGAAAGGGGTAAAGGAGGAGCACTGGCCCCGGCATTACTCCCCTGGGCTAGTACAGCAATCCCACCCATATGGTCGTTTTGATGAGCCTGTGTTAAGCATAGCTTCTTGCCAGCCGGAGAGTTTGCTAAGGGAAAGCCTTCACCATGATGCTCTGGCCTGTGTGTGCTCCCTGCCTGCTGCACAGATCACCAGTAGCACGGGCAGGACCAGGGGACAAGGCTGAATCTTCAGCACAAATTCCCAGAGTAGAGACACAGGATGTAGCTGCATAGTGGGCTTGGAGGTTTGGGGAGGAATAAGTTCTTAACATTATTAAAAAGACAAAAACCCCTTTGAGATCTCTTTGAGAGGATGTTCTTACTAAGGCTTTACTACTGCATGTACAGATCAGAAAAAAAAATGTTTCTGCTCTTTATCTCTCTCTTACTTCTTTCACAGACAAGTGATTTGGCTATACCTAATTAAAAAGAAGAAAAAAGTGGCATAAGCTTAATTAAGATTTTAATTCGGTTACAGACTAGAGACATAAATCACTGCGGACTTGATAGTGACAATAAGAAAATGCAGTGCCTATTCTTTCTCTGTAGCAGGGATAGTAACATACAATGAGGAGTCCTGAAGAGGGGAAAGGGATGAAGAGCGGTGGCCCCATTTTGAGCCCCCCGGGCACGATGCGGTTGCAGCGGACTGATACCACCTCTAGTAAGTCTGCATCCTGGGAGGGGTCTTGTGTCTCCTGGGGTCTGCAAAGACAGCTCCTCATGCATTTCTGCCTCTGCTGAGCTGGCAACACGCATTGGGGCAGGCGGAGCGAGAGGCCAGCTTTGGCTTGGGAGAGGGAGGAAGAGCAGGCTGCTCTGCACAAGCTCCAAGGAATTAACCAGCCAGCTGTTTTGGGATGTGATCTCAGAAACGGGTATGAACCTGTCCTGGCTTGATAAGGTGCCCTGAAGCAGCAGGAGCTCCCACTGCACAGCAGCACGTGGGATTGTCAGCCAGCACCTCTCCACGCGGCTCTGGGGAGGCTTTGAGACGCAAGCACAGCTTTGGAGCAGGTACTGAGAACTTGAGTGTTCATTAGCTCAGTCATTTAGGTGGGATGGGTTTAATGACCTGTCTCAGCCTGCTGCCAGGGAAGTGACACCCCGCAGGCACCTGCTACAGCCACATCCAAAAAGAAACCCAGACATGTAGGACCACGGGAGTGCTGCTCTCCCTCGAGCTTTGTGGGGCAGGGCACGCCAGAGCTGTGACAGTGGGACGCACCGCAGCTCTGCTGAGCCTCAGCATTCGCCTAAGGCAGCGCTGAGCTAGTGCTGCTACCAAGCAATTCACTCCAAGTCCTCCCCTTTCTCTAAGTGTGACTTTCTGACCAGTACTTAAAGGTCCAGATGCTTCTAACAGACTTAACCCTAAGTTCACACCTACAAAATCTGGATCACAGCACAGAAAAATTTGCTTTCTCAAATACAGTTGTAATCACTAATTCCAGTGCTGACTAGAGCCATCAGAACTGTTAGCATTTCTGGTGGGGTTTTGGAAGGTGGACACATTCTTTGGAAACGTAGGCAAGAAACTGGGAACATGGAAACACTGGATTTTTTTCCCAAGCAAAACAATGTCCTTCCCTTCCAACCTGACACATTCTGTGATTCCATGATTTGGTACTGGTGGCAGACCCAAGGACGCAAAGCAAACCCTTCTCAGCTGCATGGCCTCATCACTGCACAGACAAACTTTCTTTGAGGAGCACCTCAGCTTGTACAAATAATATGAATTTTTAAAGTATAAGCTGCATTTATTTTAAAAAGTAGTTCTGTCATCACATAGTGGTTTAAAAAGGAAAAAAAAAAAAGCCAAAACAAACAGGGAGAGAATGTATCTTCACTCCTTGGCTAGTAAGTGTTCTGAAACAAGTCTTATTTTCAGACTTTGACCATGAAGTTTTCAATTCTAGATACTCCTTCAGAGGAATCAGCGTGATGTTAACAAGGAGAAGTGACTGCTTTATTTTAAGGGCTACTTCTTTCTTATTTGGGATGCTTAATAAATTGAGCATTATGGAAGAATGACTATTCATATTACAACCATTAAAAACTTACATCACCCAAACATTAATAAAAGTGCTGCCACAGGAGAAAAAAGTTCTAAATTTTACAATATTGCATTTCAAGGATTAGAAAGGGTGAAAAAATGTATGTGTATCTAAATACAGGGAAAACCATCCTCATGCGTTCCCATCTCCCTCAGCATTCAGTCCCTGGCAGACAGCAAGGTTACAGTATTTTGGGTAGGGCAGTAAAGGGCAGGTTTATTCTCTGGTGAGTACCAGGCGAGCGGGTAGCTGGGGAAGGCAGCTCTCGGGGCTGCTGGCCGGCAGACGACTCTGGCACAATGCACGTGCAGTTTAATTTCCATAGGCCGTTAAGCTCTTAAACACATTAAGCATATCCACCACTGCTGGCAACATCTTTCATGTCTCCGCCTGCAGCTTGCACGGTCGCTGCTGCTGGCCGGGCCCGGGGCCCCGCTGGGAACTGACCTCCACACACTCTACATATGCAGCCCCCTCCCTCCCTTCCAGGCGAGGGCTCCGTGTGTGTGCGCACAGACGTGTACACCAGCGTACGGCCTCATGAGGACCCGGCTTCTTCCTTTGGGCACTTCGGAGCCCATTCGGTGAATGCCGAACTCTGCAGGTCTGGTCTGCCTGCTGTCCTTGGGAGGGCAGAATTAACTCTGACTCTTATCTAGGGCTTTCAGCATTATCGGCTCAACTGCTGCTGTCGAGCTCCTGCTCAGGGATATGTCTCCAGCAGTGATGGGGACTGGTGCCTGGCTGGTTACCACGCTCCTACTATGTGCTGCAGAGGCATGCCATAGCTGCCAGAGATGCCGGTACTATCAGTACCCCCTCTCACCATACCCTCTGATGGCTCCACATTGGTCTCTCAAGAACAAGCAGTTCCACATGAAGTCAGCTGCGGCAGCCCAGTCCCCGATGCCTCGGGAGCTCCTCAGCATGGATGCGAGTGCCTGTGCTGCAGCTTGTCCTTCCAAGGAGACACCCTGACATCCCTTTCTGGCCAGCCACTTACAGGCAAGGTGACACCAGTGAAAACCCTCCTCTCCCAGGCTCCTTCCCAGCAGATGGCTGGGCAGCACTTGGTGCCGCAGCCAAGTGATGGATGGTGCCCTCCATCACTGCCAAGCACCGTCACCTCGGCGATGGCAGGAAAACCAGGCCCAAGTGCAGGGCCATGCTTGGGCACACCGTGGCAGAAACCCGCCCTGAACACCTCGCCACGGCAGCGGCTGGGCTCCGGAACGGCCGGTGCTGAGCAGGGCCAAGACAGCAAGCGCTTGGCTGGCCAACACCCCCAGCTCCCCTCACGGGGCCTTCCTGCCCCCCTGAGCCTCGCTGGGGGACGGGATGGAGACAACCCAACGGCGTCAGAGGTGGCGTGGCCACTGCAGCTAAGTGTGCAATTGCATTTTCAACGTAATTAGGTGCCTAATTGTGCGCCTAGGCCTAGCTGATGTATTTGCACGTGTATCTAATGAAGATTTATCTAGAAGCTCTCTGGCCCCACTGCCTTGCTCTCCAACCTCACAGAGGCATTCTAAAAGTGAGGGATGAGTTTGAGTGGTCGCTTTTCCCTAGCTTTTATTTTAAACTCAATTACCTTAGGACTTTTTCCAACACTTCAAGCTGAGGGAGCAATGGGAAAACTCCAGTCAGCAGTGTAACTGGAAGACAAGCAGTGTAGACTGGAAGCATCATGCTGTGAAACGGCAGTGGGGAAAAAGAAAGACACTAGGGGAAAGGCCTTCTCATGCAAGGCTTTAAAACTGTGCTGAGCCTGGATTTCTCCAGTGGTGTGGATGTCACGCAGCAAGAACTTCTCACCAAGGTCAGAAGGATCTTATTTCAGTAAATGTTAAACGGGAGCTGCAAAGGTAGCAGCCTTTGTTGTGAAACAGGTAGTGTCACAGGTGAGTAAGAGTGTCACATCAGTACAGCCCTACGCAAGCAATGCCGTCGCTTAAACACCCCCACAGCAGCTGTGAAGGGCTATGGTCACATTCTTTGTTCTCTAACTATAAACCTCATGGAAAAGTAAAAACTAAAACAACAACCTTTACAGTCACAGATTTTTCCCTGACACTACATTTCCTTTTACTCAGGTAAATCTTCAGCATCCTCTCACAGGATTATTCAGCTGCCTTTTGCCACAAAACTGGCTTAACTCGGACAACGTCGCGTTCCCCAGGCCGACAGCCACACCGCCAGCCTTCTTAGGTAAGCAGCACTGTGAACATGGCTATTATTTTCCTTCAGTGAAACACTTTTTAACCTAGAGTATCCAATCATTCTTTATGGTGTATGATGTCAAAAACACTTACTGTACAAGCAGAGATCTGTGTTTCTTTTGCCACAGACAATAAATCTTTAGTGTCTTGTCTTGATACGCATCACTCCACTTGATCTCAGGAGGCTCTATACGTCTCTCTTTCCCTCTGCCTCTTCTAACAAGGTCACTTTCCAGGGATGAAACAACTTTTCCAGAAGGTATAGCATTCAATAATTAATATCTACTGATAATAGCTTCCCAAAGCAATGCCATAAAACTCTAATGCAGGCTCTTCACAAACTTACAGCATGAAGAACCCTTAAAATAGATCTGAGTAGCACGTCTGAAAATATCAGCCTCAAAAACTTACAAGGCACGTGACTTGTCTTCCTGCTGATAGCAAGAGATCTGCACCCACTCGTGCCAAAAGGAGAATCCCCTCTTCCTCTCACACCAACCAGCACCACTTCACTCTGAGTCTGAGCCCGTGAAGCCGTCCTAAGGCGTGTAACATAACCTTCTGTGAACAGCAGAGCACAGAGAGCTCCTGTTGCTTCCACGCTGGCATGTGCAGGTTCTGTAGGCACAGAGTGCTGGGCTCCTCAGGAGGGCATCTCCCCATGCAGGTTCTGCAGCACAGGCAGTGCCCCACAGCTGGGCAGAGCTCTAACCAAGGGTGCAGTGAGCACAGAGCACTGCTTCCTGAGGCTGTTACCATGTTTCCTTTACCAGTCATCTCATGACTGCCAAAACAGCTCTTTTGGGTGGCTTCCAGTGAAAGCAGTGTTGACAAAAGCAGAGAAAATGCTGTATCTGAGCATGTATTGAAACAAAGATCATCAGGAAAAGGGGAGGGTAATCTGGATTTCAGTCTGCTTAGTCTGAAACCTTCTAAATGCCTATACACCAAAAAAGCAAATGCTAGGTGCAGGAAGGACTTGCAAATGGAAAAAACACAAGTGCTGTGCTCTGCTAAGATGGGATGCAGATCTGTAAGAGACACCTACTGAGAGCCACCTATATGCCCAAGTCCTTGGTATGCATCCACAAGGCCAAACTTACTGGGATTTGCTCTGTTTCTTTTTGCACCGCCCCCCGCCAGTTCTCTTCACCAGAGTGGGAAGGATGGTAACTAGCTTTAAAATACCTGGCATGTCTCATTCATTCAGAGAACCAGAGTTACTAGCAAAAATACCACGAAGGAGCAGAGACCATGCCACTTGCTCTCCAGTTAATACCTACATCCATTAGCCCTTCCTTTTCCACAAGATGGTGCATACCACTGTGCTTTTAAAGCAGTGAGAGATTTCACAGAATTTTAGTTCTCATAATCCTCGATCCATCATGTTCTGTTCCTTTGCACGCCTTTCCTGTCTTGTCTTTACCTTGTAAATGTTGTTACAAGAGGGAAAAAAGCCTCACTTAGTTGCCATCATCATCTTAATAAAATGCCCCATCGAGTTCATTAGCCACCTATGATCCCTGACCATCTGCTTGGGGTGCCTCTGTGTCCTGTTACCAAAGAGAGCCGGTGTCTGCCACTACTGCGTGGCAGATTGGTTGTCAGCCCTGACCCCGAGTGTCATGATGGAAATGACAGCACGAACAAAAGGTCACTCATCAGCTGCGGAGGCTCAACACGGACTCACCGGGCAGAAGCCCTTGTCTGTAGGTGCTATTACTGTATCACTGCAGTGAGATGAAGTGAACGACCCGTGAGTTAGCTGTGGCTCATCTCGGGCAGGTATCCCAGGTTTGGGGTAGCCACAGCGAGCTGTCCAGCGGCAGGGCAAGTGGAGCAGCATGTGCTGGCGGAGGAGCCATGAGCAGGGCAGCAAGGCAGCCCTGGCATGAGGATGTGGGCAGCTGTTCTCTAGGGGCAACATGCAGGATTTACAGGGGATTCAGAGACCTGCCCCACTTTCAGTGCTGGGGGGTGTTTGGGTTTGTTGGGAGAGTCCTTCCACAGAAGTCTGGGAGGAGCCCTGAGGCTCTTCTGAAAATTTTCAGCCCTAAGTAATCAACTTTCTTGTGGGATCATACTGTACTTCCTAATGATAGCTGCCCCTCATTTTACAACCATTCCAAACGTTAGCAGGTTTTATGTTGTACTACAATGTAAAATAAAGTATCATCCATCTACTTCGGCACAGAGAGAGATATAAAATGTGCTACTAGCTACCCTGTGCTTCCCTCCTGCATTTACCCTCTCTGGTCAGACCATAATACTCTGCATCCAGCAAGGAAATCTCTGTTTCAGACCATTAAGAATTTCTGTTGTTTCCAGGGGGGGACAAAAAGTTACAATTCCAAGATAATCTAATCCTTTTTAATTTGATCACTGATTTTAGTGGCGGGATTAGGATTGCTCAAATAAGTAATAAAGATAGAGTAACATCGTGGGAGAAAGCTACAGCTAGAAATGTCTATCAAAAATAAAGTAACCTTTATCTGTGAATGAGAAATGCTGAGCCTGAGAGCCCAAGCAGTGCTGTGGCAGTTGAAGTGCTGTCCTCAGCGGGTTATCTTAAACATTCAGAGGTCAGGGAACTGTTACTTATCATCCAGTTAGCCGTCCGACAGAGGCTGCTGAAGGAAGATGGGGAGCTGAGCCCATTTCAACTTAAGCGATTGATTTTCATTTAGCATTTGTCCACCAGAGTTATCAAAAGTTGCAAAATTAATTTGAGAGTGACTTTAAAGGAACAGAATCATATGCATCCATATATAGTTAGTGACACGAAGCAGCATTAATAACTCCATTACATGTAATTGAATTAACTTTTCTTTAAGACTCTGTTTAAATTACATGAAGGCTATGACACAAGCCATCAAAAAGCAGCACATTCAATATTAAAATTAAATGTTAAGGCTGAGGGCGTACCATTGTGTCACACTGTTCAGGGACAAAACTCTAATTTATGGATGGATGTCAGCCTGAACCTTAAAGTATAATGGGCTTTGGCAACCTATGGCACAGTTGCTGCTTTTACTAGGTATCAAGTTCCCCTGTAGACACAGCATACAAACAGAGATGAGAGGTGTGTGCTACATGAGGGCACACTCCATGGACAGTTTGTTCAGAAGACATTACAGCCTATGAGGACTCAAGTCATTTTGAGCCCCCTCAGGGCTCAGTCCTGGGTCCAGTCTTGTTCAACATCTTTATCAATGATCTCGATGAAGGGATTGAATGCTTCCTCACTAAGTTTGCAGATGACACTAAACTAGGAGGAAGTGTTGATCTGCCTGAGGGTAGGGAGGCTCTTCAGAGGGATCTGAACAGACTGGACCGATGGGCTGAGTCCAATGGGATGAAGTTTAACAAGGCCAAGTGTAGAGTGCTGCACATGGGACATAACAACCCCATGCAGCGCTACAGGCTTGGGGGGAGACTGGCTGGAGAGCTGTCAGGCAGAGAAGGACCTGGGGGTGTTGGGTGGCTGCAGACTGAATATGAGTCAGCAGTGTGCTCAGGCAGCCAAGAAGGCCAATGGCATCTTGGCTTGTATCAAAAACAGTGTGGCCAGTAGGTCTGGGGAGGGGATTGTGCCCCTGGGCTGGGCATTGGTGAGGCCACACCTCGAGTGCTGGGTCCAGTTCTGGGCTCCTCACCACAAGAAGGACATGGAGGTCCTGGAGCGAGTCCAGAGAAGGGCAACCAGGCTGGGGAAGGGGCTGGAGGGCAAATCCTATGAGGAGCGGCTGAGGGAGCTGGGGGTGTTCAGCCTGGAGAAGAGGAGGCTGAGGGGAGACCTTATCACCACCTACAACTACCTGAAGGGAGGTTATAGAGAGGTAGGTGATGGTCTCTTCAGTCAGGTGACAGGTGATAGGACAAGGGGGAATGGCATGAAGCTGTGCCAGGGCAGGTTTAGATTGGATGTTAGAAAAAATTTTTTACTGAAAGAGTTGTGAGGGCCTGGAACAGGCTGCCCAGGGAGGGGCTGAGTCACCTTCCCTGGATGTGTTCAAAAAAAGGGTAGATGAAGTACTTAGGGACATGGTTTAGTTTAGGATGTGAATGGTTGGACTTGATGATCTTAAAGGTCTTTTCCAGCCTTGTTATTCTGTGATTCTGTAACTCAAGTGTTCAGGGCTGCTCGTTAATCTGTTATGTTCATAGTGAACTTAGGACAGGCAAAAACTGATTTCAGAACAAAAACAAGTTTGGATTATGGGAATACAGTAAAAAGATCAGAAGCAGTAAATATATTTTTTTATCATTTTTCTTTTCTCTTCCCACTGTCCAGCTCTGATGCACAGTTGTCACATGCAGCAGCACATGTGCCATAGTAGTTCCCAACTTTTTATCATCTTGTTCATTCTTTGATTCCATAAGACCTATGCAATCAGGGTCAAGATAATGGAAAAGCTCCCTCACTCCACCTTCTCTTTGATGATGTTCTATTAAAGCTAATGAGAAAATGTGCATGCACGAACCGATCATAGAATCATAGATCCACAGACCCCCCTGAGCTGGGAGAGACCCCTAAGGCCCATCAGTCCCACTCCTGGCTCCACACAGGCCCAGCCCAGTCAGAGCTTCACGCTGTCCCCTCGGATTCCATCCCTGGTCCCCAAAGAGAGGAGACTGGCACCTGCCATGGCGTCAAATTATTTTGGTTCCTCTGCAGATGGGACTCCGATAGAGAAATACCTTAGCAATTAGTCAAAATTAATTCTTTTTTAAGTCTCCTTGAGGAGAGACTGAATGGAATTCCTTGCCAAAAATGAGCAAGGGTTGTGCCTAACAGTTTTGAGACGAAACAGGGTACCTACAAAGGACGTGAGGAAAGAGCTTTCAGATTGTTTCATGTGTTTCTCCACAGATGGAAGTCCCTACCGCTGCTTTGTTAGTGTTAGCCAAGCAAAGCAATGATCTCCCTTTTCCAGGAAGAACTGGGAAATTCTTGGACTTGGATGTTGGTAAGTCCTCCCTGACTACAGGCCTCTTTTCTCTCTTCCTAAAAACCAGCAGTTACGCCCTTCTCTCTAGTCTGAAGTATCTCAAACCATTCTTACTGGCTGAGAACACTTACAGAGCAGACTGTTCAGCTCCTGAGTAACCAAGTGGTGGCCAGCTGCCTTAACATGTTTGCCTTTTGCTTCGTAAAGCAGACCGGGCATGGCACGGCCTAGCAAGGAACAGGAATCCTCCCGTCACTCACAGAGCACTTAAAACAAACGGGCTCCTCAGCCCTGGCTCCGTTCCCATACGTGGGATTAACCATGTACATGATCTTCTGTAAAGAGCAGAAAGACCACAGAAATTTGTAGCACAGGGTGACGCTGCATAAAATTCAAATGCCAGGGCCCTGTCACAGCGTTTTCTTGTCTGGTTTATACACTCAAATCACAGGTCACTGTTTCCTCCTGCAAAGAGCACGTTGGAAAACAGTGAGGCAGTGTTGCTCGGATTTATCACATAGTACATAGCTGGAGCTGTGGATTCCTATCCATTCTGGCTGTCCAACAGGATCTTGTTTAAAAACAAGCAAAGGGAAAAGTGGCGGCCTGGACATTAGTTCTTCAGAACTGTGAAAGATAAAACCTGGCAACGCTTCCATTAGTGATCTGCATTGTCTGAAGGGACAGAGGGACAGAGAGGTGCCTGCTGCAAAACACGGCTTAAATCTGTAAGTCAGAGCTTTCCATTTGAAAGAGAATCTAGATAAACACCACTATCACCAACATGGATTAATATACGTATCAACATAAATAAAGGTACAGCGTGAAAATTTAACCTCTTCGCAAAGTGTGTTTTCCATTTTCATCACATTTTGCCAGAGCGTGTGATGCCTCTGTGCATGCAAATGCCTCCTTCCCCAGCTATCTGCATGCATATATACATACAAGAATTTCTTCATATGGAAATGTATGTATGTGTAAATTGTGTGAATGTAAATATAAGATAGGCCATATGTCCCAAAAGTCCCAAAAGAGCATCTGATGTTGATATGTAGACAGTGTGTTAAGGACCTTCCTAATTAATAACCCAGATTAAAACCTCTTGGCAATCAATTAAGATTAATGACAGAAGTCATTGTCTATCCCCCTACGCCCGCATCTCGGGCTGTGAAAACCCTGGGTCGTGAAACTTTAATCCTGTTATCTGCTGCCTCCTTCATCTAAAAAGCCTACAGATTAACACAGCAGACATGATCGAATTTACAGCCAGCCGCTCGGACAGCTGCCCTACTTTCAGCAGTTAATGGAAAGGGAACTAATCTGGTTAGGAGTGTAGGACTAGTTCATAAATCTGGACGCCCAAGACAGTTACAGCCGTCACGTCTCTCCTGGAGAGCAGCAACCAAAGGAACCTGTCAGCTTCCTTGCTGCTGCTTCTGGACAGTGGCCGGGTTCCTCTGCAAGCTGGACTAAGGAGATGCTGGGTGTCAGTGTAAACTGGTGAGGGCTGTGCCCACGCTGGGAGCTGTGCTCCATGACCAGCTTTGGTTGGACAGGCACTGCCCTGTCTTCGCTGGGAGCCAGGTAGCAATTAAAACCAACAGGTTTTACTGCAGCCCACTCCACAGAAAAAGATGTTCTGAGGAATTAAGAAAACATTTATTTTCTCCCTTTTGAGTTGTGCCCAATGAAACAAGCAGTTATTAACAAAACCTGCACTGCCAAATGAAGCGTTCTTTTTAGTACAGCGTGGAGGAGGGTATTGAACTGCTGTAGCAAATTCATACTGCACCCATAAAAGATGGACTTTTCCTTTCTTCATAGCCATTATTCCCATACTGCCAGCACACCGATGCCAGGTGCGGTGTATTGGTTGCATTACAGGCAGCCTGAAGCACCCATTCATCTTCCAGATAGCTGGGTGTGAAGTAACAAGACTGCAAGGATTCTCCTGTCTGCATGCTCTGGTGGCAGCTCAGCTTTTTAAAACACTCCACTGATGTAAATTCCTTGCCTCTTGTCCTGTGTGCTGGTCTCTTGGCTGCCACTTGCTGTTTTAACAAAAGGAGTAGGTGTTCTCTCCAAAAAGGACTTTCTTCTTTCAGGCAGGCCAAGGGATGATTGTTTCTCTGAAACTGAGTTCAGTGCTTCGCTCAACCAGATGCATTGTGTTGGAGACTGACCTCTGAACGCAGTCTGAATAGGGCAGTGTGAAATGAATACCCTTAAAATGTTTTCTTCTGCTTTCTTTAACAGGGAGCTTAATAATTCGAACAGTAATACAGGTCCATTCTGGAAGTTTAAGAAAAGCTTTGGCTCCAGTTTAGCTCTCAGATCTATACAAACAAGTTCCCATTTCAAAAAAATGGCAGAAGGAATATTTTGACAGAAAACAGTTAGGAAAAAGAGGTGCTGTGCCTCCCTTCTAACCTCACGCATTCCAGAACCAGCTCTGCATCTTCTCTGCAGCTATTCAGAAGATCCAACATAAACATAAACTCTGCTACACAAATGATACCAAAGTTTCTTTTTAAAACTCTCAGTCAACTATTTCTTGAGGATAATGATTTCCATGTTCAGCTAAAATACACTATGCCATGCTATCACTGAACAAGGAGCTGCACTGAATGGAGGCCTGCGTTGTCACATCAATTACTGCTAGAAGCAGTTTGATTTTGAGAAATTTCAAACAAAAAAGCACACTACATTGTAGAAGCCACAGTAATGTTTCTCTAACTGCAGCTTGCTATTTCTCTGTGCATTTCAACTATTTGCAGTGATGAGAAAAGAAGCCAAATCACCTTTATTTTCTTGAACAAGGTCCTCCTGAGTTAGAAAATGGGCAAACAAAAAGTTCTGTTGATAGAGAATACAGGAGGAAACAGGAACCTCCTGCTGTCACCACTCTGGCCCCTGTTCCCATGAGTTGCCACCACTGGCTCGTAGCAGTGGTGGCAGAGGGGCAGCTCTGCTGCAAAGGTGGTGATGAGCTGCCCGTCAAACCCGGGGAAGCACGGTGAGAACTGGCAGCCAGGGCACTGCGCAGCACTGCAGTTAGTCTTTTGTTTCAAAACAGCGAGATTTCTCTCAGTTTTAAGGCACTTAAAGCCTCCTGACAATGGCTGCTGCTCTTCACAACTGACAGCCTGAGCTCGTGACTGTCTGCCTGTGCCCAGCGTAGGAATTACCAGGGCGGTGACATGGGCCTCATCTCAGAGACCATAACACTGCCACGGTGCTGTAACTGTAAATCGGGTGATGCTAACAGTTACAGTGCAAAATACAATGCTTCTGTAGAACATAGATGCTCACAAAGTAACAGGGCAAACACACGACTGTATTAATTCTGCAGCCATTATTATTAAAAAAAAATCTTCAAAGCAGGTAAACACTAATGAGCTTAAAATTAAACACAGGTAAAAGTTTCCTTCTCTATATTGTGCTGTTTTGTAATGTTAAAGAAGCTGACAGTATTCTGTGGTTCTCCTACAGCAATTTTTCTAGAATTAGCTATAGACGTTTCTTCCTTTTACCAGTCACGTGTATTTGCATCTTGACAGGACAAAATCCTAAATTCAAGTGCCACGGTCTGTTCGTGGACTTAAAAGACATTTGCAGGCATAAACGTGCACAGGACCAGAATCTCAGCCACTGTCAAACTGCACAACACAACAAGGTCATAGAAAGAATGTGAGAAACCCTACTGACTACTTTTAGTTGATAAACTACAAATCAGAAAACAAAGACGAGGACTTGGAGAAAAGAACAGGACCCTAATGCAGCATCACAGACCAGTGCCGAGTTCTGTTGTTCTCCTGCAGCAACGGACTGGCTGGAAGAACTGTCCCAGTGCAGCAGTGACACAGACGCTCCTGCGCAGCGACACATCAGGGCACAGGCACTCAGCCTGCGTCTGAGCTGAGCGGAACGCTGTGGACTGAAGGCTGATGTAACCTCAGGTAAAACCCTGTTCTTAACAATTAACTACTTTACCAAACTACTCCACAACTGTGGCTCATTCTTTTCACCCCTTTAATAAAAAGAAGGCAAGGGAGCATAACGAGGAGTATGAACGCAGGGTAATGCATCATTTATAAATTATCTTGTTAGCACAGAAAACAAAAACACGGCTTTGAAAACAAAATCTCCTGCTGCGGACTGCACTATGTTTGATGGGAGCCCTTCAAAAGAGTTCATGGCTTAATGGAGGCTGTTATGTGGGGACTTCGATCTGTACCTGCTGTCCCCTGTCACTCCCTGGAAACTTGGCAGCAGATGTTGCAGCATTAAGTTGTCTCTGAAGTGGTTCTCTGTCCTCATCTCCCCACCACAACAGAGTCAAACTATATTAGATCTCTTTATTTGTGCCCGAGGCATGTTTGGGAGCGCAGCTGTGTCCACCCCCACTCTACCTTTAGTGTTTCAGCCCCCAGGCGGCAAATGTGAGACCAAAACTGCTCTGCCACTCTTCCCTACATCTGCTGACAGTCCTGCAGCCTCGCTGCAGGCTGCCGAGGACCTGTGCCTCTGCTCTAAACAGATGTCGGCGACAACCTGCTAGCTCACACCTGTGCAAGCCTCCCTAACCTCACCGATTGCGAGCTGAAAAATTTATGACTCAAAGGACTTCCAGCCACAATCAAAGCTTCTCAGCTCAGCCACATGCAGCCCTCAAACCGGGCCACCCTCGGCACTATCTGGCACCGTGGCAGAGGTGGGAGAGGAGAGAGAAGGAAGAAAAAGCTCGCTCAGCTTTGATACTTCATGCCTAAATTTCAGTTACTTGATCAAGGACTTGAATTCAGCAGTGAATTCTTCTACAAATGGGAACTACCAAGTTCTTAAACAGCAAAAGAAAGAAGACAAAGACAACAGAGCTGTGTAGTTGCTGTTAACCATAACGGTGCTTCCAAACAAAGTATGTGCACGTGTACCTGGCTGTACGTGATCACTCACCTGCTGACTGGCACCCATGGGGCTGCAGCACAGCATCTCTACCTACACCAAGTCATCAACCACCCAAGATTTATTTTTTCCCTAAATACAAAATACTGTGCCAGGCAGAAGCTACACTCCTGCAGTGTTCTCACAAGTCACACTGTAACAACCACTGGTTTACATTTCCTTCATCAGTACAAATCCTACTCCTTTCTTCAGGAGTGAGCTACTTCTGTTTTTTCTAAGTCAACATGTTGGTCAGTGTCTCCCTGTCAAGTCCGGAGGAGGCGGATGCCTCACTCCACAAGGGCTCCACAAAGCCCTGGCACACAGTTTATACAGGAACTACCTGTCCTTATCAGAACTCCTCAAAAGAGGTCCCGAATGACAAATTTTTTAACCTTTTCTGGCACTATTTCTTCTACATTCCTATTTGCATTGAATTTGCCTGTTAAACTGTATTGTACCATATATTTTGTGTGTTAATTTGTTACTGTTAATTCTGCTACACATAACATGCATCATTCATGTGAACAGCAAATAACTTGCTGTCCTGGTTTTGCCCCAGCTGAGGGCCATACCCCACACAGTCGCTTGTTCTTTTAAAAGGAAGAGGGAGGGAAAGTTGGGGGAGGGGGGAAAGGAAGAAAGAAAGGAGGAAAAGAAACCACAACCTAGAAACCAAAACCCCGCAGGTTGGGATAAGGATAGTTTACTAAAATAGCAGAAAGCTAGATATAACAATAACAGGAGTTTAGAGCACAAAATATATGAAACTGGTGATACACGATGCAGTTTCTCACCAAACCACACAACTCAGGCCGTACAGCCTAGAGCTGTCCCGGAACCCGACCGTCCCCAGAAACTGCACGTCCTGGCGTTGTCTCCTCCTCTTCCCCCCAGTCCCCCTTTATACTGAGCATGACGTAACTGGCATGGAATATCCTCTTTGGCCAATTCGAGTCACCTGTCCTGGCTGTGTCCCCTCCTTTCTCGTTAGTAGGGAAGTATGAAGAACTGAGAAAGGTCCTTGATTGCCCGGCAACAACCAGAAACATCAGGGTGCTATCAGCACTGCTCTCATCCTAACACCCAAACATGGCATTCCATCCACTGCTAAAAAACAATTAACTCCATCTTAGCTGAAACCAGGACACTTGCCAACATAAGAACGGTAGCACAAGTATTTGACTGTGCTCCCTATTTCCAGCACTGCTCTGTCATTCTGCTTCTTCCAACACTTGTCCTCATCTTAATTAAATGTCACCCTTCTTTCCCTCAGAACGATATCCAGCTTCATCCCAGGAAGATAACACCATTTACGTCTCATTCTCTCAAAGGTAACTCCCTCCCTTTAACTCCTCCAACTCTTTTATGCCACCTTTACAGGGTACATTGTAAAAACAGCATTCTCATGCACTACTGCTCTGTGGCATGAGAGACCCTGATCTGTCGTGGCTGTCTGGGGCCAGTCTGTTGAGCAAAACCAGCTAGCTCATTAGGAGGAAATCGTTTTCTCCCATGTCTCTTCTGATGTGCCACAAAGAGGAAGCTGAATGGTCCCAGTAGATCTGGAATACCTTGGTGACTGAGATAAATGCTAAGACTTAAAGGAATACTTTCTTGAGGAATAACAATCAGAAGTACACAGTGTAGCTTCTCTATAAATGGTTCAAATTGTAACTCAGTCCCCAGCCATAGCAGTCTTGGTAGGGGAGGCTCCTTTTCCATGGGTCATGTGTAGTAGCAGGAAGGACTGTCTGAGAAACAGGTATCCTCACCTTCTCTTCCTGTGCAAGCTGCCTTTGGCATGGCAGTGCAAAGCTATGTGAATCAACTTGTGTTGAAGTTACTGGTGATCACTTATGTTTGATGTGCTTTGGTATTCTGATTGCCAGACTCTGCTCTTACAAACAGCTGCTATTTGTTACAGAGTTTACACTGAATGAAATGTGCACTGTGCTTTTGTTTCCCAGCTGAACACACACAATACAGAATCCTTCACTCTGCTTTCAGGAGCTCTGTTTTCTGCAACGTTTCTGTGCTGGTGCGATGCACCTACCAATGCATCTGCTTCCCCAGCACATTGCTTCTCCTGCCGTGGCACTGCCTGGCAGCAGTGCTGTCTTCAGGTGAGGTCGCGCCGCACACCTACCTCATCTCCCTGCTGCGGCCGCATCAAAGAGACTCTGTCATACTGCCGTCGTAACAGCGCCCACAGCGCGTCGAGTCGACCCTGGAGACACAGAGCAACAGACTCAGTACACTGACATCAGTCAACGGGGAACACAGCACACGTGCTACAGGACAGAAATCTACTGGCAGAACTGAGCACCAGTTGCTCAGAGCCCTGTAACCAAAGTACAGACTTGGCCTTGGCACCCACACCACATGGCTGCGGTGCTGCTCTTTCCCATCAGCAAATGCTGGGTGCTGCACGCTCGTCTTCCCTGGGAGCAGCGTGGCTGTGAACTAACCTAACCCACGTTTACTTCTGAGCAGTCAAGAAGTAGTATGTTTATTTGCTAATATTTTGGGCTGAACTGCCACATGTCCACCTGGGATTCCTCCCACACAAACGTCTTTGCCCTTCCAGCATGCACACAGCAAGTTCATCCTTCCCAGGAAGCCCAGGACCCACCAGGCACACAGTATGCAGCTGCCTCGTGCAGCCTGGGAATCCTGCATCTGGTGACCGCAGCAGCTTCACTGAGAACGCTCAGGCTGCACACACAGAGCAGCTCCAGCGGGTCAAAAGCATCCCACTCCACATAGATGGGCTGCAGACTTACACCTCTGTGTGTGTGCCTGTGCAATAGATCTTCAAGACTTCCCAGTGGTCAGAAAGGACTAGTAAGGAGTTGTGAAGACAGAACAGATGTGTCCATACTGCCAGCTAAACCTGCGTGTTCTCTGCTCTCACATCTTGAAAGCACGGTGTTAATGAACCTATCTTAGTTTTAAAAAGAGCTTGTTACAGGTTTGCAGTGACCCATGGCATCTACTGATGAAAACGTCTTTATTTCATGCTGTTTATTATGTTCTGCTTGTTTGTCAGACCTTCTGCATTATATTGGTTTATACAGTTGTTTTGCTCTTCCTGGCTGGTAGTAAGTATGTATGTTTAAATCAGTATTGCTCAGGCCTAACGGGATATACATTAAGATAGACCCAATGTCAGCAAAGCCCCCATAGATTTTAGTATTCTTACTGTACAATACGTCCCTTTTTTGGCCAAGGATAACAGAATGTGGCCGTAATGACTGAGTACAGCATTTAGGGCTAAAAACTGTTCCTGCTGTTCATCCCAACTAGGAACAGTACGTCACACTTTAATGGGAATACTTGCAAAACAGTGTACAGACCAGCACACATAAGACTAGTGAGGCAGACAAAATCCAGCCCTTCACACAAAATTATGTTATACTGAGGAATAAAAAAGATTACCTTAATTGGCGTGTACCACTTCGCCTGAATGGCTGGTGAGGTAGGCTTTGGTTTAGGTGGTTTAGGATGAAAAGGTTCTTCTGGTTCTTCAGGGAGTTTCACCACAGCATTCTTTGCTTTTTCTAATCTAGCCCCTTCTTCAGTGGATCCTTTATCACCCCAGCGAACCTAAGCAAAGCCAGAGGTCAGACGTGAATGTGCTGTATGCAAAGGAGAAGGAAACTGCTGCAAATAACAGAAGCAGCTGAAAAAAACTTAGATTTGGAAGAAGCTCTGAATAAACCAGGGGGCAGGTACTGAGGAAAATGTTCCCTCTTCATTTTTGATGGCAAGCATTCTTAGTTAAATAAATTTGCAATATGAATCTCAGTGTCAAAAAGTTTAGAGAAATACCAGAAAAAAAATTCTACCATGTATCACACAGGCAGTATAGGAAATCTGGGAAATCTTCTCTAATGATGCAAAAGTATCACCTCCAGTTCTGATTTATCCTAATACCAGACCTTAATCTGGCACTGATGAAAGCCTAGATTTTTTTTGGTCACCCAGACTTCCTAATACAGCATGTCTGTTGAGAACCCCAAATTGCATAGGTGATGCTTGAGCAAGTTTTAGCAGAAGCTCCTTCAGACTGCTCATATGTTGAAGTAGTTCTGCAAGAAGATGCATACTGGAGAAGACATGGGTGAAGCAGTCTAACCTGCATGATAAGTAAATGTAAAGCATGTAGCAGCAATGTGTATTTTATCCTGTCACGAGTATATAAAATATATACAAAGGGTTCAAAGAGAAAGGAAGCCTGGATTACTGCTGATGGTGAGACAAGCCTGGATTTCCACTGCTATAAAAGGTTGTGCTTATTATGCGGTGAAGAGGAAAGACAGGAAAAACCCTTTCCTGAAAGATTATTTGCCTTGCTACAGTAATCTTATCTGCAGTAATCTTCATCTAACTTAATGTAACTGGAAAGACCACGAAGCACTTTGAGAAGGATGTTTTCTGTGTTGTACAAAGTGTCACGGTCCGAACCAAGCGCTACAGCTGGAGTTCAGCTTCTAGTGGAACTGACCTGGATTACTGTAACCACAGGACTTTCTCAATCATGGCATCTGCTGCACCCAGCCTGTCAGGAGGCCTGGTACAGCTACACTGGGAAGTTACCTTTGGGCATCACATCGTGGGTGAATGGGACACGCTGACAGACACAGCCCACTTGTGTGGCTTCCTGTCAGGGGTCTCCTGACTGGAGAGGCCAGGCATGAGACCAGAAGCATCCAAGAAGAAACACCAGACGGGAGTCTGACCATCCTGAGGGAAACTCACTACCTGCCCAATCAAGGACTTGAAAATGGGCAGTAAAACGTGGGAAGCAGCAGCTCTCCACTGCTCCAGGGCACAAAGTCGTTTTACTCACCAGGAAAATGACTTGACCCTGGTCTTCTGTCTGCTACCAGGGAACAGAGGGGACTGCTGCAGACCTTGCTGGGGACACTGAAGTGCCCGGTAACTTTGCCATAGGATGGGAGAAGGAAGCAACCCAACTTCCTCTTCCTCATCAAGTACATAGGCAAGCCAGAGTCTAGCCGCCTTCAGAAAAATCAAATACTCTGGAGGAAAACCTTGTCATTTTATCACCTCCACCAAGTGATTTTTATCACTGTAATCTCAGTGTGGAAAACAAAAGCAGCAAAGTCTGCTTTTGGTGTGTAAAGTCTGGTCTGTAAAAGCATAACGTGCCCTGGTAAAACACAGACCATCGTTTCTTAGGAGGAGGAATGTTTTGAACCTTTGTTATTTTGAACTTTACTGTTTGGCTTGCTTAGTGATTTCTTCTCCTCGCTGGGGAACCCTCTCTCTGCAATACTGGAATGGGCTTTCATGTCCAAGTAGGCCCTGCTGAGTCATTAAAATGCATCTGTATCTTTCACTGTGATCAATGGTACTTTTATGGTGTTTTTTATGAGGTTGTTAAAATGTATTTTAAACACTGTTAACACCATTTAGAGATAGATGGTGGATTCCTTACTGATAAAATGACCTTCTCCTTCAGATGAAAGCGACTTCACCCAGAACATACCAGAATTTGTGGAGTCTGACAACACAACGTACTGCCTGTAACGGGTGGGGTCTAGAAATTACATCATAAAAACTTACAGCAGTGCCAAAAGACAGCTCTAGGAAGAGTGAACAACACTGGCTGAACTATTCTAGACTGTCACAGAGGGGTGAAGTTTGTGGGGAAGGTGGGAGTTAACGTGTTAACTGCCACGAAAGGCAATATAGTAAGTGAAGAGAAGCAGAAGACAAGCACTAAGCAGAAGTTTACTGGTTGATTCTCTCCCTTTCTCTGTGCAGGGAACCTGCCACAAGAATCAAGCTGCCTGGAGAATGGCCAACAAAGAGAGCACAGAGAAGCACTAAAGAAACAGACAACTGCGTTACCACATGAACTGAAAAGAGAACAAATCCCAGTCCAGCGAGTTGTTCCTTGGCAACAGAAACCATAGTTACTGTCAGGTAAGGAGTAACTTCCCTCTGACCCAGTCACCTTCTCATCTCAGACTGTGTCTGCTGTCCCTCTCATTCCACGCTTGCTCTGCCCCGATTCGCCATGTGAGCAGCAGCTCCCTCGGGCCAGGCAGAACTACCGGATCTGGTAGTGCCCTGAGCAGCCCTGTCAGCCAGCTCGTCCCTCGGCCCCGCTATCAGAGACGCTGCAGGACCCAGTGCTGGGGCACTGACAGTGTGGCACCCAACCCCGAGATTTGTTAGTGCTCTGGCGCCCCAGAGAAGGAGACACACAGCTCCACAAAATGAGGTGCCTTTCACCAGCCTGTGGTTGTTGTCAGCAGTTTCAGTTGGGCTAAAGGCTACCTCTTCAGCCTGTAGTCCTGCCCAAAATGCCTAGCACAGATCAGAGTTCCTAAGGTAATTGAAACTCTCTCTATTTTCCAAAGGGAAGTACTGGGGGTCTGTCATGTGATGAATGTGCATTTCTTTATGGCACTGATGTTAATGGCATTCACGAGGGTTTTCTGTTTCACTGCACAAGATCCCATTTACAAACTAATGATTTAAACCCTGGAACCCCTCCTGGAGGCTCGCGATGGCTCCTGCTAGAAGCTCTGGAAGGTGGTTTCTAGTTTGCCTCTGAGAAGTGCTACACAAAATGTGTTCTTTCTCTAAAATCAGTCTCTCCTCTAAATCAGCAATTCTAAACTGCCAAAGGAAACCCATACAAGCAATAAAGGTCAGAACTTGCATGTTTTTCTGCTGCATTTAAAAACACTCCAAAGCAGCTGATGCTTAGGCCAATACCTTCAAAGGTTCATCAGGATACACCAGTATGGCCTAGGTGGGTACTTCAGAGCCAGTTTCCTAGAAGGAAGTTACAAACTGCAGAAAACTGCTTTCCAAATTCTATAAAGGCTGACTTGACTATAAAATCTGACATAAGGACGTGCCCATAAGGATGCACATTCTTCATTCTGTTTTAATTAACATGATGCTATCGTGTCTCTTCTAAGAGAGGCACTGTTGTCGTTCTGAGTTCCTCTGGGATCAAGCCTCTCCTCAGCGTCACCATTGTCAGCGCATTTAGCTGTCCCACAGTTGGAAGACTTACGTTTCACTGTAATTTCTTCCAAAACATTCAGAAAAGGCTCTCACTCTCTCATTAGCTTGATGGAAAGAGCGTGTCTTCAGGCAGCTATTTAAAGTTCCAGTCAAATGGAACTACTGAAAGCTGTTCTTTCATGGACAAGGTCAAAATTGTTCAATACGGTAAAGAATTTTACCAGGCTTATGTCACTGGGAAGGAAGCGCACATTATGCCCTTGTATTTTCAGTGCAATTTAGAAGTCTTTGTTTCCACCATTTGCAGCCTCAGAGAGCCTGTGTTTCACTGAATTGGCATCTGCATCATACAGACCTCCATCCTTTTAATTCCTCCAACTCCTCGCCCACCGTAGTAGGAAGCATCCACTGTGGGCCATTTCTTGGTAGGTAAGGGCTCTTGTTCTTCTTCCTGTTGATAAAGAACATTTAACTTCACAAAGATACCTCCCCCCTTCTCCCCCCGCTGTCTTTTTATTATATTTCCCTAGAGTTCAGAGATCGTAAGTTTTCCCACATTGAGAAAAAGCAGCTATTTAGGTTTCCAGAGTGTTTACCAATTTCCAAACAAAATCTGGTCCTGTTTGGAAGTATTTCTAATGTTTTGCATGGGAAAAGCACTGGTGCTGACAGTTAGTAAAGTCCTGAATGGGGAATCTAACTGTATTCTACTGACAGGCATTCATTTGCCTCATCCTTTTTCCTTTCCACTCACAAAAATGAGCAAAGCACACACAAAGAGATTTGCAGCAACTTCTCCTTCAGAAAATCTAATGCCTTCAAAGAGCCAGATCATCAGCCCCACTCCTTTGGATTCAGGAGACAGTGCTCAGCAGATCTGCAGATAAAGGTTACACAGCCAGTCACAGTTTCCTAAGCCAACCTGTGTCAAACTCACTCTTGGCTGCCTCAGCTCAACGAAGGGTGCCTCATCGTGGACTTAACTCTCAGAGGACACTAGAGCACGCTTAAGCAGTTGGCTACGTCAAGACCAAGGGACACAAATTCCAGAGGCATCGGAATCCAGACTGGATGTTAGGAAAAAATTTTTTACTGGAAGAGTTGTCAGGGCCTGGAACAGGCTGCCCAGGGAGGGGCTGAGTCACCTTCCCTGGATGTGTTCAAAAAAAGGGTAGTGAGGTACTTAGGGATATGGTTTAGTTTAGGATGTGAATGGTTGGACTTGATGATCTTAAAGGTCTTTTCCAGCCTTGTTATTCTGTTAACATCCTCTAGTGCACTACTGCCCAGAAGAGAGAGAGAAATTCCATGGAATGCCAAAGCTGTGGTAAAACACTGTTTAAGTCTTACATGAATCTTTAGACTGTTACACAAGAGTTCCTCAGTCTTTGTGTTTTCACTGCAGAATGGGAGTAATAATGTTCTGCTATCTTGGGATAAAGCCCTTAAATATGCCTGTGGGTTTGGGCTTAGTTTATGCCACACTGAGATGACTGAGGCAGAACAGAGATTTGGAATTCGGCCATCCTGCTCTCAGCTCACGGCTTCCCACGGGGCAGCTCTGTCTCCTGCAGCAGCTGGGACAAAGGGACAGGTTCACAGCCCAGGAAAGCAGAGCAATGGCATCGTGTAACCTGTGTGAGGAGCGGAGCACCATCATACCGTACCTCTTTAGGGGCTGGCGGAGGTGGAGGGGGATCTTTGATGACCTGAAAGAGCCAAACATATAAAAGCATAAGGAATTGCACTGGCAGCATCCAAACGCCAACAGAACATTTTAGAGTGAACAGTTTCCATCTGAGTCCCCCACATCTGCTTGCAAACTGGCAACTGCTGCTGCCAAGTCCCTTGGGTATTGATTATCAAGGCCTTCTGGAAATTAACACCATCCATCTAATAGAAAATAGCATCAATTGACTGGCAGACACTCTTTGGGCAGACGTGTCTGCCACTTTGCTTCCTGACCGGATAAGACTCAGTCATTCTCAGTAACAGCCAGTGATGAAACCCTGTGGAGTTAATTAGCAAGCCTGGGAGAAAAAGCATCCCAAGGTCTCTGTGAGGTCTTGCATAATCTTGGGCCAAGATGCCTGCTTCCTTGTGCCATGCTGCTGGATGATTTCTGGCCCAGTGACAAGTGTGAAATGCCTTCTGGTAGCTCAGGCTTCACCTCTAGATGTCCAGATCACTTCCACAGATCTCACATTTCAGATCTAATAATTTAAGGCTGTAGCTCCTTGACTGTTCGGTGTGGAGTGCCTGCAAGTGGAGTTACACTCACAGGGCTTCTTAAAATCTTTCTGGAGTGGACCAGCTCTTAGGATCATTCACTCAGGCCCATTTTTCAATCACTACCTACGTTCCTTCCCACTCCCTTTCTCACACACACATTGTACATCTCAGGGAGTTCCCCAGTACTGACAGGAATCCACAGGGAGGGGAAGAGGAAAGCAGTGACCTTCTTAAATGATTAAGATGAAAACTGAATGCACAGCCATCCTTCCACAAGAAAGCAGGCCTGTAAGCTAAAAAGAAATACTTGCGTGATATCAAGACATCTTTTTGTGCTTGGCTGTTGTACAGAAATGACTGAAAAGTACCCCACAAATATAAAGGAGTCTGTTTCTGCTGTACTTAGTATTATACAATCACAACCAACACTGTCCATGATGACAGACACCGAAATGTCCTAGCACAGGACTTAGTATCTTAGCTGAAATGTGTCTTATTTTATTTCCATGCTATTAGTTATAGCACTCTCATTTACTCTACCACTGCCTGTAAATAATGCCACTGCATGAATGTATAGCATCATGCATAAAAGAAACATATTTTTGTTGACCAGTAATCTTGCTTTTCTTCTTGATTTACATTTCAAGTCTCAGTGCTACAACACAGTCACCAGCTACAGCCTAGGCAAGCTACGGACTTTTAGCACTGGAAACAGGAATTCTATCAAATAAGAGCATCACAGAATTGTCTTGGTTGGAAGGGACCCTTTAGATCATCAAGTCCAACCATCACCCTAACCCACCAACCACCAGTAAACCATGTCCCTCAGCACATCTACCCATCTTTTAAACCCCTCCAGGGATGGACACTCCACCACTTCCCTGGGCAGCCCATCCCAATGCCTGGCAACCCTCTCTGGGAAGAAGTTTTTCCTAACATCCAATCCAAGCCTTCCCTGGCACAACTTGAGGTTTTCAAAGCACAAATCCATTTATTTCTCACTGAAATCAACTAAAAGACTGGAAACGGTAAAATGATACTTTAATATATTGAAGGGTCACCTTACCTTTCTTAATTCCTATTCGTACTTCCCTTTTGCCTGTCTCTAACAATTACTTCAAAAAAATGTATTTTCCTGCCCAGACTGCAAGCAGTGCAGGAGGAAAGGCCAGGGAGGTTGTGGATTTATATAAATACATATTAAAAGGTATTACCACTCCATTTCCTACAGTTCTGCGATTCTTAAGTCTCACCATCTCTCCTGAGCAAAGACTTCATTTCCAGAACCAAAATTCACCCCAGTCAGTCACAAAAAACTCTCAGTGGTTGGATCTCCCTGGGCTTCAAAAGTCGTGAGTCGATGACAGTCTTTGTTTGACTCCCTAAGCACAGGATCTAATCCTCTGCCAGCTGTTAAACCCCCTGAAGTTATGGGGTAAACTTGATTTGAAGCTAACCAATACATTAATTAGCTGCTATTTCTAATAGCTGCACAAAATGAAACTCGTTTCAAATGTGACAGTGGTGTGAGAAAATAATCTGCTTTGAGTAGCAGATACTCACCCCTGCTGACAGAAGTGGAATGTAAATGCCTGCATCCTTCTGCTTCCACAGGCTCCTCACACACTTGCACGCACACAGGTTACTTTCAGCCTTGTGTGGTGTCACGTGGAATCAGCAGAAAGCCATTTTTAAAAAGGAGAAATCTGAGGAACCCACGGAGCCTCAGCAGAAAACAGTGCCAGCGTAGTGTGAAACTGCACGCACTGAAGATCATAATGCTGCAAATGAACTTTTCCTCAACTTGGTTCAGATTAAATACAGAAGACTGTGAATAATGCTGCTTGTTTTATTAATCCCACATAGAGATGGATTACTTCTTAATTTTGGTCTTTTTATCATCACCGTCACCAGGCGAGGCTGCACCTCATTATTTAGTCGCCAAGAAGGAAGACTTGAGTTTGGAGGAGAGCCGATTTCTTAAATTAAAAAAAAAGTTAGTTGCTTCAGGCAACAGTCCTTTTGATCTGCTCATTAACACTTCTCAAGTGTTTGCGTGATGTGGGCATTAGGAAATGTCAGCACCAGAGCCTGAAGCCAGCTTGATGCGATCATATGTTCTGATATTGAGGGAAGAGTGAAAGAACTGTCAACAATGAACTGCCTTTAAAAAAAGGCAGGGGGGTGTGGAGAATAAGAAAAAGGAGTTCTCCTACCCCGAGCTCTGAGTGTCCACAGACCTCGTAGCAAGGAACGCTGCCAGGAGGAAGGGGAGTGCCCCAGCTCCTGGCGCTCAGCACTCTGACAGCCTGCGGCTCACACTGCTCTGTCCGCGGTGGCTCTGCCCCTCTCTCATCCATCTAATGCCGAAGCATGGGATGGTTACACAGCCTGAGGGCTGCTGCTTTCCTCCTGCTCTTTGTCCCATGAAACCAGATGTTCCACACTGCCAGGGAACTCAGAGGAAGGGAAGAGGAGGTCCTGCCTGGCCATGATATGCTGCCTCTCGTCGAGGCCGCTGGCAACAAATCCCAGAACTACACAGCCAGCAGTGGCCATGACAAGCTGTGTGAGCACCTCAGGTGCAGGAGAGAGGGCAAGGAGTGGAGGCACAGTGTAACCATCTGAGGGAACGCACATCCCAACAAAAAGGAAGGAGTCGGTACTTGGCAGTAGGTGCAGTGCAACAGTATGTGGCTTTGGAACTCAGTACTGGAGCAGCAACTCCTAAAATTACCTTTTCTTTTAAAGAAATGAATAATATCCATGGGAAGTGGGAGGAACTGAGAGGGAACCTAACACATAGTGCTGTGGTTTTATTGCTTCCATAGAAGTCAGGCTGCTTCTTAGTAATAACTTAGCGATCTGCAGCTCAAGACTTCTCTACCAACAGCCTTCCTGTATCAAACACTACATCCAGGAAGGATGCTCAGGCTAGGATAGCCCCTTGAAGTAAGCACCAGGGAGGAACAGACTTCACCAGGAGGAGACTCAGAACCAAGGGATGTTTTCTTGCAGCTCTGTGCAGATGCAGCTGCTTACAGGAGGTTAGCCCAGACAGAACCCTGCCGAATGCTACCGTGCACCCTGGGCACCACAGTGGTGTCTCTGCACTGCAATAGAGGGCACCTATTGTAGTTAATTGGGTCCTAGCTTAGGTATCCCTCCACAGCTCTGCATGGTGTGTTGACACACACCCATAATGTGTACATCCTTTCACTTGTAAGGGCATAGGCTGGTGCAGATAGTATTTTAATAGCTTATACTAGCACACCTACCAAAAAGGCTAGAAACTAATGCTATAGAACTATACATTTTACTTCTTTTTTAATGTAGATCTTTAACACCAAAAAAAAGTCAGAAAGCACCTTACTGATTGTCACTGCAGAGCCATCACTGGCAATTCCTGCCCTGGAGAGACAGATACTGCAGTCCCTCTTTACTGCCATGAAAGGAAGACGCATCCTGTGTGGAATTTCACTACACCATGGGAACCAACCGCGGTGAGCACCGACTTCTCTATGTGAAGAGAATTTCAGGGGGTTTTATGAGGTTGTATATGTGTAAACCTGATGCTGACAAAAACCCATCCACTTGGCAAACAACTGACAGTGCTGGCGCAACGGAATACGATGTGATCCATTGCACTTCAACTGTAAGAGCCTGGTTCTGGGCTCAGATAAGTCAGATGTGAGTGGATTACCTTCTGACAGTCACACTCAGCTAGTGAAAACAACAGAACTTCAGTGAGGTAACTCGTTCTGAGAGCTCTGACAAACTAAAGGAACAAGAGGTTTCCTGATGCCCGGGAGCTCAAAAGGCAGCATGTGTGTCTTGGTGGGGAAAAAAAACCTTGAGAAATGAGGAAAAGCACAATAGAAAATCAGGTCTTGAGAGAGGATATGATGATCCCTCTCAACAACTGTGACGGCGTAGTGAAGCAAGTCAAAGTTTGCCCGTAATTAGCTGTCAGAAGACACTGAAAAAAAGTTACTTATCTTCTCTTAGATATGTAAATTATATTTTACATGTGTATTTTTAAAATAACTAGACTTTGAAACTCAAAAATGTTTGCTTTTCTACCAGCATGAGTCTGCTGCAATATTATCTCCTTCATACCCTCCGTCTCCCTTTCACCCTGACGACAGATCTACGTGATATGCCTAGCTGTAGCCACTTGTACAGACAGAAAATGTAGTCGCTGAGAAGTGTGGTCTCTGAATCAAGGTCAGCCAATTATTTTAAAACAGGAAAATAGGAAGCATGCTTCTTACTCATTTCCAGTTTTCCTTTTCTATGGGAAGGCTTGTGATAAGAGATGAAGTAAAATGGCTACCAACCTCCCTGGATTTCTGATGGGATTGTACAGTGGAGAATGAGAGAGAAGAGAGTTGTCACGTTAGAGAGGCGCTCGTAGTTCTTTCCTCAGAAATCTCAGACTATGAGGACACAGATGAGGGCTGAGGACTTGTTGCCCTGCCATAGCCTAGGGCCTGATGGACTACACCAACACCTCTGATGACATGGGCTTTGGCACGGTCAAGAGAGAAGGCCAGCTCCTCCTTCCACAAGCCCAAGATAGGACAAAGAATACCCTAACAGCCTGCAGCACTCCCACTTCCCGAGTCATCAGCACTCTCACTGGACTGGACCAATACTAAACTTAAACAATTTAAAACCCCAACTCGCAAGGAGGTGGAAGGAGAGTTAGTGAAGCAGCATTGCTGGTGGCTGCTGGAAGGATAAAGAGTGTGCTCAGATGAAGAGAGATGCAGTATGTCCCAGGGATTATTGAGACAATAGGCGATTTCCAACTTGAGAGCCCATAGTAGGATACAAATACTGACTTTAGTGATAGTACTTTTTGATTGGTCCTTGATACCAGGATAGCATCTGCCATAGCCAACAACCTTCAAATAACAGAAAAAAGTCTTTTATCAAAGATTTCACAGAAGTGTAGCACGTGCTGCCTCAGCAGAAAGCCAGTGAGCAGCACCCAGCATGCTTCATGTGCGTGCACATCTCAGAAAGCCAGAAGCACTGCTCAGAGTGCAGTCCAAGGTTAAAGTTAGTCTCATCTTCCATTTATTGCATATCACTGATGAAAGAAAACTCCCTCAACAGATGGTTTATGTCACACGTAGCTCTCTTTCTTAACCCAATTCCCCTGGTATCTCTGTTTCCCAACACAGTATGAGTTACAGCCATGAGTCACACATCCAGTCACTTTTTCTAATAGTCTTTACTCACCACTTTGCAGCAGAGGGGCCAGAACCACCACAGCAGACCCAGTGCCGCTAACAGCAACAGCACCAGAACTGCAATAAGCGCTGCCACTCCACTGGACTGTGAAGAAAGCACAAAGACCGTGTCAGCGGATGTCGTAAGTGCCTGGTTTCCCCACTCACCCCAAACAGCTTCCTACTGACTGATACAAATCCCAAACAAATCATTCCCACTCACTGGACCCTGTTCTCACCACGGAGAACTTCCTCACAAAGACCAAGAAAAGGGGGTCTTGGCCTAACTCATGTTTAGCACAAGTTCAGTGACACGCTCTGCTCTACGTCTCCTCAGTTCCATGAGGTATGTAGGAGGTAAGCAAGGATGCTTCAACGGGAACTGCCTGTCACACCAACTGATCTTTCAACACTAAGAGGAAGGAGGTGGTGAGGTGCTGTTCCTTTTTCCCATTCCCTACATATTCCAGGGTCCCAGGTATTCCAAGGGCTGAACACAGCATGCTGCAGCACTGATGGACACATTGAGAATGACAAGCCTTTGGAAACTACTTCTTTCCACCTACCCATAAACTAAATTCATGTTCAGTCAGCCATGGGAAGAAGCCCAGCATGCCCCTGTGCAAGGCAGTGGATTCATTTTGATGTAAAACTGATATCCTCGAGATCAGCACGAGGCCCAGCTTCATGAAATGAAAGGGCACGGTGGCTGCTAACAAATGAGCTGTTAGACACAACCAGGGAATGTCTCCTCCCAGGTCTGCGGATGAGAAGTGCCCTTCTCCCATGAGTACACAGGTCTGCATGGGCTGGTGGGAGGAGTCTCTGCTAACAATGTGCATGTAGGGCTGTTAGCTTATCACTCACACACCCGAGGCACTCGGCCTGTACTGGCTGTAGCCCACTAAATCCCAGTAGCAGTGCTGCTTGAACCTGAAGCCACCATCCTCAGAAGCTCTGTACGAGCATTACTGCTTCCCGCACTATCGCTTTCAACGCAGAAATGAGCAGCCCATCTCCCACCACCTCAAACCCACATCCTGCAGACACACATGGTGCTCTGTGCTGCTGTGCTGCTCTAGAGCAACACTCAGAAAAACCCAGCAGCCTGAAGGAAATAGAAGCTATTCAGACTTCAGCTGGGGATGGAGGAGGCAACCCAGGGAATCCCTGAGGCTGGAGCACAGCATGAGTAACCCAGTCAAGGTGGGAAGAGCTGCACTGGAGATAGGCCATTGCAAAGGGAAGGTGAAACAGCTTTATTCCACCTACATGTAAATGCAGGGGCCCATGGGTATTTAGGAGACACAGGTGAGATGTGTGCCTCAGCCCCTAGATGCAGCGTATCTGTTTGTTTGTTTCCAGTGCAGCAGTGTGCATGGGGAAGGCTGTAGTTTGTAACTCCATACACCAGCTAGCCATCAGCTGCTCAGCTATTGGAATTAGTGGAACAGTTCTAGCAGTGACCCATTTCTTGCAGTTGCCCATCTGCTACTATGGAAACCGCAGTTCTTGTATGGAGCTGTCTTTGCTGCAATGTGTATGAAAGGAAAAAAATCCCCAGAAAAAAGGCAGGATGGTCAGAAGTATGACAGTTTTTCTTGTCAATGCACATCTGCACCCATTCTGTTTCCTGTTAGTGAAAACTTCCGACTACAGAGAAGCGCTGTTGGGAGTACAGCAGAGGGGAGACAGCCATACACAGCCGTTTGGTATGATCTGCTTTGCATCAGTGCTTTGTTTTTACCCCTCTGCAATCATAGCAGTTTTTAAGGGGGCACAGGGACAGACTTAATACGTGCTGCTTTCTCCAAAAAAAGACTGAGATAGTGAGAAAAGTATCTGTTAGTCTCCAGCATCCTGCCATGACTGTACTCTCCTTACATTACCATGCTGAGAGGCTGCTTCAGCATGCCTTGGTAGAAGGTGGAAATGCTTCTGAATGATAAAGAGACCCTTAGAGAAACTTGACTTAGGCAGTGTATGTTCTCTCAGTTCATTCAGGCTTTCTTCCCGAAACTGAAGGGCTGAACTGAGATTCTTCTGATTTCTGTGGTTACCCAAGTACTTCATTTTTAAATAAACAGAAGAAAAATTTCTTTTATTTTCTTTTAGGTTAATTACCTATGAGTGATAAAAATACCATTGGAAAAATGCACGCTGATGAGCAGAAGGTACTGTTCTGCATGCTTCTATGCCTGACAGGAAAGCTGCACTAAATTCACACTTTAAATGAGGCAAATTTAAAGCAACACGGTATCCATGTGCAGCATGTTCCCAAAAGCTCCATGCCTACAGAGCAGTCTTGTGTCTAATTGCACAAATTTTAACTGTCCTGACTGTGTAATATGGAAGACAGAAGAAATTAGTGGAGAGCAGAAATGTGAGATTACAAGTGTTACATATGAAGTTAGAAGAGCCCTAAGTATGTGGTTTATCCTGGAAGCTGTTGGTATCTCTTTTCTAAGCCTATAAGAATCATAGCAGGATGTTCGCGCTGTCTTAGCCGTAATTAGGCTCAGCTGAGGTACTCCAGCTGGTGCTTTGACAAAGACCATCTCCCCTCTTGAACAGAGCTGAGAGCATAGACACCTTCCTCAGGCACCAAAGTTACACAGGGTTATAACCACCTTGCATAGGCAGGACAGAGTCCTCACGTTCTGCTCAGTTCAGCCTGCTCCCACCAGTGCTGCTCCGGGGAGTGGGATGGGACATGGCTCTCAGGACAGCAGTGTATTCATGAGTGAGTCTCTGATGGCATGAAAGCTTGTAAAGTCACAGCAGCACACTGTGCCAAGGCATTTCTTGTCATGCATTTAGCAAAGAACACTTCACAAACTGTAGAGAAATAGAAGCCCCAAACAGACAGGGAACAGAGACACTGCTTGATCTCGGGGCAGTGCTGGCTGAGGTCGCCTGGGAGAGGATCTCCCAGGGACGTGACCTCTGTGTGGAGTTCTGCATATGGTCTAAGTCAGGAGCCCCTGAAGCAGCTAGTGAAAGAGATGGAGCTGCAATGGAAGGAGAAACCCTTATAACAGAGTCTATGTCAGAAAGCAAAGGTAAATCTCCAAGCCTGGCATGTTAAAGGATGCCTTTCATGTGTTATTGGGAAGATACGTACAGCTATACTTAACTTACCTAGAATCCTAAAAAAAAAAAAAAAGATCTTCCTAAAATAAAGCTGTTTGCCACCTTAATAGCAAGAATTAAGGGAACTGTTTCATATAACTGCAGAAAAAACCCTCTGTACACACTTCACTTGGGAATTAAACCAGCTGAAAACTCTTTGTTGCATGTAGCGGTGTTCTAAACCAGATTCTGAGTGTGTCTCAAAACAGAGAGACAGCAACTTACGACATACATATACACACCAACGTATTAAGAAATCATGTATCAGTAGATTATGTATATTCTGTATGTGTCTGCACATGTATTTTTTTTTATTTGGGTGGATTTGTACATTCTGAACATCTGAGGGACCTTGCCATGCATTGAGGTTCTCCACACTGAGAGATCATGCAGGGCTAAAACCAAAAGAAACCGGACTGGGGAGCTATGCATTGAATGATGTCAGCCATTTACTTACACACTCTGAAGCGGTGATTGTTAGTGAGCTGGACATGAAAGACTGCCCTTCATTCAGACTCACCAAAACTTCAAGAGTTCTGGAAAGAAAGAGAGAAAAAAATACATCAGGCACAAGACAGACAGTAGAAGCACAGACGTGCTCCACAGGCACTCACACACATACAGGCTCTGTTAACAGAGAGGAGTGTTCCAAGAGAAGGAAACAGGAGCCTGGGCCTCCTGCACTAGACCTTGGCAGTGACAGAACTGATGTGAGAACTTTGTTTCTAGAAACCTCTGAGCAGCTGCTATAGGGTTGGACCTTGTGGCTTTCAGAAACCTCTTCCTGGTCACTTCAGATGACCTTTCTTTCCCTCCCTTCACACTGCCTCAAGTGAACACCACAGTGTCTCGCAGGTCCTGCACTGATGGCTGCCTGGGGATCATTCCGCTCTCCCCACCGGAGAGCTGCCTGTGCAGAGATCATCCCTTCTCTAGGCCATGTAGCATAAAATGCACCAAAAAGTTTCACATAAAATAAACCAAAGTTCAGCTGTAAAAACAACATTGTTTTGTCTGCTCCATAAGCATCTCTTTAGTCATATGCAGACATTATGGATAAAAATGTCGGATAATTATAAATGGTCAAGACTTTCTATAAATAGCACGTAAACACTGCATACAAATAGTATGCGGTTTACATTCTACAAATTAACCCTAAAAGAAAACAACACATGGTGGATGTTAAACATAAGAAGACTCTTCAGCTTCTCTGGCTTGGATTCCCAGGATTCAGACAGTTTATATTATGCATAGACGTAATTAAATAAGAATATAGATATCCCTGAACTAAAGTGATTAATCATTTAAACTGTTCTTCTATGTCATGAGTTCCTATTCTGGCACAAGTGCTTCAGTCAGTGTGGAGCTCAGAGCTGTTTTAACTCATTTGGCTAATTCCTTTTTCTCTTTTAGTAAAAATCAAGTAAGCTGCTCCCACTAAACTGATTCTTAAATGATCTGTGGTATGAATAATTGATCCAGCAGAAAGAATAACTCTACTTCACTTGTAATTGTTACAGTAATCAGCGAATCAGCGCGGCTGCCTCACCCCGTGCACTGGGCAAGGGGAGACCCGGCACTGCGCTCGGAGGGGCGGGGGGACAGACACCCCCACCCCACCCTCGGTGACAACACGGAGCACTTCACCGGCCTGCCGAGGCAGCAGCTCCGAGCACTGCGCACACACGCTGTGCAAGGTTCCTCTAATTTAGTTGTTAAGGAGTGATGCTATTTTTTCAGACTGCCTTTGCTAGCAAATTGAGCAAAACAGGAATGTGAAAGACATGTGGATAAAACCTGCAGAAGAGCATCTTGACCCATACTAAAGAAAAGGATTGTTGCCCAGCTATCTTGTGCATCTTGAAAGATACCTGGAACCCATGAGACTGAAAAGCTTTCTACAAGAGCGAAGAGGACTGACACCCATGCATACACCTTGCCATAGAGCTGGCCTCTCTTTACTCCACTGACCAGCTCCTCTTGAACAGGGATTACCCGAAGGACTGACAAACAGTATCATTACTACTGTCTTCCACTATAAAAGGCAACTGTAAATTCCAGCCCCACCAAAAAAACGTTTACTAGGCTGATGTGCTCTGCAGCCCTGAGAGCTGCGGTCCAGCTCCATGCACCTATCGAAGTATTTTACCAGGGATTTAGGAGAAGACCAGCAAGCAGAGATGCCTGCAATCTGTTCTCTTAGGCAACTTGCCCGAGTCCCAGAGAGGCGCTGTGCTGAGCAGGCAGGGTCACCAGGACCCAACTTTGGCTCTTTTTGCTCAGGTTGGGGCTGGGGTCACGCTCAGCACCCAGAAAGTGACAAATGAGCAGTTCCTGCTGGAGTGTGTGAGCTGGCGGAAAGACAGCCTCAGAAGAGGCACAGCAACCTCACTCCAGCAGAAACACCCAGGCAAAAAACAGGAACAGAAGCGTTGCACAAGGTCTGCTCGGGCGAGTTACTGGAGGCCAGCTGTTAGGGACAGTTACGAAAATGGTGAGTTTACCCGTATTTTTAGGAGAAGCCACAGAGCTCCTGTCGCACTCCAGGACTGAACTCTGCTGCCAGTGAGGTGTAGGGACCCGACCCTTGTGCCCAGCAATGTCTGGGTGCAGTGCTCACCAGTGCCCAGCCCCCAGGAACAGGCATTGGTAACACATGTTACCGACAGAGCCAGGTCCATGGCTCACTGGCTCCCAGGGACTGCAGAGGAGGGTCCCAAGTCCCGGGCACCACATGCCGCCCGCTGCTGTGCTGGCCCAACCTCAAGCTGTCAGGCGCCCTGACAGAAATCCCGAGCAACAGGCTCACTAAGCACATCAGCTATCAGCACAGACACGGCGCTGGAGGAACTGCCCGTCTCCCTGCAGATCTGGTTCTGATACACAGCTGCAGGGATGAGCCATTGGAGGCTTTCATAGGAGTTATCATACTCGCTTAGTTCTAGATGTCACAGAGTGAACTCATACAGATAATTATCTTATCTTCAAAAGGATGAACCTGTCAACATACAAAATGACTTCTTCCCTGAAATTGTCGTGTTGGTAGGGTACAGGAAACGAGGTTTTTAATTTCTTCAGTGTGCACCTATTAGAAGGGCTGTGTGTCCTTCTGACTGATAGAAACACCACCCCTTCAGAGCTGGAGTTCTAAAAACTGGGTGCTGTATTTCTTCTACTCACTCATTCACAAACATCCAAGAGAAAGACATATACATAAATACACCTAGTGTCTGCTAGTAGCTGTCCACATGTATGACACACTGCACGAACTGCAAATAATTGGGGAAGAAAATGATGTTCAGCAGTGATTCTACTTTTTGGGCCCTTCGTTCCCCACCAGTGACTGCCAGCATTGTGTGAGTATCAGGGCCCTTTGGAGACACTCAAACCAGCTCAGAGCTGTGCCAGCCTGTGTTACCAGGTGATACGTCTACACCTTCAGGCCTCTGCTGATCCTTGTTTCTGCAGACCAGAGAACACAATTTAGAGGGTTATGAGTCTGTGGTGACTTTTCGTGACAGGCTTGGGTCCCAAGGGGAGGAGCAGCACACACTTTGGTCTGTTGGTCATCTGACCGTACCTGCAGTGTCCCTGGTGCAGGCTGTCAGAAATGCCTCAAAAATGTCTCCACAGGCACTGAAGGCCTGGTTTTACAAGGCTGTTTGGCCAGATCTCCTAGCAATTATCTATGTGATTTACATGACTGCACCTGTAGGATCTTAATTGTTTTCTGAAGACTCACAGAAAATTGCCTCCCTTTCTGCTGAGAAAGGGGGAGTGAGAGAAGAGGAGGTGTCCCACTTAGCACTGAAACAAAGACCCTGCCGGCCTGAGGGCTGTGTCTGATTCATCGCTGTGCTCGATGCACTGTGAATCTGGTCACAGGCAAACAGCAGAGCTGTGTGTGAGGACAGACCGTCTCTGAAAGAAAACAGACCCTTTGACACAGCCCTCTTTTTGCATGGAAAGGTTAGACTGAGACTAATTTCATACCAGCACAGAACAAAACCCAGTGCTGAGCTCTCGAAAGCTGCTGCAGACAGAGCATCTCCTCAGGTCAACCCTCAGTGAAATCCACAAAGAATCAGTAAGTGTAAATGTTGATGTTGCTGTAGCAACCCAGGAAGACATCCTCCAAAGCCCAGCGAACGCCTCGCCGCCGAGTGACACGTTCCGCGTGGCTCAGGGTGTGGATTTCACCTCCTGCACACAGGAAGGGGAAGCAGGCCCTGCGGGTAGCGACCCAGGGTTCCAAGTGTCAAGGCCCACACAAATACCCAGGCCTTCTTGCAGTTACACACACACACACACACAGAGTCCAGCAGCTTCTCCGTGTCCAGCATCGAAGACACGGCTGCAGGAACAAGCCTTCAGGGAAAGGCAAGTGCAGCCCTTGACACTGTTCTTCAGCGACGCAGCAGTGCCCACGTCCAGCATTTTCTGATGGCTTTTAGCCAGGATGCTCGTTCCTATCTCCTGATTGCTTCTGACACAGCACTTGAGTGAAGGGGAATCAAAGCCATGGCAAACTTGAGCTAATAAGCATGGGTAATTAACATGCTGTGCAGATACCACATGGCTAACGTGCAGTTTTCCAGTGGCCTGTACTTTTAAAGCTGTTTATTTGTAATAGGAAAAACTGTGGGGTCTGTTTACAGTTCACAGCCCCTGCTCAGTGCAGAGGGATTTTCCTGTGTTTCATCTGTGGAGTATCCCTTTTTGGACAGGAATCAATCCTGGAAAACTGGAGAAAGCTTTTTTAAAATGTTCTTTATGACCAGAGCTAACCACAGGACTTCCCCAACTTTAAAGTGCATCAGTCCTGGCCCACTGACCATTCTACTAAACAATTTACCAACAAAATGTAACTTGAGAAGACCCAACAATTACAATTCTTTCTCTCCTTTGTGTCCACTGCCGTTTCATTGTTAGAGGAATGTGGCCCGCTGCCATATGTCACTACAGCTCCGGTCTAAAGAATTTCATTCCCTATGAAATACAGCTGACATTTCAATCCACAGTAACCTATTTGCAAAGTATTCATTTGCTCCTTACTTTATGAGTATCCAATAAAAGACTGCCATTTTATGACCCATTAAAAAAGATGAAAAAAAAATTAAATAAAATTGTGAAAGACATTTGCTGGAAGTAATAAATAATTTACCTCCAATTTTCACACACTGAAAATTAAACTGGCAACTGCTCAAAAAGTTATTAAAATTATGGTGACAAAGGTATTTTAGAATCAAGTGCCAGCATTAAAATAGCTGAAATGCTGTACATAGTAGGAAGGGAGTAAATAGATCTACATATGTATTTAAAAGGGTGCTTTTCCTTAAAAAAACCCACCGCCGTGGATTAATATATAGGTTCATTATACAGTTAATACTGGTAAGTCAGTGTGTGTCTGTATGTGTTCTAAATACATCTATACATACATCTGCATCTGTGTGTGCGCTTGCATGCACAAATATATGTACACAGCACATCTATATATATGTACACAACATATATATATGTGTGTGTGTGTTCCACACACTGGAAAATTGGTAACGATGGCAGGAGAAGGGTTTGGTGAAACAACTGATTTAAATACTGTTTTTTGCATGCCTACTGCTTTAGCCCCATGTAATTTGCCATCTCTTGTGCACCCACCTGGCAGCACAAAGGGGTGCCACCGTGACCACAATTCATTTTGACCAACTTGGGTTTGGAATCATTGGCCATCATCTGCTGGGGACCAGCCAAAGCACAGAGCATCCTTTCCCCTGGTCTGGGTCAACAGACACTCCAGGACCACAGCTCTGACTGCTTCTAGGGACACATCCATGCAGGCAGAGGAGGCAACACCGAGCCACTGAGGAAGGGATTTCAAGTCCATGCTTCCAGGTTTGTTGCTTTTCCTAAAAAAAAGCCTCAGCTGCACAGACACAGCAAGTTCCCTAGGAGCAGGGTTACAAAGCTCGCCTGCCAAATGTTCAGTGCGGTTTCACTGTGCCAAGCACCATCTCTGCCTGGGAAGCACAGGAAAGGGTTTACTCCAGCTGATGGGAATGGTGCTGGGAACAATTAATACTCTGCACTTCCAATAAATGGTCAGAGCTGTTTTCCTCCCACCACACAGGCATAAAAGGGAGTATTTTCCCAAGGATAGCACAATCTACACTCTATACAAATAATCTTGTTTTGGGGGTTTGGTAAATAATTAGTACAAAGTCTTCTCCCACCCCTCTTCTTGGTGTAGCTCAGCACTGACATGAATTAAAGTTCTCTTGTTACCCTACAACTATCCACCTTTCTCAGGAGTGTCCAACACACTGTGTTTGGGTTTGGCTTTCCACGGTAAGCAGCCAGAAGTGCAGAAATACCCAAGTATTGCTGCTGAGAAGTGCTAGTGAATCTGAAAGGATGGGAAGCCAGCTGTGAATTAGCTCTGATCTCATGGAATCATGGGAATGTGCAGTAACAGGGTATGAAATGTCATTATTATGTTAAATTAGTCTATTAATTCAGCTCAGGATACTATGTCCACTGCATAATATTAAGCACTTAGTTCTGCTCACGCACTCTTTCTTAATGCTCTGGGAACACTGTGTGCCCTATTGAGGAACGTGAAGGACTGCATTAGAAATTACTACTGATCTTAACATCAGATCCAAATGTCTTAGGAGCCAGTTAGCCTATACAATTCATTGAGGATGTTTCCATCTGTGAATAGTTCCCATTATAATCTAATTGTGTCAAAGTAAATGTATTTCTAAAACATTTTCAGAAGTTAATATTTATAACAGACGTTAAGGGTAATCCAGCTGTGTTTGTGGCTTCCCACTACCTGAGTTTATTTCTGTAGCTGTTTTGGAGGGGAGAGGTTGTACCCTGCAAGTAACCAGCAACTGGTAACTATACCTTTTTTCTGGGTGGGGGGAAGATGGGGGTTTTGGGGAGGGGGCTGTTGGGTTTTGTTGTTGTTGGAATAACATGCTTGCAAAGGGGAAAAGAAAAAAAAAAAAGCTTAAATGCTGGGGCTGAAAATAAAAGCTAAGTTCAGGTGACTTTGCAGAAAACAGAATGGGTCCAGGTGGGAGAGGACCTGATTTCCATCAGCTCATCAACCCTCCTTACCCAGTGTTACCTGGGGAGGAGCAGCTGCCTGCACTGGAGGATGATGTTACTGCCAAGTCAGGGGGCCTGATCAGCCGTGAGTGCAGCGTGATGAAGCACTCCAGTCACCCCAGCACAGAGGCTCTGCAGGGAAACACAGGTGAAAAGAGTTGGCCTTGGAGATAGATTGTGCCCCACTGGCCTGTGAGCATGAGGCACTCCCATGGCTGATAGGGCAGCAGCAAGTTAAAAGGGGGTAAGCACGTCTTGTTTCCTTTTTGTTGGGTTGGGGCTGTTTTGGCTGTTATTACATCCCCTGTGTTAGAGAACTGCTCAGCTGCTGTGCCCTGGGGGTCATGGAAAGGGTCTAGGAAGTGCAGTGTTTGTCTGGATTGCTGATCCCTCCTTGTTGGACAGCAGACTGCCTCTGTTCCTCTGTCAGCACCTCCTGAGGTACAGCTACGGAGAGGTAACTACTGTGGGCTTACTGTGCCTTTCTATAGTGCTGAGTGGTGTTACCTGGGATGCAAAGTGTCTTTGTCAATAGGTAACCTCTCAACTTGAGAAACCCCACTGAACCCTAATTTTAATTGCTCCCCTTTTCTGTGGGCAAGGTGGTGTTCAAGCAGCATGTAGTCACAATGTGGTTTTACAGGCTGAGGACAAGACTTTTTAGATGGGTCCTTAAGCTCACACTTCAACACTTACCCAAGCTGCCTGGCTTTCCAGGGACTAAGAACTCACATGCTCATTGCCCCTTAGACTAATGAGTAGTTTAGTTCTGTGGTGAAACTAATCTCTTGGTTTAATTGTCACAAATGATGTGGGGAGGCTATTTAGTTACTGCCACCTCAAAAAGAATGTAACGTACTGGCTGAGAACAGAAAATGCTCAACAAAGCCTGTGAAAGATTGTTTCTTTCTTAAATGACTCTGAGATACACAAGTCAAATTCACAGCTTGCACAGGACTTTCTTTCTTTGGTGCTAATTCTCTGTGCTTGCAACACGTTTTCCAAAGCTTTATTTTAATCAGCGAGGAAAAGTAACAAAAAGTAGTAATTGCAGACACAGAGAGCAGCAGCCATTATCTCCTTCACCTGGTTTTCAGCTCCTTGCTGGCAAGTTACAAACACATGTTCTACAAGGAACCTGGCCAAGCTATGGACCTGTCTGGACAAACAGGCTGCCTGGTATGTTTACCTGCATGCTCTGGAAACCGTGTGGCTCTGTGTATTGGGTATTTGCATACAGCCTGTGGGAGATGTGCCTGGTGTGACCTGTGAAAAGCATCCCTTGACGATAGCTTTAGACTCTGTTTGCAGTAATGTGCTCAGCGCTTCTTAGCTTATCTGCTTGGTATTGTCTTTCCATCTGGTAGAAGGAATGAAGAAAGACAAAGGCTAATTTTAACTTACAGTTGTTACTGAGTTACTAAATAACGTGGGGTTGAACGCTGGGGATGGAAGCTGAGCACAGCAGAGAGCTCACAGCATGGCTCGGGTGGGATGGGGTGGTACCACAGGGGCTGCAGCTGTCTGCCAGGCCGACGTTGAGCTAGCAAGAGGTGCAAACTGGTGCTGGGTTAGGGCTAAATATTAGCTTATTGCCTGCTTGTTTTTCTAATGCTCGCAGCGTTGGAAGTACAACTGTATAATCTTAACAATAAGTTAATGACACTTTTTGTGTGGGAATGTGAATCTGCTTGTCGTTCACGCCCAGCCCCCACCCGCACACATCTCCCAAGGCATTCATATGCCTCCTCTGAGAGAACTAGTGGTGCTCTATCAGCTCTCTTGCTATTTAGATATTTATTTCATATTTGCTCAACGAATCGGGCCAATGTTTTTGAAAGCACATTTAACTATACCATATGCCTACTTAAATCATCCCTATCAAACAAGTTGTAGGATGATGCTCTGGTTCATTCTGTTCTGTTTTCCCTTCCTTCACAATGTGTTTATGTATATTTATCCAATTTGTTCTGTTCCCCTTGCCAAATTGCAGGTTTGAGATCTCAACTATGCAGGGGCAGCTGTGCTATTGTTGATGCCTTACAAAACAAAGGTCACAGACTGAGCCTGTATCACTACAACTAATGACAGCTGCATGTTAACCATTATGGTATAGACACAGAATGATCAGGGTTCATGGACCCTCAGAAGCAGAAATAAATCTTACCTTGCCCTTTGGTAAGCAAGACTTCAGGTCTTGTTTTTACAAGTAATTTTTGTGCAAATAAGCCTCTTGCAAAATATCCTGCTGTTTATTCAATTACTGACCCAGTTTCTCCCTCCATCTGGGGGAAAAAGGAATTATACAACCCCACCATAAAAAGCCAAAACCGGAAAAAGCAAATGACAGCTGAGATGGAAGGCATGATTTCTTGTGCATGTAACAGAGCTTAGACTTTCTCACTTCAGGGTTGGTAAGAATTACCAGCTGTTCCATCCAAGGAGGCTACTGACCACGTAAAGAAACAAGCTACCAAAAGAAGGCTGTTTCCAAACCTAGCCTGGCAACTCTGAGTGCTGAAACAGCAGGGCGGGACTGTTTCAAATGCCCTTTGTTTGCTCAGAGAGATCAATCTGCAAGGCTTGTCAGTTCCAAACTGTGTCCCTTGGGTGGCCTGGCACGTTATCCCTTCTTTGCCTGCTGCCTTTCAGACCAGAAGCCAAGAGCCCAAAGTTACTGAGAAGGGTGTTTCATGGAGCCCCACGTAGCTCCTGAAATACCAAAGCAGAGGGAAGGCAATAGCTGGAGCAGAATGAGATGGGGTGTGTGTCTCAGAGCTGTGTCTGCTGACTGTACAGCTGGCTCTGAGGCAGCCTGTCCAAGGCTGCTTCACCAGTGTGCTGTTAATTATTTAAAAGAGAGCACTGGGGAAACTACCATCACATCTGTCACCCACATGCAGGCAGAACCTGTGCTCGTTGCAGGACCAGATGTGTTTGCTCGAAACATGCACTAACTAGCTACTTAATGGGTTAGAATTATTAGCCAGAAGTTAATTAGTCAAACATATTAAACAAAAGTTGCCTTACAAAGACTCACTTCTTTAACACTGCTTTTACTTCTTTAGAACCACTACTGACCACAGGAAACGAGGGGGAAAGTAAATCTCCTATAAAGGGCCTGCAGTGCGACACAGATTTAGGAAATCTGATCACAGGGCACCAGTGAGAGCTGCAGCGCTCCAAGCAATGGCCTTAACTGTGTGCCTCAACATGAACAGCTATACCAGCACCTTCCAGGAAGCAGGGAGGCTTGGATAAGGACCTACAGGTGTTGGAGAAAAGGGAATTAACAGTGGAAAGCATTTTTGTGTTTATCTTATTTTTTTTCCTTAGTTAAGTCAAGCTGGAAAAAGGATGGCCTTGCTGCTGCTGCATACCCTGTACATGTCCCTGAAGGTGCCAGCACTGCCAGGGCACTCTGCCTGTGTAACGAACTCTGAGATGCTGCTGGCTAATGCAGTGTGCTCATGTTCCCCAAGAGGTGATATCCAAAAGTCATGTCTGAGTTTCTGGCTCCCAGGTCATGTCACAGGAAGCAGCTGATGGAGTAAAGGCAGAATATGCTTGCTCTCTCTGGGCTAGTCGGGGCAGGGGGAGTAGTTAGGAGGCTCTGTTAGACACCTGCTGTGACAGAATTTGTAGAACACATTTCAGCTGCTCTCCAATGAGGTAACTGGCAAGAAAGCCTGCAATGAGGCTTTCCTGTGTCTCTGCTCTTCCTCTTAATCCTGGTGCTGGTATTAATGAAAATGAGAAACCACACAGCGAGATTTAAAGTGCCTTTGTGCTTCCTCTTGGTATCAGGGGATTGCTTCCCAAGAAGGCAGGAACTCAGGGCAAGAGTGCCCATGACAGCTCTGGCATGAATTCCTGGGCCTTCCGCTCACTTTAGTTTTTGCCTGTGTATCTGCTGTAGAAAATGTGCAAGGCCCCTAAAACAGTGAGCAGGAACCTCCTGGTGTCTCCTGTAAGCTGCAGTGAGTTTTAGATACTCCCACAAATACTGTTCCACTTAGTTCAGTTTGTCAGAAACCCGTAGGCAGAACTGCACCAGACTCACAAATCTGCTTTTCCAGTTGCACACAGCTACAATCTCTTCCAGAAGACACAACTGTGGTGTCCCTTAAGCCCCTTCTGAGCGATGCTGACAGACACATTCATGTTGAAGCGGGTGGTTAATTCCCATTGTCCTCAGCCTTGTACATAATGCACAGCACAAAAGCAGAGCAGAGTTCTGCCCTAAATCTGTACTTCAAAGATTAAGTTTACAGTACAAATTCTAGCTGGAGAGAGAAACTCTTGCCTGCATTCAGGCTATCAGAGGCTACAGAAAGCGGTGTGAAAAGGAGCATGTTCTAGCACTAGCTCGAGCAAGAGCAGAGGGCAGGTAGTGTGAGTTGTCAAACACAGCCAGGTAGCATTATAAAGCATCACAGGGCCTGCTTCCTGCTGTGGAAAAAGCAATCGATCCTCAAGCAGTGAGGCTCCCCAAAAAAGAGTTTATCTGCGTGTGTGGAGAAGTCGAGAAACTTGAGAAGAAAACACTTGGATGCAATAGGTGGTTAAGCCAGTTCCTGAAACAGGTTACTGACAGGCTGAAAGTGCTACAGAAAATAAGGAGGTGGTTACTTCTTTCTTCCCTTGTATTCCTACTCCAAAGGGCTATGGGATAATATCTGAGTTGTAACAGATCAAAAGGAAATCAATGATAAAGCAGAAACAAAAAATTAAAGCCTCAGAAGTGCCAGTGCAGGAAGCACATGGTGCCTTTAGTGTCTGAGCTCCCCCTGAGCTGCCACCCTCTTCACAATGAGTGCCAATAAGGCAAAGCAACTGCTCTCAACAGGAATCGTGGAGACTTGAATGAAACAGGCTCCTCCTGTGAGTAAACTGGTTAAAAGCCAAATGAAAGGATGTGTCAAGGTAGCGTTTGCAGCTCAGAAACATAAAGCCACATGCTCAGTCCTGGAGATCTTTTCCCACTGTGTTTTCTTTCTAGGGAAAAAGTTTTTTTCTTACAGTGGTGAGAGTGAGAGATTGGTTCTCCAGTTAGGTTCAGAAGGTTAATTTTTCCTGCAGTAACTCCTTATTGGAATATCTGGATAGGAAGTACATTTGAAGTTACCAGTAAACTCGTGAACTTGTACCATTGCCAAGAGCTCTTACTACTTGTAGTACACAGAACCTGATAAAGGCTAACAGATCATCTCGTGCTTGCTGTGTGCTTTCTGAACTGCACACCAGGGACTAAATGCAAGTCAGCTACATCGGAACTGGAGGCAACTAAGATTTTGGGAATATAAATGCAGTAATTTTCCTTCCTACTGCACAAAAAATAATTCCTATTTAATCTTTGCTCTTTAAGTGCCACCAGCTGTTCATGTTGGACAGGATGTAGGAAGGGATGTATACAAGCTGAAGCCAACATGGTTTGAATAGAGGGCAAATAAGGTCATTAAGACAGTAGTGTGGACTGTACTGGCTCTGCAGGCAACTGGATGGTGAATTCACGGTAACTGTGAGCAAGTTTTCACTTGCACTCAGGTGTAGGCTTGTATTTGTCCTTTTTGGCTTTCTTATTCCTTAGGCTTCTGTCCTAGGGCTCCCCTCAGGAGGGTAAAGCACCGTTTGCTGCGAGGGTGCCAAACAGCCACTGGACTGAGAGATGGCAACCGTGTGATGCCCTGATGAAAGCAGCATTCCCCTCAAACCGATGCCTGTCCTGTCAGTGTAACCCACACCTTGTACATGTGTTCACACACACCCAGTCAATGTGTTTACAGTTCAGAGGAGCTTGTGTATCCTGGTGGGCTGAGGGGTAAATGCTCGCTTTGTTGTGAGCTAATCTCAGAGCAAACACTGTATGAATTCAAGCACAGGATGCACAAGGGTGGATGCTGGCCAGCAATATTGCAGCTGCATTAAAAAATGAACTTCTGGGTTTTCCTGAACTATTTTAAGAGCAATGATAACTTTTCAGCCTGTTGGTTCATTTTGAATAATTCACCACTTAGCCTGGACCAAACTGTCTTTGTTTGCTTAGGTGTTAGCAAGTCCGAATCTCTTACTGTAATAATGAAAAACTAGAACTCAAACAGAGTTAATTAAGTAGTAGTCATGAAAATATTCCCTACAAATATTTCAGTGAAATACTGAATAGTTGTACTAGCTTAAACTTGTTATTGTCATCCACTGATCACATAAGGGAACTTGTAAATGCCCACGAAGTAAGAGATGTGTACTGCTATGGAGGTCTTTCTACTGAAAACAGAGGGGATTTCACCACTGGCTTAGAGGAACTGAAGCCATCTGTTTGTCAAGCCAAGCCTAAAGATGTATTTTCTGATTGCATGCTCAAAGAACTTAGAGCAAAATGAAGAGAACAAAAGCAAAAGTATAGTGCAAGAAGGTAGATCTATAAAATTATGCCAGTTTTTCCTGTACTGGTCTTGCACAGAGAGGAGGGCTCTGTTTTCTTTCAAAAGTACAATGACTACAGAAACATCTGAAGTGACAGAGAGGTCAAAGAAATGGCTTGAGCTGTGGCAGGATGGCAAATTCAAGCCTAAGCAAAAAGGGGAACTGATACTCTCAAATGTTCTGAAAGACATTAAAAATACATGGCTTTTAATTGTTCAGTGCAGTAGAATCTGAGTCCTTTTTAGTAAACCAGCTTAGCTGCAGTGTTACGCTTGCCCTATGGGATCTAAGTGATCCCTAAATATGTCGAGTGAAGCAATTCCATTTGGATTTGTCGCTCCCTTTTCTCCCTGCAGAGTGTACATGGTACTCTTCCTTTCTGTACTATTTTGATACTTTCCAACATTTTGTTGTGATGGGTAGGCTGCCTGTGTAGAATCCCCCAGTAACTCTTACCCATTAGCTAATCAGGCACCTTTTAAAGAGCTTCTGTAAGCTGAATACCTAATTTTGCATTTGAGAAGCAGCACGACAAGAAGGGTTTTTTTAAGTGGCACATGCACCACTGTCATGCTGTCACATAACCTAAGGATACCACATCCATCTGCTACATGGTACAGTGACAAAACAGGCTTTGAAAAGAATGCTTGGTTCAGTCTACAGCTGGCATTTTGGAGGCTCTTAACTACATGCAGCCAGCAGCTTGAAAAACGTAGAAACCCACAATGGCCTAAGTCCAGGAGACCAGGGGTTTACCAACCCAACATCTCTCGTACTTTGGTATTTGCTCTATTCCACATGGGTTTTCATGGTTCTGCATGTGAAAACTGCAAATTCGTTAGTGTGTAATGTGTCTCCGATTAGAGAAACATTATGAAACCTGTTAAGTGAGCCTTTACTTTTACCCAGAACAAAGCTGCAGCTCTGGAGGTCACAGAGCTAACTCTGCCTGCTTGTGTTGCTCTTAATTCCACTGAAAAGAGCACTAGAAAAAGAGCAGACCGGTTGTTGCTACATTAGTGACTAATATTAGCTCCACTACATGAGGAATTACTGGGAGTTATCCAGCAATAGTCTGAGCTGTGCCAATGGAAAGTCAAGAGTTCAAGTATGTACATATCTTTCATAGCTGTCAGTCTTCTGCATAGGAGACTGTTTATCTCTGGTCCAAAGCTGTAATTACTTCAGTACTGCGTTATGGAAGTGTATTTCACATACTAACTTTTGGGGAAAAAACCCCATTCCTGTGAACCCACACAACTTTCGGTGCATTGCTCACGCCTTCTTTCCTATACACACTGCTGAGAAGAAAAGCGCTGTAATTAAGCGCTTGATCTGCACTGCAATTACAATATGGTGAGTTGTCTGTTTCAATAATGCTTCACAGGCCAAACAAGCTCTTCACAGAAAGAGGAAAAAATGCAGCATGTTCAAGTAGCTTCCACTATGCTTTAACCTACACAAATACCCCGTGCGTTTCACGTTGATCTGGCAGGACGGGCTGTTCACAGACCTGGACTAACAGCGTGTGGAAAAGCCTCGACAGCCTCAGGTCTTCAGGGTGCTTAATACTGGGGGCCTGATTTGCTGTTGCTGTTCTGCTGTAAGGTAAGGCCACTGACATGCTTGGCATGGACAGGAAGGGTTCTTAACCCAGACACTCCACAGGGTTCTGATGGCAACGCTGTCTCTCTGGGCTGTGGTGCTGGATCTGGTGCTGATCTGTTCCAGCCAACAGTGTTTTGCTGCAGCGGTGTGGTCATGCAGCAGGCAAAGCAGCCAGGTGCAGCCCAGCTGGAAACGATGCACTGCACTGTATGACATGCAGGCACGTAGGGCAATGGAGTCCTGCTGCACACGGAACAAGTTCAGCGTTTCGCACGGCTGTGCAAAAGGCAACCTGAGCATCAAGGAAACCTCACAGCCCTAAAAACTCCTCCCATCCTCTGCTCTCCATGTCACACCTTGCACGCTTGGTTTCCGTGCCACGAACTAGCACTTGCTCCCCAGAGGGAAGCTCTGGCTGCTGCACAGGGGCTGCAGTGCAGCTCCCCTGCAGTGATTCACCCCACTGCTTCTCACAGGGTTAATCACTCAAGTCCTGTGTTTGGGTTTTCTTTCTTCTATCACTTCCCAACCTTTCCCCTCCCGGTGCTGTTTAACGCACAGAACAGATGTGTGTCTGGGGTTGTGCTGTCAGTCTTACAGCGGAGCTGACGCGGTGGATTGTTGCTTCACTCAGAAAAGCCACAACTGGCAGCCTGTGCAGTGTGCTTAGTTACTGAACTGCTGAGACTTGCCACAGAAAAAATGACAATGTGGAGCTGTAATGAACTGCTGTGCTTCCTGCTGGATTAGTATCAGCCTCATCCCAAGTAACTCTGAGAAGAACGACTTGCAGAACAGAAAGTCAGCAGCCTGAAAGCCTTCCCCTCCCACAGGCCAAGCTCTGACGTGTGGTTTTCTGATTTCAGATTAGCTTAGAATTTCAAATCCAGACAATGAAGTTGAAGTGATCTTAAAGCCCAGGGCGTGTGTGAATTTGAGAGGAGGAGGGAAGGGTTAGTTCTCAAAGGGCTAGAAGTAACGCGTGGCTGTGGCCAGTGACACTTAGAATAAGGCTCGAACTGCAGCTTAGCCACAGTGCTGTTAGGAGATTACTGCTGTTGTTAAATTGGTGCCTCGCTGTATCATTACATGTTGAGCAGTGGTATGCATCTTGACACATAATTTTAATAATAGCTTGTAAGTGTCAGTGATAATGTAATCTATTTAACAATGAGCCTAAAGATTATCCAGAAGAGAGCATATTATGTCCTATTAAAACAGCTAATCTGCATAAAACTTATGACAAGCCAGACCTTTTCAGTGTTTAATAAACTGTCTGAATATTCATTTTTAAGGCACTGTCCAAATTGGTTTGGTCACAGATGACTATTAAAGTCCATTCCAAAGCTGGCAAATATACCAGGGAAATAACACAAGGAAGGGGGGAGGGAGGGGGCAAAGCAACAACAAACCACCCCACCTAAAACCAACAAGAGATTGCCTCCAGCCCAAAACCCTCGTGATTAACACCAGCACCAGGGGTCAGACTCTAACAAAACACAGGATGACATTTGTTTCAAGTACTTACTGTCCACTTTGGTACAGGATTGGTGCAGGGCAGAGCAAAAAATCAGATTCCACTGTTTTTGGTTTTTCATCTGAAAAACAAATCACATGAGCTTAACATACTGTGCTGCTTAAACGTGAAGCTGACACTTGAACATGCTATAAATTACTTTTCTTTCTCACAGTAAACTGGTTACTGGTTTGGTAATGTCTGGGACTTGGAAGGAAGGCAGGTCCAAGTCAGGGAATAAAGCTGCTGCTTTTTTAAAGCTGTACCTTGAACACACAAACCCAAAGCTGACTTTAAACACGAGTGTGAGCCCACGTTACACTGCTTACTTTACTCAATTAAGCTCATGATTTCCTAGACTTGGGACCTTCTGTGCAAAGACTGGGAAAGTTATTAGGTGTTTCCTAATATTTGCAAGATGAAGATTTGGTTTTAATTAGCTCTAACCCAGTGCACTGCACTCAAGGACTGTTTTAGCAGTTGACTGGAGTGCCTATTTCTCCAGTCCTTCTCATGTTTTTGAGTTTATCTGTTTGCAAATCTCTTAAACTTGGAAAGCATCGACTTGCAGAGCAGAGTGTCCAGCAAAGCACTGTGTTTGTGAAAAGGGAAGGAGGGAACAATTTTACTTCATGCGTTTGGTAAGCTGGGGAAGACTCTGCTCTGTGTGCACGGCCATCGTCCCAAACCTGCCTGTGGCAGGGCTGTTGATTTCTGTACTGAAGCTGCTCCTGTGAGCTTAGGCTGTTTCCTGATTTAGGGGTGAGAGCAGAGAAGTGATCTGCCAGATAAACTTGGAGATGACTGTCCTGCATTTAGGGAACAGGCAGACGTACAAATAGTTCAGGGGCAGCTGGAGGAGGAGCTGTTACCATAAATGAGCTTTTCTTATGTGCTATAATCTGCACTGACTGCTTGGCCTAGATTTGGGGCTAGTTGTGAGGTGGGGAAGAAGGATTAGCACATTGCCATATGTTTTTGTCTTAATGGTATGTTTCATAGATTATTTTTCTATCCCACAGCTACATTTGGCAGGTTTCCTTCCTAGCATTTGGTAATGGTTCTTTATAAATGCAAAAGGAGAAACATGCCAAACTCATCTTTTAAAACCAGAAGAACTGACACAGTAACAGTTTGCTCTGAGCCTGGTCCCAAAGCAGAGCCCTGGCTATTGGGAAGGGGAGCTCCAGCATACGGCCTCATGCAAGTACCCTCCCTTACACCCTCAAATGGTGAGGGCTCCGCTGGGAGACTAATGGAACAATGTTCCTTTTCTCAGGGCCATCTCTTTCCCCCTACTACTGCTTAAAGCACCCTTCCTGCCCTTTTGTCCAGCCTAGCTCCACTGTTCCCTGTTACATTTCCTCTGAGACCAAAGCTCTTGGAGCCCAGCAGAGAGCTGTGGAGAATGAGCTTGTGTATCAGAGGTGGGATCACGTAACGTTTCCCCATTTCCCCCCATACTACTCCCTAAACATTCGCCGGTGTCTGTCCCTGAGGAGGGGAAGCTGGGTGCATTGTAGCAGGCCTCTGGCAAGACCCCACACAGCAGATTGTGTTTTTATGCTGCAGTGTATAATAAATACATCACTGTGCTGTTCCCCTCCCTTCCTGTGCTTCAGCACTCCCTTTCCTAAAGCCAAGAAAGAAAGAAAGAAGAAAAAAAAAAGCCTCCCAGAGATCTAGTTGGAAATTCTCACGTTAGATGCTAGCAAGTATTGGGGGCTTCATCCTGTTCTGCGTGGAGTTACTTCCACCCCAGCACAGCAGGCATACACATGCCATACAGCTACAGAAGACTGAGCAATCGGACAAACCAGAGCCCAAAAACAATTAGAAGGGGTACTTAAAGTAGGCAACGTGCTTTGGACATTCCTAAGTGGCACTCATCTAAGCTAAGAGGCTTTCTAGACAAGTTCAGCCCTGCAGCAGCTCCTGCTTAACAGCCACTTCGGCCATTCTCCCTTTCCCATAGATCTAACGAACCGAACTCTCCTGCCCTTCCCTACAGCTTGTGCTCCGGCCTTCTGCCCACCCGTGCCAGCCTCCTCTGGACACTCGCCACAGTGGGTTCATCCCCTGCTTGCAGCACGAGGCACTCCAAAATCCAGTTTCCTGGGGGCTATTGTTCAGCAGCACGGTGCAGCCCCGGATTTAACCCACACCACAACCTGCCAGCATCACGTGCTGTAAGCTCACTTGGTGTCTGCTGCTCGCGCCGCTGCTACACACTGAGTCCCAGTGTGACACCAGTGCCCGCCAGCGGGACAGAGGCAGCCTAGTTTGTATGGAAAATGGCTAAACCCCTCCTCTCCCATGTTCTGCAGGGCATTCTCTTCACCAGGACCTTAATCTGCTCCATCAGACAGTCGTGACTGGCGCGAATGCTGCATGAATGTGACCGCCCTGGTGCAAGCCCCACAGCAGCCATGTCAGAAGGTACATGCTGCTGTTCTGGTGTCCCAAACAAATGGAATGGGGTGTGGAGAAGCGACTGTTCATGGTGAAGAACAAGTCAGGAGCAGCTGAAGAGTCCTGAAGACTTGCAAGCTAGTCACTTAAATTGAAATTTAAGTTCTAATTGTCTTCAGGACATGTAACCAATGTCTCAAGTATTTACCCTAGCTAGTAGGAAATTAATTTTATTTGCCCAGAACTAAGCTGGTTTGTTTCCCCACCTCTCCTGCTAAGAAAGGTATGCCACAATAACCAACAGGTAACTGCAGCAATAATTCTGCCACGTTCCAGATCGTAGCTCAATGATGCTCGTTTATGCAGCAAGTGTGAATGAGCAAGCCACAGTTTAACACGGGAAACAAAGGTGATGTTTTTAACTGAAACTGAAGGGAAATTTACACAAGCAGAATTTATTTACACAGGCTGCCTTTATCCAGAACTGCTGTTATTCCTGTGAATCACTTTAGACATTTAACAGGCAGGAGAGACTGGCAGCTTATTCCAGTATATACAATATCCAGAGAAAGGAAGAAAACATACTGGAAACACGTGCTCAATTGTGTAGGAATTTAAGACAGGCTAATATAAAAATCAGACAGTAGGTAAGGAAAAAATTAGTTGGGCTTTTTCTACAGGTCCATTTCTGGTCATTTTCCAGTCTGACTTGCTGCTAAGGGATACTGCTTAAAGCCAGAAGTTGGATGTATTTATACTAGCTGTCCACTGCAGTTTCTGGATATAAAAAATGGCAGAGGTTTCCATTAATGGAATTTTTCCACCACCATCTACCTTGTGCCAGTTCAGGGAACAGAGCAGCAAAAGGAGACCAATCCAAATTCTGGCATGAGGTTTTATCTGCCCTGCTGCAGTTAGCACACTAGGCAAGAGAAGATCAAGTCATGAGTCTGTGTTGGGACCGGTTCTCTTTAACATCTTTATCAATGACATCGATGATGGAATTGAGTGCATCCTCAGCAAGTTTGCGGATGACACCAAGCTGAGTGGTGTGGTCGACACCCTAGAAGGAAAGGAAGCCATCCAGAGGGATCTTGACAGGCTGGAGAGATGGGCCCGGGGGAACCTAATGGGGTTCAACACTGCCAAGTGTCAGGTGTTGCACTTGGGCCGGAAGAATCCCAGACACAGATACAGACTGGGAGAAGAGCTTCTTGAGAGTAGCCCTGCTGAGAAGGACTTGGGGATTCTGGTGGATGAGAAACTTAACATGAGCCAGCAGTGTGCTCTTGCAGCTCGCAAGGCCAATGGTATCCTGGGCTCCATTAGAAGAGGGGTGGCCAGCAGGGACAGGGAGGGGATTGTCCCTCTCTGCTCTGCCCTCGTGAGGCCCCATCTGGAGTCCTGTGTCCAGATCTGGGGCCCCCAGTACAAGAAGGATGTGGAACTGTTGGAGAGGGTTCAGAGGAGCCACGAAGATGATTAGAGGGCTGGAGCAGCTCCCCTACGAAGAGAGGCTGAGGGAGCTGGGCTGGGTCAGTCTGGAGAAGAGAAGGCTGCGGGGGGACCTCATTGCAGCCTTCCAGTCCCTGAAGGGAGCTTATGAGCAGGAGGGGATTCAACTTTTTAAAAGGATAGACAATGACAGGACAAGGGGGAATGGATTAAAACTAAAGGAAGGAAGGCTTAGATTAGATATTAGGGGGAAGTTTTTTACAGAAAGAGTGGTGAGGTGCTGGAACAGGCTGCCCAGAGAGGGGGTGGATGCCCCATCCCTGGAAGTGTTCAAGGCCAGGTTGGATGAGGCCCTGGGCAACCTTGTGTAGATCCAGGCCTGAGGTTGGTGGCCCTGCCTGTGGCAGGGGGGTTGGAGCTCTATGATCCTTGGGGTCCCTTCCAACTCATACCATTCTATGATTCTATATTTTCCTGAAAATTAATTTCTCCATGAGTATACTTAATCAGGTTGCAAGAAGAAAATGGTCTGTGCTAACTCTCAATTTCTTTTAGAACTTTTCTAACTTCTGCAGCATTTCACTCAAAAAATTTCCTCAGTGATATTTGTAGTTTGACAAAGGAATATCTAAGAATTGTAACATCTGGACACAATAAATACTAATAATGTATTTTTTAAAAAAACAACCCTACCCATTTGCACACACACACACAAAAAAAAAACCAACCCATAAATCTATGGGGAAAGTGCCTGCACAAGATGCCATAGTCGGTCTGTCTGAAACAGAATTCCTTTGGTGAGGAAGCTGGAGTCCAGCTTGGGATCTGGTTGCAGTGAAACACACTCCTGGATCAGAGCGCTGCTTGGGACACCAAGCTTAAACCTGGTGATCTTTAAGGTCCCTTCCAACCCCACCTATTCTAGGATTCTATGAAATTAATAATTTCCTCTTCCAGCCTACAGCCACTAAAATTCTTCTGAATCAGATTGCTGTCTGCACTGGAAATATTTTTAATGCTAAGTATCAATGTGTGTGATGCTTCATGTAATGGTGAAGATGTATTAGAACACCAAGAGGTGTTGAACAGTTACTTACTGATTAAGAAAATTAGGGAGACCTACTCACTCTCTACAACTACCTGAAGGGGGGTTGTAGAGAGGTGGGAGCTGACCTCCTCTCCCAAGTAACAGGTGATAGGATAAGAGGAAATGGCCTCAAGTTGTGCCAGGGGAGGTTTAGGTTGGATGTTAGGAAAATCTTCTTCCCAGAGATGGTTGTCAGGCATTGGGATGGGCTGCCCAGGGAAGTGATGGAGTGTCCATCCCATGAGGTATTTAAAAACCAGGTAGATGCAGTGCTGAGGGACATGGTTTAGTGGTGGTTGGCAGGTTAGGGTAATGGCTGGACTTGATCTGAAGGGCTCCTTCCAACCAAGGCTATTCTATGGTTTTATAAGCTGATGAACCATGCCACAATACAGGGACCAAATACTACCAGCTGTTCTGACTTGGTGTTGTTCTATGCTGTTGCAAGGAGGTCCAGAAAGAAAACTGATTCCATGTCACAGAGGGGCAACCGTATCCAGACAAGCCCCTGAAACCAACAGCACAATTCCCATAGATCTGGTTCACCAGATGGGATGGGCAGAGGTGCTGCAAGATAACAAAGGTAAGTGCACCTCGGGAAATAGGGCCTTTGGGAGTCGTGATGAGAGCCTGGGTCTTGGCCTGGGTCAGTATGCTCTGTGGTCATGTTGTTTTTCATTGGCAAACATCTGCTTGCTTGAACCCCAGGAGCCAGACAGTTATCACCATGTTAACCCACACATCCAGCTGAGCTGTCAAACACCAGTCACAGTTGGCAGCTAACAGCAACTGGTAGCAAATTCAAACCACTGAGCAAGATGTGTAAAATAACTTGCATCCTCTTACTAATCCTCAGAGCTTTCCTGTTTCCTTCCTCTTTGATATTTTTCTCTTTCGAGTTAAATGAGGTAACGAGAAGCAAAAATAACTCACTTATTAGGCAATTTAAAGGCAAATCATCTCAAACTGTAATACTTACGAATTGTAGTTCCATTCACATGATAGGTGCAAGTAACACCATCAGTTTTTCCACCAAGGGTTAAGCCACTTCCTCTAAGAACAACCTGAAACTCCTCTGAAGAGGAAAGCAAAAACACAAAATCCCCAATCTTTAGTGTGCTGCAGTAAGTTAGACAAGGAGAATTTCAGTACAGCCTGCAATAAATGAAGCACAACGTTGTAATACTTCAGACTCAGGTCTCCTCTCTAAGTGGCCCCTGGGTACCATGTTCTTCAGTTAGGTCACTGTAGGAAAAATCAAAATTTGGGAACCAATCTTTATCATGGAGGCAGCCCTACTAAAATGGAAGTCGATTCTGACTGTCAGCCGGGTCTGGGGCTCAGTTCCACTGCAAGACATAGTTTCTCAGTGAGCACTAAAAAATGACAACTCTGGGTGTCACTCCCCAAACCTACATCAGCCCCATGTCGAGTGCCCAACGGAGGAGACGTTTCTCCCTACTACTGTTCATCTGGGAGCTGCACAAGGGCCACGCTATTTGTGAGCTGTGCAGAGGAGGAGTGAAAACAGTTTGTTTACACAGCCACTCATTTCATTGAGACCATCAGTGGTTTTACAGACCTGTCAAGAGGTGGGGGTTTGCAGCTACCTTGGTTTGGTCTCAAACTGCATGGATTGTGAAATCCAGAGACAACAAGCCCTTTCACTTTTGTGCACACCTTCTACTTAGTAAATGCATTCCCAATTGATGCATAAAAATGGCATTTAAAAAATGCTTAACTACCTATACCCCACAGATTTGGGGCAGGGCATGAGAAATGTTGCCAGGAATTTATATGACCATGTTGTCAGGATTTCCTGAGCTTAACACTGTGACCACAGGTATGTGAGTGCCACAGAAGTGTCGCTGCTTTGAATATGAGGGCAAGTGCAGAGCTCAACTGATCTGATCTCTCTTAAAGTCCCTGGGGTATTTTTTGATAGAGGTGTTTTACTGTAGAGACCTGTTGGGGGGGTGGTTCTTTGGATGAAATATGGTAATCACAGTCCTACAAAAATTTAATATTACTCTAAAATTATAAAACCTTACCTCCAACACAGACACTGGATGGCTCCAAATATAAAATCTCAGTGCATGATTGCTTCAAAATCTATTGCAAAGAAGGAAACGTCATAAATAGGTATCAGAGTGCTACTTCAGTAAGAAATACTATTTTCAAGTAAATGCTTATCCTTGCAAGGTACACATGAACAGCTATAGGTTTGACTTGTGTAAATCTGATGTAGGACAATCATGTAATTCTGCACACCTGCAGAGTCAGGAGTCCTAAGAGTTTGTAAGACTTGGATTAGTTTAAGTCCAGGACATAATGATGTCTGATTTTGGTGTTTAAATTTCTGTCCAGATACCTAACCTAATTTTCCATGAACTCCAATCCTAAAATTTAAGCCAAAAATTAGTCAGAAGGAGGCTGATCCAAAACCTAATCCAGTCAAAAGCAGTGTTCCAGCAGTCTGTGGGTCAAGCCAAGTGCACGTTATTCCAAGCACTGGCACCCTGCCCTGCATAAGGCAGAGCAAGAACACACAATATTGTTGACTGCACTGCCTGCTGTCAGATGGGATTTTTTTTCCACTGCTGTACTAGTTTGCTTTGAGTCTCCAACCAGCCAGAATATTCTTCCAAATGGCTGGGGCAAAACAATACTCCTACAGGTGACTCAAACACAAGGGATGGGATGTAAGCGAGAGGAGGAACTAGACACATTTGACCTCTTTGTACTTACAAAGGTCTCAGCTGCTACTCTTGGTTTTGGCCAAGTCACATTTTCTCACCCTCAAAGAGAAGTGACCAAGTTACCCGTGGTCACTTAGGCAGGGGCACAACCAGCACAGAGGTGTTGATTACTGCAGACATCTTCCATTTGGAAGCAGAGCATCTCAGAAGGAATGGGCCAAGCATGTGTGACTGCAGCTGCTGCTGGAATCCCAGGGGCTGTACGTTCCTCCCACCACAGGGCTCTCAGTCCCACCGCAAGGCCCTCTCTCTCACTTGTTATCCTCATCCAGGGAGGAGATGCAGTACCTGTTACTGAAATGTTTGTGCCCCTCTCTAACCAAGTAACCAGCTTTCTGCTGACTCTGGGGCAATAAGTATCCTGAGGCTCACCAACAAACCACAATTTAACCTCATTCTACCTTTACATGACAATGGACAGGGTTTAGTTTTCCCCTCAGACACCTTTCATGAGCTCTATATTGAGGTTTCACTGTAGTAAGTGGTGTATTTCTAGCAGCCATTCGCATGTCACACCACATGGAATCAATTCAAGTCCTGACAGTCAAGTGCATAGCATCAAGTCCTGTTATTGTCCCCTCTCTACCTCCGTTTGCCAAAACTTTGCCTGTTCCTCAGCTGGCCTGTCAGTAAATGTAACTGTCCTGCTCTTAACTTCTTTTTTCTTTCCTTTAAATACACCTTTTGGCTTTTTAGTCTCCTCTATTTCCTAGTGATTTCAGTTGCTGCATACCCAGGCCCCATAGAAACAATAACCTATTTGTCACTGTCATCCAGCTCCAAGAGAAGGGGGTAGCCAGCCTCCTTTAACACCCTGGGTATCGCCTGTCTCCCCACAGGTCACTGTGCACAAATTACCTACCTTCTAGTGCTCCAAAACCCACTATAAACATGACACAGTGTTTCAATAAATAGAGCCCTTGCAGGGGGCACACGTCTGGGTTGGACACAGACAGAGAACTTTGGAAAGAATGTAGGTTCCAGTTCAGGGCAAGTTTATATTAGCTGAGGAGCTCATCTCACTTCCAAAAAAGGACTTGGCTTTTTCATTCCCATTTCAGTGTGGAGAGAGTAAGTGTTGTGTGGTTTGTTGGTTTTGGTTTAGGTTTTGGGTTTTCTCTGGGGGCAGTGTGGAGTATTTTGTGCAGAAATACAGAAGGAACAAAGCATTTTATTCCTTTACTGTAAATACATGTTTGGGTTTGGGGTTTTCTCCCTCTGAGGAGGCTGAGTCTGATGAATAGTCCAATTTCAGGTAATGAGACTCTAGACTGGCTTGCATATGAAGTACAGATCTAGCAGCTGGCAGCATCCAAGCCCACCAAATGCATTGTTTATTTGTTTGTTAGAGCAGCACTATGTAGACAGGGAGAAACTTTACAACTCCTGTCCTGTCCCCAAATGCCCACTGTCTGAATCAGGGCCACACTACAGACTGGGGAGGGGAGGGCAGTGACAGGCACAATCTGCTTTTCTTGGAAAGCAATATTTCTGTAATTGCACTGTATCTCCACATTCAGTACAAAATAGGAGCAAAACCTATTTGAACATGGTTAACTCCCTTTGGATTTAAGAAACTACTGGGCGGGGTGGGAGGACACCACCCCCATCTGAGATAAAATACGGCCCAGACTCACTGATCACCATTGATGAACAGAAGCACACTGCAGTACAGAGTGCAGGATATGCTGCCTTCCTGCACAGCAGCATGGCGCTCACAGCTACACCTGTAGAGGTGCTGTTACTGACACAAAGCAGGAAAATACTGTGTTTCAATACTGTTCTGAGGAATGAACTATCACTGTTTTTTCATCATCTTAATAACTGCCATTCTCCACTGGGCTTGAGAAAGCTGTGCTGGTCAGAGAGCCTCAGTCTCTCTGCAAGTGGTGGCCTAGGACTGTCACTTTAACCCAAACAGTTTACACCAGGAAAAAAAGAGCTCTGAAAATAGTAAAAATTGGTTTTTTGTTTAACTAGCTCTTTTCCATCACTCAAAAAGCCTGCTTCAAAAAAGAAAAAAACCCCTACCATCATAGAAATCTGTCTTGCCCCTGAATATCCTTCCCCTCAAGAACAATCACCTAGTAACCTTAAGTAGCAAGAAATTACAAGGTTTCTTTTAAGAATTGACTGAAATTGAGTGTAACCAACCTAAAAGCATGTTGATAGCTCTCTGCTGGGCCTTTTGCATTCCACATTCTTGTCGACACTCCCTCTAAGTAACATTGAAACAATATGTGGAACCCAATTTTCCATTACATTCTTGTGAAGCGCCAAAACCCATTAACAATGGGTTAACCAGCTGGAAGGGCTGGCTCAGGGGGTATGGTAACTGGCACTCAGCTGTGACACTGGAAAACATCTAAATGTCTTCAAAGAAAGCACTCGCCATTTGTTCTTGCACGTGTGTAAGAGGAGGATGTATTTTTGCATCTTAAAAGGATGGACAGAAACTTGTGGCCTCTCTTTATTCTTTCCTTGCTCAGTCTCACGTTCTTTTCTCTCTGTTTTCACCTTTTTTTCTCACTTTCAGTGCAAGCCAGTCCTTCTGAGCAAGCACAGTGCACTCCAGTGAAAAGCCCATCTCTCTTCGTTAGGAGGAATGATGTGAAGCCATTTTGCCTTATGATCCCTGTTTTTTGTTTAACATGCCTTCATTTCTCTGGATCAGGGCTGTTCCTGTTTCACCCTTCCTTCAGCAGCTGCTGACAAGGGATTCTCCATGGAGCACACTACTTGTCAGAGCTCCACTTCTGGAGGAGCTGGTGCTTTACACGAGGTTGGAAGGAGTAAGTGTGTGGGAGCTGCCGGGCACAGCTGAGATCCAGCATCCAGCCCCAGAGGAGGGGTCTGATGGGTCTCAACATTAACAGCTTTAATGGACCTATCTCAGTTGTGTGGTAGGGAAGCACACTTAACAATGGCAACGTACAAGCCCAAAGCATAGTTATAATTTCACTTCCCTTCTCCCCCTCTCCCTTTAAAAACTTTAAAGCTAATTTTAAGCTATCTTGCTATGGAAACCTGGGCTGTAAAGTCAGCAAGATCAAAATTAATTCTACAAAAGTCCATACGATGCTTCCTCTTTCCCAGTTCAGAATAATCAAAGAGGATGATCTGGCATTGCAAATTCATTATTTAGAAAACTACCACCATGACAAAACTTGAAATAAATCTCTATATAAGGCCATCCTTGGCCAGGATAGTTAAACACGCTGCTGACATAAACTAAGTTCAAATAAGACTATAAATTGTCTTAGTTTAACAGCACGCAGGGAGGGATTCAGAGAATTGATGTCATTCATTTTGTTTCCAGAGCTCCATACCAAATATAGGGCTCTCTGGCTTCCAAAGGCTTTCCTAGGAGTCCTCCCCTGAATGCTACCTGTCCGAAAAAGAAACGCTTCCCCACAAACCAGAGGGCAGGCCAGAGCTGAAACCTGTCAGTCTAGGTCCTGGCAGCTTTGGAGAGGAACTGGGGAGGAACTGCAAAGTGGTTCCTCCATGCTTGAGACGGACTGGTTACAGCTGGAAACACTGGGGCTAGTCAAAGTGGAGAGGGGGGCATCAGAACCAGAGCTGGGAGCTTGCACTTGAGTGCTTGTTAGGAAGCATGTGTGCCTGCTGCAAAAACGCAGAGGAGTTCTGCTCCCCAAGGCTGTCAGTCTCCTGCACCTAAACAAAATAGGACGTGAAATTCAGGCCCCAAACATCCTCTTGTTCAACATCAAAACAACTGACTGCAGAGCAAACCCTATTCCGTAGTTCCTCCATATACAGGAATTGTTACATCATCACCACAGCACAGCAGCTGAGATGAAAAAAGAAAAGTTGTTGTGCTGTTGTCTGGGCACAGTTACTACAGCAGCACCACTGCAGCTTACGGTCAGGGCTGAGAACGCCCAGCACAGCCCCTGAGGGCCAGCTGAAGGCAGAGCATTTATCAGGAAAGCAAGTTAGTCACTCCAGAATACTTTCAACTGCAGAAGTTATCTGAATAAAGGCATCCAAGATGTCCTGTGGGCACTCAGAACCAAGTGCACTCTTGATGTAAACCTGCCAACCTACACCAGGATTCTCTCTGGCCCAACAAGCACTGGTGTTCTGAAGGGTCCCTCGTAAAGCAGCGGCCACAATGCCGATCCTGCCTGTGAGCCAGCTCTCCCAACCCTCACCTGCGTGTGCAGCGCTAAGCACAGACTGCTGGGTGGGGTGAGATGAGATCCCAGTTACTTACACATCTCCCTTGCTGTCCTGTGCGCTCCCAGCTCTCCCAACCCTCACCTGCGTGCGCAGCTCTAAGCACAGGCTGTTCAGTGGGGTGAGATGAGATCCCAGTTGCACATCTCCTGTGCTGGATTGAGGCTGTGATGTGACTTCCCATACAGAGAACGGTTACAGAAGGAAGTTGAACCTAGTCCTGTAGACTCTGGCACGCACACGGCGCTCGCAGCTCTGACCTTTAGAGCAGTCTCTATGTACTCCACTGTCACTGTCCAAAGCTTCCTATCAGCTCACAAACCACAGCAAAGCATGCAGCAGCCAGAACCAGACCTGTTTAGCTCCTGAACCAGCTAACTGGTGTTCAGATATTCTCTCCAAGTCCCACCTTGTCCAGATGTCATCTATCTCCATCCCTCAAGCCATTTCAGAGGCTTACAAGCCACAGATAATTTTACTCTCACACTTAGTTTAGTGAGTGCCTGCGTAAATTCCTCTGCACAGTTGTAGAAAGCCCAGCCACTTTACCAACAGTCCAGTTTGGGACCACTTCTCACCTAGCAATGTTTTTTCTGAACAACCTGATTGTTAATCGGTACTTAAAATATACACCGATCCCCATCAGTGGCCTGGACTTCTATGCCCTTCCCACCAGAAGGTTCCCAAAGGCTGGCATTAACTTCACAGCCCACTTCCTAAATACGTGGTTTGCCATTTCTGTCACTAATAGAACATTTAATTCAATTAGAGAGGTATCAGTTTCTGATGAGTAGGTGTCTGGACTGAAAAACAGAATCATGGTTTATTAGATTGAAGTTACAGAAACAATACACCTAAGCAAATGATGACATTAGCCTAGAAGGGGCAGATGTCCCTGCAGTAAATTGCAGAATGTGAGCCAAAAAACATGACACAAAGCTCACCACTGCTTGGAGTCTTTGCAAACTCCACCTCTGTTTATAAACTGTGCTTTGCTGTAATCTTGCCCCTGCTTTATGCAAACATTCCTTCCTGTAGAAAATATGCCATCTGCATCCTTCAGCATCTCTTTAACTTGTCCCAGGATGGCCCAGCTCTGCTCTGACTCACTTTTCACCCTTGCTCCAGCCTCTTAAAAAGTCCTTGGAATTTAGATGATGCAGCAGTTCAGCTCCTGCAGCTTTTGAAGTACTGTGACTGCCATACACTCGGAACATACTGCAGAACAGAGCTGTTCCGCGCAGTACAACGTTACATGAGGGCTAAAACAACAACTTTCCCTTCCAGCACTTTCATGAATTCCATATTCCAAGGAATTGTGAGAGCAATGCAGTATTAACGAGCCATGAGCAACCCAACTGTACATGGACAATTAACGGAATATGCTAAGTGTCAGTTTATTTCCCAGCACCGTTTGACTCTGCTCAGCCCCAGTGTGCAGCTCAGGAGCTCCTGGCAGCAGCGGCACCATAAATCACAACTCATGTGGTATCTGTTTCTCCCTGAACTGCACACTGAGCTCAGGATCTGGGGCAGGTCGGCAGCACCGCTGGGCTCTTTACTGAACCACCAGAACAATCCTTAAGTCTACAGTTCTGGAACTAGAAAATGGGACAGGGATGTGTACGGTGTTTGCTTCCTGGGAGAGCAATTCGTATGTCGGTGAAGTGCTGCAGAAGAGTGATCTTTGACACTTTTCATCAGATTTGGCATGCTAATATCTTTGAAGAACTGAGGATTTCCAGTCTCTGTTGGCCTTTACTCCTACAGCTCAGTTCCAAACATGCACCTCTTAGTTTGCATTGCTGCTCACTGGAAGCCCATCCCAAATCAGGCCAGCTTCACTTTGTGCAGCGAAGGCAATATGGTTCCATGAAAAAAAGTATGTACTATAATAAACTAAACACATTTAACTTCCTATTTCCAGAACAAAGTTTTAAAGGGGAAAACAAACATTCACTTTTAAACAATAATCTTATTTACTATACTCACGTACGGCAAGACACATGCAAAACATGCTGACAGCATGATACCATCACGTCCACAGTCCATGTGCAAAAATGTATTTACAGCAGCATTAGCTCCTGCTCAGTGCACTCTGAGCTTGCGCCTGGAGCACTGCCTATCGATACGCTGCCAGCCAGTCATGTGTGCTCAGTGCAAAGTGTGTGCACTGCGACTCAGATGGCAAAACAGCACGCACAAAAACCCCCAATCCCTTAAATACTAGTCTAACAGCTAACTCAAGACAGAGGCTTTTCTGTAGAGACATCCACCCCCTTTTCTTTAGTCTCTCCCTTCCAAATGTGGGGTTTCTCATTTTCTCCAGGGATGCTACAAACACAACACCTAGCGAGCAAAATAAAACCAACCCTGAGGAAAGCAGATCAAGGAACTCAAAACGTAAGTAAGTGCAAACACAATTAAAACTGGAGAATCTATGTTCACAGTGTGACACATCAAGAGAATGTGCTTTTCCTCACATCCTGTTCCAAGTGCCTCTCTCAGTCAGCCACAACACCTGCATCGTCAGAGAGCTGCATCTCCTTTCGTTCCACCCTCAGCTGAGACAGGGCAGTGGGCATGCTCCAGTTAGTCACCTGCAAATCATTCTGCTTAATTGGATAAATATACCTGAAAACAGGGGAAGGAAGGGAAGATGGTGCATGTCACAGCTCACCTGCAAGCCCATGTCTGAGGGGGCTCTGATAACAGGAGATCATTTAAAACCACCTTTAGCCTTCCCAGCCTCAGTTGCACTGGTGCACATCGGCACCCCCTCTTCTGTTGCCTGTGGTAGCACTCAAGCTCTGCAGGCTGCTTCCCAAGGAGGGATTGCCTCTGCCTTGGGCCCCTAAGTGGTGACCAGAGAGTGCCTCACTTGGTACAGCTGGGGCTGGGGCAGGCTGCTATAGCTGCTGGCGTCACAGCGTGCCCACTGCAGCATGCCCAGGCCGGGTTAGGGACCCTGGATCGACATGGCCAGGAGCTCTCCTGAGTCTGCGCAGCAATGCTACCGAGATCGTCCCTTCCCTGGTAAGTCAGTGCTGGCTTGAGCTCTTCTGTTTCTCAGAAGAATGTGTAGTGAAACGAGTGTTGTACTATTGTTTGGTTTAGCCATTTCAAGCCGGGCTGGCCAAGCAGCCTGTCTGGCCAGCGTGAGTCAAGCAGAACCTATCAAAACTGAGTTCATACAGGTGCTTGGTTTAGTTCCTAAAATTATTTTGTTTCGTTTGTGCTGAGTGGCTGGGTTAGGACTGGGCTTAGCACAAGTTTCCATGTATTTTTATTTTTCTAGGAATCATTTACAAGTACTACTGGCAGCTTTATTCTTTTTCTTTTTTCCCTGTAACTTATAAAGCTTTTTTCCACTCTTGCTGAGGCAGTAAAAAAGAAGTGAAAGTAAAGCAGAAGGTGTTTAATTGGTGTAATGGACTCTTGTGCTAATTTTGCTCAAGAGAATGAATCCATAGGTCACTGTTTTCCATGCTGAACTCACTACACCTTACAGCACGTAAAAGTGAATGTGTGTGCAATCAGTTTGGTGAAAAACTCTGGCTGTAGGTATGCTGGCATGGTTACAGGTGTCTCTCATTTATGAGTTGTTGCTTTCTTCTTTTCCTTTTTTTGTTCACCTAAATAGTTGTGCCCCCTTGTACTGTAGCAGGATTAGGCTTTAAAGACCTGGGCTAGGTTACAAGACAAAATTAATGTAAGTAGAGACTTTGATTTAGCTGATTACCTTTGAGTAACCTTAATCATACTCAGGTTAAGTTAGCAGCACCTTCACAGTGAACCTTAGGCTCAGGATGGGCTAGCTTCTCCATACAGCAACTACTGTTTAAACTCCTTTCCAAAGTGACACCTTCCATTCTTTCACATAGTGTCACAAGGCCTGAATCACTCTAATTGGAATTTAATGAAAAAATGGTATTTAGAAACAAAGAAACCCAACAGAACCAAAGCCACCTACCCACAGGATCCATATGCTAGAGGAAATTCCATACTGTATCTACAAGTCAGTTCCCCATCAAATGTCTCTACTCCCCTGTGTGTTCTCCATGCTGATCTGTGTGGGAAGCAGTGAGGCTACAGGACCCCCTCACACCAACTCCAGATAACTGGAATGAAACACATGCTTCCAGGGGAGACACCATTTCCATGCTGCTCTCCAACAAAGTGGTGGCAAAGGAACTACAGCAGTTCATACCCGACGGAATCTACCTCTGTCTGCTGCCAAACAGCTGTGCTCCTAACTACAACTGGCTGCCAATTCCAGCTTCTTCCTGACACCGCTCAGCAATGCCCAGACAAAAAGCGAGGAGAGAGGGGGCGAGGGGAAGGTTGCTACTCTGTCCCCCATGGAAAGGGAAAGAATCCCAGAGACATATGGTCTTGCATAATAACCATCAGAGAGAAGCCTGGTGCAGTGTCACGTTAGTGAGAATATTCTAATTATACAATGTCTAAGCAGTACCTCATTTGCAGTCACTGAGTGAACCAAATGTAGATGACAAAACTGTGGGTCAGAAGAGATGCGTATTTTAACAGCATCAGAACCTTTACCCCCAAATTACTAAAAACAACCCTAAACCCATCGCTTATCAAGCAATTTAAGTAAGAATCAAGACAAACTGTTACTTTCCATAACAGGGGAAAAAGTTGTTTGGGCTATTTATTTTTTAATTAGTAAGGAAAATCTGGCTCAAAAAAACTTCCCTAGGAAAACACTGTATTTCACTTGGACTTGGGAGGGCTTTATTTTAAGCAAGTTTTACAGCATCCCTTATGTAACAGAACTGATAGCCGTGCAGGGATAGCTGACAAGTCAAATCCAAATCAAGAGGCACGTGCGTGCACACACAAACTGGAACCATGTCAGTTAAGTTGCTGGCTTATCAAGCTCTCTGTTCTCCAGGAGAACATTATATGGTTTGTAATATGTCAGAGAATGTCAAATTAAGGGCTGCACAGCAGTGAAGGATAGAGCAGAAAGCATTCTATTCCAGGCCATTGATTCCTTTTAACAACTACATGCAATAATTCCCAAAACTATCTACTCAGTCTTTCACATGGAAAACATAGCACAGCGTTAGCTCTAAACCTTGCACCTAGTGCAGCCTGGATGTTAGACCATCCGAGGGGATTAAAGAAGATGACTGATTTAATCAGAATAATTCTTTTAATGATAACTTGTTGCGTTTCTCCTCCCCCCGCCTCCTTAAATGTTTAATAGTTTGCTTCCTGGATTCCCAGTGCATAAACTGAGCATATTTTCTTCCTACAGGAAATGATCCAATTAAGTTGATGTATAATTGATAATGAACTGTTTAAGCTGATTTTGCTCTTGAAAAATCTTAACAGCAGGCAGTCAGTTGGGTGACCCTTCTTCCCTCATCTGCAGCTGATGGGCATCATTCAAGGAAAAAGGGGGGAGCAGACTCAGCATACCCTAAGCAAGGTAGACTAGGGAGGAATTTCAGCTTTAACAAGCTGATCCGGGTCAGGGCAGAAGTCTCAACTACTTTAGCACAGTCACAGATTATTGCTCCATAACCAAGTCGTTTGCAGTTTGGCTGCAGAGACACGAGTGGTTTAGACAGAAGAGGCTCAGTAAACACTCACACTAGAGACACTGCACATCTACCTGAGTGTCTAACCTTGGAGCACTGTTGCAGCTGTTGAGCTTCCCATTCTGCAAACATGAGCGCTGCCTGTCTCACTGCCTTGCAGCAGGTAACAGCAGGAGATGCTAAGTGGCTCCTCTGAGTTTAATGATTCACTACCCCCCCAGAGCAAAGCCAGGCTGGACCCAGGCAGTGCTGCCAACAGTGTACCAACTGCAGAAGGTGTCACGTTCACAGGAAAAGGCTGCAGTGTGTTTTTGCAAAGTCTCTGCAAAAGTTCCACAAGCCTAAAGGATAAGAGCTCTTCACGTGAGATGTGCCTCGCTCAGCAGAACTGTCCACCCCTTGCCAGACTCTGTTCCCTTCTGCCCTCTGGCACCAATCACTGTCCCACTTGGGTTGCTTACTGCTTTGTTAGACTGTGAGGGCATGGGTATGGGTCTGCCCTGGGATGCAGGCACAGTGATGATGACTGCCACCACGCTTAGGATGAGAAGTGACTATTCAGGTGTTACGAGCTTTACAGCATGCTGCTGCCACAAGTGTTGTACACAGCAGTTCACTTTGGGCCCCACTCCTGTCACCAAGCCAGTAACTTGAAGAGAGCCGTGTACTGTCCCATGTAGCAACTGATACAGGAACCATCTCGCTGAGCCAGAAATCCCCTGGATATTCTATAGGTATCCTTCACTGCTCTTGAAATGAACATGAGTCCTAGAAGGATTTGGTGACTGGCTGTTCTTTACAAACAAGCAGGCTTCCCTCATCCATCACCAACAAGAGTTTTACTGGAAAGAATCTTTACAATTAGGCAGCAAGATTTTTATAGCACTACCTGCTTATACTGCTTTAGCAAGAGTCTGCCACTGGGTATGCTATGAATGTATTTTTTTAAAGGACCTTGGATGCACGTAATCCTTCTAAGTAACTCCACTTCAGCCTTGGAACTTACATCCTACAGACGCTGAGGTCTCTTCTCCCCAGGTTACCTTTCCACCAAGAGGTGGGTCCTTGAGTAGACACCAAGAAATCCCATGCAAGGTACCAGATAGCAAGTGGTGCTGCACATTTCAGTGAAGGCACATTCACACAAAAAGCTCAGCCAGAGAGAAGCACTACTCCCTTCTTCCCAGCACCATCCCTTGCTGCCATGCTGTGCCATTCCTCTCATAGTTACACTGCCATTTAACCACCCTCCAGTTTCTGTTCTGTTCCTGCAGTGAGATCTGCAGGGCTGAGCACAGCAGCCATGGCACAGCTGTGGGGGGCTGTCGAGGGCACTTAGTAACTTGCTCTACTGGGTCCTGTATCTCCATACCTACGCTGATCTTTAAGAGACAAATTAAGAGTTAAGTCTTAATTTGTTGCAAGATGATCTATGAATTCATGAATTTTCTTGGACAAACCTAAAACTTTATGTTAGGGTTTTTACTTGAGGGGCTCAACCAACTCAGAGACTGTGTAGTGGCAACTTAAAACATTTTAGGTGATGCAACTGCTCACCTTACATGTCTTGATGAATTTCATTGTTTTTGTCCAGTATGTTTAAGGGTGGTTTTCCCACATAAAATGAACAATTCAAAACCGAGCACCCTCAAAATGAGTAAGCAAGGGAGCTTAACTCTTCTACTTCTAATCCTTCTGAGGTACATCGCTTTAAGAGATTTTTGTAACAGATAAAAAAACAATTCTAGACAGAATTCTTTTTTTTTAACTGACAACTACCTCTTAAGTTCTGCATGTATCAGTTCCTCTCATCTTATCTGATAAGTTTTTGTAGGGTTTCTTAAGTACAAAATATATTTTAATTTCTTGCATTAAGTGCTGCCAACTCACTTTAGTATATAAATGTGTTTAAGTCTACTTAGAACTGTCACACACTCCAATGTTACTCAAGTGAGTTGCATGCATTAATGTAACTTCTAAAGGCACAAGCCTTGTCCAATTCTGCCTGCAGAGACAACCAGACAACTTTCACAAATTCACACACAGAATCACAGAGTGTTAGGAGTTGGAAGGGACCTCAAGAGATCATCCAGTCCAACCCCCTGCCAGAGCAGGATCACGCAGACTAAATCCCACAGGAGCACATCCAGGGGGGTTTGAATGTCTCCAGAGAAGGAGACTCCCCAACCTCTCTGGGCAGCCTGTCCCAGGGCTCCCTCACCCTCACAGGGACAAAGTTCCTCCTTACATTCCCATGGAACCTCCTCTGCTCCAGCTGCACCCGCTGCCCCTTGTCCTGTCTCTGCCATCCCTGAGCAGAGCCTGGCTCCATCCTCCTGGCTCTCCCCCTTTACATATCTATAGACATTAGTAAGGTCACCCCTCAGTCTCCTCCAGGCTAAAGAGGCCTCAGCCTCTCCTCATAAGGAAGGGGTTCCACTCCATCCTGGTAGCCCTGTGCTGAGCTCTTTCCAGGAGTTCCATGTCCTTCTTGAGCTGAGGGGCCCAGAACTGGACTCAATATCCCAGGTGTGGACTTGTGTTTGCTGAGCGAAAGAGGAAGCAGGGATCTTCCACTGGTTTTGTTTTTCAAAATGTGGCACACAAGGGATTTGAATTTGCTGAGCTGTGCAAACCACAGGCAGAGAAACATGCCACATGAAAGCACTGCAGGAAAAAATGGAAATAAAACACCCTACTGATTTAGAGGGGACTGTTAGGGGAACACTGCAGAAATGTCAGCCTGCAGGAGAGGTAACTGCCTTGTCTAAAGACTGCATCTTTGAATCCAGTGGTAGCACACCTTGGCTCCCAGCTTCTTAAGTGATCAAAAAGTTAATAGCAGTGTTCAGAGCAACATTTCCTGCTTCAATACAAACGTGTTCCATCCCCCACCCTGACAGGGAGTCCGATTCTGCTTTTTGCACTGCTGAGGAGTTTACCTGATGCCTGGGTCAGCCCTGCAGCCTCTAGTCACCTTGCAGAAACTGATCCCACAGGGAAACTGAGTCTGACCAAGCTATTTACTAAGCACAGTTTCTCACAGTGAAAGCACGGGCTCAGCAATGTATCTGGTTAGCTGCAAGTGAGGCACTAGAGCCAGCTTGTTTGCGGACTGCTTGCTTACAGGTCAGCACCCTCGTATCGGGAGACACGCAGCCGCACCGACACTCTCCCATGGCCAGGCAGGAAGGGGCTCTTCTGGTTATGACAAACTCAGCTCAGTAAATGACAAACTCAAATGGGGGGCGGGGGGGAGGGGGAACTAACATATATCATATATAAGAAAGGAAAGAAGAGTTTTGTTTTCCTGTCTGGTACTAAACTGTCACGCAGCGATTAGAACTGTGCACTCCCAAACTCTCACAGTTCACACTGCTGTGGCTTGCTCATGAGCCCACACTCCGTGTAATTATCAGCCAAACTACATCAGTAAACTGTTCCTGATAGCAGAGTAACTTGCCTTGAGCATTTTTCTTTTCAGCCCTAGACTTTGGCTTAGATTTATTTGCCCTGACAATGCTCTGTAGTTACTATTCTGTAAAGTTGGCTATTAGCAATGCCAGAAGAGCTGGAAACTTCATGAAACAGGCGGCTCTTCACAGAATCTGCACAGAGTTCTGAATCGTTAGTGGACATTATTCAACAGAAACGCAACACAGCATGGTGGTGCTTAAATCCTGACTCACTTCACTGGTGTTTTATCTGAACTAAGAAGGGTAAAATACACTGCAAGCTTTTCAGATCTGCATTAGGTATTCTCTGTATGCTAATCTCAACTCTGCTAATCGAACTGGCCACATTTAAACATACTTTGAGTGTCTGTCCGAAGAAAATAAATTGCAGTGATGGCTTAGATTTCAAAAAACTGCAGAAACAGGTATTAACAGCTCGTGACTTTTTTTTGCCATTGACAAAAGAAGATGAAGTGTTCAATCCTCCTGGATGCTGCTACCAGTATAAAAACGTAGCAGCTAAAACATTTCACCTCTGAGTTGGTACAGATAAATGTAGTACAGGCTTTGAGCAGCTCCTCCAGTGGTTCCTACGGAGCGGTTTTGTGTGGTAGTTTAGCTTGAGGGCTTTAGTTGCTGGGTTGCTGCTGTTTCTATATACAGTTTATTTGCTCTAAACGAGTGGTGCTTCACAGTGTTCAGTTGGACGGTTTCACAACTGCACCTTTGGCACTGCACTTTGAGCAATGCTTCTGCGTGTTGGTGACGTGGGTATTGCATTTGGATTTGTTTTGAAATTAGATTTCCCTTTTATGACAGGGTGTCTCTTTGGGCCTGTATTTTCTAGCTAACTTACAAACTGAAATGGATTTATAATCGTGGATGAAAAGGAAAACCCTGACTATTTCATGTTCAATTAGATCTGCTTATCAATTTTATAATGCAGTGAGAATTAACTGTCACAATCAGTCAAAACTCCTTTGAAAAAAAACTGAGTTATAACTAGAGCATACCAAAAAAATCATATTAATAGAGCCACCACACATGCATTGAAAAAAAAAAATAAATAAACAAACCTAAAAAGCCTATCCATGGATACTTCCATCCATACTCTGCTAAAACAGGGCTGCTGGCAAGGTGTCGTTCTCCCTCTGCATTCAACAAATATGTTTGATGTGCTTACTAGAGGAGAGTTTCAAATGCCCTGACAGCTAAATGAAACTCGAGTTAGATTCAGTACTCTTCAGAAAGCTGTAAACAAGATTCAAGCCTCTCGGGAGCTATCAACTCACCAGCACTAACTGGTTTTGTTTGATCCATTATCCCAACAAATGAGACTGATACGAGTAAGACTGAAATCAGCTGACATGTTTCCTATCAGAAAGGCCTTCTCACACTCCTTTATATATCAGCAAAAACATTTTCCACTTCCCAGACAGCAACAACAGAAGAGATCGCTTTAATGGGCAGAAATGTGCAGCATGCCAAGTGTTGCAATGCCTGTTAACTGAAATCCTAAGCAGTTCAGGAGTTCAGCTGCAGTTTAAAGGGGCAGACAAAGCACTGAAGCTGTTGAACAGTACACTTAAAGCTTGCTTTTCCTGTCCAGTCCCTGTCAGCGCTCACCTGTTACCTTAAAACAAGTCGCTGCCATTTTGTGTGTCTCCTCTTGCTCTGTGGCTACAAATCTGGGATTGATACACTCTGGCTTTTCACAAGTGCCAGAAGCAGCTGGATTGAGGCTTGTGCAAGCATCTGCCAAATCTTATCAGCTCTTCCCTTATTCTGTACGCTAAAGAGCAAAGGTGCTTGAAAGCTCTTGGGAGGTACAAAAGCAGCAGACTGGCCCTGCTATTAGCCAGCAGCAGCACAGAAGTACCTCCGCTGAGAATGAGGGATAACGGGACAGCCTACAGGTTGTGCCAGTCCTCTGAGTGCTTGCTGCTACACGTCCTCCTTCAGACATCTCAGACATCATACTCCTGCTGGTTACTCACAGAGCAAGAGTAGTGGAAGAATCTGACTCCTTGGAAGGGCTGAATCTGCAGGCCAGTGACCCTTGTTGGAGGGGAGACCCTGAACACAAAACTCTTTAGTCCTTTATCTAGTTTTACTGTGACATAAACATTCTGAAACATGCTATCCTTGGAAAGTTAATGTAATCAACTGGTTAACTGGGGTTGAATATTTAGCTCTTTAAATAAGTCTATCACTAGTGGTTTCAAAGTTGCATCACTCTGCACTAGCAGAATAACTGATTCTTTTAAGTCTTTAATAAGCAGTCTTTGAAAAAGTAGTCTTCTAAAAAGTAGTTCTACATGGGGTGTACTATTTTTTCAGGAAAATAAATGTCACTGCATTAAAAGGTTGATTGTATCTCTTTAGACTGTGCAGGGAAGATGCTGAAATTACATTTATTTTAAGCAACAAGAAGGAAACTCAGTTGTTTCATTATGACATTATCTTCCACAAAAAAAGCTCTATTCAAAGGAAGTGATAAATTCATGACTGCATAATATCCTGTGACTAGTATCCTTTCTTTATTAAAAAAAAAGGAAAGGGAAATTAATTTAAGTGGGATCTCTCTCAGAAAAAGGATTTCATTATTGGTTTTGACTTGACTTTTGACAGTGAGCTTTTTACATTGTGCTGCCTGTGTTCAGCAGCACCGTTAACCTTGCATAAAACATGCAGCCTATAATTATAGATGAGGCAAATAAATTGGGTCCCCACAGAAAAGGCTTAAATACTGTCAACCCACTGATCACAATAAAACTGTTCCTCTTGCTTTAATCCCTTCTTGCAAATCTGAGTATTCGGTTGAATAGCCTCATCTCCCTGATGAGAGCTGCTCATGGCATGCTGTTTAAAAGGAACTAAAAGCCTTATTGCTTACTGGAAAATCAAATGGTTAAATCAAGGCTAAAGTTTGTATTTAGAATGCTTCTCTGCAGACAAAGATTTGGGCAATTCCTAAATTGCACTCATTCCTATGATCTGAATCCATTCTTCTCAACTCTCCCAGAGAAACAGTCTTGATTTCTTTTCAGACATGTCTAGCAGCCATTCCTCAAAGCATCCCCCTCAAACTCACTGCACTCATGTGCAGTCCTCAAACTGCACAAGGTCTCAGCATAAATAATTGCAGGAGAAGCAGGCAATGTTAATTTACAGAACTGCATCTCTGCGATAAGGAGAGAACTTAATACATTGCAATTAGTGATTTAGGAACCGATTCTGCCCAGGAAAGTAAATGGGAGCAGCAAGTATGCTGTAATCTTGAGGAAATGTTAAGCTTATTGCAGGATACTCACGGAATTGATTATCCCCTTAAGTGCTTGGAATCCTCCAGTGACAGGGAAGACTTGCTCTTTTGTGTCAGCAATTTTTTCCAGCTTTGGAGAGAAAATGGGTGCAAACACATGAATCACTCGGCACACTAAATTTGTCATGCTGCTTTTCACCCTTATCATGTAAATGGATGTCTAAAAACAACTCACATCAACTCTGCAAAGAGAAGGAAAATGTGTGTTCCATCACAGCTAGCTATGACTCTTCTAAATGGGAGGATTTACTACAACCTACTGCAGCTAACAAAAGGGTATAGTGGCTAGCCATTGTGACAAACCAACACACTAAAGAAATCTTTCAGGGCCTGTATCTTAGCAGTGATTTTGTACCTCTTTCTAGAGTTACTTTCCCTGCTCGCTCCACTTTCCATTAAAAAAGCCTTTCAATGCACCTTATACAGTAAAGTCTTTACCATCCTTCTCCACTTGAGTCACTTTGGCACAAGAGTAGCTACAGCCTTCATTAGGACAGAACTCTGAAATAGCTTTCAGTCAATGAAAGACATGGATCCTTCTTTCTTTTTCTTATCCCAGTGCTTCCTCAAATTTGTCTGTAGCCACTCTGGTCACACAACCTGTAGCTTAATCTGGCTGCTGCCTTTACTGACAGGGACCTCCTTGATAAGAGTCCAGAGAAGGGCTATGAAGATGATTAAGGGACTGGAACATCTCCCGTATGAGGAAAGGCTGAGTGAGCTGGGACTGTTCAGTCTGGGGAAAAGAAGACTGAGGGGGGACCTAATTAATGTTTATAAATATCTTAAGTATGGGACGCAGGGGGAATTGGCCAACCCCTTTTCAGTCATCTGTGGAGACAGGACAAGGGGCAATGGCTGCAAATTGGAGCACAGGAAGTTCCGCACCAACATGGGGAAGAACTTTTACACAGTGAGGGTGCCAGAGCCTTGGGACAGGCTGCCCAGGGAGGTGTGGAGTCTCCTTCTCTGGAGATTCAAGACTTGTCTGGACGCCTATCTGTGCAATATGAGTTAGGGAGCCTGCTTTGGCAGGGGGGTTGGACCCAGTGATCTCTCGAGGTCCCTTCCAACCCCTACGATTCTGTGGGTTTCGCCTGCCTCCTGTCCTGCCGGCAGCTGCCTGTTTCTGACAGGTCCTTTCGGCAATGAAAATGGTGCCTACGCACTACTTATATCTGTGTACACATCTGAGCAGCTGCTTTCTGAGCCAGAGAAGGCTTTATACTGCCTAATATAAGTAAAATTAATTTCTGTGTTACTTAACATTAACTGTATATAACTCTGTGACAAGGCACTGCCTAGTAGTCCAAAATAGTAAAGTTCCTACCTGTTCTTGTACAAAATCAAGGACGCCAACGCAGTAAACTCTAGCTCCCAGCTCTCTGGAGATCTTTGCCTGCCCCAAAATAGAAAAGAGTAAGCTTTTTTCCATTCAACAGGCAGCACCCAAGCTCTTCAGAATATGGTGTACATTTTCACCTAGCACTCACCTCTTTCTCTGCATACAGGGGAATCTGACCATCTAGCTTGCCATCTGTCAGTGCGATGATGATACTAGAAAACCTCAAGGCTCCTTGTTTTTCAATCTGTAGATTGGCCTGAAAAAAAAAAATTTATCCATCTTAAAATTCTGCCTGAACTTTTAAATGAGATGTAACTTCCAAATGAACGTAGCATCTGAAACACCACACGCCTCATCTTCAAACCCGTCTCTCAAGACAATCCTCTGCTCCCTTTACATTACCACTAAGAAGGAAATCATCAGCCTTTTCCAGTGCTGGGTGAGTCCATCTCCAAAACACTGGGGTCACTAACTGATCGACCTTTGGAAATGCTTGATTCTTTCAGGACGGATACTCCTGGAGTTGTAAAGCTCGCTTCTCTTTAGATCCATCCTAAGGTTTCCCTTAGTACTCCCCAAACTTCAAACACCAGTCAGTAGGTTCCACATATAAAAAGAACGGACTAAATCTAAGTTGTTGGGTTGGGGTTTTTTAAATGGCAACAATATTCTGTTTGCCTATCTTTTTAGCTTGCAGGCTGCAATTACAAATGTAGCTCCACAGGCATAAAGGAGGACAGTGAGTGTCTATCCGTAGCAGTGACAGCTTAGACCCTTGCCTTCAGAGCCTAGGTCTTCTAGTAAAATAGCAAAGGACACTTCAAATGTACATCTCAAGAAAATACATGCAGTTGAGAACTCCGTAAGTCAGATAGTCCAAAATCAAGGCCATTTGTCTGTGCTGTGAACTCTCCCTAAGCACGTGCTGCAGCAGCCCTGCAGCGCTGTGCGTGACTGTTTACCATGTAATTGGTATGCTGCCTTAGCTGTGAGATTCACGACAAAGAACTGCGCTCCACTGCAAAGGACCCAGTCAAAGAAACTCCGTATGGCAATCTGCTGTGATGGCTAATCTCCTGCATGGGATTTGCATAGTATCTGGGCAATCTTGGGACTGCTCAGGAAAACAAAATGATTGGAGTGTAACAGACTGAGGCATACAATGCATCCATTCATGTTACAGGTTGTTGCTGCTGTTATCCAGAGGGTGAGAACAGAGGATAGACTGATTGCAAGATGAGTAAAGCCTACCTGCTTTAATCCTTCATGTATGTATGTGTCACCTGCTGGCTTTACCTCTCCCAAATCCTTAAGACCTTCCCTGATTTTCTCTCTGAAAGCAAAAAGGTAGAAAAGATTGTTAGAGTGATCTCAAGTGGGGAAAGAGGTTAGTTTGTTGCTAGAAAAGTCAGTGTTTTCCATGAAGGAGACTGGAAATTAAAATCCATAAAAAACAGCATTTAGCCAAGATACCATGTGGAGGCAGATTTCCTGTTCACAATGGAAGCAGCACTGTGGTAACAGATATTTTAGACCTAAATAACACAATATGCCTCAGTGAGTCAAAGAGCTAGAATCAAGTAAAACGCCTCAGACGGAGCAGATATCACAAAGAAGCTGCACAGCCTCAGCATTAAATAGCCCAGTGGAAATTCTGTTATATTAAGTCGACTCTGCTCAATTAAATCAACTTCACTTCCAATCACGCTGCAATTAAAAAAGAAATCTCCTAAACCAGCAGTTCTAATTCTAGAGAAATTCTCCACGTCAATATGCAGGTATTTAATGGGGTAGGACACAACTGCAATAATTAAAATCTTCTCCCTTAAAAATAAGTATCAATAGGAAAAAGCTGCATTTGCAAGACACCTCTTGTTTCCATGGACAGGGACTAGGATTAAGGGTAGAGTTCTTTCAATTTTTGGCTGTCACTACCTTTCTATGTGACCTCTGACAAGACATCAAACTTCTACACATTGTAAGCTCAGTTTTGAGGATAAGGTTGTGCTGTGATTCCTCATGGGTCTCTAAATCATGTTTGACTGTGAGACACTCGCTTAACCGTGATGGTAAAACTAGAGAAGCTAGTGGTAGCATGAAACCAATTATTTCCAATGCAATTAATGGGGAGGTGGAGGGAGGAGGGCTGAGAGATTTGACTGAAAGGATCAAATTTGGAAGTTTTTAATGCTTACACAAAGCTCCAGTGAAGGCTGTGGAAGGCTGTGCTAGGAAAGGACAAGTAGAAACTAAGTGGGGAGAAAATATGGGCCAGAACATGGAGAAGACTAACAAATACAGGTGGCAGAGGAAACCAGCAGGGGTGAGGAGATGGAGGGAAAACGCATTGCAGGATGCGCAAAAGCTTTCCTTAGGGCATACCAAATGAGAAAGAATGCATATGCCGCTCTGCCTGAATGCCACCCACTAGTCATTTGTTCCTCCGAGGAGCTTCCTCTGTGCTGAGAAGCTCTGCTCCCAAGTACAATCCGTAGCTGTAATAAGCTCCCAATCACAGGATCAACCGATACAGTCAGGGAGGGGGGCGTGACAGAGCGAGAAATGTGGCATTGCATATATGGAAGAGAACAAGTTATGTAAGATAATGCAATCTGTTTGATCCAAATATTTTACATTCAGCATCTATAGAAACAACTTGGAACTGATTATGTATGAACGCAGATTATAAACCACATACTTAGTGCTTGCCAGAAATGAGTGGCAGCGCATCACAGGCCTCAGTGTTCTGCTGCCAAGAAACAAGCAGAAACTGAAGTCCCAGTTTTCTGAAACAGATTTCATTTTGCAAAAATAGCTTCTGTACAATCGCTTTGGTTTTATTTATGTACAATGTCTTGTGACCCGGTCACACAGGAATCTCTGGTGTTTCCAGGCCTCTGCCTACAAGGGGTTCCAGGAAAATCTTTGGCAGCAGGAGCCTTTTTAGCTGCATTTAATCAGTCACTACCTTCTTTCCTCGGGGCACATCTGTACTAGATAGGCCCAGACAGATGTGAACAAGTTCCCTGCCCTCTGCTCAGCGTTGGTCAGGTGCAAGCAAGCCCTGCTCTAGATGTCACAAGGCTATGGTGGGTGCAGGACTTGAGGCAGCAGTAGGTGAGCCCCAGCAGACAGCAGGAGAGGTCAGTTCAGTCACTGCTCACACCCGGGCAGTTTGGGGGTGTGCACAGAAGCTCGTGTCTGCCTGAATCATTCCAATAACAGGACTCAGTTTAGTCAACTGGCCATAGCTCTCTGAAGCCCCCTCTTTTCAGTGCTCTCAAAACTCTCTCTGGTTTCTGTAGTATCTTTTTTGTAGCCACAAAGACCACAGAGGAGGTCTGGTTTTAAACCTCATCTGTGATGCATTAATGCAGAGCCATGACCTCAGTCTGGGTGTCTGGACATTACCGCAGCTCAGTTCAGTACCAGTGATAAAGGCTGAAGGGCCACTGGCTTCGTGGTTTAAGCCAGGCAAGGGAGGGAAGTGGAAAAAGCAGAACAAAATCACCAACTTGCAGCCTGTCTGTGTTTGTGCTGAATGAGTACAAATTTAATATCTCTTCCCCTCCAGCATATGCGCGGCATCACATCTCTGTTTTCTAGAAAAGGCGCATCTAATTTTGGTAGCTACCCTGTCTGTTCTCTCTTTCAAGCTTTGTAACCACTTCAGAAAATGATTCCAGCAGCAGCGAGACAAACACAGCCCTGGCGACGAGCTCTCCAGCATTCTGCTCTGCGGGCTGCTCTTAGCTCCTCCATGAGCAGGGCCTGCTGACCTAAGCCCAGAACCTCTGCACGGGCACCAGCACCTGCCTCTCCGGGGAGCTCCGCTGTGCTCTGCCCCTGCACTGGACATGGAGGCTCCTCTGCCGAGGGAGGCTGTGCCCTGTGCACTGCGAGGCTCACTGGCCTAGCTCTAGCACTGATCTTAGCACTGCCCGTGTCTATGCTGTGAGCTCACCTTGCGCCCCCGGGGCCGAGCCCCACACAATGGACTGGAACACCCCGCTGAGTCAAGAGAGACTGCAGAGCAGCCCAGATCTGCAAATGACCCCAGAAACCAACCTAAGGTAAATGAAAATGTAATCCCCTCGCCTCGCCTCACCTGATAACTGCTCCACAATTCCTATTTACTTTCAGGCATGAATGTACCTGTCTGCCTGAGTTCCAATTACGCCAGGGCAACTATCATCAGTTCACAGGGGAGGTTTCTCTGTGTGAGCTCTGTTGCACCAAGACGTGACTTATTTAGGCAACAAAACAGGTACTGTTTCCATCACTGCTCAGTATTATCTCCTGCTTTAATCAACACGCTGCTGAGATCGGTGCTGTCAGCAGACGAGTGGTCAGATGATTGACGTTAAGGCACTGCCTCAGTTCCTTGCGCAGACGGTGGCACAGCCGCCACTCGCTGGCAGTCCAACACAGGTAGTAACACTGTGTTCTACCACAGACAGATGTAGCTCACACCCCCATTTGAGAGGAACAACAATAAAGCTACAGACTGGTTACAAAGTACAACCCATCCTAGTTTGTCAGAGATGTGGTACCATCTTTGAGAGTAAGAACCCTTAACAGAAAGGGACAGTCACTTGCCTCAAAGGAAATAAATGTATCTCAGCATGTACAAATAAAGTCTTGATAGAAAGCAAAGCATGCCAGAGGACTGAATCTTAAAAACCATTCAAATCCCTGCTTTTTGTTGGGGTGGTTTTTTTGAAAATTTTGTGCTTGTACATTACTACTGCAGAGGTTAGAACCAGCTGAAATTGTTGCATAAACCTCAGGTCATGGTGGTTCAGTCAGGCAAGGGGCTAGTGTTGCATGAAACGCTGAATCTCCATTCATATCCACGCAGTTTTAATTAGTGGTGTTCCGAGCTCTTTGGGATGGGGGTCAGTATCTTATCATCTTTTCCGTGTTGCTTTCTGCATATTGATGTGCTGGAATCTTGGATCGTTTCTCAGGGTGTGGAGAGTATGAGTGCTGGTAGGGAAACTGTGGCTCCCAGTAAGAGTATATTTATCACCAGGAACTAGGTTATGTGCCTGTGGGGCAACGTACTTCATCTCTAACAAATACACACAAACAACACAGGTACTTGGGTTTTGCTGCGAAGGAGGAAGCATAGTAACAGGAAAACACAAGGGGGAGGGGCAGGGAGGGCAGTGTTCTTCAACAAGGACAGTCACATCCCCAGCGAACGGAGCTGTCTGAACCCTGCACATCGGCCTCCTAGGATTTGGTGGCCATTCCTGGTTTCAACACCTCCCAAAGACTACAGAGGCCTCAGTGCCATCATAATGATTAGTCTGCTTCCAACTTTAGGTGTCCTGCTTGGGCTCCAGGTGGAAAACAAGTAAATGGCTGACTTTGCTGTGCCTCACACACCGAGCAGAACGTGCTGTAGTCTGGCAAGCTTCTTGAACCAAAGCAGAGTTAGCTCATGTGACCAAGGCCCAAGCTGCATAAAGGTCTTGCTACGTTCCGTGTCTCCCTGCCATAAAGGAAGAGTCAGTGCTGCAGCAGGCTACGGGCATGCACAGTAAGGGATAGTCGGTCACATACCAGGTACTGAAGCATCCTGTTTTTCCACCTTCACTAATACAAACATTCTTTAGCTCCCGGAGGAGTTTCACCTAAGCAGTCAGCAATGCTACTCCAGGCCATCGAGCTCCGTCGAATGCTGCAGAAGCAGGTTTACAGGCACCTGAAATGCCACTGGCCAAGATACAGTTGGCCAAAAGAGAGCTCAGATGATGCTGTGCCGTCTGGATGATGTTTCTAAGTGTATCTGCTTTTCCAAACAACTTGCTGCTTAAAGGTAGTAGCAAAATTGATACCCAAATGTGCACAAGTCTTTGTTTAATCTGTAGCATACAGCTTCCAGCTTAACTTCACAGGGGAAACATCCATCTCCAAAACGGAATATAACCATTGTGAGATGTCTTTGCCATCTGGGTGTTATTTTTTTTCTATGTATTATAGCAGTGTGGGTACTGTGGCTAACAGTGACTTCTGTTTCTAGAGTTATTCATGTAGAACTCTTCATAGTCACAAAATATTTGGTGATCTGGGGGCTTCAGGCTATAGTGTGGGTTTCTTTATACCCACAGCTTTATTATCCAGGAAAAACCACCAAAAACTTCGTGCAAACAATTAGAAGCCTAAAGCTTTCAAAATGAAAAAGGCTCCATGACTTTGAACTGCTGGGAATGAATCGTGGTTTCCTGACATTAGCAAATAGCAAGTAAGCAAGGGGAAAAACAGCCCTGCAAGTCCAAAATGCACACAAAAACCCCAAGGCTGTAATATCCCATAATCACCCACATGTACACACCCATCCCCAAAACTGCACTGTGTTTTGCATCCTCATCTTCTGTTTGGAATGATGTGAGTTATGCTTTCTAAGTCCTTTTCCAATGCTGACTTCTTTAATATTTAAAGGGACAGCTGTTCCAACTGTATCTATCCATTCTTACCTACCTACATATGGTCACGGTTATGAATGCATCCTCCTTCATTCTCCTTAAATTCCTCCTAAATAATAAGGGTAGTAATTTCCCTTCTCCTACCCTGCTCACAAAAGCATCAGCAAGCCTTACATGAAACAGAAGCCCCACTAACAAGCTCCCTAGAACTCAAAAAGGCTCTTCCCTATGTCTTAAATGAGGCTTCTGAGAAAAGCTTGCCACAGCTTAAAGCTCGCCACAGACAGGAATGAACAAGGCGCTTGTGTTTCTCTGTGGCAGGGTTCCCATCCTCCACCCAAGCATTTCAAGTGGTCTGTGTGCTATCAGTGCTGAGCCTGATAAGGAATAGGGCCCTGACAGGGATTAAGGGCCTACTGAAATTGAAAGAAAGGATCTCATTGACTTCAGCAGTCCTCGGAGCAGGGTTGAGTGTCCTCTCCTGACCTGTCTCGAGCCATCTGGAAAAATGGCTTGTAACCTTGTCTCTCCCCACAGAAAGCAGATCCAGTATCTGAGTCCTGGGGCGAGGGGAATGTGAGAATTCGGCCGTTCTCAAGTCAGACCACTTACTAAATGCTAAAACAGGAGGGGCTTAGAACCAAATCTTTAGACAGCCCGCTTCCCTATTTTTAGTATGTCAGCATACATTCTGTAGTGTGACACATTTGTCTGCTGCCACAGTCATGTACTCACTATTAGGTGTCATTTAAAGAAAAAAAACCCCAAAACCAGAAAAACCCCTGCCCACCCAGCACACAGTAAACTCACTATGGCAGACCACATTTTGTATTGATTCTACTGGAAGGAGCAGAAAAGAAAGACTACCTCACTTCCATCCTGCCACAACTCATTAAAGCAATCCCTAAATGGTTTGCCCACATGTTCAAAATGCAAAGGGTTGTTCAGAGTGGTTAGCTTCTGGGCAGAAGAGAAAGAGGGGAAGTCACCATGCTTTTGAGAAGGCTGAAAGCATACTGAAGGGCTCTGGAGGAATGGCCTCTGCTGAAAAGCACCCATTCCACAGTATCATTTTCCAATTCCTGTCATTTCAGCAGCTAACCTTGCAACAATCTCTTCTCTACCTGATTATCTCCCTCAGTTCCCCCCCGACCTGTCCTTCACCCATCCTAGCTGCTAACCCTTATTTGCTGTAGAAATTGAAGTAAGCACCCTTGAAAAGTGCTCCCTTTGAAAGCATCAACTGAAGGGAAGGGTTCAGGCACATCCAAACATCACCACAGTGACAGAAAGATCTCACACCTTTCAAGTGGCACAAACTCCATGGTCTGAAACTGATTTTGAAGTCGTGATCTGAAAACATGAAATTAAATACCTACCCTATATGACATTATGGGAAACATTAGTTTACCATTGTATGCTTTACCTAGAAATGAAAAAACCACCAAAGACTTATCTAGAGACGTTGCTTTACAAAACTAAAAGCAAGAATAATTTCTCTTGCTGTGCCAAGGAAGATGCAGTCACCCAGAGATGTAAACAGTACTCAGGGTTGTCTTGCAAGACAGTGGCACAGTTCACAGCAAGAATTTCTTTCCCATCGGTTTTCTCCTTCCTTTTTTTACTAAGCTTTCCACTGCCATGCTTACAAAATTACACCCAGCTCTGCGGAAAGACCTCATGACTGGCCACCACTTAAAGGTATCCGTTATTATTCAGTATCTGTTACTGTTCCCCTGATTACATCAGAGGCCTTGGTGGGGGAGGAGGGAAAGGGAGAATTAAAAAAGCAGTGCACTAACCTGTCTCCAGTTAATGGCATAATGACGTGTGCCTGGGTGGAAAATACGATAAACGATAATCTCATCTTGGGGCTTTTAAAACAGGGAAAGAGAAAAAAAATACATTTTAGACAAATGAAGAGAAATGTACAGATGAACAGCATTTCATTCACTTACGCATGCTTCATCAGTATCATCTTTATCTTCCAACTTCCAAAGAACTCCTTGTGAACTACAAAGCCAGAATGAGAGGAATTACAGGGTTTTTGCCTGTCTGCTCCTTACTCGGATGCTCTGGGAATGAAGTAGCTGAATTATTATTCTGTGTTGCCCAGCTAGGTTCCAGATCAAGACATGCTAAGCTTAACAGTAACAATCTCGTGCAACCCAACTGAAAGTGAACTTCATAGGCTGTGATCTACCAACATGCAGGAGGTAACACATCACTTCGTGTTTTCACGGACAGCTGGTATAAGAGGAACTCAGCAACATACCTCCATGTGGGGTTTAGTTGCCAGTTGGGGTTAAACCATGACAAATGCCTATCATCATTCATTAATCAGGTTAATGTTAAAGACGTTACACTTGTAAAGATGAATGACCATATATTTTCAGTTCACTTGTCAATGATGCAACTTAACGTTATTGACATTTGGAAACAGAAATACTGGTGAGCCTTTGCCTGGAACTGCACAGATCCTGGATTTAAGATCCAGTCTTGCAGTCTGTCCATAAAACTCAGAATACAATACTGTGAGATGCTCGAAACTGAATTACAACCCAAGGTGTGGGACTATCAGTCACGTTAGTTGCTGCAAGCAGTTGTCAAACAAAAGGAAAATACTTGCAATCCCAATCTCTGGTAATTGCATCACTGCCTAGTCCAAGTACTGTGAGACTTCCCTCTTTGAGATGCAACTCTGTGCGTAATAACTCCAAAGTTATGATTTATTTTAGGATGGCCACAGACCTGTTCTCACAAGACATCCTGTTTCTCTTCCACTCTCCCAGCACTCAAGACACTGTGATGCTGGAGGAGGACTGTACAAACACAACTGTTGGACCCCATAGCCCTGCCAGGCACCAGCCTTTGAGAATGAAGATAGTCAGTGTGCAGCACTGTTACTGTCAACAGGCACATTACAGACAAGTCAAACTGGAGAGCAGATGCACCAACAGGAATTAATTCTTCAGTTGAGGACAGAAGGAAACTGCTACGAATTTGTTCTATACCTTCTTCCTACAATTCCTCTTTTCAGTTTAAGAAAGGGCAAGGTCAAATTATTCCATGCCCAACTCTGAGAGTGTACCTGAAGGCTCCACAGGGAGACATTCTGTCCAGGCTCCCAGAAGAGCCCAGCAACCGTCAGGCTGTGAAGGGTTTGTGCACCTAAAGCTTGGCACCAGGACACGGAGGTGCTTGTGAGCTGGACTGTCTGGCTCTGTGCCGTAACTGATCCTCCACCAGTGCAAAGGGTCAGCAGTATAACTTAATCACTCAGTGGCTTTATGTTGGCTAACACAGCCAGGCCACTACACAACAACAATTTTGCAAAAAGGAGCATCATCTGGCCATAAAAGGTGATGAACTGAAGGATGTACAAAGTGAACAAACTGTGGGAGCAAATGTATTTTTTTACTGCTCACTGAAAACAAGTGCTGCTTTGGTATCCTGAGGCTTGTTTTGGTTAGTTCCAGAGCTTACAAAATAACTTTCAACAGCTTATGTTACGTACATAGTTTAGAGAAGATTTGCTTTTTCCAGGATGAATGCAAGCTACATTTAATTATGCAAACCTAACTGTACCCCTTTGTTAGCAAGCCAAGGTTAGACCTGCCTACTGTACTTCATTTTCCTTAGCAAAGCATAGCACACCACCTACTTCTGTGACACTGGAGGGCTCCCTTTGTTTTATTCTTTGGGGTTTGCCAGGGATTTTTTTATGCAAAACGCTGCATCCCAGTTGTTTGCAAAAAGTACAGTTAGTGGATATTTACAGTGGCCTTTTCTGTGGCAGCAATCCTTGCCAGACACTGTGGCTGGTCAGTTGATTACATTCATGTACAACAAACAAGCTGCTACCATGGCATAATCTTCCTGACTGTTTCAGCTTGAGTTTTGACCTGCACCATGTATTTACATATATACAGACATGTATTCAAATTGCTTTTGTTACAGAGACCTTCAAAAGAAGTATACAAGACTCCATCAGAAACATGAAGTGTGGCGTGTGGAAAAGAAGTTTAAAAATTCATAAAATTACATCTGAGAGCAAGTTGGGAGATTATTAAGTACTTAAAGATGCACACTACCACCGTTCCAGCGAGCTCCAAACATGAGAAAACTAAGTTTACACCGTTTCCCAGCAATTTTGGCCCTCGCCGACAAACTCTCTGCTCGCTGGTGAAGCGCATCTACCGAGCCTCACAGCGCCTCTCCCATCACATCCCGCGTTACGAAGCCACAAGGAGCAAAACGCACCTCACAAATCTTTCGGTCAGCTGCTCTACAAAGTCAAATATCTCCTGCCAGTTCTGCGCTACGCTCCCGGACCTGAAAAGGAAACAAAAGCGCGTCAGAGGGCCCGGTGCGAGGCAGCCAGGCAGGGAAGGGCGCCGAGGCCAGCCGCAAGCCGGGCAACGCGGGGCTCCCTGCTCTTCTCTCCTCTCCGGGTCACCACCGGCCCCGGCTCGCGGGGAGCCCTGTTACGCTCCGCGGAGCAAAGGCGTGGCGGAACGCGTACGTTTAGCAGCACTCCGCGGTGCCAGCGCGTCAGGGCCTCTCCGGGAGCCCCGGCGGCACCGGACCCGCCGCCCAGGCCCCGCCGTCCCCAGGCGCAGCGCGCGCGACGGCCGCGCGAGCCGCACCGCAACGGCGCGAACGTCCGCGGCTGCCGGGGGGAGGGGCGGCAGAGGCGGCCGCTCGCTCGGGCCTCTTCGCCCGCATCTGCCCCCGGGCTTTCGGTCGGAATCGCCCCTTCGCCACAATCCTCGCTCCGGCGGGCGCGGGAGCCAGCCCCGCGCCGGACCCCCCGTCCCGGCCCCGCCGCCCCACGCGAGGCCGCGGTGGGGGCCGGAAACTTCGTGCGCGCCCCCCGCCTCAGCGCGGGAGTTACACCGCACCCGGCGCCCCGTGGCTGCTGGCCCGGCCCGGCCGTTAGCACGGACCCGCCGTCAGCGCGTAACGGCCCTTAGCACGGTCCCGCCGTTATTCCGGACCGGCCGGCGCGCCCCCCCCCCCGCCCCCCCCCCCCGCCGCCCGCCTGCCCCGGCGCTCGGCCGAACAAAGGCACGCCCGGAGCGTGGCGGCGGCGTCCCCCGCTCTCCCCTTACTTGTCCAGCACGAAGTACAAGTCGAAGGCGCCGTGGCACGATGGTGTCTCCGGGGCCGGGGCGGCGGCGGGCAGCAGCAGCAGCAGCAGCGGCAGCGCCGGGCCGCGCGGGGCGAGGCGCCCCCGGGGCACGGGCCCCGCCATGGGGCCTCGGGGCGGCGGCGGCGAGGGGACGCGGGGGCCCGGCGCTGCCGTCCTACCGCTCAGCGGGCGCGGGCGGTCCTGAAGTGGCCGCCCCTCGCCCGCCGCCGCGGCTCGCTCGGCCCGGCCCTTCCCCGCCCGTCAGCGGCGGCGCCTGAGGCGGGGGCCGGGGCCGGGCGAGCTCCGCGCGTTCCTCTGCGCCTGTTATGACGCGGCTCGCTCCCCCTCACCCGCGCGCCCGCACTCCGGCAATGGCGACCCCGCGGCGTCGCCCCTTCCCCGCCGCCTCAGGCACCTCCCCGGCGGCCGGCGGCTGACCCCGGGTTCGCGTCCCCGGCGGCCTGGCCCGGCGGGAGCCTTCCCCCGCCCTCCGCGAAGGCAGAGCTGCGGGGCCAGCCCCGCTTCGGAGGCAGCAGCTGCGGGCCGGGCGGGCAGACGCGGCGGGTCCCGCGGCCGGGGGAAGCCCACCCCTGAGTGGCCACCTGGGGAGCGGGCGCGTCTCCCCCCTGCCCGCGCTCCGCTCGGGTTTCGTGCCAAGTTTAAAAAGCTCGGAGAGCTGACAGAACTGATTGCGACATGCTCGGAGTACGTGATTGCACGCTAACAACGAGAAGGCGCAGCCGAGCCCCGCGGCTCCGAGCTGCGCGTACCTGGGGGGCTGGCAGCTTCTCTTCCGCTCCCCCAACCCGCTTCCTCTCCGGGACTCGGGGCTCGGCCCGTCCGCTCCGCTAAAGCGCTGCGAGGGGACGAGACCGGCATCGCTGGGGCCAGTTTGGTGGCGGCGGTGGGTTTTTGATGGATGCGGGTGTTCTCTGCCGGGGGGCCCGATGTCGCACCCCTTTTCTCGGCCGGCGGGAGGCTGCCGCACGCCGCGCTACAGCCGTGCCCCGTGGGCCGCGTCCTGGCTGCCAGGAGCCGGCTGCCACAGCCCCGGGCTGTGCCTGGGGACTGCGCGCGGGAGCCACCGAACGAGCCCAGCTACAATAGACTTCGCAGGACTAAATATAGAGCGGACATGTGGTCGGGAGCATAAGCTGGATCCCTCGCAGCGAGCATGAGGCGCTGTGGAAAGCGTCACTTCATGCTGCAGGAGCATTATCCTCCCCGTTCTTCCATCTGCGGTCTCAGATTCTCACGTTAAGTTCAAACGTGCTTAATAATCTTAAAATACTGTCTGAAGGCTAAAAAGATGCGTGAATTTTGTGAGAAGAGAAACACCAGTCACATGACCAGCTGCATAAACCACAATTATCCCGTAGTTATAAATACATGTCCAGCCTCTGCTCCTTTGTTTCCGTTCTAGACTTTTCTCCTGGAGCTCTGTGTGACAAGCAATTAAGAGGTCTTGAAATAAAATTGATTATTCTCTTTTTGTTCAGCATTTGTGTGCCCGGTGCTTTGTTTAATGGCATCTGCTTTGAGTGGCTTTAATTTACGGTGGACTGCATTCGCTGCCACGACACACGGCAGCTTGAGACGCAGGGCTCTCAAGCACCAGAGACCTCAGGAGACTTCAAATTAGGACCAGACTCGGTATGCTCTCTCATAACGTGTTGAGTTACATTTTACTAGCCAAGTAATGTGCTAGAGCTCTCAAAAGCCTGTCTCCCATCATAACATCAATCACAGGAGCAATGAGTCAATAAGACTTTCCAACTGTGGAAAGATAAAACGCAGTTCAGAGGTGCCCTGTGCCTTATGACAAAAAAAAAAAAAACCTGTTTCCTTAGGAATCTGTCAGTTCTGCCCTGCGGTGGAAGTGGTCAGAGGGTGACATACGCAAACAACCCACACCCCCCCCCGAAATTACGGGCTTCCCCTATCATCCACCAAATAAATTTTTCATGAACCAGCATGAGTTCGTGACTGGCAGTAAGCTGTCATGGCCTTGTGGCTTTTATTAAATTAATGTTTTATGGGGCTATATAGAGGATATTACCTGGAACCCTACCATTTGTTCCCAAGATGCTCTTTTCTTATTTCCTCATAGTAACTGTCTCATTTCTTAGATGGACCATCTTATTTACATTTCCTTTCCAGCAGGCACCACTCCGCTGTCCCTAACTTGGTGAGAATTCCTCATGCTGCCAGGCATCCTGCTGGCATACAGAGGTTCGGGTGCTTCAGAAACTGACTTGCCAGACATGCTGCCGGCACAGGCATTGCAGGGCACAGCCCCAAGTGCAGTGGAAGGCCTGATGCACTGTGAATACAGGTGAGGAGGAAGGCAGTGATCCTCTCAGGATTTATGTTGTACATATCTGAATTTCCCAGAAGTGCAGCTCACCCAGCAGCTGCCAAACCACAACACAGTGCCTCACAGCAAGCAGTGCTTTGCACCAGGAGGGGAAATAAAGTGCATCTTTGATTCTAGAGGAGTCACTGAATCGAAGTTTTAAGGAATTACATTATTTGTACTTCCCTCTGGCAAGAACCGAAGTGGTTTGGCTGTTCAAACAGCACAGCTTACTGCAAGCTTGATCTGTAATGGGATCTCTCTTCTTCTGTGGACATAAAGGCCGGTATCCTGCACAGGAGAGTCCAGACAGCACGAGCCTCATTGGCAGGTGAGCCAAGTACACTAGGGCCTCCGTCACTCAGTCAACACCTTTCCTGTTCATGCATGATAAAATACAAGAAGCATTCCGTGCCAGTCACACCAGCGGTAAGCTGGCAGGGTTGATATGTTTAACATCCAACTTCTCCTTGTCACTTCTACCAGACAGGTTTCCCATGCTGGATTGCTCACTGGAACAGGACTCCACACAGAATTATCAAGTGGTTTCTTGTTAATTTGGATCACAATGCAGCCCCACTGCTGTGGGATAGCAAGTTTTCAGTCCTAACCTGTACTGTATCTGCACATCTTAGTCTACCAGCGATGGAAAGTGTCACACCAACAAGAAGGGATTGGTTTTTGACCGGGACAACGAACTAACATGGATCATGTGGCTCTCGCGGGCGTGTGGGCTAATCAGATGCACCACTGCTCCAAGCAGGATCTTCAGCCCCTTCCCTCTGCAAGGGGAGCTGGGAAAGTCATAGTCAAGCGTGGCCTGCCAGAGACCTTTCGCTTCATCCCACTTCCTGATGTCTCTGGATGGTTTCCTGCAGGCGTGGTGCTCTGACCTGAAACATCCATGTCAGAATGGCTTCTCCCTGCTGATCCAAACATGAAGCCAAGCCTCAGTGTGATGCAAGTTGGAAATTTCACAAAAGTCCATGGACCAGCAGTGATTTATGTCAGCCGAAGATCTGGCTCATGAAGTTCTTAATGTCTTTGAGCTAGCAAGGCTAAAGGGTAAGTAAGCAGTATTTTACGGTCCCTCTGGATGCACAAAACACGGAAGATTAAGGACTGAGCAGCCTGTGCTTTGCCAGAGACCCAACAAAAGCGAAGGCTGATCATCCATTACGTCTCAGAAACGATGTGCAGAGCCGACCTCCCCCCCTCTCTGCAGGGGCGTGCAGTACAGGAGAGCAGGCTTTCGGAGGGCTTCCAAAACAATCTCCTCTCAGCCTTCAGAGCTGCAGGAGTCATTCCCGAGCCCCAGGAGCGCTTGCCTTGCCTGGGAGAATGTGTCATGTTATCCAGCTGTTGGAAATCTTACTTGAAGCACATGTGATCGACTGTTTGGAACAAGACACCCCTGCCAGCTGGGGATCTCTGGTAGCCAGGCTCTGCACTTTTCTTGTTTCCAACTGTGTGAACTCCTCTTTCAGCCTGCAGTTTCTGCTGACGTAGCAGATAAATCGTGCCTGTTTTGCTGGGGTGGTCGGACGAGAGGGAGATAGGCACAGAGGTACCGGCCAAGAGCTCATGGCTGTTCACACGTGTTTGGCTTCATTCACACAAGGGCCCAGGGGCCTCCTTTCCCAGTTCTCAGAACTCGTTAGAGGATGCACGCCTCTCTCCTTCCTCCTCCGCTGCCACAGAGCCAGCTGACACTGGAGCTGCAGTGCCTAGCCCCAGCGGGACGGGTGTTTCACACTGTGTGACACCAACACTGCAGCTGCCCTGACTGCCTTTTGTGCACCAACCATCAGAACAACAGGCTGTGGAGCTGAGGGGTGTGCTGCCAGATGTTCCCTATCTCCCACCCTCCCGCTGCTCCCTCCAGTGCCCCTGGAGATACTTGCATATACCCCAGGAGCTGGATGGGGTGTCGGTTGTTTGCCAGAGCTGAGAAGAACAGGCTACAGCAGGAGGAGGCCAGTGCTCAGGTTCTTGCCTGTATCAAGGGACCAAGGCCCACTGCAGACCCCCCTCCCCAACACCGGGCAAGTCTCCTGCTGGCTCTGGGTATTGGTTCCAGACTTCGAGTAGCAACAGCTTCCCCTCACTCCCTGTCCCATCAGTCTGCAGGGAAGCTCGCCCACACAAGGACCCCTTTTACATTGGTTCCATGTGCACGGCGCTCACCAGCAGCCAGGACAGCAGGGAAAACAGAGGAACTGGGGAGAAACCGTCCTCGGGCACTTGGTACATGTGAGGCTGATAGCGCTTGGCAAAGCTCTGTAAAGGAAGCTCTCTCAAACTGTGGGCGTATCTAAAACTTCCTGAAGTGCCTGATGATGGCTGGTTCCTTGCCCACATTTCTTACCTCAGAAATGATCCTACTGCGTTTCTGTCCGCTGGGTCGGTCTGGTGGAAGAAAAGTGGGTCTGCCACTACTTGTGCCACGACACATAGCCCAGACCTCCACATGGCAGGAAGAGACCCCAGGATGAGTCCATGCTGCTGCCATTGCAGGACCCTGGGGTCGTGCACATTCTGGCTTTGGAGATCACCACCCATCTCACAGCTGCGCAGCACCTCTCAGCTCTGGGACATGGCCGGCTCAGACCTGGCAGATTAGCAACAACAGAGAACTCCACGAGTGAACAGAGAACAGCAACTCAGGAGGTAGTTTTTTGGGTTTGGGGTTTCTCACCTAACACTAAAGGGTCACATTTTAGCCATGACATTTTCACAAGGCAGAGAACAAGTGGTTATACTTCTGCTGAGGATCTTTTCTTCCACATGCAGCAAATTGAGATAATGAAAAGAAAGGTGTTGGCTATTTTGGAGCAGGGGAATCTGTGGTCATTTAAAACAGGACTCTTAAATACAGCTTAGAAATAACCCAGCGACAGAAGATGAAGTTTTCACATGGAAGGCTGATACACAGCAGAATGTTAAGTTTACTGGCAAGATTTACTGCAGAGACAGTAGTAAACTGTACAGTGTACAACAAGTATGGTATTACACAGCTCCCTTCTCTTTTTTACAGCACTTGCAGATGATTTCCCCACATGTTGTCCTTTAAGATCCACCCACTCCCACCTTCTTTTTGGCCCAGACTGGTTGGGAACCTTCAGCTAGTGATGCTTGTGCCAAACCAAACTCAGCATATTTCCAAAGCTGGAGCAAGAAGTCGACCTGTGACTTCAGGGTAACCTGGCTGTAAGCCTGGCCCTGCCCTTGGATGCTTGTTAATGCTGCTGCAGAAAGATGGTGCTCAGTGATGGGAAGTACTTCACTGCTGCAGCGACCTTGGCTGGAGGAGAATGGACCATTGGGCTTAACCAAAGTTGGCGACCACACAGGCCGCCTTTTCTATAGGCTACAAAGGGTCAGTAGGTCTCTCTTGCTCGTTAAATTCAGTTCCAGTCCAGGGAGGCTCTGTACAGCAACTGTGAGGCAGACTGCTTTCTGCAAGATGCTCACCAGTTGCCAAAATCTTGTCTGGGAAAAATTTAACTGGTGCGTGTGTGCGGCTGCAGTTCAGAGTAATTTAATATACTTTCTGATTAAGGGCTGGGTTTGTTGTTCATGCTACAGGAGCAGAGTGTAACAGGGGGCCGAAGGTGTCCCAGTCCTTCTTCTCACAGCTCCAGCAATGCCACAAGTACTGTGTGGCACCTGCCTGCTCTGAATGGTGGCAGGCATCACCCACCCTTCGGGACACTCAGAGATGTATGAACCGAACCGAACCGAAGGAGAGGGGGTGACACTGATGTGAACCCTTGAGCTGCTCCAGCTTAAAACAGAATTTGACTCAAGGCAGCTCACAGGAAAATATTTTTCTTCTCCCATCACAGGATATAAACAACACATGGAAATCTCATGCTTTGCAAAAGGAAAGAGAAACCAGAGTGACTCCAGGAGTTATACAACATGCAGCAGTTACTCAGGAGCTGCCTCCTGGAGGATTAGCAATACAAATCCCTTTTCCACGTTGCAGATGTAGCCTCATGGTCTGTGCTCATTCCATAAATCAGTGTATAAATGAATAAATAAAGAGGATAGCATTAAGTAACACAGGAACTCTCATGTTAGTGTGGGGTTGCATGTATCATCCAGATGGAAAGTATCTGTCTAGACAAATCTGGGAATTATGCAAGCTCAGAATTCCTGAATAGCCATTCCTTTCCAGCATCCTTAAACAGTTTGCAATACCCACTGAAAACACACCAAAAACATGTGGGGGAACACCAAAAAAGAAGAAAACCCATCTCAACTCCAAAACTAGGAAACCTAAATATGAGCAATAGGTTGGGTCAGAGAAGCTACAAATGTGAGAATACAGAGTGATGTCACTGGTATGCGTGCATTGGACCAGTGGCTGCCCAGATGAGCCAGGGATGTTAATTGGGACTCATTCCTGGTCCAGGCAGAGGTGGAGAAGGCCCCATTGTTTCCTGGCATGGCTGTCTGCTGGCCGATCCCCTTCACATGGCACAGAGCTGTTTGTTTCTGCTTTTTCAGAGCTGTTTGTTTCCACTATGCTCGGATAAGCAGAAGGAATGAAAGCAGAGAAGGAAAGATGGGCTGTCCCAGTGCAAACCATCCCAGAATAAAAATAAATCCATCTTGGCCTGGGAGAGCAAAAAACAAAGCATAGAAAACATCAAACAGCTGCTGTGCCCCAGGAGCTGCTGCTGGCCCAGAGCAGCACCCAGGGATCCCTTGGGCTGGGATTTCAGCACAACTCTAGAGCTGTAGTGACCCTTTTTGGTCTTCTCAGGAAACAACAGCCCAACTAGAGGAGATGGAGGCAAGAACTCTCCTTGGAGAACAGCACATCCCGTAAAAACAACACTGCATTTCTGAGTAGTATATGAAACGGGGCGGGGTGGGGTGAAGCATCTGCAGGTGTGAAACAGGCTGCAGTCCAGTTTGTGACGTTTTATCATTAACACTGGGGGAAAAGATCACACTTCATCTAGGGGCCATCCAAACAGAAACGTCTCTTTTGTTCTGTTTGGGGTCACACCGGCTGAAAAGAGACTGACATTCATCTACCTAGCCTGACCTCAGTGGGGCTGCAAAGGAGAAAGAGAACTTCTGCTGTGAAGTCAGTTTCATCTTCCTGGGCTTGGTAGAGAAAGAAAAGAACAATTGGGAGGACAAATTACAAAACAAGTGCTTATACCACTGTTTGGGGGAAATTATGTAAATATTTATGCAAAGACAGCTTTGCAGGGCCAGCGAGCTGCAGCAGGACTCCCCCTGACAGCGTGCACAAGCCACTGTTGGATCAACAGCCTGAAAAGCAGATGTGCCAATTTCCTGTATTTGATGATGATGGGTCCTAATTACGCCAGAGCTGTGGCAATGTCCTTTCTTATGTATGACTCTTAATTCTGTTTCATGAAGTCATCTGTGCAGCGTTCTTCCGGCATGCAGTCCTGGCCGAGTGACAGTCACAAAGAGACTTGTGCTTAGCAACAGCCACAGGCAGCGCCTGAAACCTGTGAGCCTTGTTTGTACCCGAGGCTCTGGGCACTGCCAAGCAGTGTGCAGACCACACACGGCTCCCGTTCGCCATCGGCATTGTAGCCACGGTGGAGTGTGAAATCCATCCCTGTATGAGCTGTGTACAGTGCTGAAGTCCAGGCATCTCCTTAAAGATACAGTTCAGTGGAGTGAGAGCCTTGGCCAGGGGTAGGTGGCCCTCACGGCCAGTGACCGACAGCTCCATGTCGGAACACAGCACCTTGCCCGTGCTCTGACCTAACATAACCCATCTACAGTCCACCCAAAAGCCAAGTGGGACTTGGGTCTGCTCCTTCGCTTGCTTTACCCCTTGTAGGTTATAGAGGATACAGACCAGGGAGGCATCTGCTTGGGGGGACCATCAAGCAAGGAAGTGGGGTCTCAGCAGAGACTTAGAGATGCTGTTAGTTTGGGGGTGATGGCAGGGAATTTTCCACCAGCAGAGATTTCCTTGGTGGCTGTTGCTGGTGATTTTTTCACAACTTTTCATGGTCCCTGGGTCTTTCTTGGGGATGGGGGGGGGGGGGGGGGGGGGGGGGGGGGTTCATTCCCTTTTTTTTTGCCTGTTTCTTTGGATTTTTTTCTTTTTCCTCATTTTTTTTCCACCCATAATTTGACATGTCTTCCAATTTTGGAGCTTGCCAGGGGAGGATTTCTTTACCTTGTTTATTTAGATGGGTACTTTATAAGTTTTGGAGAGATTTTATAAGTTTTGGGGCGATGGTTTGGTTTTTTGTGGTGGCTTTTTTGAGGACACACCTGGGGGGTTGGCATTTTATTTCTTTTTTATTTTATTTTTTCCTTCCCTTCCTCCCCCCAGCAACTCTGTGGAATTTGGTCATTTATCTTTTCACAGAGGTTCTGCTTAGGTCAGGGTCCCTGCTCCAGATTGCTCCTGGGACCACCTGCAGCTGAGAGCAGCTGTTGGGTGTTACCTGACTGTGGGGCTGCCAGTATAAAGGCTGAACCCTGAAGGCTTCTCCTTGTTGCTGGTCGTTGGGGGTGGTGGTGGTGGTGTTTTGCTCTGTGTGCAGGGGAGTCATGCTTTGCAGAGCAGGGAGAGCTAGAAAAAAATGCTCCCAGAAGATCAGAGCTATATGGGGACTTGGTGGCTGCCCCTGCTGCTGGAGGGACCCCAAGTGCTGGCACCACGGTGGCTGTGGAGGAAGGGCTGGAGGAGATGTGGATGGGGCTGCATAGCACCCGGATCTGTGAGTGGGGTGGTGCCAGACCTGCTGTGGGGGTCTGTCTGCAGGTAAGAGCTGGGGTGTGTGGGAAGGGGGGTGGCTGGAGGTGGTGCTGCCTTTAGAGGTGGGTGAAGGCTCCACTGTGGGGTGGGCCAGCAGTTTGTGCCACCTGGCACCTGGGGAAGGTTTACTCTGTTTTCTGGCCTTAATGGGAAGAAGGAGCCCTGCAATGTGAGGCTCTGGGTACTGAGGACAAGGTGATGTTTGTTAGAGAGTCCTTGGGAGGAGTGAAATGGCTCAGATGGCTGCTAGCCTTGAGGCCTACAAGCAGATCTTTGTGCCACAGCAAATGAGGAGCAGAGGTTCTGCGTGTCTGTGTTGGCCCAGGATGCTGTGTGGGCACCTGGGAGGTGGAGGGAGTGCTGCAGCAGATACAGGCTCTTCAGGAGAGGGATGAGGAGGAAGGGGAGAGGGATTTTCTTTCACACACAGAAGCAGTTGTGAGGTGTGGAGTTACCTGGGGGACTGGGTAACAAGCTGGCTGTGTGCTAGATGTTGGGATGGGAGGGCAGCACTGTGCTGGGCTGTGGCAGCAGGATATAAAGAAATCCTGACTCCATGAAGGCAGCTGAGCCCTGGGGCAGGGCACCCCAGAGAGGTGCTATCTGCACCCTGGGAGGAGTTTAAGGTGTGACTAGTCATAGTCCTGAGCTTTGGTCTGGACTTGGTGATTGCTGTGGTTTGAGCAGGAAGCTGGACTGTCTGAGGTATTTTCCAACCCAATGGAGGGGATTTTCCTTCTTTGGCTCTAAGATACGGTGTGCCTTGGCTATGCAGATCTTCAGCTTGGCTGTGGTGCTGTTTGTGTAACTTCAGGTTACCAAAAACTTTCCAAGCAAATTGCATACTCCAGTCAAACCTACTAGAGGATGTGCCTGGTGAAACCCCAAGTTTACAGAGTACCCTGGGATTTCTACCTCAGTCAGTCTTCTTATTCAGTCTGTTGTCAGAGGCTGCAGGGCAGGAAGAGTATTCGTGGGTGTGTTTGCCAGCTGAGTCACAGTTGTGCCAGGTAGTGTACCATGCTGATAACTCAGGTGTAGTCAGTCTGACCTGCCCTGTATGAGCAGCTCTTCTGTGCATCGGTGTGACTCTGCTGGCCTTCAGACAGGAGTGATGGTGTTTAAACATACATGGCTCTGGATTACCCTTTTCCTTGGTTCCTCCATCTCTCAACACAGGAGCAGAAGTTGAACTAGAAAGCAGTCCTGACATCCTGCTCTCTGCACTCCCAGAGGCTAGCCTTTCTTCCTTCCTATATTGCAGTTAGGGTAGGTAGGTAGAGGTGGGACAGTGTTTTCTGGGTTTCCAGGTTGCATTTCAAGCAGTGGTGTTGGCAGAGCATTAAAAGTGATTCTCTAGTAGTGCCTCTTGACCCAGAGGTGAGCTGGTGAAGCAGCTTTGTAAGGGTTTGTGGGTTTGGTGCCTCGGAGATAGTAACTCCTTTGAACATGGCTGGTGCTGAAGGAACCTCTGTGGACTGTGGTGAAGGTGACTGACTTGCCTTAGTTGAACCCTGGCTAGCAGCTAAGTGCAGGATGTGCACCCCCAGCCTACTCACCGGAGGGGTGAGAACCAGAAAAGGCCTCTGCTCTTTGTAAGAGTCAGCACTAACTGGAACATCCCTGTGTTACCACGCATTTTCAGCACAAATCCTAAACATAGCCCAGTGCTAGCTGCTGTGAGGGAAATAATCTCTATCCCAGCCAAAACCAGCACATGTAACAATGGCTTTGGGGAACGCTTACAGTTCCCATACATGACTAGTCATGGGAAAAGATGCTAAACTGTCATCCTAATGGGTAGTACTTCAGTATTGAGGTTGACTTCTTGAGGTCTCCTGGGTGGGGGGAAAAAAAATCACAAAAAAATGCATTATAAAGTAAAAGATTTGTTCAGCAAAGGTAAATGAGAAGCAAAATAGCTCTTTGTACCAGGGATGACCAGTGTACCTCTCCAGTGTGTTTGCAAAGTGCAGCTCACCTTGTGCTTCAGGCTCAGAAGCTGGTTGTGGGGGAAGGCTTGGTGATGTGAAACCCTCCACTCTTTCCTGTGTGACACTCAGCTGGTGTCTGACTGCTTGATCTTTAGCTTTCATTTTGTGCAATTGTGACTTGGCTTCTGCTCTTCTTTTGCTCCTGGGATGTTCAGAAAGCGGTGCAGAGTGAGGCCTGATCTCTCCAGGCTCTTCTGCAGTGCTGGTAGCGATGTGCCACTCGCCTGCTGGGGCTGGCTGGCTGGATGCCTTTGTTATACCCATGTTTCCTTGGTGATGTCCAGCACCCAGTTCCTGTGCGGATGTGTGTCTTTGGCAGAACTGCTGTGATGGCTCTGCAGCAGCTCAGCACAGTGTCTCTTGTTCTGCTGGGCACCTGCCTGACACTGCTCTGACAGCAGAGAAAGTAAGCGTGCATACAGTCAGCCAAGGCAAGTGGCTTCTGCTTGGGTGCTGATCTGCAGCTCCCCTGGCTAGTTTGAGACATGCTCCTCAGCTTCTGTGTGGAAGCAGCTTTTTCTCTTCATCACAAGTCCATCGTAGCAAAAGATACCTGTCGTGAAGCATGTCCAGAGGGGGTGTTTCAGTCCCTGCTGCAGATGTGCAGGTCAGGTGTGGTTTAATTCACTGGCTAACTCACTTCCTGAGTTGGAGACAGTGATGAGTCAGTATAGGTTCATGGGGGCAGCCTGAGGACACCTCACCTAGGCACAAGCCAAGATGCCTTGCAGCACAACCCAGCTACTGTGCATGTGCCCCTGAGCAGTTCCTGGCCAGGGCTGTGTCATCTCCCTCTGCTGAGTAGAATTTACTTGTTTGGCTCAGGCTGTCATGCTCCTGAGCTGGCAAGAACCACTGGGCCCAGCCACACCTCAGGGAGCGAGTCTGTGTCATAGAATCACCTGGGTCAGAAGAGACTCTTTGATCAAGTCCAACCACAGCCTAACTCTGACTAGCCTACCTCTAGATCATGTCCTTAAGCACTTCGTTTACATGCCTTTAAATACCTCCAGGGGTGATGACTCCTCCACCTCCCTGGGCAGCCTGTGCCAGTGCCCTATTCATCATGGGCTTGGAGAGGTACTTGGTGCACACAGAGCAAAATAAATGGGAGATGCTGTCACCTGGGGCAAAGAGCAGGTAGATGTTTCAGGGTTTCTTCAACTGAGTGGGTGGGCACTTGGCTGAATGGTCGGGCCCAGAGGGTGATAGTAAATGGGGTTAACTCTGGCTGGCAGCAAATCACTAGTGGGGTTCATTCCCCAGGGTTCCATTTTAGGTTCAATTCTTTAACATTTTCATAAAGGATCAGGACTAGAGGGTGCCTTAAGTAAATCTGCAGATGACATCTGATTGGGAGGAGCTGTTGACTCTGAGGGTGGAGATGCCTTACAGAGAGACCTGGACAGATCGGAGAGCTGGGCAGTCACCAACCCCATGAAGTTTAACAAGGGCAAGTGCCAGACTGCCCCTGGGAAGGGGCAACCTGCACCCCCAGCCTGGGGGACCAGGTACTGGAGGCTGGCTGTGCTGAGAAGGGTCTGGGGGTCTTGGTTACCCATGAGCCAGCAGCGTGCCCAGGCAGCCAGGAGGGCCAACCGCATCCTGGGGTACATCCAGCACAGCCAATCCAGGATGGGGATTGCCCCGCTCTACCCTGCCATGGGGCAGCATCACCATGAGTCCTGGGGGCAGGTTTGGGTGCCACAGGACAAGGGGGACACAAAACTATTGGAGTTTCCGGAGGAGGGCAGTGGGGATGGGGAAGGGTCTGGAGGAGAGGCTGAAGGCCCTGGGTTCATTCAGCCTAGAGGATGCTCAGGGGAGACTTGTCCTCGATGATAAACATCCATGGTGAGTTGGTCTTTCTGGGTGATGGAGAGGAGGGAGATGTGCTTCACCTGACTGAATATAGGCATCAGCTTTTTGCATGGGTTGAATTGCTTCTGCAGATGAAGGGGCTGAAGATGCAGAGCTTGCCTTTAGACACCAACAAGAGACATCTGTGTTCAGTGGCATGAGTGCCACCCATAGAAATCCTACATCTTGCTGTTGGTCCCAACAGCTGTAAATTCAGACTACGTGTCCCACTGCAGTGTTCTTGTCTGCCAAGCTGCTCTGCTGCAGTGTCTGGGAGCCCAGCTGTACCAGGAGCGGCACAGCCATGGCAGGAGTTACCTCTGCTGGGCACAGCACGCCTCATCCCAATAGATTTGGAATTGCAACTCCTGTCTATGGCCAGGCTTCCACTCTGCACCTTCAAAGCAAGAAAGGTGTATGTACCTTGTGCTGCAGTAACTGCTTATCAGCTCTGCATGTTCCTTATCAGCAGGATGTTTGGAATAACCCCCATAAATCCTGTCCTGTGAATCAAGCCCTACAGACCTGTACTGTCACAAGCCATGTCACAGGGCCCTCAATGAGCAGCAGTGACCAACACAGCTGAGTCACCTGCCAGGAGGCCTCACCTTGCTGCCGAACTTGTGGAAACTATCTGTAGGCCCTGTTGTCCTGCCTTCAGCAGGGATAGCGCTGATTTTCTTTCTAGTAGCTAGTGCAGTGCTGTGTTTTGGATTCAGGATAAGAGCAATGTGGATAACATGCTGATGGCTTCAGTTGTGCCAAGCAGTCAAGCAGTTTTCAGCTCCTCATCCTGCCGTGCTAACGAGGGGATGGGTGGTGGGGCACCCAGGGAGCTGGGAGGCGACACAGCCAGGACAGGTGACCCAAACTGGCCAAAGAGATATTCCATACCAATACAGTGTCATGTCACATTTCTAACTGGGGGTGGGCTGAGGGGCTGAGCAGCGGCTGGGGGTGTTGGGTAGCTTTGACTTGGGGGTGATGGTTGAACCCCTGCCGCTGCCAAAGGGAAATGGTTGCTGTGGCAGCTTGGGGGTCCTGTGCAGCATTGACTTTGGATTGGAGTGCTGCTGATCACTTGCTTTGTGTATATATTATTAATATACATTATTATTATTACCTTCCTTTTCTGTGTGTCCTATTAAAATTTTTTATCTCAACCTGTAGGTTCTCTTGCTTTCACTCTTACCCAAACCCACCAGGGGAGAGTAAGTGAGCTGCTGTGTGGTGATTAATTGCTGGCTGGAGCTAAACCATTACACTTGTCGAAGATGTCATCCTTCTTGTGTCCTTGTTTTCCTGAGACAGGATGTGCTGAGCACACAGTACCCCCTTTTCAGGCAGGACAAGGGACAGTGATGCAGGAGGTGGCTCTGTGCGTGTCCGGAGCCAGTGGCAGTCAGGAAGCTGAGTGGGGCTGCTGTTGTACCACTACAGGGTATGTCACGAATTGATGTGAACACGGATTGAGAGATCTGAGCCATCTAGAGGTGGCCATCTGGGGTAGGCATACATTGCAGGGCTGTGCCATCACAACAGTGAAACTGGATCCTTACAGCCAAGGCAGCAAAGATGGCTTGTTAATATTAACTTGTCCAGTTCCACTAATGCCAAAGTCTCCCAGTGATGAGGGGAAAAGAGTGCTTGTGCATGTGCATAGGTGTGAAGCATAATGATGGATCTTGGCAGCATCCCAACCCCTTAGGTACATCACCCAAACTGGCATTTGTTTTGAACTTGAAACCAATGTAAAAATAATGGTAGGTTTCTCTAGGGCTGTGGTGTTTTCCACTGACCTGCTGCTTAACAGAAACACCTGAGCTCACTTTGTGTTGAGAGAAAGCTGCACCACCTTCATGTAAAGGCTTTCAGTGTGTGACGCAGGCAGGCTCAAATCTGTCTCTCATTCTTGAAGTACCCAGGTTTCCTTAAACAAGATTTGTGAGTAAAAAGCCAAACCACCTAAGTTCCTCATGTTTTGTGCTGTGGGAATTGTGAATATTCAGCATCTTGTAGGAAGCATTCCACAACTTGCTGGATGAAACACTTAGTTACTGAATGTAGCTCATCAATGCAGAATGCCATGATATAATTTAGAAGCTCATTAGGGATCATAATCATAATGACAGATGTTGGTGAGAAGTAGGAACCAACAGAAAGACAAATAGGGAGTTATTTGTCACAAGGATGCTAGTTACAAAAAGACTTGGGGACAAAATTTCCTGAACTGTTTAAGGATTTTGATTGTGTTTTGGAAGTTAAGTGAGGTTCTTGGTGCATATATCACTTGGAAAATTGTGCTGGAGCACCTGAATGTTGAAAGGCTTTTTCTTACCCTTCCCAATATTTAACATCTTTCTCTAGACATTTGTGACACGGTACCTCTGTGCGTTGAGTGCAGCGGGAGTGGGACCTTAGCTGAGAGGTGGAAAGTCTGTGTCTATGTAAGAGATCCGAGGGGCTGGATGGCTCAGCTCGGTAATGGGCTGGTGGCACATGTCCTTAACAGCAGAACTGTTAATGACTGCCAGAATGGTGTTACTTGGGCCCTTACCCAAGTAAGTGTTAGACAGATCTGGGGATGCAGACTTTTCCTGTGTGCTACCCACTTCCTTTGGGTTGCATCATTAAGCTTAAGACAGATTTCACGGAAACGCATTGCTGCTGGTGCAGGGTTCAGCTGTCAGTTGGTCACACACCTCTCCCTCAGGCAGCAGATCAAGATATTCCCCAAACAGAGTCCTGGAGTGGGATGTGTCACGTACAGCTTGAGGGGGAAGGAAGAGGAGCAGTACTGTAGTGCAAATGTGGCAGTCCCAGAATGAGCGTGAAGCCCTTCGGTCCGTTGTGATGCCATGCACTCTGCTGGCTGTGTGAGCCAACAGAACAAACCCTTCAGCAGGAGAGTTCTGTTCCTGAAGAGCTAACTGACCTGTGTGGATTTCTCCTCCACTGAAGCGATCTGGTTCTGCTCAGGCTGCTGAAGCATCCTCCAAAGGCTGTTCCCACCATGTCCTTGCCCAACAGGCAGCACAGCCTCTTGCTTGCTGGGCAGCTCTGCCACCTGCTGCTGTGGGCTGGGTGTCCTCCAAGGGAAATCCCACTGATCCCACATGTGAAGAGCCACTCGGGTTTGCAAGCCAAGGCAAGAGGCCTGTGGGACAGTGGCTGCTCAAGGATGGGGCGGTTGCTTGTAGGAAAGGTTTCTGGGTGACAGCTTAGGAGTGCTTTGGCTGTCACTGGGGTGTAGCCATCATTTTGGCTGCTCCCAGATGTTCTCTGTGCCATGCAGCTGGGGAGAGCAGAGGTGGTAAAATGACCTGGGGCTGTTGGCTGGCCTTGAAAAGTAAAGCTGTAGAGTTTCAGTAATGGAAGTTGGTTAACAAAATTGTTATTAGACTGTCCTGGCATGTGGGCTTGCTGGGATGTGAAGTCACCTGATGAAAACATTGCCCAATAACAAAAATTCCCTAGCAGAAAATGAGCTTTCTGTTGCTGCAGTGCTGTTGTTCTGAGGTTTTCCATCTGCTTTACAAACAATATCTGACTAAGCCTAGCAATGCTTCTGTGAGAACAGCATCTCCAGTGACAGTTTCCAGCTGTCTAGCAGACAAGAGCACCCAGGTGTCTTGGTAAACCAGGGAGTGAATAATAACCATTCCCATTTTATGGAGGGAGGGATGCTGTTGCAAGAAGGAAAGGGACCACCTAGTTGGACTGTTTTGCATCCGAATGGCCATACATAGACACTAAAGATGCAGGTGAGGAGTGTGACATAAGATCATATAAGCAAATATAAGAGAATAAATTAGAAGAGCTCAATTAACTTCACCTTTGGAAATCTAGGCTAAGCAGTTATGGCCAGTTACTCCTAATGATCCTTAGGCTTCTCTGCTTTGAAATGTTAGCACAGTCTGGTCAAAAGGATAGCCCACCAGGACCAGACTTGGGGCTCGGTGTGACCGCTGATGGGTCTGCAGCCTCGTGCCCTGTGTCCCGGCTTGTGGCAGTGCTGCCTTGCCCTTGGGGAGGGCAGGAGGGCTTGCTGCCTGCTGCAGGGTGCTGGGTGCAGGCAGAGCCTTGAGCTGATGCCGTGGCACAGATGATCTCCATAAACTGCAATGACATTAACCTAATGTATGCTTTGTCCTACAAATGTGAATACCAACAAATACAAATCCTATGCAAATGAGGTGTTGGTGCAGTGTGTGCAAATGGTTGAGCATCTGAGGACTCAGGTATTAGATCAGAAGTTTTTCACATACATGCCTGTTCCAAAATTTGCTGTTACAGAGCCCTTCTGTGTTCCCATGGGAACTCTCAGGTGAGAGAGAGAGGAGTGCCAGCAGTTGGGCTAAAAGTAGCACCTGAAGCAGGGACCGTGGTCTCCTTGCTGCACTACTGCTCCTTCCCCAAGGCTGCAGATCTGGAGGGAGCCTGGCTGCTCTGAGGGGCACGCACCAGCCTCTGCGGGGAGAAAGGTGGATGTTCAGCATTCCTCAGAAAAGGAAGCGGCACCCTCTGCCAACTGGCAAAGAGCAAGTGCTGGCACTAGCTGCAGAAGAGAAATTATTCATTCTGCAGGAGTGCATATTGGGAATCCCTCTCCCAGTCCTTAGTCCGTTCTCCCAGCCACGCCTGCCCCAGCCAAAGGGATTTGGGTGTGCAAATGCCCCAGACAGGCTGGCAAGCCAGTTCTGCTGGTGCCTCTGCAAAGGAAGAAAGCCTTACCTCTCTTACAGAGGGCAGAAGGAAAGACAGCTGTGTGGTTTGCCTGGGACAGCAGCAGGGAAGAGGGGAGTGAATCCAGTTTCCCAGCACTGTGGAGAAGTGGGTTTGAGATGTGAAAAGAAAAATTTGGAAACAGGTGTGAGGTGTGTAAACATAAGATGTGGAGGGGTTTTATTTCCCTTAGCTGCCAGTGAAAGCTCAGGGGTCTGAGGAGGCTTTGCAGTCAAGCTGGATCTTGTAAAACACAACTGTTGGATGCAGTGGGGTTTGTGGGAACCTCTGAGGAATGCTGGGTGGGGGGAAGGAACCTGGTACTTCATGTGCAGCTGGCCAGAGGCAATGCTGTCGCTGGAGGGACCAGAGGCGTAGAGAGGAAGACCTTGGTGAAAACTGCTGGTAGAAGAGGTGCAAGGATGTGGTTTTGTGAATGCAGAACTTTTCAGGTTGCTCTTCCCATTTTAAGCTGCTGTTGCTGCACAATCAAGAGTGGTGATTTAGGAGAGGGAGCAAGTCTGAGTAGGTTATATCCCACATGGACTTTTTTCCTTAAAAACAGGCCAGCTTTTCTGGTAGCAATATGAAGACCCCAGATGTGAGCTCTGGATCACCCTCTGGAGGTGTCTGTCTTGCCATTGGCTGTGGGGTGCTCTCCTGGCTCAGAAATAGGGTGCCAGTGGAGAAGGTGAGTGCTTGCCATGCTCTGAATTAGTGATGGCTGATTTCCTCTGACCTTGAGCTCACATAGGTGATAAAGCAAAAAATGCAGATATGCTGGCAACTACGTGATATACCTTCCAAGTTATAGTACATAAAAGTTACATTGCATGACACCATGGCATTTTCATGCTGAGCCAGCAGTGTGCCCAGGCAGCCAGGAGGACCAACTGCATCCTGGGGTGCATCCAGCCCGGCATGGCTGGTGTGGGGAGGGGATTGTCCTGCTCTGCCCTATGCTGGGGCAGCCTCACCATGAGTCCTGGGGGCAGGTTTGGGTGCCACAGGACAAGAGGGACACAAAACTATTGGAGAGTGTCCAGAGGAGGCAGTGAGGATGGGGCAGGTCTGGAGGGGAAGCTCCCGAGCTGCAGGCCCTGGGGTTGCCCAGCCTGGAGAAGAGGAGGCTGAGGGGAGGCCTCACCCCGCTCTGTGGCTGCCTGCCCAGGGGAGCGAAGGGGCAGCGCCCATCTCTCTCCTCTCTGTGGGGCCCAGGGCTGGAACCCGAGGGGACGGCGTGAAGCTGCCAGGGGAGGGTCAGGCTGGGTGTCAGGAAGAGGGTCTGTGCTGAGAGGGGGGTCGGGCGCTGGCACAGGCTCCCCAGGGAAGGGGTCCCAGCCCCGAGCTGGGCTGAGGGCAAGAAGCGTCTGGCTGCTGTGCTCAGTGCCCTGCTCTGCCTGGGCTGGGCTGTGTGGGGCCAGGAGTGGGGCTGATGGGCCTTTGGGTTCCCTTCCAACTCAGGACATTCTGTGATTCCAGCTTTCCCCTCACACTCATCTCCATGCCCTCAACTGCTCAGATGGTTTCAAGTGAGGAAGCTTTGTGTTAACTTTTGTGCTTACAGAAGATCAGCCTGTTATCTAATAGGCAGCAGCAGGCTCTGTGGGATGAGAGCATGTTTACTCTAAACATAAGCAAGCAGCTATTACATGCATAGCCCCTCCCTTAAATAAAAATTAAAGCCCCCACCAGTGGGTTAAGAGTAAGGGCCAGCAACCCATGGTATGTTGAGAAATCTTCATTCGTAGCCCATTAAATCACCGGCCTGCTCATTCAAGGCGGGGCTCACAAGAGGCTATAGGAGGCTGACCTTTGCTCTGACATGAATGCTGGTGTACATGAACCTGTTCAATCAATATGTTCCTTCTCTTTAGCTCCCTTCCCTTTGTGTAGTTTGTTTTACCATGTAGCTGGGTGATTAGTGCAGTGTCTTGTGAGCTGTGGAACGGTGTGAGCAGCTTGGCTTATCTTACTGCTTGCTTCCTTCCATGCAACTGCTCAGCATGCTCCTAGATCATGGCATGGCCCATCACTTATTCAGGTGGCTTTCTTAGGGTGGCCTGCAGCTTTAGCTATTTGACTCTGTTGGGCTGTTGGTTTTTCCCTTTCATAGACTTCTTATCTTTCAGAATATTCTGTGATTGCTGTACTGTTGATTTTCACTGAAGTAAAGGGGAGATGTGGCTTTTTTGATAGCCAGATTGTATGTTTGTTCTTTTATTTTTGGCTGCTTAGGGGCTTTTTGCCACTTTTCACTCTCCAATTGTCTCTCCTAATAGAGGCACTTGTGCTCACAGCCAAAATTTCTTATGGCAACTTTTATCACCTGCTGGCTAGAACAGAATAGCAAAATCAGATTCTGGCTTTAAGGATCTGTCCCAGTAGGGAAACATTAAGGCTAATTTTAAGGTTTTCTTCTGGGATAGAATAGGAAAAAAAAGAGTGTGTAGAGGTGAAAGGTCTGGCTGCAAATGCAGCTCTAATTTGAGCCTCATAACAGCATTTCCTTAAACTTGGAGGAGGAAAGCAGGATGCTGGCCAGCATTGCAGAGGAAAAAACTACTGTGAAGGAATTGCTTGAGTACTCAGATTATTTGTAATTCAGGGTAATATAATGGGGACATGATGGGAGATTTTGGGTAATGAACAGGTCTGTCCTGTGTGTAAGAACAAAGTTAAGCGGAGACTGGTGGGCCTGAGACACCAGCAAGGGAGGTTGTGCTTGCTGAAACAGGATGCTGCTGGTCCAAACTAGCAAATGAAGGAAAAGCAGCCCTTGATCCTTTGGGATAAAAGGATCTGTGTGTCTTTGATAATGGTGTGTCTGGAAATGGTGGAAACTTTTTAAGAACTTGCAGAGTGACAAGATTTTACTGAAAAGGTGTGCAGGGGAGTGATACTATTGTTGTTTGGTTATATCAGTATAAATCACAATAGTGAGGATTGAAAAGGAGAGTGGTTCGTGGACATTGCTGGTTTTTCCCTCCTCCAATCCCCCTGGCAGCTTGAGGCTTTTCTGGTTCACTGGCACTGCCCAGGGCTGCAGAGGTACCAAGTACTGGCTGTGACGGAGGCTTACAGCAGCCTTGCGTCAGGCAGGGCAGGAGTGTGGAGCAGAACAACTTGTGAACGTGCTTGATCACTCCCATAATTTAAGTCTCCATGTACAGTGATGAACCAAAAGACAGAGGCAGTCCTGGCGACGGGGAATGTTAAAATGCTTGTTGCGAATAGTGAAGCTGAATGTTAAATAGCAACATTCAGAGATACCTTGTCACAGCAAAGTCTCCCAGGCAAGGGTGGCTCCTCACTGCACGTGAGGAGCACCATGAGCACTGCTGCTGGCGATGCCCGATGTGGACGGGGTGCTGGGGCTGCTGACCCGCCTGTGCTGCCTCTGGCTGAGTGCTCCTGCCCTCGCTGGAGTGTCTGGAGCACCTGGACTTGTGCACAAGTCGCTCCCTGAGCGCTGGGGCAGCTCGGCAGGTTGTGCTCAGCCAAATGAGAGACGCTGCAGTTCCATGCTGGCCAGCACCTGTGCCCTGACGTACCAGGCCGCCACACAAAAGATGCCAGGGTCTGTGCTGCTGGCCTTCCAGGGAGAAGCCCCTGGAGAGTCTCCTTTGTTCCTTGGCCAGTGGCAGAGCCTCGGCTTGCCAGGACCCATCCCAGCTCAGGTCAGAGTTTGGCAGCAGCTGCCTACCTCTGACCATCTGAAATAATCTGTTCCCTTCACAACTACTGCTTCCTAGAGTATATTCCCAAAGGATTTGTGAGCGGGTCCAGCAAACATTTTTTTCCCTGGGAGATTATTCCCGTTTGAACAGGCTCTTCTCTGCACAGCCAATCTTGTTAAATGGGGTTTCCTTCTTTGCTTTCGTTCCACTAGTTATAATGGGCATTCTCGGAATGCTGGAAATAATGTCTGTCTTTGTTCTGATGTGAGACCCTTCTGTAGATACACAATATCCCCCCTCAAAAGTGCACCCTTTCAAACAGATAAAATGCCTTTTCTAAATTGCAATTTAAATTGATTTTGATAGAAAGGATGGAGAGCTTGTAGATAGAATTTTAAAAATCTTTTTTTAAATGAGAACTGAAGCAAATATAGTTTAGTAGTATACTAGTTACAGAATGAACAGCATATTGTATGTGCTGTGTTAGAGGTATGTTATGAATAACAAAATCACTGGAGCATTTACATATTTGTTTTCAGAAATCCTGGCAGTTGGATTTCACCATTCTGTGCCTCTTTGCCAGAATCACTAAACAGTGGTACATATGGCTTCTGAAGTACCATATGCCGTAGAAAACGTTAGCTGATGCCTATACTGATGCTACACACTATAGTCTTTATTTAGTTTTTTTTGCAGTTTTGAACAAAGAATATTAGATCTTGCAAAACATTGTGCAAGCAGTATGTAGTAGTACATACAGTAAAACATAATACTTCGCATGCAAAGGAAAAGCAGACTAAAAAAGGTGAAGAAATGGTGGTATTGTGATTGAAAATGTGCTCGTGCCAAGAAACATATTAAGCGGCGTGACATGGTTTTGTACAGCTGAGGCAGAAGGTTTTCTAGCGCCTAAAAGCAAAGAGTTAAAACAGAGCTCTGTGGATGTACAGATTTTGAATCGAGTCCCAGTTCTAAGAGATGCTCCCTGTTCCAAAAAGTACTTAGGCTTAAATTTAAGTACATGCTAAAGTCCTGTGAGAGCGAAGGACACACGTGCCTGAGTGCCGCCCCGCATAGACCCCGTGTTGTCAGAGCAGCAGGAACTGCTCTCTCCCACGTAGCTGTCTGAAAATAGCAGCAATGAGCAGCTTTAGTAAGTCATGTGAGAAACACCTTGAAAATAAAATAGTTTCCAACACAATGACTGCCAAGTCCAACGTGCAACTAAAAAACAGAATCAGGCTTTTGTTCTGACGAGAGATTTTAAAAGGGGTTGTCTTTCCCCCCTCTGCCTTGACAGCCCTAGTGATTACTGCACTCACATGGATGGTGTGGAAGTGCCAAACCCTGAGGGGAGCCTGATGCCGGTGCTGTAGAGCACCCAGAGCAGCAGAAGGAGAAATTGGTCCTGAGGGGAAGGAAAGAGCAAGGCAATGTTTCCTGCCACTGTGACTCCCCTCCGGAGCAGTGGTCTGCCATCCCCTTCCCCTCTCTTGTGATCCTCTGCTTGGAGACCACTCCCTGTGAACCCTTTATAGGGGTGATGGCTTAAATTCAGGCACCACAGTAGCAGGGGAAACCAGGAGAGCTGCAACCGCTGGCTATAGGAAGAACCAAATCACAAGATTGGGGCAGAGCACACATGGTGGTAGATGGCCAGAGCGCAGCGTGCTCAGGTGGGTGTGGGGCTGCTGGGGGGTTGCAGAAAGGTGTGTGTGGAGGTTTAATAGCACAGGTAACTGTAGAGAGGCTGACAGTGGGGAGAAAGCTGGTGATTCCTTAACTGACTGAGAGAAGTAGAAAAGGCACTGTGAGTTACCAGCGGCCTTGCACAGCGTGAGCAACAGTAGCGGAAGATTTAAGATCTGAGACTGTCACTGAAATTCATCTGCGAGGGAAGGACTGCCTGCTCTGTGTGTAGGTAGCATTTACACATTTTATAAACCACTACTTAAATGAATGGATGTAAACAGAAATAGAAGTAGGAGTGGAAGCTGAAGGCAGGCAGGCGGAGGCATGAGGAAAGCTTTCATTGAGCACCTATTTCAAGTTGCTTCCTGGGTTCATGGAAAATCAATTACTGGCTCAAATTCAAACCTAATTAGATGGTTGTAATTTATGAAAGTAGTAAGAGGGGAAGATGAACATCTTTACATCCATCTCATTCCAAGGTGCTTTAATCCTTTGTAGGAACAAGGACCTTTACAGGACCTATGAGGACAGGGAAACAGAGCCTCTCTTCCCAGAGAAAGATGGTGGTAGCAGTGCTGAGCAGGTGGCCATCCCTGGCCTCCACATCACTTGGAGGTGAGTGACCTGTCTGCCCCAGTGATGCAGCTGCCCTTTTTAGGCTATGAACCAAAATGTCAAAACCAGCACTGAGCTCACTAAGTCACTAGCAGGGAGCTTGTCCAGATAGACCTGCAAAGAGGAAGGACAACCTCAGTCATGTTGACTATTGAGCAGGTAAGTGCAGCTCATTCACCTGTGCCTCCAGGGAGTTGTCTGCAGTGGCTGGGCCAGAGGATGGTTCTGGGCTTGGTGTACTCAAGACAGCTGAGAGGTGGGTGCTGCAGACCTGCCCTGCCTACACTTTCATGGGGCTTAGAAGAGCTCACACTTAGGCACTCTGCTTCAAAGTTGCTTGGGTTTATAACACCACCCCACCATCCCCCCACCAAAAAAAAAAAAAAGCACTAAAATAAGGAAGAAAGCCTCTGTGCTGCTCTGTTACAATGGCATCTCAAAGCCCACTGTGGTGGCTTCACTGCTTGATTTCCAGTCCATGTTCACAGATGCAAAGAGCTTTGATGCACATCCATAGGCTTGAGATGCTTTTCAGGCTGCCTTGACACATCACCTCCCCGTGCATAAAATGGTTTGTGTCCTTTAAGGGCACAAGCAGGAGCAATTAGCTGGATTAGCCTCAACACCTTTCCTTCCAGAAAGTATTGGTTGCTGCCTGCCCTGTGGTTTGGAAAGGGGTTAATGCTTTCCCTTCCTAAACCTCAACTTGCCAGTACATCTCCCGTGTGCTGCAATTATTAAATGACACTTCACAACTTCATCTCCTCTTCTGCTACATCTGCTTGCGGCTCCCATGTGCAACCTTGCTCACATCCCAAACATCTAAATGCATTCTTTCCTCTGTTTCCCCTGCCAGCATGGAAAGAAGCCATCCTTGAAACAGGATTGCCTTTGAGCTGGCAGCAGACGAGTGATTGGCACTGGGCATTACTGCTGAAACTCTGGCAGGCCATTTAGCAGAGAACCTTGGCTAATGAATGTCATCCACACCTAGCAGATGTGCCACTGACTGCTGTGCCAGATTTTTGACATAATACAGTGCTGCTGGACACAATAGTGTTTGGGAAAAGCCATAGTGTAACTTGCACCTTTGACGCAGCGTTCAATCTTGCTCACAGCTTCACAGGAGAGGAGAACCTGTGTGAAGGAGGGTCATACATCGGTGTCTCCTGCTCAACACTCGTGTTTTGAGTAAGTGCATAAATCTGATTTGTGCTGGTTTCCCTCATGTGTGGGGGGGACCTTTAAAAAAAAACCCCACACCACTAAACATCCTTTTTTTTCTTATGCTTTCAGCGCCGGCTCCAGCTGGTCCTTCCAGCCTCTCCCCCCGGCTCCGCGCCTCATCCTCCCCGTCGTATGGGGGGAGGGGGGAGCACGGGAAGCGTGGTTTTCCCCACACATCCCCCCAGCCAGCTCTGCTGCGGGAAGGTGGACAGAAATCTCGCCGCCGGCAACATCTTCGGCTTCGTCTTTCCTCTCCTGCCCTCCATCGGAGGGAAGGCGGCATTCACCCTGCGGAGCACCTACCCTTGCGGGGGAGGGCAGCGGGCTCCCCGGGCAGCTCCGAAACTCCCCCGATCTCCCCGGGGCTCCCCCTTATCCTTCCTGGAGCCGCAGCGCCGGGGGAGCGGTCACCGGCAGGGGACGAGGCCGCCTCCCCACGCCACATCTGCCTCCTAATCCCGGGAGTAATCCCGCAAAGCGCCGTAATAGCGGGCGGCCGCTAATCCCGACCCGCCGCCGCACCGGGCGTGCGGGTCCGTGTGCGGGTCCTCGCGCGGAGCCGAGGGTCTCGGGGGGGCGAGGGGGGTGAGGCCCTCGGCGCGATGCGGTGGGGATTTTCGGCCAGGCGTTTTGCTCGTGCGGCATCGGATAACACGGTCATTAACTGCCTAATTACCCGACGGTGTGCGGGGGAGGAGGCGGCGAGGGGGCATGCTCCTTGGGGCTGCGGGATGCTGTCCCGGCCGGGCTCACGCCCTCCCCTGCCTCGGTCAAGCCACCCGCTTCAGGGTCGTCTTCTCCCCAAATTTGTGGCTTCGTTCGGGACCGTCCTCTTCTTCCCTCGTAACTGTAACAGCTGCTTTTTATCTCTGTAGCCAAGGGGGAAGCGCGGTGCGGGGGAGGCCGTGAGTTCCCTGTCCCAGAGCAGAGGTATCACCAAAATACCGTTTCGGGTCAGCCTTGCCCCTTCCCCCCCCACTTTCTGGGCGCTTGCAGCCGGCTGGACCCGGTGTCCCGGGGCTGCTGCCTGCACCGGTGACCTCAGAGACGCGTTGTTCAGACACGTTTAGTTCTGAGTAGGGTGGGCAGCGGCTGGTGTTCCTTCCTAGCCGGCTGGAAGTCAAGTTCAGCCCAGCGCTGCCGGGTTGAGCGGTTTGGGATGCTCCCAGTGAGAGACGCCGGGGGGGGGGGCGGGTCGGTACTGGGGATATCGGATCAGAATAAGGAACGCTCCGGTTGCATGAGATCAGGCACCGATGTACGAGTGCGATGCAGATCACTTTGCCGTCGTTCCTGTTTCTTTCCTCGGCCTCTTTATCTTTCGATTGAAAACCAATTAAAGGTTTCTATAAATTTGTTAGCATCCCTTTTACATGGGGCCCTCTGATGCCTGGTGTATTGCCCCTTAGATGCCTCTTCCTTTTTTTGTTTTACAATTGTTGTATCAATATAATGCTTCCTTTCTTCCTCTATCTCTATAGATACAGATATACAAGGCAAACTAAAGGTTTCGACTGCTATTCAGTGCCTCCTCATTTGTCCTGAAGCCGTAACAGTGGTGCCCTTTCTCTTCTGGCTGCTTTTCCCTGCTTCTGGAGCAGCAGTTATGGGAGAAGCAGATGGCTACTGATTGGGTGAGCTTTGTGGCTTTAATACTGAATACTTTATGGAAAAGGACTTTATCATGCTTGGTTGGTCAGAGGAACAACGGGATGAGATTTATGACTGGAGAAAATAAATCTCTTTAAGTTTCAGGCTCCTTCACACACCCCAAGTCAAGGCACTGTAGCAGCGCTGGAGCTGAAATCCTCTGCATTTTTTTCTTTTTTCTTCCCTCCCTCCCTCCCCCTCTGTCTGTCTGTCCTTTCACTACTCTCCCCACCCCCTCTCCACTAGGATTTAGCAAACCTCTGCAAACTTCAGGGACTGTCACTCACTGGAGCCATGGAGGCTTCCACAGCCTCACAGGCTTCGCAGAGAAGGAAGAGACTGTATCCACAGCTGCGGATCTCCCACCTCCCGAGAATACACGGGACAGTCAGCTCCTGCTGAGGCTCATCCATGTGTAACCTGGAAAGTGGCCACCCAGGGTCCAGGTGGGAAGTTCTGAGTGATAACCTCATAAAGCTGACAACACTGAGGCTGCACAGCCACCTAAGACACATGGGTCGGGCTGCCCACTGCTGCTGCGGAGCCCACATTTCCATAGGGAGAGGGAGTCCAGCGCTGTCTGACTCCACTGCCCCACGTGCTGGGCAGCCCCTGAGCTGGGGGCTGTGCTCCCTCTGGGGAGCAGAGCTCTGCACCTTCCCTTAGTCATGCCAGTGGAGGCTTGGCCCTCACCCCCGACTGCAGAGCGTCAGCCACTGACTCTTGGCTTCCGCATAGTCTGGTGATAAAGCTGGAGGATGACTGAGGGCAATGCTGCGGGGTGAGCTCCGGCCCTGGCCTGGGTCGCTGGTGGTGGTGCACAGGGATGGAAAGCCCAAGGGCCTTTCAGTCCTACAGGGACTCCTACTTCTCTCCCTTTCCTGTCCCACAGAAGGAGGAAGCTAAAGCTGGGTGAAAGCTTTCCAGGTTTCAACCCTTAAGTGCTACTCAGGCCAGGTGAGGAGAAACAGAAAGCTGTAGCTGAGAAAAATAATTCTGAGTTAAAAAGTCGGAAGGGATTTGGTACTATATCTTGCCCCCTACATTACAGTGGTCTGTTTCCTTTGGGGAATGTACAAATTAATATTTCTAACTAGAATGACAGGGTAAGTTCAAGCATCATCAGGTGCCAAGGTACTTATGGCATCTCTGAGTCATAAGGAAATGGGTAAGGAAGGAATACCAAGTCCCACTGTGGCTGTCTGAGGCTCCTGGGGGAGCAGGAGTGTTTGCTCCTTTTTTTGGGGGTGAACTGCAGCTAAAGCTGGTGTCCAGTGTCTCTGCTTGGAAGGATTACCAGTGGGAGAAATACCAGTTCTTGGTGCTGCCATTAGCTGACGCACCAGTACAGGATCTCCCAGTGGAAGGCACTGACCACAAGTTTGGTAACAGTTAAATGCAGAGAGGATGATTTGTCATTCAACTGAGGCCCTGATTTATTTCTGCTGTGGAGGCCTCACTGCCACATCTGTCTCAGGGCAAGGGAACTGTTCTCCCTGCATTTCTTCAGGCACCAGGAAAACTTGTGGCTCCACATTTCATTTTGAGCTGTTTTCTGTGCTACCTCGTGTGCGCTCCCCTCGAAGGACCACAGGTCAGCCTTGCCTCTGACAGCAGCGGGCAGAGAGAGGAGCAAGGCAGGTTTGGGCATACCTCTGTCCCTCCTCCCAGCGGTACCCTGGCACTGCCCAAATGATCACAACTGGGCTTATGTGCTTCTGAGTACTTGTGCACTTTCTCAGTGATTTTATTTGATGGGTGACTTTACAGTAGTCACCTGTGAGTGGAATCTTGGCTATGTGTGTGTCTCCTCAGAGGAGTAACTGTACAGCCACAGGCCTGGCCTGTGTCACAATTTTGAGGCAGTGTTTCCCAAGGGATGCAGAAGTGTGTCTGAGCACAGGTTGCACAGACACACCTGGTCCCTTCTCACCTTCCCGAGTGAAATCCCCCAGCAGAGTTGTGAGGATGCCCTGACATCCTTAGAGAGACAGATCCTCTCTCTTTTGCAGCTTTCCCCATGGCAAGTCATCAGGGACAGAAAGCTGGCACTTCCCTCTGAGAAGTTAAGGGATCGCAATGGCTGAGCATCACCACCCTGCCAGCCCCTTGACCCCCACAGCCACTCTATCACCCCATTGGGGTCCTGGTTCGGGAGTGGCAGAGCCCGGACTGCCCCACTGGATCTGGGCAACTGCCAGCCTGTCCAGTCCTGCTCCATGGCCAAGTCCCAGGGTCTCCCCTTCCCCAGGAGATGGTTGTCAGCAGGCACCTCGGTACAGGTGGGTGTTGGAGGCGCTGGGGCTGTGCTGTTGTGTGGCTGGAAGGAGCAGGGAGGTGGCATTGGGTGCCTGCTTGCTGTGGCCTCTGTGGGAAGGTGGCTGGAGCTCCGCAACCTCGGTTGCCCTTGGTTCTCTGCGGGAGGTTTTCTGGGAGAAGAGTACACAGCGTGCCTATCTATAGTGAGGTGGCTTGTGTCTCGTTTATAGGAGACGGCAGGCAGCGTTCTTAGGGCCCTGCGGGGCTCCTGGAGGCCTCGCCGGGCCGCGGGCGGCCCCCGGGGAGCCGTTCTCTCCACTGTTGAGGTTCGGGGAGACACAGCCGGGCCCACTTCGCCACGCCTGAGGCCCCGGTGCACAGCGCCGCTGGAGCCGGATCGGGCCCGGGCACACCTCACCCGTTTCACCCCGGAAATTCCCGGTGCGACTTTTCGCTGAGCCCATGGGCAGCGGCCGTCTCCCAGCCCCGCGCCAGCGATGCGCGGCGGGCTGCCCAGCGCCGCGGACACCGGCGCCGGGCTCGGCTGGGCTCTGCCGTGGGCGCTCCGCGGTCGTGGCGCTTGGGAGCATAAACTTGAAAGGAAAGAATCCGCGTATATAAAAGTCTTGTTCGGAAGGGCTGAGGCGATGCTGTTGCCTGGGATTCACTTTTACGGTAGCATCCGAGGCTGAATAAATGCTCGTAAACGCCGCTACGGTCCTTTTTAGTATCGGGGAATTTCGGTAGCTGAGATAATGTCGAAGCAATTTCGAGATAGTTTATGTACCGTGGTGTCCCTTAAAATTCTCGCAAAAAAAAAAAAAACCGCGTAGGTTTTCTTTCCCACTTAGTAATGACAGTCATTCGGACAGTTTATATCACCCGGCGAGAGCTGCAGCATTTAAAAAAAAAGAAAAAAAAACCCCACACAGAAAAAGGGGGGAAGCATGAAAGGGGGGGGAAAAAAACCCCTTTGAAGCATGAATTGAGATCCAAATTTTTACAGACTCCCATATTTTTAATGTTATGACAATCTCCGTTTTAGGAGACGCTGTGTTTTGTCGAATTAATAAGATAAATGTTGAAAGCATATTATATGCAGCCTTTAATCCTAATGCAAGGAAAATCGTAATTATGTAGAGGATAAGTGAATTTGAAAGCCAAACATCAGCTCACTCTGATTGCAAACAGCGCTCCGTTCTCCTCTGGAAAACGCTTTGTCTTTTCTTTTGTTTAGTTTGGGGGGGCTTTAAATTTAATTTTTTTTTTTATTTATTCTGCTTTGTATCTGAAATGAGGGCGATAAGAGAGGAACCTGTTAACACTTTTCCGTGCGGTAAAAATCTTATTTTGGCACAGAGCGCCTTCTGATGCTTTTGCTTACCAAATCTGCGTGCGTGTCCGTAAATACAGGAGCCCCGCATGTGCGGGGGTGCGAGCCCGGGCGCTGCCCCCGCTGCCCGGGAAAGGTGAGGTCTGTGGCGGGCGGGGGCATCCCGGCCGGGGCCGCTCCGTCGTTCGGCGCTCTCCGCTTCGGACCGTGCAGGGACACCGGCCCGGGCAAGGCTCCGGCGCGGAGCTCCTGGGCTGCCCGCCCCCGCTGCCCTGCAGCACGTCGGGCCTCCGCCGGGCGCCGTCCCTGCCTCGGTCCCCGGCAGCCCAGAAGGACCGAGCGTACGGAGCGAGGCGGGCGTTGCATCCTCCTCTGCACGGGCATCCCTGCCTGTCTTTATCCCGGCGACGAGGGATTTCATTCGTGCGTCTGAGGGGGTGCCCCGTGCTCGGCAGGTGAGAGGGCAGATCGGGAAGGCGGCCGCTGGGATCCCAGCGCCGGACGGAGCGGCCGTCGGGCCCCCCGGCTCTCCGCCCCGCACCCCCTGCCAGGCCGGGTCGCAGCGGCGGCCACCAAACGCGCACGGTGCTACAGGAAAGGGCCGAGGTGGGATGCGCCGTACCCCAGCTTCACCACCCCACCCCCCCCGTCGCCCCCCGCAGGTGCCCGGTGGCGGCGGGGCCAGGTAAGTGGCGGGCGGGCAGGCAGCGAGCGGGCAGACCCCGAAGGGGTTAAAGGGAGGGGACGTGGGCTGTCACGCGTCATTGGGCAGATTATGTGCAGCAAACAAAAAGTGTGTGTCTGTGTGCCAGTCACTCACTGCATCGTGTCCATCTGCACCGCTCGCCTCCCCGCCTCGCCCGCCCGCTCCCCGCCGCCGCCCGCGCCCCGGCCCGCCTGCCCGGCCATGGAGCGGCACTGATACAATAGCGCCGGGGGCAGCCGAGGCAGGAGCCCGTCTTTGTGCCACTTGTCGGGGCGAGGATTATATTCCCACTCTCCCTGGTGAGTACCCGCGGAGGGGCCCCGCTCTCCCCCGGCGCCTCCGCCGGCGGGCCCAGCGCCCGGCCGGGGGGGAGCCGCGCCGCGCCTCGCCGGCGGGGTAGCCCCGGAGGAAGGAACAATGCCGGGAGATGGCCGGGCCGAGGGCCGGGGCGCGGCGGCCCTGCTCGGGATGCGATGCCCGGCGGCTCCGGCTCCGGGAGCGGCCCCGGCGCCGCCCGGCCCGGACAAAAGGCGACCGGAGGAGGCAGCGCCGCGGGGCCAGCGGGGACCTGGGTAGATGCGCGGCCGTGGGGAGCCGTGCGGGGCTCGGCGAGAGCGGGTGGAAAGTTTGGCGGGGGCCGCTCGCTGCCGTTTGTTTCGTTTGGCGAAACAATCCCTTCGGGAAGGGGTGCGCTGGGAAGCACCGCAAACGAGAAGGGCGGTGGGGAGGCAGTGAAAGCGCCCTCCCCGCGGCCCTCGTTCCAGAGGGGGGGTCGGGACCCCCCGCCGCCCACGCCGCCGCGCCGGGGGAGGCGAAGTTCCCGGGAGCGACGGGGAACCGGTTGTCTCCCGAAACTGTGGGGGAAAGGTGGCTCAGCGGGGCCGTGCCCGGTGCGAGCTGCCTCGGGTGTAAATAGGCGCACCGAGAAAAACACAGATTTGTTCCCGAGAGAACCTGAAACAAATGCTTTCGATGCCAGATGGGATAGCGGGAAGGCAGCCTTACACTAATCGGCTCGGAAACGGCAAGGGCACCCGCAGCCCTGCGGGCAGCTCCCAGCTCCTTCCCGGGCCTCGGCATCGCGGACCGCGGCGGGAGGCGCGGGCAGCCTGGCGGTCGCCGTCCCGCTGCCCGCACCCTGCCCGCCTCGCCTCCGCCTGCATCCGTCCCCTTGTACAACGCGGGAGCTGGAGCTCACCCTCCTCTATAAATAAGCGTGTCGAGGTAAAAATAATTACCTCTGCTTGCTGCTTTTAATTAAAGTCTCGGAGGGAAAGTGCTGGATTATGGTAATGAGCAGACATACGTTCCCTCTTGTCAAGCGGAGCGGGAGGTGAGCTGACATGCAATCGGCGACAATGACAAGCCACTTGAAACCCATTCGCTCTGCTCCTCTGCCACAGCCGGGAGACCCGCCCGGCTCTTCTCTTGCAGGGGCCCCGGGGCGGAGGGACCGGGAGCCCCGCTCACCGCCTCGGGCAGAGGCCTGCAGACGGTCTCCCCTTTTTGTCCGGCTCTTGCCCGTGACCGCATCCAGCCGCTGGGTTTACTCCCCCGCACCTGCACGGTTGTTGCTCGGAGTCGGCCCCCGTCGCGCTCGCAGCCGGGCTCGCTGATAAATAAATCATCGCGACAGCTTCCCCGCACCTCTCCTCCCGCTCGCGGAGCTCCTCGCTTTCTTTATTTTTTCCTGACCGGTGAAAGTGCTCGCCTGCCTCATTTAATTTTTGTTAATTATACATTTTTTAAAATTTTGTTTTGCTTTCCCCGGCGGGTAGCGGCAGCATCCCCGCGCAGCATCCCTGCTGCGCTCTAACGTCTCCGTTCTACCCCTCTCTCCGCCCGCAGGCATGGAGGACGCCGGCGTCCAGCGGGGAATATGGGATGGGGACGCCAAGACCGTCCAGCAGTGCTTGACTGACATTTTCACCAGCGTTTACACCACCTGCGACATTCCGGAAAATGCCATTTTCGGCCCCTGCGTCCTGAGCCACACATCCCTGTACGACAGCATTGCCTTCATCGCCCTCAAGTCCACCGACAAGCGCACCGTCCCCTACATATTCCGGGTAAGAGCCGCTCGCCTGCGGGGATAAGCCCCTCGCCCCGCAGCCGGGGAGCCGGGCCGTCGCCGCCGCTCTCCCCGCCGGCTGGTGCCCGAGCGCGTCCCCGCCGCGGAGCGCAGCCTCGCTGGGCCGCCCGCTGCTTGCCATGACCCTCCGCCGCCGGGATGCTTTTCCCCCGCCGCCGGCGAGGGCAGAGGCGCTCTCCTGCCGCTCCTGCTGGCTGATCGGCCCCATCCCGTCGGCCCGTTGGTCCGTGTGCGTTCATTAAAACGGGGTTTGCAGGTGGACACGTCGGCCGCCAACGGCTCGTCGGAGGGGCTGATGTGGTTGCGGCTGGTGCAGTCGGCGCGGGAGCGGGAGGAACAGAACCTGGAGGCCTACATCAAGAGCGGCCAGCTCTTCTATCGCTCCCTGCGCCGCATCGCCAAGGACGAGGAGTTGCTGGTGTGGTACGGCAAGGAGCTCACGGAGCTGCTGCTGCTCAGCCCCGCCCGGGCCCCCGCCCGCAGCAACGGTGGGTGCCCCGCGCGGCGGCCCAGCGCCCCCTTCCCACGGCCCCGGGTGACCAAGGGCTGCCACGGCGCGGTGGAGGGGGGAGGTTGGGCGGGAACCCCCCAGCCGGGGATGGCGGAGGAGAGGCGGCCGGCTTCGCACCCCCACCCTGCCCCCTTTCCCTTAATCCCCTGTGGAAGCCCCGTCGCCGGCCCCGGCTGACGATGTCCCCGTCTCTCTGTGTCCCGTCCCGCGTGTGTCTGGCCGCAGGCTCGCCGCCCTTCGCCTGCCCCGAGTGCAGCCAGCGCTTCCAGTTCGAGCTGCCCTTCGCCGCCCACCTCCGGTTCCGCTGCCCCAAGAGGCTGCACGGCCCCGACACCGGCCCCGCCGCCGAGGCCCCCGGCGGCAAGGACGGCGCCGGTAAGGAGCAGGAGGCCGGCAAGTACTGCAAGCCGGGAGGGCCGCTCCACCACCCCTTCCCCGGGGCCGACGGCGGCAGTGCCGCCGCCAGCACCAAGCCCTCCACGGACTTCCACAACCTGGCGCGGGAGCTGGAAAACTCCCGCGGCGGCCACGGCGGGTCCCCGGGGCGGCCGGCGCTCCCTGAGGGCGGCCCCGAGGCCTCTGCCGGCAAATCCAAGAGGCGGTACCCCGAGGAGGAGGAGCGGGGCCCCGGGGCCGCGGCGCGGGGCCGCTTCCCGGTGGAGCGGCCGGGACTGCCCTCAGCGCCCAAGGAGGAGCCGGTGTGCGCCCCGCAGCAGCAGTACCGGGCGGCCGGCTCGTACTGCGGCTTGGAGGAGGGTGGCCGCCTCTTCGCGCCGCCCAGCCCGGAGACGGGTGAGGCCAAGCGCAGCGCCTTCGTGGAGGTGAAGAAGGCGGCCCGCGGCCCGGAGCCCGACGGCGGCGGCCCCGAGGAGGGCCAGGAGCGCGCTTCCCCCGCCGCCCCGGGGGCGGGCGGCGGGGACCCGGGGCTGTGTCCCCGCGGCGGCCCCGGGGGACCGCTGGCCGCCCGCCTGGAGGGGGGCAGCCCGGCGCGGGGCAGCGCCTTCACCACCGTGCCGCAGCTGGGGGGCGGCGGCGGCCCCGGCGGGGGCGCGGAGGAGCGGAAGAGCGCCTTCTCCCAGCCCGCCCGCTCCTTTCCCCACGTCCCACCGCTGGTGCTGGGCCAGAAGCTGGGCGGGCTGGGCGAACCCTGCCCCGACGGCGCCCCCGCCCCCGCCCGTCTCTATGCCGCCGAGGCGCTGGCCGTCAAGCTGCCGGGTGGCGGGGAGGCGGCGGGCGGCGGGGGCGGCGGCGGCGGAGGGGGGGGCGGCGGGGGGGGCCTGCCCAAGCAGAGCCCCTTCCTCTACGCCACCGCCTTCTGGCCCAAGAGCTCGGCGGCGGCGGCGGTGGCGGCGGCGGCGGCGGGGCCGCTGCAGCTGCAGCTGCCGTCGGCGCTGACGCTGCTGCCGCCGTCGTTCACCTCGCTCTGCCTACCGGCCCAGAACTGGTGCGCCAAGTGCAACGCCTCATTCCGCATGACCTCGGATCTGGTCTACCACATGCGCTCCCACCACAAGAAGGAGTACGCGCTGGAGCCCCTCGTCAAGCGGCGCCGCGAGGAGAAGCTCAAATGCCCCATCTGCAACGAGTCCTTCCGCGAGCGCCACCACCTCTCCCGCCACATGACCTCGCACAACTAGCGGGGACCCCCCTGCACTCCGGGGACTCCCGCCCGGCCCCCCGCGGAGGGCAGCGGCCGCCCGCCGCTTTCTTTCCTTTCCTTTCGATGCACGCATTTTCACTTTCCGGGGAGGGGCGGGGAGGGCAGCAGGGGAGTCGAGGAAGAGAAGACGAAGAAGGGGGAAAAAAGAAAAAAGAAAAAAGAGAGGGTAAAAACAAAAAAGCACCGGGGTAAAAAAAAAAAAAAAAAGGGAAAAAGCGCAAATGACTTAAAAAATTACATTTTTAAAAATGTCATATATTGCAACATATTGATGCATTTGTCATACGTTTCTACTTAAATTATTAAGCACTTATGGTTTAGACGTAATAATAATTATATGTCAGGGTAAATTTTTATTTTAGATATAAAGCTAAAGGCGTGGAGGAGCGCGGCGGGGGTGGCGGGCCGGGGTCCTGCATGCACCGGGCGCCTCCCGCCCGTCCGGCCCCCGCCGCCCGCGTCCCTTTTACTACAGAGTGTCACTTGGTGCCCGTGAAATGGAGTCTCGATAGTTCCGTGTTACCTTTCCTTTGCGGTTTTTTTTTTGTTTGGTTTGGGTTTTTTGGTTTTTTTGTTTTGGATTTTTCCCTCCCTCCCCCCTCTCGAAAAGATTTATTAAACTTTATAGTTTATCTGGGTATGTTGGATGCTTTGACAATAAATGACTTTATTTTCTTCAAAGCACCTGAACGTTAATCGATGCCGGGGGATGGGGAGGGGGGCTGCGGTGGGGAGAGGGGCAGCCCCACGACTGCGGGGCGGGAGCGGTACCGCCGGCCGGGCTGGGCTGCGGGGATCGGGGCCGGGACAGAGAAGGGGAGAGACCCTGTCGCGTTCCCTCTCTGTTCTCCTTCCCTTCTCTCCTTCCTTCCTTCGGCTTCTCTTGCATCCCTCCATCCTCGATTTTACCCGCATTTTGTTCACCTTTCATTTTTCTTTCTTTCACCCTGTCCTTCCCTTTCTTTCCTTTTCCTTTTTTTTGTGGATTTTGTTCCGTTTCTTTTCTTTTTTTCTTTTTTCGTGGTTCTTTTTAAAAAATCTTTTTCCCTTTCTGTTTTTGTTTGTTTTTTCCCGTCTGTCTGTCTCTTCGTCTCTTTCTTCTCACTGTTTCTTCTTTTCCTTCTTAGTTTCCTTTTACTTTATAGCCCACTCGGGCCTCCACTTTGCTCTTTATTGCCCTTTATTGCCCCCTATCTTCACCAGGGTATGGTCCTCAGCTTGCAGGGTGTGGGGAACCCGTGTCCTGACTGTGGGCAGAACCCCTGGGGGTTGCACAAGGCCTGGGGTGACAGAGCTCGGGGTGTCCTGGAGCAGGGAGTGCTTGGGGGCGGGCAATGGTAGGTCACCTCTGCCCCAGTGCGTTATTGGGGTGATGGGGCCGCAGGCAGGGAGCCGTGGGAGGGCTTAGGGAAGGGGATCCTCCCTGAGCACGGGGGAACAGCCTGGTCCTGTAGTCAGTGCACTTTGTGTCAGACCCACATATTTCTGGGTGCAAGGGAGAGCACTAGCTGGCGCGGCAGCTCGGAGATATGTTGAAAACCCATTTCCACACACACGCTGGCGTAACACCGGCAAGGGGCGGGTATCACAGGGATGAGGTTGCATGTAGCTGGGTGGGATCGCTGGCAAGGAAAATAACCCAAAGCAGGAGATGTGCAAGGTAAGAGCCCATGTCAGAGCTTGGGAGTCCCGCAGCTTTGTGCACCTGCGGCTCAGGATACCCCCAGCATCTGCTGCCATGTATTTTGGAGTTTGTCATGAATAACCTCGACCTGATGCAAAGCTTTTACAGCTCTGGTGGAAGCCGGCTGGAGCTTCAGACAGGACATTGTCAAAACCTCTGCATACTTGGAGCTTTCTTGTTCCTTCCTGAGAAGAGCTGAGGCCGATAAACGGCATGACCCTCACATACGTCAGAAGAGCACAGCTGGGTCCCTAATACGAGACTGGTGACGGAGTCTGGAGGCTCTTCCCTCATACAGGACGTTTTCCGTTCTGATTACTCTTCCCCGCTGCTCGTAGGCTGTGCAGGAATCTCCCCTCCCCAGCTCTGATGCTGTTCTCTCCATCAGCACATTTTCCCTTGAAAGCCAAAATTTGCCTGGCCTCCGGGACTGTATGAATGGCCCCCAAACCACGCGATGTACTAAGTCGGCTCCCTCTGACTGCCGCTCATCGCGGCCTCCAGCACGGGTGGCCCCGCCGGTTTGCCGTCACTTGCAGGGGCGAGACCCTAACACCAGCCCAGGAGTTTTCCTCAAAGCCAGGACGTCGCTGAGGCTTCCTGCTTTAAGGACGGCGCCCGGGGGCTCCCCGCTTTGTCGCGCCGGGGCACTAGTTCCTCTGCCGCGGCGGGGCGGGGGGCGGCGGCCCCCGCGGGCTGCGGAGGTGCCGTGGGCGGCGCGGGCGGGCGGGCACCGCCATCTAGCGGGGCCGCCGCCGGCCGACCTCGGCGGGGACAGCGGGGATGCTCGGCTGCCTCGCTGGGCTTGTCTGCCGTGCTCCGGGCTCCTCTTGCGGGGCAGCTCCGCTTCTCCAGCAGCTTCGGGACTGGTTTCGGGTCTCAGCGCCTGGGAAGGCTAACAAAGGAGGTACAGCTGATGATCTCCCCAGCTTTGTGCACTCGCTCTGATCTTTGGGTCCTGGTGCTGCTGGAGACCTACTGCTTCACCTCCTCTGACCCTTTGGCCTTGTCCAGAGGTGAGTACTGCAGGAGCTGACCCGCAGCTACAGTCTCAGGCACTTTGGTATGTACAGCATCCCTCGAATAAAGTCCAAATACTCTATGGCCTCTCATGGCCAAGCAGCTGGATGTGCTTCTGCAGTGGTCTGGGATGCTGTTCTGCCCAGGCAGCACCCTGTAGCACTCTGCTCTTTCATCCTTTAATTTTTTTTCCCCTGTCTGCAGTCACAGTGCTGAGCCCCAGGTCCTTGCCCATGGGGGTCTGAATTGGCTAAGAGGTATCTGCCTGCACAGTAAGCCCCTTAAAAATACTGTCATGCACTGCCCGTATGGCACAGCAGTGACCCTGGGCTCTAACTATACACCAAGGCCATGCTATTCTTCCACATGACTGCTAAAAATGTAGAGGACCTGGTTGGGTACCGTACCAAGGAGAGTGATGGTATTTTCCACTGGGCTCAGGACTTGGCCACAGCAGATCCTTCACTCCCAGAGCCGCACTGGCTTTCCTCATGGTCAGAATGCCATTGCCCATACACTAGTTGTTTGCCAATTAACAGTACTGCAGCATACAAAATAGGAAGGAAGGGAATCTCTCCTGGGTGGGTTTTTTAAATGTCTTTCCCTGTCTGTGGGCTGAAGCTGTGCTGCATTTCTGCACGGCAGCGAGTGTGAGCAGCCACTGCTGCCTGTGGCAGTGGAGAGGCTGGCCCGGCTTGGGACCAGTCAGCCTTCTCCTCCCTCCCCGCCACAGGATCCTCCCAGCATCACAGCCTGGAAAAGGGAGCACTGAGGCACAGCTCGGGCATTTATTTGGGAGAGAGTTGCCCACCTGAGCCTGTGCTGGAACACAGCTGCATCTGCCTCTGAAACCTACCACATGAGGGAGGTTTTCAATATGCTGCAGAGGAGCAAAGTGCTTTGGGACTGAAGAAGGGCAGCCTTCAGCCGCAGCCTGCCCCAGCGCTGCCAGGGGAGCCCTGTGCCTGCTCCCTGCAGCACTCAAGGTAAGGCTGCCCTGTCTGCATCTGGGCCACACTGGAAAGAAGAAAATAAGACCAAAAAAAACCCAACAAATGCTGACATTAATGCTGTTACTGGGGTGCACTGGGCAGGCTTGCACCCACAGCAGCTATTTGAAAGCACATGGAAATTGCTGTTATTCTAATACATGTCAGTGATATGCATGGCAAAGGTGTGATTTGGGGGGGGGTTGTGTTTCTTTTTAATACAACAAGCAGCCCCACAGCTCGAAAACCCCCAGGCTGGAGTGAAGAGCAGCTGTCTGCCTTGGGGCCTGATCCAGCCCCCACAAAAGCCAGAGGGAGCTTTGCCTCTGACTGAACATGGCAGCAGGTTCAGCTGTGCGTTAGCACCTGTACAGTCAGGCAGGGGCAGCTGAACTCCCTGGCTGCACCAACGCAGGTTGAACAGAGCTGCGTTCACCTGGAGCTTTTTCTTTCTGTCTGGACAGAGGCATCTGAGTGAGGCTTTCACAGGGGTCAGCCCAGTTCCCCCAGAGCATCCCCCCGGCTCGTGGCAAGCCCTTGGTGCAGTGCCTACACACTGCATCACAGCCTGCAGAGCCTGCCCAAAACTCTCTCTGCTGGGTTTTCTGCTAAGCATGGCAATGTAAAGCAGTGTGCAGGCATGATGGAGGGAAGAAAGTTTGCTTCTTGGCTGGTGACACCACTTGCTGGGGTCATTGCCAAGTAGTCTGGGTCCTCATTGCAAGTTGTGAGTTTCTAGTTAACCTGTAATTGTGCAAGCTGTTACAGTTGAAAAATCAGCTAATAAGATTTCATTGTCTTACCCATAAAAATTAGTGATGTGTCTGTGGATAGATAAGAAAAGACTGAAGTAGTTTCCTTGCTTTGAAAATAATATGAGATACACAGCATTTCTTCTCCACTCTGGAGCCAAGACCAGACCTTGCTGCTGAGGTTTAATTTGGAGCAGTAAAAGATCTACCCAGTGTCATTGCTCAGTTGGCAACTAAGCACCGCAGAGCCTTCCTCCCCTTATGGGGGAGAGAAACGGAAGGGCAAAAGTAAGAAAAGTCATGGGTTGAGATAAAGACAGTTTAGTAGGTAAAGCAAAAGCCATGTGCACAAGGCGACCCAGTACAGAAGCTATTGATGGTGGGTTTAAAACAAATGCACACAAAAAAGCAAAATGCACGAGGGAATTTTCTTGGATATGCTGCTGCTGTGACAAATGCTGGAAACCAGCTGGCTTGCTTTGGATTTTTGTAAATGAGAGGTTATTTTTTCCACTTTTTAATATTTCTGTTATTGCCTTACCTGTTTTCCACCGCAGCAGCTGCTCCTGCAAGGTTCAAGTGTGAGCAGGTTGCCTTCTCTGCCTTGTCCCACGGGCAGAGGAGGGTGGCCAGCAGTGGTGTGGGGATGCTGCGGGCGTGTGGAGGCTGGGATCTCCCCGTGGCGTGGCTGCAGTCATCCAGGAGTGCCGTGATGCCTGTCCCAGCTTTGCTGCCTCCACACAGCCTCCTCTGCAGGGATGGCTTTAGAGCTGTGCTTACCCCAGGGACGTGCTGCAGACCTGAGCACCGGCAGCCCACAGGGTTCTGAGGGACTTTGCTGTGCAAAGCAGATGCTGGGTGTGCATGGACACACGCTGGTGTGCAAAGACACCTGTGCTCCTGGCACCGTTTCCCCCGTGTGTATCAGCTGCCTGTCAGAAATCCCTCTGCACTGCTTTGGGGTGTGTTGTGGGCTTGCCCTCTTCTAAAGGGGTCTCCATTGCTGCCAGGGGTTACTGCACTGCTTGGGGGGATGCCCCAGTGTGTCTCTGTATTGGTGGTGAGACTGGGTAGGTACAGAAGGGTTGCTCCAGGTGGTGTGCAAGGGCTGTGGCACACCTGGGACCAGCCCGTACCCACAGCCTATTGCACTCAGTGTCATGTCCATATTCTAGACACATCATTTACCCTATATTTTGTCTTAATAGACCAAACTAATCTGTTAGGGCAGCAGCTGTTTGTCATCATCCTGCAAGCCTGCTGCCAGTCCCTGCCTGCAGAAACGCTGTGGGGTGGCAGAGCTGCACATGGGGATGTGCTGCTGGGCCAAGGTGCTTCAGGGGAAGCTTTACTCAGGCTGCTCTCAAATGAAGCCTCTTAGGACCTTGGCTCAGCCTTTCTCTTTCCTAGAGCCACGGGCAGCTGTGGCTTCTCAGGAGCAGCAGTGTGCCAGGCTGGTGTTCTCCAGTGTGAGCCTTGTGAGGTGGCTTCTGAGTGACCCTGGTGGCTTTTATACCCACAGGGAAGGGGTGCATGTCAACTAGCAGCACCTGGGTTACTGTCTCAATTAAATTAAACTCATTGAATGCATGTATTCCAAGTAACATACTCAGCTTCCAGCTCTTTGCAGAGCTGTTCTGGCAGCCAGGATGTTGAGGCTGGAGCCAGGCTCTGCTCAGGGGTGGCAGCGACAGGACAAGGGGCAGCGGGTGCAGCTGGAGCAGAGGAAGCTCCATGGGAATGTCAGGAGGAACTTTTTCCCTGTGAAGGAGCCCTGGGACAGGCTGCCCAGAGAGGCTGGGGAGTCTCCTTCTCTGGAGACATTCAAACCCACCTGGATGTGGGTTTCCTTCCTGTGTGACCTAGTCGAGGGGAACCTGCTCTGGCAGGGGGATTGGACTAGATGTTCTCCAGAGGTCCCTTCCAACCCTTAATGTTCTGTGATTCTGTTGCTCCTCAGTTCCCTGAGAGGTTGCATCCACCATGCTATTCTCCTGCTAACACTGTGAAATAACCCTTCCTGTGATTGAGGGGAAAAGTGATGTTGAAAGTCCAGCATACTCTCCCCACGAGGCCACCTGGCAGGGTGCTGCTGCAGCTTGGCAGGTCTTGGCTTGGGGATGCCTTACCTGTAGATGTCCATCCCATGGGACCCAGGGTGGGTTCCTATAAACACAGGGCTGGCAGAGCATGCAGCAGCTTGGGTATGGCCAGGGCTACAGCTTCACACACAAGCCAGCTGAACTGAGGTTTGCTGGCATGTTTTACATCTTGTCATGTTTTACCTTGTGTATTTTTAAGGGGCAATTATATAGCACTGGGCTCACGTTCAGAGGGAAGATGTTCTTGTGGTGCGAAGCACAGCCCTGTGTTACACAGCAGATCAAACAGCTTCAGAAGGGCGGTTTTTTGACTCTTCAAGTAAGAAATTGTACACTCATCCTCTCAATTTGTTAAAAGGTTTCTCTGTGATGAAGCCTTGAATAATTTAGGTAACTTAACCTCAGCGTTAGGCTTCAGAAGCTGCTGGTGTGTATGTAAGGCTTGCAGTGACACTGGTTTATGCCAGGAAGTTGGCCATTATATCTACTTATTTACTTCAATTTAAGCCTTTTTTCCTTTTTTTGGTACATTATTCTACATGGGCACTTGGACTATTTGAAATTAATGTGTTATGCTAAATAACAGATTCAAATAAAAGCAGTCTAGGACAATATAGTTAATGCCCAAAGGACTTCTTGGGAGTCATCTTTGTCAGGGTTTCACTGTGAGGATGAAAATATGCCATGTGCCACATGGACAATATCTTGTGAGAGTCACTTTTCTGTCAGCACAGCCAACTGGCCTGTGGCGCTGATGGGGGCACAGGAGTCTCCAGAGGAGGGGGAGGGAATCCTGCAGAAGGCTGGGAGCCCCCAGCTCAGGCAGGACCCCACCTCTCAGGCAGGTTATGTATGTCCTATCCCGCATCAGGCAAAAGCAGAGACTACAGCAGATGAGACTCAGAAGGACTTGGCTGTCCCAGCGCCTCCCAGAAGGGGTTGTGAACACACAGTGGAGTGGGGTTGCTGCTGACAGCAGGTCTAGAGGACCAGCTTGGGCAAGCCCACCTGGCAGGTGTTCCCTTCTTGGTAGACTTTCCCAGGGCCTGGCCCCACGGGAATGTGGGTGTTCAGGGATTTCTCCATCAGGGGCAAGAACTAGTCCAGAGTGTGTGTGAGCAGAGGATGCTTGGCAGCCAGGGCAGCACCAGAAAGGTTGGTGGAAACTATGGAGGTGAACACTAGGGTCAAAATTTGAGAAGCTGGGCTTGCCAGTGGGACCCTGGGCACGGCAGCTTTGTGTGGCCATTTTCCCATGGGAGTTCTAAGTGCCTCCTTGCTGTTCCTGGGCTGCTACTGTACCCAGTCACCCCATGGTGGAAACTTCAGATGATTTTACATTCACCTTTACTTGCAGCAGCTGAAATGCTGTATGTGCTCTTTGACCTGGATGGAGACCAGGCATTTCCCAGGTGCTGATACTTTGGCAGCTGCAGCCTTTTAAGCAAGATGCAAAAGGAGAGATCCTCCTCCAGTGAGGTGGCTGTGTCTCTGTGCATGCCTCAGCTGTGCTGATATATAAGGTCCAGTGCAAACATCATGGGGGATGTTTGCAACTACTTTAGGTCCTTGTGTTGTCTGTGACTCTGGATTTAGCGTGTGTAATTAAATAAATAAGATGAGGTGGGTAAGCAGAAGTCATAGATTTTGCCGGACCAAATGCTACAGCTGGAAGAAGTAAACAAGCTTTTGAGTGCCCTGACTCTCCTTCAGGTATGTGTTATCTATACATACGGCTGTGTGTGTATACATATATATTTATATATAAACATGTGGGTGTGTATATCTCTGTGTGTGTGTCTATATGTGCTGATAAATGGTTTGGAATTGCAGTAATGTTGTTGTGAGATCATTTCTGTTCACACTAGATTGTGTCAGGTGTCAGTCAGGCTAGATAAGGCCCCTTAAGTGCATCTCCTTCCCTGTGCCCCTGACCTTCAGCTTCCTCTGAAGGCAAAGGTCACCCTCCCGCGTGCCATCGCTCTGCCTCCTTCCTGCTGAACCTGATCCCTGGGCGCGCAGCCTGGCCGAGCTGGCCCTGGTGATGGCTGCAGAAGGGTTTTTTTCTGGGGAGGGTTTAAGGGGAAAACACAAATTTGCAAGGGCAGTAAGGACATGTAGGTGCAGAATTTGAGCTGTGTGGTGAGCAGAGCAAGTTTGGTTGATGTTGACTTTTGTGGAGGTGAGGTTTTTCCATTGGCTTCAGAAGATGTGCAGAGAGTCTCCAGCAACCCTGGGGAACTGGGCGGGGGGGAAGGGAATATGCTTGGTGCTGTGCTGGGGTGATAGATGGGCTGTGGCTGCAGGGTCCAGTCCTGTGCTGTGTGGCAGCTGTCTTAATAATTGGGAAGAAGGACTGGTGCTGGTGGGGTACTGGGTACGTGTCTGGGTTATGGCACTGGCAGTGGGAGGCTGCTGAGCCACTTGCTCAGGAACCACAGGGGATGCTGCATGCAGACAAGTGCCAGTGCTTCCCTGCACACCTTGAGATGCTCTCAGGGGATTTATGGGGGGGAGCAGTGCTGGGAGGCCCCCCACGGGCCCCCAAGGGCAGCTCTCCGGGGCTGAGCATAGTCACCCCGTGCAGGAGGGAAAACAGCTTTCCCTGTTCGGGGTGCTTCCTCCAGCCCCAAATCCACTCCCACACCCCTTGCTTGGGGCTGGGCTGGCTGTGCAGCTGCCGGCTGTCATCCCCCACACTCCCGGTCTGGTGGGCTGCAACCCAATCCCTTCCCAAGGGTTCCGCCGGCCCTGCCGAGCCCCGTTGCCCGGCCGTGGGGGAAGTCGCTGACAAGGTATTTCTCGGCGGTAACCCGAGGCGCGGCCCCAGCGCCTATGTCTCGGCGGGGCGGACAAGTTAATTCCCCAGATTTATGCGCCCCCCGAGCCCCAGCATCTGCTGCGGGGGGCGGCGCAGCCGGGGCGGTGCGGGGGGCGCTCGGCGCTGCCGGGGCCGGGCACAGGTGCGGAGCCGCCGCCCGCTCATAAATACCCCGGTGGCGGCGGTGGCGGGGAGGGGCGTCCCGGTCCCCCCCCGCCGGGGCTCCGCGGCGGAGCGGGATGCGGAGCGGCGCCCTCCCTCCCGCCGGCAGCATGAGCCCGTCCTTCCTCCTCCTCCTCCTCGCTCTACCCGCCCGCGCCCGGCGGGAGCAGGTGCCCGGCGGGGCGCAGCCAGGGCCGGCGGGCCGCAACGCCCCCGCGCCTTCCTCCTCCTCCTCATTCTCCTCCTCCTCCTCCTCCGCGGCGGCGGGGCCGAGTCGCTTCCCGCGGAGCCGCCCGGGGCGGCGGCGGGGCCGGCTGTACTGCCGAGTGGGCATCGGCTTCCACCTCCAGCTGCACCCCGACGGCCGGGTGGATGGCGCCCACGACGCCAGCCCGCTGAGTGAGTGGGGGGGGCGGGAATCGGGGGGCCGGGGGGCGTCTGGCCGTGCCCTGGAGCGGGTGACAGTGGGGCACTCCTCCGGTGCGGCTGTGGGGCTGCGGCACCCCCCTCCCTGGGGGTGTCTTCTCTGGGGTGCTGCAGTCCTTTGCTCCCTGCTGCCTTCACCTGGGGTGAGCTGCGGTCCCGGCAGCCTCGGGAAGGGTGAATGTGGGGTGCTGTCTGCCCAGGTGGCTGGTGGGGCGGGTGGGGGAATTGCCCTGTGGGCTTGGGTGGTCTGCTACCCCAGCAAGTAGAACAAGCTCTGCCCCGCTCGCTTTGGGAAGTGCCACCCATGGGGTTTGTCTGCCTTGAGGAGCAGAGTCTGTGGGGGTCGATGTGATGGCACGAGGCTCGTGCTCCCACCACAGCATCTTGCTGGGGTAATGGGAGGGACGGATGCTGCACTGGGGCTCTCTCTTGCACCCCTTTTCTGGCTTTTCCCCATGTAACTTTTCCATTCTTTCCTCTGCATTCTCATTCTTCCTGCACAGTGATAGGATCTATTCAGTTTAAAAATAGGACTGAGGCTGACGTTCCCCTGAGAGAAAGCTGTGCTAACTCATGGCTTATCCTTTGGGTCGGAGTTGCCGTGATATCCTGTTAGAGAGAATGAAATGGCAGGCAGGGATGCAAAATCGCTTAAAGGGCCTGAGGTGGCCCTGGCAGCCTGCATGGCTCCAGCTGCTGGTCATACACATCAAGCAAAGACCATATTGAGTCTGGACTGTGTAACTCAGGCCCTGGTCTGTGCTGTGGCCCCACAAAGGCGGGTGTTCTGTGGGAGACCTATCTATGCTGGGAGGTCAGAAATAGGGCTTGGGGTTTTGAGGAGCACTGAGGGTGCGTGGCCTGGAGGGAGTTAGGGACTGCGGAGAGGGAAAATGGGGCTTCAATGCTGGGGATGTTTTTGGAGATGCGAGTTTAGAGGGGCTGCCTGTGCCATGCTTACCCTGACCCTATCCTGCAGTGGCATGGCAGAGACGTGCACAGCCTTTAATGCCACAGCTGTATCACAGGGACTTGGGTTATGTGAAGTTTCTTCCTCTTTAATTGGAGATTTTCTCCCTGGAAAGGCAACAGCAGCTCCAGCTCTGCACTTCGGAGCAGAGCCAGCCCTGCCCTGAGGTACCACGTGCTGGTGGCAGGGGATCTGTGCTGGGGTGTTGCCCTGAGGAGCTGTCCCCTGTGGGGAAGATGGTGGCTTTTGGCTGGGAAACCCCAGCTTTGGTCCCTGGAAAATTGGGCTTGACCCCGAGCACGCCAGTAACTGGGAGTGCGTCTCACAGCCAGCATGTCCACTCCTCCTAAGGCCAGTAGGTTTTGGGGTGCCCTTGAAGGCAGGGAGCATGCTGGAGAGGGTACGTGCCTTGCTGCAGTGGGTCTGTGCCACTCCATGGCTCTTGGTAGTCACTACCCTGGGGCACGTGGGGTGATGAGGGGCAGCCTGCCAGACCCCCAAGGTACCCTCCAGGCCCTTCTGCTCTTCTTCCTTAAAATAAACATGGGAAGTGGTGATCTGATCTCCCAGCCTCAGGGATTTAACATCGGCTTCATGTTTGCTCTTGGCATGTTGATCCATGTGGCCCTTCACTGGGGTGAGAGAGATGCTCTTGCAGGCTCCTTCCTCTGGGTCTGAGGCCACTGAGACCCCCCCTGGTCCTATCCTAGGGCTGCAGCTGGGGGTAGCAACAATTTCATCTTAATGTGGGGGGTGTGTGTTGGGGACCTGGTGCTTCTTCCTGGCGGGTGAGGGGCTGGGGGGGCTGCCTGACCCCTGCTGCCACCCTTCCTCTGTCTGGGGGGAACACTGCATGGTGTGGGTAAGTGAAACATGTCAGTGCTCTTGCTGAATGATGCTCAGAGATTGAAGCTCTACTGTAAGACAAGTTATTGGCCACGCCCGCCCCACCAGGGCCAGAGCCCAATTGCACTTGGAAAAAAAAAAACACATTTGGGGGAAAACTGCTTGTTTCCTTATGGCTGGGCTGTGTAGTGCCCTGTTCCTTGAGCCCTGCTGTGAGGAGGGGGCCTAAGAAACCATTATTGCTATTTCTAGTCCCAAGTGATGTGTGCCACACCTTTATTTCCTGAGTCAGGTGCGTGCAGGAGGAGGATGGGCAAAGCTGATTTCAGCAGGCTGGATGTAGGCACAGGGGGGCTGTTCTGGCCCTTAAAAGGGATTTCCCCAGGCTTGAATTGCTCTGTCATAGGCAAGTCAGGAATTGTCCTTTAAAATACAACTTTTTTGAAAACAAACAAAAAAGCCCACCACCCTGTAGCCATCCCGGAGTCAATACAGGTCCCTCCGCTGGTGGAGGGATGGAGCAGGAGTACTGCATGAAGGCAGGGAGCTGAGGAGCAGGGTCATGTGGAGAGGAAATGCAACCTATTAGATTGCTTTTTTGTTTTGGTTTGTTTTTTTTTTTCTCTTTGTCACACTGATGTGGAAAGAACTGTGATTTATTTTGGGATTTCTGTCATCCTAGGTATTTTGGAAATATTTGCGGTGTCTCAGGGGATTGTAGGAATACGAGGAGTTTTCAGCAACAAATTTTTAGCGATGTCAAAAAAAGGAAAACTCCATGCAAGTGTAAGTAAACCCCCCCCCGCTTACCAGTCTGTATTGTTTATTTAAGGCCTGGTGACACCCTCGTGTGCACATGGCAGCAGTGCTCCAGGGCAAGGCTCCGGAGTGCCAAGCCCTGTGGCTGCCGGGAGGGCTCCAGGCAGGGTGGCAGTGGCACCGCACAGACAGATAGGGAACAGGTGGAGCTACGAAGGCCTGTGTCTGCTTGCTGCCGTTGACCAAGAAAAGTGCTGCGTGCTTTCTTTTCTGCAGTTGGGTATTTGCATCAAAAGGACTTGTTCTTAGAGCATCGCCTGTTTATTTTTAGCAACTTCTGCAGCACAGACGGTTTTAGCCAAATGTCTCCTGGAGAGCAGCAGGCGTGGCGCCGGGAGCCTGCCTGCACCCGGGTGTGCAGGGAAGGGGCTGCGGCTCTGCAGTTTCGGCTGGGCCTGGGCATGGGGGAGACGTGTCCCCCGGGGAGAGCATGCGGCTGCACAGAGCATTTTGGCTGGGTTAGGTCTGGCCCGTGTGGAGTGTTGCAGCTAGAGTAGGAAAACCCTCATTAACTTGTGTTTCTGCACGCTGTCTTCCTGAAGGCTGGGGCTTCTTGCAGGTCCATCTGTCCTTTTACCCAGGATTTTTGCATTGAATGGATCCTGTAAGTTGATGTCACTGCTTTTTTCAACTTTAAGATGCTGCTTCCTAATTTTTTCCCATTAGTTCTGGGGTTCATTTAAACAAATTAAAGTAAGTTAACGTTCTTACAAGAGATTTGACCCCTGTTAAAGGTCTGTATAAATGCCACACCCAAAGGAGGGCATTTTTTAAGGCAGCATTTTGGATGACCCAAGCTTGTTTCCACAGAGCCTGTTCAGGGCTGTTAGCATGGAAGAGGGAAAAACCAATTGCCAGCCCTCCAGTTATGAGCCAAACCTCACGGCTGGGAAGTGGATGTTCTTGCACTGCCTGAGCCCGCAGATCGCCTTTGAGTGAGGTTTATGAACTCAGCTCTCTCTCCCTTGAGTCTTATTGGAGTGTTGCTCCTGAAACCTAATGATGCTTCAAGGGTGAGCACGTGGTTGCTTATTTTAGGAGACAAAGTAGGACCAGTAACAGCTCCTGGGGAAAGGGGCAATGGCTGTGCAGAGTAAAACATGAGGGAATGAGACAGAGGAGGAAATGGGCAGAGCAGGAGGAGAGCAGTGAAAAGGTAAAGGATAGAGAGTGGAGGGAAGCAGGTGGAGCGTGATCCCTGGACCCTCCAGACCCTCCCCTCCCTCACAGCATACAATGGGGCCCTTATTTGAGCTGAAGCTTTGATTTATGCCCTGGTGCGGGCAGAAATTAAATCAAACCTCGTTGGTGTATGGTTAATTGTCAGCACACAAAGGGCAGTGCTGGAGAGGAACCTCAATTAGGCGGGTCAGAGCGGGGGTGAGGACACATGATGACCTGCTCGGATGAAAGCCACAAATTTGTAGAAACTTGACCCAAATGTCTCAAGATTGCTGGGCTAAATAACGCCGATAATGCAAACCCAGCATCTGTTGTTCTTTCCTGCCTTGGCAGGATAAAGTTATTTCATGGCCTAATGAGTTTTGAGCAGTACAAAGCGCATCCTGTGCCCGTCACTCAGTGCAGGGCTTTGATATGGGAGTCACGCCGGTGACTTTGTGCTGAACCACAGATAAAAGTAATTCCAGCAGGAATTTGGTCTCCTTCGAAACCATCTCTTGAAGCCCAGCTTTGTCGCAGCTCGGTGCTTTACAGTAGCCCTCCTCCTTTTTCAATTTTTTTCCTTTTTTTTTTTTTTTCTGGCAACTTAATTAAATTACCAAGCAGTTTGTTTTTAGAGGCACCAGCTTCAGAAAATGACAGTAATCCAAGCAATTATCAGTTGCATGCACAGATGGCTTTTTCCTCGGTGTTAAATCCTTGGTCCCCTGTTTGTACATTTTTTTACAGTGGAATGGGCGGAAGAGGGTTTGGTGTCTGTCTTGGCAGGGGCTGGTACTGACCCCAGAGGGGAGGTTTCTTTCTTCTCAGGAGTTGTTCCGAGTTGACCAAACACCATGGTCCTCACTGGGGCAGCTGTCTGTTGAACTGGGTTTTGAACTTTGAGGTGAAGATTGCTCATTGTGGCTGTCTCTGGAGCTGCCACAGAGCAGATCCAGCGGTCAGGCAGTGTACTGTGACTGTGCTGCCTGCCCTGTGCTGGGAAAAATGCCTTTTTCCTGCCTGGAATGGTGTGGCTGCTGAGATGAGGGTCTGAAGCCTGTCAGAGTGATGGCTAATGTTTGTGTCTTGGGGTGCGTGCTTCCCTCCTTGCATGTCGGGTGCGGGTCTCCTTCCCTGTGCCGCCAGTCCACAGCATCCCTCCATGTCTGGGGACCATCTCCACTTCCCCAAATCCCACTCTGTAGGGAATGCAACTCTGACACTTGGGCAGCAATGCTCCCAGAACTACTTTAAGCAGGACCTTCTCCTGTGGTGCTCCAGATGGGGAGCCAGGCAGCCCTCTGACCACCACATTCCCTTGTGGGGTGGAATTGCCCCCAGAGCACTGCACCAGAGTGGAAACGCTGACTTGGGTTCCGCAGGAGCAAAGCAGCAGCGAGCTCACCCATCGGTACGTGATTGCTCGGGCATTTCCACCTGCTCACGGCAGCGCTTGCGAAGCCGTCAGGAGCCAACTAAGGCTCCTTGGTTGTGGCAAGCCTCCATGCTCAGACCAGGGCTGACAATGTCATCTCCAACACTGAAAAAGCCTGCTCTTGGGAAACGGTAGTTCAGGGTCCCAGAAAGGCCCCATCTGTGTTGAGCACCCTTTCAGGAGTACACTGGCATCTTGCTCAACCCTAAAACCTTCCTGTGCAAAGGCTGGTGTGTGTGTGTGTGTGTGGGGGGGGGTATCTTACAGCACAGCTGCATGTGACCAGGCTTCAGAGAGCAATGAGGAGTCAGCAAAGCCTTCCCTTGGGAAGGTGAGTGTTTGTGCATGGGCGGTGCAGCCTTGAGGATGCATAAAAGACAGGGAGAGCAAAACTGAGTCACAAGGTAATGTTTCTTTCAAGCAAAGTGCAAAAGGAGACTTAATTCAAAGTGCTAGGGGAAAAAATAATTGCATTGTGCGTCAGGGACTCTCGTCACTTGTATTGCAGGGCTTTGCTCCTCTGGTTAAGACAGGAGTTGAAAAATGTTCCCAGTCTGTTGGGCCTTCTGTGTGGCTGTGAAGCACCCCTTGAGGGTTTTGTTTTCTCCACTGCTGGGGCTTTTGAAGGTCAAGAGCTCAGCATCCCTTTTACATCAGTAGTGCTGATGCATTGCTTTGCCATCAGGCTGCGGTGCCCCAAGCATGGCTGGAGAAGCTCTCAGGGCACCAGGTACCATGCTAATGGTCAGACTAAAGCATGGCAGAGGACTCCCGAGGGGCTAATGGAGGCTGCTGCCAAGTGTCCCGGGGCCATGAGCATTATGGTCCTATTTTTGTATTTCTGTATGGGTGTGTTTGGGTTTTTTAATTTTTTCTTCCTACTCCATGACAATAAGGAGGAGCTGTTATGGGCAGCATTCAGCCTGTCCTCTCAGGAAGCCTTTCCCCCTGTCTGTGTGGCTGCCCTGTTTATATGAGGAGATGTTGTTGGGCTGCAAGTAATTTCTGCAGGTTATCAAGGGACAAAATGCCCTGAGTTCATTTAGGAAGAAGGAAAAAAAAAATCCAATACAGTCAAAGGCATGTTCAGTGAAGCAATGAAAATCTACATGCAAATTGCCTTTCCAGATTATTAAGCCATGATTCAGTGCCCAAGCAAGGGATGCAAGGGTGAGAAAGGATGTGGAGCAGGGGCTCAACCCCAGGGCCCTTGGCTGGGCTGCAGCACAGGGGGTATGGAATTCTTCCTGTCTGCAGGAAGGGCGGGAGTAGAGCTGGGGTAGGGAGGAAGGATGCTGCTGGGGCAGACCAAGCCTGTTGTTTTGCCAAGAAAGTCCAAAATTGGGTGACAAGCAGCTACTGTAAGTATCTGCAGTGGGGATTTTCCAAATTGCTGGGTGCTTGACAGCCTTGGGGAGGGTTTCCCAGGTGACCTGTATTGCTGCTTGCCTCTTTGGATGTGGTTTCAGGAGACTTAAAAGCCCAGCACATGTCACAGGACAGGGAAGGGTCAAACCAGCCCTTAGCTAACGGTGTCCCCGGCTCTGTCCCTGCAGGCCCGGTTCACAGCAGACTGCCAGTTTCGGGAGCGCTTCCAGGAGAACAGCTACAACACCTATGCCTCGGCCATCCACCGCAGCCCACGCTCAGGTCGCCAGTGGTACGTGGCGCTCAACAAGCGGGGCAAAGCCAAGCGGGGCTGCAGCCCGCGTGCCCGGCCCCAGCATGTCTCCACACACTTCCTCCCCCGCTTTCGGCAGCCCCAGCCCCCTGAGCTTGCCTTCACTGTGACCCTCCCTGAAAAGAAGCCCTTGCCACCACCGAAACCGAAGGTCGCCCCATCTCCACCTCGGAAAAACCCAGGCCCCGTCAAGTACCGGCTGAAGTTTCGCTTCGGGTAGCGTGCTGTAGCAGGGATGCTGGCATGGGAGGGACCCAAAGCAGGGACACCTGCAGATGGACGCAGGGAAGCTCCAGGTACCTGTGTTGGACTCGGGGTCTTCTCTTCAGTTTGCAAACCAGACGGCATCCTTGGAGGCATGTGCTGGGACAATGTAATTTGGGCTTTCCAAAGAGTATTCCTGCGGTGAACAGAAAACACTTGATGGACCTCAGGTTAATTTTCTGTTGTTGAAAGAAGCAGAAAGGTACCTCTACAACAAACATTTTTCTTACTTTATTTTCACTACTGACTCTTTTGACAATCCTTTTCAGACAGGAGATATGTTCAGAGCCAACCTATTAAGTTCTTTTTTATTTCTAGGTTTTTTGCATCTCCTTTTTGCTGCACTTTTTTCTTCCAACCATACCTCAGACACTGTATATCCAGGTCTGCCCCTTCCCCTTTCCTTACAAACCAGCTCCTCCCTTACACAAGACGACCAAGCCTAAAACAATTCATTCACCTTACCTGTGGTGCAAGGGGGTGGTCTTAACTCCTTGTTGGCAATAATAGATTTCTATTTTTAAGGGTAGCGGGCTTGGGGAGGGTGGCCGTTTGTGGCCAGCTCCTGGTGGTCTTTCCTGTTCTTCCCTGGACAGGTGAAGGAGCATGTCTCCTCCTGTCCATCAAAGTATGGCTTCGATGTCTGTGTTTAGAATACCTCCACCTTGGCTTGGTGGCGTTCCTGCTCATGCAGGGAGGCAGCCACAGCAAGACCCCTCCTGGGGGGCCCATGGGAAGCCCTTCTCTGCCACTAATGCCCAGGGACCAGGATGCCTTTGGCCCCTGGGTGCATGTTGGTCTATTCGGACAGTTTGTGTGGCAGATATATTTTATCATTCACAATCCACTGGCAGAAGAGGGGGAAGGGGTTTTATTTTATAGCGAGCGTGGTGATGTGGCAATAAATGCTGTTACAGCTACCTGTAATCTTTGGAAGTGTTTTTTCCCACCCAGGTTGCCTTATGGCCCCAGTTACAGAATCACAGAATAACAAGGTTGGAAAAGACCTTTAAGATCATTGAGTCCAACCATTCGCATCCTAAACTAAACCATGTCCCTAAGTACTTCATCTACCCTTTTTTTGAACACATCCAGGGAAGGTGACTCAGCCCCTCCCTGGGCAGCCTGTTCCAGGCCCTCACAACTCTTTCAGTAAAAAATTTTTTCCTAACATCCAATCTAAACCTGCCCTGGCACAGCTTCATGCCATTCCCCCTTGTCCTATCACCTGTCACCTGGCTGAAGAGACCATCACCTACCTCTCTATAACCTCCCTTCAGGTAACTGTAGGCGGTGATAAGGTCTCCCCTCAGCCTCCTCTTCTCTAGGCTAAACAGCCCCAGCTCCCTCAGCTGCTCCTCAGAGGATTTGCCCTCCAGCCCCTTCCCCAGCCTGGTTGCCCTTCTCTGGACTCGCTCCAGGACCTCCATGTCCTTCTTGTGGTGAGGAGCCCAGAACTGGACCCAGCACTCGAGGTGTGGCCTCACCAATGCTGAGTACAGGGGCACAATCCCCTCCCCAGACCTACTGGCCACACTGTTTTTGATACAAGCCAAGATGCCATTGGCCTCTTGTCAAATTGTTCCTCTGTTGCAATATCACCTGTGGAGTAATTGCCTGTATAGAGTTTTTAATCTGCATTTAGCTGTGCGGTGTGTGCACAGAACACTGTAGCATTGAACATCACCGGTTAAACCTTACTAGAAGCCTAGGTGGGCTGGTGTTAGCAAAACCCCTCCTGACCCGAGCCCTGCTGGAGCTGAGCAGCAGTAATGAGGGCAGGCGGCACTGCTGAGCCTTCTCCCAAGTCTCATCATGGTACACGTGGCTGTTTGCATTGAAACTGTGCTGCTTTGCCTGCGGTCCTTCTGGGCAGGCCCTGGCGAGACGCACCAGCTCAGCGAGGCAGCAAATACTTTTGCACAAGGGCATGAGCTCCACGGGCAAGGATGGGTTGGAACAATGGCTAAAATATAATCACGCTTCATTTTACAGCCTGGTTGTGTAATCTCTTGCCTGTCAGCTGTCCATGCACTTTTTCTCCTTTCCCTGAAGGAGAGAAATGCATGTTGCTAGGTTAGCTGCCACACATGCCTCTGTCAGGAGGTTTGGCTGGTGTGGTATTGGTGGCAGAGACAAGCCTCCCGATGGCTCCTCTGAGCACTTGTTTGGGCCTGAGTCACAGCAGGGGTATGCAAGCCAAATACAGGTGGGCACGTTGTGCACCCCATCCATCTCCAGCGAGACAGCCTGGCTGCAAACCTACACAATCCAAATGATGCTGCTTATCCACTGTTCAGCGGTCAGGCATAATTAGGTGAAATTAATGCTCAGTGAAGCATGTGGCCTCCTAAAAGAACTAACTGAATGAAAACATTTGCAGGAACCACATAGGAGGGTGCCATCCTTGGCCTGGGTCCAGGGTGGGTGCCTGGAGCTCTGTAGTCAAGTAAGAGGAGCCAATGTGCCGGTCCCTTGCTGCCACTGCTTTCCTTCAGAGGGCAATGGAAGTGGAATTCTTGATAAGTAGCAAGGATGACCAAAAATGCTTCAACCTCTGTGTTTCTGATCAGGCAAAACCTGATACTGCACTGAACTGCAACAGCAGCATCCTGTGTTTGCCATAGCAACTACTGGGAAGCACTGCTTGCTCTGTTGCAGTTGCTGGGAGGGGTGAGAGCCTGGGGGACTATGGCTGGAGCACATCATCCTTGGGATTCACCTGAGGAAGAGAGGGATGCTTCTGGTGCTCAGGTTCCCACCCCCACCCCACAAGTGCTCCTGCGGGGGATTAGCACCACTGTCACCTTGTGCTTGTGGGTCTGCTTGACCTGTTTCTCCTGATGCCCCTTGCTCTTCCCACTGAGGTGAAGAGGAGTGTTCCTCTCCTCGTCTAGAGACATTCAATACCTGTCTGGAGGTGATCCCGTGCAGCCTGCTCTAGGGGATCCTGCTTTAACAAGGGTGTGGAACTAGATGATCTCCAGAGGTTCCTTCCAATGCCTACCCGACCATGATGTATTGAATTTCAGAGCTGTCAGTTGAAATTTGGCTGAGGAAGCAGCCTGGGTATCTACTCCTTCTGGGGGCCAGTGAGACCTGCGCTGTTCGACCCCCCAGAGGGTGAGGACTGGAGTGATCTGAGGAGGTGAACGTGCTGCCCCTCCTCACCGCCCATTTCCCAAGGGGCATGGGGGCTGGTGTGCTACGTGTCCAGAGCTGCTGCTGAAACACTGATGTTTTACTTGCATCTTGCAGCTGGAGCAGCCCCTCAGCTTGCAGGTAAGGGGTGCTGGCCTGTGCAGGGAGCTGCAGGTGGAGGCCGGTGCTTTACTATTACAGTAATTGCTCAAATGCAGTCGTGCTTTTGCAATGAAGAGGCCTGTGCCATGGCAGGCAGCAGCTTGCTAGCAACCTCAGCAGAGAGCCTAATGCAACTTAATCCGAGTGGTATGGACTGACAAAGCCTTCCTGTTCCTTTCTGGCCACTCTTCTGCAAGGAAATTAAATAGGTTTGCTTATCTGGAGGAGACTGACAGCATTTTAAATAATGGGTAAATATGTTATGTTTAAAAATAGCCTGTGGACAACTTGAGAGACTTGTAAGGAGTAAAAGTAACTTTTTCTGTGTTATTTCTTGTCCTTAAGCCAATGCCAAAACAACTTTTTCCTTTCATTTACAGCTATTGATTGCATTTAACCCTTACTGGCTACTGCTTTCACAAGCGGAGCAGAGGCCGCATTGCATTGGCCACCTATTCCCTGAGCACAATGAGAAGCCCAAAACCTGCAGCAGAAGCCCAGAGCTTCCTGCTGTCCTGCTCACAAGGTAAGGGGGAGCCTCTTTGCCCTTCAACAGGTGGGGTGTTACTGGGAGAAAGGATGTGAGACCAAAACACTTACTTTCTGCTTGTTGGCAGCACTCAGTCTTCCATGCTGATGCAAGCATTGCTCCTGCAGAAGCAAAGGGAACAAGAGTATTGTGACTTCAGGATGAGGGGAAAATTGCTGTGATGGTCCAGGAAAAGAAAGGCTGAAGCTCTGCAGGTCCTACTCTGGTATAAACTACCCTGCCAGTCACTCCTGTTTCATCCAAGTGGATTTATCATCTAGGCTTCAGTAACAGCGGTGCTAATTGCTGGGCTCAGAATTTTGTATTTCTTTTATATAGAAGCTCTTTGTGTTGCCTTAATTTTGTTCTGTGCAGAGGAAAAACCTTTGGGGCAAATCAAGGAGCGGGCCTTCTTACCCCTCTTGATTTTTTTTTTTTTTTTTTTGTGTGCTGAAGGCAGCAGGGCACGTTGGGGAAAGAGGTTTGGTGTTTGGGAACCATGGGGAGGTCTGGCTGCTGAAAGCAAGCAGGGAGGAGACTTGTGAATCACCTTGCTTAGGGGACCTTTAGTGAAGGGCCAGCAGCCTCTGAGGCAATTCTAGTGGTGGAGCATGCTGAGCACAGGGCTGCTGTGCAGCCCAGCAGCGGGTGGCATGCAGTGAGACAGGGTGTGTGAAGTTAGCCATCCTAGGATATCAGCAGGATGCCTCTGAGCTCTTTCTCAGCAGGGTTAAAAAAGGTGTGATTGCACTATGTGGGCCGATACTTAAAATCGGCCATGTGTTTTCCTCTCCTGTTTGCTCTGAGTCATTTTTTTCCTGCAGGCCTTGCAGATATAAAGTCTCAGATGTTGATTAGGCAGTGTACCGCATGGGGTGTACCGCTTTTGGAGGTTCCGCTCAAAGAATGATGGAAGTGTTGGAACGAACATTAAGTTTCCTGGGAGCACCCGACTTTGCTTTTTGCTTTGCAAAACTGGAGTTTTACCCCATCCGGCTCGCTTCACCCAGAGCTCCCCTGGGCAGGCAGTGCTGGTGGTGGTTTTCCCCTGAGGGATTGACTCCAAACTGAACTTACCTGATGGGGACAACATTGCGTTAAACCCCACGTACTTTGAGAAGCTGGGGGCTGGCATGGTCTATCTCTTTATGGTTTGTGGCTTTTTTTCCTTTCTCTTCTACTGTCTCCAGCTTACCACTGCGGTGCTGGGGTGTGCTGGATACAAGCAACGGTGATTCCCAGATTCCTTTGCAAACAACCGCTGCCTTAAGAGGAGGTGCACACCCATGTGGAACTGAGAAAGGGGCTGCGGGAAGCACGGCGGGGTGCACTGAGGTGCTTGTTGTGCCCCTGAAACAAAAAAAGCCCTCGCCTTCCCCCTCTCCCCATCGCATCCTGGTTTTAGCCTCCACAGGCGTATCTGCCGAGGTACCTCCCTTTCCCAGTCCCCAGAAATAGGTGCTCAGGCCCTGCGCTCCCGGGATGCTGCATGCCACAGCTCCGGGCCCTTCGGCGGCGCCGTGGGGCGGCAGAGCCCTGCCTTCCCGCTGAGCCCCGTGCGGGCTCCTACGGCCGCTTCCCCGGGGCGCGAGGGCAAGAGCCCCACGCTGGCACCGCGGCCCAAAGCGGGACAAGCGCCTGCGTTAAAACACCGGCGTGTGAGGGGCGCCGGGCCGGGAGCGCGGCGGGCGCCTGCGGTGACGGGGGCGGCTGCGCGGGTACCCGCCTTCGCACGCGCATCCGCGGCCCCGCCGCCTCCCGCGGCTACGCGCCCGCGCGCGCAGCGGCCGCACGCGGCAGCCCCGCCCCCTCCTCCTGCCCCCTCCCGCCCCGGGCGGTGATCCCAGCGCGCGGACCTGCCGCGTGTCGCTCCGACGTGCCCAGCGGGGTGATCGGCCGGGACGGGGCGGCTCGAGCCCGCAGCGGCGGGCACGCGGCCGGCCAGCGCCGCTCCGCAGCCGCGAGGACACCCGGCGCCGCGGGACCTGCGCGCCCCAGAGGTCAGTGACGGGCCCCGGCCGCCCTCGGGCGGGAGGTGCGCCCTGCCCCGGTTCCCCCTCAGCTCGGGGGGTGCCAGCCGCCGCGGGAGAGCTTTCGAGTGAGTGGCGGCGGCGGGTCAGTGCTGGCTCCTGGGGCGAGCCGGGCACGTCGGCGGGCTGCGAGGCTTTCGGCGCGGGGGTCTCGCGGGTTCTCCTCGGGGAATCAACCGAGCTGGCACAGGTCCCGCGTGCGGAGAAGGCCCCGAAACTGGGCGGAGGTTGGTCGCCAGCGGGGCGTGGGGGGTGTGTGCCTTGGTAGGACCCAGAAGTGCGCGGGTACTAGCCGAAATTGGTCTGCTCACAGGCAGGTTTCAGGTGCGGCTCTGGACCAGAAAGCGTTTGGGGTGAGCGGGCGTTTGTTCTGCAGTGTTTGCTGTTGATAGCCACAAAATGTGGCAACGAGCATCCTGTCTTTGTGGGGATAGAAGCTGAAGGCACTGGGGCTGGCCTTGACCTGCAAGGGCAGCTTCAAGCTAGTGCTGGCCTGGTTCGTAACCAAAGCTGGGAAGATCACCTCCAGTGCTTGCAGAGCGTGAATTTTAGGCTGAATCATTCCGAGGCCATTGCCTGTTCACACAACTCACGTGTTCAGAGGGTGCCAACTGCCAGAGTTTTGACCTCTTGGAAACAACAGTGCTCGTTGCTCGGTGGAAAATGCTCTGGGGACAGGGGCAAAAGGTTTTCTGTCGTGCACTTAGAAGGCAGGTGGTATTGCTCATAGGTTTGCTCTCAGAAAGCAGCTACCTATCCCTGTTTTTCTGGCAGCCTTCCTGCTGCCTGGGGAGAGCTGGACAGGTGTCTGGGTGGGGTGGAAGTGGCAGGGATTGTTTTGTTGGGATGCTCTGCCTGTCAGGTGGAAATACCTTGCCCCCAGCTCAGCTGCCTCCTGCCCCTGTGCTCACCTTGTCAGCGTGATTCTCGTGTGGGGAGGGTAGCATAAACTCAGGAATTGGTTTCCAGCTGGAGGTGTAAAAAACAACATGTGTCCTTTCCTGAGGCCTTGGTGCAGTGCAGGCAGAGAAGGGTGGAGAAGAAACTGTACGGTTTTGGCTACTGAGATTTCTTTGCTGCTGCCTGGGTTGTGGGCATGCTGGAGGCTGTGGTAGCAGAGCCCCTCTGGTGAGCTCAGCTCCTTCATTGCTTGGCATGGCTGTGCTCATCTCTGTTAGACGTGAGCAAGGCTGAGCCCACAGGTGTCTGCAGCCCCACCAGGTAGGCAGTTCATGGCTGCTCAGCACAGCTGGTTCCAGGAGCTGCTACGCAGACTGTTCCCCCCTTTCCTAAGACACGTTCTCCTGTTAGAGAATCACAGAATCACAGGGGTTGGAAGGGACCTCGAGAGGTCATTGGGTCCAACCCCCCTGCCAAAGCAGCTCCCCAGCTCATATTGCACAGCTAGGCGTCCAGACAAGTCTTGAATATCTCCAGAGAAGGAGACTTCACACCTCCCTGGGCAGCCTGTCCCAGGGCTCTGTCACCCTCACTGTGTAAAAGTTCTTCCCCATGTTGGTGCGGAACTTCCTGTGCTCCAATTTGCAGCCATTGCCCCTTGTCCTGTCCCCACAGACACTGAAAAGGGGTTGGCCAATTCCCCCTGCATCCCATACTTAAGATATTTATAAACATTAATTAGGTCCCCCCTCAGTCTTCTTTTCTCCAGGCTGAACAGCCCCAGCTCACTCAGCCTTTCCTCATACGGGAGATGCTCCAGGCCCTTCAGCATCTTCGTAGCCCTTCTCCCTCCAGGAGATCCCTGTCTTTTTTATCCCAGGGAGCCCAGAACTGGACACAATACTCCAGGTGGGGCCTGACCAGGGCAGAGCAGAGGGGGAGGATCACCTCCTTCGACCTGCTGGCCACACTCTTCCTGATGCATCCCAGGATCCCATTGGCCCTCTTAGCCACCAGGGCACACTGCTGGCTCATAGCCAACCTGTCATCAACCAGGACCCCCAGGTCCTGTTGCTGACCCCAGCAGTCCTGCCTGTGTGCCACTGCAGACGGCAGCATCTGCACTGGCCATGGCATGTCAGGGTGCTGTGTCACATTAAACAGGTAAAGGAATTTGGCAAAAAAAATAAACTTCCTCGAGTTCCAGCTTGTTCCCAGCCCCTTTGGAATCCGAGGACAGCTAGGATTTTGAGTGATTTCCAGTTCTGCACTGTAAGTCAGGTTGTGTTCAATACTGAACTATATGATTGCAGAGTCAAACAGTGCAAGCACCGTTCAGTCTAGTCACGTTTGATGAGCTATCACGGCCAGACTCAAGTGGTTTGGTCACATTTGATTAGGAACTAGCATGGCTAGATTAGTGAGTGGTGCTGGTTGTTGAGATAACGGCGTGCAGATTCTTTGGCTTGCCAGTGATGACTTGCTGTCTACAAAAGCAGGTGCAAATAATACAGCAACATAAGACAACATAAAGTTTCACATAAAACAACATAAATCTATTTGAGCAATATAAATAACTCTAGGTTTCCTAGGATAACTAAGTGTTCAAGTCTCACCCTGTGGGGGGAGGAAAAGAGGCTCAGTCTCAGATGTTGGTGTGGTTCATGATGGTATCTTCCCTAACATGCCTCTGTTTTGGGGCTACTTTTATACTGGTTTTACCTATCAGGTGGAGCTCGAGTGACTAGCCGTGTATATCTGTAAAGGTATAGGCTAACAGATATTCAGAGCACATGCACAGTGAGGGGTGGTTGCACCTTGGAGGTGGGTAGCTTTTGGGATGGAGGTGTGTGTTTGTATTATAATGATATTATAATGAGCAAAAGTTGACCTGAACAACATGCTTTTGACAGGAAAATGATGAACTGCTGGCTCAGCTATAGTTCAGTTCTCACTCGGGGCAGAAACAACGCCGCTTCTTGGTACCTTAGTGTATGCCAGGTCCCCACAGATCACAGAGCCTGCTGCGGTCTGCCCCCCGTGTGCTGTTTTCTCGGGGTCAACAGTTTGCGCTCCCCTGATGTTGCCACCTCTGGCTGCCCAGGGAGCTTTGTGACATGGACTCTGGGCGTGACAGCAGCTCTTCGCACCGGGGTTTCTTCACTGCTGGAACTTCTTAAAGTGTGGACATGAGTTTCGTTTCGGTCCCCATGGGCAATATTCCACACCGGGCCCCTGCGCGCAGCCGCGTACACATGTAGTGTCGCCAGGTGGCGCCCTCCGCCGCAGCGGCTGCCGGTGCTCGGGGGTGGCGGGGGTCCGTCCCTGCGGTCCCGGCGCTAACCGGGCTCCCCGCCCGCCCTTTCCTTACCGCAGAGCGAGGACGTGGGGCGGCAGCCGGCGGAACCCAGTTTCCGTGGCTCCGGGGACGCGCGGCGGCGGGAGGGCTCTGGGGCCCCGGCTCGCAGAGGCCGTTGCCCGATTTCGCTGCGGGACGGGCACAGTGTCTGCACCGCGACCTCGCAGCAGCCGCAGCTTTCCTCCCCCCGGGACCATCGGTGCTGTGACGCCAGCTACCCGTGCCCAAAGGGCGACTCCTGGCTGTCGGGGGTGTGTTGTGACCCGGGGGTTGCGTGTGTGCATGTCACTGTGTGTTCGTTCCTGTCACCTTCCCCCCTAGCCCCAAATACCTGCGTGGGAGAAGCGGGCCGATGGCGTTTCTTGGATGGCAGGTGCGTAGGAAATGCCTAAATGCCGCTGCTGGGTTACAAAACGACATGCTCCAATCCCTGGATCATCCTTTCACAGTTGTAGCCCAGCCCACGTGTGTTCTGACATGTCAGACCTTGGGGTTTGACGGTTACAAGGCAGGGACATGCTGGCAGAAAGGGGAAATATCTCCTCTTTGCTGACCAGTTGTTAGGCTTTGAGGACCAAGTTAATTGGGTGGCAGAATCTAGAGTTCCTTTCCTGTCAACAGCAGTGGTTAAGGTTGTCTTGGCTTCTGGCGAGGGTTCACCTGGGTCCAGGAGATGGGGGTTGCTGTGGGAGTGTTCCCTCTGCACAGGGCAGTTGAAGCAGTTAATGCAAAGGTCTGTGGTAACTGCTGTTTGGGAAGAGATGTAGATGGCTCAGGCCGGGTGAGGGACTCCGGGTATTGTTACAAGGTGTCTGCTCTTTTCTGTGAACTACTTTACTTTCATTTCCAAAAGCCTTTGAGGGGAGAGCTGATTTACTTTCCAAAAGTCTCTGACACAGTAAGTTCAAGCAATGCATATGCAACTTTTAATTTTTTTGGTTTGTTTTGAGTTGTGCCATCTCATACTTGTTACAGTGAGTATAGATACAGCCTGTGCTCCACACAGAAACTCAACGTTGTGCTGGGCAGTTGGTACTTTGCAGTAAAGCTTTATAGACTCTTCCATCTGGTTCCCCCTGCTTTTTTATTTTTGCACCTTCTCCACTCTGTTTAACCAGACTACAAATCTTTAAACATTTAGCTGTTTACTTTTCTGATTTTGTCTTTTTTTTTTTTTTCCTCTTGAGAAAAGTAAATGAGCACACCTTATAAACACTGAACCTTTTTTGTGCCTTGCTACAAGAACCTAAATAACATCAGTACAAAACTGAGTTTGTTGGCATGGTTAGTGAGTAGTAGAACCAGTGAGCAGTCTTATTCTCCTGTGGTCCTTTTCCTTTTTCATACTACAGCATGATTATGTTTTAATATTTGAACAGCATGTATCAAATGCTTCTGGTAGCATTTGTGGGCCAACAACTTGTGCTGCATACTTAAGCTGTTGCCATGCTTCCAGTCCTGTATCCAAGTTCTATTCAGGGCATAAGTACCTAGAAAGTATTGCATCTTTCTAGTCCCTAAAGGTGGCCTTCGGGAAGGATGGAGAGGGTCTCTTATCAGGGACTGTAGTGATAGAACAAGGGGTAATGGGTTTAGACTAAAAGAGAGTAAATTTACACTACACATTAGGCAGAAATCCTTCGGGGGGGGGGAGGCCTGGCACAGGGTGCCCAGAGAAGCTGTGACTGCCCCTGGATCTCTGGCAGGGCTTGAGGCCAGGTTGGATGGGGCTTGGGGCACTGTGGGCTGGTGGGGAGGTGTCCCTGCCCATGGCGGGGGGGGGGCACTGGGGTAGGGGGGTCTCTCAGGTCCCTTTCAGCTCAAACCATTCTAGGATTCTGTGATTCTATAAGGTGACTTATTATTTTAAAAAGTAACTGTTTGTGTCATTATGTGGAGAAATTAATTCTGCAAAACCAAAGGCTTACTTATTTCAATCAAGACAAAAAAGCTTAATTTGTATCATGCATGTTTACATATGTGACACACTGTGTTCTTGTCGGGATATACTTTTTAGCCAGAGGAAGCTGATGGTGATAGTGCTGATGAGGTGGGTAGAGTAAGAACTGATCTCAAATGGCTGACTGGTTGGTCTTGTAATGTCCCTGTAAGGTATGTTTCTAAACTGCTGATTGCTATTAATTACTCTTTCTGTGATTCCTTGTGCAGAGATGAGTGACAATGAACAAAAGCTATAGCTCTGAGTGCAGTTTTCTCTGCCCCTGATGCCTCGATTGGGTGTTCTGTCCTGCTGTCCTTTTTTGTTTGGTTATTCTCTGTTTAGTTCCCCATTAGTTTGTAAGTGGACATGTCAGGCCGGACTCGTGGGGTTAAGTGGCCTATTTTAACTGTATGTTTGTTGTTGAGCAGATTGTCCAGCCCCCATTTCAGGAGTTGCTGCTGTCAGGGCTTCTGAACTATCAGCTCCCAAAAAACATACCTGTGGTTTTCTCTGGGCAGAAAAACAGTCCCTGGAGTTGGCAGCACAGGTCTCAGAAACGGTGACCTGTGCAGCCAACCAGACTGCCCAGGTGATGTTTGCACATGAGAGACAACTCCTTAGGCAGCTGCCTTTAGGGTTTCTGCTTTGATGCTCCTCTCTATCCCCCACCTGCTGCCTGCTGTCCCATAAAAAGAACCGGCTATTTCCACACCATAATACTCTCCTTGAAGGAAAACCAATGTCTTTTAAGTCAAACCTGGGATATATGGCTCAGAAGGTTTTATTTGGATAAAAATACAGAGGAGTTAGCTGCTAAGTGACTCCTCATTTTCTCTTCTGGAAACAAACTTGCCTTTAATGATTTTGGAAATATCTACAGTAGCTGATGGCCTCAGGGAAGGGGTTGCCACAGCCTTTGTGCTTCCCATGTGCGTTACTGATAACAGGCTAAGTTGAAAGGAATGCTGTACACCACTGGTCTTGCACAAAGCCAGCTTCAAGATCCAGTTGCCAAAAAGGCCTAAAATAAGCCATTAGCCATAGTATATATTGCCTCTGCTGCATGTCAGCTCCACAGCGTGCCACTGGGTCTTACATGTCTGCTGTGTTAGCTGTAGGCTTCCGTAACTCCCATTTCATTCTTAGCATTCATCTGTTAGTGGTCAGAAATGCCTACTTTACAAACTAAATGAGTCTTTACTCTGTAAAGTAAAAGTCTTTTCTCTGTAAACTTTACAGAGTAAAGAGCCTGTTACTGCAGAACAGTCACAGAAACCTGTTGTTTATTGCAAATGTGTAAAGCCTTACGCAAAGATTAGTAAGTGGGAAGTATCCTTAGCTGCAACAAAGTACTTCCAAGCGTAGTTCCTGTGCAGTAGCAGTAGATTAGCAGTAGTAAAGGTGATCACTGAGAAGGTGGTCGCTCTTAGGGTGCTTCTCTGTTTTTGTAGCTGTTGCTTAGGTGCAGTGGTCAGGGTTTGCTTGAGAACTAAGCAGTCCCTGTGTAGGAAGGCAAATCTTGACCTGTATTTAACAGATTATCTTCAGAGTGGCTGCATATTACACCATATTGCAAGGTTTCTTCTGATCAGCAGGGCCAATATTTCCCCTCAAATGTCTAGAATAGTAGCGTGGTTTCCCTCTGAATCCTTACCTCCACCTCCTGAATGTCTCTGGCTTAGTTAAATAACATGATCAGTTAAGGCATGTACTTAGGATTGGTAGGACTTCCTTTGCAAGCAGTAAGAGTAAGTTGAGTTTGTGTTGCAGAAAATGAGTTTGTGTGGGCTGGAGGCAGCACATTTGTTTCCCCTCTTTGTGAAGCAGCCTTAAACTTTGCTGGTCTTAGTATCATGTCTGAAGGCAAGTGGAAATCAATAGGGGAAACTAAATAAAACAGACTAGTTCCTTTAAAATACTTTGTGCTTTGGGATCTGAAATGAAGGGGCTTCAGCCCAGGGCTGGTTTTGTATTTTCTTTACAGAAGCCAAATGGAGATAAAGATTTTTTTTTTTTTCCTTTGGTATTAGGTCATCTCTAAATGAGTGTAAGATGGTTTATTTTTTCTTTTGTCCAGAGTGTCAGGGAAGTTCCTGGGAAGCTTCCTGTGACTTGCATAGCATTGATGTTTATGAGCAGCTGGTTTTTTTCAGCTGAGTGTGCACAGCATAAATAAAACTCTGGTTGACATCAGGATAGGAAACAAGTTACTGTCAGTTGTCTCAATTGGAAATACAGTATTGCCTTACAATGCTTTAAGCTCTCTTTACGATGCTTTAATCTTCTCTTCTGGTTGAACAGACTGAGGCAGTGGCAGTTTTATCTGCTTTTGCATTTCAGAGCTCGGATACAGACTGGCAGCTATGTGGCTCCTAAACCCGTGTTGTACCATGGTATTACTGTGGCTGCTGCTTCCCAGGGAGCTGCTTTCACCTGGATTTGAAGTGCCTTCTGAGTGGCACGTGAGTATTCTCTAGTGAGTACAAGAGTTAGTACTGAGCAATGCTGTCGACACTGTGAATCCATTTCAGCTGCTGCTCCACTGCTGTCCGTGTTGAATGGGCACTTCTGATCCTGGCCTGGTCACTGGCGTGGTGCCGTAGCTGTAAGTTGTCTCTGCCCCTGTGCAGGGAATCGCTAAAGTCTGCTGTCAAAGGAGAAGTGACTGGAATGGGGGGACGTTTAGCATGGGATCTCGTCTCTCTATTCACTTCGAGGTTCTGGTGCCTTACCTGATGTAACCAGGAGAGGCCTCCCTCTCCTTAAGATTCACGACCGTTCCATCTGACTGCTTATTGGTATGAGCAGTCTGAGAAGGGAAAAACCTGGACCCCAGAGCACTGCAACCATCCTTATTGAGGCTTTCTTCTGAAGGAAAGGCTGCTTGCATTCAGAATGCCAAGCCTGTGTGGCTCTGGCAGGGGTTAGAAGTGCTGTGTAGCTGCTGCCGCATGGGGATATTCATGTCTGTGTCCCAGGAATGTAAGAATTGTGTTCAACTATGAGCTGCTCTGGAATGGAGCTGAATCTTTGTCCTCTGAAACTGGTCCACTGGATTTCAGGGTGGGGTGGTTTTTTTGGCCTAGAAGGAGCATGAGGGTGACAAGTTAGCTGTGAGTCATCATGTGTGCCTGAGAAGGGGAGGGCATTCAGCATCACGTGTAGGGCTGCTTTTCTGAGGCTTAAGACGCCAGCATTGGCCTTTGCAGCGGAGATGGAAACCCATAAATACGTCCTTTGTGCAAACACGGGTTGCAGTGGAACAGCAAACAGCAAAGCTGGGCTTTGCTCCTGGGTGGTAGGAAACCTGGATTTGAATTTCATCAGGTTAGGGGAGGGAATGAAACCCTGGTGCCAACTGTCCTGGGAGCATGTGTTAGGCACCAGAATCACAGAATAATAAGGTTGGAAAAGACCTTTAAGATCATCGAGTCCAACCATTCACATCCTAAACTAAACCAGATCCCTAAGTACTTCATCTACCCTTTTTCTGAACACACCCAGGGAAGGTGACTCAGCCCCTCCCTGGGCAGCCTGTTCCAGGCCCTCACAACTCTTTCAGTAAAAAATTTTTTCCTAACATCCAATCTAAACCTGCCCTGGCACAGCTTCATGCCATTCCCCCTTGTCCTATCACCTGTCACCTGGCTGAAGAGACCATCACCTACCTCTCTACAACCTCCCTTCAGGTAGTTGTAGGCGGTGATAAGGTCTCCCTTCAGCCTCCTCTTCTCTAGGCTGAACACCCCCAGCTCCCTCAGCCGCTCCTCATAGGATTTGCCCTCCAGCCCCTTCCCCAGCCTGGTTGCCCTTCTCTGGACTCGCTCCAGGACCTCCATGTCCTTCTTGTGGTGAGCAGCCCAGAACTGGACACAGTACTCAAGGTGTGGCCTCACCAATGCTGAGTACAGGGGCACAATCCCCTCCCCACACCTACTGGCCACACTGTTTTTGATACAAGCCAAGATGCCATTGGCCTTCTTGGCTGCCTGAGCACACTGCTGACTCATATTCAGTCTGCAGTCACCCAACACCCCCAGGTCCTTCTCTGCCTGACAGCTCTCCAGCCAGTCTCCCCCAAGCCTGTAGCGCTGCCTGGGGTTACTATGTCCCATGTGCAGCACTCTACACTTGGCCTTGTTAAACTTCATCCCATTGGACTCAGCCCATCGGTCCAGTCTGTTCAGATCCCTCTGAAGAGCCTCCCTACCCTCAGGCAGATCAACACTTCCTCCTAGTTTAGTGTCATCTGCAAACTTAGTGAGGGAGCATTCGATCCCTTCGTCGAGATCATTGATAAAGATGTTGAACAAGACTGGACCCAGGACTGAGCCCTGGGGGATGCCACTCGTGACCGGCCTCCAGCTGGATTTTGTTCCATTTACCACCACTCTTTGGGCTCAGCCATCCAGCCAGTTTTTAACCCAGCTGAGGGTCCACCTGTCCAGGCCAGTGGCAGCCAGTTTCTCAGTCAGAATGCTGTGAGAAACGGTGTCAGAGGCTTTCCCAAAGTCCAGGTAGATCACATCCACAGCCTTCCCCTCGTCCATTCAGCGGGTCACCTTGTCATAGAAGGTGATCAGGTTAGTTTGACACGATCTACCTTTTGTAAACCCATGTTGACTAGGCCTGATCCCCTGGCCATCGTGCATGTGCTGCATGATAGCTCCCAAGATGACCCTCTCCATGATCTTCCCTGGGACTGAGGTCAGACTGACAGGCCTGTAGTTCCCTGGATCCTCCTTCCGACCCTTCTTGTCTATGGGTCTAACATCTGCCAGCCTCCAGTCGACTGGAACTTCCCCAGTCTGCCAGGATTGCTGATAGATGATGGAAAGGGGTTTGGCAAGCACATCTGACAGCTCCCTCAGTACCTTGGGTGAATCCCATCTGGCCCCATTGACTTGTGGGTATCTAACTGGCCAAGTCGGTCGCTAATCATTTCCTCCTGAACCATGGGAACTTTGTTATTCTTCCCCTCCCTGTCAGCCAGTTCCTGAGGATGAGTACTCAGGGAATATCCTTCATTACTGTTGAAGACTGAGGCAAAGAAGGAATGAAGGACCTCAGCCTTGTCCTCATCCCTTGTCACTAATGTGCCATCAGCATCCAATAAGGGCTGGAGATTCTCCTTGACCCTCCTTTTACTGTTAATGTACCTATAGAAGGACTTTTTATTATCTTTTACAGAACTGGCCAGCCTGAGTTCCAGATCAGCTTTAGCCCTTCTGACTTTCTCCCTACATGATCTCACTAATTTCCTATAATCATCCCAAGACACCTGCCCCTTCTTCCAAAGCTCATATTTTTCCTTCTTTTCCCGTATATCAGCCTGAATCTCTCTACTCAGCCAGGCTGGCTTCCTAGCTCGCCAACCCCTCTTCTGTCCGACTGGGACAGCCTGTTCTTGTGCCACCAAGATTTCCTTCTTGAGGAGCAACCAACCCTCTTGGGCTCCTTTGCCCTCAGGGGCTGCCTCCCATGGAATCATATCGAGCAGCTTTCTGAACAGTCCAAAGTCAGCCCTACAGAAGTCTAAGGTGCTAGTTCTGCTGTCTCCCTTCCTTACTTCTCTCAGTACTAAGAATTCTATAAGCTCATGATCACTGTGCCCCAGGCGTCCTCCAACCTTCACATCCCCCACCAGGTCTTCTCTATTGACAAGCAACAAGTCTAGCAGGGCACCTTCCCTTGTGGGTTCATTCACCAGCTGGGTCAGGAAGTTGTCTTCCAAACCCTCCAGGAACCTGCTAGACTGTTTCCTCCCTGCTGTATTGTACCTCCAGGAGACATCCCGTAAGTTGAAGTCCCCAATAAGGACGAGGGCTGGTGATCACCAGACTTCACCCAGCTGTTTAAAAAACAACTCATCACCTTCCTCCTCCTGGTCAGGTGGTCTATAGCAGACTCCCATCACTATATCTCGCTGATTTTGTTCTCCTCTGATTTTCACCCAGATGTTACTAGCTTTGCTTTTATCTTTTCTTTTTATCTTTTTTTTTATCTTTTTTTAATCTTTTTTTTATCTTTTTAAAAAATTTAAAAAAATTTTTAAATCTTTTTTTAATCTTTTTTAATCTTTTTAAAAATCTTTTTAAAATTTTTTTTATTTTTTTTTTATCTTTATTTTTTTTTTAATCTTTTGCATAACGTGATTCAGGAGGTACCTCAGACTGCCCCTTTATCAGAGAAAGCAGAAAATTAAGCAGAAGGGAGAGCTAATTTCTAGTCTTGAGTCAGTTGCAGAGCGGCTCATTTTCAAGTGTTCCTTGAGCATCCTACCAAATGCAGATAACTTTAAACTGTCTGTCTTTGGCACCAGATCCTTTTGTGGTGCTACTCCTATGATCCTTTACCCAGGAGGTGTTTGCTCAGAAACACTTTTGTCTGCAGGACGTGTTTTTATGCATACATATGTTTCTCTTAGGGAAGCAGTCAGGTCAAATTAAAATGTATTCCTTTTACAAACTGTATGAAAAACAGTTATTTTGGTACATGGGTCAGTAGTAGGTCTTTGGCTGCCTTCTCTTTAATGTGCTCAATGCCACTAAAACAGAACAAAGCATTAAAAGCGGGGGAGGGAATGTTTTGTTTTGGTTGTTTTTGAACTATTGCTTTGGATTTTGGTATTGCAAGTGATCCCACTGAAATATAACACAAAGAACTACACTTGAGGACTCTGCACTTAATGGTAGCCTAATTCTTCTAATGGATTTCAGTGATTGGAGATGCAGGGAATGCCAAATCCCAAAGCAACTCTATGTCTGTAATTTTAAGTGCAACATCTTTAACACAGAATCATTGGTTAGGGGTTTTTGCATGTCTGTGCATAGGGTCTAAAGTCTCTTTTTGTGTTCAGAAATTAAAAAAGTCTGTCAAAAGCAGGCCTTCATTCAGCATCTAGGATTTGAACTTGCAGTTGGGTGGTTCTTTCCAGTCTTCTGCCTGGTTCTTGTGGTTGCAGTGGGTTCTGTACCCAGTGCAGGCCTCATGGACTCTGCTGTGACTGCAGGGAAGACTCAAAACAGTTAAATGGTAATGTATGGCTTGATATTTTTGTATGAATCAAGTTGTGGGTCAGTGCTATATGGATAGTCCTTCAAGAGGGAGGATGTAGGAAGGGGTGAATCTGTTTCTTCTTGAAGGTGTGTGGGAAGTGACCTTCTTTAAACACACCTAGGGATCCTGGAGGGATGTGACATGGTTTCAGTCCCTGCCTTTCCCGTTTTCACTGATGAATTAATTTTGACTTTGGCATGGACTATATAAGGAGTGTTGGGGAAGGTACTGTCTGTACTAGTGCATCAAAAAACTGCTTCAGTGGAAGGATGCGGAGAGTGTGGTGAGTGTGCGATACTCTGTTTGCTGGGTGTGCCAGTGTCTTAGAGCTGAGGGTAGATCAAGGTGTAGCTGTTTTAAACACTTCTGGCTTATTAGGTAGCATTAAAAATATTGAGTGAACCTAGATGGAGATGACTGAGATGCTGAAAGGCTCTGAAGGCAGCTGGGTGCCTGGTTTTGAGCAAATTAAGTTGCTGACTTTCTCTGAGGCTTTGAAGAACTGAGTTCTTTTTGCATGTGGTAGAGCCACTCCTAGTTTCGTCCCCTGCCAGATCTCCCCCGGAGCTGTTATGAAGCACCGCTATAATTTTTTTTTCTGTGATGTTATGGAAAAAGTATAGTCAATTATGCTGCATATCAGCATGCATTATTGTCGGAGAGGACAGCAGGCCTGCTAGCAGCCTAGCTCTCTTCTCCCAAGATTTAGGCCCTGACAATATTCTTCTGTTCCCATGAGAGAGGAAAAGTTACTCATGCTTTGAGGATCCTAATAATCACATTCTCAAAACACAATGGCCTTGTTGATAGGGGTACAGGCTACCCTAAACCAAGAAGCAGTTATGGGAAGGTACTTGGGAGTAACGGAACATGTTAAGAACCAACCGTAATAAGATGGTCAAAACCAGCAGGTGTGCGGATACTTTTAGGCATCAAAAGTAAACTAACGATATTTAGCTATAAGATATGCTTATCAGAACTCGTTATAATTACTAACCAATCAATATGGTGTGAACAGTATGTGTAACCAATTAGCAGTTTTTTAGCTTGCCACATTTGCAGTAATAAAGGTATATAATCTGTGTGATTTCACCCCATAAAAGGGCTTCACCTAAAATTCATCTTGAATTGCATGTTGCTCTCTGCCAGTCACCACACATTGGCTCTCACAGAACTTGCTGGGACAAGAGGCCAAACCACTTGATTCACGTGGCTGACAGTCTGCTTTTTGGCTCAACTGGAATGAGTAAGAAATGGAGAATGTGTGAGAAAATCCACAGCAGGAATATCTTAGAGCTTTTCTTCCACCTTTTGTAAGCCTATAATGTACAGATAACATGTAGATTGATAGCAGCGTTGGAAGGCTTCTCTGAGATGAGTTTTTTGAAGCTTGTGTATGTCTCTATTGTGTAAACAGAGCAAACTGGAACAGCCTTAAGGATGTTTCAAGGTGGCCCTTTTGGCCCAGCAAAACAGCTTTTGTGGAAATCTTCCTCTTCTCTCTGTGTTTCTTTACTCCTCCACACCCTCTGTTGTGGTTTTTTAAACTGGTACCTTAGTGGGAAGGAAGGGTGACCCATTTCTTAAACCGTATAGAGGGACTGAGACCAGGTTTCCCTGTGCTCTGACTTTTTATCATTTATTCTAGTGTTTAAATAGCAGCATGTTTTCCTCAGCAATTCAATGTGAAACATAACTTTCTCAGACTAATGAAGAAAGGAGACGAATGCAACTCCCACTGCTGTTGGAGCACAGACTTGATGACAATTCCTTGCTGATGATACAGAGATCTGGTAGTTCTTTCTGCTTCTGTCATGATTTGAAACTTGAGAGATCCGGCCATAGAAAGGGGTGGGCTTGAGAATTCTTTCTTACACGCAAAACCGTGTGTTGCAGAAAATGCTAGGAGATTAATTAGTCGGTTATTTTTTAGAATTGTACTACCAGTTGGTTGCGTCAGCTCTAGGTGCTGATAATCGTGAACTCTTCCCCCTTCTGATACTCACAACCCTTCTGCGTTTGCTGCTGCTCCTTGATGGCTGTTGCACCTTGACACACTGTTAGTGTTTTTTCCCACTCTTGGCAAGTTGGTCTCTCTTGAGGAAAACAAAACATCTTTCATCCATCTCCAGTCTTTGCTTTTGTGCAAAGAGCAGCTCAAAATCTCTAAATGGTCATGTAACCTTAATGCTACTTGTATCTTTTCTTATAAGTTTTGGCAAGGAAGACCTAATTGCAGACACTTTATTGACTGTCCCGATTTTGATTTGGTTAGCCCAAAGTTGAGTGGGATAGGGCAGGCATCTGTCAGATGCTTAGGGATTCCACAGATATAGGTAGACACTTAAATTAGCTCCAGACATTCATTCTGGTTTCTCCCCAAACTTCTGGTGATTACACTAAAATGAAGATTACACATCTAGAAGGCGATCCGAGACTGCAGAGACCAGTTCGGTGAGCAGTTTCTTTCTACTTCCCCTTGTGCTGAGTGGTGTCTTCAGCATAAGCCTCTTGAACAGAAAAAGCAGTAGCTTCCTGTCTTGAAGGTGGGCCTGGAGGAGATTTGGGTCATCACCAGCAAGAAAAAAGATGATTTTCGGTTTCCCTCAACAGACTTATGGTTGTGTACACTGCATGGAGTCAGATGCATTGACAAATGTCAATGAAATTGACTAAACCTGGAAGGGAAACAAATGTCTAGGCAGAAATGTTTGGCCAAAGATGTGACTTTAAGGTGTACATACTAACACTGTTTGTGTAAATATATAACAATTTTGGGTTACTTAGTGTTTTTGTCCTCTGCAAGTCAGGCTGCAAGTCTGGAGAAGGGAAACCTCAATGGCTTCAGGCAAGGATAATGTGTTGTCTGTTTTCAATTGTCTAGTTCAGAACTGGGAAAACTAGAAGAACAAGATTTCTCCATCTTTCTGTCCATCACTGGGCAGTACTTTAGGATGGGACTGCAGTAAGCTCTTTGTTTTGTGGGGTTTTTGGGGTTTTTTCTTTCTGTTGTATGGTGTGGGGTTTTTAAAATTTTGGGTTGTTTTGTTTTAATTTATTTTTAAGTGGTACAGTGAGGAACAAGGTGGTAGGTGACAGAATTTCTAGCTGGTGCTTCACAGAAATAGGTGCATGTAGATGCTTTCCAGCAAATCAAAATGCAGTCTGGAAAGAATAAGGATTTCCAGCCTTGACAATACAGGCTATGACACAGGCTTTTGAAAAGGAAAAGTAGCTGAGGAAATGCCTAAATACAATTTTTGAGTGATATATGTTCATATCCGTGACCATTTAATTCACTGTGTGTGAAAATTGTCCCCAGGTAGCACAGAAACCTGAGCTGTTTTTGACAGTTGGGAGTGTTATGTCCTTATTATTCTTAATGTGATAGTAGATGTTTTTTGAAGAGGTCCAGTTGTGTTTGGGTAGCTTTCTGCTCTGGGCAGTGAATTTGTCGCACCAGCAGAAATGTCTTTTTAACCTGGAAGTGCATTGCAATAATCAACGTTTCTTTGCCTAGGAATAAATTGATTTGCATATTTTAACTTTTTTTTTTCTTTTCTAATGTGTAGACAGTGTGGGGAAAATATTTGGAATAAATAAAGAAAGTGTAGTTAAGTAGGTGCAGAAAAGTGTTTCCTTTCTAGAGGGACAGTTTGTTATTCTGCTAGCAGTCTTCAAAGAAACAAAACCAGAGTCTGGGAAGTGGATTTGCCTGTGGATTCCTGCAGTTTATAATCTGCTGGAGATATATACTTTATATATATATAAAAATATAAATATTACATATATATAATATTATATATACTATATATATAATCTGCTGATTCAGATTGCTTTTGGATGAGATAGGTATTACAAAAGTGCCAACTCTAGCTAAGACGAGCTAAATACCTAGAAAAGAGAAATGGTTTAAAGATTTTGATGTCTCTTTGGTATAACTTTGCCTAAGGCAGGAATGCGCAAACATCCGCATCTTCTTGCAGCTTCTTCCCACTAATGTGTCACCTGAATGGAGGTATTTGAAGGGCTGAAATCTCTGTGTTTCTGTATTAAGTGAAAACCAAAACAGCTTTCCTCCTCTGAAAGGTATCAAGGATTGCAGTATTTTGCAAAGCAGTAGTTCTGAGCGGGAATACTGCTGGGCAGCAAAGTGAGAACCACAGGCCCACGCCAAGGACGAGACAGAATGTTCTGCCTGGCCACCTCCAGTAGTCCTTTTCAAGTTTTAAGTCTTCTAATGTATAGGAAAATTGGTTGCTAAACCTTAAGGAGAGACAAGTATTAGTTTTCCCTCCCAGAGGAGAGGCAAGTCGTGCTTAAGTTCTACCAGCTGACAGGCGGCAGCTGCATGGAAAGCCGTCTGTGGAGGAGAGGCCTTTAGCAGAAGTTGTTCTTGCCTATTTGCAAACGCTCAAAATTTGCAAACGCTCAAAAAGTAAAATACAGAACAGAAACAAACTGCCACTAAAAGAAAAGTCACTAAATGATTTTTTTTTTTAACCAGTCTTCCAGTCTTTCCCCCTGCTTCCTTGATCTCTCTTCTTTTTAGCTGGATGTAAAGGGTGCAGTTGACTGTCCTCAATTAACTGCAGAGCGGGGTGTGCTCCTTCCTGTGACACCTGTGTTTACCTGGAACCTTTGGCACAACACAGCCTTGCAGCTATCCTTCATGTGGACTTCTTGGTTTGCTTTCAGCTGTCGCAAGAAATCCTCTTCCCACATTTTTACTAGTAAACACAGTTAAATTAGCGATTTAGGAGTTTTGGGTTTGGAAGGTAATGTAACTTAACTAGCTGTGTCCTGGTTTCAGCTATGATGGAGTTAAATTTTTTTTAGCAGTGGATGGAATGCCATGTTTGGGTGTTAGGATGAGAGCAGTGCTGATAGCACCCTGATGTTTCCGATTTGTTGCCGGGCAATCAAGGACCTTTCTCAGCTCTGCATACTTCCTTCCTAATGAGGGTGGAGGGGGGCGCAGCCAGGACAGGTGACCCGAATTGGCCAAAGAAGATATTCCATGCCAGTTACGTCATGCTCAGTATAAAGGGGGACTGGGGGGAAGAGGGGGAGGCAACGCCACGACGTGCAGTTTCTGGGGACGGTCGGGTTTCCGGGACGGGCTCTAAGCTGTGTGGCCTGGGTTCTGTGGTTTGGTGAGAAACTGCATTGTGTATCACCAGTTTCATCTCTTTTGTGCTTTAAACTTATGTTATTGTTATATCTAGTTTTCTGTTATTGTTTAGTAAACTATCCTTATCCCAACCTGCGTGGTTCTGGTTTCTAGGTTGTGGTTTCTTTTCCTCCTTTCTTCCTTCCCTTTTTCCCGCTCCCCCAACTTTCCTTCCCCCTTCCTTTTAAAAGTACAAGCGACTGTGTGGGGTGCGGCCCTCGGCCGGGGCAAAACCACGACAGTCATTTTGGCGCCCAACGTGGGGCACTAGTTTAAAGCCCTGTCAATGAGGCCTGCCAGCTCTTGAGCTAGGATTCTTGTCCCTCTTGGAGACAGGTGGCACCCATGCGCTGCTATCAGGCCAGGCGCTGAGTAAACGGCCCCGTGATTGAAAAACCCAAAGTTCATAAGGTGGCACCAGCCCCTCAGCCAACGATTCAACACTTCCGTTTTCCTGGCCCACTTCGTGTTCTCCGCTGCTCCACATGGGATAGAAGAAAACACCACTTGCTTTCCCCCTCTCTCAATCAGCCTCCCTAAACCCCTGAAGTCTCTTTTAATACTTCTCAGACTTCTTTGAGAGATTTCATCACTGCCTGCCTGAACAATAAGTAATGGATAGTAATCAGAGGGATGAACCGCATCCGGGAGTTTTCTAACTAGAAATCCATGCCCCAGGGAGGCAGCACACTTCCCTACGGGTAGGGTCTGGCCTGCATATGGGGCCCTCTGTTCCCTTGAGAAGAGAATCCCCAACCAAAACCACCTTTCTGTCTTTCCTAGTGGAGGCAGTCTTGAGACGTGGAGTTGACTTCCTCACTTTTGGCCTCCTATTAGAGGGATTGTCCCCTACCTTTCCATTTGCCTCCTCTTCAACTTCCAGCGCCTCAAACCTATTGATTTAGGAAACATTGTGTAGGTACGAGCTTTTGTCATGTGCAAAGTCAAGGCAGTACGGACTCTTTGAGCTTGTAAACTACCCGTGTCTTCTTTAAAGAAATGATTGCAGATTATTATCACTTGATTGGTTTTTTTTTTGGGTGGTGGGGTTTCATTTGATTGGTTGGTTGTTTTTGATGTGATGGTCCAGTAAGCAGTCATTTTTCCTGCAGTAAGTGAGCATTTTTGCTACTTTGAAGTGTCTGCATTGTTTCTTGAAGTCTGTCTTGTATTTTTATTGTAGTCTCTACTGTCCATCTTCTCACATGCCCCTGACACAGCTCTTTTGGTAGATGAGCTTGACATGAGCTGACAATGCATGCTTGCAGCCCAGGTGGCCAACTGTATCCTGGGCTTCATCAAAAGGAGCATCTTCAGCAGGTGAAGGGAGGTGATTCTGCCCCTCTACTCCACTCTCGTGAGACCCCACCTGATGTACTGTGTCCAGTTCTGGAGTTCCCAACATAAGAAAGACCTGGATGTGTTGGAACGGGTCTAGAGGAGGGCCACGAAGATGATTTGAAGGGCTGGAGCACCTCTCCTATGAAGACAGGCTGAGAGAGTTGGGGTTGTTCAGCCTGAAGAAGGGGAGGCTCTGGGGAGATCTTCCAGTGGCCTTCCAGTAGCTGAAGGCCCTGGCACAGGATGCCCAGGGAGGTGGTGGCTGCCCCCTCCCTGGAGGTGTCCAAGGCCGGGTTGGATGGGGCCTTGAGCAGCCTGTTCTGGTGAGAGGTGTCCCTGCCCATGGCAGACGGGGGTGGAACTTGATAATTTTTAAGGCCCCTTCCAGCCCTGCACATTCTGATTGTCTATGACCTGATTTTAAGTTTCTGGAGTGAAACAATGACCTTGTAGTTTCACTGGGGTCAGATTTCACTTTGCGGTATAAACTTGACATTCGCTTCAGAGGAATACCAGTTTGTTTACTCCCTATGCACAAGACTTTGAGTTGAGTCAGCTTGGCAGGCTGCTGATGAAAAGCCTGCGAAGTCACACTGATCCGGAGGTGACCAAGGTGCAACAGGGTACGACACTGAAGCAAAGGTCTTCCAGTAACACTGAGAGAAGCTGACTAAAAGAAAGCTGGTTCTGTCAGCCGTCACAGTAAACTAGGGAGCCAGTGCAAAATGGTAACATCTGTGGCAACGCGTGGAATGGCAGCCTGGTGTATGGGACTGTTTATGCCAATTTTGTTGTGTGTTAGGCCATAGACAAGAAGAGGCCTAGAGAAGTGCGTGGAAATGTACGAAGTAACCGAATCAAAGAAAGTACTTTAGGTTTCCCTACTCCCAACTTGAGCAACTCTCTCTTGCATCTGGGAGGTTTTGTGGAGCTCTGAATCCCCTTACGTAATCTACCTCCGAATGCATGTGTGAAGATGCTAAGGCTGAAGGACAGATCTCATGTAACTTTGGATCTAAGGTGTAAAGGCAGAGATAAAAAGTAAGGAAAAACTGCTAGTTAGTATCAACTGTGTAAGAGCTTTTCTGTCAGTTCACTTTTTATGAATCCATTATGAAAAATGAGAGATGATGTTATGGGTGTTTTGTTTGCTTGTTTCAGTGACAATTTCACAAGATGGGGAAAATTCAGAATTTTTAAAAAATGAAGTACTTGTCACAGCACTTCCATTAAAAGCAGGCAAAAGAGGATCCAGTATCTTGTGTCCAGTCGAGATCGCCATCTAATGAGGCTCTTGCTGTTCACTGCATAAGCAATGTCAATTAAACTTAACTGTGAATGGTGATCCCTTGAAGGAAAGCAGTGCTAGGGTGCTAAATGTACATTATGTTACCACAGTTCTAGGATTTTTCAAGTCTTCACTGGCCGGTTGCACTTAGAGCTGCAAGTAGACAGACTTGGTGAATTTCCCTCTAGTATATAGTTGGGGGCTCCTCTCCCTGCATTTGAAATAGTCCCCTTGTTGTGGGCTGTTTTTGGCACTCCTGTGAAATCAGCCAATGTTGTAACTTGTGAGAGCTGCAAGGATGTTAAGGGCAGGCTTTTAAAAGCTGTTTGCGAATGACAAAGGCTTGTGCTAATGTAGGTCATTTGGCAGTACAGCTTGAGAGGCTAGAAGCCTCAAAAAGAACATAGCCATGTCTGGGAGACTTCAAGACTTCTGTGCGGGGATGGAAAAAGCTTTTAGTGTTGATGTGGCAGCTCCTTCTCTCTCTGTGCGTTGCTGCTTTAGCACCGCTGTGCATCCCCATCTCCATTTCATTCTCACAGGACACCTTGTTTGGGTAGAGGGGATGTTGGATACCTTCCTTTTCTTCTTGGCATCTCTGAATTGTAGGTCGATCTTGAAGGTGGGCGATGCATTCGACGTGCCCAGCGAGCCCTGGCTAGCCACGCTCTGTCCAGTGTGGTTCCGTGCAGCGCATGTGTAGCAACGATCAGACTCGTGGAATGGATTTTACTTGGGGTTTATAAACTAAGGGATGGTTGACTGTAGCCTCTCTGTCTGCAGCCTTGCTCTCATCCCACATGCTATCGCTCCCCACTGCACAGCAGCCCTTTCAAAGCAGCTGAAGGTCTCTGTTGACCTGTGATGCCATAAAAGAAAATGACTGGGTGTCCTGGTTTCAGCTATGATGGAGTTAATTATTTTTAGCAGTGGATGGAATGCCATGTTTGGGTGTTAGGATGAGAACAGTGCTGATAGCACCCTGATGTTTCTAGTTGTTGCCGGGCAATCAAGGACCTTTCTCAGCTCTGCATACTTCCTTACTAGTGAGAAAGGAGGGGACGTAGCCAGGACAGGTGACCCGAACTGGCCAAAGAGGATATTCCATGCCAGTTACGTCATGCTCAGTATAAAGGGGGACTGGGGGGAAGAGGAGGAGACAACACCAGGACGGGCAGTTTCCGGGTTCGGGGACGGCTCTAAGCTGTGTGGCCTGGGTTCTGTGGTTTGGTGAGAAACTGCATTGTGTATCACCAGTTTCATCTATTTTGTGCTTTAAACTTCTGTTATTGTTATATCTAGTTTTCTGTTATTGCTTAGTAAACTATCCTTATCCCAACCTGCGTGGTTCTGGTTTATAGGTTGTGGTTTCTTTTCCTCCTTCTTCCTTCCCTTTTCCCCCTCCCCCAACTTTCCCTCCCCCTTCCTTTTAAAAGTACAAGCGACTGTGTGGGGTGCGGCCCTCGGCCGGGGCAAAACCACAACAGTCATTTTGGCGCCCAACGTGGGGCACGAACGGTTGGGATAACGGTAGATCTGACCCTAACTATCGCAATTAAGATAAGCACTGTTGTTTAAGCAATCTCTGGTCACGATGCTGTGGTATTTATTCACAAGGCTGTGGTATCAAAACCATCGCATGCTGTATACAATCCTGGCAGGATTCTTTACTCTCTCAGGTCTGCGGCTCCCATATTTGTTCCCATACTTCATTATAGTGTATTTTATGATATCGGTCTATGATACAATAATATCGATGACCATGAGCTTAATCTGGTACTTGTATGAGGTTTTGCTGTCCTGTCCATTCTTTGGACAGGGAGGGGTTAATAACAGCACTGCTTTCTTTTCCTATGGACTAAATGAACTCAACAACTTCAGAGGGATGATTCACAGACTGAGGGAATAAGATCTGTATGCACGTATGTGTGCATACATGTGTACATACATATATGGGTGTGTGAAACACGAAACTGATTGTACCCAAAGAAAATTGTTGGATCTGGTCATGACGTAAATGGTATGGAATAAGGGGTGGATAATGTCCTGGTTTCAGCTATGATGGAGTTAATTATTTTTAGCAGTGGATGGAATGCCATGTTTGGGTGTTAGGATGAGAACAGTGCTGATAGCACCCTGATGTTTCTAGTTGTTGCCGGGCAATCAAGGACCTTTCTCAGCTCTGCATACTTCCTTACTAGTGAGAAAGGAGGGGACGTAGCCAGGACAGGTGACCCGAACTGGCCAAAGAGGATATTCCATACCAGTTACATCATGCTCAGTATAAAGTGGGACTGGGGGGAAGAGGAGGAGACAACACCAGGACGGGCAGTTTCCGGGTTCGGGGACGGCTCTAAGCTGTGCGGCCTGGGTTCTGTGGTTTGGTGAGAAACTGCATTGTGTATCACCAGTTTCATCTATTTTGTGCTTTAAACTTCTGTTACTGTTATATCTAGTTTTCTGTTATTGCTTAGTAAACTATCCTTATCCCAACCTGCGTGGTTCTGGTTTATAGGTTGTGGTTTCTTTTCCTCCTTCTTCCTTCCCTTTTCCCCCTCCCCCAACTTTCCCTCCCCCTTCCTTTTAAAAGTACAAGCGACTGTGTGGGGTGCGGCCCTCGGCCGGGGCAAAACCACGACACTGGGGAAGCTGAGGCCACCTTTTGGCAGAAAATGCTCTCTTAACAACCATATACATGAAGAGAATGGCCTTGAGAGAAACCAGGAGCTGCTTGTTCTGACCCACAGGGCTGGGCTTCTGTGCATCAGCACGTCAGCCTTTGGAAGGTTGCCTTTCAAAGCAGCTTGAGATGTGGGAAGCATGTTTTTCATCAGGTTCTTGTTTGGTGATCGAGTCTGTAACATTTCGTCATCTCTTGTGTGTGTTCCTGTCCTTGTGTCCCTCGGTGGCCAGCCGCTACTTTCTCTGGAACACATTGAATAATAACCCAGCCAGGGTGGACAGTGATGGGGGGAAGGGGAAAGCAGACTGCCACAGTGTGCCATGCCTGGCCCTCAGCCATGGTGGACCGACTGACAGTGCAACCCAGCTGGCGTGACTTCCACATGTGGGCTGCACTCCGAGTCTGGCTGAGCCCCCAGACAGTCAAGGGGAGAAGGATGAGCACAGTTTGACTCGTTGTTGTACCACAATGGTGGTATCTTATGGCCTTTGGTGGAGGTGGGAAGGGGAACTTCTGATGCCTGCAGGAGTCATAGCTGACACCTACACCTGACCAAGAGGCACCCAAAACTATTCACTGTCTGCCCTCGGTCACCGACGAATTGAGAGGCGAGTCCTTCCTGCTCGGGGGGCGGTTTCCCCGCGGCCCTGCCCCTCTCTCGCCTGCAGCCGCAGCGTGACGGGGCGATGCATTTGGCTGCCGATCATGCGGATCCCGCGCCCCGCGTAACCTCTGCCGGTGGAAGCCGAGGAGCGGGAGTGCGGCGGGCGGGGACCGGCGGCTCCTCTGCACAGACGGCACCGCGCGCAGCCGGGGAACAAGCGCTCTCGGCAGGGGTGAGGACGGGAGCTTTCTGGCGCCGCGCTTCCCTCCGCCCCGTTTCTCTGGGGTTCTTTTTTGGGTTGTCTGTGGCGTTTTGGTTTTTTTTCGTCTCCGAACTTGGAACTCTCTCTGCGCTTTTAGCGCGGCCCTACCCGCACCCCTCGCCGGCAGGCGTTGCAGCTGCCCCACCGGCGGGGGAGGATTCCGGAGCTCGGCCGCCTGACTCAGAGGGGCAGGATGGGTGCGGCGACCTGCTGGGTGTTCTGCCTGTGCCTGGGCTGGGGCTGCTTGTGCCTGGCGCTGGGGGACGTGCTAAACGCTCACTGGGTCGGGCTGCGTCCCTGTGCCGCCCCGGGAGGAGAGCGGAGCGCCCGGGTGAGCGCCGTGGCAGGTGACTTACGCCCTGGGGCGGCGGCAGGAGTCGGAGGAGCGGCGGGGGCGGGGCGTCTGCCGTCGGGGGACAGGGTGTCGGAGCTGCGGTCGGTACAGCGGCGGGCGGGCAGCGACCCAGCACCCGCCGGGTCTTCCCCCGTCGCATCTCCCCCTCGGTGACACGGTGCGCGGCTTCCGCCCGCTGGAAGCAGGCGAGTCCGAGCCGCGCGGGACGGGGCCCAGCGAGCGAGGAGGGGCTGCCGCGGGACCCTGGCCCCTCTGGTTGCGAGCCCGGTGCAGCGGGACCGGGAGCCGCCTCCGGCTGTAGTGACCTGCTTGTCGCCCGGCAGCGGGGCCGCCAGCTCCTTCGGGCACGGCAGGGACCTGGGAGGGAGTGGCCACCCCCCCGTCGCCCCCGTTCTCTTGCCTGCCTCTCGCAGACCCGGCTGCCGGCACGCCGCAAATTAAAAGAGTTCTCGGCTGGGAGCGGCTCGCTTTCAGGCAGAACTGTGCATGGAGTAGGGATCAGTTATACGGAGCGGAAGGTCCGTTCGTACGTTTGAGAAGGAGCTAGTCCAGCATGGCAGCTCTCTTGTCACGTATCGGTTTTGGCGTCTGGGGAGCTAGATACGGGAAGAAGGATGACAAAAGCGTTACGAATAAGCAAGCAGTTTTGACGTCTTGAGATTTCGTCCTAGAAACGTTTTCCACCCTACATTATTGCAAACATTTCTGTCCGTGAGACAGGCTTGAGAGGCTGGAGGCATAAACGCCCAGGTTTTGGAAGCTGGAGAGCTGGGACTCTGGTTGCTGCTCCTCCTGTGAATGTATTTGCTTATCCTTCTAATGTGACTGTTTTTGTGAGGTATGGCCAAACGCATGCTATTTTGTTCTGAAATAAGCATGTCTTTTGCTGATGTTGGGGAAAGTACAATAAAAAAACCACAGCTCAAGGATGGGGTGTGAACCTGCATCGTTCCATATCATCGCATACGGTTCCACAGAGCCTCATTTCGCCATACGGTCATAAAACGTTTTGGGTTGCAGGGAGCTTCAAAGATAGTATAAATCTGACCCCCTCCGTGCTGCCGCCTGGCGGACACTCTCCGGTACTGCGGCCGGGCGGCGCAGCGCGACCGGCAGAGCGTTTCAAAGCGGCACGCCGCCGTTGCCTAGCGACCGCGCCGCAGGGCCGAGGAGCACGCAAGTTCTTTAATCAAATTGTATTTTTTTTTTAACCTTCTATGATATTTGGTTTGTATTTATTTCCTTATCCGAGCTTGTTCACCTACTTTTACTTGTCAGTCATTCAGGATACAGGTTTGTCTCTGAGTGCTGTTTGCTACCCGCTCTTGGTTTGACGATGGTTTCTTTTTTATTCGTGTTTCCACCGTCATAGACGGCAGAGCAAACAGAAAAACAAATTTGTTAATCGTGTTTCAAAGTTAACTTTAAAGTCTCTGGATTTCCAACTATTTTCCAGCTAGTGGGTGTCGCCTGCTTCGCTCCGGTGTCGTGGATCCAAGCATCTGATTCAGAAATCTTGATTGCAGTAAAGGTGGTTAACAACCCCTGGTAGAGTCCATTCTACTTTCCTTGTAGAGGTTTTTCATTCCAGGTCTTTATATAGACATAATCTTCAGGTTGAAAATTGCGTACCAGATTCTCCACTGTCAGGGGTTGATTCTACACCACTACTCTCTGTGGAGTCTAACTAAAGTTTTTCTAAGAGAAAGCAAATAATTACACGCATCTTGTTTTTCCATTATCTGCATATTAGGCTGTGCTAATTTAGACTTCTGTGGGATGCCAGTTTCCCGTACAGTAAGGGTCACCACATAACTTATTTCTGGGGGAATTTCTTGTATCTTTTGGTTTTTAACAACTATTCTGCATTTTTAAAAACAATTTCAGTGTTCGGTTTAGAGGATAGATTCATTCCCATGAAGGGTATTGGACTTTCTGGAACATACAGGAATTCACATGGTAAAATTTTGTTTCCAAATTGCAAATTCAAGGGTGTTAGAAGGGCCAGTTTTCCCCTTTCCCTGTGGTTCCCACTCTATTTGCCGTTTTAATTCTGATTTTCTCTTTTGTTTCTTTGACACTGAGAAGCGACACTGAGAACGCTGCTCCCGTATCCACCAGAAATCAGAAACCTAACCTGTTTCTTTTCTTTTTTTCTTCCTTTTTTTTTTTTTTCTTTTTCTAGCTTATTCTGAATCTCCCATGCTCAGAGGAAGGTACAGCAGGAATTCTCGGGGCAGTGGTAGCAATATCTAATTCTGTTAATTCCTTTTAATGCCAAATGTTTAGAGCACATTTTGGTAGAGGTACGTGTAGAGCAACATCCTTCAACCTTTTTGTCTTTGATGATAAGACACATTTCTTGGTTGATGGATTTGCATTCTTTTTCCACTCTGATTTTTCTCTTAAGTTACAGAGTAAATCCAGGTATGGGCTCTCGTCCCATTTTCCTTTCCTTTTACCAAACAATATTAACTGCAGAATAGCGTTACCGTTCAGGGTTCTGTTCAAAGGTCACTTTTTGCTATTTCATTTATACACTGGCCACTCATGATGACAATATTTAGTGAGCTGATTTTTATGAAAAGTACCATGCAGTTCCTTCCAATGTGCCAAAAGGCAGCGTAAGGGGGAGATCCTCGGTATTGGACCTTTGTTTCCTTCAAAGAAACTGGGAAACTTCACTGCCATTGTGAGCGATTGCTATTACTCGCCTTTTGCACTCATCTGTTACAAAATTTGGCAGGAGTTGAACCCCCTTGCGTTCCAGCCCAACCTTGGGTAATACTGGGCGGCTGGGGGCAGCTGAGCTTAACTCCTGAGTGATGCCCAATTATGTTCCACATCTTATTTCATTAGGGTGACTGTAACACTACCTCCTTCGCATTGCACTCCAGGAAGTTGACCGTGGATGCAGAGGGAAGACCTGACCGGTGAGACAATGCAACACTGCCAAAGACGTCCGTCAGCTCTGCACTGAAAAGCTCAAGATGGCCGAGCCAGAAGAATGCAGCCCATTTCTTCTTGTTGACAGCACCCGGCAGCGACTGACGGAGGATACCTGCCCTCAGAAAACGAAGGCCAAGCTGCATGGCCATCCGCAAGCCCAGGTCTTTCACTCTGTCTGTGAGCGTGTGAACAGTGACCTGTACGGGGCCGTTTTTCAAACCAGCGGCGACCCGGCACCTTAAACCCAGCAACTCCTCGTTTGATTCCTGTTCCTTTTGTTAACTGTTGAGAGGGTCTTTGTTGGCTGGCTGGCTTTCTTCAGGAGCTGAGATGGGCCTTAAACCAGGAATGCCTGGTAAAAGCAGCGCAGCCTGCAGAACCCCACCTCAACTCTGCCCGGGGCCAGTCAGGTGCAGTATTCCACTGGTGCCTTTGAGTGCGCAGCCGGGAGGCTGAATGTCTCATACTGCAGGCTCTTCTGCAGCCTGTTACACCGTGGCCCTTGGCGGGGCTGCCGCTGTAGCGTGCAAACGTCTTTTCTTACACTCAGCCTTCAGCCCGACGTCCTTTTGATTTGACTCTCCGTACACTGGGCAGGTATCGCAGCAAGCTGGCTGGGGCGAGCTCAGGTTCCCCAGTGAGTTTGACCAGACTTGTCCGATGCAGGGCATCAGTTTAACTCAATCACCAGGTTTTTTTATCAATCTCTCTGTGGATCTATCATCTATCACAGAAATGTTATAGCAGTTGCAGGTAAAGTGTTGGAGGCATTTTTTGAGATATTTTTTTAATGATAAAGAATTCTGTAATTCCACGTGTGATTTTAACATTGAAGATGCAGGAACGAATCTCTGGCTGGCTTTAGAGCATTGCATTGAAAGTCTGAGCGGTTTCTCTTCTTTCCTGGCTACAGGCGAGAGCTCAGGAGCTCGTGTTCCCCGTGAGAAGGTGGCATGTAACCCCGGGGCCGGGGATTCTGGCGCCTTTATCTAAACCGGATGTATTGCGGTCTGGGTCTGCGTTTGTGCCTGTTGGTCTCCACAGAACCCGGTGGGTCGGAAGAGAAGGACAAGGAGAGCCCGGTTCAGGATTAAAATGTGTCATCAGTCTTGCTAATTCAGGCTCCTTTTAGAAAATGAGCAAAGTGGGTTGGTAAGGCTGATTTTATTATTTTTTTTTCTGTTTTTTGTCAGCTCAGGGGTTGGGTGGGTTGTTTTAATGGGGTCTGGGATTTGTGGGGTTAGCGTGGGCTTGTGGGGGTTTTTTGTTGGTTTTGTTTGGGTTTTTTTTAACCTCATGTTGTGAGGAGGGGTTTGGTTCTCTGCTTTTTGAAGGCTTTGGGGTTCTGTGGGTTGTGGGTTTGGGGGAGGGTTGGGGGGTTCTGTGTTGTTTTCGGTTTTCATGGCTTTTCTTGTGGGGGTCTGAGCTTTGGGGGTGTTTTTAATTGGGTTTTGTGGCTTCTTTGGTTTTCGGGCTTTGGGGGGGGGGGTGTTCTAGTTTGTGGGGATGTCCTGGTTTCAGCTATGATGGAGTTAATTTTTTTTAGCAGTGGATGGAATGCCATGTTTGGGTGTTAGGATGAGAGCAGTGCTGATAGCACCCTGATGTTTCTGGTTGTTGCCGGGCAATCAAGGACCTTTCTCAGTTCTTCATACTTCCCTACTAATGAGAAAGGAGGGGACGCAGCCAGGACAGGTGACCCGAATTGGCCAAAGAGGATATTCCATGCCAGTTACGTCATGCTCAGTATAAAGGGGGACTGGGGGGAAGAGGAGGAGACAACGCCAGGACGTGCAGTTTCTGGGGACGGTCGGGTTCTGGGACGGGCTCTAAGCTGTGCGGCCTGAGTTGTGTGGTTTGGTGAGAAATTGCATTGTGTATCACCAGTTTCATCTCTTTTGTGCTTTAAACTTATGTTATTGTTATATCTAGTTTTCTGTTATTGTTTAGTAAACTATCCTTATCCCAACCTGCGTGGTTCTGGTTTCTAGGTTGTGGTTTCTTTTCCTCCTTTCTTCCTTCCCTTTTCCCCCTCCCCCAACTTTCCTTCCCCCTTCCTTTTAAAAGTACAAGCAACTGTGTGGGGTGCGGCCTTCAGCTGGGGCAAAACCACGACAGGGGATTCTTTGGGTATTTTAGTTTATTTGTTTCCTGCATCTGTCTCTGTCTAGTTCCCTGTTCCCAGTTTTTCATTCCTCCCTCTCCCCGCTGTAGCAGCTCTGTACTAGGGGTGGTGTAATGTATACCCTGCCTCTCCGCTGAGGTCAAAGGAGCTGGCTTTTTCCGTGGTGGCCGCGTCTCTTAGAGCTGAGGCTAGAGTCCCTTTTCTTGCTTTTTCCAGGGGCTTCATGGCAATTCGCACCCAGATGGAAACTCTTGTGTCAAACTGGGCTGGAGCAATAGCTTTCCAGGGAAGCAGGAGCAAGCCTGGTGCAGAAGCGATTCCTGAGGCTTTGGGTGATGTGCTCAGGCGCCAGAGAGTCAGGCAGCGTGATGAATGAGTTTGAAGAGTGTGGTCGTTTCACCCCAGCCCCCGTCTGAGTGCCGCAGGCACCGGTGCTGTCTGCAAGGGGGAGGCGGTTGGAAAGGGGAGGGAAAAGAAAACCAAAGGCGCAGTTCTAGTGTGCAGGGATGAGGAGAGTTTATCCGGAAGTAACAGAGAATTAGCAAAAAGAGGACTTTGTAGCAAAATAGCTTGAAACTGGTGATGCACGGTGCAGTTTGTCCCCAAAGTGCAGGGCTCAGGCTGTGCAGCTCAGCGCTGCCCCAAAGCCGGACTGTCCCCAAACCGCACGTCCTGGAGCCGTGCCGCTCTATCCCCCACCCTCTGAAAGCCTCCCTTTAGGCTGAGCAGGATGTCAGCGGTATGGAGTAGCCCTCTGCGTAGTTTGGGTGAGGTGCCCTGTCCCTGTCCCCTCCCAGGTTCCTGGGTGCCCCCCAGCCTGTTGTATAGCCGGGGCAGTACAAGAAGCTGGCAAGTGTGTGACCGCTTGGCACGAACTAAAAGCATTGGGTGTGTTCACGACAGTGCTCTCGCCTTAATGCCAGGCGCCGGGGGTCGAGGCGGCGCCTCGGTGGGTGCGGCCAGCCCAGAGCTGCCCTTCCCCGAGCAGCCGGCACGGGTCGGGGCTCGCGTGGGGCAGCGCTCGGCAGCTGTTCGGGCTCGGTGCTCGGCGGGGTCGGGGGGGGGAAGGAGGCGGTGCGGGGTTGTTGTTCAGGCTTGTGGTTTTCGCTGGGTTTTGGGGTTATCGGGTTCTGCGGGGCTTTGCGTTGGGCCTGGGGTTAGTGGGGTCGGTGCGGGCTTGTGGGGTTGTTTTAGTTGGATAGGGGAAGTTGGTTGGGGCTGGCGGGTTTTTGGGGGTGCGGGGGGGTGTCCGTGGGGTTTGTGTTGGGTTTGTGTCTCTTTTTAGTTGTGGCTTGTGGGTTTTCAGGTTCATGGGGTTGTTTTGGTGGAGGAGGGCTTGGGGCTTCTGTTGTGGTTTTTGTGGCGTTCAGTGGTTGTTTTGATTGGGTTTTTTGTTGTGCATTTACTGTTTTTAAATTGGGTTTTAGGGTTTTCTGTGGCTTGCAGGTTTTTTTAAAGTTCTTTTTTCTGGTCTGGGTGGGCTCAGGCCTTGGATGGGGTTTTTTTTATTCCTTTACCACATTACCGTAAATGGAAATGGAGTGCAGAGACTGCTCTGCCTTTTGTTCCCTTGTCAGCAAACATCTGCAACCTCAGCTTGTGTAACAGACGGGCCCGAGCAAGTAGGTTTTGCACTGCGGTGTCTCTTTGGGAATGGTTATGTTGCTCTCAGTTCTGCTCAAGAGTGGGAGCTGAGCTGAACTTGTGCTTTGCCCTTGCAGATGCCGTCCTGGAGAAGGCAAGCGTGTTCTGAAGCCGTTGAAGGGCCCCATTGAGGCGACGTTGAGGGAGTTTCACGCCGCAGACGGGTCTTGGAAAGAGCTACAGGAAAACCTGCAGCTGGTGCGGCGGAGGAATCCTCAGGAACTGGGCGTGCTTGTTCCCACACCAGACTTTTATTTAAGGAGTATGTTGACCCAGTCCAAAAAAGGGTCAAGGGTTTCCCCATGTCAAACACGACCTGCAGCAGAGGTGCAGTGCTGCTCCCATCCCAGCACCTGTGGTGACACAGCACAGTGTCTGTTAGTGTGAGAGTGGGGACATGAATTACAAGATGTGGAGATGCTTGAAGGAAATCATCATTGGTGCTTAAGATAACTTGTCATAAATGCGATGATCCTGTTACTCCGAATATCAGGAACCTGTAGTAGTGTAGTGTTTGCCAAGCACCCAGCACTGTGAGGTGTCTGCTGGAGTGGTGGCTGATGCGCTGCTCAGGCACTGCAGGAGGTACTTAAAGGACATTTCCTTCTGCTGGGACAGCAGCTTAAGAGCCTGCAAGCTAAAAACAAAGCAGGTGAGATGAGGAACAGGGGAGGCATTGAAAGAAAACGTTGCTGTCAGTCACAGCAGAAGCCAGTGGGTGGTCTGTCCTGCCTGGACATCTTGGTCAGGTCAGGATGTCTTCTGGAAGACTGATCTGTGCTGTGTAGTAGGTCCCAGCACTGGCCAGGGACTACTGTGGTATAATCTTACCAGGCTTCTTCTTGACTAAGGTGATTGCACCTACTGTGCATCATTCATTGATAAGAGAACTTATATCTGTCAGGAGCAATGAGGAAATTTTAATTGTAACTACTCAGCAGTGGTAATTTGTGACCAAGGAATGATCTGGCACAGAGGGCAAGAAGGCCCAACTGCAAGGGGTCAGTCTGGCTGGAAGCAGGAATGCCAGAGACAGACTCCTTGCAAGGGAGCGAGGTTTCCCTTGGTGGTAAGGGCCCCAGCACTGCCTTATAGCCACCCTGGAATGGGAACGCTCAGGGGCCACCATCCTGATGATGCAAGTACATGTAAGAAATGTGCTCGTGATGCAGTTTGCAGCCTTCATGTAGAACCATGTATTGCAGGAAGACTCTGCCTAACGTTCATTACATTTTACTTTTTTAAGCACAAAGGTGTGTTCAGTTTGCCTCGAGAAGTACTGCTCCAACAGGAGTCTCCTAAGAGAAGTCATGAAATTCTGTCTTGGACCTTTCCTGAACGCTTCCTGCATGACTTTGCTCTAGAAGCAACCTTCTGGAATGTTTCCAGGGACGTGGACAGAGCAGTGCCAGCTCAGAAGGGATGCTGCCAGTACATTCCCTCTCTTGAGGTTAGCATGCAGTGCTCAGAAGACAGGGCAGGGAGTGAGGTTGCTCTTTTGGCAGCAGCATGGTCTTGCAACAGCCCAAGCAAGCCATGAAACTCCACACAGCTCCAGCAGCAAGTGTATCAGTTGTCTTGCAGCATCCTTTGGAAACAGAAAGGAACTGAGGCCTTCAAAGCTTAGTCCCCCATTTCATCTTTACCAATTGACCTACCAATCACTTTTCAAACAATATCCTGAAATGTGAGAAATAAATTCATTGTTGGGTCCCTGCTTTATTTTTTTTGAAAGGATCAGATCTTGTGGCAGTCCTGTTTCTGGCAGGAATCACCCGTTGAATGTGTCAGGTGATCTTATCTTACATAAAAAGGTAGTATTATAAAAAAGCTAGCTTTGCTTCTGTTCTTATTGCCCTCCTTTGGCCCCCATTTACTCAGAGGGCCCCCTTTGGCCCATTTTGCCCCCTTTGGCCCCCATTTTTGCAGAGGGCCTCCTTTAGGCCCTATTTTCCCAGAGGGCCCTCTCAAGCACCCTTTGGCCTCCTTTGGCCCCCATATTCCAAGCAAGACCCCTTGCTCCTTCTTTGGCCCCTGTTTTCCCAGTTGGCCCTCTCTGGCCCCCTCTATCCCAGAAATACCCCTTGGGCCCCCTTTGGCCCCCTGTTTTCCCAGAAGGCCCCCTTTGTCCTCCATTTCCCAAAGTGCCTCCTTGGGCTTCCTTTGGCCCCCACTTTCCCAGAAAGACCCCTTTCTATAATGTAAGAATATGCATAAAATGCAAAGAAAAAGCTAAAGAAGGCATCTTAAAAATTTCTATAAGCTCCTTGGTGTGTTTCCCCTTTCTTCAGGCTACTGACAAATTTGTTTGCCACGGTTTAGCCACTGTTTACCACTGAGGGGCTTGCACTGAAGGGGAGGTGGCTTGCATGCTGTGTTCCCAAAGCGTGCCGCTTTCATCTGGCTCCATTTCCTCTTCCAGGGTGCCACTCTGTCTGTATACCTTAACGAACAGTTATTACAGCGATACATAAACATGGTCCTGCACCAGACTTGCAGTCTCCAAGGTCACTTAAGAGACCTGCATGGCACGGCATGCACTACATCAGGAACGCCTGCTACCAGAGGCTTTCCTGAAGAGCGTACTTACCTTTAGCGTGCCTTACACCCACCTGTTCTGGAGTCCAAGCCCTCCTGGCATCAGTCCTGGGTATCACAGTGAGCCACAGGTTAACGTTACCTGAGCACAGCCGTCTGTTGGCCCTTGGCTCCCTCTGGAGCCCCCAAAGGCACCGCGGCCCCCCCGGCACTCTGGGGCCGCTGAGCCGGGGAGAAGGGAAGCTTGCACTCAAAGGCACACCCCGGCTGTACCGGGAAGCCAATCCGCGGGAAGCCCGCCGGGCCTTCAGCGAGCTGTGACTGATGCCGAGCGGCTCACGGGGCACACAGACCGGTAACCGCAGCGCCCCGGCTGACAAGGAGCCGCCGCGGGGGGGCGCTGGCTGGGCGCTGCCCGCAGCAGCCTCGACGTACGGAGCGCGCAGGGCTCGCTGGGCGCTCGCTCGCCCGAAGGCCGGCCCCGGCAGGGCGCCGCAGGCAGCGCTCCCGCCGAGCGAGCCGCGCTGGGAGCGCAGCGCCGGGTCTGCGCCACCCGGGCAGCGCCAAACCCCGGCTCCAGTGCGCGGCGGCGCGGCGCAGCGAGCTGCTGTTGGCGCGGGCGGAGCCGGGGATTCGGGAGGGCGAGTAGCGCCGCGCCGAGCCAGGCCGTGCCGACCCGAGCGGTTCCGAACCGGGCTAAGCAGGTCCGAACCGTGCCGAGCCGGGCCTTGCCGAGCCGGGCCAGTACAGTCTGAGCCGGGCCGAGCCTTGCTCGCGGTCCGTCCCGTGTCCGGACCCTGTCTGGGGCAGCAGGGCGCGGAGCTGCGCGCGCGTGGCGGGGGCGGGGCCGCGCGCGGGGGTTGCGTCAGCCGGCGGTCGGTTTGCAGCCCGCGTGGGTGGCGTGGGCGTGGCTCGTGCTGCCGGGAGGCCGGGGATTGGCTGGCCCGAGTCAGCTGGGCCGGGCCGCCGGGGTCTTCCGCGCCGCTGGGAGCCTCTGCCGGCAGCGGGGCCGGGGCGCTCGGGCCGGCAGCGACGCCCGCGGCTGCCCTGCTGCGCCGAGCTGCCATGCGTGCTGGGCGGGTAGTGCCGCCCGCCCGCGCCCCGCTGCCCTTCGCAGGCCCCGGCCGGGCTCTGCTGCGGTACAGCCCGGCCCGTGCGTGGACGAGGTGCGGCGGAGCGGAGCAGCGCTGAGCTCCGCGGGTGCTGTGTTCCCGGGTACTCGGGCAGAGAGCGCTCAGGCGTTCCGAGGCGGCGGTGGCGGGTTCCGCGCGGGCCGGTGCACGCGGGCCCAGACTCCGTGGCCGCGCCGGCGTGTTGGAGCGGGGCCTCGGCAGGAAAGGCGCGGTGCGCGTTGCTTTGACTCGCCCTGTTCGCCCCCTTTGGCCCCCATTTTCCCAGAAAGACCCCTTTGGCCCCCTTTGCCCTCCATTTTCCCAGAGGGACCCCCTTTGGCCCCCATTTTCCCAGAGGGACCCCCTTTGGCCCCCATTTTCCCAGAGGGACCCCCTTTGGCCCCCATTTTCCCAGAGGGACCCCTTTGGCAATCTTTGGCCTCCTTTAGCCCCTATTTTCCTAGAGGGCTATCTTTGACCCGCTTTGGCCCCAGTTTCCCAGACGGCCTCCAGCTCTACATCTTCCTGGAGTGGGGGGGGCCGCACCAGGTGTCGGGGTTGTGGTCGAGCTGTGCTGGGGTGTCCTTGTCCCGGCTCAGGTGTGGGCTGGGAGCGGGAAATGGTGCCCCGGGGCTGGTTCCTCCCTGTGGGTGGTGCCCCCCACTTCCCAAGCACTCGCGGGCCAGGGCCCTGGGCTGGGGGTGGGCACCCTCTCCCTTCACACAACTGTCTGGAGCAGCAGCCCCGGGGCTGTCTCCTTCCCTGCAAGGTGAGGACTGAGTTCTGCATTTGGGGCTGCAAACCCCACCTCAGTCCTGGGGTTTGGCAGCTTGACACACACACACATGCACCCCAAAGACAAAGTGCTGTGTTTTCAGGCCTTGGCCCCAGAGTAGAGTGCTGTGGGTCTGGGCCTGAAACCAGCTGGGGGGCAGCAGGGGAATGGGTCTCAGCACCAGGGATTGGGGAGGAGGCCCCTTTTGCCCACTTTGGCCTCCTTTGGCCCCCCTGCCATGTTCCCAGAGGGCCCCCTTTGGCCCCCATTTTTCCAGAGGGCTGTTTGCGAGCTTCTCCACACCGTTCACCCAGCTCTAGTTTGTGACTTAAGCTCCTTTCTGAGCCCCACAACAATCATTTCAGCCCCAGGCCCTCCATTTTTAATCCAGCTCTGAGATTTCTGCTCCTTTCTAATCCCAATCTTTATTCCAGCCCCAGTGTCTTTATTCCCAGTGCCGCAGTCTTTATTCCTGCCCCAGGTTTGGTGTTTTGGCTCCAGCTCTGTCCTGTCTCAGCTCCAGCCCCGCAGCTGTGATTTTGGCTTCTTTCCCACAACAACCGCGTTTATTCCAGGTCTGTGCTTTTTATTTCCAGCCCCACAGTCTTGCAGCCCCAACCATCCTTATTCCAACCCCACAGTCTTATCCAGCCCCGAGTGATTTCAGCTCCTTTCTGAAGCCCACAGCATTCATTTCTTCCCAGGCCCCAGTGTCTTTACTCCCGGGCCCCGAGTGATTCCAGCTCCTTTCCAAGCCCCACACTACTGCTCCCCCCTTTCTTCCAGCCCCTTGCCCCTAAACCCCCGTTTATTCCAGCCCTACTGACTTTACTCCAGCTCAGCGTTGTTTCAGCTCCAGGCCTGCAGTGTCTATCTCAGCTCCAGCTCTACATCTTCCCTCTGCCTCCGCCTTCTCCCGGCAGCACTGGGGGCTGTTGACAAGGTCATAAATCAAGCACTGTCATCAGTCACAGCCCCCCTCCCCGGCTGTGGTGGTCCCCCGCAGTGTCGGTGCCCAGCCTCAGCTGCCGATGCAGGCCCGTGCCCTGCACTTTAGTGACCACTGTGCCTGGAGCCCCACCTGCAGCGAGGATCCCAGGGCCCTGCCAGCAGCAGCAGCTGGGGAGTGGGAACAGCTGCTGGGCCTCCAGTTCCTCCTCCCCAAAGGCTGGTGCTGAGCCTCAGCCCCCCTCCTGCTTCAGGCCGACACACAGCACTTATGTCTCCACAGGGGGCTGGAGGCACCCTCAGGACGACTCCTCCAGCTTTTGGGGGAATGGGGGAGGGGAATGGGGAGAATGGGGGTGGCACCCACCCCAGGGCCTGGGAGTATTTGTATACTGAGGACACTTCCCGCTGGGCGGAGCCGGGCTGGGGACACGGAGGGCAGCGGCACCCCCCGGGACAGACTTTATTTCACTTCAGTGCTCTTGGTGTCTTTGAGCCATCGGGGCACACAGCAGGTTTCAGCGTCACAGCTTTAATGCCGTCACGAGTCGTCACTTAAAGCTCTAAGATGCCGCTCGCGGCAACACCCGCGGCTCACCGAGCCCAGCTCCCCCCCCAACCTGCACCGGGGCTTCGGCCCCTCGCGTCCCACGCCTGTAGCGGCAGCTGTGGCTGCGGCTCAGCGCCATGAGCGGAAAGCAGCCGCCAAGACAAGACGGGACCCCACTGCCGCACCACCCCCGCGATACACAGCGCGCCCAGGCCGAGTCCAGTCCCTCGCCCCGGCCCCGCCCGACCCAAATACAGGAGTCCCTCGGCGGCCAGCGCGGCGCCGCCCCTCTCCCGGAGCTCCCCGGACAGGCTCCCGAGCTCCCCGGAGCTCCCAGCCGTCGCCGTTTCTCACTGACAGGGGTTGGGCCCTGCCGCCCCTTTAAAGTGTCTGACCACGCCCACCGGCGCCCGCCCGCCTATCGCTGCCGCGCCAATCTTCCGTTCTGGCCCAATCACGTAATTCCTTTTCAGTCCGGTCCCCGTCCCCCGTGGTGGCCACTCCGTCCAGTCCCCGGCCGTCGTTTCAATCCGGTCCGCACCGTCTCCGCTCCGCGCGGTCCCAGCTCGCCCTTTCAGTTTGGCTGTGCCCAGTCTCGGCCCGATGTTTCAACCCGGCCCTGCGCTGTCCCAGAGCTGGGACCGCCCCGGCCCGAGAGCCCCGGGGCGGCGGAGCCTCCGTGCCCGCTCCTGTTGGAGTCCCGCAACGCCGCCCTCCCTCGAGGAGGTGTTCCGGGCCCCGGCGCGGGGGCGCCAGGGGAGCTGCGGGGCCGGGCCGGGCCGGGCGGAAGTACCCGGGAGCCGGAAAGGAAGAGAGGAAGGGGCGGGCTCTTCACTTTGGCCTCCTCTGACCCCTATGTTCCTAGAGGGACCCCTTTGGCCCTCATTTTACCAGAAAGACCCCTTGGACCCCATACCCCCCCTATTATCGCAGTTGGACCCCTTTGGTCCTCTTTAGACCTCTTTGGCCCCCAATTTCCCAGAAGGCTTTCTTTGGCCCAAATTTTCCCAGAAAAACCACTTGGGCCTCCTTTGGCCCCCATTTTCCCAGTTGGCCGCCTTTGGCCCACTTTGACCCTCATTTTCCCAGAGAGCCTCCTTTGGCTTCATTGCTTCAGTAATCCCAACGTCACACCACCATCCCAGGATCCCATGAAGAGTGCAAAGTAAATTTACCTCAGGACAGTTGTTTATTCCTGTCTGAGTTGGGTGGCATATTTTGTAATGTTGGCATAGTAAGCATTTGCACTATTGCAGTCCACTGTGGGTACACTTTGCCAGTAGCCACAGTAACATCACACTGACAATCCCACAGAAAACTCCTTTTCCTGTTCTCCTTTTCTCATTTACCACCTGGACACAGAGAGACTTGGGCAGCTGGATGTGACTTTTGATTGGAGGTGTTTGGAAGAACAGAGATTTTTGGAAAATATATGGTATTTGTTAATTTCATGGCAAGAGGGGGCCTTCAGCACCGAGTGGAGCCATCAAACATTAAGAAGCATCACCCTGAAGGGAATGATTGCCATTAAGAGAGAACAATTTCTAAATGAAGATTGGCCAATTAGAGGTGCGGAATGGGGAATATATTTTTAAAGCCGTACTTTCTACATCATGGTAGGACATCTACACAACTAACAGTGGTTTCTAGCTCTGATGGTATCTGCACTGGAAAAAAAAAGCTCCCCCATTGTAAACAAGTACAAGCTGCATATTGCATTTATTTATCGCTTGAAATGTCTGTTCCCCTCCCCAGCTGCATAAGCACAGTCTGCGTTTCCTCCTCCCCTTTTTCCTGTCAGATTGTGGTTTTTTTCCATTGCTTTTCCCACTTACAGCAGTAAGAGAGGCTGGTAGCTTTCCTTTTCTTGTTAAGTGCTAACCACTGTACCTTAGAAGCACAGAAAATGACCTGCTTTTCCTTTAATGTCTTTTTTAACGTCCCTTGAGACTTTTCCATAGCTCCTCACTTGCTGACTTACCTGTTGCCCGTCTACTTTTTGGCGTGGTTCAGAGGGTCAGGTAGGTTGAGCACGCCTTTTTCTAAACCCAAACACACCTCAGATGTCACTGTCAGTTGCTTCTTCCTTGCCTGGTTTCCATCCTTCCCGCGCCTTGACTGTTTTACTATTGCATTGTCTGAAATCTTTTCCAGCCCGATCGAGAAGAATCTCATCTTTCTGACAGTCTCTTGCTCAATTAGAGACCTGTCAGAAGAGTATCTCTTTAAAAGCATGTTCATCCCCCTGTTTCAGATGGAGAATACTGTCAAGCAGTCTGAGAATGACCTCAACAAGCTCTTGGAATCCACTCGTCGCCTGCATGAGGAGTAGAAACCCCTGAAGGAGCATGTGGACGCTTTGCGAATGACTCTGGGATTGCAGAGGCTGCCAGATCTGTGTGAGGAGGAGGAGGAGGAGCTGTCCCTTGAGTAAGTCTCCAGGGCAAACGTTGCCTGGCCTTGTAGCTTCTATCGGTCCTACTGTTTGTCACTTTGCTTTTGTTGAAAAAAAGAACTCGAGGTAAGCATGAAAACCAGGTTACCCAAAAAAGGGGGATGTAGGAGCATCTGTATTTCATAAGATTCAGTCTGAATTTACTGGGAGTTAAATTTAGGTAGGAGGCAATACAGGAAAGGCATACAAAACAGCGTTCTTCAGTAGGTTTGTGCTACTGCCAGTTAGAGTTTTACTTTTTGCTGATGCACAGGGCAGTGGCATTTAGCCTACGCCTGTCAGCAAGTAACTTTACCCAAGATGTGGAATAGATTTGGAGAATAAATTGCAGGTTCCTTTTTAGGCATAACCTACGTGGGGGGAGTGTGGCAGAAGTAGCTGCTATTCAAAGAAGAGTGTGCTTTCTTTGACGGATCAGTTTTCAATGCAAATGATGTTGTAAGAAACATTTCTCTCGACACCCGGCACGTTTGGCATAATTTTCAGACACAGAGTTGTCCAGATTTCTTTGGCATTTCTTCAGAAATGCCGCTTTCCATTCCAAGCACCTTGACACTACAAGGCATGAATGAATACACTGCATACAAAAGTTACCTAACAGACTAAAACATAAACCAACTAAGTTTGACAGCGGTGCATCTAAAGCTGTTGAAGATTGAACATGTGTGTTGTCTATTTCCCATCCCGTTTGATTTATTTCCAGTTGTACATCTACATATCTTAGAAGCTGACAATGTGAAATCTGGCTGAAGCTGACAAATGCAGAGGAAAATACCACTCGTTGCGTTTATCAGCTATTCCAAGTGGTGTCCAAGCATAGGTAGTTTGAGCCTGGCGGGGGGCCACGACAGGGAAACACGATCCGTTCTGTTCTGACGCAGGAGACCAGTTCCAAAACTAAGGGGATACTTGAAAAGACGGTTCCATTTTTTATTGACTTCTCTTTTGTCTAGCTACTTTGAAAAGCAGACTGGCAGACAGAAGCACAGGAGCCTCCCACCCCAGAGTCTCTGGCGGCAGCTGCGGCAGCTGCCCAACAGCTGCAAGTGGCCAGGAAACCACACAGTGGCACAGTTTTGGATACCTCAGCACAAGGAGGACATCAGCTATCATCAGAGTGTGTCCAGAGGAGGGCAACCAAGCTGGAGAAAGGTCTCAAGGGCAAGACATTGGAGGAGCAGCTGAGGTCACTTGGTTTGTTGAGCTTGGAGAAAAGAAGGCTGAGGGGGAGCTTTACAGCAGCCTACAACTTGCTCAGGGTGGGCAGCGGAGAGGAAGGTGCTCATCTCCTCTATGGTGACCAGTAACAGGGCACAAGAAAACAGAATGAAGCCGCATCAGGGGAAGTTCAGATTGGCCATTAGGAAAAGGCTCTTCACTGAGAGGGTGCTCAGTCGCTGGAACAGGCTCCTCAGGGAAGTAGTCACAGCACCAAACCTGCCAGAGCTCAAGGAGCATCTGGTTTAGCGTTAGGTACTCCTGTGAGGAGCAGGGAGCTGGACCGGATGTTTCTTATGGGTCCCCTCCCAACTGGGAATATTCTATTTCAAAGAGACAAAATCTGTATTATTGATCAAGGGATCCTGGGGCTGGGGGGAAGGAAGCAGTATCTTTTCTAGAGAGCCAGTATTCTTTTCTCTTACAGATTAAGGAAGTTGAACTGAAGAGCTTTTCTGTGACAGCCGCAGGCTTTTTTTCTCCCAGGCACCTTTCTCCAGGGACCGGAGGGAAAGTTACGAAATACTGATTTTGTGGGGTTTTTCAGTCAGAGCAGGAAGCTGCCTGAAGTGCAGGTCTTGCACGTCTACTGCATTTTTGCTCCGTGGAGCAACAACTGCCTTTTCCTTTGTACCTAAGGTTCTTTGAGGATACTTCTTCACTTGGCTTAAATTCCTTCTTATTCAGTTAATTTCTCAGAAGAGCCATAAAGAGACCCTTCTCAAAGTTTACAAGAGTTTGATATTACTAGTCTGTTTTAACCCTGGCTTTATCATTCCCTTTGCAATGGGTATTGAAGCGCTAAGAAAAATCACTGGATTCTTTTTTATAGCTGGTTTCTAGGGTCTCTTCCTGATTTCCTCCATTGCCCCAAAGGATACGGCCCTGTTGTTTTGCAAGCAAATGGCAAAAAAAGTCACAGGCCTCTGTCCCTGCCCCCCACCTTAAGCCCACGCTAAAAGGATGCAAACGCTCTACTGTGTCTAAAGGCTGTGCTGTAGAAATTTCTATACCCAGGCTGGGGTAGGTAAGTTGTTCAAACTTTAGAGCCAAGGACCCCGTTAATCATTAGAGGAAAGGTAAGCTGAATTTTCATCCTTACACTTGCTAGATTCAACAGGGTACTGACTGACTGAACCTGCTAGTGGCTGCAAGTTACAGAAGCTAATTTTGAAAGAATAGCCATTGAGGTACTACTCTAAATAGCAGAATTCAAGAAATAGAGACTTTAGTAGCACTTTAAATGAAGAGAAGTGCTTTGCTTTATTTTACAGTTTTCCAATTCCTCCGGCGTAGGTTTTCCTTTCAGCATTTAGGTATTTGAGCAGTTTCTGGCACTTTCACGGGCTGCCGTGTTTGAAATATTTCACTTCTTTGCCCAGCAGGAGCAACAGTGTGCTGCTCCCTGTTTCATTTGTTTGTACAGTCCTTTTTAATAAATGTTTGTTTCGGGTCGTGCTTCCTTCCTGCAGAGCATTTTGGCCAGCAGGTCACAGGAGGGGATCCTCCCCCTCTGCTGTGCCCTGGTCAGGCCCCACCTGGAGTGTTGTGTCCAGTTCTGGGCTCCCTGGTCTAAAAAACACAGGGATCTCCTGGAGGGAGTCCAGAGAAGGGCTACAAAGATGATGAACAGGGCCTGGAGCATCTCCCCTGTGAGGAAAGGCTGAGTGAGCTGGGACTGTTCAGCCTGGAGAAGACTAAGGTGGGACCTTATTGATGTTGGTCAATATGTTAAGTATGGGCCGCAGGGGGAAATGGGCAGCCCCTTCTCAGTGGTCTGTGGGGACAGGACCGGGGGCAATGGCTGCAATTTAGAGCACAGGAAGACCTTTTGCCCAGTGAGGGTGAGGGAGCCCTGGGGCAGGCTGCCCAGGGGGGTGTGGAGTCTCCTTCTGCGGAGAGATTCCAGTCGCGTCTGGATGCCTCCCTCCTAGGGACCCTGCTTTGTCAGGGGGTGGGACCCCGTGGGCTCTGGGGGTCCCTTCCCAGCCCTGTGACTCTGTGATTTTCACAGCTGTTGCCCGCTGGTGCTGAGCAGCCCTGGCCCCACAGGTGAAAGTCAGCGCTGCAGTTCCCCAGGATGCACTGAGCCACAATCCTGTCATAGCTTTGTAGGAACTTTATGAAGATAAATACGGGGAAAGAAGTGTCTGTGCTAATGAAGGCTGGAGAAGAGAAAGGAAGAGAGAGCAAAGCGGCCGGGCGGCGCAGCGCACGAACCGCGCTGCGTGCTGCCGCCTGGTGGACAGACCGCGGTACTGCGGGTGGGAGACGCAGTTGGAGCGGCAGAGCGCTTCTGCCTCTTTGAGGACACGCTGCGGAAGCTGGCGGGCGGCGAGGCGCACGAAACCCGGTGGGTGCTGCCGCCTTGCGGACACAGACCGGTACTGCGGCCGGGCGGCGCAGCGCCCGCGGCAGGGCGCTTGAAAGCGGCGCGCCGCCGTTGCCTAGCGACCCCGCCGCGGTAGCGCTGCAGGACCGAGGCGCATGCGCGGTACAGCGCGCTGAAGCTGCCCGGGGGACCCTGCGCATGCGCTCTGGGGCGGTGTGGCGCCCCGCGGGATGCCGGGAAGCGCGCCCAGCCCACGCGCGGCTCCTGCCGCGGAGCGCGCGCGGTTCGCCCGGGCTCCCGGCGCCGGTCCCGGCCGCGTGACGCCGCGCTGGGCGCCGGGCGGTGCCGCCGGCTCCGCGCTCCCTCCGGGTGAGGCGCCGCCTCCGCCGCCCCGCGCGGGGTCGGCCGGGGCCGGGCGGTCGGCGGCGCGCGGGGTCGCGGCGGGCCGGGGCTCCGCGGGGTCGGTGCGGGGCCCGCGGGCGGCGAGACGCCGCGCGTTCTCCTCCCGCCCGCGGCCGGCGTTGTCCCGGCGCCGCTCCGTGCCGGGGCTTTTCTCCGCGGCTAGCGGCGGGGCGTCTGGGCCGGGCGGGGGGTGTCTCCGCGGTTCGCGGGCATTGCGCGCCGGGGGTCGCGGCGGCGCCTCGGGGGTGCGGCCACCCAGAGCTGCCCTTCCCCGAGCAGCCGGCACGGGTCGGGGCTCGCGTTGGGGCAGCGCTCGGCAGCTGTTCGGGCTCGGTGCTCGGCGGGGTCGGGGGGGGGAAGGTGGCGGTGCGGGGTTGTTGTTCAGGCTTGTGGTTTTCGCTGGGTTTTGGGGTTATCGGGGTTCTGCGGGGCTTTGCGTTGGGCCTGGGGTTAGTGGGGTCGGTGCGGGCTTGTGGGGTTGTTTTAGTTGGATAGGGGAAGTTGGTTGGGGCTGGCGGGTTTTTGGGGATGCGGGGGGGTGTCCGTGGGGTTTGTGTTGGGTTTGTGTCTCTTTTTAATTGCGGCTTGTGGTTTTTTTTGCTCGTGGGGTTGTTTTGGTGGAGGAGGGCTTGGGGCTTCTGTTGTGGGTTTTGTGGCGTTTAGTGGTTGTTTTGATTTGGTTTTTTGTTGTGCATTTACTGTTTTTAAATTGGGTTTTAGGGTTTTCTGTGGCTTGCAGGTTTTTTTAAAGGTTTTTTTTCTGGTCTGGGTGGGCTCAGGCCTTGGATGGGGTTTTTTATTCCTTTACCACATTACCGTAAATGGAAATGGAGTGCAGAGACTGCTCTGCCTTTTGTTCCCTTGTCAGCAAACATCTGCAACCTCAGCTTGTGTAACAGACTGGCCCGAGCAAGTAGGTTTTGCACTGCGGTGTCTCTTTGGGAATGGTTATGTTGCTCTCAGTTCTGCTCAAGAGTGGGAGCTGAGCTGAACTTGTGCTTTGCCCTTGCAGATGCCGTCCTGGAGAAGGCAAGCGTGTTCTGAAGCCGTTGAAGGGCCCCATTGAGGTGACGTTGAGAGAGTTTCACGCCGCAGACGGGTCTTGGAAAGAGCTACAGGAAAACCTGCAGCTGGTGCGGCGGAGGAATCCTCAGGAACTGGGCGTGCTTGTTCGCACACCAGACTTTGTGGACATTGAAAAGATTCGAGTCAAGTTCGTGACCGTGCAGAAAATGCATTCGCTGGAAAAGCAAGTCCCGCTGCTGAGAGTCTGCAGACTGGTTTATGCGGCTCTGGTGCCCTGCTGCCTTGGGCCTTTGCTCAGCCTCAGTGCCTTTTGTTTGCCAGCTGCTCTGCTCCGCAGGATGAGTCCTGAGAAGAGTCCCCACCATCCCCCTAGGGCGTTATGGCTGTCCCTGTGTGCCCATAGTGGCAGGGTCAGCATGTGAGCTGAGGAGTGGAGGGTGTTGGGTTAAGAATTTCTGTCCCGCTTGCCACAGCTTTGCCACCAACAGATATGGCGATGGGCAAGGTGGGCATCAGGTCTGGGAGTGGCAGGGCTGAGTTTCAGGATGGGGACAGGGAGAGGGTTGCTGACACTTCAGCTGGCAGGGGCTGAGGTTTGGGTTTTCAAGCTGCTGATGTGTGTTTTCTCATTCTACAGAGCTACCATCCAGAGGGATCTTGACAGGCTGGAGAGATGGGCCCGGGGGAACCTAATGAGGTTCAACACTGCCAAGTGTCAGGTGTTGCACTTGGGCTGGAGGAATCCCAGACATAGATACAGACTGGGAGAAGAGCTTCTTGAGAGTAGCCCTGCTGAGAAGGACTTGGGGATTCTGGTGGATGAGAAACTTAACATGAGCCAGCAGTGTGCTCTTGCAGCTCGCAAGGCCAATGGTATCCTGGGCTCCGTTAGAAGAGGGGTGGCCAGCAGGGACCGGGAGGTGATTGTCCCTCCCTGCTCTGCCCTCGTGAGGCCCCATCTGGAGTACTGTGTCCAGATCTGGGGCCCCCAATACAAGAAGGATGTGGAACTGTTGGAGAGGGTTCAGAGGAGGGCCACGAAGATGATTAGAGGGCTGGAGCACCTGCCCTACGAAGAGAGGCTGAGGGAGCTGGGCTGGGTCAGTCTGGAGAAGAGAAGGTTGTGGAGGGACCTCATTGCAGCCTTCCAGTACATGAAGGGAGCTTATGAGCAGGAGGGGATTCAACTTTTTAAAAGGATAGACAAGGACAGGACAAGGGGGAATGGATTAAAACTAAAGGAAGGAAGGTTTAGATTAGATATTAGGGGGAAGTTTTTTACAGAGAGAGTGGTGAGGTGCTGGAACAGGCTGCCCAGAGAGGGGGTGGATGCCCCATCCCTGGAAGTGTTCAAGGCCAGGTTGGATGGGGCCCTGGGCAACCTTGTGTAGATCCAGGCCTGAGGTTGGTGGCCCTGCCTGTGGCAGGGGGGTTGGAGCTCTGTGACCCTTGGGGTCCCTTCCAACTCATACCATTCTATGATTCTATGATTCTTCTCGTTGCGCTCCAGGAAGTTGACCGTGGATGCAGAGGGAAGACCTGACCGGTGAGACAATGCAACACTGCCAAAGACGTCCGTCAGCTCTGCGCTGAGAAGCTCAAGATGGCCGAGCCAGAAGAATGCAGCCCATTTCTTCTTGTTGACAGCACCCGGCAGCGACTGACGGAGGATACCTGCCCTCAGAAAACGAAGGCCGAGCTGCATGGCCATCCGCAAGCCCAGGTCTTTCACTCTGTCTGTGAGCGTGTGAACAGTGACCTGTACGGGGCCGTTTTTCAAACCAGCGGCGACCCGGCATCTTAAACCCAGCAACTCCTCGTTTGATTCCTGTTCCTTTTGTTAACTGTTGAGAGGGTCTTTGTTGGCTGGCTGGCTTTCTTCAGGAGCTGAGATGGGCCTTAAACCAGGAATGCCTGGTAAAAGGCCCTCAGCCGCTCGCAGCGCAGCCTGCAGAACCCCACCTCAACTCTGCCCGGGGCCAGTCAGGTGCAGTATTCCACCGGTGCCTTTGAGTGTGCAGCTGGGAGATGAATTTCTCGCATTCAGGGGTTCCTCAGATTCTCGTAGCCGCTTGCTGACAGGAAGGTTAGGGGCACCTGAGAAGCTGGGAATGGACAGCTGCCTGGAACTGGCCAAAGGGATATTTCAAACATATGATGTCATACTCTGAATATGACTGAGGGGAGCAGGCAGCTCAGGAACTATCTGAGCATTGGCTCTGACTGGTGAACAGTTGTGCTGTGTATTCCTTGTTTATTTTTTTATAATTACTATTGTCTTTATTTTTTGTCCTATTAAACTGTTTTTATCTTAAGCCACGAGTTTTATGCTTTTCTTTTTGATCGTCTTCACCCATCTCACTGGAGAGGAGCTGAACCAGCAAATGGCTGTGTGGTTGTTTTAACTCCCTACCAGGTTAAATCCATCTCGTTAGCCACATCCTGCTTTCTGTTTCCCTGTCCCACAACTCTTCTCCAGGTCCCCCCATCCTTCCTCCCACTTATCATTTTTCGCTCTGTCTCCTGCTGCATTTGGGCATTGAGCCTTGTGGCCAACTCGCTGCTGGGATTTACATGTGCTATTGAGTAAAGTTTTCCTGATACCTCTGTATGTGTTTGTAGCCCTTGGATGCAGAGCCCATGGCTGTGGACAGGTGCAGGGGTTATGTGCTGGATGATGTGCTGTGGGGCTGCAGCTGGGGCAGCCCCAGGCATGGCCAGTGAGGCTGAGGGGCTGGGCCTGGTCCATGAAGGGGCTCCAGCTGTAAAGGGGGTTGTCTGGGCATCTGTGCCTGGGGCCGCTGATGGAGGAGTGGATCCAAAGGGGTCCTGCAGACAGGCACCTCTGGCAAAGGATGGCCAGTCCCTGCAGTGAGGAAGGATCTCTCTGAGCTGCCCATAAGAGAGCAGACCAGCATGTGATGCCAGGAGCTCGGTGCCTGTGTCGGCTATGTGCTAAACCACAGGAAGCCAGGAAGCTTTGCAGATCAGGACCATTGAGGCATCCAAGCAGGTGTAAGGGTCAGGCAGGCGCCACTGTGGAGGAGGAAGAGGCAGAGCTGGAGAGAAGCGTTGAGGTGGTGGAGGTCTCCTGCCAGTGTCAGGAACTGGTAGCCCTGCTGCCATGCAGCAGATCTCTGCCTGCCTCCTGCCCATCCCTGGTTTTTTTCAGTCTGGAGAAAAGGAGACTGAGGGGAGACCTTATTGTGGTTTATGGCTTCTTTACAAGGGAGAGTGAAGGGGTGGGAGCCAATCGCCTCTCTTTGGTGACCAGTGATAGAACCCAAGGGAACGGTGTGAAGCTGCGATGGGGGAGGTTTAGGCTGAATTTTAGGAAGAGGCTCTTCCTGAGAGGACGGTAGAGCACTCATTATCCTACTCTCTTTTCAGTGGGTACTTTGGGGAGGATTGGAGGTGGTGCTGGTAACAAATTAGCAGCATTTTTTTTATTCGGTGTTGAGTCTGCTTTGCCAGTGATGGTGCTTGCTGAATGATCTCTGCCTGTCCTTATCTTGACAAGTAAAAGACTCAATATCCATTTTGCCTCCTGTCTAACTAAGAAGGGAAGTGATAGAGGGACTTTTGTGGGTATCTGGCCTCCAGCCAGGGTTTAAACCATTACTGGGGGTCAGGCAGTGGCACCCCTTAATGTTCCTGCTGGGCTGCAGCTGTGTGCTGGGGCTGGAGGAGTCCCAGGTGCTGGTAATGAGGTTGATGGGGTCTGCCCACAGAAGGGCTGGTGTCTCTTTTTACCCTGCCCCAGGCCAGCTGTGAAGGGGCTGTGGCTGCACCGAGGGAAAAAGTGAGTGGGACTGTGCAATAGACTGGAGGGTCCCAGAGAAAGCCACTGAGATGGCAGTGGGATCCATAAAGCAGTGGCAGCAGCTGCTTGGCTCAGGGGGTGGTGTGTGTGCCCTGTTAGCACAGGGGATGGGACGGTGCCCCCGCAGGGTGAGAAAGCACGGATGGCCACCTCTGCAGCATGTGGGCAGTGTAGTACACTGGGGTACGTGGCTGGCTTTTGGCCATAATTGTTCTCTGGGACATGCCAGGAGGTGTAGTCCTGAGGCACTCAGCTAACCAGGCAGCACTTGCCACTGCATGCTGGGAGGTGGTGTTTTTGGGTGGGTTTTTTGCAGCTATGGTGTCTGTACAGCACAGATTGCTCAAGCACAAGGATTGGTTATGTTGCTGGTTTTGAGTGGTTTACTGCAGGCTTCCAATTACTCCTGAAAAAATCTTGCTCCCTTTTCCCCTTCCCTCAACCATTTCATAACTTGGTTCTGAACACCCTGTGCTCCCTCTTGCATGCTGGGCAATTCCTGCCCTGGCCCATCTTTTTTCCACTCTGCTGTAGTTTTCTTGGCTTCCCTTTACCCTTTCTCTTTTCTTTTCGTCCTGCTCCCACTTTCTCTCTCCCTCTTGTTCCCATTCTCCCTGGTGGGTGCTGCTAGAGCCTAAAAGTGATGTAAGGAAAAATTAGGACTATTCCCTTGGCTAGGAAAGCCCTGAGGTTCTAACCTGATGCTGGGCTACCTGGGGAGCTTTCAAGTCATGACCAGGTTTCTCTCATTTGGGACTCATTTAGTTCTGTTAAGGGTACTGGTCAGAGAGAGGGTTAAGGTTAGTTGACCATTTAAACTCTTGCCTTTGCAAATAGAGATATTCTTTAGAATGGACTCTTGAGGGATCTGTTCCTGCATTATCATAGAGCCTCATCCAAAATGTAGTACTAGTAGAAGTCAGGTGGTACATATGATCTCGCTAGAAGCATAGTATAACCATGTAGCACTTAGGCTTTTTTGTACAAAGCTAAAGCATATGATTACCAAGGAAAGTATTTTTAGTGTATTTAATTAGCTATTTTTCTAAAACGTTTAGTAGGGTATTAATCTTTTTCTATCCACATCCCAGAATAATTAAAGCTACTTACATAGCAAGTTGCACCATCAACATGAAAGACACAGTTGCAGTAAAAGTGGAAATCATTTTCAACAAGAGTCTCTCATTCCATTTGGTACTTTGCATCCCATAAAATCAAGTCAGAACACCCACTCCTGCCTTTGAATCTTCTGCAGACAGGACCCTCCCCTTTCCCAGGAGACTGTGGGAAGGGTGGTGGGTGGGGCCAGGGGTATATGAGCAACTGGCCTTGCCCTAGGCAGCTCACTCACCTGCAGGGTTTCTGGGGTGTTAGTGCTTTGTCTTTCTTTTGGTAGATGGAGCTTTGTAGTTGGCTTGGCTTTTTGGGAACATGCATCTGAGCTGGCTTGGCTGTTTGGAGAGGTATATCTGAGGTAAGAGCTTCAGGAGTAGTCAAGGCTAAGCAGCATGTATATAATAAAAAGTACATTCATGTGTAGCTTTGAGTGGTGTTATTTTGAATCTTCAGTGGTTTGTAAGATGACTTAATTCTACATAATTATGGTTTTTAATTCTAGGTGTATGGGGCTTCCTTTTTCGTTTTCATCGGCTTTGCTCTATATGCTGTGAGTATTGTTTCTTCTAACAGGTCTAGTGGTGAGATTTTTCTAGGGGGGTTAGAGTGAGCTTCTTGTCCACAGAGAGTTTTAGCCTTTCCTTATAAACTAATGGGGATCAAAGGTGTAGTATCTTCCAGGTCAGCTTACGGTTTTCCTAATTGTTCCTAGAGTAAGAGAGTTCTGTGGCTTTTCTTGTGGGGTCTGAGGCTTGTGGGTGTTTTGAATTGTTTTTTGCAGCTTCTTTGGTTTTTGGGCTTTGTGGGGGTTCTTTTGGGTATTTTAATCTGTTTATTTTCTGCATCTGTTTCTGTCTGGCTCCTTATTCCCAGCTTTTAAGTTCTCGCTTTCTCTGCCATAGCTTGTCTAGGCTTTTTTCCTTGGTCACTCTGTCTTTCTCTGTCAGCTCCCTCTCTCAGTCTTTGAAGTTCACAGCTGTCTGTCCTGTGGCCCAGGCTATTTGTCTGCAATTCCAGCTGGTAGCCTGTGACTGGTTTGCATTTGGTGTTTTTCTCTGTTTGTCCCTGTCTGTGTCCCAGTCCCTTTATTTTAGAATCCTCCCTCTCTGCCACATAGTCCTGGTGATGTTCAGCACTTCTCCATTTCTCACTGGCCACAGCTTGGCCCCGATTTGTTAATCCTGCCCTCCCTTCCCTGTAGCTGGTTGCTTTTATCTTTGCTCCATCTACCAGGTGCTGGTTCCCAGGTGACACTCTTTCAGAATTCCTTGCCCTCATAGTTCTGCATGCATGGCTATGCTTTTTGCTCTGCAGCTTTTTTCCTTCTTACCTATCTTTCTTTTATTTCCCCAGCTCCCCACCCGTTTCTTACTTTGGCCCCTCTGCCTGATAGTGTGTAGCTATGTGGTTCAGTTTGTGCTGGTGTTTGTCTGTGTAGACTGACCCCGACCCTTGTCAATTCACTCTGTCACTCCCTGTCACTTCCTGCCTCTGTCTCTGCCCTGTTATTTGTTGCCTTTTTCTATTTGTCTCTCTCAGTCCAGCTCCCTGGCCCCATGTTTTGGTTTTTTCTCCTTGTCTGTAGGATTCTAAGAGCTGTGATGCTCTTTTTTTTTCTTCCTTCCTTTTTTTTTTTTTTGTTGTTGTTTTTTTCTTTACCATAGAGGCAGAAGAATTATGTAGTGACTACAGGAATGTCCCAGTTTGCCTGCAGAGCAATGTGTGTGTCCCTTCCTTGAGGATGCATACAGTTCCCTGGTTGTCTGAGAGCTAAGTGTAGCCTGGAATTTGGCAGAAGACATGAGTTGTCTGCAAAGCATGAAGTGTGGCTCTGAACTGCAGCTCCTGGGGAACTATGCTACCTGGGGGGGGGCAGGGGGAAGGGCGTAGGCAAGGGAGGAGGAGTGAGAAACTGTGATTAAAGTTAAGCCCGGGAAGAAGGAAGAGCTGGGGTGAGGTGTGTTAAGATTTGGGTTTATTTCCCATTATACTACTTTGATTTCAGTGGGAACTTTGTTGGGTGGTGGGGTGGTGGGAACACATTAGGTGACTTTATTGTGTGTTGAGTCTGTTTCAGCTGTGATGTTACTTCTGAGTGATCTCTGCCTGTCCTTAACTTGACTCATAAGCCTCTCCATATAAACTTTCTCTCCTGCCCAGCTGACAAAGAGAGTGAAGGGCTTTGGTGGGCATCTGGCTTCCAGCCAGAGTGAAACCACCACAGGGATCAGGCGGTGGTGCCCTCCCCTTTTCTCTACCTGGCTGCAGAAAGACCTCGAGGACCCCTTTTGGCCCCCCTTTGGCCCCTGTTATCCCCAGTCGGCCCCCTTTTGTCCCCTTTGGCCCTATTTCACCCCATTTCAAGGCGTTTGGCCCCTGATGGGCCCCAGGTTGCCCCTTGTCAGCCCCAGGTCACCCCCATTGGCTCCATTTTTCCCTAGTTCGCTTACTTTGCCCTCCTTTGGTCCCATTTGGCCCCAGTTCGACCCATTTCACTTACTTTGGCCCCCATTTTCCTACTTGGCTCTGTTTGGCCTACTTTGGCCTCCATTTGCCCCACTTTGTCCCCCATTTTCCCCAGAAAGACCCTGAGGGCCCCCATTTTCCCCAGAAAGGCCCCATTCTGCCCCCTTTGGCCCCATTCTGCCCTCCATTTTCCTAGTTGGCCCTGTTTGGCTTGCTTTGGCCCCCATTTTCCCCACTTTGGCTCCCATCTTCCCCAGGAAGACCACTCTGGCCCCCATTTTCTCAGATTCCTTTGCCCCTCTTTGGCCCCTGTTTTCTCAGTTGGCCCACTTTGTTCCCCCTTTGGCTGCCATTGGCCCCCCAATTTTCCCCAGAAAATACCCTTTGGCCCCCAGTTGGACCCCTTTGGCACACAACTGGCCCCCTTTGGACCCCCAGATGGCCCCCATTTTCCCAGTTGGCCCCCTTTGGGACCCAGGACTTTAGTCAGGGATTTTTACTCCCTTATTCCCTCCCATTTGCAGTACAGGGGGGACAGGGACTGGGGAAAATGGGGTTCTTAGTAGCACCTTCCCCCCACCCCTCCATTCTAAACAGACTTGCATTTAGCCATGATTTTATGCCCTTCTTCCCTCCCTGCTCACAGTATGGGGGTGGGGCAGTGACTAGGAAAAAATAATGGGGTTCTCAGTTCCTTCTTCATGAGCTGTTTTCCTTTTCCAGATCTTAAAAGACCTCTACCTCCCCTCCTCACTCTCTTCTTAGCAGACTTCACTCTAGTCCTGATTTCACTCCTTTCTTCCCCTGATCACAGCACAGGGGGGCAGGGACTGGGAGAAGGGGGCTTTGGTCAGTTCCTTGCAAGTTGGTTTCCTTCTCGGCTTGGGGGGGATGTGGCATTCATTCCACACACTCTCCCCCTGCTGCACTGTGGGGACCCACCCACGGGAGACAGTCATCCATGGACTTTCTCCAATGTGAGCCTCTTCCCCCAGGGCTTTATCTCTTCATCAGCTGCTCCGCCTGGATCACTGCTAGGGTGGGCAGCAATAAATCACAATGTCTCTCAGTCTCAATCCTCCATGGGGTCACTAACCCTCCCCCCCCCAGCAAACCTGTTCCAGCGCAAAACTGTCTCTTGCTCATCTGTGTCTCTGATTCTCTTCACGGGCTGCAAGTGCTGGCAGGGGCTTATTCCTATGTAGGGTCACAGCATCTTCTCTATGTCTCCACCTGCTCCATCCAGCGTGGAGCCCCTCCTCCACAGGCTGCAGGTGGGGTCGTGGCCTTTTCCATGGCATTTCTCCATGGGCTGCAGGGGCATCTTTCTCTCTGGCACCTGGAGTGCCTCCTCCCCCGTCCTCCCCGGCCCCGGTGCCTGCACAGCTTCTTACATCTTTTCACTCCCTTCTCCGGTTGCAAAATGCCGCCGCTTCCGCGTTGTTTTCTTCTATATGTGATTCTCAGAGGTGCTATGACTATCTCCAATTGGCTTGGCCCTGGTCAACAGTGACTGTGGCCTTGAATTGTTTATACTTTAGAGCTGTGGAGAATTCCAGCAGCTCCTCGCAGCAGCCATTTTCTGCACCCCTGTTCTTTTCCAGCACCCGACCATGCCAAACTGTGACTATCTACACGCCAGAAAAATTAAAGCTATTTACATACCAGTGCAACAGATACAGCATCATTGGTTCTGGCATGAGTCGCTTTCTCCATTTGGCGCCCAGCATCCCACAAAGCTAACTCAAGTCAGAAAACCCTCTCTGGCTCCTTTGGGGGCCTTTATATCTTCTGTAGGCTCTGATAAACAGCTCAGGTCAGAAGAGACACACCTGCTCCTCCAGCTGCTTTTAAGCCTTCTGCAGGCAGGACCCTCCCCTTTCCCAGGGGACCATGGGAAGGGTGGTGGGTGGGGCCAAAGGGTATATAAACCATGGGTCTTGCCCTAGGCAGCTCATTCTCCTGCTGGCTTTCCCCAGGATCAGTGCTCTGGCTTTCATTTGGCAGATGGAGCTTTGTAGTCGGTTGGGCTTTTTGGGAAGATGCATCTGAGGTAAGACCTTAAGGAGTGCTCAATGTTAAGCAGCATGTATATAATAAAAAGTGTACTCGTAGAGAGGTTTGTGGTTTGGTTTTGTGTTTTGAGCTTATTTTGTGTTGTATTTTTAGGGGGTTGGAAGATGACCCTATGCAATTCTCTATTGGTCTTTGTTTCTAAGCGTGTGGCATTTTACTGCCATTCCTGACCGTACTGAAGATAGAACCTCAGCTTTTGTTATCCAGCTTTGCTCTATAATGTGTAAGCCGTGAGCATCGCTTCTCCTAACGGGCCTGATGATGAGATTATCTTGCTGGGGTCAGGGCGATCCTTTTGTCTGCCTATAGAGCTTTAGCCTTTCCTAATAAAGTAATAGGAATCAAATGAGTAGCATTTTCCCGGTTCCAGGAGAGCTCACGGCTTTCCTAGTGGTTCCCAGATCACTGTGTTTTTTTCCATCTCGTTTGGATGCCATGGCAGGCCCCTCGTGGTCTTTAAGCATTAGCCCTCTATTTCACGGGCCTGTAGCAGAGCCCAGAGTTCAGTAGAAGACCGAACATAGCAATTGTCTGCAAAACACGAGGTATGCCTCGCCACTGCAGTTTTTGGGGAACTGTGCCAACCGGAGAGGGGCGAGGAAGGGAGATAAATAATGAATGAAGTTCAGCCTGGGAAAAAGGGAGGCTTCCTGCGGAGACCTTTGGACTCGGTAAGCTGTCGGTCTGCATCCAGGTGACTCGCTCGACGCTCTTTGCAGCCGCAGAGGGACGAGCGGAGCGCCGTAAGCAAGCGGGTCAGCACACGTTACGCAAGGTAAGATGTGACCGGTGGCCGTATGACTATCTTATCCATTTTGGCCTGTAAGGTTATTTTTGAAGTCACAAAGTGCCAAGCGAAGCCAGATGTCAGCACCGGCGGTGACCTCAGCCAGGTGAGCTGAGACTAGCGGGCTAAAGCAGCGATTGTTTTTTCAGGTGCGACGGTGTCTGTGAAGTTCTAACCGTCTCTTTTGCTTTACAGGCGGTACGCAAGGCTTGACCTGACAAAGCGTCCCAGTGAGCAGACGTCCAGTAGACATCCCGCCCAGAAAGGATTTTGGATCCCCGGACTCCTCAAAGCTAAGTAGAAGGAGCCGGAGAAGAGGGCAGGGATGGGAGGGCTCGGGGAGAGGCTGGGTAAGACTGCACGGGGAGGAGCAGGTCACTTGCCCGCGCAATGCCAGGGTGTGCCGGGCAGGGCAGCTCCAGCTCGTGTCTGTCTTTACGCTTGTCGTTTATTGTGTCTTCTGTGTCCTAGCCCTTCTCTGGGTGTCAGCACCCTCTTTGCTCTCAAAGGGGCGCAGCGTGCCTCTTGGGCGCAGTCTCTAGGGTCTCGAATGCCCACACTCGCTCATCAGCATAGCGCACGCGGGGCTCTTCATGTTTTGCCTAGCCAGATCACGGCACGGTTTGTCCTCACGTCTCGGAAGTTTCTGGTCGGTCTTCTCTTGCGGCGTCATCGCAGGTGCTGTCAGGAGCTCTGTTCTCCAGTCACTCCTTTTCGTGGCCTGAGGCCTTTTGCATGCATCTTTCCATTGTTAGGTCTGAAAGGCAGGCTTCTTGCGCATCTGTCATTACAATTTTGACAGTAAGTCCTTCCAATGAGCCATTCTAGTCTCCTCTCTTCTGGGGTTGCCATAGAGCTTCCTTCTGTCCACCCTCGGTGTCATTATTTGATGGAGTCTCCTGTCCAGGAGCCCTTCTTGCTGACAGTTTTAGGTCATCTTCTGCAGTTTCATCATCTGCAGGGTTCTGCATTGCGTCATTCTGCATGCGTGTTTGGCATGGAGCTGCTCTGCCTGGGGTTTTGGAGTCGGGGTGATGTGGGATAGCAGTAAGAGTCCAAGGCTAGCATGTGGGATTCTGTCTGGGAGGCCTTGGCAGAGTGGTGCCGTCAACAGGGTGTGCAGAGCATCATTCCCATCCTGTTCCTGGGAGATTATGTGAGCTGCCTGGGTGAGGCCCTTCAGCATTGGAAAAAGCAGATGGAATTTTGCAGGGGTGTAAGGTTGTGGGGCTCTGAGGTATGCCTGCTGGGTTTTTTTCTGTCTGTGTTTTAATGGCTGCCTGGAGTTAGACTCCAGGTAGGGTTCCTCAGTGGAAGCGAGAGGTCTGCAATGGTGCAGCAATGAGTTGGCATTGGGGTGACATGCTTAATAAATTGTTGTGTTTTTCAGACAGGGCCAGATGCGATGCGTACTGATGCGGTGGCAGGAGTTGAGGGGAAGACCACAAGCAGGTAGGTCGGCTGGTGGTGTCGGTGTGATTAAATGGTCAGTAGCTGTGTGCCATGTTTAAGATTGGTATGTGGCTGTTTCTCTTTTGAAGGTGTAAATGGAGAAGGAAAGCAGGCCGTTTCCAGGGGAGGTGACTCGGGCCAGGCAAGCCATTCCTAGCAGGCTGGTGCTGCATTGCAGGTGAGTTAATGGCATCCCTGGTTTGTTTTATAGCCCTGGCATGAACCTCGGCGCGGGCACCTGTAACTGGCAGAGGCTGCGAGGAATCGGACAGGGTAAGGGAATGGGAGATGGGAACTAGTTTCAGGCAGTCTCTCGCCTTGTGGCTTTTTGCTTTGTCTCTTGCAGACCCCACAGGCAGCATTGTTGGTGCATAGCCACACGTCTGAATGCCCTGAGAAGATGAGGTGGTCGTTGTCCATGTTGATGTCTAATACGAAAGCATTACATGGCAGGTAGATGGAGTGTTTGGCTCTGTTTTTGCAGATGCACGTGGCGCAAGGTGGCTGCGCAGCCTCTGTAATGGGGTGGTGTGAGGAATAGCATGCCTGTGTATCGGGGTGGTGTCAGAGGGGCTGCTTGTGGAGGTTTCAGGTCAGGTATGTCTCTGTCATAGCTGCTTTTGTTCAGGAGCTACTGCTGGATATTTTTCTTGGTGGGGTGTCTTCTATATTTTCTAGGGACAGTATTTGTTACAAATATGTGTCTTATCTATATTTCCTATGGAAACGTGTCAGAGTAATTTTTAAATTTAGTGTAGTACTTAATTTATGTGGCTCAGATGCAGACATATCCTTTTGTTGGGAGTTCTTAGGGATGCAACTGCTCCTTGTTCTTTGGTCTTCTCTGGATTGTTTTCCCTGTTGAAGTCAGGTGCTGCACTCCATCTCAATAAAATGAAATATCAACTATGTAGGTTTTTGTCTTGCTTTCTGCAAGTCTAAAATACAGTCTCCTAACAGCACTTTTATAGCCTTAATATTTTTTCTCTGAAGTTTAACACTCTTTCATATGTTTTATCCATGTTTTAGTAAACTTATGGTTATTTACATACCTGTTTGAATCATCAGTATAAAGATTGAGCAGAGTAGAGAATGTTTTCAGCAAGAATCCCTCTCTCCATTCAGCATTGATTCTCTGATAAACAGCTTGGGTCAGAAGAGCCCCACCTGCTCCTCCAGCTGCTTTTAATCCTTCTGTAGGCAGCATCCTCCCCTTTCCCAGGGCAGTGGGTGAGGCCTGGGGTATATAAGGCAGCTTCCTTGCCTTTGGCAGCTCACTCTGCTTTGTCTCCTGTTGCAGTGTTCTAGTTTTCATTCTGCAGCTGAAGCATTTCAGTTGCTGCTGTTGTCTTGGCTCATGCATTTCAGGTAAGTGTTTTACAACTAGCTACGTGTGACCAGTGTCTACCCAGTCAAAAGTACTTACTGATGTAGCTTTGCTTGCATTTAGCTTGTGCGTTTTGCGTTGGCTTTTCAAGGTCTTTGTAAGGCAACTCAATCCTATATACTTAGCTGTTGATTTTTTGCTTCTAGGTGCATAGCATTTTACCAGCATGCCAGACTTTGCACGAGATGGACTGTTGGGGTTTTATTTCACCAGCTTTGCTCTTTAAACTGTAAGCCGTTAGCACTGCTTCTGTTACTAGGCCTAAGCTTATCTAGTTAGGGTTTGAGTAAGCTTCTTACTTGCATATAGACTTTTAGCATCTTCTAATAAAGTAACGGTATCAAAGACAACCATCTTCCAGGTTACAGGACAGTGTATGGCTTTTCCTCGTTCTCAGAGAACCGTGATCCTTCTAGAACCGGCACAGGTTGCGGCAGGTCCTTTGTTGACTGTAAGTATTGGGACTTTATTTCTCTTACGGCACGTTACAGGCTTTAGACTGTGGCGGAAGGTGTTGTATGCAATACCTGAAGCATGGCTCCATGGAGCGGATCCTGTCAGTAAAGGTCAAACTGCTATTTCTTATATTTTACAGGTGGCCCCTGAGGGTCACGTCCTGGTTAGCAGACCTCCAGTGTGCATCTCCATTCCTCTCAAGAGTGGATTTGGGATCCCTGGACTCTTCAATGCTAAGTCAAGGGAGCAGGAGAAAAGGGCAAGATGTCCTTCCAGGACAGATGCAGTTCCCCAGTTGCCTGAGTTAAGCGCAGGGACCGGGGCTGGGGAGGGAGTGGGAGGAGAAGAGAGGGGTGGGGCAAAGATGGTGGCAGTAGGGGGGCTGCTCTGTGTAGGCAAAGGGTCTGTTTGGGAGCAGTACCTTCTGGGCTGGCAAAGGGGGAGCAGGTTACTTGTCAGCATGTTGCTAGGGTGTGCTGGGCAGGGCAGTTCCCGCCTCCATCTGTGTTTATACTTGTTGTGTGTCATGCTTTCTGCGTCTTAGTCCTCCTCTGGGTGTCAGCATCCTCTTTGCGCTCAGAGGTGCGCAGCGTGCTCCTTGGGCATGGTCTTTAGGGTCTGAAACGCCCACACTTGCTCGTAGGCCTGGTGCCCATTGGGCCCTTCTTATCTTGCTTCGCAAGCTCACAGCATGGTTCATCCTCGCATCTCAGAAGTTTCCGGTCAGTCTGATCTTGCAGCACAATCGCTGGCTCTGCTGGGAGCAGTCCTCTCTAGCCATCCATGTTCACAGATGGAGGCTTCTTCCCCACGTCCTTCCATTGTTTTGTCTTGCAGTCGGGCTTCTTGCGCACCCATCGTGTCCATTTTGACAGTAACTCCTTCCACCGTGCTATTCTGGCCCACTCTTTTCTGGGGTTGCCTTAGAGCTTCCGTGCTTCACCCCTGTAGGTACCATTGCTCTACAGCATCTCTGGTCTGGGAGCCCTTCTTTGTGAGAGATTTCTCCGGTCTGAGTCACATTGTCTGTAGTGGTGTGTGTAGACTCGTTCTGTGTACGTGTTTGGCGTGGAGCTGCTCTGCCCGGGGCTGTAGAGTTGGGGTGCATCTGCATAGCAATAAAAGCGCAGGGTCAGCACGTAGCTACGCCCAGGCGGCCTCATCAAAGGCAGTACTGTTGCTGGGATCGAGGAGCCGTCGGTCAGGCTGCCCGCAGAGTCCTTTCCATCACAATCCTGGGCAATGATCAGAGCTGCCTGGGAGGGGCCCTATAGCACTGGGAAAAGCAGATGGCATTTTGCAGGGTTGAAGGCTCATCTGCATAGGGCTGTGAATCACGCCTGCTTTCTTCCATTCTTGTTTTCAAGGCAGTCTGTAGTTAGACTGTGGATGATGTTCCTGAATGGAAGCGAGAGCTCAGGCAGTGTGCGGTTGTCCTTGGGCACCATGATGAGTCGCTAATAAATGTTTGGGTTTTTCAGATGGGGCCTCACACCATGCGTGCTAATCCAGGGACGGAAGCCTCGAGCGGAGCACTGTGACACGGCGGGGCTTTGGATCGAGCCGGTCAGCGGTTCTGCAGGTACTTCAAGATTTATGTGGGTCTGTGTTGGTTTTTGAAGGCAGAAAGCGAGGCGGAAAGTGCGATGCCATCACAGGGTGTGACGGTGGCCCGGTGAGCCTTTCTTAGGGGGCGGGAGTAGCATTCACTTTGCAGAGCCAGTTATAGGCATCCCTCTTCTCTGTTTCATAGGCCGGGCACCGGCCTCAGCGTGGAAGGCTGTGAACCACCGAGGCCAGGGAGCGGTCTGTCGAGGTATGGAAATGGAAGATGGTAAAGCATTTTGGACCGCCTGTGATTTCAGGCGGTCTTGTGGCATGGGGCTTAGGCTTTCTCTTTTTGCAGGTGGTGTCGGTGGGGTGCGGTCATGTGTCGAAGCGCCATCATGAGAGCCATGATTTTTCATGAGCATAAGAGTGAATTGGCATCTCTCGGGCGGTAGGCGCCACAAGCAATGACAGCTAGCTTGTCCGTTTGAAACGAGCAGGTGACCCGAATGGCTCATCCCTTTTGAGAGGGGTAGGGTTTAGAGCTCGGGGGTTGACGCATGTGATGTTGACCCATAGTGTTCTGGTTTTCTGCTTGTCTTTATCATAGAGGCTGGAGAATAACGTGGCAACTGCAGGAACGTCCCATTTAGCCTACGGAGAGATGCGCTGTGTTCCTCGAGGATGGAGATGGATCCCCAGCGGTCTGAGAGCTAAGCGGGGGGCTGGGGGCCGGGGAGGGAGCGGGAGGAGAAGGGGAGAAGGGTGGGGCAAAGGCAACAGCAGTGAGGTCGCTTGCCCCTGAAAGCTGATGTAGGGGAAGGGGCTGTCCATCAGCGGTCCCCTTGGGGCAGGTGGGTTACTCCCTACCTTGACTGTAGGGTGTGCCAGGCAGGGGCAGGTCTATCTCATGTCAGTGTGTGTGCTTGTTGTGTGGCATCTCCTGTGTCTTACTCCTTCTCCGTGTGTCGGTATCGTCTTTGCGCTTGGCCAGGGTCTCTAGGGTCTCAAATGCCCACGCTCACAGGCACAATGCCCATCGGGCTCTTCTTCGGTCGATTTAGCAAGCTCGCGGTGCGGTTCATCCTCACGTCTCAGAAGATTCCGGTCAGTCTTGTCTTGGGGCACGATTGCCGGCTCTGTCGGTAGCAGTGTTCTGCAGCCATCTCTTTTCCTGGACTGAGGCTTCTTCCCCGCATCCTTCCATCGTTAGGTCTTGAAGGTGGGCTTCTTGCGCATCCACCGTCACACTTTGGACGGGAAGTCTTTCCAGCGAGCATTTGTTTGGCACAACAAATCTTCTGAGGTCATCCCCTCATATTCAGTGGTCTTGGGTCTTAAAGCGTGGCTTCTCGTACCCCTGTTGCTCTAGCTTTGACTGTTGCTTTTTCTTATGGGCGACAGTCATCGCATCTGTACTGGTGCCACCTTAACACATCCGCACTATCGCGGTGCCATCGGGTTGCCTTGACAGCATCATCTTTGCTGTGGTCATTGTTCCTATCGGTCGTGGCCATCTTGCCTTTCGCAGTCACGTTTGTGTTGTCTGCGTGCCGTCTCGGGTTCAGACCTGCCCCGTGAGGAGGCGTGGCACTATTGGAGCTAGGGGCAGCACAGCTCTATAGCGCGGGGGTAAAATGTTGACCCGGGCAGGTATTTTGGCAAAGGCGGTAGGGTCTTTCTGCATAGACAGCTTCCACAGAGTTATGTTCATTGTGTTTGGCAGGTTTCGGAAGAGGTCTTCCAGCGTTCCCGGAGCAGCGGTTTGCAGGGCAGTTGAGGAGGTCGACTATCGCACGTGCCTTCCATCATATATGTGAGGCTCAATCTCTGGGGCTCGGTTTGTCTGGCTTTTGGGTTATTTAGGTATAGTTGACTGACCGCCGGCCTGATCGAGGCATCGGTTGGCATCCGGTGTGACTCTTTGACCACTCGCTTGGGTTTTTCAGATGAGAGAGACGAGCCCCAAGGTGAAGGCCTACAGAAGAGGCAGAGCATCAAACAGAGGCTGGCTGGCACCTGACATCAGAGGCTCAGAGCAACCGTGAGCACTTGCGACTCGCCTATGCATTTCTGGTTTTACTCCGTGCAAATCCAGGGGCCGAGCGGGATCTGGGCACACGAGCTGCCTTTGGCAAGGCGAGCGACTGCTGCATTGATGCAGTGGCCTTAGAGGCATCCTATTGAATCGTTCCTTGTTGTTTTAGCATGACAGGTGATGGGCAGGCCTGTCGCAGTTATGTCACGGGATGCAGTCTCGTGCCATCCAGCTCTCTTGCTCTCTGGGTGTGGCGAGAGTGTTGGCGGCCCTGGCTATTTCCAGACTTGCATGCGTGTCTGTCTTCCTCTTCTGATGCTGTGAAGCCAGAAGGAAATCCGGATACTTCCATGGGAGGCATCTCTGGTCGGGTGAGTTTCAAACACAACAGTAATTTTGCATTTGTAAGCCCAGTAGGAAACAGAAGCAATCACAGCCAGCACGTCCCTCTCTGGAATGAGCAGGTGAGTGGAATGCCACATCCCTTTTGAGAAGGTGATGGGGAGTTGAGGTCGGGGTCGAGGTGCGTGGTACTGACTGGCTGCACAGTTTTGATTAGTTTTTTGCTTATTTTTATTATAGATGCTGAAGAATAAGGTGGCAACCGCCAGCATGTCCCAGTCAGCCCACGCAGGGGATCGCATGCGTTTCCTTCCAGGACAGATGTGGTTCCCCAGTCGCCTGAGAGCAAAGTGCAGGGACCGGGGCTGGGGAGGGAGGTGGGGGGGAGGAGGAGAGAAGGGTGGGGTGAAGGTGGTGCCAGCAGGAGGGTGACCTCAGTCCCAGGGAAGATCATGGAGAGGGTCATCTTGGGAGCTATCATGCAGCACATGCACGATGGCCAGGGGATCAGGCCTAGTCAACATGGGTTTACAGAAGGTAGATCCTGTCAAACTAACCCGATCGCCTTCTATGACAAGGTGACCCGCTTAATGGACGAGGGGAAGGCTGTGGATGTGATCTACCTGGACTTTGGTAAAGCCTTTGACACAGTTTCTCACAGCATTCTGACTGAGAAACTGGCTGCCACTGGCCTGGACAGGTGGACCCTCAGCTGGGTTAAAAACTGGCTGGATGGCTGAGCCCAAAGAGTGGTGGTAAATGGAACAAAATCCAGCTGGAGGCCGGTCACGAGTGGCATCCCCCAGGGCTCAGTCCTGGGTCCAGTCTTGTTCAACATCTTTATCAATGATCTCGACGAAGGGATCGAATGCTCCCTCGCTAAGTTTGCAGATGACACTAAACTAGGAGGAAGTGTTGATCTGCCTGAGAGTAGGGAGGCTCTTCAGAGGGATCTGAACAGACTGGACCGATGGGCTGAGTCCAATGGGATGAAGTTTAACAAGGCCAAGTGTAGAGTGCTGCACATGGGACATAATATCCCCATGCAGTGCTACAGGCTTGGGGGAGACTGGCTGGAGAGCTGTCAGGCAGAGAAGGACCTGGGGGTGTTGGTTGACTGCAGACTGAATATGAGTCAGCAGTGTGCTCAGGCAGCCAAGAAGGCCAATGGCATCTTGGCTTGTATCAAAAACAGTGTGGCCAGTAGGTCTAGAGAGGTGACTGTGCCCCTGCACTCAGCATTGGTGAGGCCACACCTCGAGTACTGTGTCCAGTTCTGGGCTGCTCACCACAAGAAGGACATGGAGGTCCTGGAGCGAGTCCAGAGAAGGGCAACCAGGCTGGTGAAGGGGCTGGAGGGCAAATCCTATGAGGAGCGGCTGAGGGAGCTGGGGCTGTTTAGCCTAGAGAAGAGGAGGTTGAGGGGAGACCTTAGCACTGCCTACAACTACCTGAAGGGAGGTTATAGAGAGGTAGGTGATGGTCTCTTCAGCCAGGTGACAGGTGATAGGACAAGGGGGAATGGCATGAAGCTGTGCCAGGGCAGGTTTAGATTGGATGTTAGGAAAAAATGTTTTACTGAAAGAGTTGTGAGGGCCTGGAACAGGCTGCCCAGGGAGGGGCTGAGTCACCTTCCCTGGGTGTGTTCAGAAAAAGGGTAGATGAAGTACTTAGGGACATGGTTTAGTTTAGGATGTGAATGGTTGGACTTGATGATCTTAAAGGTCTTTTCCAACCTTGTTATTCTGTGATTCTGTGGCTGCTTGCCCCCAAAAGTCAGCGTAGGCAAAGGCGCTGTTTGGGAGCGGTCCCCTCTGAGCTGGCAAAGGGCGAGAGGGTTACTTGTCAGCATGTTGCTAGGGTGTGCTGGGCAGGGCAGTTCCCGCCTCCATCTGTGTTTATACTTGTGTGTCACGCTTTCTGTGTCTTAGTCCTCCTCTGGGTGTCAGCATCCTCTTTGCGCTCAGAGGTGCGCAGCGTGCTCCTTGGGCATGGTCTTTAGGGTCTGAAACGCCCACACTTGCTCGTAGGCCTGGTGCCCATTGGGCCCTTCTTATCTTGCTTCGCAAGCTCACAGCATGGTTCATCCTCGCATCTCAGAAGTTTCCGGTCAGTCTGATCTTGCAGCACAATCGCTGGCTCTGCTGGGAGCAGTCCTCTCTAGCCATCCATGTTCACAGATGGAGGCTTCTTCCCCACGTCCTTCCATTGTTTTGTCTTGCAGTCGGGCTTCTTGCGCACCCATCGTGTCCATTTTGACAGTAACTCCTTCCACCGTGCTATTCTGGCCCACTCTTTTCTGGGGTTGCCTTAGAGCTTCCGTGCTTCACCCCTGTAGGTACCATTGCTCTACAGCATCTCTGGTCTGGGAGCCCTTCTTTGTGAGAGATTTCTCCGGTCTGAGTCACATTGTCTGTAGTGGTGTGTGTAGACTCGTTCTGTGTACGTGTTTGGCGTGGAGCTGCTCTGCCCGGGGCTGTAGAGTTGGGGTGCATCTGCATAGCAATAAAAGCACAGGGTCAGCACGTAGCTACGCCCAGGCGGCCTCATCAAAGGCAGTACTGTTGCTGGGATCGAGGAGCCGTCGGTCAGGCTGCCCGCAGAGTCCTTTCCATCACAATCCTGGGCAATGATCAGAGCTGCCTGGGAGGGGCCCTATAGCACTGGGAAAAGCAGATGGCATTTTGCAGGGTTGAAGGCTCATCTGCATAGGGCTGTGAATCACGCCTGCTTTCTTCCATTCTTGTTTTCAAGGCAGTCTGTAGTTAGACTGTGGATGATGTTCCTGAATGGAAGCGAGAGCTCAGGCAGTGTGCGGTTGTCCTTGGGCACCATGATGAGTCGCTAATAAATGTTTGGGTTTTTCAGATGGGGCCTCACACCATGCGTGCTAATCCAGGGACGGAAGCCTCGAGCGGAGCACCGTGACACGGCGGGGCTTTGGATCGAGCCGGTCAGCGGTTCTGCAGGTACTTCAAGATTTATGTGGGTCTGTGTTGGTTTTTGAAGGCAGAAAGCGAGGCGGAAAGTGCGATGCCATCACAGGGTGTGACGGTGGCCCGGTGAGCCTTTCTTAGGGGGCGGGAGTAGCATTCACTTTGCAGAGCCAGTTATAGGCATCCCTCTTCTCTGTTTCATAGGCCGGGCACCGGCCTCAGCGTGGAAGGCTGTGAACCACCGAGGCCAGGGAGCGGTCTGTCGAGGTATGGAAATGGAAGATGGTAAAGCATTTTGGACCGCCTGTGATTTCAGGCGGTCTTGTGGCATGGGGCTTAGGCTTTCTCTTTTTGCAGGTGGTGTCGGTGGGGTGCGGTCATGTGTCGAAGCGCCATCATGAGAGCCATGATTTTTCATGAGCATAAGAGTGAATTGGCATCTCTCGGGCGGTAGGCGCCACAAGCAATGACAGCTAGCTTGTCCGTTTGAAACGAGCAGGTGACCCGAATGGCTCATCCCTTTTGAGAGGGGTAGGGTTTAGAGCTCGGGGGTTGACGCATGTGATGTTGACCCATAGTGTTCTGGTTTTCTGCTTGTCTTTATCATAGAGGCTGGAGAATAACGTGGCAACTGCAGGAACGTCCCATTTAGCCTACGGAGAGATGCGCTGTGTTCCTCGAGGATGGAGATGGATCCCCAGCGGTCTGAGAGCTAAGCGGGGGGCTGGGGGCCGGGGAGGGAGTGGGAGGAGAAGGGGAGAAGGGTGGGGCAAAGGCAACAGCAGTGAGGTCGCTTGCCCCTGAAAGCTGATGTAGGGGAAGGGGCTGTCCATCAGCGGTCCCCTTGGGGCAGGTGGGTTACTCCCTACCTTGACTGTAGGGTGTGCCAGGCAGGGGCAGGTCTATCTCATGTCAGTGTGTGTGCTTGTTGTGTGGCATCTCCTGTGTCTTACTCCTTCTCCGTGTGTCGGTATCGTCTTTGCGCTTGGCCAGGGTCTCTAGGGTCTCAAATGCCCACGCTCACAGGCACAATGCCCATCGGGCTCTTCTTCGGTCGATTTAGCAAGCTCGCGGTGCGGTTCATCCTCACGTCTCAGAAGATTCCGGTCAGTCTTGTCTTGGGGCACGATTGCCGGCTCTGTCGGTAGCAGTGTTCTGCAGCCATCTCTTTTCCTGGACTGAGGCTTCTTCCCCGCGTCCTTCCATCGTTAGGTCTTGAAGGTGGGCTTCTTGCGCATCCACCGTCACACTTTGGACGGGAAGTCTTTCCAGCGAGCATTTGTTTGGCACAACAAATCTTCTGAGGTCATCCCCTCATATTCAGTGGTCTTGGGTCTTAAAGCGTGGCTTCTCGTACCCCTGTTGCTCTAGCTTTGACTGTTGCTTTTTCTTATGGGCGACAGTCATCGCATCTGTACTGGTGCCACCTTAACGCATCCGCACTATCGCGGTGCCATCGGGTTGCCTTGACAGCATCATCTTTGCTGTGGTCATTGTTCCTATCGGTCGTGGCCATCTTGCCTTTCGCAGTCACGTTTGTGTTGTCTGCGTGCCGTCTCGGGTTCAGACCTGCCCCGTGAGGAGGCGTGGCACTATTGGAGCTAGGGGCAGCACAGCTCTATAGCGCGGGGGTAAAATGTTGACCCGGGCAGGTATTTTGGCAAAGGCGGTAGGGTCTTTCTGCATAGACAGCTTCCACAGAGTTATGTTCATTGTGTTTGGCAGGTTTCGGAAGAGGTCTTCCAGTGTTCCCGGAGCAGCGGTTTGCAGGGCAGTTGAGGAGGTCGACTATCGCACGTGCCTTCCATCGTATATGTGAGGCTCAATCTCTGGGGCTCGGTTTGTCTGGCTTTTGGGTTATTTAGGTATAGTTGACTGACCGCCGGCCTGATCGAGGCATCGGTTGGCATCCGGTGTGACTCTCTTTGACCACTCGCTTGGGTTTTTCAGATGAGAGAGACGAGCCCCAAGGTGAAGGCCTACAGAAGAGGCAGAGCATCAAACAGAGGCTGGCTGGCACCTGACATCAGAGGCTCAGAGCAACCGTGAGCACTTGCGACTCGCCTATGCATTTCTGGTTTTACTCCGTGCAAATCCAGGGGCCGAGCGGGATCTGGGCACACGAGCTGCCTTTGGCAAGGCGAGCGACTGCTGCATTGATGCAGTGGCCTTAGAGGCATCCTATTGAATCGTTCCTTGTTGTTTTAGTGTCGCAGGTGATGGGCAGGCCTCCACATAGTGGAGCAAAGGATGATCTGAGTTAGAACAGCTAAGGTAGAGCTGTGAGAGAAAGTACCTCCACAGCGGAGGTCGCCACCGGCTGGCTGTTGGCAAACAGTGTCGTTCCACATTGCCAGCGAAGATGAGGAAAGCTACAGAGGGGGAGCATCCCAGTTCAACCACGCACACAGTTATGTGACGGGATGCAGTGTCGTGCCATCCAGTTCTATTGGGCTTGGGTCTTGGGCTTTGTATTGTGGCAGTGTGATGCATAGCAGGCCACTATCTTGGGGTGGTGTCCTGTGCCAGACGTCTCTGGGGCTGGCATAACAAAGTGTGCCTCTCTATCACCCTCGCCTTGTGCCCTGTACCTCTGTATCACGGTGGTGCAATGGATAGCGTGCCTCTATTGCGCTCATCTTGTAATGTGTGCTGTTGCATTAGGGTGGTGAAATCGATAGTGTGACTCTGCATTGCGCTGACCTCATGCTGCACGCCTTTATCGTGCTCAACGTGTGTCATGTGCTTCTGTACTGGGGTGGCGTAAGGGATAGTGTGCCTCCCTGTCGGGTTTGCTGTGCACTGTGTGGCTCTGTATTGGGGTGGTGTAATATATAGTGTGGTAACGGCTTGGGCTCTAGTCTTTGTTTTCCCAGGTAGTACACTGTGCTTCACATCACGGCAGTCAATCTGTCAGCTAATTTTCCTGGAATGTCATTTTCAGGCGAGACAGGAGTTAGCGTCTCGGAGAGAGCAAAGTGTTTCCATAGGCTTTGGTTTATGCAGTGTGAGTCTTTAGTGCTACATAGAACAGCAAAGTTGTTTGCAGAGTGTGTGCCAGGAACCATTGCAGATTTGGGGTGACGTCCCACAGATGTGGGCTGCTTCTGGGTTGATTTTAGGTGTAGGATGAGCACATGTGGTGTGAGGGTTGATTGAGTTGTGAGTGTGGTTAACCCCTGTGTGTGTGTGTGTGTGTGTGTGTGTGTGTGAGAAGTTTTTTGTTCAGGTGTAGTCCACACTTAGGTATAACGTTGGAATAAAAAATACAAAGCATACCACCGACCCCCAAAAAAGTCCCTGCCAGGGGGATATTGTCTCCTTGTGGTTGGGTCTTTTTTTTTTTCTCCGCTCGGTCTGCGAGTTGAATGTTGTTGCTCAAGTTTTGGGGCATGTGCTGCTTGGGCCGGGGTTTTTGCAGGCAGGGAGATATTTTTGTAGAGCCATGGGAGTCGTGTTCCCAAGGCATTGTGTGCAGGGTGGGTTTTTGCAGGTGTGCTTCCTTTGGAGGGCTCTTGCAGAATATCCCAATTGCCTGTTGATTGAGGGAGGATTGTTTGTGAAATGGCTGTGGCAAGTGAGTTCTGGCAGCTGCGGTGGAATGGCACGCAGCCAGCCTAGGCAAGTGGTTTGGGGAGGACCGGATTGCAAGGTAGGGGTCAATTGGATTTAGAGGTAGTGAACACTGTAGACTTGGTTTTGGTCATATAGGGGTTTTCATGACCAAATTTCTTTTTCCTGTAAAGGTGCAATAGTTGAGAACGTATCCAGTATGTCAGAGCTCTCACTGCTGCTGGGGGTTAATGGAAAGAACCCAGTCAGTGATGTCGGTTTGTATAATATGTCCACTTCAAGCAAAAATCATCACAGGTGTTGGCCAAAAGAAGAAATGGTATGTTGATGTGCATGTATGTTGTAGCAGCATTAGATATGACAGTTAGTAGTGTTTAGAAGCCTGTTCAGATTATGTGTAAAATTTAAACAGCAAAGAGATGATGAAGCTCATAAAAGTATAGACATCATAATAAAGTATTTTGTGCGCTGTGTTCAGTGTCAATTTTTTGTGTGGCTTTGATTTATTTTTAGTCGTTAGAGTTAGACTGTCTGCTCCTCTTTCTCTGTATATCTGTCTTTCTCTACCCCTGTCGTTTGTCTGTCTCTCTCCTCATCATCTGTGTCTATGTGTCTCTGTCCCCTGATGTCTTTGGCTGTATCTCTCTGTGCCTGTCCTGTTTTTGGCTTTTTATTTTTTTTTTTTTCTCTGTATCCTCTTTATTTGTCTCCTTGTCTTTCAGTCCCTCTGCCCTCCTTTCTCTCTCGACCCCAGTCCTCTGTCTCTCCACTTTCACCCTGTCTCTGACTGGTGGCCTTGCAGCCCGTGGCCTTTAACCTGGTGATCTTTGTCCTCTACTGCGGTGGCGTTGACATTTGACCCTAGTGACTCCTGTGGTGTTTGACCTTTATGTTTAACCCTGTGACCTTTAAAATGTGACATTTGGTGCCCGTGACCTTTTGACCTTGTCCAGTGACCTTTTGACCTTGTCCAGTGACCTTTTGACCTTGTCCAGTGACCTTTTGACCTTGACCAGTGACCCCCATGACATTTTGACCTTGACCAGTGACCCCATGACATTTTGACCTTGACACGTGAACTTTTGACCTTGACCTTTGGTCCTGTGACCTTTTGACCTTGACAGGTGAACTTTTGACCTTGACCTTTGGTCCCGTGACCTTTTGACATTGACCATGTCCCGTGACCTTTTGGCTTTGACCCCGTGACCTTTTGACCTTGACCTTTGACCCGTGACCATTTGACCTTGACAGGTGACATTCTGCCCTTGCCAGTTGACCTTTTGACCTTGACCTTTGACCTGCGACCTTCTGACCTTTGACCTTGATCTTGGACCTTTTGACCTTGACCGGTGACTTTTTGACCTTGATGATGACCTTTTTACCTTGACCTTCGACCCACGTGACCTTTTGACCTTGCCCTTTGGTCCCGTGACCTTTTGACCTTGACCGGTGACCCAGTGACCTTTTGTCCTTGACCTTTGACCCCGCGACCTTTCGACCTTGACAGCTACCTTTTGAACTTGACCTTTGACCTTTTGACATCAACCTTTGAACCACGCGACCTATTGACCTTGACGGTGACTTTTTTGTCCTTGACCCGTGACCTTTTGACCTTGACCTTCACCCACGTGACCTATTGACCTCGACCTGTGACCTTTTGACCTTGACCTTTGACCCGTGACCTTTTGAAATTGACCTTTGGTCCCGCGACCTTTTGACCTTGACGGAGACCTTTTGACCTTGTCACGTGACCTTTTGACCTTGCCCAGTGACCTTTCGACCTTGACATTTCACGTTTTCATCTTGACCTTTGACCCCGTGACCTTTTGACCTTGACCGGGACCTTTTCTCCCGTGACCGTTTGACCTTGACCTTTGGTCAGGCGACCTTTTGACCTTGACCTTTGACCCGTGACATGTTGACCTTGACCGTTGACCCAGTGACCTTTTGACCTTGACCTTTGACCCCGCGACCTTTTGATCTTGACAGCGACATTTTTACCTTGACCTTTGACCTTTTGACCTTGACAGGCGACCTTTTGACCTTGACCTTTGACCGAGACCTTTTGACCTTGACTGATGATCTTTTGACCTTGACCATTGACCTATGACCTTTCGACCTTGACGGGCAACCGTTTGACGTTGATCTTTGACACGTGACCTTTTGACCTTGACAGGTGACCTTTTGACCTTGACCGTTGACCACATGACCTTGTGACCTTGACCGTTGACCTTTTGGCCTTGACCTTTCACCCACGTGACCATTTGTCCTTGACAAACGACAGTTGACCTTGCCCTTTGACCCCGTGACTTTTTTACCTTTTGACCTTTGACCTTTTGACCTTGACCGGTGGCCTTTTGAACATGACCAGTGACCTTTTGACCTTGACATTTGACCCGGTGACCTTTTGACCTTGCCAGTTGACCTTTCGCCCTTGACCTTTGACCTTTTGACCATGACATTTGACCTTTTGACCTTTGGACCTTGAATATGACCTTTTGACCTTGACCTCTGACCCGTGACCGTTCAACCTTGACCTTCGACCCAGCGACCTTTTGACCTTGACCTTTGACCCAGTGGCCGTTTGACCGTGACCTTTGAACTTTTGGCCTTGACCGTTGACCTTTTGACCTTGACCCGTGACCGGTTGACCTTGACCTTTGACCCCGTGAGCTGGTGACCTTGACCTTTGACCTTTTGCCCTTGAACTTTGTCCTTTTCCCCTTGGCTGATGACCTTTTGACCTTTGACCCCGTGACCTTTTGACCTTGACATATGACCCCCCGTGACTTTTTGATCTTGACCAGTGAACTTTTGCCCTTGGCCGGTGACCTTTTGACCTTGACCTTTGGACCTCGACTATGACCTTTCGACCTTGACCTCTGACCCGTGACCTTTTGACCTTGACCTTCGACCCAGCGACCTCTTGACCTTGACCTTTGACCCCGTGGTCTTTTGACCTTGACCGTTGACCCAGTGACCTTTTGACCTTGACCGTTGGACTTTTGACCTTGACCTTTGACCCACGACCTTTCGACCTTGCCAGCGACCTTTTGGCATTGACCTTTGACATTTTTACCTTGACCGTGACCTTTTGACCTTGACCTTTGACCCGAGAACTTTTGCCCTTGATCGGTGACTTTTGACCTTGACCTTTGACCTTTTGACCTAGACCTTTGAACCAGGCGACCTATTGACCTTGACAGCGACTTTTTTACTTTGACCCGTGACCTTTCGACCTTTACCTTTGACCTCTTGACCTCTAACCTTTTGACATTGACTGGTGACCTCTCGACCTTGTCCGGTGACCTTTTGACCTTGACCTTTGAACTTTTGACCTTGACCTTTGACCCCGTGACATTCGACCTTTGCCCACCGTGATCTTTTGACCTTGACAGCTGACCTCTTGACCTTGACCTTTGACCCGTGACCTTTTGACCTTGACCGATGGCCTTTTGACCTTGACCATCGACCTATGACCTTTTGCACTTGACCGACGACCGTTTGACGTTGACCTTTGACACCGTGACATTTTTACCTTGACAGGTGACCTTTTGACCTTGACCTTTGACCTTTTGACCTTCACTTTGACCTTTTAACCTTGACCTGTAAACTTTTGACCTTGACCCCCGTGACCTTTCGACCTTGACATTTGGTCCCATGACCTTTTGACCTTGACCTTTGACCCGTTGGCCTTTTGTCCTTGACAAGCGACCTTTTGACCTTGACCTTTGACCCCGGGACCTTTTGACCTTGACCGCTAACATTTGCCCTTGGCCTTTGTCCTTTTGACCTTGACCTTTGACCCATAAGCTTTTGCCCTTGACCTTTGACCTTTTGCCCTTGACCTTTTGACCTTGTCGTTTGGCCATTTGACCTTTGAACTTTGACCTTTGGACATGAGCTTTGACCCGTGGCCTTTTGACCTTTGACCCCGTGACCTTTTGACCTTGACCCGTGACTTTTAACCTTGACCTTTGACTTTTTACCTTGACCTATGACCTTTTGACCTTGAGCCGTGACCTTTTGACCTTGACATATGACCCGTGACCTTTTGACCTTGACCATTGAGCTTTTGACCTTTTGACCTTAACCGGTGACCTTTTGACCTTGACCTTTGACCCGTGACCTCTGGCCTTGACGGTGACATTCTGAACTTGACTTTTGCCCCCGTGACCTTTCGACCTTGACCTTTGACCTTTTGCCCTTGGTCGGTGACCTTTCGACCTTGCCAGTTGACCTTTTGACCTTTGACCTTTTAACCTTGACCGGTGACCTTTCGAACTTGACCAGTGACCTTTGGACCATGAGCTTTGACCCCCCCCGTGCCCTTTTGACCTTTGACCCAGTGATCTTTTGACTTTGGCCCCGTGACTTTTTGACCTTGAATTTTGACCCCGTGACCTTTTGACCTTGGTTCGTGACCTTTTGATCTTGACCTGTGACCTTTTTACCCTGACCTTTGACCCCGTTGTCTTTTGACCTTTGATCCCGTGACCTTTTGCCCTTGAACCGTGACCTTTTGGCCTTGAAACGTGAGCATTTTACCTTGACCAGTGACCTTTTGACCTTGGCCTTTGACCCCGTGATCTTTTACCCTTGACCTTTGACGTTTGCCCTTGACGCATGACCTTTTGAGCTTGACCAGTGACGTTTTGATCTTGAACTTTGATGCTGTGACCATTCGACCTTGACCAAGTGACCTTCCGACCTTGACCTTTGACCCAGTGGCCAGCGGAACGCGCGCAATGCGTTCGTGCTGCCGCCTTGTGGACACACCGTGGTACTGCGGCCATTTGCTGCAGAGCACGAAACCCGCCGCGTTCCTGCGGCGGTGCAGGCGAAGCCCGCTGCGTGCTGCCGCCTTGGAGATACGCCGCGGTACGGCGGCTGAGAGACGCAGTTGGAGCGGCAGAGCGCTTCTGCCTCTTTGAGGACACGCTGCGGTAGCTGGCGGGCGGCGAGGCGGGGCGCAGCGCACGAAACCCGCTGGGCGCTGCCGCCTTGCGGACACTGACCGGTACTGCGGCTGGGCGGCGCAGCGAGAGCAGCGGCGCGCGGCCGTTGCCTAGCGACCACACCGCGGTAGCGCCGCAGGACAAAGGCGCATGCGCAGTAGTGCGAACTGAAGCTGCCAGGAGTACCCGGCGCATGCGCTCTGGGGCGATTGGAAGCCTGGCGGAATGCCGGGAAATGTACCGTGCGTAAGCACCTGGCGGGTAATTGATAAATGCAGGCAGCTGACGGCGGTACTGCGCCGGGTTGCTCAGCGCACGAAAGCCGCCGCTTTCTGCCTCCTTTATGGACTCCCCGCGTTCCTGCGGCGGTGCAGGCGAAGCCCGCTGCGTGCTGCCGCCTTGGAGATAAGCCGCGGTACTGCGGCTGGGAGACGCAGTTGGAGCGGCAGAGCGCTTCTGCCTCTTTGAGGACACGCTGCGGAAGCTTGCGGGCGGCGCGGCGCACGAAAGCCGCTGCGTGCTGCCGCCTTGCGGACACTGACCGGTACTGCGGCCGGGCGGCGCAGCGCCCGCGGCAGGGCGCTTGAAAGCGGCGCGCCGCCGTTGCCTAGCGACCACGCCGCGGTAGCGCTGCAGGACCGAGGCGCATGCGCGGTACAGCGCGCTGAAGCTGCCCGGGGGACCCTGCGCATGCGCTCTGGGGCGGTGTGGAGCCCCGCGGGATGCCGGGAAGCGCGCCCAGCCCACGCGCGGCTCCTGCCGCGGAGCGCGCGCGGTTCGCCCGGGCTCCCGGCGCCGGTCCCTGCCGCGTGACGCCGCGCTGGGCGCCGGGCGGTGCCGCCGGCTCCGCGCTCCCTCCGGGTGAGGCGCCGCCTCCGCCGCCCCGCGCGGGGTCGGCCGGGGCCGGGCGGTCGGCGGCGCGCGGGGTCGCGGCGGGCCGGGGCTCTGCGGGGTCGGTGCGCGGCTCGCGGGCGGCGAGGCGCCGCGCGTTCTCCCCCCGACCGCGGCCGGCGTTGTCCCGGCGCCGCTCCGTGCCGGGGCTTTTCTCCGCGGCTAGCGGCGGGGCGTCTGGGCCGGGCGGGGGGTGTCTCCGCGGTTCGCGGGCATTGCGCGCCGGGGGTCGCGGCGGCGCCTCGGGGGTGCGGCCACCCAGAGCTGCCCTTCCGCGAGCAGCCGGTACGGATCAGGTGAGTCAGCCCGGGCTGGTTCCTCAGCGCCTGACATCGCTCCCCCATCGAAGGGGCCGGGCGGGGCGGTCCTGGGTGCTTCCCGGGTTTTTTGGGCTCGGTGCTCGGCGGGGTCGGGGGGGGGAAGGTGGCGGTGCGGGGTTGTTGTTCAGGCTTGTGGTTTTCGCTGGGTTTTGGGGTTATCGGGGTTCTGCGGGGCTTTGCGTTGGGCCTGGGGTTAGTGGGGTCGGTGCGGGCTTGTGGGGTTGTTTTAGTTGGATAGGGGAAGTTGGTTGGGGCTGGCGGGTTTTTGGGGTGCGGGGGGGTGTCCGTGGGGTTTGTGTTGGGTTTGTGTCTCTTTTTAATTGCGGCTTGTGGTTTTTTTTGCTCGTGGGGTTGAACCCTAATTAATTACGCCCCAATTAACCCCAATTAACCACGCCCCAATTAACCCCAAATAACCACGTCCCAATGAACCCGAATTAATTACGCCCCAATGAACCCGAATTAATCACGCCCCAATGAACCCGAATTAATTACGCCCCAATGAACCCGAATTAATCACGCCCCAATGAACCCGAATTAATCACGCCCCAATGAACCCGAATTAATTACGCCCCAATGAACCCGAATTAATTACGCCCCAATGAACCGGAATTAATCACGCCCCAATGAACCCGAATTAATCACGCCCCAATGAACCCGAATTAATTACGCCCCAATGAACCCGAATTAATCACGCCCCAATGAACCCCAATTAATCACGCCCCAATGAACCCCAATTAATCACGCCCCAATGAACCCCAATTAATCACGCCCCAATGAACCCCAATTAATCACGCCCCAATGAACCCCAATTAATCACGCCCCAATGAACCCCAATTAATCACGCCCCAATGAACCCCAATTAATCACGCCCCAATGAACCCGAATTAATTACGCCCCAATGAACCCGAATTAATTACGCCCCAATGAACCCGAATTAATCACGCCCCAATGAACCCCAATTAATCACGCCCCAATGAACCCCAATTAATCACGCCCCAATGAACCCGAATTAATTACGCCCCAATGAACCCCAATTAATCACGCCCCAATGAACCCCAATTAATCACGCCCCAATGAACCCCAATTAATCACGCCCCAATGAACCCCAATTAATCACGCCCCAATGAACCCCAATTAATCACGCCCCAATGAACCCCAATTAATCACGCCCCAATGAACCCTAATTAATTACGCCCCAATGAACCCGAATCACGCCCCAATGAACCCGAATTAATTACGCCCCAATGAACCCGAATTAATTACGCCCCAATGAACCCGAATTAATCAAGCGCCAATGAACCCGAATCACGCCCCAATGAACCCGAATTAATTACGCCCCAATGAACCCGAATTAATTACGCCCCAATGAACCCGAATTAATTACGCCCCAATGAACCCGAATTAATTACGCCCCAATGAACCCGAATTAATTGCGCCCCAATGAACCCGAATTAATCACGCCCCAATGAACCCGAATTAATCACGCCCCAATGAACCCGAATTAATTACGCCCCAATAAACCCGAATTAATTACGCCCCAATGAACCGGAATTAATTACGCCCCAATGAACCCGAATTAATTACGCCCCAATGAACCGGAATTAATTACGCCCCAATGAACCCGAATTAATTACGCCCCAATGAACCGGAATTAATTACGCCCCAATGAACCCGAATTAATTACGCGCCAATGAACCCGAATTAATCACGCGCCAATGAACGCGAATTAATTACGCCCCAATAAAACCGAATTAATTACGCCCCAATGAACCGGAATTAATTACGCCCCAATGAACCCGAATTAATTACGCCCCAATGAACCCGAATTAATTAAGCCCCAATGAACCCGAATTAATCACGCCCCAATGAACCCGAATTAATCACGCCCCAATGAACCCGAATTAATCACGCCCCAATGAACCCGAATTAATCACGCCCCAATTAACCCCAATTAACCACGCCCCAATGAACCCCAATTAACCACGCCCCAATGAACCCGAATTAATTACGCCCCAATGAACCCGAATTAATTACGTTCCAAGGAACCCGAATTAATCACGCCCCAAGGAACCCTAATTAACCACACCTCGCAATTAACGCACCCCCAATTAATTACGCCCCAATGAACCCGAATTAATCACGCCCCAATGAACCCGAATTAATTACGCCCCAATGAACCCGAATTAATTACGCCCCAATGAACCCGAATTAATTACGCCCCAATGAACCCAAATTAATTACGCCCCAATTAACCCCCATTAACCACGCCCCAATTAATCCCAATTAACCACGCCCAGTGAACCCGAATTAATTACGCCCCAATTAACCCTAATTAATTACGCCCCAATGAACCCCAATTAATCACGCCCCAATGAACCCCAATTAATCACGCCCCAATGAACCCCAATTAATCACGCCCCAATGAACCCGAATTAATCACGCCCCAATGAACCCGAATTAATCACGCCCCAATGAACCCGAATTAATCACGCCCCAGTGAACCCGAATTAATCACGCCCCAGTGAACCCGAAATAATCACGCCCCAGTGAACCCAAATTAATTACGCCCCAATGAACCCGAATTAATCACGCCCCAATGAACTCTAATTAATCACGCCCCAATGAACCGTAATTAATTACGCCCCAATGAACCCCAATTAACCACGCCCCAATTAACCCAATTAACCACGTCCCAATGAACCCGAATTAATTACGCCCCAATGAACCCGAATTAATTACGCCCCAATGAACCCGAATTAATTACGCCCCAATGAACCCGAATTAATTACGCCCCAATGAACCCGAATTAATTACATTCCAAGGAACCCGAATTAATCACGCCCCAAGGAACCCTAATTAACCACACCTCGCAATTAACGCACCCCCAATTAATCACGCCCCAATGAACCCGAATTAATCATGCCCCAATGAACCCGAATTAATTACGCCCCAATGAACCCAAATTAATTACGCCCCAATTAACCCCCATTAACCACGCCCCAATTAATCCCAATTAACCACGCCCCAATTAATCCCAATTAACCACGCCCAATGAACCCGAATTAATTACGCCCCAATTAACCCTAATTAATCCTGCCCCAATTAACCCCAATTAACCACGCCCCAATGAACCCCAATTAATCACGCCCCAATGAACCCCAATTAATCACGCCCCAATGAACCCCAATTAATCACGCCCCAATGAACCCGAATTAATCACGCCCCAATGAACCCGAATTAATCACGCCCCAATGAACCCGAATTAATTACGCCCCAATGAATCCCAATTAACCACGCCCAATGAACCCGAATTAATTATGCCCCAATTAACACTAATCAATTACGCCCCAATTAACCCCAATTAACCACGCCCCAATTAACCCCAATTAATTACTCCCCAATGAACCCCAATTAATTACGCCCCAATGAACCCGAATTAGTCACGCCCCAATGAACCCGAATTAATCACGCCCCAATGAACGCGAATTAATTACGCCCCAATGAACCCGAATTAATTACGGCCCAGTGTACCCTAAGTAATTACGGCCCAATTAACCCCAATTAACCACGCCCCAATGAACTCCAATTAACCACTCCCCAATGAACCCGAATTAATCACGCCCCAATGAACCCGAATTAATCACGCCCCAATGAACCCGAATTAATCACGCCCCAATGAACCCGAATTAATTACGCCCCAATGAACCCGAATTAATCACGCCCCAATGAACCCGAATTAATTACGCCCCAATGAACCCGAATTAATTACGCCCCAATGAACCCGAATTAATTACGCCCCAATGAACCCGAATTAATCACGCCCCAATGAACCCGAATTAATTACGCCCCAATGAACCCGAATTAATTACGCCCCAATGAACCGGAATTAATCACGCCCCAATGAACCCCAATTAATCACGCCCCAATGAACCGGAATTAATCACGCCCCAATGAACCCGAATTAATCACGCCCCAATGAACCCGAATTAATCACGCCCCAATGAACCCGAATTAATTACGCCCCAATGAACCCGAATTAATCACGCCCCAATGAACCCGAATTAATCACGCCCCAATGAACCCGAATTAATTACGCCCCAATGAACCCGAATTAATTACGCCCCAATGAACCGGAATTAATCACGCCCCAATGAACCCGAATTAATCACGCCCCAATGAACCCGAATTAATTACGCCCCAATGAACCCGAATTAATCACGCCCCAATGAACCCGAATTAATCACGCCCCAATGAACCCGAATTAATTACGCCCCAATGAACCCGAATTAATCACGCCCCAATGAACCCGAATTAATTACGCCCCAATGAACCCGAATTAATTACGCCCCAATGAACTCGAATTAATCACGCCCCAATGAACTCGAATTAATCACGCCCCAATGAACCCGAATTAATCACGCCCCAATGAACCCGAATTAATCACGCCCCAATGAACCCCAATTAATCACGCCCCAATGAACCCCAATTAATCACGCCCCAATGAACCCCAATTAATCACGCCCCAATGAACCCCAATTAATCACGCCCCAATGAACCCCAATTAATCACGCCCCAATGAACCCCAATTAATCACGCCCCAATGAACCCCAATTAATCACGCCCCAATGAACCCGAATTAATTACGCCCCAATGAACACGAATCACGCCCCAATGAACCCGAATTAATTACGCCCCAGTGAACCCGAATTAATTACGCCCCAATGAACCCGAATTAATCAAGCGCCAATGAACCCGAATCACGCCCCAATGAACCCGAATTAATTACGCCCCAATGAACCCGAATTAATTACGCCCCAATGAACCCGAATTAATTACGCCCCAATGAACCCTAATTAATTACGCCCCAATGAACCCGAATTAATTGCGCCCCAATGAACCCGAATTAATCGCGCCCCAATGAACCCGAATTAATCACGCCCCAATGAACCCGAATTAATTACGCCCCAATAAACCCGAATTAATTACGCCCCAATGAACCCGAATTAATTACGCCCCAATGAACCGGAATTAATTACGCCCCAATGAACCCGAATTAATTACGCGCCAATGAACCCGAATTAATCACGCGCCAATGAACGCGAATTAATTACGCCCCAATAAAACCGAATTAATTACGCCCCAATGAACCGGAATTAATTACGCCCCAATGAACCCGAATTAATTACGCCCCAATGAACCCGAATTAATTACGCCCCAATGAACCCGAATTAATCACGCCCCAATGAACCCGAATTAATCACGCCCCAATGAACCCGAATTAATCACGCCCCAATGAACCCCAATTAACCACGCCCCAATGAACCCCAATTAACCACGCCCCAATGAACCCGAATTAATTACGCCCCAATGAACCCGAATTAATCACGCCCCAATGAACCCGAATTAATCACGCCCCAATGAACCCGAATTAATCACGCCCCAATGAACCCCAATTAATCACGCCCCAATGAACCCCAATTAATCACGCCCCAATGAACCCCAATGAATCACGCCCCAATGAACCCCAATTAATCACGCCCCAATGAACCCGAATGAATCACGCCCCAATGAACCCGAATGAATCACGCCCCAATGAACCCGAATTAATTACGCCCCAATGAACCCGAATTAATTACGCCCCAATGAACCCGAATTAATCACGCCCCAATGAACCCGAATTAATCACGCCCCAATGAACCCGAATTAGTTACGCCCCAATGAACCTGAATTAATCATGCCCCAATGAACTCTAATTAATTACGCCCCAATGAACCGTAATTAATTACGCCCCAATGAACCCCAATTAACCATGCCCCAATTAACCCAATTAACCACGTCCCAATGAACCCGAATTAATTACGCCCCAATGAACCCGAATTAATTACGCCCCAATGAACCCGAATTAATTACGCCCCAATGAACCCGAATTAATTACGTTCCAAGGAACCCGAATTAATCACGCCCGAAGGAACCCTAATTAACCACACCTCGCAATTAACGCACCCCCAATTAATTACGCCCCAATGAACCCGAATTAATCACGCCCCAATGAACCCGAATTAATTACGCCCCAATGAACCCGAATTAATTACGCCCCAATGAACCCGAATTAATTACGCCCCAATGAACCCAAATTAATTACGCCCCAATTAACCCCCATTAACCACGCCCCAATTAACCCCCATTAACCACGCCCCAATTAATCCCAATTAACCACGCCCAGTGAACCCGAATTAATTACGCCCCAATTAACCCTAATTAATTACGCCCCAATGAACCCCAATTAATCACGCCCCAATGAACCCCAATTAATCACGCCCCAATGAACCCCAATTAATCACGCCCCAATGAACCCGAATTAATCACGCCCCAATGAACCCGAATTAATCACGCCCCAATGAACCCGAATTAATCACGCCCCAATGAACCCGAATTAATCACGCCCCAATGAACCCGAATTAATCACGCCCCAATGAACCCGAATTAATCACGCCCCAATGAACCCGAATTAATCACGCCCCAATGAACCCGAATTAATCACGCCCCAATGAACCCGAATTAATCACGCCCCAATGAACCCGAATTAATCACGCCCCAATGAACCCAAATTAATCACGCCCCAGTGAACCCAAAATAATCACGCCCCAGTGAACCCGAATTAATTACGCCCCAATGAACTCGAATTAATCACGCCCCAATGAACTCTAATTAATCACGCCCCAATGAACCGTAATTAATTACGCCCCAATGAACCCCAATTAACCATGCCCCAATTAACCCAATTAACCACGTCCCAATGAACCCGAATTAATTACGCCCCAATGAACCCGAATTAATTACGCCCCAATGAACCCGAATTAATTACGCCCCAATGAACCCGAATTAATTACGCCCCAATGAACCCGAATTAATTACATTCCAAGGAACCCGAATTAATCACGCCCCAAGGAACCCTAATTAACCACACCTCGCAATTAACGCACCCCCAATTAATCACGCCCCAATGAACCCGAATTAATCACGCCCCAATGAACCCGAATTAATTACGCCCCAATGAACCCAAATTAATTACGCCCCAATTAACCCCCATTAACCACGCCCCAATTAATCCCAATTAACCACGCCCCAATTAATCCCAATTAACCACGCCCAATGAACCCGAATTAATTACGCCCCAATTAACCCTAATTAATCACGCCCCAATTAACCCCAATTAACCACGCCCCAATGAACCCCAATTAATCACGCCCCAATGAACCCCAATTAATCACGCCCCAATGAACCCCAATTAATCACGCCCCAATGAACCCGAATTAATCACGCCCCAATGAACCCGAATTAATCACGCCCCAATGAACCCGAATTAATTACGCCCCAATGAATCCCAATTAACCACGCCCAATGAACCCGAATTAATTATGCCCCAATTAACACTAATCAATTACGCCCCAATTAACCCCAATTAACCACGCCCCAATTAACCCCAATTAATTACTCCCCAATGAACCCCAATTAATTTCGCCCCAATGAACCCGAATTAGTCACGCCCCAATGAACCCGAATTAATCACGCCCCAATGAACGCGAATTAATCACGCCCCAATGAACGCGAATTAATTACGCCCCAATGAACCCGAATTAATTACGGCCCAGTGTACCCTAATTAATTACGGCCCAATTAACCCCAATTAACCACGCCCCAATGAACTCCAATTAACCACTCCCCAATGAACCCGAATTAATCACGCCCCAATGAACCCGAATTAATCACGCCCCAATGAACCCGAATTAATCACGCCCCAATGAACCCGAATTAATTACGCCCCAATGAACCCGAATTAATTACGCCCCAATGAACCCGAATTAATTACGCCCCAATGAACCCGAATTAATTATGCCCCAATGAACCCGAATTAATTACACCCCAATGAACCCCAATTAATCACGCCCCAATGAACCCGAATTAATTACGCCCCAATGAACCCCAATTAACCATGCCCCAATTAACCCCAATTAAACACGCTCCAATGAACCCGAATTAATTACGCACCAATTAACCCTAATTAATTACGCCCCAATTAACCACGCCCCAATGAACCCCAATTAACCATGCACCAATGAACCCCAATTAAACACGCCCCAATGAACCCTAATTAATTACGCCCCAATGAACCCGAATTAATTACGCCCCAATGAACCCGAATTAATTACACCCCAATGAACCCGAATTAATCACGCCCCAATGAACCCGAATTAATCACGCCCCAATGAACCCGAATTAATCACGCCCCCATGAACCCGAATTAATTACGCCCCAATGAACCCGAATTAATCACGCCCCAATGAACCCGAATTAATCACGCCCCAATGAACCCGAATTAATCACGCCCCAATGAACCTGAATTAATTACGCCCCAATGAACCCCAATTAATTACGCCCCAAGGAAACCGAATTAATCACACCCCAAGGAACCCGAATTAATTACGCCCCAAGGAACCCCAAATAACCACACCCCGCAATTAACCCACCCACCAATTAATTACGCCCCAATGAACCCGAATTAATTACGCCCCAATGAACCCTAATTAATTACGCCCCAATGAACCCGAATTAATTACGCTCCAATTAACCCTAATTAATTACGCCCCAATTAACCCCAATTAACCACGCCCCAATTTACCCCAATTAATTACGCCCTAATTAACCCCAATTAATTACGCCCCAATGAACCTGAATTAATCACGCCCAAATGAACCCTAATTAACCACACCCTGCAATTAACCCACCCCCCCAATTAATTACGCCCCAATGAAGCCGAATTAATTACACCCGAATGAACGCGAATTAATCACGCCCCAATGAACCCGAATTAATTACGCCCAAATGAACCCGAATTAATTACGCCCCAATGAACCAGAATTAATTACGCCCCATTGAACCCTAATTAATTACGGCCCAATTAACCCCAATTAACCACGCCCCAATGAACCCCAATTAACCATGCCCCAATGAACCCGAATTAATCACGCCCCAATGAACCCGAATTAATTACGCCCCAATGAACCCGAATTAGTTACGCCCCAATGAACCTGAATTAATCATGCCCCAATGAACCTGAATTAATCATGCCCCAATGAACCCTAATTATTTACGCCCCAATGAACCCTAATTATTTACGCCCCAATGAACCCCAATTAACCATGCCCCAATTAACCCAATTAACCACGCCCAATTTACCCGAATTAATTACGCCCCAGTGAACCCCAATTAATTACGCCCCAATGAACCCGAATTAATCACGCCCCAATGAACCCGAATTAATCACGCCCCAATGAACCCGAATTTATCACGCCCCAATGAACCCTAATTAATTACGCCCCAATGAACCCGAATTAATCACGCCCCAATGAACCCGAATTAATTACGCCCCAATGAACCCGAATTAATCACGCCCCAATGAACCCGAATTAATTACGCCCCAATGAACCCGAATTAATTACGCCCCAATGAACCCGAATTAATCGCGCCCCCAATTAACCCACCCCCCAATTAATTATGCCCCAATGAACCCTAATTAATCATGCCCCAATGAACCCAAATTAATCACGCCCCAATGAACCCGAATTAATCACGCCCTAATGAACCCCAATTAATCACGCCCCAATGAACCCGAATTAAATGCGCCCCAAAGAACCTGCATTAATTGCGCCCCAATGAACCCGAATTAATCACGCCCCAATGAACCCTAGTTAACCACACCCCCCAATTAACCCACCCCCAATTAACCACGCCCCAATGAACCCAAATTAATTACGCCCCAATTAACCCTAATTACGCCCCAATTAACCCTAATTGTGTCTTTGTTCCTGCCCCAAGTGATTTCAGCTCCTTTCCGAAGCCCACAGCATTAATTTCAGCCCCGGCCCCAGTGTCTTTACTCCCAGCCCCAGTGATTTCAGCTCCTTTCCCACACAAACAATCTTTATTGCAGCCCTATAGTTTTGATTCCTGCCCCAGGTTTGGTGTTTCATCTCCAGCCACAGCCAATATTCAACTCCAGCTCCGTCATGTCTCAGCTCTAGCCCCGCAGCCGTGATTTCAGCTCCTTTCCCGCACCAGCCGCCTTTATTCCAGCTCTGTGCTTTTTTTTTTGCAGCCCCACAGTCTTTATTACAGCCCCAACCATCTTTATTCCAACCCCTCTGTCTTCTTCCAGCCCCGAGTGATGTCAGCTCCTTTCCAAACCACCCAGCAATAATTTCAGCCCCAGCCGCAGTGTCTTTCTTCATGCCCCCAGTGATTCCAGCTCCTTTCCAAGCCCCACACTACTGCTCCCCCCTTTCTTCCAGCCCCTTGCCCCTAAAGCCCCGTTTATTCCAGCCCTACTGACTTTACTCCAGCTCAGCGTTGTTTCAGCTCCAGGCCCGCAGTGTCTATCTCAGCTCCAGCTCTACATCTTCCCTCTGCCTCCGCCTTCTCCCGGCAGCACTGGGGGCTGTTGACAAGGTCATAAATCAAGCACTGTCATCAGTCACAGCCCCCCTCCCCGGCTGTGGTGGTCCCCCGCAGTGTCGGTGCCCAGCCTCAGCTGCCGATGCAGGCCCGTGCCCTGCACTTTAGTGACCACTGTGCCTGGAGCCCCACCTGCAGCGAGGATCCCAGGGCCCTGCCAGCAGCAGCAGCTGGGGAGTGGGAACAGCTGCTGGGCCTCCAGTTCTTCCTCCCCAAAGGCTGGTGCTGAGCCTCAGCCCCCCTCCTGCTTCAGGCCGACACACAGCACTTACGTGTCTACAAGGGGCTGGAGGCACCCTCAGGACGACTCCTCCAGCTTTTGGGGGAATGGGGAGAATGGGGACGGCACCCACCCCAGGGCCTGGGAGTGATTGGATACTGAGGACACTTCCTGCTGGGCAGAGCCGGGCCGGGGACGCGGAGGGCAGCGGCACCCGCCGGGACAGACTTTATTTCACTTCAGTGCTCTTGGTGTCTTTGAGCCATCGGGGCACACAGCAGGTTTCAGCGTCACAGCTTTATTGCCACCACGAGTAGTCATTTAAAGCTATAAGATGCTGCTCGTGGCAACACCCGCGGCTCTCCGAGCCTGGCCCCCCCCGACCTGCAATGGGGCTTTGGCCCCTCGCGTCCCACGCCTGTAGCGGCAGCTGTGGCTGCGGCTCAGCGCCATGAGCGAGAAGCAGCCGCCAAGACAAGACAGGACCCCACTGCCGCACCACTCTCCGCGGTACACAGCCTACCCAGGCCGAGTCCACGACCCTCGGCTCCGCCCAACCGCACCCAAATATACGAGTCCCTGGGTGACCAGCGCGGCACCGCCCCTCTCCCAGAGCTCCCCGGCCAGGCTTAACAGCGCTCCGGATCCCCCCGCCGTCGCCGCGTCTCACTGACAGCAGTGGGGCCCCGCCGCCCCTTTAAAGTGTCTGACCACGCCCACCGGCGCCCGCCCGCCTATCGCTGCCGCGCCAATCTTCCGTTCTGGCCCAATCACGTAATTCCTTTTCAATCCGGTCCCCGTCCCCCGTGGTGGCCACTCCGTCCAGTCCCCGGCCGTCGTTTCAATCCGGTCCGCACCGTCTCCGCTCCGCGCGGTCCCAGCTCGCCCTTTCAGTTTGGCTGTGCCCAGTCTCGGCCCGATGTTTCAACCCGGCCCTGCGCTGTCCCAGAGCTGGGACCGCCCCGGCCCGAGAGCCCCGGGGCGGCGGAGCCTCCGTGCCCGCTCCTGTTGGAGTCCCGCAACGCCGCCCTCCCTCGAGGAGGTGTTCCGGGCCCCGGCGCGGGGGCGCCAGGGGAGCTGCGGAGCCGGGCCGGGCCGGGCGGAAGCGGCCGGGAGCCGGAAAGGAAGGGCGGAAGGGGCGGGCTCTTCGCAGAGCCGAGCTCAGTCGCCGCCGCCGCTTCGTCGCCCCGGGTCGGCGGGGCCGGAGCCTGGAGAGCGCGTGCGCAGTGGCGTTAGTGCGGAGCGGTGCCGTGCCGGAGCTGCTGCCCCGGGAGGGCTGGTGAGCCGGGCCGGGGGTGCTGGGAGCGGGGCGGCGCTGAGCGGCTGCGAGCCCCGTGTGCCTGGGCGGCCCGCGGCCTCTTTCCGCGTAGGCAGGTGGGCTCGCGGTGTGCTGCGGGGCCGGCGGGAGGCGGGTGGGGAGAGCCGTGCCGAGGCGGGTTCTGGCGGGCGGTGCCCTGGGTAGGGCAGCCGGTCCGGCCCCTTGGGCCGAGCAGAGCCGAGCCCCGTCCTGCCGGCTACTCCCCGCTTGAGTCGGGCGGGTGCAGCCCCGGAGGGCGGTGCGGAGCTGAGCGGGTCCCGGCGTCCGCGGGGAGGGTGGGGGCGGTGCCACCGGGCGCTGCTCGGGTTGTGGGGGCAGTTCGGTTCCCGAGCGGGGGAGAGCCGCACCAGGGGTAGGGTTTGTGGTCGAGCTGTGCTGGGGTGTCCTTGTCCCGGCTCCCGGGCGGGCTGAGGCGGGAATTGATGGGTAGATAGAGAATGAACAGAAAACACTGCTCACCCTGTTATTGTGATGTTGTAATGGAAGGCACAAGGAGACCTGTGGTGTTGTGAAGTGTAATGGAGTGCAATAAGGCTTTCCCCGGGTGTGGGTGGGGAGATGCTGCCCCAGGTGTCCCGGGGCTGGTTCCTCCCTGTGGGAGGTGCCCCCCACTTCACAAGCACTCGCGGGCCAGGGCCCTGGGCTGGGGGTGGGCACCCTCTCCCTTCACACAACTGTCTGGAGCAGCAGCCCCGGCGGTGTCTCCAGCCCCCCAAGGTGAGGACTGAGTTCTGCATTTGGGGCTGCAAACCCCACCTCAGTCCTGGGGTTTGGCAGCTTGACACACACACACATGCACCCCAAAGACAAAGTGCTGTGTTTTCAGGCCTTGGCCCCAAAGCAAAGTGCTGTGGGTCTGGGCCTGAAACCAGCTGGGGCGCAGTGGGGGAGTGGGTCTCAGCACCAGCGATTGGGGAGGGGGCCCCCTTTTGCCCACTTCGGCCTCCTTTGGCCCCCCCCCGCCATGTTCCCAGAGGGCCTCCTTTGGCCCTCATTTTACCAGAAAGACCCCTTAGACCCCATTCCCCCTGTTATCCCACTTGGACCCCTTTGGTCCTCTTTAGATCTCTTTGGCCCCCATTTTCCCAGAAAGACGCCTCGGGCCCTCTTTCGCTCCCATTGTCCCAATTGGCCGCCTTTGGCCCACTATGGCCCTCTTTGGCCCCCATTTTCCCAGAGGGCCCTTTTTGGCCCCCTTTGTCCCCTGTTTTCCCAGAAGGCTCCTTTTGGCCTCCTTTAGCCCCCATTTTCCACGAGGGACCACTTTGGTCCACTTTGGCCCCCATTTTCCCAGAAAGACGCCTCAGGCCCTCTTTCACTCCCATTTTCCCAGTTGGCCGCCTTTGGCCCTCATTTTCCCAGAGAGCCTCCTTTGGCTTCATTGCTTCAGTAATCCCAATGTCACACCACCATCCCAGGATCCCATGAAGAGTGCAAAGTAAATTTACCTCAGGACAGTTGTTTATTCCTGTCTGAGTTGGGTGTGATATTCTGTAATGTTGGCATAGTAAGCATTTGCACTATTGCAGTCCATTGTGGGTACACTTTGCCAGTAGCCACAGTAACATCACTCTGACAATCCCACAGAAAACTCCTTTTCCTGTTCTCCTTTTCTCATTTACCACCTGGACACAGAGAGACTTGGGCAGCTGGATGGGACTTTTGATTGGAGGTGTTTGGAAGAACAGAGATTTTTGGAAAATATATGGTATTTGTTAATTTCATGGCAAGAGGGGGCCTTCAGCACCGAGTGGAGCCATCAAACATTAAGAAGCATCACCCTGAAGGGAATGATTGCCATTAAGAGAGAACAATTTCTAAATGAAGATTGGCCAATTAGAGGTGCGGAATGGGGAATATATTTTTAAAGCCGTACTTTCTACGTCATGGTAGGACATCTACACAACTAACAGTGGTTTCTAGCTCTGATGGTATCTGTGTTTTGCACTGGAAAAAAAAGCTCCCCCACTGTAAACAAGTACAAGCTGCATATTGCATTTATTTATCGCTTGAAATGTCTGTTCCCCTCCCCAGCTGCATAAGCACAGTCTGCGTTTCCTCCTCCCCTTTTTCCTGTCAGATTGTGGTTTTTTCCATTGCTTTTCCCACTTACAGCAGTAAGAGAGGCTGGTAGCTTTCCTTTTCTTGTTAAGTGCTAACCACTGTACCTTAGAAGCACAGAAAATGACCTGCTTTTCCTTTAATGTCTTTTTTAACGTCCCTTGAGACTTTTCCATAGCTCCTCACTTGCTGACTTACCTGTTGCCCGTCTACTTTTTGGCGTGGTTCAGAGGGTCAGGTAGGTTGAGCACGCCTTTTTCTAAACCCAAACACACCTCAGATGTCACTGTCAGTTGCTTCTTCCTTGCCTGGTTTCCATCCTTCCCGCGCCTTGACTGTTTTACTATTGCACTGTCTGAAATCTTTTCCAGCCCGATCGAGAAGAATCTCATCTTTCTGACAGTCTCTTGCTCAATTAGAGACCTGTCAGAAGAGTATCTCTTTAAAAGCATGTTCATCCCCCTGTTTCAGATGGAGAATACTGTCAAGCAGTCTGAGAATGACCTCAACAAGCTCTTGGAATCCACTCGTCGCCTGCATGAGGAGTAGAAACCCCTGAAGGAGCATGTGGACGCTTTGCGAATGACTCTGGGATTGCAGAGGCTGCCAGATCTGTGTGAGGAGGAGGAGGAGGAGCTGTCCCTTGAGTAAGTCTCCAGGGCAAACGTTGCCTGGCCTTGTAGCTTCTATCGGTCCTACTGTTTGTCACTTTGCTTTTGTTGAAAAAAAGAACTCGAGGTAAGCATGAAAACCAGGTTACCCAAAAAAGGGGGATGTAGGAGCATCTGTATTTCATAAGATTCAGTCTGAATTTACTGGGAGTTAAATTTAGGTAGGAGGCAATACAGGAAAGGCATACAAAACAGCGTTCTTCAGTAGGTTTGTGCTACTGCCAGGTAGAGTTTTACTTTTTGCTGATGCACAGGGCAGTGGCATTTAGCCTACGCCTGTCAGCAAGTAACTTTACCCAAGATGTGGAATAGATTTGGAGAATAAATTGCAGGTTCCTTTTTAGGCATAACCTACGTGGGGGGAGTGTGGCAGAAGTAGCTGCTATTCAAAGAAGAGTGTGCTTTCTTTGACGGATCAGTTTTCAATGCAAATGATGTTGTAAGAAACATTTCTCTCGACACCCGGCACGTTTGGCATAATTTTCAGACACAGAGTTGTCCAGATTTCTTTGGCATTTCTTCAGAAATGCCACTTTCCATTCCAAGCACCTTGACACTACAAGGCATGAATGAATACACTGCATACAAAAGTTACCTAACAGACTAAAACATAAACCAACTAAGTTTGACAGCGGTGCATCTAAAGCTGTTGAAGATTGAACATGTGTGTTGTCTATTTCCCATCCCGTTTGATTTATTTCCAGTTGTACATCTACATATCTTAGAAGCTGACAATGTGAAATCTGGCTGAAGCTGACAAATGCAGAGGAAAATACCACTCGTTGCGTTTATCAGCTATTCCAAGTGGTGTCCAAGCATAGGTAGTTTGAGCCTGGCGGGGGGCCACGACAGGGAAACACGATCCGTTCTGTTCTGACACAGGAGACCAGTTCCAAAACTAAGGGGATACTTGAAAAGACGGTTCCATTTTTTATTGACTTCTCTTTTGTCTAGCTACTTTGAAAAGCAGACTGGCAGACAGAAGCACAGGAGCCTCCCACCCCAGAGTCTCTGGCGGCAGCTGCGGCAGCTGCCCAACAGCTGCAAGTGGCCAGGAAACCACACAGTGGCACAGTTTTGGATACCTCAGCACAAGGAGGACATCAGCTATCATCAGAGTGTGTCCAGAGGAGGGCAACCAAGCTGGAGAAAGGTCTCAAGGGCAAGACATTGGAGGAGCAGCTGAGGTCACTTGGTTTGTTGAGCTTGGAGAAAAGAAGGCTGAGGGGGAGCTTTACAGCAGCCTACAACTTGCTCAGGGTGGGCAGCGGAGAGGAAGGTGCTCATCTCCTCTATGGTGACCAGTAACAGGGCACAAGAAAACAGAATGAAGCCGCATCAGGGGAAGTTCAGATTGGCCATTAGGAAAAGGCTCTTCACTGAGAGGGTGCTCAGTCGCTGGAACAGGCTCCTCAGGGAAGTAGTCACAGCACCAAACCTGCCAGAGCTCAAGGAGCATCTGGTTTAGCGTTAGGTACTCCTGTGAGGAGCAGGGAGCTGGACCGGATGTTTCTTATGGGTCCCCTCCCAACTGGGAATATTCTATTTCAAAGAGACAAAATCTGTATTATTGATCAAGGGATCCTTGGGCTGGGGGGAAGGAAGCAGTATCTTTTCTAGAGAGCCAGTACTCTTTTCTCTTACAGATTAAGGAAGTTGAACTGAAGAGCTTTTCTGTGACAGCCGCAGGCTTTTTTTCTCCCAGGCACCTTTCTCCAGGGACCGGAGGGAAAGTTACGAAATACTGATTTAGTGGGGTTTTTCAGTCAGAGCAGGAAGCTGCCTGAAGTGCAGGTCTTGCACGGCTGCTGCATTTTTGCTCCGTGGAGCAACAACTGCCTTTTCCTTTGTACCTAAGGTTCTTTGAGGATACCTCTTCACTTGGCTTAAATTCCTTCTTATTCAGTTAATTTCTCAGAAGAGCCATAAAGAGACCCTTCTCAAAGTTTACAAGAGTTTGATATTACTAGTCTGTTTTAACCCTGGCTTTATCATTCCCTTTGCAATGGGTATTGAAGCGCTAAGAAAAATCACTGGATTCTTTTTTATAGCTGGTTTCTAGGGTCTCTTCCTGATTTCCTCCATTGCCCCAAAGGATACGGCCCTGTTGTTTTGCAAGCAAATGGCAAAAAAAGTCACAGGCCTCTGTCCCTGCCCCCCACCTTAAGCCCACGCTAAAAGGATGCAAACGCTCTACTGTGTCTAAAGGCTGTGCTGTAGAAATTTCTATACCCAGGCTGGGGTAGGTAAGTTGTTCAAACTTTAGAGCCAAGGACCCCGTTAATCATTAGAGGAAAGGTAAGCTGAATTTTCATCCTTACACTTGCTAGATTCAACAGGGTACTGACTGACTGAACCTGCTAGTGGCTGCAAGTTACAGAAGCTAATTTTGAAAGAATAGCCATTGAGGTACTACTCTAAATAGCAGAATTGAAGAAATAGAGACTTTAGTAGCCCTTTAAATAAAGAGAAGTGCTTTGCTTTATTTTACAGTTTTCCAATTCCTCCGGCGTAGGTTTTCCTTTCAGCATTTAGGTATTTGAGCAGTTTCTGGCACTTTCACGGGCTGCCGTGTTTGAAATATTTCACTTCTTTGCCCAGGAGGAGCAACAGTGTGCTGCTCCCTGTTTCATTTGTTTGTACAGTCCTTTTTAATAAATGTTTGTTTCGGGTCGTGCTTCCTTCCTGCAGAGCATTTTGGCCAGCAGGTCACAGGAGGGGATCCTCCCCCTCTGCTGTGCCCTGGTCAGGCCCCACCTGGAGTGTTGTGTCCAGTTCTGGGCTCCCTGGTCTAAAAAACACAGGGATCTCCTGGAGGGAGTCCAGAGAAGGGCTACAAAGATGATGAACAGGGCCTGGAGCATCTCCCCTGTGAGGAAAGGCTGAGTGAGCTGGGACTGTTCAGCCTGGAGAAGACTAAGGTGGGACCTTATTGATGTTGGTCAATATGTTAAGTATGGGCCGCAGGGGGAAATGGGCAGCCCCTTCTCAGTGGTCTGTGGGGACAGGAGCAGGGGCAATGGCTGCAATTTAGAGCACAGGAAGACCTTTTGCCCAGTGAGGGTGAGGGAGCCCTGGGACAGGCTGCCCAGGGGGGTGTGGAGTCTCCTTCTGCGGAGAGATTCCAGTCGCGTCTGGATGCCTCCCTCCTAGGGACCCTGCTTTGTCAGGGGGTGGGACCCCGTGGGCTCTGGGGGTCCCTTCCCAGCCCTGTGACTCTGTGATTTTCACAGCTGTTGCCCGCTGGTGCTGAGCAGCCCTGGCCCCACAGGTGAAAGTCAGCGCTGCAGTTCCCCAGGATGCACTGAGCCACAATCCTGTCATAGCTTTGTAGGAACTTTATGAAGATAAATACGGGGAAAGAAGTGTCTGTGCTAATGAAGGCTGGAGAAGAGAAAGGAAGAGAGAGCAAAGCGGCCGGGCGGCGCAGCGCACGAACCGCGCTGCGTGCTGCCGCCTGGTGGACAGACCGCGGTACTGCGGGTGGGAGACGCAGTTGGAGCGGCAGAGCGCTTCTGCCTCTTTGAGGACACGCTGCGGAAGCTGGCGGGCGGCGAGGCGCACGAAACCCGGTGGGTGCTGCCGCCTTGCGGACACAGACCGGTACTGCGGCCGGGCGGCGCAGCGCCCGCGGCAGGGCGCTTGAAAGCGGCGCGCCGCCGTTGCCTAGCGACCCCGCCGCGGTAGCGCTGCAGGACCGAGGCGCATGCGCGGTACAGCGCGCTGAAGCTGCCCGGGGGACCCTGCGCATGCGCTCTGGGGCGGTGTGGAGCCCCGCGGGATGCCGGGAAGCGCGCCCAGCCTACGCGCGGCTCCTGCCGCGGAGCGCGCGCGGTTCGCCCGGGCTCCCGGCGCCGGTCCAGGCCGCGTGACGCCGCGCTGGGCGCCGGGCGGTGCCGCCGGCTCCGCGCTCCCTCCGGGTGAGGCGCCGCCTCCGCCGCCCCGCGCGGGGTCGCGGCGGGCCGGGGCTCCGCGGGGTCGGTGCGGGGCCCGCGGGCGGCGAGACGCCGCGCGTTCTCCTCCCGCCCGCGGCCGGCGTTGTCCCGGCGCCGCTCCGTGCCGGGGCTTTTCTCCGCGGCTAGCGGCGGGGCGTCTGGGCCGGGCGGGGGGTGTCTCCGCGGTTCGCGGGCATTGCGCGCCGGGGATCGCGGCGGCGCCTCGGAGGTGCGGCCACCCAGAGCTGCCACCGGTACAGATGAGGTGAGTCAGCCCTGGCTGGTTCCGGGTGCTTTTGTTTCCGGGGGGATGGGGGCCGTGCAGTTCTGAAAAGTGTCCCCACGGAAACAACGACCTGGTTACTTTGGTTCCGGGTGCTTTTGGTTCCGGGGGGCGGGGGGGGCGGTGGTGGGGGTGGTGCAGCGCTGAAAAGTGTCCCCAGGGAAGCAGCGACAGGGCGACTTTGGTTCCGGGTGCTTTTGGTTCCGGGGTGGGGGGTGGGGGGTGGTGCAGCGCCGAAAAGTGTCCCCAGGGAAACAACGACCGGGGGACTTTGGTTCCGTGTGCTTTTGGTTCCGGGGGGCTGGGGGGCTGTGCAGCTCTGGAAAAGTGTCCCCACGGAAACAACGACCTGGATACTTTGGTTCCGGGTGTTTTTGGTTCCGGGGGGGGGTGGGGGCGTGGTCCAGAGCTAAAAGGTGTCCCCAGGGAAACAACGACCGGGCGACTTTGGTTCCGGGTGCTTTTGGTTCCGGGGAGGGAAGGTGGTGCAGCGCTGAAAAGTGTCCCCACGGAAGCTACGACCCGGTTACTTTGGTTCCGGGTGCTTTCGGTTCCGGGGGTGGCCGGTGTGTAGCACTGAAAAGTGTCCTCAGGGAAACCCGAATTAATCACGCCCCGATGAACCCGAATTAATCACGCCCCAATGAACCCGAATTAATCACGCCCCAATGAACCCGAATTAATCACGCCCCAATGAACCCGAATTAATTACGCCCCAATGAACCCGAATTAATCACGCCCCAATGAACCCGAATTAATCACGCCCCAATGAACCCGAATTAATTACGCCCCAATGAACCCCAATTAATCACGCCCCAATGAACCCCAATTAATCACGCCCCAATGAACCCGAATTAATCACGCCCCATTGAACCCGAATTAATCACGCCCCAAAGAACCCGAATTAATCACGCCCCAATGAACCCGAATTAATCACGCCCCAATGAACCCGAATTAATTACGTCCCAATGAACCCGAATTAATCACGCTCCAATGAACCCGAATTAATTACGCGCCAATGAACCCGAATTAATTACGCTCAAATGAACCAGAATTAATTACGCGCCAATGAACCCGAATTAATCACGCCCCAATGAACCCGAATTAATCACGCCCCAATGAACCCGAATTAATCACGCCCCAATGAACCCGAATTAATTACGTCCCAATGAACCCGAATTAATCACGCCCCAATGAACACTAATTAACCACACCCCCCAATTAACCCACCCCCCAATTTATTACGCCCCAATGAACCCGAATTAATTACGCCCCAATGAACCCGAATTAATCACGCCCCAATGAACCCGAATTAATCACGCCCCAATGAACCCGAATTAATCACGCCGCAATGAACCCGAATTAATTACGCCCCAATGAACCCGAATTAATCACGCCCCAATGAACCCGAATTAATTACGCCCCAATGAACCCGAATTAATCACGCCCCAATGAACCCCAATTAATCACGCCCCAATGAACCCGAATTAATTACGCCCCAATGAACCCGAATAAATCACGCCCCAATGAACCCGAATTAATCACGCCCCAATGAACCCTAATTAATTACGCCCCAATGAACCCGAATTAACCACGCCCCAATGAACCCGAATTAATTACGCCCCAATGAACCCGAATTAATTACGCCCCAATGAACCCGAATTAATCACGCCCCAATGAACCCGAATTAATCACGCCCCAATGAACCCGAATTAATTACGTCCCAATGAACCCGAATTAATTGCGCCCCAATGAACCCGAATTAATTACACCCCAATGAACCCGAATTAATTACGCCCCAATGAACCCGAATTAATCACGCCCCAATGAACCCGAATTAATCACGCCCCAATGAACCCCAAATAATTACGCCCCAATGAACCCGAATTAATTACGCCCCTATGAACCCGAATAAATCACGCCCCAATGAACCCGAATTAATTACGCCCCAATGAACCCGAATTAATTACGCCCCAATGAACCCGAATAAATTACGCCCCAATGAACCCGAATTAATTGCACCCCAATGAACCCGAATTAATTACACCCCAATGAACCAGAATTAATTACGTCCCAATGAACCCGAATTAACCACACCCCCCAATTAACCCACCCCCCAATTAATTACGCCCCAATGAACCGGAATTAATTACGCCCCAATGAACCCGAATTAATCACGCCCCAGTGAACCCGAATTAATCACGCCCCAATGAACCCGAATTACTCACGCCCCAATGAACCCGAATTAATCACGCCCCAATGAACACGAATTAATCACGCCCCAATGAACCCGAATTAATTACGCCCCAATGAACCCAAATTAATTACGCCCCAATGAACCCGAATTAATTACGCCCCAATGAACCCGAATTAATCACGCCCCAATGAACCCGAATTAATTACGCCCTAATGAACCCGAATTAATTACGCCCCAATGAACCCGAATTAATCACGCCCCAATGAACCCGAATTAATCACGCCCCAATGAACCCGAATTCATCACGCCCCAATGAACCCGAATTAATTACGCCCCAATGAACCCGAATTAATTACGCCCCAATGAACCCGAATTAACTACGCCCCAATGAACCCGAATAAATCACGCCCCAATGAACTCGAATTAATTGCGCCCCAATGAACCCGAATTAATCACGCCCCAATGAACCCGAATTAACCACACCTCGCAATTAACCCACCCCCAATTAATTACGCCCCAATGAACCCTAATTAATTACGCCCCAATGAACCCTAATTAATTATGCCCCAATGAACCCGAATTAATTACGCGCCAATGAACCCGAATTAATCACGCGCCAATGAACCCGAATTAATCGCGCCCCAATGAACCCGAATTAATCACGCCCCAATGAACCCGAATTAATCACTCCCCAATGAACCCGAATTAATCACGCCCCAATGAACCCGAATTAATTACGCCCCAATGAACCCGAATTAATTACGCCCCAATGAACCCGAATTAATCACGCCCCAATGAACCCGAATTAATCACGCCCCAATGAACCCGAATTAATCACGCCCCAATGAACCCGAATTAATCACTCCCCAATGAACCCGAATTAATCACGCCCCAATGAACCCGAATTAATTACGCCCCAATGAACCCGAATTAATTACGCCCCAATGAACCCGAATTAATCACGCCCCAATGAACCCGAATTAATCACGCCCCAATGAACCCGAATTAATCACGCCCCAATGAACACTAATTAACCACACCCCAATGAATCCGAATTAATCATGCCCCAATGAACCCGAATTAATTACGCCCCAATGAACCCGAATTAATCACGCCCCAATGAACCCCAATTAATCACGCCCCAAAAACCCTATTTAATTACGCCCCAATGAACCCGAATTACGCCCCAATGAACCCGAATAAATCACGCGCCAATGAACCCGAATAAATCACGCGCCAATGAACCCGAATTAATTGCGCCCCAATGAACCCGAATTAATTACACCCCAATGAACCCGAATTAATTACGTCCCAATGAACCCGAATTAACCACACCTCCCAATTAACCCACCACCCAATTAATTACACCCCAATGAACCCGAATTAATTACGCCCCAATGAACCCGAATTAATTACGCCCCAATGAACCCGAAGTAATCACGCCCCAATGAACCCCAATTAATCACGCCCCAATGAAGCCGAATTAATCACGCCCCAATGAACGCGAATTAATCACGCCCCAATGAACCCGAATTAATCACGCCCCAATGAACACGAATTAATTACGCCCCAATGAACCCAAATTAATTACGCCGCAATGAACCCGAATTAATCACGCCCCAATGAACCCGAATTAATTACGTCCCAAGGAACCCGAATTAATCGCGCCCCAATGAACCCGAATTAATTACACCCCAATGAAACCCAATTAATTACGCCCCAATGAACCCCAATTAATCACGCCCCAATGAACCCGAATTAATCACGCCCAAATGAACCAGAATTAATTACGCCCCAAGGAACCCGAATTAATTACGCCCCAATGAACCCCAATTAATTACGCCCCAATGAACCCGAATTAATTACGCCCCAATGAACCCGAATTAATCACGCCCCAATGAACCCGAATTAATCACGCCGCAATGAACCCGAATTAATTACGCCCCAATGAACCCGAATTAATCACGCCCCAATGAACCCGAATTAATCACGGCCCAATGAACCCGAATTAATTACGCACCAATGAACCCGAATTAATCACGCCCCAATGAACCCGAATTAATCACGCCCCAATTAACCCGAATTAATTACGCCCCAATGAACCCGAATAAATCACGCCCCAATGAACCCGAATTAATTACGCCCCAATGAACCCTAATTAATTACGCCCCAATGAACCGGAATTAACCACGCCCCAATGAACCCGAATTAATTACGCCCCAATGAACCCGAATTAATCACGCCCCAATGAACCCGAATTAATTACGTCCCAATGAACCCGAATTAATTGCGCCCCAATGAACCCTAATTAATTACACCCCAATGAACCCCAATTAATTACGCCCCAATGAACCCGAATTAATCACGCCCCAATGAACCCGAATTAATCACGCCCAAATGAACCCGAATTAATTACGCCCCAATGAACCCCAATTAATTACGCCCTAATGAACCCGAATTCATCACGCCCCAATGAACCCGAATTAATTACGCCCCAATGAACCCGAATTAATCACGCCCCAATGAACCCGAATTAATCACGCCCCAGTGAACCCGAATTAATCACGCCCCAATGAACCCGAATTACTCACGCCCCAATGAACCCGAATTAATTACGCCCCAATGAACCCGAATTAATCACGCCCCAATGAACCCGAATTAATTACGCCCCAATAAACCCGAATTAATTACGCCCCAATGAACCCGAATTAATCACGCCCCAATGAACCCGAATTCATCACGCCCCAATGAACCCGAATTAATTACGCCCCAATGAACCCGAATTAATTATGCCCCAATGAACCCGAATAAATTACGCCCCAATGAACCCGAATTAATTGCGCCCCAATGAACCCTAATTATTTACACCCCAATGAACCCGAATTAATTACGTCCCAATGAACCCGAATTAATCACGCCCCAATGAACACTAATTAACCACACCCCAATGAACCCGAAATAATCACGCCCCAATGAACCCGAATTAATTACGTCCCAATGAACCCGAATTAATCACGCCCCAATGAACCCCAATTAATCACGCCCCAATGAACCCGAATTAATTACGCCCCAATGAACCCGAATAAATCACGCCCCAATGAACCCGAATTAATTACGCCCCAATGAACCCGAATTAATTGCGCCCCAATGAACCCGAATTAATTACACCCCAATGAAACCGAATTAATTACGTCCCAATGAACCCGAATTAACCACACCCCCCGATTAACCCACCCCCCAATTAATTACGCCCCAATGAACCCGAATTAATTACGCCCCAATGAACCCAAATTAACCACACCTCGCAATTAACCCACCCCCAATTAATTACGCCCCAATGAACCCGAAGTAATCACGCCCCAATGAACCCGAAGTAATCACTCCCCAATTAACCCGAATTAATCACGCCCCAATGAACCCGAATTAATTACGCCCCAATGAACCCGAATTAATCACGCCCCAATGAACCCGAATTAATTACGCCCCAATGAACCCGAATTAATCACGCCCCAATGAATCCGAATTAATCACGCCCCAATGAACACTAATTAACCACACCCCAATGAACCCGAATTAATCACGCCCCAACGAACCCGAATTAATTACGCCCCAATGAACCCAAATTAATTACGCCCCAATGAACCCGAATAAATCACGCCCCAATGAACCCGAATTAATTACGCCCCAATGAACACGAATTAATTGCGCCCCAATGAACCCGAATTAATTACACCCCAATGAACCCGAATTAATTACGTCCCAATGAACCCGAATTAACCACACCTCCCAATTAACCCACCGCCCAATTAATTACGCCCCAATGATCCCTAATTAATTATGCCCCAATGAACCCGAATTAATTGCGCCCCAATGAACCCCAATTAATCACGCCCCAATGAACCCGAATTAATTACGCCCCAATGAACCCGAAGTAATCACGCCCCAATGAACCCCAATTAATCACGCCCCAAAGAACCCGATTTAATTACGCCCCAATGAACCCGAATTAATTACGCCCCAATGAACCCGAATAAATCACGCCCCAATGAACCCGAATTAATTACGCCCCAATGAACACGAATTAATTGCGCCCCAATGAACCCGAATTAATTACACCCCAATGAACCCGAATTAATTACGTCCCAATGAACCCGAATTAACCACACCTCCCAATTAACCCACCCCCCAATTAATTACACCCCAATGAACCCGAATTAATTACGCCCCAATGAACCCGAAGTAATCACGCCCCAATGAAACCGAATTAATTACGCCCCAATGAACCCGAATTAATCACGCCCCAATGAACGCGAAATAATCACGCCCCAATGAACACGAATTAATTACGCCCCAATGAACCTAAAGTAATTACGCCCCAATGAACCCGAATTAATCACGCCCCAATGAACCCGAATTAATCACGCCCCAATGAACCCGAATTAATTACGTCCCAAGGAACCCGAATTAATTGCGCCCCAATGAACCCGAATTAATTACACCCCAATGAACCCCAATTAATTACGCCCCAATGAACCCCAATTAATCAGGCCCCAATGAACCCGAATTAATCACGCCCAAATGAACCCGAATTAATTACGCCCCAAGGAACCCGAATTAATTACGCCCCAATGAACCCTAATTAATTACGCCCCAATGAACCCGAATTAAGCACGCCCCAATGAACCCGAATTAATTACGCCCCAATGAACCCGAATTAATCACGCCCCAATGAACCCGAATTAATTACGTCCCAATGAACCCGAATTAATTACACCCCAATGAACCCCAATTAATCACGCCCCAATGAACCCGAATTAATCACGCCCCAATGAACCCGAATTAATCACGCCCCAAGGAACCCGAAATAAGTACGCCCCAATGAACCCCAATAAATTACGCCCCAATGAACCCCAATTAATCACGCCCCAATGAACCCGAATTAATTACGCCCCAATGAACCCGAATTAATCACGCCCCAAGGAACCCTAATTAACCACACCCCGCAATTAACCCACCCCCAATTAATTGCGCCCCAATGAACCCTAATTAATTACGCCCCAATGAACCCTAATTAATTATGCCCCAATGACCCGAATTAATTACGCTCCAATGACCCCGAATTAATCACGCCCCAATGAACCCGAATTAATCACGCCCCAATGAACCCAAATTAATTACGCCCCAATGAACCCGAATTAATCATGCCCCAATGAACCCGAATTAATTACGCCCCAATGAACCCTAATTAATTACGCCCCAATGAACCCTAATTAATTATGCCCCAATGAACCCGAATTAATTGCGCCCCAATGAACCCGAATTAATTACACCCCAATGAACCCGAATTAACCACACCCCCCAATTAACCCACCCCCCAATTAATTACGCCCCAATGAACCCGAATTAATCACGCCCCAATGAACCCGAATTAATCACGCCCCAATGAACTCGAATTAATCACGCCCCAATGAACCCCAATTAATTACGCCCCAATGAACCCGAATTAATCACGCCCCAATGAACCCGAATTAATCACACCCCAATGAACCCGAATTAATTACGTCCCAAGGAACCCGAATTAATTGCGCCCCAATGAACCCGAATTAATTACACCCAAATGAACCCCAATTAATTACGCCCCAATGAACCCCAATTAATCAGGCCCCAATGAACCCGAGTTAATTACGCCCCAATGAACCCGAATTAATCACGCCCCAATGAACCCTAATTAACCACACCCCGCAATTAACCCTCCCCCAATTAATTACGCCCCAATGAACCCTAATTAATTACGCCCCAATGAACCCTAATTAATTACGCGCCAATGAACCCGAATTAATTACGCCCCACACCAGCCGCCTTTATTCCAGCTCTGTGCTTTTTATTTCCAGCCCCACAGTCTTTATTGCAGCCCCAACCATCTTTATTCCAACCCCTCCGTCTTATTCCAGCCCCAAGTGATTTCAGCTCCTTTCCAAACCCCCTTTGGCCCCCTTTGGCCCCCTCTGGCCCCCATTTTCCCAGAAAGACCCCTCTGGCCCCCATTTTCCCAGAAAGACCCCTCTGGCCCCCTTTGCCCTCTGTTTTCCCAGAGGGCTCTCTTTGGCCCCTTTTTGCTTCCTTTGGCCCTCATTTTCCCAGAGAGCCTCCTTTGGCTTCATTGCTTCAGTAATCCCAACGTCACACCACCATCCCAGGATCCCATGAAGAGTGCAAAGTAAATTTACCTCAGGACAGTTGTTTATTCCTGTCTGAGTTGGGTGGCATATTTTGTAATGTTGGCATAGTAAGCATTTGCACTATTGCAGTCCACTGTGGGTACACTTTGCCAGTAGCCACAGTAACATCACACTGACAATCCCACAGAAAACTCCTTTTCCTGTTCTCCTTTTCTCATTTACCACCTGGACACAGAGAGACTTGGGCAGCTGGATGGGACTTTTGATTGGAGGTGTTTGGAAGAACAGAGATTTTTGGAAAATATATGGTATTTGTTAATTTCATGGCAAGAGGGGGCCTTCAGCACCGAGTGGAGCCATCAAACATTAAGAAGCATCACCCTGAAGGGAATGATTGCCATTAAGAGAGAACAATTTCTAAATGAAGATTGGCCAATTAGAGGTGCTGAATGGGGAATATATTTTTAAAGCTGTACTTTCTACGTCATGGTAGGACATCTACACAACTAACAGTGGTTTCTAGCTCTGATGGTATCTGCACTGGAAAAAAAAAGCTCCCCCACTGTAAACAAGTACAAGCTGCATATTGCATTTATTTATCGCTTGAAATGTCTGTTCCCCTCCCCAGCTGCATAAGCACAGTCTGCGTTTCATCCTCCCCTTTTTCCTGTCAGATTGTGGTTTTTTTTCCATTGCTGTTCCCGCTTACAGCAGTAAGAGAGGCTGGTAGCTTTCCTTTTCTTGTTAAGTGCTAACCACTGTACCTTAGAAGCACAGAAAATGACCTGCTTTTCCTTTAATGTCTTTTTTAACGTCCCTTGAGACTTTTCCATAGCTCCTCACTTGCTGACTTACCTGTTGCCCGTCTACTTTTTGGCATGGTTCAGAGGGTCAGGTAGGTTGAGCACGCCTTTTTCTAAACCCAAACACACCTCAGATGTCACTGTCAGTTGCTTCTTCCTTGCCTGGTTTCCATCCTTCCCGTGCCTTGACTGTTACAGCAGCCTACAACTTGCTCAGGGTGGGCAGCGGAGAGGAAGGTGCTCATCTCCTCTATGGTGACCAGTAACAGGGCACAAGAAAACAGAATGAAGCTGCATCAGGGGAAGTTCAGACTGGCCATTAGGAAAAGGCTCTTCACTGAGAGGGTGCTCAGTCGCTGGAACAGGCTCCTGAGGGAAGTAGTCACAGCACCAAACCTGCCAGAGCTCAAGGAGCATCTGGTTTAGCGTTAGGTACTCGTGTGAGGAGCAGGGAGCTGGACCGGATGTTTCTTATGGGTCCCCTCCCAACTGGGAATATTCTATTTCAAAGAGACAAAATCTGTATTATTGATCAAGGGATCCTTGGGCTGGGGGGAAGGAAGCAGTATCTTTTCTAGAGAGCCGGTACTCTTTTCTCTTACAGATTAAGGAAGTTGAACTGAAGAGCTTTTCTGTGACAGCCGCAGGCTTTTTTTCTCCCAGGCACCTTTCTCCAGGGACCGGAGGGAAAGTTACGAAATACTGATTTAGTGGGGTTTTTCAGTCAGAGCAGGAAGCTGCCTGAAGTGCAGGTCTTGCACGTCTACTGCATTTTTGCTCCGTGGAGCAACAACTGCCTTTTCCTTTGTACCTAAGGTTCTTTGAGGATACTTCTTCACTTGGCTTAAATTCCTTCTTATTCAGTTAATTTCTCAGAAGAGCCATAAAGAGACCCTTCTCAAAGTTTACAAGAGTTTGATATTACTAGTCTGTTTTAACCCTGGCTTTATCATTCCCTTTGCAATGGGTATTGAAGCGCTAAGAAAAATCACTGGATTCTTTTTTATAGCTGGTTTCTAGGGTCTCTTCCTGATTTCCTCCATTGCCCCAAAGGATACGGCCCTGTTGTTTTGCAAGCAAATGGCAAAAAAAGTCACAGGCCTCTGTCCCTGCCCCCCACCTTAAGCCCACGCTAAAAGGATGCAAACGCTCTACTGTGTCTAAAGGCTGTGCTGTAGAAATTTCTATACCCAGGCTGGGGTAGGTAAGTTGTTCAAACTTTAGAGCCAAGGACCCCGTTAATCATTAGAGGAAAGGTAAGCTGAATTTTCATCCTTACACTTGCTAGATTCAACAGGGTACTGACTGACTGAACCTGCTAGTGGCTGCAAGTTACAGAAGCTAATTTTGAAAGAATAGCCATTGAGGTACTACTCTAAATAGCAGAATTGAAGAAATAGAGACTTTAGTAGCCCTTTAAATAAAGAGAAGTGCTTTGCTTTATTTTACAGTTTTCCAATTCCTCCGGCGTAGGTTTTCCTTTCAGCATTTAGGTATTTGAGCAGTTTCTGGCACTTTCACGGGCTGCCGTGTTTGAAATATTTCACTTCTTTGCCCAGCAGGAGCAACAGTGTGCTGCTCCCTGTTTCATTTGTTTGTACAGTCCTTTTTAATAAATGTTTGTTTCGGGTCGTGCTTCCTTCCTGCAGAGCATTTTGGCCAGCAGGTCACAGGAGGGGATCCTCCCCCTCTGCTGTGCCCTGGTCAGGCCCCACCTGGAGTGTTGTGTCCAGTTCTGGGCTCCCTGGTCTAAAAAACACAGGGATCTCCTGGAGGGAGTCCAGAGAAGGGCTACAAAGATGATGAACAGGGCCTGGAGCATCTCCCCTGTGAGGAAAGGCTGAGTGAGCTGGGACTGTTCAGCCTGGAGAAGACTAAGGTGGGACCTTATTGATGTTGGTCAATATGTTAAGTATGGGCCGCAGGGGGAAATGGGCAGCCCCTTCTCAGTGGTCTGTGGGGACAGGAGCAGGGGCAATGGCTGCAATTTAGAGCACAGGAAGACCTTTTGCCCAGTGAGGGTGAGGGAGCCCTGGGACAGGCTGCCCAGGGGGGTGTGGAGTCTCCTTCTGCGGAGAGATTCCAGTCGCGTCTGGATGCCTCCCTCCTAGGGACCCTGCTTTGTCAGGGGGTGGGACCCCGTGGGCTCTGGGGGTCCCTTCCCAGCCCTGTGACTCTGTGATTTTCACAGCTGTTGCCCGCTGGTGCTGAGCAGCCCTGGCCCCACAGGTGAAAGTCAGCGCTGCAGTTCCCCAGGATGCACTGAGCCACAATCCTGTCATAGCTTTGTAGGAACTTTATGAAGATAAATACGGGGAAAGAAGTGTCTGTGCTAATGAAGGCTGGAGAAGAGAAAGGAAGAGAGAGCAAAGCGGCCGGGCGGCGCAGCGCACGAACCGCGCTGCGTGCTGCCGCCTGGTGGACAGACCGCGGTACTGCGGGTGGGAGACGCAGTTGGAGCGGCAGAGCGCTTCTGCCTCTTTGAGGACACGCTGCGGAAGCTGGCGGGCGGCGAGGCGCACGAAACCCGGTGGGTGCTGCCGCCTTGCGGACACAGACCGGTACTGCGGCCGGGCGGCGCAGCGCCCGCGGCAGGGCGCTTGAAAGCGGCGCGCCGCCGTTGCCTAGCGACCACGCCGCGGTAGCGCTGCAGGACCGAGGCGCATGCGCGGTACAGCGCGCTGAAGCTGCCCGGGGGACCCTGCGCATGCGCTCTGGGGCGGTGTGGAGCCCCGCGGGATGCCGGGAAGCGCGCCCAGCCTACGCGCGGCTCCTGCCGCGGAGCGCGCGCGGTTCGCCCGGGCTCCCGGCGCCGGTCCCGGCCGCGTGACGCCGCGCTGGGCGCCGGGCGGTGCCGCCGGCTCCGCGCTCCCTCCGGGTGAGGCGCCGCCTCCGCCGCCCCGCGCGGGGTCGGCCGGGGCCGGGCGGTCGGCGGCGCGCGGGGTCGCGGCGGGCCGGGGCTCCGCGGGGTCGGTGCGGGGCCCGCGGGCGGCGAGACGCCGCGCGTTCTCCTCCCGCCCGCGGCCGGCGTTGTCCCGGCGCCGCTCCGTGCCGGGGCTTTTCTCCGCGGCTAGCGGCGGGGCGTCTGGGCCGGGCGGGGGGTGTCTCCGCGGTTCGCGGGCATTGCGCGCCGGGGATCGCGGCGGCGCATCGGAGGTGCGGCCACCCAGAGCTGCCACCGGTACAGATGAGGTGAGTCAGCCCTGGCTGGTTCCGGGTCCTTTTCTTTCCGGGGGGATGGGGGCCGTGCAGTTCTGAAAAGTGTCCCCACGGAAACAACGACCTGGTTACTTTGGTTCCGGGTGCTTTTGGTTCCGGGGGGCGGGGGGGGGCGGTGGTGGGGGTGGTGCAGCGCTGAAAAGTGTCCCCAGGGAAGCAGCGACCGGGCGACTTTGGTTCCGGGTGCTTTTGGTTCCGGGGGGGGGGGTGTGGGGCTGTGCAGCTCTGAAAAGTATCCCTAGGGAAACAACGACCGGGCGACTTTGGTTCCGGGTGCTTTTGGTTCCGGGGGTGGGGGGGGGGGGTGGGGGGTGGTGCACCGCTGAAAAGTGTCCCCAGGGAAACAACGACCGGGCTACTTTGGTTCCGTGTGCTTTTGGTTCCGGGGGGCTGGGGGGCTGTGCAGCTCTGGAAAAGTGTCCCCATGGAAACAACGACCTGGATACTTTGGTTCCGGGTGTTTTTGGTTCCGGGGGGGGGTGGGGGCGTGGTCCAGCGCTAAAAGGTGTCCCCAGGGAAACAACGACCGGGCGACTTTGGTTCCGGGTGCTTTTGATTCCGGGGAGGGAAGGTGGTGCAGCGCTGAAAAGCGTCCCCACGGAAGCTACGACCCGGTTACTTTGGTTCCGGGTGCTTTCGGTTCCGGGGGTGGGCGGTGTGTAGCGCTGAAAAGTGTCCCCAGGGAAAACCGAATTAATTACACCCCAATGAACCCGAATTAATTACGCCCCAATGAACCCTAATTAATTATGCCCCAATGAACCCGAATTAATTACGCGCCAATGAACCCGAATTAATTACGCCCCAATGAACCCGAATTAATCACGCCCCAATGAACCCGAATTAATCACGCCCCAATGAACCCGAATTAATCACGCCCCAATGAACCCCAATTAATCACGCCCCAATGAACCCGAATTAATCACGCCCCAATGAACCCCAATTAATCACGCCCCAATGAACCCGAATTAATCACGCCCCATTGAACCCGAATTAATCACGCCCCAATGAACCCGAATTAATCACGCCCCAATGAACCCGAATTAATCACGCCCCAATGAACCCGAATTAATCACGCCCCAATGAACCCGAATTAATCACGCGCCAATGAACCCGAATTAATTACGCGCCAATGAACCCGAATTAATTACGCGCCAATGAACCCGAATTAATTACGCCCCAATGAACCCGAATTAATCACGCCCCAATGAACCCGAATTAATCACGCCCCAATGAACCCGAATTAACCACACCCCGCAATTAACCCACCCCCAATTAATTACACCCCAATGAACCCGAATTAATTACGTCCCAATGAACCCGAATTAATCACGCCCCAATGAACCCGAATTAATTACGCCCCAATGAACCCGAATTAATCACTCCCCAATAAACCCCAATTAATCACGCCCCAATGAACCCGAATTAATTACGCCCCAATGAACCCGAATAAATCACGCCCCAATGAACCCGAATTAATTACGCCCCAATGAACCCTAATTAATTACGCCCCAATGAACCCGAATTAACCACGCCCCAATGAACCCGAATTAATTACGCCCCAATGAACCCGAATTAATTACGCCCCAATGAACCCGAATTAATCACGCCCCAATGAACCCGAATTAATCACGCCCCAATGAACCCGAATTAATTACGCCCCAATGAACCCGAATTAATTGCGCCCCAATGAACCCCAATTAATTACGCCCCAATGAACCCGAATTAATCACGCCCCAATGAACCCGAATTAATCACGCCCCAATGAACCCCAAATAATTACGCCCCAATGAACCCGAATTAATTACGCCCCAATGAACCCGAATAAATCACGCCCCAATGAACGCGAATTAATTACGCCCCAATGAACCCGAATTAATTACGCCCCAATGAACCCGAATAAATCACGCCCCAATGAACCCGAATTAATTGCGCCCCAATGAACCCGAATTAATTACACCCTAATGAACCAGAATCAATTACGTCCCAATGAACCCGAATTAACCACACCCCCCAATTAACCCACCCCCCAATTAATTACGCCCCAATGAACCCGAATTAATTACGCCCCAATGAACCCGAATTAATTACGCCCCAATGAACCCGAATTAATCACGCCCCAGTGAACCCGAATTAATCACGCCCCAATGAACCCGAATTACTCACGCCCCAATGAACCCGAATTACTCACGCCCCAATGAACACGAATTAATCACGCCCCAATGAACCCGAATTAATTACGCCCCAATGATCCCGAATTAATTACGCCCCAATGAACCCGAATTAATCACGCCCCAATGAACCCGAATTAATCACGCCCCAATGAACCCGAATTAATCACGCCCCAATGAACCCGAATTAATCACGCCCCAATGAACCCGAATTAATTATGCCCCAATGAACCCGAATTCATCACGCCCCAATGAACCCGAATTCATCACGCCCCAATGAACCCGAATTCATCACGCCCCAATGAACCCGAATTCATCACGCCCCAATGAACCCGAATTAATTACGCCCCAATGAACCCGAATTAACTACGCCCCAATGAACCCGAATAAATCACGCCCCAATGAACCCGAATTAATTGCGCCCCAATGAACCCGAATTAATTACACCCCAATGAACCCGAATTAATTACGCCCCAATGAACCCGAATTAATCACGCCCCAATGAACACTAATTAACCACGCCCCAATGAACCCGAATTAATCACGCCCCAATGAACCCCAATTAATTACGCCCCAATGAACCCGAATTAATCACGCCCCAATGAACCCCAATTAATCACGCTCCAATGAACCCGAATTAATTACGCCCCAATGAACCCGAATTAATTACGCCCCAATGAACCCGAATAAATCACGCCCCAATGAACCCGAATTAATTACGCCCCAATGAACCCGAATTAATTGCGCCCCAATGAACCCGAATTAATTACACCCCAATGAACCCGAATTAATTACGTCCCAATGAACCCGAATTAACCACACCCCCCGATTAACCCACCCCCCAATTAATTACGCCCCAATTAACCCGAATTAATTACGCCCCAATGAACCCGAATTAATTACGCCCCAATGAACCCGAATTAATCACGCCCCAATGAACCCCAATTAATCACGCCCCAATGAACCCGAATTTATCACGCCCCAATGAACCCCAATTAATCACGCCCCAATGAACCCGATTTAATCACGCCCCAATGAACCCCAATTAATCACGCCCCAATGAACCCGAATTAATTAAGCCCCAATGAACCGGAATTAATTACGTCCCAATGAACCCGAATTAATCACTCTCCAATGAACCCGAATTAATTATGCGCCAATGAACCCGAATTAATTACGCTCCAATGAACCCGAATTAATTACGCGCCAATGAACCCGAATTAATTACGCCCCAATGAACCCGAATTAACCACACCTCGCAATTAACCCACCCCCAATTAATTACGCCCCAATGAACCCTAATTAATTACGCCCCAATGAACCCTAATTAATTATGCCCCAATGAACCCGAATTAATTATGCCCCAATGAACCCGAATTAATTACGCGCCAATGAACCCGAATTAATTACGCCCCAATGAACCCGAATTAATCACGCCCCAGTGAACCCGTATTAATCACGCCCCAATGAACCCAAATTAATCACGCCCCAATGAACCCGAATTAATTACGTCCCAATGAACCCGAATTAATCACGCCCCAATGAACCCCAATTAATCACGCCCCAATGAACCCGAATTAATTACGCCCCAATGAACCCGAATAAATCACGCCCCAATGAACCCGAATTAATTACGCCCCAATGAACCCGAATTAATTGCGCCCCAATGAACCCGAATTAATTACACCCCAATGAAACCGAATTAATTACGTCCCAATGAACCCGAATTAACCACACCCCCCGATTAACCCACCCCCCAATTAATTACGCCCCAATGAACCCGAATTAATTACGCCCCAATGAACCCAAATTAACCACACCTCGCAATTAACCCACCCCCAATTAATTACGCCCCAATGAACCCGAAGTAATCACGCCCCAATGAACCCGAAGTAATCACTCCCCAATTAACCCGAATTAATTACGCCCCAATGAACCCGAATTAATTACGCCCCAATGAACCCGAATTAATCACGCCCCAATGAACCCGAATTAATTACGCCCCAATGAACCCGAATTAATCACGCCCCAATGAATCCGAATTAATCACGCCCCAATGAACACTAATTAACCACACCCCAATGAACCCGAATTAATCACGCCCCAACGAACCCGAATTAATTACGCCCCAATGAACCCAAATTAATTACGCCCCAATGAACCCGAATAAATCACGCCCCAATGAACCCGAATTAATTACGCCCCAATGAACACGAATTAATTGCGCCCCAATGAACCCGAATTAATTACACCCCAATGAACCCGAATTAATTACGTCCCAATGAACCCGAATTAACCACACCTCCCAATTAACCCACCGCCCAATTAATTACGCCCCAATGAACCCTAATTAATTATGCCCCAATGAACCCGAATTAATTGCGCCCCAATGAACCCCAATTAATCACGCCCCAATGAACCCGAATTAATTACGCCCCAATGAACCCGAAGTAATCACGCCCCAATGAACCCCAATTAATCACGCCCCAAAGAACCCGATTTAATTACGCCCCAATGAACCCGAATTAATTACGCCCCAATGAACCCGAATAAATCACGCCCCAATGAACCCGAATTAATTACGCCCCAATGAACACGAATTAATTGCGCCCCAATGAACCCGAATTAATTACACCCCAATGAACCCGAATTAATTACGTCCCAATGAACCCGAATTAACCACACCTCCCAATTAACCCACCCCCCAATTAATTACACCCCAATGAACCCGAATTAATTACGCCCCAATGAACCCGAAGTAATCACGCCCCAATGAAACCGAATTAATTACGCCCCAATGAACCCGAATTAATCACGCCCCAATGAACGCGAAATAATCACGCCCCAATGAACACGAATTAATTACGCCCCAATGAACCTAAAGTAATTACGCCCCAATGAACCCGAATTAATCACGCCCCAATGAACCCGAATTAATCACGCCCCAATGAACCCGAATTAATTACGTCCCAAGGAACCCGAATTAATTGCGCCCCAATGAACCCGAATTAATTACACCCCAATGAACCCCAATTAATTACGCCCCAATGAACCCCAATTAATCAGGCCCCAATGAACCCGAATTAATCACGCCCAAATGAACCCGAATTAATTACGCCCCAAGGAACCCGAATTAATTACGCCCCAATGAACCCTAATTAATTACGCCCCAATGAACCCGAATTAAGCACGCCCCAATGAACCCGAATTAATTACGCCCCAATGAACCCGAATTAATCACGCCCCAATGAACCCGAATTAATTACGTCCCAATGAACCCGAATTAATTACACCCCAATGAACCCCAATTAATCACGCCCCAATGAACCCGAATTAATCACGCCCCAATGAACCCGAATTAATCACGCCCCAAGGAACCCGAAATAAGTACGCCCCAATGAACCCCAATAAATTACGCCCCAATGAACCCCAATTAATCACGCCCCAATGAACCCGAATTAATTACGCCCCAATGAACCCGAATTAATCACGCCCCAAGGAACCCTAATTAACCACACCCCGCAATTAACCCACCCCCAATTAATTGCGCCCCAATGAACCCTAATTAATTACGCCCCAATGAACCCTAATTAATTATGCCCCAATGACCCGAATTAATTACGCTCCAATGACCCCGAATTAATCACGCCCCAATGAACCCGAATTAATCACGCCCCAATGAACCCAAATTAATTACGCCCCAATGAACCCGAATTAATCATGCCCCAATGAACCCGAATTAATTACGCCCCAATGAACCCTAATTAATTACGCCCCAATGAACCCTAATTAATTATGCCCCAATGAACCCGAATTAATTGCGCCCCAATGAACCCGAATTAATTACACCCCAATGAACCCGAATTAACCACACCCCCCAATTAACCCACCCCCCAATTAATTACGCCCCAATGAACCCGAATTAATCACGCCCCAATGAACCCGAATTAATCACGCCCCAATGAACTCGAATTAATCACGCCCCAATGAACCCCAATTAATTACGCCCCAATGAACCCGAATTAATCACGCCCCAATGAACCCGAATTAATCACACCCCAATGAACCCGAATTAATTACGTCCCAAGGAACCCGAATTAATTGCGCCCCAATGAACCCGAATTAATTACACCCAAATGAACCCCAATTAATTACGCCCCAATGAACCCCAATTAATCAGGCCCCAATGAACCCGAGTTAATTACGCCCCAATGAACCCGAATTAATCACGCCCCAATGAACCCTAATTAACCACACCCCGCAATTAACCCTCCCCCAATTAATTACGCCCCAATGAACCCTAATTAATTACGCCCCAATGAACCCTAATTAATTACGCGCCAATGAACCCGAATTAATTACGCCCCAATGAACCCGAATTAATTACGCCCCACACCAGCCGCCTTTATTCCAGCTCTGTGCTTTTTATTTCCAGCCCCACAGTCTTTATTGCAGCCCCAACCATCTTTATTCCAACCCCTCCGTCTTATTCCAGCCCCAAGTGATTTCAGCTCCTTTCCAAACCCCCTTTGGCCCCCTTTGGCCCCCTCTGGCCCCCATTTTCCCAGAAAGACCCCTCTGGCCCCCATTTTCCCAGAAAGACCCCTCTGGCCCCCTTTGCCCTCTGTTTTCCCAGAGGGCTCTCTTTGGCCCCTTTTTGCTTCCTTTGGCCCTCATTTTCCCAGAGAGCCTCCTTTGGCTTCATTGCTTCAGTAATCCCAACGTCACACCACCATCCCAGGATCCCATGAAGAGTGCAAAGTAAATTTACCTCAGGACAGTTGTTTATTCCTGTCTGAGTTGGGTGGCATATTTTGTAATGTTGGCATAGTAAGCATTTGCACTATTGCAGTCCACTGTGGGTACACTTTGCCAGTAGCCACAGTAACATCACACTGACAATCCCACAGAAAACTCCTTTTCCTGTTCTCCTTTTCTCATTTACCACCTGGACACAGAGAGACTTGGGCAGCTGGATGGGACTTTTGATTGGAGGTGTTTGGAAGAACAGAGATTTTTGGAAAATATATGGTATTTGTTAATTTCATGGCAAGAGGGGGCCTTCAGCACCGAGTGGAGCCATCAAACATTAAGAAGCATCACCCTGAAGGGAATGATTGCCATTAAGAGAGAACAATTTCTAAATGAAGATTGGCCAATTAGAGGTGCTGAATGGGGAATATATTTTTAAAGCTGTACTTTCTACGTCATGGTAGGACATCTACACAACTAACAGTGGTTTCTAGCTCTGATGGTATCTGCACTGGAAAAAAAAAGCTCCCCCACTGTAAACAAGTACAAGCTGCATATTGCATTTATTTATCGCTTGAAATGTCTGTTCCCCTCCCCAGCTGCATAAGCACAGTCTGCGTTTCATCCTCCCCTTTTTCCTGTCAGATTGTGGTTTTTTTTTCCATTGCTGTTCCCGCTTACAGCAGTAAGAGAGGCTGGTAGCTTTCCTTTTCTTGTTAAGTGCTAACCACTGTACCTTAGAAGCACAGAAAATGACCTGCTTTTCCTTTAATGTCTTTTTTAACGTCCCTTGAGACTTTTCCATAGCTCCTCACTTGCTGACTTACCTGTTGCCCGTCTACTTTTTGGCATGGTTCAGAGGGTCAGGTAGGTTGAGCACGCCTTTTTCTAAACCCAAACACACCTCAGATGTCACTGTCAGTTGCTTCTTCCTTGCCTGGTTTCCATCCTTCCCGTGCCTTGACTGTTACAGCAGCCTACAACTTGCTCAGGGTGGGCAGCGGAGAGGAAGGTGCTCATCTCCTCTATGGTGACCAGTAACAGGGCACAAGAAAACAGAATGAAGCTGCATCAGGGGAAGTTCAGACTGGCCATTAGGAAAAGGCTCTTCACTGAGAGGGTGCTCAGTCGCTGGAACAGGCTCCTGAGGGAAGTAGTCACAGCACCAAACCTGCCAGAGCTCAAGGAGCATCTGGTTTAGCGTTAGGTACTCGTGTGAGGAGCAGGGAGCTGGACCGGATGTTTCTTATGGGTCCCCTCCCAACTGGGAATATTCTATTTCAAAGAGACAAAATCTGTATTATTGATCAAGGGATCCTTGGGCTGGGGGGAAGGAAGCAGTATCTTTTCTAGAGAGCCGGTACTCTTTTCTCTTACAGATTAAGGAAGTTGAACTGAAGAGCTTTTCTGTGACAGCCGCAGGCTTTTTTTCTCCCAGGCACCTTTCTCCAGGGACCGGAGGGAAAGTTACGAAATACTGATTTAGTGGGGTTTTTCAGTCAGAGCAGGAAGCTGCCTGAAGTGCAGGTCTTGCACGTCTACTGCATTTTTGCTCCGTGGAGCAACAACTGCCTTTTCCTTTGTACCTAAGGTTCTTTGAGGATACTTCTTCACTTGGCTTAAATTCCTTCTTATTCAGTTAATTTCTCAGAAGAGCCATAAAGAGACCCTTCTCAAAGTTTACAAGAGTTTGATATTACTAGTCTGTTTTAACCCTGGCTTTATCATTCCCTTTGCAATGGGTATTGAAGCGCTAAGAAAAATCACTGGATTCTTTTTTATAGCTGGTTTCTAGGGTCTCTTCCTGATTTCCTCCATTGCCCCAAAGGATACGGCCCTGTTGTTTTGCAAGCAAATGGCAAAAAAAGTCACAGGCCTCTGTCCCTGCCCCCCACCTTAAGCCCACGCTAAAAGGATGCAAACGCTCTACTGTGTCTAAAGGCTGTGCTGTAGAAATTTCTATACCCAGGCTGGGGTAGGTAAGTTGTTCAAACTTTAGAGCCAAGGACCCCGTTAATCATTAGAGGAAAGGTAAGCTGAATTTTCATCCTTACACTTGCTAGATTCAACAGGGTACTGACTGACTGAACCTGCTAGTGGCTGCAAGTTACAGAAGCTAATTTTGAAAGAATAGCCATTGAGGTACTACTCTAAATAGCAGAATTGAAGAAATAGAGACTTTAGTAGCCCTTTAAATAAAGAGAAGTGCTTTGCTTTATTTTACAGTTTTCCAATTCCTCCGGCGTAGGTTTTCCTTTCAGCATTTAGGTATTTGAGCAGTTTCTGGCACTTTCACGGGCTGCCGTGTTTGAAATATTTCACTTCTTTGCCCAGCAGGAGCAACAGTGTGCTGCTCCCTGTTTCATTTGTTTGTACAGTCCTTTTTAATAAATGTTTGTTTCGGGTCGTGCTTCCTTCCTGCAGAGCATTTTGGCCAGCAGGTCACAGGAGGGGATCCTCCCCCTCTGCTGTGCCCTGGTCAGGCCCCACCTGGAGTGTTGTGTCCAGTTCTGGGCTCCCTGGTCTAAAAAACACAGGGATCTCCTGGAGGGAGTCCAGAGAAGGGCTACAAAGATGATGAACAGGGCCTGGAGCATCTCCCCTGTGAGGAAAGGCTGAGTGAGCTGGGACTGTTCAGCCTGGAGAAGACTAAGGTGGGACCTTATTGATGTTGGTCAATATGTTAAGTATGGGCCGCAGGGGGAAATGGGCAGCCCCTTCTCAGTGGTCTGTGGGGACAGGAGCAGGGGCAATGGCTGCAATTTAGAGCACAGGAAGACCTTTTGCCCAGTGAGGGTGAGGGAGCCCTGGGACAGGCTGCCCAGGGGGGTGTGGAGTCTCCTTCTGCGGAGAGATTCCAGTCGCGTCTGGATGCCTCCCTCCTAGGGACCCTGCTTTGTCAGGGGGTGGGACCCCGTGGGCTCTGGGGGTCCCTTCCCAGCCCTGTGACTCTGTGATTTTCACAGCTGTTGCCCGCTGGTGCTGAGCAGCCCTGGCCCCACAGGTGAAAGTCAGCGCTGCAGTTCCCCAGGATGCACTGAGCCACAATCCTGTCATAGCTTTGTAGGAACTTTATGAAGATAAATACGGGGAAAGAAGTGTCTGTGCTAATGAAGGCTGGAGAAGAGAAAGGAAGAGAGAGCAAAGCGGCCGGGCGGCGCAGCGCACGAACCGCGCTGCGTGCTGCCGCCTGGTGGACAGACCGCGGTACTGCGGGTGGGAGACGCAGTTGGAGCGGCAGAGCGCTTCTGCCTCTTTGAGGACACGCTGCGGAAGCTGGCGGGCGGCGAGGCGCACGAAACCCGGTGGGTGCTGCCGCCTTGCGGACACAGACCGGTACTGCGGCCGGGCGGCGCAGCGCCCGCGGCAGGGCGCTTGAAAGCGGCGCGCCGCCGTTGCCTAGCGACCACGCCGCGGTAGCGCTGCAGGACCGAGGCGCATGCGCGGTACAGCGCGCTGAAGCTGCCCGGGGGACCCTGCGCATGCGCTCTGGGGCGGTGTGGAGCCCCGCGGGATGCCGGGAAGCGCGCCCAGCCTACGCGCGGCTCCTGCCGCGGAGCGCGCGCGGTTCGCCCGGGCTCCCGGCGCCGGTCCCGGCCGCGTGACGCCGCGCTGGGCGCCGGGCGGTGCCGCCGGCTCCGCGCTCCCTCCGGGTGAGGCGCCGCCTCCGCCGCCCCGCGCGGGGTCGGCCGGGGCCGGGCGGTCGGCGGCGCGCGGGGGTCGCGGCGGGCCGGGGCTCCGCGGGGTCGGTGCGGGGCCCGCGGGCGGCGAGACGCCGCGCGTTCTCCTCCCGCCCGCGGCCGGCGTTGTCCCGGCGCCGCTCCGTGCCGGGGCTTTTCTCCGCGGCTAGCGGCGGGGCGTCTGGGCCGGGCGGGGGGTGTCTCCGCGGTTCGCGGGCATTGCGCGCCGGGGATCGCGGCGGCGCATCGGAGGTGCGGCCACCCAGAGCTGCCACCGGTACAGATGAGGTGAGTCAGCCCTGGCTGGTTCCGGGTCCTTTTCTTTCCGGGGGGATGGGGGCCGTGCAGTTCTGAAAAGTGTCCCCACGGAAACAACGACCTGGTTACTTTGGTTCCGGGTGCTTTTGGTTCCGGGGGGCGGGGGGGGGGGCGGTGGTGGGGGTGGTGCAGCGCTGAAAAGTGTCCCCAGGGAAGCAGCGACCGGGCGACTTTGGTTCCGGGTGCTTTTGGTTCCGGGGGGGGGGGTGTGGGGCTGTGCAGCTCTGAAAAGTATCCCTAGGGAAACAACGACCGGGCGACTTTGGTTCCGGGTGCTTTTGGTTCCGGGGGTGGGGGGGGGGGGGTGGGGGGTGGTGCACCGCTGAAAAGTGTCCCCAGGGAAACAACGACCGGGCTACTTTGGTTCCGTGTGCTTTTGGTTCCGGGGGGCTGGGGGGCTGTGCAGCTCTGGAAAAGTGTCCCCACGGAAACAACGACCTGGATACTTTGGTTCCGGGTGTTTTTGGTTCCGGGGGGGGGTGGGGGCGTGGTCCAGCGCTAAAAGGTGTCCCCAGGGAAACAACGACCGGGCGACTTTGGTTCCGGGTGCTTTTGATTCCGGGGAGGGAAGGTGGTGCAGCGCTGAAAAGCGTCCCCACGGAAGCTACGACCCGGTTACTTTGGTTCCGGGTGCTTTCGGTTCCGGGGGTGGGCGGTGTGTAGCGCTGAAAAGTGTCCCCAGGGAAAACCGAATTAATTACACCCCAATGAACCCGAATTAATTACGCCCCAATGAACCCTAATTAATTATGCCCCAATGAACCCGAATTAATTACGCGCCAATGAACCCGAATTAATTACGCCCCAATGAACCCGAATTAATCACGCCCCAATGAACCCGAATTAATCACGCCCCAATGAACCCGAATTAATCACGCCCCAATGAACCCGAATTAATCACGCCCCAATGAACCCCAATTAATCACGCCCCAATGAACCCGAATTAATCACGCCCCAATGAACCCCAATTAATCACGCCCCAATGAACCCGAATTAATCACGCCCCATTGAACCCGAATTAATCACGCCCCAATGAACCCGAATTAATCACGCCCCAATGAACCCGAATTAATCACGCCCCAATGAACCCGAATTAATCACGCCCCAATGAACCCGAATTAATCACGCGCCAATGAACCCGAATTAATTACGCGCCAATGAACCCGAATTAATTACGCGCCAATGAACCCGAATTAATTACGCCCCAATGAACCCGAATTAATTACGCCCCAATGAACCCGAATTAATCACGCCCCAATGAACCCGAATTAACCACACCCCGCAATTAACCCACCCCCAATTAATTACACCCCAATGAACCCGAATTAATTACGTCCCAATGAACCCGAATTAATCACGCCCCAATGAACCCGAATTAATTACGTCCCAATGAACCCGAATTAATCACTCCCCAATAAACCCCAATTAATCACGCCCCAATGAACCCGAATTAATTACGCCCCAATGAACCCGAATAAATCACGCCCCAATGAACCCGAATTAATTACGCCCCAATGAACCCTAATTAATTACGCCCCAATGAACCCGAATTAACCACGCCCCAATGAACCCGAATTAATTACGCCCCAATGAACCCGAATTAATTACGCCCCAATGAACCCGAATTAATCACGCCCCAATGAACCCGAATTAATCACGCCCCAATGAACCCGAATTAATTACGCCCCAATGAACCCGAATTAATTGCGCCCCAATGAACCCCAATTAATTACGCCCCAATGAACCCGAATTAATCACGCCCCAATGAACCCGAATTAATCACGCCCCAATGAACCCCAAATAATTACGCCCCAATGAACCCGAATTAATTACGCCCCAATGAACCCGAATAAATCACGCCCCAATGAACGCGAATTAATTACGCCCCAATGAACCCGAATTAATTACGCCCCAATGAACCCGAATAAATCACGCCCCAATGAACCCGAATTAATTACGCCCCAATGAACCCGAATTAATTGCGCCCCAATGAACCCGAATTAATTACACCCCAATGAACCAGAATCAATTACGTCCCAATGAACCCGAATTAACCACACCCCCCAATTAACCCACCCCCCAATTAATTACGCCCCAATGAACCCGAATTAATTACGCCCCAATGAACCCGAATTAATTACGCCCCAATGAACCCGAATTAATCACGCCCCAGTGAACCCGAATTAATCACGCCCCAATGAACCCGAATTACTCACGCCCCAATGAACCCGAATTACTCACGCCCCAATGAACACGAATTAATCACGCCCCAATGAACCCGAATTAATTACGCCCCAATGATCCCGAATTAATTACGCCCCAATGAACCCGAATTAATCACGCCCCAATGAACCCGAATTAATCACGCCCCAATGAACCCGAATTAATCACGCCCCAATGAACCCGAATTAATCACGCCCCAATGAACCCGAATTAATTATGCCCCAATGAACCCGAATTAATTACGCCCCAATGAACCCGAATTCATCACGCCCCAATGAACCCGAATTCATCACGCCCCAATGAACCCGAATTCATCACGCCCCAATGAACCCGAATTAATTACGCCCCAATGAACCCGAATTAACTACGCCCCAATGAACCCGAATAAATCACGCCCCAATGAACCCGAATTAATTGCGCCCCAATGAACCCGAATTAATTACACCCCAATGAACCCGAATTAATTACGCCCCAATGAACCCGAATTAATCACGCCCCAATGAACACTAATTAACCACGCCCCAATGAACCCGAATTAATCACGCCCCAATGAACCCCAATTAATTACGCCCCAATGAACCCGAATTAATCACGCCCCAATGAACCCCAATTAATCACGCTCCAATGAACCCGAATTAATTACGCCCCAATGAACCCGAATTAATTACGCCCCAATGAACCCGAATTAATCACGCCCCAATGAACCCGAATTAATTACGCCCCAATGAACCCGAATTAATTGCGCCCCAATGAACCCGAATTAATTACACCCCAATGAACCCGAATTAATTACGTCCCAATGAACCCGAATTAACCACACCCCCCGATTAACCCACCCCCCAATTAATTACGCCCCAATTAACCCGAATTAATTACGCCCCAATGAACCCGAATTAATTACGCCCCAATGAACCCGAATTAATCACGCCCCAATGAACCCCAATTAATCACGCCCCAATGAACCCGAATTTATCACGCCCCAATGAACCCCAATTAATCACGCCCCAATGAACCCGATTTAATCACGCCCCAATGAACCCCAATTAATCACGCCCCAATGAACCCGAATTAATTAAGCCCCAATGAACCGGAATTAATTACGTCCCAATGAACCCGAATTAATCACTCTCCAATGAACCCGAATTAATTATGCGCCAATGAACCCGAATTAATTACGCTCCAATGAACCCGAATTAATTACGCGCCAATGAACCCGAATTAATTACGCCCCAATGAACCCGAATTAACCACACCTCGCAATTAACCCACCCCCAATTAATTACGCCCCAATGAACCCTAATTAATTACGCCCCAATGAACCCTAATTAATTATGCCCCAATGAACCCGAATTAATTACGCGCCAATGAACCCGAATTAATTACGCCCCAATGAACCCGAATTAATCACGCCCCAGTGAACCCGTATTAATCACGCCCCAATGAACCCAAATTAATCACGCCCCAATGAACCCGAATTAATCACGCCCCAATGAACCCGAATTAATTACGCACCAATGAACCCAAATTAATCACGCCCCAATGAACCCGAATTAATCACGCCCCAATGAACCCGAATTAATCACGCCCCAATGAACCCGAATAAATCACGCCCCAATGAACCCGAATTAATTACGCCCCAATGAACCCGAATTAACCACGCCCCAATGAACCCGAATTAATTACGCCCCAATGAACCCGAATTAATTACGCCCCAATGAACCCGAATTAATCACGCCCCAATGAACCCGAATTAATTACGTCCCAATGAACCCGAATTAATTGCGCCCCAATGAACCCGAATTAATTACGCCCCAATGAACCCGAATTAATCACGCCCCAATGAACCCGAATTAATCACGCCCAAATGAACCCGAATTAATCACGCCCCAATGAACCCCAAATAATTACGCCCCAATGAACCCGAATTCATCACGCCCCAATGAACCCGAATTAATTATGCCCCAATGAACCCGAATTAATTACGCCCCAATGAACCCGAATTAATCACGCCCCAATGAACCCGAATTAATCACGCCCCAATGAACCCGAATTAATCACGCCCCAATGAACCCGAATTCATCACGCCCCAATGAACCCGAATTAATCACGCCCCAATGAACCCGAATTAATTACGCCCCAATGAACCCGAATTAATCACGCCCCAATGAACCCGAATTAATTACGCCCCAATGAACCCGAATTCATCACGCCCCAATGAACCCGAATTAATTACGCCCCAATGAACCCGAATTAATTATGCCCCAATGAACCCGAATTAATTATGCCCCAATGAACCCGAATTAATTGCGCCCCAATGAACCCTAATTATTTACACCCCAATGAACCCGAATTAATTACGTCCCAATGAACCCGAATTAATCACGCCCCAATGAACACTAATTAACCACACCCCAATGAACCCGAATTAATCACGCCCCAATGAACCCGAATTAATTACGCCCCAATGAACCCGAATTAATCACGCCCCAATCAACCCCAATTAATCACGCCCCAATGAACCCGAATTAATTACGCCCCAATGAACCCGAATTAATTACGCCCCAATGAACCCGAATAAATCACGCCCCAATGAACCCGAATTAATTACGCCCCAATGAACCCGAATTAATTGCGCCCCAATGAACCCGAATTAATTACACCCCAATGAACCCGAATTAATTACGTCCCAATGAACCCGAATTAACCACACCCCCCGATTAACCCACCCCCCAATTAATTACGCCCCAATGAACCCGAATTAATTACGCCCCAATGAACCCGAATTAATTACGCCCCAATGAACCCGAATTAATCACTCCCCAATAAACCCCAATTAATCACGCCCCAATGAACCCGAATTAATTACGCCCCAATGAACCCGAATAAATCACGCCCCAATGAACCCGAATTAATTACGCCCCAATGAACCCTAATTAATTACGCCCCAATGAACCCGAATTAACCACGCCCCAATGAACCCGAATTAATTACGCCCCAATGAACCCGAATTAATTACGCCCCAATGAACCCGAATTAATCACGCCCCAATGAACCCGAATTAATCACGCCCCAATGAACCCGAATTAATTACGCCCCAATGAACCCGAATTAATTGCGCCCCAATGAACCCCAATTAATTACGCCCCAATGAACCCGAATTAATCACGCCCCAATGAACCCGAATTAATCACGCCCCAATGAACCCCAAATAATTACGCCCCAATGAACCCGAATTAATTACGCCCCAATGAACCCGAATAAATCACGCCCCAATGAACCCGAATTAATTACGCCCCAATGAACCCGAATTAATTACGCCCCAATGAACCAGAATCAATTACGTCCCAATGAACCCGAATTAACCACACCCCCCAATTAACCCACCCCCCAATTAATTACGCCCCAATGAACCCGAATTAATTACGCCCCAATGAACCCGAATTAATTACGCCCCAATGAACCCGAATTAATCACGCCCCAGTGAACCCGAATTAATCACGCCCCAATGAACCCGAATTACTCACGCCCCAATGAACCCGAATTACTCACGCCCCAATGAACACGAATTAATCACGCCCCAATGAACCCGAATTAATTACGCCCCAATGATCCCGAATTAATTACGCCCCAATGAACCCGAATTAATCACGCCCCAATGAACCCGAATTAATCACGCCCCAATGAACCCGAATTAATCACGCCCCAATGAACCCGAATTAATCACGCCCCAATGAACCCGAATTAATTATGCCCCAATGAACCCGAATTAATTACGCCCCAATGAACCCGAATTCATCACGCCCCAATGAACCCGAATTCATCACGCCCCAATGAACCCGAATTAATTACGCCCCAATGAACCCGAATTAACTACGCCCCAATGAACCCGAATAAATCACGCCCCAATGAACCCGAATTAATTGCGCCCCAATGAACCCGAATTAATTACACCCCAATGAACCCGAATTAATTACGCCCCAATGAACCCGAATTAATCACGCCCCAATGAACACTAATTAACCACGCCCCAATGAACCCGAATTAATCACGCCCCAATGAACCCCAATTAATTACGCCCCAATGAACCCGAATTAATCACGCCCCAATGAACCCCAATTAATCACGCTCCAATGAACCCGAATTAATTACGCCCCAATGAACCCGAATTAATTACGCCCCAATGAACCCGAATAAATCACGCCCCAATGAACCCGAATTAATTACGCCCCAATGAACCCGAATTAATTGCGCCCCAATGAACCCGAATTAATTACACCCCAATGAACCCGAATTAATTACGTCCCAATGAACCCGAATTAACCACACCCCCCGATTAACCCACCCCCCAATTAATTACGCCCCAATTAACCCGAATTAATTACGCCCCAATGAACCCGAATTAATTACGCCCCAATGAACCCGAATTAATCACGCCCCAATGAACCCCAATTAATCACGCCCCAATGAACCCGAATTTATCACGCCCCAATGAACCCCAATTAATCACGCCCCAATGAACCCGATTTAATCACGCCCCAATGAACCCCAATTAATCACGCCCCAATGAACCCGAATTAATTAAGCCCCAATGAACCGGAATTAATTACGTCCCAATGAACCCGAATTAATCACTCTCCAATGAACCCGAATTAATTATGCGCCAATGAACCCGAATTAATTACGCTCCAATGAACCCGAATTAATTACGCGCCAATGAACCCGAATTAATTACGCCCCAATGAACCCGAATTAACCACACCTCGCAATTAACCCACCCCCAATTAATTACGCCCCAATGAACCCTAATTAATTACGCCCCAATGAACCCTAATTAATTACGCCCCAATGAACCCGAATTAATTACGCGCCAATGAACCCGAATTAATTACGCCCCAATGAACCCGAATTAATCACGCCCCAGTGAACCCGTATTAATCACGCCCCAATGAACCCAAATTAATCACGCCCCAATGAACCCGAATTAATCACGCCCCAATGAACCCGAATTAATTACGCACCAATGAACCCAAATTAATCACGCCCCAATGAACCCGAATTAATCACGCCCCAATGAACCCGAATTAATCACGCCCCAATGAACCCGAATAAATCACGCCCCAATGAACCCGAATTAATTACGCCCCAATGAACCCGAATTAACCACGCCCCAATGAACCCGAATTAATTACGCCCCAATGAACCCGAATTAATTACGCCCCAATGAACCCGAATTAATCACGCCCCAATGAACCCGAATTAATTACGTCCCAATGAACCCGAATTAATTGCGCCCCAATGAACCCGAATTAATTACGCCCCAATGAACCCGAATTAATCACGCCCCAATGAACCCGAATTAATCACGCCCAAATGAACCCGAATTAATCACGCCCCAATGAACCCCAAATAATTACGCCCCAATGAACCCGAATTCATCACGCCCCAATGAACCCGAATTAATTATGCCCCAATGAACCCGAATTAATTACGCCCCAATGAACCCGAATTAATCACGCCCCAATGAACCCGAATTAATCACGCCCCAATGAACCCGAATTAATCACGCCCCAATGAACCCGAATTAATTACGCCCCAATGAACTTGAATTAATTACGCCCCAATGAACCCGAATTAATCACGCCCCAATGAACCCGAATTAATTACGCCCCAATGAACCCGAATTAATCACGCCCCAATGAACCCGAATTAATTACGCCCCAATGAACCCGAATTAATTACGCCCCAATGAATCCGAATTAATCACGCCCCAATGAACCCGAATTCATCACGCCCCAATGAACCCGAATTAATTACGCCCCAATGAACCCGAATTAATTATGCCCCAATGAACCCGAATTAATTATGCCCCAATGAACCCGAATTAATTGCGCCCCAATGAACCCTAATTATTTACACCCCAATGAACCCGAATTAATTACGTCCCAATGAACCCGAATTAATCACGCCCCAATGAACACTAATTAACCACACCCCAATGAACCCGAATTAATCACGCCCCAATGAACCCGAATTAATTACGCCCCAATGAACCCGAATTAATCACGCCCCAATCAACCCCAATTAATCACGCCCCAATGAACCCGAATTAATTACGCCCCAATGAACCCGAATTAATTACGCCCCAATGAACCCGAATAAATCACGCCCCAATGAACCCGAATTAATTACGCCCCAATGAACCCGAATTAATTGCGCCCCAATGAACCCGAATTAATTACACCCCAATGAACCCGAATTAATTACGTCCCAATGAACCCGAATTAACCACACCCCCCGATTAACCCACCCCCCAATTAATTACGCCCCAATGAACCCGAATTAATTACGCCCCAATGAACCCGAATTAATTACGCCCCAATGAACCCGAATTAATCACGCCCCAATGAACCCCAATTAATCACGCCCCAATGAACCCGAATTAATCACGCCCAAATGAACCCCAATTAATCACGCCCCAATGAACCCGAATTAATCACGCCCAAATGAACCCGAATTAATCACGCCCCAATGAACCCGAATTAATCACGCCCCAATCAACCCCAATTAATCACGCCCCAATGAACCCGAATTAATTACGCCCCAATGAACCCGAATTAATTACGCCCCAATGAACCCGAATAAATCACGCCCCAATGAACCCGAATTAATTACGCCCCAATGAACCCGAATTAATTGCGCCCCAATGAACCCGAATTAATTACACCCCAATGAACCCGAATTAATTACGTCCCAATGAACCCGAATTAACCACACCCCCCGATTAACCCACCCCCCAATTAATTACGCCCCAATGAACCCGAATTAATTACGCCCCAATGAACCCGAATTAATTACGCCCCAATGAACCCGAATTAGTCACGCCCCAATGAACCCCAATTAATCACGCCCCAATGAACCCGAATTAATCACGCCCCAATGAACCCCAATTAATCACGCCCCAATGAACCCGAATTAATCACGCCCCAATGAACCCGAATTAATCACGCCCCAATGAACCCGAATTAATTAAGCCCCAATGAACCGGAATTAATTACGTCCCAATGAACCCTAATTAATTATGCCCCAATGAACCCGAATTAATTGCGCCCCAATGAACCCGAATTAATTACACCCCAATGAACCCGAATTAACCACACCCCCCAATTAACCCACCCCCCAATTAATTACGCCCCAATGAACCCGAATTAATCACGCCCCAATGAACCCGAATTAATCACGCCCCAATGAACTCGAATTAATCACGCCCCAATGAACCCCAATTGATTACGCCCCAATGAACCCGAATTAATCACGCCCCAATGAACCCGAATTAATCACACCCCAATGAACCCGAATTAATTACGTCCCAAGGAACCCGAATTAATTGCGCCCCAATGAACCCGAATTAATTACACCCAAATGAACCCCAATTAATTACGCCCCAATGAACCCCAATTAATCAGGCCCCAATGAACCCGAGTTAATTACGCCCCAATGAACCCGAATTAATCACGCCCCAATGAACCCTAATTAACCACACCCCGCAATTAACCCTCCCCCAATTAATTACGCCCCAATGAACCCTAATTAATTACGCCCCAATGAACCCTAATTAATTACGCGCCAATGAACCCGAATTAATTACGCCCCACACCAGCCGCCTTTATTCCAGCTCTGTGCTTTTTATTTCCAGCCCCACAGTCTTTATTGCAGCCCCAACCATCTTTATTCCAACCCCTCCGTCTTATTCCAGCCCCAAGTGATTTCAGCTCCTTTCCAAACCCCCTTTGGCCCCCTTTGGCCCCCTCTGGCCCCCATTTTCCCAGAAAGACCCCTCTGGCCCCCATTTTCCCAGAAAGACCCCTCTGGCCCCCTTTGCCCTCTGTTTTCCCAGAGGGCTCTCTTTGGCCCCTTTTTGCTTCCTTTGGCCCTCATTTTCCCAGAGAGCCTCCTTTGGCTTCATTGCTTCAGTAATCCCAACGTCACACCACCATCCCAGGATCCCATGAAGAGTGCAAAGTAAATTTACCTCAGGACAGTTGTTTATTCCTGTCTGAGTTGGGTGGCATATTTTGTAATGTTGGCATAGTAAGCATTTGCACTATTGCAGTCCACTGTGGGTACACTTTGCCAGTAGCCACAGTAACATCACACTGACAATCCCACAGAAAACTCCTTTTCCTGTTCTCCTTTTCTCATTTACCACCTGGACACAGAGAGACTTGGGCAGCTGGATGGGACTTTTGATTGGAGGTGTTTGGAAGAACAGAGATTTTTGGAAAATATATGGTATTTGTTAATTTCATGGCAAGAGGGGGCCTTCAGCACCGAGTGGAGCCATCAAACATTAAGAAGCATCACCCTGAAGGGAATGATTGCCATTAAGAGAGAACAATTTCTAAATGAAGATTGGCCAATTAGAGGTGCTGAATGGGGAATATATTTTTAAAGCTGTACTTTCTACGTCATGGTAGGACATCTACACAACTAACAGTGGTTTCTAGCTCTGATGGTATCTGCACTGGAAAAAAAAAGCTCCCCCACTGTAAACAAGTACAAGCTGCATATTGCATTTATTTATCGCTTGAAATGTCTGTTCCCCTCCCCAGCTGCATAAGCACAGTCTGCGTTTCATCCTCCCCTTTTTCCTGTCAGATTGTGGTTTTTTTTCCATTGCTGTTCCCGCTTACAGCAGTAAGAGAGGCTGGTAGCTTTCCTTTTCTTGTTAAGTGCTAACCACTGTACCTTAGAAGCACAGAAAATGACCTGCTTTTCCTTTAATGTCTTTTTTAACGTCCCTTGAGACTTTTCCATAGCTCCTCACTTGCTGACTTACCTGTTGCCCGTCTACTTTTTGGCATGGTTCAGAGGGTCAGGTAGGTTGAGCACGCCTTTTTCTAAACCCAAACACACCTCAGATGTCACTGTCAGTTGCTTCTTCCTTGCCTGGTTTCCATCCTTCCCGTGCCTTGACTGTTACAGCAGCCTACAACTTGCTCAGGGTGGGCAGCGGAGAGGAAGGTGCTCATCTCCTCTATGGTGACCAGTAACAGGGCACAAGAAAACAGAATGAAGCTGCATCAGGGGAAGTTCAGACTGGCCATTAGGAAAAGGCTCTTCACTGAGAGGGTGCTCAGTCGCTGGAACAGGCTCCTGAGGGAAGTAGTCACAGCACCAAACCTGCCAGAGCTCAAGGAGCATCTGGTTTAGCGTTAGGTACTCGTGTGAGGAGCAGGGAGCTGGACCGGATGTTTCTTATGGGTCCCCTCCCAACTGGGAATATTCTATTTCAAAGAGACAAAATCTGTATTATTGATCAAGGGATCCTTGGGCTGGGGGGAAGGAAGCAGTATCGCAGTATCTTTTCTAGAGAGCCGGTACTCTTTTCTCTTACAGATTAAGGAAGTTGAACTGAAGAGCTTTTCTGTGACAGCCGCAGGCTTTTTTTCTCCCAGGCACCTTTCTCCAGGGACCGGAGGGAAAGTTACGAAATACTGATTTAGTGGGGTTTTTCAGTCAGAGCAGGAAGCTGCCTGAAGTGCAGGTCTTGCACGTCTACTGCATTTTTGCTCCGTGGAGCAACAACTGCCTTTTCCTTTGTACCTAAGGTTCTTTGAGGATACTTCTTCACTTGGCTTAAATTCCTTCTTATTCAGTTAATTTCTCAGAAGAGCCATAAAGAGACCCTTCTCAAAGTTTACAAGAGTTTGATATTACTAGTCTGTTTTAACCCTGGCTTTATCATTCCCTTTGCAATGGGTATTGAAGCGCTAAGAAAAATCACTGGATTCTTTTTTATAGCTGGTTTCTAGGGTCTCTTCCTGATTTCCTCCATTGCCCCAAAGGATACGGCCCTGTTGTTTTGCAAGCAAATGGCAAAAAAAGTCACAGGCCTCTGTCCCTGCCCCCCACCTTAAGCCCACGCTAAAAGGATGCAAACGCTCTACTGTGTCTAAAGGCTGTGCTGTAGAAATTTCTATACCCAGGCTGGGGTAGGTAAGTTGTTCAAACTTTAGAGCCAAGGACCCCGTTAATCATTAGAGGAAAGGTAAGCTGAATTTTCATCCTTACACTTGCTAGATTCAACAGGGTACTGACTGACTGAACCTGCTAGTGGCTGCAAGTTACAGAAGCTAATTTTGAAAGAATAGCCATTGAGGTACTACTCTAAATAGCAGAATTGAAGAAATAGAGACTTTAGTAGCCCTTTAAATAAAGAGAAGTGCTTTGCTTTATTTTACAGTTTTCCAATTCCTCCGGCGTAGGTTTTCCTTTCAGCATTTAGGTATTTGAGCAGTTTCTGGCACTTTCACGGGCTGCCGTGTTTGAAATATTTCACTTCTTTGCCCAGCAGGAGCAACAGTGTGCTGCTCCCTGTTTCATTTGTTTGTACAGTCCTTTTTAATAAATGTTTGTTTCGGGTCGTGCTTCCTTCCTGCAGAGCATTTTGGCCAGCAGGTCACAGGAGGGGATCCTCCCCCTCTGCTGTGCCCTGGTCAGGCCCCACCTGGAGTGTTGTGTCCAGTTCTGGGCTCCCTGGTCTAAAAAACACAGGGATCTCCTGGAGGGAGTCCAGAGAAGGGCTACAAAGATGATGAACAGGGCCTGGAGCATCTCCCCTGTGAGGAAAGGCTGAGTGAGCTGGGACTGTTCAGCCTGGAGAAGACTAAGGTGGGACCTTATTGATGTTGGTCAATATGTTAAGTATGGGCCGCAGGGGGAAATGGGCAGCCCCTTCTCAGTGGTCTGTGGGGACAGGAGCAGGGGCAATGGCTGCAATTTAGAGCACAGGAAGACCTTTTGCCCAGTGAGGGTGAGGGAGCCCTGGGACAGGCTGCCCAGGGGGGTGTGGAGTCTCCTTCTGCGGAGAGATTCCAGTCGCGTCTGGATGCCTCCCTCCTAGGGACCCTGCTTTGTCAGGGGGTGGGACCCCGTGGGCTCTGGGGGTCCCTTCCCAGCCCTGTGACTCTGTGATTTTCACAGCTGTTGCCCGCTGGTGCTGAGCAGCCCTGGCCCCACAGGTGAAAGTCAGCGCTGCAGTTCCCCAGGATGCACTGAGCCACAATCCTGTCATAGCTTTGTAGGAACTTTATGAAGATAAATACGGGGAAAGAAGTGTCTGTGCTAATGAAGGCTGGAGAAGAGAAAGGAAGAGAGAGCAAAGCGGCCGGGCGGCGCAGCGCACGAACCGCGCTGCGTGCTGCCGCCTGGTGGACAGACCGCGGTACTGCGGGTGGGAGACGCAGTTGGAGCGGCAGAGCGCTTCTGCCTCTTTGAGGACACGCTGCGGAAGCTGGCGGGCGGCGAGGCGCACGAAACCCGGTGGGTGCTGCCGCCTTGCGGACACAGACCGGTACTGCGGCCGGGCGGCGCAGCGCCCGCGGCAGGGCGCTTGAAAGCGGCGCGCCGCCGTTGCCTAGCGACCACGCCGCGGTAGCGCTGCAGGACCGAGGCGCATGCGCGGTACAGCGCGCTGAAGCTGCCCGGGGGACCCTGCGCATGCGCTCTGGGGCGGTGTGGAGCCCCGCGGGATGCCGGGAAGCGCGCCCAGCCTACGCGCGGCTCCTGCCGCGGAGCGCGCGCGGTTCGCCCGGGCTCCCGGCGCCGGTCCCGGCCGCGTGACGCCGCGCTGGGCGCCGGGCGGTGCCGCCGGCTCCGCGCTCCCTCCGGGTGAGGCGCCGCCTCCGCCGCCCCGCGCGGGGTCGGCCGGGGCCGGGCGGTCGGCGGCGCGCGGGGTCGCGGCGGGCCGGGGCTCCGCGGGGTCGGTGCGGGGCCCGCGGGCGGCGAGACGCCGCGCGTTCTCCTCCCGCCCGCGGCCGGCGTTGTCCCGGCGCCGCTCCGTGCCGGGGCTTTTCTCCGCGGCTAGCGGCGGGGCGTCTGGGCCGGGCGGGGGGTGTCTCCGCGGTTCGCGGGCATTGCGCGCCGGGGATCGCGGCGGCGCATCGGAGGTGCGGCCACCCAGAGCTGCCACCGGTACAGATGAGGTGAGTCAGCCCTGGCTGGTTCCGGGTCCTTTTCTTTCCGGGGGGATGGGGGCCGTGCAGTTCTGAAAAGTGTCCCCACGGAAACAACGACCTGGTTACTTTGGTTCCGGGTGCTTTTGGTTCCGGGGGGCGGGGGGGGGGCGGTGGTGGGGGTGGTGCAGCGCTGAAAAGTGTCCCCAGGGAAGCAGCGACCGGGCGACTTTGGTTCCGGGTGCTTTTGGTTCCGGGGGGGGGGTGTGGGGCTGTGCAGCTCTGAAAAGTATCCCTAGGGAAACAACGACCGGGCGACTTTGGTTCCGGGTGCTTTTGGTTCCGGGGGTGGGGGGGGGGGGTGGGGGGTGGTGCACCGCTGAAAAGTGTCCCCAGGGAAACAACGACCGGGCTACTTTGGTTCCGTGTGCTTTTGGTTCCGGGGGGCTGGGGGGCTGTGCAGCTCTGGAAAAGTGTCCCCACGGAAACAACGACCTGGATACTTTGGTTCCGGGTGTTTTTGGTTCCGGGGGGGGGTGGGGGCGTGGTGCAGCGCTAAAAGGTGTCCCCAGGGAAACAACGACCGGGCGACTTTGGTTCCGGGTGCTTTTGGTTCCGGGAAGGGAAGGTGGTGCAGCGCTGAAAAGCGTCCCCACGGAAGCTACGACCCGGTTACTTTGGTTCCGGGTGCTTTCGGTTCCGGGGGTGGGCGGTGTGTAGCGCTGAAAAGTGTCCCCAGGGAAAACCGAATTAATTACACCCCAATGAACCCGAATTAATTACGCCCCAATGAACCCTAATTAATTATGCCCCAATGAACCCGAATTAATTACGCGCCAATGAACCCGAATTAATTACGCCCCAATGAACCCGAATTAATCACGCCCCAATGAACCCGAATTAATCACGCCCCAATGAACCCGAATTAATCACGCCCCAATGAACCCCAATTAATCACGCCCCAATGAACCCCAATTAATCACGCCCCAATGAACCCGAATTAATCACGCCCCAATGAACCCCAATTAATCACGCCCCAATGAACCCGAATTAATCACGCCCCATTGAACCCGAATTAATCACGCCCCAATGAACCCGAATTAATCACGCCCCAATGAACACGAATTAATCACGCCCCAATGAACCCGAATTAATCACGCCCCAATGAACCCGAATTAATCACGCGCCAATGAACCCGAATTAATTACGCGCCAATGAACCCGAATTAATTACGCGCCAATGAACCCGAATTAATTACGCCCCAATGAACCCGAATTAATCACGCCCCAATGAACCCGAATTAATCACGCCCCAATGAACCCGAATTAACCACACCCCGCAATTAACCCACCCCCAATTAATTACACCCCAATGAACCCGAATTAATTACGTCCCAATGAACCCGAATTAATCACGCCCCAATGAACCCGAATTAATTACGCCCCAATGAACCCGAATTAATCACTCCCCAATAAACCCCAATTAATCACGCCCCAATGAACCCGAATTAATTACGCCCCAATGAACCCGAATAAATCACGCCCCAATGAACCCGAATTAATTACGCCCCAATGAACCATAATTAATTACGCCCCAATGAACCCGAATTAACCACGCCCCAATGAACCCGAATTAATTACGCCCCAATGAACCCGAATTAATTACGCCCCAATGAACCCGAATTAATCACGCCCCAATGAACCCGAATTAATCACGCCCCAATGAACCCGAATTAATTACGCCCCAATGAACCCGAATTAATTGCGCCCCAATGAACCCCAATTAATTACGCCCCAATGAACCCGAATTAATCACGCCCCAATGAACCCGAATTAATCACGCCCCAATGAACCCCAAATAATTATGCCCCAATGAACCCGAATTAATTACGCCCCAATGAACCCGAATAAATCACGCCCCAATGAACGCGAATTAATTACGCCCCAATGAACCCGAATTAATTACGCCCCAATGAACCCGAATAAATCACGCCCCAATGAACCCGAATTAATTACGCCCCAATGAACCCGAATTAATTGCGCCCCAATGAACCCGAATTAATTACACCCCAATGAACCAGAATCAATTACGTCCCAATGAACCCGAATTAACCACACCCCCCAATTAACCCACCCCCCAATTAATTACGCCCCAATGAACCCGAATTAATTACGCCCCAATGAACCCGAATTAATTACGCCCCAATGAACCCGAATTAATCACGCCCCAGTGAACCCGAATTAATCACGCCCCAATGAACCCGAATTACTCACGCCCCAATGAACCCGAATTACTCACGCCCCAATGAACACGAATTAATCACGCCCCAATGAACCCGAATTAATTACGCCCCAATGAACCCGAATTAATTACGCCCCAATGAACCCGAATTAATCACGCCCCAATGAACCCGAATTAATCACGCCCCAATGAACCCGAATTAATCACGCCCCAATGAACCCGAATTAATCACGCCCCAATGAACCCGAATTAATTATGCCCCAATGAACCCGAATTAATTACGCCCCAATGAACCCGAATTCATCACGCCCCAATGAACCCGAATTCATCACGCCCCAATGAACCCGAATTCATCACGCCCCAATGAACCCGAATTAATTACGCCCCAATGAACCCGAATTAACTACGCCCCAATGAACCCGAATAAATCACGCCCCAATGAACCCGAATTAATTGCGCCCCAATGAACCCGAATTAATTACACCCCAATGAACCCGAATTAATTACGCCCCAATGAACCCGAATTAATCACGCCCCAATGAACACTAATTAACCACGCCCCAATGAACCCGAATTAATCACGCCCCAATGAACCCGAATTAATTACGCCCCAATGAACCCGAATTAATCACGCCCCAATGAACCCCAATTAATCACGCTCCAATGAACCCGAATTAATTACGCCCCAATGAACCCGAATTAATTACGCCCCAATGAACCCGAATAAATCACGCCCCAATGAACCCGAATTAATTACGCCCCAATGAACCCGAATTAATTGCGCCCCAATGAACCCGAATTAATTACACCCCAATGAACCCGAATTAATTACGTCCCAATGAACCCGAATTAACCACACCCCCCGATTAACCCACCCCCCAATTAATTACGCCCCAATTAACCCGAATTAATCACGCCCCAATGAACCCGAATTAATCACGCCCCAATGAACCCGAATTAATCACGCCCCAATGAACCCCAATTAATCACGCCCCAATGAACCCGAATTAATCACGCCCCAATGAACCCCAATTAATCACGCCCCAATGAACCCGAATTAATCACGCCCCATTGAACCCGAATTAATCACGCCCCAATGAACCCGAATTAATCACGCCCCAATGAACCCGAATTAATCACGCCCCAATGAACCCGAATTAATCACGCCCCAATGAACCCGAATTAATCACGCGCCAATGAACCCGAATTAATTACGCGCCAATGAACCCGAATTAATTACGCGCCAATGAACCCGAATTAATTACGCCCCAATGAACCCGAATTAATTACGCCCCAATGAACCCGAATTAATCACGCCCCAATGAACCCGAATTAACCACACCCCGCAATTAACCCACCCCCAATTAATTACACCCCAATGAACCCGAATTAATTACGTCCCAATGAACCCGAATTAATCACGCCCCAATGAACCCGAATTAATTACGCCCCAATGAACCCGAATTAATCACTCCCCAATAAACCCCAATTAATCACGCCCCAATGAACCCGAATTAATTACGCCCCAATGAACCCGAATTAATCACGCCCCAATGAACCCGAATTAATTACGCCCCAATGAACCCTAATTAATTACGCCCCAATGAACCCGAATTAACCACGCCCCAATGAACCCGAATTAATTACGCCCCAATGAACCCGAATTAATTACGCCCCAATGAACCCGAATTAATCACGCCCCAATGAACCCGAATTAATCACGCCCCAATGAACCCGAATTAATTACGCCCCAATGAACCCGAATTAATTGCGCCCCAATGAACCCCAATTAATTACGCCCCAATGAACCCGAATTAATCACGCCCCAATGAACCCGAATTAATCACGCCCCAATGAACCCCAAATAATTACGCCCCAATGAACCCGAATTAATTACGCCCCAATGAACCCGAATAAATCACGCCCCAATGAACGCGAATTAATTACGCCCCAATGAACCCGAATTAATTACGCCCCAATGAACCCGAATAAATCACGCCCCAATGAACCCGAATTAATTACGCCCCAATGAACCCGAATTAATTGCGCCCCAATGAACCCGAATTAATTACACCCCAATGAACCAGAATCAATTACGTCCCAATGAACCCGAATTAACCACACCCCCCAATTAACCCACCCCCCAATTAATTACGCCCCAATGAACCCGAATTAATTACGCCCCAATGAACCCGAATTAATTACGCCCCAATGAACCCGAATTAATCACGCCCCAGTGAACCCGAATTAATCACGCCCCAATGAACCCGAATTACTCACGCCCCAATGAACCCGAATTACTCACGCCCCAATGAACACGAATTAATCACGCCCCAATGAACCCGAATTAATTACGCCCCAATGATCCCGAATTAATTACGCCCCAATGAACCCGAATTAATCACGCCCCAATGAACCCGAATTAATCACGCCCCAATGAACCCGAATTAATCACGCCCCAATGAACCCGAATTAATTATGCCCCAATGAACCCGAATTAATTACGCCCCAATGAACCCGAATTCATCACGCCCCAATGAACCCGAATTCATCACGCCCCAATGAACCCGAATTCATCACGCCCCAATGAACCCGAATTAATTACGCCCCAATGAACCCGAATTAACTACGCCCCAATGAACCCGAATAAATCACGCCCCAATGAACCCGAATTAATTGCGCCCCAATGAACCCGAATTAATTACACCCCAATGAACCCGAATTAATTACGCCCCAATGAACCCGAATTAATCACGCCCCAATGAACACTAATTAACCACGCCCCAATGAACCCGAATTAATCACGCCCCAATGAACCCCAATTAATTACGCCCCAATGAACCCGAATTAATCACGCCCCAATGAACCCCAATTAATCACGCTCCAATGAACCCGAATTAATTACGCCCCAATGAACCCGAATTAATTACGCCCCAATGAACCCGAATAAATCACGCCCCAATGAACCCGAATTAATTACGCCCCAATGAACCCGAATTAATTGCGCCCCAATGAACCCGAATTAATTACACCCCAATGAACCCGAATTAATTACGTCCCAATGAACCCGAATTAACCACACCCCCCGATTAACCCACCCCCCAATTAATTACGCCCCAATTAACCCGAATTAATTACGCCCCAATGAACCCGAATTAATTACGCCCCAATGAACCCGAATTAATCACGCCCCAATGAACCCCAATTAATCACGCCCCAATGAACCCGAATTTATCACGCCCCAATGAACCCCAATTAATCACGCCCCAATGAACCCGATTTAATCACGCCCCAATGAACCCCAATTAATCACGCCCCAATGAACCCGAATTAATTAAGCCCCAATGAACCGGAATTAATTACGTCCCAATGAACCCGAATTAATCACTCTCCAATGAACCCGAATTAATTATGCGCCAATGAACCCGAATTAATTACGCTCCAATGAACCCGAATTAATTACGCGCCAATGAACCCGAATTAATTACGCCCCAATGAACCCGAATTAACCACACCTCGCAATTAACCCACCCCCAATTAATTACGCCCCAATGAACCCTAATTAATTACGCCCCAATGAACCCTAATTAATTATGCCCCAATGAACCCGAATTAATTACGCGCCAATGAACCCGAATTAATTACGCCCCAATGAACCCGAATTAATCACGCCCCAGTGAACCCGTATTAATCACGCCCCAATGAACCCAAATTAATCACGCCCCAATGAACCCGAATTAATCACGCCCCAATGAACCCGAATTAATCACGCCCCAATGAACCCGAATAAATCACGCCCCAATGAACCCGAATTAATTACGCCCCAATGAACCCGAATTAACCACGCCCCAATGAACCCGAATTAATTACGCCCCAATGAACCCGAATTAATTACGCCCCAATGAACCCGAATTAATCACGCCCCAATGAACCCGAATTAATTACGTCCCAATGAACCCGAATTAATTGCGCCCCAATGAACCCGAATTAATTACGCCCCAATGAACCCGAATTAATCACGCCCCAATGAACCCGAATTAATCACGCCCAAATGAACCCGAATTAATCACGCCCCAATGAACCCCAAATAATTACGCCCCAATGAACCCGAATTCATCACGCCCCAATGAACCCGAATTAATTATGCCCCAATGAACCCGAATTAATTACGCCCCAATGAACCCGAATTAATCACGCCCCAATGAACCCGAATTAATCACGCCCCAATGAACCCGAATTAATTACGCCCCAATGAACCCGAATTCATCACGCCCCAATGAACCCGAATTAATCACGCCCCAATGAACCCGAATTAATTACGCCCCAATGAACCCGAATTAATCACGCCCCAATGAACCCGAATTAATTACGCCCCAATGAACCCGAATTCATCACGCCCCAATGAACCCGAATTAATTACGCCCCAATGAACCCGAATTAATTATGCCCCAATGAACCCGAATTAATTATGCCCCAATGAACCCGAATTAATTGCGCCCCAATGAACCCTAATTATTTACACCCCAATGAACCCGAATTAATTACGTCCCAATGAACCCGAATTAATCACGCCCCAATGAACACTAATTAACCACACCCCAATGAACCCGAATTAATCACGCCCCAATGAACCCGAATTAATTACGCCCCAATGAACCCGAATTAATCACGCCCCAATCAACCCCAATTAATCACGCCCCAATGAACCCGAATTAATTACGCCCCAATGAACCCGAATTAATTACGCCCCAATGAACCCGAATAAATCACGCCCCAATGAACCCGAATTAATTACGCCCCAATGAACCCGAATTAATTGCGCCCCAATGAACCCGAATTAATTACACCCCAATGAACCCGAATTAATTACGTCCCAATGAACCCGAATTAACCACACCCCCCGATTAACCCACCCCCCAATTAATTACGCCCCAATGAACCCGAATTAATTACGCCCCAATGAACCCGAATTAATTACGCCCCAATGAACCCGAATTAATCACTCCCCAATAAACCCCAATTAATCACGCCCCAATGAACCCGAATTAATTACGCCCCAATGAACCCGAATAAATCACGCCCCAATGAACCCGAATTAATTACGCCCCAATGAACCCTAATTAATTACGCCCCAATGAACCCGAATTAACCACGCCCCAATGAACCCGAATTAATTACGCCCCAATGAACCCGAATTAATTACGCCCCAATGAACCCGAATTAATCACGCCCCAATGAACCCGAATTAATCACGCCCCAATGAACCCGAATTAATTACGCCCCAATGAACCCGAATTAATTGCGCCCCAATGAACCCCAATTAATTACGCCCCAATGAACCCGAATTAATCACGCCCCAATGAACCCGAATTAATCACGCCCCAATGAACCCCAAATAATTACGCCCCAATGAACCCGAATTAATTACGCCCCAATGAACCCGAATAAATCACGCCCCAATGAACGCGAATTAATTACGCCCCAATGAACCCGAATTAATTACGCCCCAATGAACCCGAATAAATCACGCCCCAATGAACCCGAATTAATTACGCCCCAATGAACCCGAATTAATTGCGCCCCAATGAACCCGAATTAATTACACCCCAATGAACCAGAATCAATTACGTCCCAATGAACCCGAATTAACCACACCCCCCAATTAACACACCCCCCAATTAATTACGCCCCAATGAACCCGAATTAATTACGCCCCAATGAACCCGAATTAATTACGCCCCAATGAACCCGAATTAATCACGCCCCAGTGAACCCGAATTAATCACGCCCCAATGAACCCGAATTACTCACGCCCCAATGAACCCGAATTACTCACGCCCCAATGAACACGAATTAATCACGCCCCAATGAACCCGAATTAATTACGCCCCAATGATCCCGAATTAATTACGCCCCAATGAACCCGAATTAATCACGCCCCAATGAACCCGAATTAATCACGCCCCAATGAACCCGAATTAATCACGCCCCAATGAACCCGAATTAATCACGCCCCAATGAACCCGAATTAATTATGCCCCAATGAACCCGAATTAATTACGCCCCAATGAACCCGAATTCATCACGCCCCAATGAACCCGAATTCATCACGCCCCAATGAACCCGAATTCATCACGCCCCAATGAACCCGAATTAATTACGCCCCAATGAACCCGAATTAACTACGCCCCAATGAACCCGAATAAATCACGCCCCAATGAACCCGAATTAATTGCGTCCCAATGAACCCGAATTAATCACGCCCCAATGAACACTAATTAACCACGCCCCAATGAACCCGAATTAATCACTCCCCAATGAACCCCAATTAATTACGCCCCAATGAACCCGAATTAATCACGCCCCAATGAACCCCAATTAATCACGCTCCAATGAACCCGAATTAATTACGCCCCAATGAACCCGAATTAATTACGCCCCAATGAACCCGAATAAATCACGCCCCAATGAACCCGAATTAATTACGCCCCAATGAACCCGAATTAATTGCGCCCCAATGAACCCGAATTAATTACACCCCAATGAACCCGAATTAATTACGTCCCAATGAACCCGAATTAACCACACCCCCCGATTAACCCACCCCCCAATTAATTACGCCCCAATTAACCCGAATTAATTACGCCCCAATGAACCCGAATTAATTACGCCCCAATGAACCCGAATTAATCACGCCCCAATGAACCCCAATTAATCACGCCCCAATGAACCCGAATTTATCACGCCCCAATGAACCCCAATTAATCACGCCCCAATGAACCCGATTTAATCACGCCCCAATGAACCCCAATTAATCACGCCCCAATGAACCCGAATTAATTAAGCCCCAATGAACCGGAATTAATTACGTCCCAATGAACCCGAATTAATCACTCTCCAATGAACCCGAATTAATTATGCGCCAATGAACCCGAATTAATTACGCTCCAATGAACCCGAATTAATTACGCGCCAATGAACCCGAATTAATTACGCCCCAATGAACCCGAATTAACCACACCTCGCAATTAACCCACCCCCAATTAATTACGCCCCAATGAACCCTAATTAATTACGCCCCAATGAACCCTAATTAATTATGCCCCAATGAACCCGAATTAATTACGCGCCAATGAACCCGAATTAATTACGCCCCAATGAACCCGAATTAATCACGCCCCAGTGAACCCGTATTAATCACGCCCCAATGAACCCAAATTAATCACGCCCCAATGAACCCGAATTAATCACGCCCCAATGAACCCGAATTAATTACGCACCAATGAACCCAAATTAATCACGCCCCAATGAACCCGAATTAATCACGCCCCAATGAACCCGAATTAATCACGCCCCAATGAACCCGAATAAATCACGCCCCAATGAACCCGAATTAATTACGCCCCAATGAACCCGAATTAACCACGCCCCAATGAACCCGAATTAATTACGCCCCAATGAACCCGAATTAATTACGCCCCAATGAACCCGAATTAATCACGCCCCAATGAACCCGAATTAATTACGTCCCAATGAACCCGAATTAATTGCGCCCCAATGAACCCGAATTAATTACGCCCCAATGAACCCGAATTAATCACGCCCCAATGAACCCGAATTAATCACGCCCAAATGAACCCGAATTAATCACGCCCCAATGAACCCCAAATAATTACGCCCCAATGAACCCGAATTCATCACGCCCCAATGAACCCGAATTAATTATGCCCCAATGAACCCGAATTAATTACGCCCCAATGAACCCGAATTAATCACGCCCCAATGAACCCGAATTAATCACGCCCCAATGAACCCGAATTAATCACGCCCCAATGAACCCGAATTAATTACGCCCCAATGAACTTGAATTAATTACGCCCCAATGAACCCGAATTAATCACGCCCCAATGAACCCGAATTAATTACGCCCCAATGAACCCGAATTAATCACGCCCCAATGAACCCGAATTAATTACGCCCCAATGAACCCGAATTAATTACGCCCCAATGAATCCGAATTAATCACGCCCCAATGAACCCGAATTCATCACGCCCCAATGAACCCGAATTAATTACGCCCCAATGAACCCGAATTAATTATGCCCCAATGAACCCGAATTAATTATGCCCCAATGAACCCGAATTAATTGCGCCCCAATGAACCCTAATTATTTACACCCCAATGAACCCGAATTAATTACGTCCCAATGAACCCGAATTAATCACGCCCCAATGAACACTAATTAACCACACCCCAATGAACCCGAATTAATCACGCCCCAATGAACCCGAATTAATTACGCCCCAATGAACCCGAATTAATCACGCCCCAATCAACCCCAATTAATCACGCCCCAATGAACCCGAATTAATTACGCCCCAATGAACCCGAATTAATTACGCCCCAATGAACCCGAATAAATCACGCCCCAATGAACCCGAATTAATTACGCCCCAATGAACCCGAATTAATTGCGCCCCAATGAACCCGAATTAATTACACCCCAATGAACCCGAATTAATTACGTCCCAATGAACCCGAATTAACCACACCCCCCGATTAACCCACCCCCCAATTAATTACGCCCCAATGAACCCGAATTAATTACGCCCCAATGAACCCGAATTAATTACGCCCCAATGAACCCGAATTAATCACGCCCCAATGAACCCCAATTAATCACGCCCCAATGAACCCGAATTAATCACGCCCAAATGAACCCCAATTAATCACGCCCCAATGAACCCGAATTAATCACGCCCAAATGAACCCGAATTAATCACGCCCCAATGAACCCGAATTAATCACGCCCCAATCAACCCCAATTAATCACGCCCCAATGAACCCGAATTAATTACGCCCCAATGAACCCGAATTAATTACGCCCCAATGAACCCGAATAAATCACGCCCCAATGAACCCGAATTAATTACGCCCCAATGAACCCGAATTAATTGCGCCCCAATGAACCCGAATTAATTACACCCCAATGAACCCGAATTAATTACGTCCCAATGAACCCGAATTAACCACACCCCCCGATTAACCCACCCCCCAATTAATTACGCCCCAATGAACCCGAATTAATTACGCCCCAATGAACCCGAATTAATTACGCCCCAATGAACCCGAATTAGTCACGCCCCAATGAACCCCAATTAATCACGCCCCTATGAACCCGAATTAATCACGCCCCAATGAACCCCAATTAATCACGCCCCAATGAACCCGAATTAATCACGCCCCAATGAACCCGAATTAATCACGCCCCAATGAACCCGAATTAATTAAGCCCCAATGAACCGGAATTAATTACGTCCCAATGAACCCTAATTAATTATGCCCCAATGAACCCGAATTAATTGCGCCCCAATGAACCCGAATTAATTACACCCCAATGAACCCGAATTAACCACACCCCCCAATTAACCCACCCCCCAATTAATTACGCCCCAATGAACCCGAATTAATCACGCCCCAATGAACCCGAATTAATCACGCCCCAATGAACTCGAATTAATCACGCCCCAATGAACCCCAATTAATTACGCCCCAATGAACCCGAATTAATCACGCCCCAATGAACCCGAATTAATCACACCCCAATGAACCCGAATTAATTACGTCCCAAGGAACCCGAATTAATTGCGCCCCAATGAACCCGAATTAATTACACCCAAATGAACCCCAATTAATTACGCCCCAATGAACCCCAATTAATCAGGCCCCAATGAACCCGAGTTAATTACGCCCCAATGAACCCGAATTAATCACGCCCCAATGAACCCTAATTAACCACACCCCGCAATTAACCCTCCCCCAATTAATTACGCCCCAATGAACCCTAATTAATTACGCCCCAATGAACCCTAATTAATTACGCGCCAATGAACCCGAATTAATTACGCCCCACACCAGCCGCCTTTATTCCAGCTCTGTGCTTTTTATTTCCAGCCCCACAGTCTTTATTGCAGCCCCAACCATCTTTATTCCAACCCCTCCGTCTTATTCCAGCCCCAAGTGATTTCAGCTCCTTTCCAAACCCCCTTTGGCCCCCTTTGGCCCCCTCTGGCCCCCATTTTCCCAGAAAGACCCCTCTGGCCCCCATTTTCCCAGAAAGACCCCTCTGGCCCCCTTTGCCCTCTGTTTTCCCAGAGGGCTCTCTTTGGCCCCTTTTTGCTTCCTTTGGCCCTCATTTTCCCAGAGAGCCTCCTTTGGCTTCATTGCTTCAGTAATCCCAACGTCACACCACCATCCCAGGATCCCATGAAGAGTGCAAAGTAAATTTACCTCAGGACAGTTGTTTATTCCTGTCTGAGTTGGGTGGCATATTTTGTAATGTTGGCATAGTAAGCATTTGCACTATTGCAGTCCACTGTGGGTACACTTTGCCAGTAGCCACAGTAACATCACACTGACAATCCCACAGAAAACTCCTTTTCCTGTTCTCCTTTTCTCATTTACCACCTGGACACAGAGAGACTTGGGCAGCTGGATGGGACTTTTGATTGGAGGTGTTTGGAAGAACAGAGATTTTTGGAAAATATATGGTATTTGTTAATTTCATGGCAAGAGGGGGCCTTCAGCACCGAGTGGAGCCATCAAACATTAAGAAGCATCACCCTGAAGGGAATGATTGCCATTAAGAGAGAACAATTTCTAAATGAAGATTGGCCAATTAGAGGTGCTGAATGGGGAATATATTTTTAAAGCTGTACTTTCTACGTCATGGTAGGACATCTACACAACTAACAGTGGTTTCTAGCTCTGATGGTATCTGCACTGGAAAAAAAAAGCTCCCCCACTGTAAACAAGTACAAGCTGCATATTGCATTTATTTATCGCTTGAAATGTCTGTTCCCCTCCCCAGCTGCATAAGCACAGTCTGCGTTTCATCCTCCCCTTTTTCCTGTCAGATTGTGGTTTTTTTTCCATTGCTGTTCCCGCTTACAGCAGTAAGAGAGGCTGGTAGCTTTCCTTTTCTTGTTAAGTGCTAACCACTGTACCTTAGAAGCACAGAAAATGACCTGCTTTTCCTTTAATGTCTTTTTTAACGTCCCTTGAGACTTTTCCATAGCTCCTCACTTGCTGACTTACCTGTTGCCCGTCTACTTTTTGGCATGGTTCAGAGGGTCAGGTAGGTTGAGCACGCCTTTTTCTAAACCCAAACACACCTCAGATGTCACTGTCAGTTGCTTCTTCCTTGCCTGGTTTCCATCCTTCCCGTGCCTTGACTGTTACAGCAGCCTACAACTTGCTCAGGGTGGGCAGCGGAGAGGAAGGTGCTCATCTCCTCTATGGTGACCAGTAACAGGGCACAAGAAAACAGAATGAAGCTGCATCAGGGGAAGTTCAGACTGGCCATTAGGAAAAGGCTCTTCACTGAGAGGGTGCTCAGTCGCTGGAACAGGCTCCTGAGGGAAGTAGTCACAGCACCAAACCTGCCAGAGCTCAAGGAGCATCTGGTTTAGCGTTAGGTACTCGTGTGAGGAGCAGGGAGCTGGACCGGATGTTTCTTATGGGTCCCCTCCCAACTGGGAATATTCTATTTCAAAGAGACAAAATCTGTATTATTGATCAAGGGATCCTTGGGCTGGGGGGAAGGAAGCAGTATCTTTTCTAGAGAGCCGGTACTCTTTTCTCTTACAGATTAAGGAAGTTGAACTGAAGAGCTTTTCTGTGACAGCCGCAGGCTTTTTTTCTCCCAGGCACCTTTCTCCAGGGACCGGAGGGAAAGTTACGAAATACTGATTTAGTGGGGTTTTTCAGTCAGAGCAGGAAGCTGCCTGAAGTGCAGGTCTTGCACGTCTACTGCATTTTTGCTCCGTGGAGCAACAACTGCCTTTTCCTTTGTACCTAAGGTTCTTTGAGGATACTTCTTCACTTGGCTTAAATTCCTTCTTATTCAGTTAATTTCTCAGAAGAGCCATAAAGAGACCCTTCTCAAAGTTTACAAGAGTTTGATATTACTAGTCTGTTTTAACCCTGGCTTTATCATTCCCTTTGCAATGGGTATTGAAGCGCTAAGAAAAATCACTGGATTCTTTTTTATAGCTGGTTTCTAGGGTCTCTTCCTGATTTCCTCCATTGCCCCAAAGGATACGGCCCTGTTGTTTTGCAAGCAAATGGCAAAAAAAGTCACAGGCCTCTGTCCCTGCCCCCCACCTTAAGCCCACGCTAAAAGGATGCAAACGCTCTACTGTGTCTAAAGGCTGTGCTGTAGAAATTTCTATACCCAGGCTGGGGTAGGTAAGTTGTTCAAACTTTAGAGCCAAGGACCCCGTTAATCATTAGAGGAAAGGTAAGCTGAATTTTCATCCTTACACTTGCTAGATTCAACAGGGTACTGACTGACTGAACCTGCTAGTGGCTGCAAGTTACAGAAGCTAATTTTGAAAGAATAGCCATTGAGGTACTACTCTAAATAGCAGAATTGAAGAAATAGAGACTTTAGTAGCCCTTTAAATAAAGAGAAGTGCTTTGCTTTATTTTACAGTTTTCCAATTCCTCCGGCGTAGGTTTTCCTTTCAGCATTTAGGTATTTGAGCAGTTTCTGGCACTTTCACGGGCTGCCGTGTTTGAAATATTTCACTTCTTTGCCCAGCAGGAGCAACAGTGTGCTGCTCCCTGTTTCATTTGTTTGTACAGTCCTTTTTAATAAATGTTTGTTTCGGGTCGTGCTTCCTTCCTGCAGAGCATTTTGGCCAGCAGGTCACAGGAGGGGATCCTCCCCCTCTGCTGTGCCCTGGTCAGGCCCCACCTGGAGTGTTGTGTCCAGTTCTGGGCTCCCTGGTCTAAAAAACACAGGGATCTCCTGGAGGGAGTCCAGAGAAGGGCTACAAAGATGATGAACAGGGCCTGGAGCATCTCCCCTGTGAGGAAAGGCTGAGTGAGCTGGGACTGTTCAGCCTGGAGAAGACTAAGGTGGGACCTTATTGATGTTGGTCAATATGTTAAGTATGGGCCGCAGGGGGAAATGGGCAGCCCCTTCTCAGTGGTCTGTGGGGACAGGAGCAGGGGCAATGGCTGCAATTTAGAGCACAGGAAGACCTTTTGCCCAGTGAGGGTGAGGGAGCCCTGGGACAGGCTGCCCAGGGGGGTGTGGAGTCTCCTTCTGCGGAGAGATTCCAGTCGCGTCTGGATGCCTCCCTCCTAGGGACCCTGCTTTGTCAGGGGGTGGGACCCCGTGGGCTCTGGGGGTCCCTTCCCAGCCCTGTGACTCTGTGATTTTCACAGCTGTTGCCCGCTGGTGCTGAGCAGCCCTGGCCCCACAGGTGAAAGTCAGCGCTGCAGTTCCCCAGGATGCACTGAGCCACAATCCTGTCATAGCTTTGTAGGAACTTTATGAAGATAAATACGGGGAAAGAAGTGTCTGTGCTAATGAAGGCTGGAGAAGAGAAAGGAAGAGAGAGCAAAGCGGCCGGGCGGCGCAGCGCACGAACCGCGCTGCGTGCTGCCGCCTGGTGGACAGACCGCGGTACTGCGGGTGGGAGACGCAGTTGGAGCGGCAGAGCGCTTCTGCCTCTTTGAGGACACGCTGCGGAAGCTGGCGGGCGGCGAGGCGCACGAAACCCGGTGGGTGCTGCCGCCTTGCGGACACAGACCGGTACTGCGGCCGGGCGGCGCAGCGCCCGCGGCAGGGCGCTTGAAAGCGGCGCGCCGCCGTTGCCTAGCGACCACGCCGCGGTAGCGCTGCAGGACCGAGGCGCATGCGCGGTACAGCGCGCTGAAGCTGCCCGGGGGACCCTGCGCATGCGCTCTGGGGCGGTGTGGAGCCCCGCGGGATGCCGGGAAGCGCGCCCAGCCTACGCGCGGCTCCTGCCGCGGAGCGCGCGCGGTTCGCCCGGGCTCCCGGCGCCGGTCCCGGCCGCGTGACGCCGCGCTGGGCGCCGGGCGGTGCCGCCGGCTCCGCGCTCCCTCCGGGTGAGGCGCCGCCTCCGCCGCCCCGCGCGGGGTCGGCCGGGGCCGGGCGGTCGGCGGCGCGCGGGGGTCGCGGCGGGCCGGGGCTCCGCGGGGTCGGTGCGGGGCCCGCGGGCGGCGAGACGCCGCGCGTTCTCCTCCCGCCCGCGGCCGGCGTTGTCCCGGCGCCGCTCCGTGCCGGGGCTTTTCTCCGCGGCTAGCGGCGGGGCGTCTGGGCCGGGCGGGGGGTGTCTCCGCGGTTCGCGGGCATTGCGCGCCGGGGATCGCGGCGGCGCATCGGAGGTGCGGCCACCCAGAGCTGCCACCGGTACAGATGAGGTGAGTCAGCCCTGGCTGGTTCCGGGTCCTTTTCTTTCCGGGGGGATGGGGGCCGTGCAGTTCTGAAAAGTGTCCCCACGGAAACAACGACCTGGTTACTTTGGTTCCGGGTGCTTTTGGTTCCGGGGGGCGGGGGGGGGGGCGGTGGTGGGGGTGGTGCAGCGCTGAAAAGTGTCCCCAGGGAAGCAGCGACCGGGCGACTTTGGTTCCGGGTGCTTTTGGTTCCGGGGGGGGGGGTGTGGGGCTGTGCAGCTCTGAAAAGTATCCCTAGGGAAACAACGACCGGGCGACTTTGGTTCCGGGTGCTTTTGGTTCCGGGGGTGGGGGGGGGGGGTGGGGGGTGGTGCACCGCTGAAAAGTGTCCCCAGGGAAACAACGACCGGGCTACTTTGGTTCCGTGTGCTTTTGGTTCCGGGGGGCTGGGGGGCTGTGCAGCTCTGGAAAAGTGTCCCCACGGAAACAACGACCTGGATACTTTGGTTCCGGGTGTTTTTGGTTCCGGGGGGGGGTGGGGGCGTGGTCCAGCGCTAAAAGGTGTCCCCAGGGAAACAACGACCGGGCGACTTTGGTTCCGGGTGCTTTTGATTCCGGGGAGGGAAGGTGGTGCAGCGCTGAAAAGCGTCCCCACGGAAGCTACGACCCGGTTACTTTGGTTCCGGGTGCTTTCGGTTCCGGGGGTGGGCGGTGTGTAGCGCTGAAAAGTGTCCCCAGGGAAAACCGAATTAATTACACCCCAATGAACCCGAATTAATTACGCCCCAATGAACCCTAATTAATTATGCCCCAATGAACCCGAATTAATTACGCGCCAATGAACCCGAATTAATTACGCCCCAATGAACCCGAATTAATCACGCCCCAATGAACCCGAATTAATCACGCCCCAATGAACCCGAATTAATCACGCCCCAATGAACCCGAATTAATCACGCCCCAATGAACCCCAATTAATCACGCCCCAATGAACCCGAATTAATCACGCCCCAATGAACCCCAATTAATCACGCCCCAATGAACCCGAATTAATCACGCCCCATTGAACCCGAATTAATCACGCCCCAATGAACCCGAATTAATCACGCCCCAATGAACCCGAATTAATCACGCCCCAATGAACCCGAATTAATCACGCCCCAATGAACCCGAATTAATCACGCGCCAATGAACCCGAATTAATTACGCGCCAATGAACCCGAATTAATTACGCGCCAATGAACCCGAATTAATTACGCCCCAATGAACCCGAATTAATTACGCCCCAATGAACCCGAATTAATCACGCCCCAATGAACCCGAATTAACCACACCCCGCAATTAACCCACCCCCAATTAATTACACCCCAATGAACCCGAATTAATTACGTCCCAATGAACCCGAATTAATCACGCCCCAATGAACCCGAATTAATTACGCCCCAATGAACCCGAATTAATCACTCCCCAATAAACCCCAATTAATCACGCCCCAATGAACCCGAATTAATTACGCCCCAATGAACCCGAATAAATCACGCCCCAATGAACCCGAATTAATTACGCCCCAATGAACCCTAATTAATTACGCCCCAATGAACCCGAATTAACCACGCCCCAATGAACCCGAATTAATTACGCCCCAATGAACCCGAATTAATTACGCCCCAATGAACCCGAATTAATCACGCCCCAATGAACCCGAATTAATCACGCCCCAATGAACCCGAATTAATTACGCCCCAATGAACCCGAATTAATTGCGCCCCAATGAACCCCAATTAATTACGCCCCAATGAACCCGAATTAATCACGCCCCAATGAACCCGAATTAATCACGCCCCAATGAACCCCAAATAATTACGCCCCAATGAACCCGAATTAATTACGCCCCAATGAACCCGAATAAATCACGCCCCAATGAACGCGAATTAATTACGCCCCAATGAACCCGAATTAATTACGCCCCAATGAACCCGAATAAATCACGCCCCAATGAACCCGAATTAATTACGCCCCAATGAACCCGAATTAATTGCGCCCCAATGAACCCGAATTAATTACACCCCAATGAACCAGAATCAATTACGTCCCAATGAACCCGAATTAACCACACCCCCCAATTAACCCACCCCCCAATTAATTACGCCCCAATGAACCCGAATTAATTACGCCCCAATGAACCCGAATTAATTACGCCCCAATGAACCCGAATTAATCACGCCCCAGTGAACCCGAATTAATCACGCCCCAATGAACCCGAATTACTCACGCCCCAATGAACCCGAATTACTCACGCCCCAATGAACACGAATTAATCACGCCCCAATGAACCCGAATTAATTACGCCCCAATGATCCCGAATTAATTACGCCCCAATGAACCCGAATTAATCACGCCCCAATGAACCCGAATTAATCACGCCCCAATGAACCCGAATTAATCACGCCCCAATGAACCCGAATTAATCACGCCCCAATGAACCCGAATTAATTATGCCCCAATGAACCCGAATTAATTACGCCCCAATGAACCCGAATTCATCACGCCCCAATGAACCCGAATTCATCACGCCCCAATGAACCCGAATTCATCACGCCCCAATGAACCCGAATTAATTACGCCCCAATGAACCCGAATTAACTACGCCCCAATGAACCCGAATAAATCACGCCCCAATGAACCCGAATTAATTGCGCCCCAATGAACCCGAATTAATTACACCCCAATGAACCCGAATTAATTACGCCCCAATGAACCCGAATTAATCACGCCCCAATGAACACTAATTAACCACGCCCCAATGAACCCGAATTAATCACGCCCCAATGAACCCCAATTAATTACGCCCCAATGAACCCGAATTAATCACGCCCCAATGAACCCCAATTAATCACGCTCCAATGAACCCGAATTAATTACGCCCCAATGAACCCGAATTAATTACGCCCCAATGAACCCGAATTAATCACGCCCCAATGAACCCGAATTAATTACGCCCCAATGAACCCGAATTAATTGCGCCCCAATGAACCCGAATTAATTACACCCCAATGAACCCGAATTAATTACGTCCCAATGAACCCGAATTAACCACACCCCCCGATTAACCCACCCCCCAATTAATTACGCCCCAATTAACCCGAATTAATTACGCCCCAATGAACCCGAATTAATTACGCCCCAATGAACCCGAATTAATCACGCCCCAATGAACCCCAATTAATCACGCCCCAATGAACCCGAATTTATCACGCCCCAATGAACCCCAATTAATCACGCCCCAATGAACCCGATTTAATCACGCCCCAATGAACCCCAATTAATCACGCCCCAATGAACCCGAATTAATTAAGCCCCAATGAACCGGAATTAATTACGTCCCAATGAACCCGAATTAATCACTCTCCAATGAACCCGAATTAATTATGCGCCAATGAACCCGAATTAATTACGCTCCAATGAACCCGAATTAATTACGCGCCAATGAACCCGAATTAATTACGCCCCAATGAACCCGAATTAACCACACCTCGCAATTAACCCACCCCCAATTAATTACGCCCCAATGAACCCTAATTAATTACGCCCCAATGAACCCTAATTAATTATGCCCCAATGAACCCGAATTAATTACGCGCCAATGAACCCGAATTAATTACGCCCCAATGAACCCGAATTAATCACGCCCCAGTGAACCCGTATTAATCACGCCCCAATGAACCCAAATTAATCACGCCCCAATGAACCCGAATTAATCACGCCCCAATGAACCCGAATTAATTACGCACCAATGAACCCAAATTAATCACGCCCCAATGAACCCGAATTAATCACGCCCCAATGAACCCGAATTAATCACGCCCCAATGAACCCGAATAAATCACGCCCCAATGAACCCGAATTAATTACGCCCCAATGAACCCGAATTAACCACGCCCCAATGAACCCGAATTAATTACGCCCCAATGAACCCGAATTAATTACGCCCCAATGAACCCGAATTAATCACGCCCCAATGAACCCGAATTAATTACGTCCCAATGAACCCGAATTAATTGCGCCCCAATGAACCCGAATTAATTACGCCCCAATGAACCCGAATTAATCACGCCCCAATGAACCCGAATTAATCACGCCCAAATGAACCCGAATTAATCACGCCCCAATGAACCCCAAATAATTACGCCCCAATGAACCCGAATTCATCACGCCCCAATGAACCCGAATTAATTATGCCCCAATGAACCCGAATTAATTACGCCCCAATGAACCCGAATTAATCACGCCCCAATGAACCCGAATTAATCACGCCCCAATGAACCCGAATTAATCACGCCCCAATGAACCCGAATTCATCACGCCCCAATGAACCCGAATTAATCACGCCCCAATGAACCCGAATTAATTACGCCCCAATGAACCCGAATTAATCACGCCCCAATGAACCCGAATTAATTACGCCCCAATGAACCCGAATTCATCACGCCCCAATGAACCCGAATTAATTACGCCCCAATGAACCCGAATTAATTATGCCCCAATGAACCCGAATTAATTATGCCCCAATGAACCCGAATTAATTGCGCCCCAATGAACCCTAATTATTTACACCCCAATGAACCCGAATTAATTACGTCCCAATGAACCCGAATTAATCACGCCCCAATGAACACTAATTAACCACACCCCAATGAACCCGAATTAATCACGCCCCAATGAACCCGAATTAATTACGCCCCAATGAACCCGAATTAATCACGCCCCAATCAACCCCAATTAATCACGCCCCAATGAACCCGAATTAATTACGCCCCAATGAACCCGAATTAATTACGCCCCAATGAACCCGAATAAATCACGCCCCAATGAACCCGAATTAATTACGCCCCAATGAACCCGAATTAATTGCGCCCCAATGAACCCGAATTAATTACACCCCAATGAACCCGAATTAATTACGTCCCAATGAACCCGAATTAACCACACCCCCCGATTAACCCACCCCCCAATTAATTACGCCCCAATGAACCCGAATTAATTACGCCCCAATGAACCCGAATTAATTACGCCCCAATGAACCCGAATTAATCACTCCCCAATAAACCCCAATTAATCACGCCCCAATGAACCCGAATTAATTACGCCCCAATGAACCCGAATAAATCACGCCCCAATGAACCCGAATTAATTACGCCCCAATGAACCCTAATTAATTACGCCCCAATGAACCCGAATTAACCACGCCCCAATGAACCCGAATTAATTACGCCCCAATGAACCCGAATTAATTACGCCCCAATGAACCCGAATTAATCACGCCCCAATGAACCCGAATTAATCACGCCCCAATGAACCCGAATTAATTACGCCCCAATGAACCCGAATTAATTGCGCCCCAATGAACCCCAATTAATTACGCCCCAATGAACCCGAATTAATCACGCCCCAATGAACCCGAATTAATCACGCCCCAATGAACCCCAAATAATTACGCCCCAATGAACCCGAATTAATTACGCCCCAATGAACCCGAATAAATCACGCCCCAATGAACCCGAATTAATTACGCCCCAATGAACCCGAATTAATTACGCCCCAATGAACCAGAATCAATTACGTCCCAATGAACCCGAATTAACCACACCCCCCAATTAACCCACCCCCCAATTAATTACGCCCCAATGAACCCGAATTAATTACGCCCCAATGAACCCGAATTAATTACGCCCCAATGAACCCGAATTAATCACGCCCCAGTGAACCCGAATTAATCACGCCCCAATGAACCCGAATTACTCACGCCCCAATGAACCCGAATTACTCACGCCCCAATGAACACGAATTAATCACGCCCCAATGAACCCGAATTAATTACGCCCCAATGATCCCGAATTAATTACGCCCCAATGAACCCGAATTAATCACGCCCCAATGAACCCGAATTAATCACGCCCCAATGAACCCGAATTAATCACGCCCCAATGAACCCGAATTAATCACGCCCCAATGAACCCGAATTAATTATGCCCCAATGAACCCGAATTAATTACGCCCCAATGAACCCGAATTCATCACGCCCCAATGAACCCGAATTCATCACGCCCCAATGAACCCGAATTAATTACGCCCCAATGAACCCGAATTAACTACGCCCCAATGAACCCGAATAAATCACGCCCCAATGAACCCGAATTAATTGCGCCCCAATGAACCCGAATTAATTACACCCCAATGAACCCGAATTAATTACGCCCCAATGAACCCGAATTAATCACGCCCCAATGAACACTAATTAACCACGCCCCAATGAACCCGAATTAATCACGCCCCAATGAACCCCAATTAATTACGCCCCAATGAACCCGAATTAATCACGCCCCAATGAACCCCAATTAATCACGCTCCAATGAACCCGAATTAATTACGCCCCAATGAACCCGAATTAATTACGCCCCAATGAACCCGAATAAATCACGCCCCAATGAACCCGAATTAATTACGCCCCAATGAACCCGAATTAATTGCGCCCCAATGAACCCGAATTAATTACACCCCAATGAACCCGAATTAATTACGTCCCAATGAACCCGAATTAACCACACCCCCCGATTAACCCACCCCCCAATTAATTACGCCCCAATTAACCCGAATTAATTACGCCCCAATGAACCCGAATTAATTACGCCCCAATGAACCCGAATTAATCACGCCCCAATGAACCCCAATTAATCACGCCCCAATGAACCCGAATTTATCACGCCCCAATGAACCCCAATTAATCACGCCCCAATGAACCCGATTTAATCACGCCCCAATGAACCCCAATTAATCACGCCCCAATGAACCCGAATTAATTAAGCCCCAATGAACCGGAATTAATTACGTCCCAATGAACCCGAATTAATCACTCTCCAATGAACCCGAATTAATTATGCGCCAATGAACCCGAATTAATTACGCTCCAATGAACCCGAATTAATTACGCGCCAATGAACCCGAATTAATTACGCCCCAATGAACCCGAATTAACCACACCTCGCAATTAACCCACCCCCAATTAATTACGCCCCAATGAACCCTAATTAATTACGCCCCAATGAACCCTAATTAATTACGCCCCAATGAACCCGAATTAATTACGCGCCAATGAACCCGAATTAATTACGCCCCAATGAACCCGAATTAATCACGCCCCAGTGAACCCGTATTAATCACGCCCCAATGAACCCAAATTAATCACGCCCCAATGAACCCGAATTAATCACGCCCCAATGAACCCGAATTAATTACGCACCAATGAACCCAAATTAATCACGCCCCAATGAACCCGAATTAATCACGCCCCAATGAACCCGAATTAATCACGCCCCAATGAACCCGAATAAATCACGCCCCAATGAACCCGAATTAATTACGCCCCAATGAACCCGAATTAACCACGCCCCAATGAACCCGAATTAATTACGCCCCAATGAACCCGAATTAATTACGCCCCAATGAACCCGAATTAATCACGCCCCAATGAACCCGAATTAATTACGTCCCAATGAACCCGAATTAATTGCGCCCCAATGAACCCGAATTAATTACGCCCCAATGAACCCGAATTAATCACGCCCCAATGAACCCGAATTAATCACGCCCAAATGAACCCGAATTAATCACGCCCCAATGAACCCCAAATAATTACGCCCCAATGAACCCGAATTCATCACGCCCCAATGAACCCGAATTAATTATGCCCCAATGAACCCGAATTAATTACGCCCCAATGAACCCGAATTAATCACGCCCCAATGAACCCGAATTAATCACGCCCCAATGAACCCGAATTAATCACGCCCCAATGAACCCGAATTAATTACGCCCCAATGAACTTGAATTAATTACGCCCCAATGAACCCGAATTAATCACGCCCCAATGAACCCGAATTAATTACGCCCCAATGAACCCGAATTAATCACGCCCCAATGAACCCGAATTAATTACGCCCCAATGAACCCGAATTAATTACGCCCCAATGAATCCGAATTAATCACGCCCCAATGAACCCGAATTCATCACGCCCCAATGAACCCGAATTAATTACGCCCCAATGAACCCGAATTAATTATGCCCCAATGAACCCGAATTAATTATGCCCCAATGAACCCGAATTAATTGCGCCCCAATGAACCCTAATTATTTACACCCCAATGAACCCGAATTAATTACGTCCCAATGAACCCGAATTAATCACGCCCCAATGAACACTAATTAACCACACCCCAATGAACCCGAATTAATCACGCCCCAATGAACCCGAATTAATTACGCCCCAATGAACCCGAATTAATCACGCCCCAATCAACCCCAATTAATCACGCCCCAATGAACCCGAATTAATTACGCCCCAATGAACCCGAATTAATTACGCCCCAATGAACCCGAATAAATCACGCCCCAATGAACCCGAATTAATTACGCCCCAATGAACCCGAATTAATTGCGCCCCAATGAACCCGAATTAATTACACCCCAATGAACCCGAATTAATTACGTCCCAATGAACCCGAATTAACCACACCCCCCGATTAACCCACCCCCCAATTAATTACGCCCCAATGAACCCGAATTAATTACGCCCCAATGAACCCGAATTAATTACGCCCCAATGAACCCGAATTAATCACGCCCCAATGAACCCCAATTAATCACGCCCCAATGAACCCGAATTAATCACGCCCAAATGAACCCCAATTAATCACGCCCCAATGAACCCGAATTAATCACGCCCAAATGAACCCGAATTAATCACGCCCCAATGAACCCGAATTAATCACGCCCCAATCAACCCCAATTAATCACGCCCCAATGAACCCGAATTAATTACGCCCCAATGAACCCGAATTAATTACGCCCCAATGAACCCGAATAAATCACGCCCCAATGAACCCGAATTAATTACGCCCCAATGAACCCGAATTAATTGCGCCCCAATGAACCCGAATTAATTACACCCCAATGAACCCGAATTAATTACGTCCCAATGAACCCGAATTAACCACACCCCCCGATTAACCCACCCCCCAATTAATTACGCCCCAATGAACCCGAATTAATTACGCCCCAATGAACCCGAATTAATTACGCCCCAATGAACCCGAATTAGTCACGCCCCAATGAACCCCAATTAATCACGCCCCAATGAACCCGAATTAATCACGCCCCAATGAACCCCAATTAATCACGCCCCAATGAACCCGAATTAATCACGCCCCAATGAACCCGAATTAATCACGCCCCAATGAACCCGAATTAATTAAGCCCCAATGAACCGGAATTAATTACGTCCCAATGAACCCTAATTAATTATGCCCCAATGAACCCGAATTAATTGCGCCCCAATGAACCCGAATTAATTACACCCCAATGAACCCGAATTAACCACACCCCCCAATTAACCCACCCCCCAATTAATTACGCCCCAATGAACCCGAATTAATCACGCCCCAATGAACCCGAATTAATCACGCCCCAATGAACTCGAATTAATCACGCCCCAATGAACCCCAATTGATTACGCCCCAATGAACCCGAATTAATCACGCCCCAATGAACCCGAATTAATCACACCCCAATGAACCCGAATTAATTACGTCCCAAGGAACCCGAATTAATTGCGCCCCAATGAACCCGAATTAATTACACCCAAATGAACCCCAATTAATTACGCCCCAATGAACCCCAATTAATCAGGCCCCAATGAACCCGAGTTAATTACGCCCCAATGAACCCGAATTAATCACGCCCCAATGAACCCTAATTAACCACACCCCGCAATTAACCCTCCCCCAATTAATTACGCCCCAATGAACCCTAATTAATTACGCCCCAATGAACCCTAATTAATTACGCGCCAATGAACCCGAATTAATTACGCCCCACACCAGCCGCCTTTATTCCAGCTCTGTGCTTTTTATTTCCAGCCCCACAGTCTTTATTGCAGCCCCAACCATCTTTATTCCAACCCCTCCGTCTTATTCCAGCCCCAAGTGATTTCAGCTCCTTTCCAAACCCCCTTTGGCCCCCTTTGGCCCCCTCTGGCCCCCATTTTCCCAGAAAGACCCCTCTGGCCCCCATTTTCCCAGAAAGACCCCTCTGGCCCCCTTTGCCCTCTGTTTTCCCAGAGGGCTCTCTTTGGCCCCTTTTTGCTTCCTTTGGCCCTCATTTTCCCAGAGAGCCTCCTTTGGCTTCATTGCTTCAGTAATCCCAACGTCACACCACCATCCCAGGATCCCATGAAGAGTGCAAAGTAAATTTACCTCAGGACAGTTGTTTATTCCTGTCTGAGTTGGGTGGCATATTTTGTAATGTTGGCATAGTAAGCATTTGCACTATTGCAGTCCACTGTGGGTACACTTTGCCAGTAGCCACAGTAACATCACACTGACAATCCCACAGAAAACTCCTTTTCCTGTTCTCCTTTTCTCATTTACCACCTGGACACAGAGAGACTTGGGCAGCTGGATGGGACTTTTGATTGGAGGTGTTTGGAAGAACAGAGATTTTTGGAAAATATATGGTATTTGTTAATTTCATGGCAAGAGGGGGCCTTCAGCACCGAGTGGAGCCATCAAACATTAAGAAGCATCACCCTGAAGGGAATGATTGCCATTAAGAGAGAACAATTTCTAAATGAAGATTGGCCAATTAGAGGTGCTGAATGGGGAATATATTTTTAAAGCTGTACTTTCTACGTCATGGTAGGACATCTACACAACTAACAGTGGTTTCTAGCTCTGATGGTATCTGCACTGGAAAAAAAAAGCTCCCCCACTGTAAACAAGTACAAGCTGCATATTGCATTTATTTATCGCTTGAAATGTCTGTTCCCCTCCCCAGCTGCATAAGCACAGTCTGCGTTTCATCCTCCCCTTTTTCCTGTCAGATTGTGGTTTTTTTTCCATTGCTGTTCCCGCTTACAGCAGTAAGAGAGGCTGGTAGCTTTCCTTTTCTTGTTAAGTGCTAACCACTGTACCTTAGAAGCACAGAAAATGACCTGCTTTTCCTTTAATGTCTTTTTTAACGTCCCTTGAGACTTTTCCATAGCTCCTCACTTGCTGACTTACCTGTTGCCCGTCTACTTTTTGGCATGGTTCAGAGGGTCAGGTAGGTTGAGCACGCCTTTTTCTAAACCCAAACACACCTCAGATGTCACTGTCAGTTGCTTCTTCCTTGCCTGGTTTCCATCCTTCCCGTGCCTTGACTGTTACAGCAGCCTACAACTTGCTCAGGGTGGGCAGCGGAGAGGAAGGTGCTCATCTCCTCTATGGTGACCAGTAACAGGGCACAAGAAAACAGAATGAAGCTGCATCAGGGGAAGTTCAGACTGGCCATTAGGAAAAGGCTCTTCACTGAGAGGGTGCTCAGTCGCTGGAACAGGCTCCTGAGGGAAGTAGTCACAGCACCAAACCTGCCAGAGCTCAAGGAGCATCTGGTTTAGCGTTAGGTACTCGTGTGAGGAGCAGGGAGCTGGACCGGATGTTTCTTATGGGTCCCCTCCCAACTGGGAATATTCTATTTCAAAGAGACAAAATCTGTATTATTGATCAAGGGATCCTTGGGCTGGGGGGAAGGAAGCAGTATCGCAGTATCTTTTCTAGAGAGCCGGTACTCTTTTCTCTTACAGATTAAGGAAGTTGAACTGAAGAGCTTTTCTGTGACAGCCGCAGGCTTTTTTTCTCCCAGGCACCTTTCTCCAGGGACCGGAGGGAAAGTTACGAAATACTGATTTAGTGGGGTTTTTCAGTCAGAGCAGGAAGCTGCCTGAAGTGCAGGTCTTGCACGTCTACTGCATTTTTGCTCCGTGGAGCAACAACTGCCTTTTCCTTTGTACCTAAGGTTCTTTGAGGATACTTCTTCACTTGGCTTAAATTCCTTCTTATTCAGTTAATTTCTCAGAAGAGCCATAAAGAGACCCTTCTCAAAGTTTACAAGAGTTTGATATTACTAGTCTGTTTTAACCCTGGCTTTATCATTCCCTTTGCAATGGGTATTGAAGCGCTAAGAAAAATCACTGGATTCTTTTTTATAGCTGGTTTCTAGGGTCTCTTCCTGATTTCCTCCATTGCCCCAAAGGATACGGCCCTGTTGTTTTGCAAGCAAATGGCAAAAAAAGTCACAGGCCTCTGTCCCTGCCCCCCACCTTAAGCCCACGCTAAAAGGATGCAAACGCTCTACTGTGTCTAAAGGCTGTGCTGTAGAAATTTCTATACCCAGGCTGGGGTAGGTAAGTTGTTCAAACTTTAGAGCCAAGGACCCCGTTAATCATTAGAGGAAAGGTAAGCTGAATTTTCATCCTTACACTTGCTAGATTCAACAGGGTACTGACTGACTGAACCTGCTAGTGGCTGCAAGTTACAGAAGCTAATTTTGAAAGAATAGCCATTGAGGTACTACTCTAAATAGCAGAATTGAAGAAATAGAGACTTTAGTAGCCCTTTAAATAAAGAGAAGTGCTTTGCTTTATTTTACAGTTTTCCAATTCCTCCGGCGTAGGTTTTCCTTTCAGCATTTAGGTATTTGAGCAGTTTCTGGCACTTTCACGGGCTGCCGTGTTTGAAATATTTCACTTCTTTGCCCAGCAGGAGCAACAGTGTGCTGCTCCCTGTTTCATTTGTTTGTACAGTCCTTTTTAATAAATGTTTGTTTCGGGTCGTGCTTCCTTCCTGCAGAGCATTTTGGCCAGCAGGTCACAGGAGGGGATCCTCCCCCTCTGCTGTGCCCTGGTCAGGCCCCACCTGGAGTGTTGTGTCCAGTTCTGGGCTCCCTGGTCTAAAAAACACAGGGATCTCCTGGAGGGAGTCCAGAGAAGGGCTACAAAGATGATGAACAGGGCCTGGAGCATCTCCCCTGTGAGGAAAGGCTGAGTGAGCTGGGACTGTTCAGCCTGGAGAAGACTAAGGTGGGACCTTATTGATGTTGGTCAATATGTTAAGTATGGGCCGCAGGGGGAAATGGGCAGCCCCTTCTCAGTGGTCTGTGGGGACAGGAGCAGGGGCAATGGCTGCAATTTAGAGCACAGGAAGACCTTTTGCCCAGTGAGGGTGAGGGAGCCCTGGGACAGGCTGCCCAGGGGGGTGTGGAGTCTCCTTCTGCGGAGAGATTCCAGTCGCGTCTGGATGCCTCCCTCCTAGGGACCCTGCTTTGTCAGGGGGTGGGACCCCGTGGGCTCTGGGGGTCCCTTCCCAGCCCTGTGACTCTGTGATTTTCACAGCTGTTGCCCGCTGGTGCTGAGCAGCCCTGGCCCCACAGGTGAAAGTCAGCGCTGCAGTTCCCCAGGATGCACTGAGCCACAATCCTGTCATAGCTTTGTAGGAACTTTATGAAGATAAATACGGGGAAAGAAGTGTCTGTGCTAATGAAGGCTGGAGAAGAGAAAGGAAGAGAGAGCAAAGCGGCCGGGCGGCGCAGCGCACGAACCGCGCTGCGTGCTGCCGCCTGGTGGACAGACCGCGGTACTGCGGGTGGGAGACGCAGTTGGAGCGGCAGAGCGCTTCTGCCTCTTTGAGGACACGCTGCGGAAGCTGGCGGGCGGCGAGGCGCACGAAACCCGGTGGGTGCTGCCGCCTTGCGGACACAGACCGGTACTGCGGCCGGGCGGCGCAGCGCCCGCGGCAGGGCGCTTGAAAGCGGCGCGCCGCCGTTGCCTAGCGACCACGCCGCGGTAGCGCTGCAGGACCGAGGCGCATGCGCGGTACAGCGCGCTGAAGCTGCCCGGGGGACCCTGCGCATGCGCTCTGGGGCGGTGTGGAGCCCCGCGGGATGCCGGGAAGCGCGCCCAGCCTACGCGCGGCTCCTGCCGCGGAGCGCGCGCGGTTCGCCCGGGCTCCCGGCGCCGGTCCCGGCCGCGTGACGCCGCGCTGGGCGCCGGGCGGTGCCGCCGGCTCCGCGCTCCCTCCGGGTGAGGCGCCGCCTCCGCCGCCCCGCGCGGGGTCGGCCGGGGCCGGGCGGTCGGCGGCGCGCGGGGTCGCGGCGGGCCGGGGCTCCGCGGGGTCGGTGCGGGGCCCGCGGGCGGCGAGACGCCGCGCGTTCTCCTCCCGCCCGCGGCCGGCGTTGTCCCGGCGCCGCTCCGTGCCGGGGCTTTTCTCCGCGGCTAGCGGCGGGGCGTCTGGGCCGGGCGGGGGGTGTCTCCGCGGTTCGCGGGCATTGCGCGCCGGGGATCGCGGCGGCGCATCGGAGGTGCGGCCACCCAGAGCTGCCACCGGTACAGATGAGGTGAGTCAGCCCTGGCTGGTTCCGGGTCCTTTTCTTTCCGGGGGGATGGGGGCCGTGCAGTTCTGAAAAGTGTCCCCACGGAAACAACGACCTGGTTACTTTGGTTCCGGGTGCTTTTGGTTCCGGGGGGCGGGGGGGGGGCGGTGGTGGGGGTGGTGCAGCGCTGAAAAGTGTCCCCAGGGAAGCAGCGACCGGGCGACTTTGGTTCCGGGTGCTTTTGGTTCCGGGGGGGGGGTGTGGGGCTGTGCAGCTCTGAAAAGTATCCCTAGGGAAACAACGACCGGGCGACTTTGGTTCCGGGTGCTTTTGGTTCCGGGGGTGGGGGGGGGGGGTGGGGGGTGGTGCACCGCTGAAAAGTGTCCCCAGGGAAACAACGACCGGGCTACTTTGGTTCCGTGTGCTTTTGGTTCCGGGGGGCTGGGGGGCTGTGCAGCTCTGGAAAAGTGTCCCCACGGAAACAACGACCTGGATACTTTGGTTCCGGGTGTTTTTGGTTCCGGGGGGGGGTGGGGGCGTGGTGCAGCGCTAAAAGGTGTCCCCAGGGAAACAACGACCGGGCGACTTTGGTTCCGGGTGCTTTTGGTTCCGGGAAGGGAAGGTGGTGCAGCGCTGAAAAGCGTCCCCACGGAAGCTACGACCCGGTTACTTTGGTTCCGGGTGCTTTCGGTTCCGGGGGTGGGCGGTGTGTAGCGCTGAAAAGTGTCCCCAGGGAAAACCGAATTAATTACACCCCAATGAACCCGAATTAATTACGCCCCAATGAACCCTAATTAATTATGCCCCAATGAACCCGAATTAATTACGCGCCAATGAACCCGAATTAATTACGCCCCAATGAACCCGAATTAATCACGCCCCAATGAACCCGAATTAATCACGCCCCAATGAACCCGAATTAATCACGCCCCAATGAACCCCAATTAATCACGCCCCAATGAACCCCAATTAATCACGCCCCAATGAACCCGAATTAATCACGCCCCAATGAACCCCAATTAATCACGCCCCAATGAACCCGAATTAATCACGCCCCATTGAACCCGAATTAATCACGCCCCAATGAACCCGAATTAATCACGCCCCAATGAACACGAATTAATCACGCCCCAATGAACCCGAATTAATCACGCCCCAATGAACCCGAATTAATCACGCGCCAATGAACCCGAATTAATTACGCGCCAATGAACCCGAATTAATTACGCGCCAATGAACCCGAATTAATTACGCCCCAATGAACCCGAATTAATCACGCCCCAATGAACCCGAATTAATCACGCCCCAATGAACCCGAATTAACCACACCCCGCAATTAACCCACCCCCAATTAATTACACCCCAATGAACCCGAATTAATTACGTCCCAATGAACCCGAATTAATCACGCCCCAATGAACCCGAATTAATTACGCCCCAATGAACCCGAATTAATCACTCCCCAATAAACCCCAATTAATCACGCCCCAATGAACCCGAATTAATTACGCCCCAATGAACCCGAATAAATCACGCCCCAATGAACCCGAATTAATTACGCCCCAATGAACCATAATTAATTACGCCCCAATGAACCCGAATTAACCACGCCCCAATGAACCCGAATTAATTACGCCCCAATGAACCCGAATTAATTACGCCCCAATGAACCCGAATTAATCACGCCCCAATGAACCCGAATTAATCACGCCCCAATGAACCCGAATTAATTACGCCCCAATGAACCCGAATTAATTGCGCCCCAATGAACCCCAATTAATTACGCCCCAATGAACCCGAATTAATCACGCCCCAATGAACCCGAATTAATCACGCCCCAATGAACCCCAAATAATTATGCCCCAATGAACCCGAATTAATTACGCCCCAATGAACCCGAATAAATCACGCCCCAATGAACGCGAATTAATTACGCCCCAATGAACCCGAATTAATTACGCCCCAATGAACCCGAATAAATCACGCCCCAATGAACCCGAATTAATTACGCCCCAATGAACCCGAATTAATTGCGCCCCAATGAACCCGAATTAATTACACCCCAATGAACCAGAATCAATTACGTCCCAATGAACCCGAATTAACCACACCCCCCAATTAACCCACCCCCCAATTAATTACGCCCCAATGAACCCGAATTAATTACGCCCCAATGAACCCGAATTAATTACGCCCCAATGAACCCGAATTAATCACGCCCCAGTGAACCCGAATTAATCACGCCCCAATGAACCCGAATTACTCACGCCCCAATGAACCCGAATTACTCACGCCCCAATGAACACGAATTAATCACGCCCCAATGAACCCGAATTAATTACGCCCCAATGAACCCGAATTAATTACGCCCCAATGAACCCGAATTAATCACGCCCCAATGAACCCGAATTAATCACGCCCCAATGAACCCGAATTAATCACGCCCCAATGAACCCGAATTAATCACGCCCCAATGAACCCGAATTAATTATGCCCCAATGAACCCGAATTAATTACGCCCCAATGAACCCGAATTCATCACGCCCCAATGAACCCGAATTCATCACGCCCCAATGAACCCGAATTCATCACGCCCCAATGAACCCGAATTAATTACGCCCCAATGAACCCGAATTAACTACGCCCCAATGAACCCGAATAAATCACGCCCCAATGAACCCGAATTAATTGCGCCCCAATGAACCCGAATTAATTACACCCCAATGAACCCGAATTAATTACGCCCCAATGAACCCGAATTAATCACGCCCCAATGAACACTAATTAACCACGCCCCAATGAACCCGAATTAATCACGCCCCAATGAACCCGAATTAATTACGCCCCAATGAACCCGAATTAATCACGCCCCAATGAACCCCAATTAATCACGCTCCAATGAACCCGAATTAATTACGCCCCAATGAACCCGAATTAATTACGCCCCAATGAACCCGAATAAATCACGCCCCAATGAACCCGAATTAATTACGCCCCAATGAACCCGAATTAATTGCGCCCCAATGAACCCGAATTAATTACACCCCAATGAACCCGAATTAATTACGTCCCAATGAACCCGAATTAACCACACCCCCCGATTAACCCACCCCCCAATTAATTACGCCCCAATTAACCCGAATTAATCACGCCCCAATGAACCCGAATTAATCACGCCCCAATGAACCCGAATTAATCACGCCCCAATGAACCCCAATTAATCACGCCCCAATGAACCCGAATTAATCACGCCCCAATGAACCCCAATTAATCACGCCCCAATGAACCCGAATTAATCACGCCCCATTGAACCCGAATTAATCACGCCCCAATGAACCCGAATTAATCACGCCCCAATGAACCCGAATTAATCACGCCCCAATGAACCCGAATTAATCACGCCCCAATGAACCCGAATTAATCACGCGCCAATGAACCCGAATTAATTACGCGCCAATGAACCCGAATTAATTACGCGCCAATGAACCCGAATTAATTACGCCCCAATGAACCCGAATTAATTACGCCCCAATGAACCCGAATTAATCACGCCCCAATGAACCCGAATTAACCACACCCCGCAATTAACCCACCCCCAATTAATTACACCCCAATGAACCCGAATTAATTACGTCCCAATGAACCCGAATTAATCACGCCCCAATGAACCCGAATTAATTACGCCCCAATGAACCCGAATTAATCACTCCCCAATAAACCCCAATTAATCACGCCCCAATGAACCCGAATTAATTACGCCCCAATGAACCCGAATTAATCACGCCCCAATGAACCCGAATTAATTACGCCCCAATGAACCCTAATTAATTACGCCCCAATGAACCCGAATTAACCACGCCCCAATGAACCCGAATTAATTACGCCCCAATGAACCCGAATTAATTACGCCCCAATGAACCCGAATTAATCACGCCCCAATGAACCCGAATTAATCACGCCCCAATGAACCCGAATTAATTACGCCCCAATGAACCCGAATTAATTGCGCCCCAATGAACCCCAATTAATTACGCCCCAATGAACCCGAATTAATCACGCCCCAATGAACCCGAATTAATCACGCCCCAATGAACCCCAAATAATTACGCCCCAATGAACCCGAATTAATTACGCCCCAATGAACCCGAATAAATCACGCCCCAATGAACGCGAATTAATTACGCCCCAATGAACCCGAATTAATTACGCCCCAATGAACCCGAATAAATCACGCCCCAATGAACCCGAATTAATTACGCCCCAATGAACCCGAATTAATTGCGCCCCAATGAACCCGAATTAATTACACCCCAATGAACCAGAATCAATTACGTCCCAATGAACCCGAATTAACCACACCCCCCAATTAACCCACCCCCCAATTAATTACGCCCCAATGAACCCGAATTAATTACGCCCCAATGAACCCGAATTAATTACGCCCCAATGAACCCGAATTAATCACGCCCCAGTGAACCCGAATTAATCACGCCCCAATGAACCCGAATTACTCACGCCCCAATGAACCCGAATTACTCACGCCCCAATGAACACGAATTAATCACGCCCCAATGAACCCGAATTAATTACGCCCCAATGATCCCGAATTAATTACGCCCCAATGAACCCGAATTAATCACGCCCCAATGAACCCGAATTAATCACGCCCCAATGAACCCGAATTAATCACGCCCCAATGAACCCGAATTAATTATGCCCCAATGAACCCGAATTAATTACGCCCCAATGAACCCGAATTCATCACGCCCCAATGAACCCGAATTCATCACGCCCCAATGAACCCGAATTCATCACGCCCCAATGAACCCGAATTAATTACGCCCCAATGAACCCGAATTAACTACGCCCCAATGAACCCGAATAAATCACGCCCCAATGAACCCGAATTAATTGCGCCCCAATGAACCCGAATTAATTACACCCCAATGAACCCGAATTAATTACGCCCCAATGAACCCGAATTAATCACGCCCCAATGAACACTAATTAACCACGCCCCAATGAACCCGAATTAATCACGCCCCAATGAACCCCAATTAATTACGCCCCAATGAACCCGAATTAATCACGCCCCAATGAACCCCAATTAATCACGCTCCAATGAACCCGAATTAATTACGCCCCAATGAACCCGAATTAATTACGCCCCAATGAACCCGAATAAATCACGCCCCAATGAACCCGAATTAATTACGCCCCAATGAACCCGAATTAATTGCGCCCCAATGAACCCGAATTAATTACACCCCAATGAACCCGAATTAATTACGTCCCAATGAACCCGAATTAACCACACCCCCCGATTAACCCACCCCCCAATTAATTACGCCCCAATTAACCCGAATTAATTACGCCCCAATGAACCCGAATTAATTACGCCCCAATGAACCCGAATTAATCACGCCCCAATGAACCCCAATTAATCACGCCCCAATGAACCCGAATTTATCACGCCCCAATGAACCCCAATTAATCACGCCCCAATGAACCCGATTTAATCACGCCCCAATGAACCCCAATTAATCACGCCCCAATGAACCCGAATTAATTAAGCCCCAATGAACCGGAATTAATTACGTCCCAATGAACCCGAATTAATCACTCTCCAATGAACCCGAATTAATTATGCGCCAATGAACCCGAATTAATTACGCTCCAATGAACCCGAATTAATTACGCGCCAATGAACCCGAATTAATTACGCCCCAATGAACCCGAATTAACCACACCTCGCAATTAACCCACCCCCAATTAATTACGCCCCAATGAACCCTAATTAATTACGCCCCAATGAACCCTAATTAATTATGCCCCAATGAACCCGAATTAATTACGCGCCAATGAACCCGAATTAATTACGCCCCAATGAACCCGAATTAATCACGCCCCAGTGAACCCGTATTAATCACGCCCCAATGAACCCAAATTAATCACGCCCCAATGAACCCGAATTAATCACGCCCCAATGAACCCGAATTAATCACGCCCCAATGAACCCGAATAAATCACGCCCCAATGAACCCGAATTAATTACGCCCCAATGAACCCGAATTAACCACGCCCCAATGAACCCGAATTAATTACGCCCCAATGAACCCGAATTAATTACGCCCCAATGAACCCGAATTAATCACGCCCCAATGAACCCGAATTAATTACGTCCCAATGAACCCGAATTAATTGCGCCCCAATGAACCCGAATTAATTACGCCCCAATGAACCCGAATTAATCACGCCCCAATGAACCCGAATTAATCACGCCCAAATGAACCCGAATTAATCACGCCCCAATGAACCCCAAATAATTACGCCCCAATGAACCCGAATTCATCACGCCCCAATGAACCCGAATTAATTATGCCCCAATGAACCCGAATTAATTACGCCCCAATGAACCCGAATTAATCACGCCCCAATGAACCCGAATTAATCACGCCCCAATGAACCCGAATTAATTACGCCCCAATGAACCCGAATTCATCACGCCCCAATGAACCCGAATTAATCACGCCCCAATGAACCCGAATTAATTACGCCCCAATGAACCCGAATTAATCACGCCCCAATGAACCCGAATTAATTACGCCCCAATGAACCCGAATTCATCACGCCCCAATGAACCCGAATTAATTACGCCCCAATGAACCCGAATTAATTATGCCCCAATGAACCCGAATTAATTATGCCCCAATGAACCCGAATTAATTGCGCCCCAATGAACCCTAATTATTTACACCCCAATGAACCCGAATTAATTACGTCCCAATGAACCCGAATTAATCACGCCCCAATGAACACTAATTAACCACACCCCAATGAACCCGAATTAATCACGCCCCAATGAACCCGAATTAATTACGCCCCAATGAACCCGAATTAATCACGCCCCAATCAACCCCAATTAATCACGCCCCAATGAACCCGAATTAATTACGCCCCAATGAACCCGAATTAATTACGCCCCAATGAACCCGAATAAATCACGCCCCAATGAACCCGAATTAATTACGCCCCAATGAACCCGAATTAATTGCGCCCCAATGAACCCGAATTAATTACACCCCAATGAACCCGAATTAATTACGTCCCAATGAACCCGAATTAACCACACCCCCCGATTAACCCACCCCCCAATTAATTACGCCCCAATGAACCCGAATTAATTACGCCCCAATGAACCCGAATTAATTACGCCCCAATGAACCCGAATTAATCACTCCCCAATAAACCCCAATTAATCACGCCCCAATGAACCCGAATTAATTACGCCCCAATGAACCCGAATAAATCACGCCCCAATGAACCCGAATTAATTACGCCCCAATGAACCCTAATTAATTACGCCCCAATGAACCCGAATTAACCACGCCCCAATGAACCCGAATTAATTACGCCCCAATGAACCCGAATTAATTACGCCCCAATGAACCCGAATTAATCACGCCCCAATGAACCCGAATTAATCACGCCCCAATGAACCCGAATTAATTACGCCCCAATGAACCCGAATTAATTGCGCCCCAATGAACCCCAATTAATTACGCCCCAATGAACCCGAATTAATCACGCCCCAATGAACCCGAATTAATCACGCCCCAATGAACCCCAAATAATTACGCCCCAATGAACCCGAATTAATTACGCCCCAATGAACCCGAATAAATCACGCCCCAATGAACGCGAATTAATTACGCCCCAATGAACCCGAATTAATTACGCCCCAATGAACCCGAATAAATCACGCCCCAATGAACCCGAATTAATTACGCCCCAATGAACCCGAATTAATTGCGCCCCAATGAACCCGAATTAATTACACCCCAATGAACCAGAATCAATTACGTCCCAATGAACCCGAATTAACCACACCCCCCAATTAACACACCCCCCAATTAATTACGCCCCAATGAACCCGAATTAATTACGCCCCAATGAACCCGAATTAATTACGCCCCAATGAACCCGAATTAATCACGCCCCAGTGAACCCGAATTAATCACGCCCCAATGAACCCGAATTACTCACGCCCCAATGAACCCGAATTACTCACGCCCCAATGAACACGAATTAATCACGCCCCAATGAACCCGAATTAATTACGCCCCAATGATCCCGAATTAATTACGCCCCAATGAACCCGAATTAATCACGCCCCAATGAACCCGAATTAATCACGCCCCAATGAACCCGAATTAATCACGCCCCAATGAACCCGAATTAATCACGCCCCAATGAACCCGAATTAATTATGCCCCAATGAACCCGAATTAATTACGCCCCAATGAACCCGAATTCATCACGCCCCAATGAACCCGAATTCATCACGCCCCAATGAACCCGAATTCATCACGCCCCAATGAACCCGAATTAATTACGCCCCAATGAACCCGAATTAACTACGCCCCAATGAACCCGAATAAATCACGCCCCAATGAACCCGAATTAATTGCGTCCCAATGAACCCGAATTAATCACGCCCCAATGAACACTAATTAACCACGCCCCAATGAACCCGAATTAATCACGCCCCAATGAACCCCAATTAATTACGCCCCAATGAACCCGAATTAATCACGCCCCAATGAACCCCAATTAATCACGCTCCAATGAACCCGAATTAATTACGCCCCAATGAACCCGAATTAATTACGCCCCAATGAACCCGAATAAATCACGCCCCAATGAACCCGAATTAATTACGCCCCAATGAACCCGAATTAATTGCGCCCCAATGAACCCGAATTAATTACACCCCAATGAACCCGAATTAATTACGTCCCAATGAACCCGAATTAACCACACCCCCCGATTAACCCACCCCCCAATTAATTACGCCCCAATTAACCCGAATTAATTACGCCCCAATGAACCCGAATTAATTACGCCCCAATGAACCCGAATTAATCACGCCCCAATGAACCCCAATTAATCACGCCCCAATGAACCCGAATTTATCACGCCCCAATGAACCCCAATTAATCACGCCCCAATGAACCCGATTTAATCACGCCCCAATGAACCCCAATTAATCACGCCCCAATGAACCCGAATTAATTAAGCCCCAATGAACCGGAATTAATTACGTCCCAATGAACCCGAATTAATCACTCTCCAATGAACCCGAATTAATTATGCGCCAATGAACCCGAATTAATTACGCTCCAATGAACCCGAATTAATTACGCGCCAATGAACCCGAATTAATTACGCCCCAATGAACCCGAATTAACCACACCTCGCAATTAACCCACCCCCAATTAATTACGCCCCAATGAACCCTAATTAATTACGCCCCAATGAACCCTAATTAATTATGCCCCAATGAACCCGAATTAATTACGCGCCAATGAACCCGAATTAATTACGCCCCAATGAACCCGAATTAATCACGCCCCAGTGAACCCGTATTAATCACGCCCCAATGAACCCAAATTAATCACGCCCCAATGAACCCGAATTAATCACGCCCCAATGAACCCGAATTAATTACGCACCAATGAACCCAAATTAATCACGCCCCAATGAACCCGAATTAATCACGCCCCAATGAACCCGAATTAATCACGCCCCAATGAACCCGAATAAATCACGCCCCAATGAACCCGAATTAATTACGCCCCAATGAACCCGAATTAACCACGCCCCAATGAACCCGAATTAATTACGCCCCAATGAACCCGAATTAATTACGCCCCAATGAACCCGAATTAATCACGCCCCAATGAACCCGAATTAATTACGTCCCAATGAACCCGAATTAATTGCGCCCCAATGAACCCGAATTAATTACGCCCCAATGAACCCGAATTAATCACGCCCCAATGAACCCGAATTAATCACGCCCAAATGAACCCGAATTAATCACGCCCCAATGAACCCCAAATAATTACGCCCCAATGAACCCGAATTCATCACGCCCCAATGAACCCGAATTAATTATGCCCCAATGAACCCGAATTAATTACGCCCCAATGAACCCGAATTAATCACGCCCCAATGAACCCGAATTAATCACGCCCCAATGAACCCGAATTAATCACGCCCCAATGAACCCGAATTAATTACGCCCCAATGAACTTGAATTAATTACGCCCCAATGAACCCGAATTAATCACGCCCCAATGAACCCGAATTAATTACGCCCCAATGAACCCGAATTAATCACGCCCCAATGAACCCGAATTAATTACGCCCCAATGAACCCGAATTAATTACGCCCCAATGAATCCGAATTAATCACGCCCCAATGAACCCGAATTCATCACGCCCCAATGAACCCGAATTAATTACGCCCCAATGAACCCGAATTAATTATGCCCCAATGAACCCGAATTAATTATGCCCCAATGAACCCGAATTAATTGCGCCCCAATGAACCCTAATTATTTACACCCCAATGAACCCGAATTAATTACGTCCCAATGAACCCGAATTAATCACGCCCCAATGAACACTAATTAACCACACCCCAATGAACCCGAATTAATCACGCCCCAATGAACCCGAATTAATTACGCCCCAATGAACCCGAATTAATCACGCCCCAATCAACCCCAATTAATCACGCCCCAATGAACCCGAATTAATTACGCCCCAATGAACCCGAATTAATTACGCCCCAATGAACCCGAATAAATCACGCCCCAATGAACCCGAATTAATTACGCCCCAATGAACCCGAATTAATTGCGCCCCAATGAACCCGAATTAATTACACCCCAATGAACCCGAATTAATTACGTCCCAATGAACCCGAATTAACCACACCCCCCGATTAACCCACCCCCCAATTAATTACGCCCCAATGAACCCGAATTAATTACGCCCCAATGAACCCGAATTAATTACGCCCCAATGAACCCGAATTAATCACGCCCCAATGAACCCCAATTAATCACGCCCCAATGAACCCGAATTAATCACGCCCAAATGAACCCCAATTAATCACGCCCCAATGAACCCGAATTAATCACGCCCAAATGAACCCGAATTAATCACGCCCCAATGAACCCGAATTAATCACGCCCCAATCAACCCCAATTAATCACGCCCCAATGAACCCGAATTAATTACGCCCCAATGAACCCGAATTAATTACGCCCCAATGAACCCGAATAAATCACGCCCCAATGAACCCGAATTAATTACGCCCCAATGAACCCGAATTAATTGCGCCCCAATGAACCCGAATTAATTACACCCCAATGAACCCGAATTAATTACGTCCCAATGAACCCGAATTAACCACACCCCCCGATTAACCCACCCCCCAATTAATTACGCCCCAATGAACCCGAATTAATTACGCCCCAATGAACCCGAATTAATTACGCCCCAATGAACCCGAATTAGTCACGCCCCAATGAACCCCAATTAATCACGCCCCTATGAACCCGAATTAATCACGCCCCAATGAACCCCAATTAATCACGCCCCAATGAACCCGAATTAATCACGCCCCAATGAACCCGAATTAATCACGCCCCAATGAACCCGAATTAATTAAGCCCCAATGAACCGGAATTAATTACGTCCCAATGAACCCTAATTAATTATGCCCCAATGAACCCGAATTAATTGCGCCCCAATGAACCCGAATTAATTACACCCCAATGAACCCGAATTAACCACACCCCCCAATTAACCCACCCCCCAATTAATTACGCCCCAATGAACCCGAATTAATCACGCCCCAATGAACCCGAATTAATCACGCCCCAATGAACTCGAATTAATCACGCCCCAATGAACCCCAATTAATTACGCCCCAATGAACCCGAATTAATCACGCCCCAATGAACCCGAATTAATCACACCCCAATGAACCCGAATTAATTACGTCCCAAGGAACCCGAATTAATTGCGCCCCAATGAACCCGAATTAATTACACCCAAATGAACCCCAATTAATTACGCCCCAATGAACCCCAATTAATCAGGCCCCAATGAACCCGAGTTAATTACGCCCCAATGAACCCGAATTAATCACGCCCCAATGAACCCTAATTAACCACACCCCGCAATTAACCCTCCCCCAATTAATTACGCCCCAATGAACCCTAATTAATTACGCCCCAATGAACCCTAATTAATTACGCGCCAATGAACCCGAATTAATTACGCCCCACACCAGCCGCCTTTATTCCAGCTCTGTGCTTTTTATTTCCAGCCCCACAGTCTTTATTGCAGCCCCAACCATCTTTATTCCAACCCCTCCGTCTTATTCCAGCCCCAAGTGATTTCAGCTCCTTTCCAAACCCCCTTTGGCCCCCTTTGGCCCCCTCTGGCCCCCATTTTCCCAGAAAGACCCCTCTGGCCCCCATTTTCCCAGAAAGACCCCTCTGGCCCCCTTTGCCCTCTGTTTTCCCAGAGGGCTCTCTTTGGCCCCTTTTTGCTTCCTTTGGCCCTCATTTTCCCAGAGAGCCTCCTTTGGCTTCATTGCTTCAGTAATCCCAACGTCACACCACCATCCCAGGATCCCATGAAGAGTGCAAAGTAAATTTACCTCAGGACAGTTGTTTATTCCTGTCTGAGTTGGGTGGCATATTTTGTAATGTTGGCATAGTAAGCATTTGCACTATTGCAGTCCACTGTGGGTACACTTTGCCAGTAGCCACAGTAACATCACACTGACAATCCCACAGAAAACTCCTTTTCCTGTTCTCCTTTTCTCATTTACCACCTGGACACAGAGAGACTTGGGCAGCTGGATGGGACTTTTGATTGGAGGTGTTTGGAAGAACAGAGATTTTTGGAAAATATATGGTATTTGTTAATTTCATGGCAAGAGGGGGCCTTCAGCACCGAGTGGAGCCATCAAACATTAAGAAGCATCACCCTGAAGGGAATGATTGCCATTAAGAGAGAACAATTTCTAAATGAAGATTGGCCAATTAGAGGTGCTGAATGGGGAATATATTTTTAAAGCTGTACTTTCTACGTCATGGTAGGACATCTACACAACTAACAGTGGTTTCTAGCTCTGATGGTATCTGCACTGGAAAAAAAAAGCTCCCCCACTGTAAACAAGTACAAGCTGCATATTGCATTTATTTATCGCTTGAAATGTCTGTTCCCCTCCCCAGCTGCATAAGCACAGTCTGCGTTTCATCCTCCCCTTTTTCCTGTCAGATTGTGGTTTTTTTTCCATTGCTGTTCCCGCTTACAGCAGTAAGAGAGGCTGGTAGCTTTCCTTTTCTTGTTAAGTGCTAACCACTGTACCTTAGAAGCACAGAAAATGACCTGCTTTTCCTTTAATGTCTTTTTTAACGTCCCTTGAGACTTTTCCATAGCTCCTCACTTGCTGACTTACCTGTTGCCCGTCTACTTTTTGGCATGGTTCAGAGGGTCAGGTAGGTTGAGCACGCCTTTTTCTAAACCCAAACACACCTCAGATGTCACTGTCAGTTGCTTCTTCCTTGCCTGGTTTCCATCCTTCCCGTGCCTTGACTGTTACAGCAGCCTACAACTTGCTCAGGGTGGGCAGCGGAGAGGAAGGTGCTCATCTCCTCTATGGTGACCAGTAACAGGGCACAAGAAAACAGAATGAAGCTGCATCAGGGGAAGTTCAGACTGGCCATTAGGAAAAGGCTCTTCACTGAGAGGGTGCTCAGTCGCTGGAACAGGCTCCTGAGGGAAGTAGTCACAGCACCAAACCTGCCAGAGCTCAAGGAGCATCTGGTTTAGCGTTAGGTACTCGTGTGAGGAGCAGGGAGCTGGACCGGATGTTTCTTATGGGTCCCCTCCCAACTGGGAATATTCTATTTCAAAGAGACAAAATCTGTATTATTGATCAAGGGATCCTTGGGCTGGGGGGAAGGAAGCAGTATCTTTTCTAGAGAGCCGGTACTCTTTTCTCTTACAGATTAAGGAAGTTGAACTGAAGAGCTTTTCTGTGACAGCCGCAGGCTTTTTTTCTCCCAGGCACCTTTCTCCAGGGACCGGAGGGAAAGTTACGAAATACTGATTTAGTGGGGTTTTTCAGTCAGAGCAGGAAGCTGCCTGAAGTGCAGGTCTTGCACGTCTACTGCATTTTTGCTCCGTGGAGCAACAACTGCCTTTTCCTTTGTACCTAAGGTTCTTTGAGGATACTTCTTCACTTGGCTTAAATTCCTTCTTATTCAGTTAATTTCTCAGAAGAGCCATAAAGAGACCCTTCTCAAAGTTTACAAGAGTTTGATATTACTAGTCTGTTTTAACCCTGGCTTTATCATTCCCTTTGCAATGGGTATTGAAGCGCTAAGAAAAATCACTGGATTCTTTTTTATAGCTGGTTTCTAGGGTCTCTTCCTGATTTCCTCCATTGCCCCAAAGGATACGGCCCTGTTGTTTTGCAAGCAAATGGCAAAAAAAGTCACAGGCCTCTGTCCCTGCCCCCCACCTTAAGCCCACGCTAAAAGGATGCAAACGCTCTACTGTGTCTAAAGGCTGTGCTGTAGAAATTTCTATACCCAGGCTGGGGTAGGTAAGTTGTTCAAACTTTAGAGCCAAGGACCCCGTTAATCATTAGAGGAAAGGTAAGCTGAATTTTCATCCTTACACTTGCTAGATTCAACAGGGTACTGACTGACTGAACCTGCTAGTGGCTGCAAGTTACAGAAGCTAATTTTGAAAGAATAGCCATTGAGGTACTACTCTAAATAGCAGAATTGAAGAAATAGAGACTTTAGTAGCCCTTTAAATAAAGAGAAGTGCTTTGCTTTATTTTACAGTTTTCCAATTCCTCCGGCGTAGGTTTTCCTTTCAGCATTTAGGTATTTGAGCAGTTTCTGGCACTTTCACGGGCTGCCGTGTTTGAAATATTTCACTTCTTTGCCCAGCAGGAGCAACAGTGTGCTGCTCCCTGTTTCATTTGTTTGTACAGTCCTTTTTAATAAATGTTTGTTTCGGGTCGTGCTTCCTTCCTGCAGAGCATTTTGGCCAGCAGGTCACAGGAGGGGATCCTCCCCCTCTGCTGTGCCCTGGTCAGGCCCCACCTGGAGTGTTGTGTCCAGTTCTGGGCTCCCTGGTCTAAAAAACACAGGGATCTCCTGGAGGGAGTCCAGAGAAGGGCTACAAAGATGATGAACAGGGCCTGGAGCATCTCCCCTGTGAGGAAAGGCTGAGTGAGCTGGGACTGTTCAGCCTGGAGAAGACTAAGGTGGGACCTTATTGATGTTGGTCAATATGTTAAGTATGGGCCGCAGGGGGAAATGGGCAGCCCCTTCTCAGTGGTCTGTGGGGACAGGAGCAGGGGCAATGGCTGCAATTTAGAGCACAGGAAGACCTTTTGCCCAGTGAGGGTGAGGGAGCCCTGGGACAGGCTGCCCAGGGGGGTGTGGAGTCTCCTTCTGCGGAGAGATTCCAGTCGCGTCTGGATGCCTCCCTCCTAGGGACCCTGCTTTGTCAGGGGGTGGGACCCCGTGGGCTCTGGGGGTCCCTTCCCAGCCCTGTGACTCTGTGATTTTCACAGCTGTTGCCCGCTGGTGCTGAGCAGCCCTGGCCCCACAGGTGAAAGTCAGCGCTGCAGTTCCCCAGGATGCACTGAGCCACAATCCTGTCATAGCTTTGTAGGAACTTTATGAAGATAAATACGGGGAAAGAAGTGTCTGTGCTAATGAAGGCTGGAGAAGAGAAAGGAAGAGAGAGCAAAGCGGCCGGGCGGCGCAGCGCACGAACCGCGCTGCGTGCTGCCGCCTGGTGGACAGACCGCGGTACTGCGGGTGGGAGACGCAGTTGGAGCGGCAGAGCGCTTCTGCCTCTTTGAGGACACGCTGCGGAAGCTGGCGGGCGGCGAGGCGCACGAAACCCGGTGGGTGCTGCCGCCTTGCGGACACAGACCGGTACTGCGGCCGGGCGGCGCAGCGCCCGCGGCAGGGCGCTTGAAAGCGGCGCGCCGCCGTTGCCTAGCGACCACGCCGCGGTAGCGCTGCAGGACCGAGGCGCATGCGCGGTACAGCGCGCTGAAGCTGCCCGGGGGACCCTGCGCATGCGCTCTGGGGCGGTGTGGAGCCCCGCGGGATGCCGGGAAGCGCGCCCAGCCTACGCGCGGCTCCTGCCGCGGAGCGCGCGCGGTTCGCCCGGGCTCCCGGCGCCGGTCCCGGCCGCGTGACGCCGCGCTGGGCGCCGGGCGGTGCCGCCGGCTCCGCGCTCCCTCCGGGTGAGGCGCCGCCTCCGCCGCCCCGCGCGGGGTCGGCCGGGGCCGGGCGGTCGGCGGCGCGCGGGGGTCGCGGCGGGCCGGGGCTCCGCGGGGTCGGTGCGGGGCCCGCGGGCGGCGAGACGCCGCGCGTTCTCCTCCCGCCCGCGGCCGGCGTTGTCCCGGCGCCGCTCCGTGCCGGGGCTTTTCTCCGCGGCTAGCGGCGGGGCGTCTGGGCCGGGCGGGGGGTGTCTCCGCGGTTCGCGGGCATTGCGCGCCGGGGATCGCGGCGGCGCATCGGAGGTGCGGCCACCCAGAGCTGCCACCGGTACAGATGAGGTGAGTCAGCCCTGGCTGGTTCCGGGTCCTTTTCTTTCCGGGGGGATGGGGGCCGTGCAGTTCTGAAAAGTGTCCCCACGGAAACAACGACCTGGTTACTTTGGTTCCGGGTGCTTTTGGTTCCGGGGGGCGGGGGGGGGGGCGGTGGTGGGGGTGGTGCAGCGCTGAAAAGTGTCCCCAGGGAAGCAGCGACCGGGCGACTTTGGTTCCGGGTGCTTTTGGTTCCGGGGGGGGGGTGTGGGGCTGTGCAGCTCTGAAAAGTATCCCTAGGGAAACAACGACCGGGCGACTTTGGTTCCGGGTGCTTTTGGTTCCGGGGGTGGGGGGGGGGGGGTGGGGGGTGGTGCACCGCTGAAAAGTGTCCCCAGGGAAACAACGACCGGGCTACTTTGGTTCCGTGTGCTTTTGGTTCCGGGGGGCTGGGGGGCTGTGCAGCTCTGGAAAAGTGTCCCCACGGAAACAACGACCTGGATACTTTGGTTCCGGGTGTTTTTGGTTCCGGGGGGGGGTGGGGGCGTGGTCCAGCGCTAAAAGGTGTCCCCAGGGAAACAACGACCGGGCGACTTTGGTTCCGGGTGCTTTTGGTTCCGGGGAGGGAAGGTGGTGCAGCGCTGAAAAGCGTCCCCACGGAAGCTACGACCCGGTTACTTTGGTTCCGGGTGCTTTCGGTTCCGGGGGTGGGCGGTGTGTAGCGCTGAAAAGTGTCCCCAGGGAAAACCGAATTAATTACACCCCAATGAACCCGAATTAATTACGCCCCAATGAACCCTAATTAATTATGCCCCAATGAACCCGAATTAATTACGCGCCAATGAACCCGAATTAATTACGCCCCAATGAACCCGAATTAATCACGCCCCAATGAACCCGAATTAATCACGCCCCAATGAACCCCAATTAATCACGCCCCAATGAACCCCAATTAATCACGCCCCAATGAACCCGAATTAATCACGCCCCAATGAACCCCAATTAATCACGCCCCAATGAACCCGAATTAATCACGCCCCATTGAACCCGAATTAATCACGCCCCAATGAACCCGAATTAATCACGCCCCAATGAACACGAATTAATCACGCCCCAATGAACCCGAATTAATCACGCCCCAATGAACCCGAATTAATCACGCGCCAATGAACCCGAATTAATTACGCGCCAATGAACCCGAATTAATTACGCGCCAATGAACCCGAATTAATTACGCCCCAATGAACCCGAATTAATCACGCCCCAATGAACCCGAATTAATCACGCCCCAATGAACCCGAATTAACCACACCCCGCAATTAACCCACCCCCAATTAATTACACCCCAATGAACCCGAATTAATTACGTCCCAATGAACCCGAATTAATCACGCCCCAATGAACCCGAATTAATTACGCCCCAATGAACCCGAATTAATCACTCCCCAATAAACCCCAATTAATCACGCCCCAATGAACCCGAATTAATTACGCCCCAATGAACCCGAATAAATCACGCCCCAATGAACCCGAATTAATTACGCCCCAATGAACCCTAATTAATTACGCCCCAATGAACCCGAATTAACCACGCCCCAATGAACCCGAATTAATTACGCCCCAATGAACCCGAATTAATTACGCCCCAATGAACCCGAATTAATCACGCCCCAATGAACCCGAATTAATCACGCCCCAATGAACCCGAATTAATTACGCCCCAATGAACCCGAATTAATTGCGCCCCAATGAACCCCAATTAATTACGCCCCAATGAACCCGAATTAATCACGCCCCAATGAACCCGAATTAATCACGCCCCAATGAACCCCAAATAATTATGCCCCAATGAACCCGAATTAATTACGCCCCAATGAACCCGAATAAATCACGCCCCAATGAACGCGAATTAATTACGCCCCAATGAACCCGAATTAATTACGCACCAATGAACCCGAATAAATCACGCCCCAATGAACCCGAATTAATTACGCCCCAATGAACCCGAATTAATTGCGCCCCAATGAACCCGAATTAATTACACCCCAATGAACCAGAATCAATTACGTCCCAATGAACCCGAATTAACCACACCCCCCAATTAACCCACCCCCCAATTAATTACGCCCCAATGAACCCGAATTAATTACGCCCCAATGAACCCGAATTAATTACGCCCCAATGAACCCGAATTAATCACGCCCCAGTGAACCCCAATTAATCACGCCCCAATGAACCCGAATTACTCACGCCCCAATGAACCCGAATTACTCACGCCCCAATGAACACGAATTAATCACGCCCCAATGAACCCGAATTAATTACGCCCCAATGAACCCGAATTAATTACGCCCCAATGAACCCGAATTAATCACGCCCCAATGAACCCGAATTAATCACGCCCCAATGAACCCGAATTAATCACGCCCCAATGAACCCGAATTAATCACGCCCCAATGAACCCGAATTAATTATGCCCCAATGAACCCGAATTAATTACGCCCCAATGAACCCGAATTCATCACGCCCCAATGAACCCGAATTCATCACGCCCCAATGAACCCGAATTCATCACGCCCCAATGAACCCGAATTAATTACGCCCCAATGAACCCGAATTAACTACGCCCCAATGAACCCGAATAAATCACGCCCCAATGAACCCGAATTAATTGCGCCCCAATGAACCCGAATTAATTACACCCCAATGAACCCGAATTAATTACGCCCCAATGAACCCGAATTAATCACGCCCCAATGAACACTAATTAACCACGCCCCAATGAACCCGAATTAATCACGCCCCAATGAACCCGAATTAATTACGCCCCAATGAACCCGAATTAATCACGCCCCAATGAACCCCAATTAATCACGCTCCAATGAACCCGAATTAATTACGCCCCAATGAACCCGAATTAATTACGCCCCAATGAACCCGAATAAATCACGCCCCAATGAACCCGAATTAATTACGCCCCAATGAACCCGAATTAATTGCGCCCCAATGAACCCGAATTAATTACACCCCAATGAACCCGAATTAATTACGTCCCAATGAACCCGAATTAACCACACCCCCCGATTAACCCACCCCCCAATTAATTACGCCCCAATTAACCCGAATTAATCACGCCCCAATGAACCCGAATTAATCACGCCCCAATGAACCCGAATTAATCACGCCCCAATGAACCCGAATTAATCACGCCCCAATGAACCCGAATTAATCACGCCCCAATGAACCCCAATTAATCACGCCCCAATGAACCCGAATTAATCACGCCCCATTGAACCCGAATTAATCACGCCCCAATGAACCCGAATTAATCACGCCCCAATGAACCCGAATTAATCACGCCCCAATGAACCCGAATTAATCACGCCCCAATGAACCCGAATTAATCACGCGCCAATGAACCCGAATTAATTACGCGCCAATGAACCCGAATTAATTACGCGCCAATGAACCCGAATTAATTACGCCCCAATGAACCCGAATTAATCACGCCCCAATGAACCCGAATTAACCACACCCCGCAATTAACCCACCCCCAATTAATTACACCCCAATGAACCCGAATTAATTACGTCCCAATGAACCCGAATTAATCACGCCCCAATGAACCCGAATTAATTACGCCCCAATGAACCCGAATTAATCACTCCCCAATAAACCCCAATTAATCACGCCCCAATGAACCCGAATTAATTACGCCCCAATGAACCCGAATAAATCACGCCCCAATGAACCCGAATTAATTACGCCCCAATGAACCCTAATTAATTACGCCCCAATGAACCCGAATTAACCACGCCCCAATGAACCCGAATTAATTACGCCCCAATGAACCCGAATTAATTACGCCCCAATGAACCCGAATTAATCACGCCCCAATGAACCCGAATTAATCACGCCCCAATGAACCCGAATTAATTACGCCCCAATGAACCCGAATTAATTGCGCCCCAATGAACCCCAATTAATTACGCCCCAATGAACCCGAATTAATCACGCCCCAATGAACCCGAATTAATCACGCCCCAATGAACCCCAAATAATTACGCCCCAATGAACCCGAATTAATTACGCCCCAATGAACCCGAATAAATCACGCCCCAATGAACGCGAATTAATTACGCCCCAATGAACCCGAATTAATTACGCCCCAATGAACCCGAATAAATCACGCCCCAATGAACCCGAATTAATTACGCCCCAATGAACCCGAATTAATTGCGCCCCAATGAACCCGAATTAATTACACCCCAATGAACCAGAATCAATTACGTCCCAATGAACCCGAATTAACCACACCCCCCAATTAACCCACCCCCCAATTAATTACGCCCCAATGAACCCGAATTAATTACGCCCCAATGAACCCGAATTAATTACGCCCCAATGAACCCGAATTAATCACGCCCCAGTGAACCCGAATTAATCACGCCCCAATGAACCCGAATTACTCACGCCCCAATGAACCCGAATTACTCACGCCCCAATGAACACGAATTAATCACGCCCCAATGAACCCGAATTAATTACGCCCCAATGATCCCGAATTAATTACGCCCCAATGAACCCGAATTAATCACGCCCCAATGAACCCGAATTAATCACGCCCCAATGAACCCGAATTAATCACGCCCCAATGAACCCGAATTAATCACGCCCCAATGAACCCGAATTAATTATGCCCCAATGAACCCGAATTAATTACGCCCCAATGAACCCGAATTCATCACGCCCCAATGAACCCGAATTCATCACGCCCCAATGAACCCGAATTCATCACGCCCCAATGAACCCGAATTAATTACGCCCCAATGAACCCGAATTAACTACGCCCCAATGAACCCGAATAAATCACGCCCCAATGAACCCGAATTAATTGCGCCCCAATGAACCCGAATTAATTACACCCCAATGAACCCGAATTAATTACGCCCCAATGAACCCGAATTAATCACGCCCCAATGAACACTAATTAACCACGCCCCAATGAACCCGAATTAATCACGCCCCAATGAACCCCAATTAATTACGCCCCAATGAACCCGAATTAATCACGCCCCAATGAACCCCAATTAATCACGCTCCAATGAACCCGAATTAATTACGCCCCAATGAACCCGAATTAATTACGCCCCAATGAACCCGAATAAATCACGCCCCAATGAACCCGAATTAATTACGCCCCAATGAACCCGAATTAATTGCGCCCCAATGAACCCGAATTAATTACACCCCAATGAACCCGAATTAATTACGTCCCAATGAACCCGAATTAACCACACCCCCCGATTAACCCACCCCCCAATTAATTACGCCCCAATGAACCCGAATTAATTACGCCCCAATGAACCCGAATTAATTACGCCCCAATGAACCCGAATTAATCACGCCCCAATGAACCCCAATTAATCACGCCCCAATGAACCCGAATTTATCACGCCCCAATGAACCCCAATTAATCACGCCCCAATGAACCCGATTTAATCACGCCCCAATGAACCCCAATTAATCACGCCCCAATGAACCCGAATTAATTAAGCCCCAATGAACCGGAATTAATTACGTCCCAATGAACCCGAATTAATCACTCTCCAATGAACCCGAATTAATTATGCGCCAATGAACCCGAATTAATTACGCTCCAATGAACCCGAATTAATTACGCGCCAATGAACCCGAATTAATTACGCCCCAATGAACCCGAATTAACCACACCTCGCAATTAACCCACCCCCAATTAATTACGCCCCAATGAACCCTAATTAATTACGCCCCAATGAACCCTAATTAATTATGCCCCAATGAACCCGAATTAATTACGCCCCAATGAACCCGAATTAATTACGCCCCAATGAACCCGAATTAATCACGCCCCAGTGAACCCGTATTAATCACGCCCCAATGAACCCAAATTAATCACGCCCCAATGAACCCGAATTAATCACGCCCCAATGAACCCGAATTAATTACGCACCAATGAACCCAAATTAATCACGCCCCAATGAACCCGAATTAATCACGCCCCAATGAACCCGAATTAATCACGCCCCAATGAACCCGAATAAATCACGCCCCAATGAACCCGAATTAATTACGCCCCAATGAACCCGAATTAACCACGCCCCAATGAACCCGAATTAATTACGCCCCAATGAACCCGAATTAATTACGCCCCAATGAACCCGAATTAATCACGCCCCAATGAACCCGAATTAATTACGTCCCAATGAACCCGAATTAATTGCGCCCCAATGAACCCGAATTAATTACGCCCCAATGAACCCGAATTAATCACGCCCCAATGAACCCGAATTAATCACGCCCAAATGAACCCGAATTAATCACGCCCCAATGAACCCCAAATAATTACGCCCCAATGAACCCGAATTCATCACGCCCCAATGAACCCGAATTAATTATGCCCCAATGAACCCGAATTAATTACGCCCCAATGAACCCGAATTAATCACGCCCCAATGAACCCGAATTAATCACGCCCCAATGAACCCGAATTAATCACGCCCCAATGAACCCGAATTAATTACGCCCCAATGAACCCGAATTAATTACGCCCCAATGAACCCGAATTCATCACGCCCCAATGAACCCGAATTAATCACGCCCCAATGAACCCGAATTAATTACGCCCCAATGAACCCGAATTAATCACGCCCCAATGAACCCGAATTAATTACGCCCCAATGAACCCGAATTCATCACGCCCCAATGAACCCGAATTAATTACGCCCCAATGAACCCGAATTAATTATGCCCCAATGAACCCGAATTAATTATGCCCCAATGAACCCGAATTAATTGCGCCCCAATGAACCCTAATTATTTACACCCCAATGAACCCGAATTAATTACGTCCCAATGAACCCGAATTAATCACGCCCCAATGAACACTAATTAACCACACCCCAATGAACCCGAATTAATCACGCCCCAATGAACCCGAATTAATTACGCCCCAATGAACCCGAATTAATCACGCCCCAATCAACCCCAATTAATCACGCCCCAATGAACCCGAATTAATTACGCCCCAATGAACCCGAATTAATTACGCCCCAATGAACCCGAATAAATCACGCCCCAATGAACCCGAATTAATTACGCCCCAATGAACCCGAATTAATTGCGCCCCAATAAACCCGAATTAATTACACCCCAATGAACCCGAATTAATTACGTCCCAATGAACCCGAATTAACCACACCCCCCGATTAACCCACCCCCCAATTAATTACGCCCCAATGAACCCGAATTAATTACGCCCCAATGAACCCGAATTAATTACGCCCCAATGAACCCGAATTAATCACTCCCCAATAAACCCCAATTAATCACGCCCCAATGAACCCGAATTAATTACGCCCCAATGAACCCGAATAAATCACGCCCCAATGAACCCGAATTAATTACGCCCCAATGAACCCTAATTAATTACGCCCCAATGAACCCGAATTAACCACGCCCCAATGAACCCGAATTAATTACGCCCCAATGAACCCGAATTAATTACGCCCCAATGAACCCGAATTAATCACGCCCCAATGAACCCGAATTAATCACGCCCCAATGAACCCGAATTAATTACGCCCCAATGAACCCGAATTAATTGCGCCCCAATGAACCCCAATTAATTACGCCCCAATGAACCCGAATTAATCACGCCCCAATGAACCCGAATTAATCACGCCCCAATGAACCCCAAATAATTACGCCCCAATGAACCCGAATTAATTACGCCCCAATGAACCCGAATAAATCACGCCCCAATGAACCCGAATTAATTACGCCCCAATGAACCCGAATTAATTACGCCCCAATGAACCCGAATTAATCACGCCCCAATGAACCCGAATTAATTACGCCCCAATGAACCCGAATTAATTGCGCCCCAATGAACCCGAATTAATTACACCCCAATGAACCAGAATCAATTACGTCCCAATGAACCCGAATTAACCACACCCCCCAATTAACCCACCCCCCAATTAATTACGCCCCAATGAACCCGAATTAATTACGCCCCAATGAACCCGAATTAATTACGCCCCAATGAACCCGAATTAATCACGCCCCAGTGAACCCGAATTAATCACGCCCCAATGAACCCGAATTACTCACGCCCCAATGAACCCGAATTACTCACGCCCCAATGAACACGAATTAATCACGCCCCAATGAACCCGAATTAATCACGCCCCAATGATCCCGAATTAATTACGCCCCAATGAACCCGAATTAATCACGCCCCAATGAACCCGAATTAATCACGCCCCAATGAACCCGAATTAATCACGCCCCAATGAACCCGAATTAATTATGCCCCAATGAACCCGAATTCATCACGCCCCAATGAACCCGAATTCATCACGCCCCAATGAACCCGAATTCATCACGCCCCAATGAACCCGAATTAATCACGCCCCAATGAACCCGAATTAATTACGCCCCAATGAACCCGAATTAACTACGCCCCAATGAACCCGAATAAATCACGCCCCAATGAACCCGAATTAATTGCGCCCCAATGAACCCGAATTAATTACACCCCAATGAACCCGAATTAATTACGCCCCAATGAACCCGAATTAATCACGCCCCAATGAACACTAATTAACCACGCCCCAATGAACCCGAATTAATCACGCCCCAATGAACCCCAATTAATTACGCCCCAATGAACCCGAATTAATCACGCCCCAATGAACCCCAATTAATCACGCTCCAATGAACCCGAATTAATTACGCCCCAATGAACCCGAATTAATTACGCCCCAATGAACCCGAATAAATCACGCCCCAATGAACCCGAATTAATTACGCCCCAATGAACCCGAATTAATTGCGCCCCAATGAACCCGAATTAATTACACCCCAATGAACCCGAATTAATTACGTCCCAATGAACCCGAATTAACCACACCCCCCGATTAACCCACCCCCCAATTAATTACGCCCCAATTAACCCGAATTAATTACGCCCCAATGAACCCGAATTAATTACGCCCCAATGAACCTGAATTAATCACGCCCCAATGAACCCCAATTAATCACGCCCCAATGAACCCGAATTTATCACGCCCCAATGAACCCCAATTAATCACGCCCCAATGAACCCGATTTAATCACGCCCCAATGAACCCCAATTAATCACGCCCCAATGAACCCGAATTAATTAAGCCCCAATGAACCGGAATTAATTACGTCCCAATGAACCCGAATTAATCACTCTCCAATGAACCCGAATTAATTATGCGCCAATGAACCCGAATTAATTACGCTCCAATGAACCCGAATTAATTACGCGCCAATGAACCCGAATTAATTACGCCCCAATGAACCCGAATTAACCACACCTCGCAATTAACCCACCCCCAATTAATTACGCCCCAATGAACCCTAATTAATTACGCCCCAATGAACCCTAATTAATTATGCCCCAATGAACCCGAATTAATTACGCGCCAATGAACCCGAATTAATTACGCCCCAATGAACCCGAATTAATCACGCCCCAGTGAACCCGTATTAATCACGCCCCAATGAACCCAAATTAATCACGCCCCAATGAACCCGAATTAATCACGCCCCAATGAACCCGAATTAATTACGCACCAATGAACCCAAATTAATCACGCCCCAATGAACCCGAATTAATCACGCCCCAATGAACCCGAATTAATCACGCCCCAATGAACCCGAATAAATCACGCCCCAATGAACCCGAATTAATTACGCCCCAATGAACCCGAATTAACCACGCCCCAATGAACCCGAATTAATTACGCCCCAATGAACCCGAATTAATTACGCCCCAATGAACCCGAATTAATCACGCCCCAATGAACCCGAATTAATTACGTCCCAATGAACCCGAATTAATTGCGCCCCAATGAACCCGAATTAATTACGCCCCAATGAACCCGAATTAATCACGCCCCAATGAACCCGAATTAATCACGCCCAAATGAACCCGAATTAATCACGCCCCAATGAACCCCAAATAATTACGCCCCAATGAACCCGAATTCATCACGCCCCAATGAACCCGAATTAATTATGCCCCAATGAACCCGAATTAATTACGCCCCAATGAACCCGAATTAATCACGCCCCAATGAACCCGAATTAATCACGCCCCAATGAACCCGAATTAATCACGCCCCAATGAACCCGAATTAATTACGCCCCAATGAACTTGAATTAATTACGCCCCAATGAACCCGAATTAATCACGCCCCAATGAACCCGAATTAATTACGCCCCAATGAACCCGAATTAATCACGCCCCAATGAACCCGAATTAATTACGCCCCAATGAACCCGAATTAATTACGCCCCAATGAATCCGAATTAATCACGCCCCAATGAACCCGAATTCATCACGCCCCAATGAACCCGAATTAATTACGCCCCAATGAACCCGAATTAATTATGCCCCAATGAACCCGAATTAATTATGCCCCAATGAACCCGAATTAATTGCGCCCCAATGAACCCTAATTATTTACACCCCAATGAACCCGAATTAATTACGTCCCAATGAACCCGAATTAATCACGCCCCAATGAACACTAATTAACCACACCCCAATGAACCCGAATTAATCACGCCCCAATGAACCCGAATTAATTACGCCCCAATGAACCCGAATTAATCACGCCCCAATCAACCCCAATTAATCACGCCCCAATGAACCCGAATTAATTACGCCCCAATGAACCCGAATTAATTACGCCCCAATGAACCCGAATAAATCACGCCCCAATGAACCCGAATTAATTACGCCCCAATGAACCCGAATTAATTGCGCCCCAATGAACCCGAATTAATTACACCCCAATGAACCCGAATTAATTACGTCCCAATGAACCCGAATTAACCACACCCCCCGATTAACCCACCCCCCAATTAATTACGCCCCAATGAACCCGAATTAATTACGCCCCAATGAACCCGAATTAATTACGCCCCAATGAACCCGAATTAATCACGCCCCAATGAACCCCAATTAATCACGCCCCAATGAACCCGAATTAATCACGCCCAAATGAACCCCAATTAATCACGCCCCAATGAACCCGAATTAATCACGCCCAAATGAACCCGAATTAATCACGCCCCAATGAACCCGAATTAATCACGCCCCAATCAACCCCAATTAATCACGCCCCAATGAACCCGAATTAATTACGCCCCAATGAACCCGAATTAATTACGCCCCAATGAACCCGAATAAATCACGCCCCAATGAACCCGAATTAATTACGCCCCAATGAACCCGAATTAATTGCGCCCCAATGAACCCGAATTAATTACACCCCAATGAACCCGAATTAATTACGTCCCAATGAACCCGAATTAACCACACCCCCCGATTAACCCACCCCCCAATTAATTACGCCCCAATGAACCCGAATTAATTACGCCCCAATGAACCCGAATTAATTACGCCCCAATGAACCCGAATTAGTCACGCCCCAATGAACCCCAATTAATCACGCCCCAATGAACCCGAATTAATCACGCCCCAATGAACCCCAATTAATCACGCCCCAATGAACCCGAATTAATCACGCCCCAATGAACCCGAATTAATCACGCCCCAATGAACCCGAATTAATTAAGCCCCAATGAACCGGAATTAATTACGTCCCAATGAACCCTAATTAATTATGCCCCAATGAACCCGAATTAATTGCGCCCCAATGAACCCGAATTAATTACACCCCAATGAACCCGAATTAACCACACCCCCCAATTAACCCACCCCCCAATTAATTACGCCCCAATGAACCCGAATTAATCACGCCCCAATGAACCCGAATTAATCACGCCCCAATGAACTCGAATTAATCACGCCCCAATGAACCCCAATTAATTACGCCCCAATGAACCCGAATTAATCACGCCCCAATGAACCCGAATTAATCACACCCCAATGAACCCGAATTAATTACGTCCCAAGGAACCCGAATTAATTGCGCCCCAATGAACCCGAATTAATTACACCCAAATGAACCCCAATTAATTACGCCCCAATGAACCCCAATTAATCAGGCCCCAATGAACCCGAGTTAATTACGCCCCAATGAACCCGAATTAATCACGCCCCGCAATTAACCCTCCCCCAATTAATTACGCCCCAATGAACCCTAATTAATTACGCCCCAATGAACCCTAATTAATTACGCGCCAATGAACCCGAATTAATTACGCCCCACACCAGCCGCCTTTATTCCAGCTCTGTGCTTTTTATTTCCAGCCCCACAGTCTTTATTGCAGCCCCAACCATCTTTATTCCAACCCCTCCGTCTTATTCCAGCCCCAAGTGATTTCAGCTCCTTTCCAAACCCCCTTTGGCCCCCTTTGGCCCCCTCTGGCCCCCATTTTCCCAGAAAGACCCCTCTGGCCCCCATTTTCCCAGAAAGACCCCTCTGGCCCCCTTTGCCCTCTGTTTTCCCAGAGGGCTCTCTTTGGCCCCTTTTTGCTTCCTTTGGCCCTCATTTTCCCAGAGAGCCTCCTTTGGCTTCATTGCTTCAGTAATCCCAACGTCACACCACCATCCCAGGATCCCATGAAGAGTGCAAAGTAAATTTACCTCAGGACAGTTGTTTATTCCTGTCTGAGTTGGGTGGCATATTTTGTAATGTTGGCATAGTAAGCATTTGCACTATTGCAGTCCACTGTGGGTACACTTTGCCAGTAGCCACAGTAACATCACACTGACAATCCCACAGAAAACTCCTTTTCCTGTTCTCCTTTTCTCATTTACCACCTGGACACAGAGAGACTTGGGCAGCTGGATGGGACTTTTGATTGGAGGTGTTTGGAAGAACAGAGATTTTTGGAAAATATATGGTATTTGTTAATTTCATGGCAAGAGGGGGCCTTCAGCACCGAGTGGAGCCATCAAACATTAAGAAGCATCACCCTGAAGGGAATGATTGCCATTAAGAGAGAACAATTTCTAAATGAAGATTGGCCAATTAGAGGTGCTGAATGGGGAATATATTTTTAAAGCTGTACTTTCTACGTCATGGTAGGACATCTACACAACTAACAGTGGTTTCTAGCTCTGATGGTATCTGCACTGGAAAAAAAAAGCTCCCCCACTGTAAACAAGTACAAGCTGCATATTGCATTTATTTATCGCTTGAAATGTCTGTTCCCCTCCCCAGCTGCATAAGCACAGTCTGCGTTTCATCCTCCCCTTTTTCCTGTCAGATTGTGGTTTTTTTTCCATTGCTGTTCCCGCTTACAGCAGTAAGAGAGGCTGGTAGCTTTCCTTTTCTTGTTAAGTGCTAACCACTGTACCTTAGAAGCACAGAAAATGACCTGCTTTTCCTTTAATGTCTTTTTTAACGTCCCTTGAGACTTTTCCATAGCTCCTCACTTGCTGACTTACCTGTTGCCCGTCTACTTTTTGGCATGGTTCAGAGGGTCAGGTAGGTTGAGCACGCCTTTTTCTAAACCCAAACACACCTCAGATGTCACTGTCAGTTGCTTCTTCCTTGCCTGGTTTCCATCCTTCCCGTGCCTTGACTGTTACAGCAGCCTACAACTTGCTCAGGGTGGGCAGCGGAGAGGAAGGTGCTCATCTCCTCTATGGTGACCAGTAACAGGGCACAAGAAAACAGAATGAAGCTGCATCAGGGGAAGTTCAGACTGGCCATTAGGAAAAGGCTCTTCACTGAGAGGGTGCTCAGTCGCTGGAACAGGCTCCTGAGGGAAGTAGTCACAGCACCAAACCTGCCAGAGCTCAAGGAGCATCTGGTTTAGCGTTAGGTACTCGTGTGAGGAGCAGGGAGCTGGACCGGATGTTTCTTATGGGTCCCCTCCCAACTGGGAATATTCTATTTCAAAGAGACAAAATCTGTATTATTGATCAAGGGATCCTTGGGCTGGGGGGAAGGAAGCAGTATCTTTTCTAGAGAGCCGGTACTCTTTTCTCTTACAGATTAAGGAAGTTGAACTGAAGAGCTTTTCTGTGACAGCCGCAGGCTTTTTTTCTCCCAGGCACCTTTCTCCAGGGACCGGAGGGAAAGTTACGAAATACTGATTTAGTGGGGTTTTTCAGTCAGAGCAGGAAGCTGCCTGAAGTGCAGGTCTTGCACGTCTACTGCATTTTTGCTCCGTGGAGCAACAACTGCCTTTTCCTTTGTACCTAAGGTTCTTTGAGGATACTTCTTCACTTGGCTTAAATTCCTTCTTATTCAGTTAATTTCTCAGAAGAGCCATAAAGAGACCCTTCTCAAAGTTTACAAGAGTTTGATATTACTAGTCTGTTTTAACCCTGGCTTTATCATTCCCTTTGCAATGGGTATTGAAGCGCTAAGAAAAATCACTGGATTCTTTTTTATAGCTGGTTTCTAGGGTCTCTTCCTGATTTCCTCCATTGCCCCAAAGGATACGGCCCTGTTGTTTTGCAAGCAAATGGCAAAAAAAGTCACAGGCCTCTGTCCCTGCCCCCCACCTTAAGCCCACGCTAAAAGGATGCAAACGCTCTACTGTGTCTAAAGGCTGTGCTGTAGAAATTTCTATACCCAGGCTGGGGTAGGTAAGTTGTTCAAACTTTAGAGCCAAGGACCCCGTTAATCATTAGAGGAAAGGTAAGCTGAATTTTCATCCTTACACTTGCTAGATTCAACAGGGTACTGACTGACTGAACCTGCTAGTGGCTGCAAGTTACAGAAGCTAATTTTGAAAGAATAGCCATTGAGGTACTACTCTAAATAGCAGAATTGAAGAAATAGAGACTTTAGTAGCCCTTTAAATAAAGAGAAGTGCTTTGCTTTATTTTACAGTTTTCCAATTCCTCCGGCGTAGGTTTTCCTTTCAGCATTTAGGTATTTGAGCAGTTTCTGGCACTTTCACGGGCTGCCGTGTTTGAAATATTTCACTTCTTTGCCCAGCAGGAGCAACAGTGTGCTGCTCCCTGTTTCATTTGTTTGTACAGTCCTTTTTAATAAATGTTTGTTTCGGGTCGTGCTTCCTTCCTGCAGAGCATTTTGGCCAGCAGGTCACAGGAGGGGATCCTCCCCCTCTGCTGTGCCCTGGTCAGGCCCCACCTGGAGTGTTGTGTCCAGTTCTGGGCTCCCTGGTCTAAAAAACACAGGGATCTCCTGGAGGGAGTCCAGAGAAGGGCTACAAAGATGATGAACAGGGCCTGGAGCATCTCCCCTGTGAGGAAAGGCTGAGTGAGCTGGGACTGTTCAGCCTGGAGAAGACTAAGGTGGGACCTTATTGATGTTGGTCAATATGTTAAGTATGGGCCGCAGGGGGAAATGGGCAGCCCCTTCTCAGTGGTCTGTGGGGACAGGAGCAGGGGCAATGGCTGCAATTTAGAGCACAGGAAGACCTTTTGCCCAGTGAGGGTGAGGGAGCCCTGGGACAGGCTGCCCAGGGGGGTGTGGAGTCTCCTTCTGCGGAGAGATTCCAGTCGCGTCTGGATGCCTCCCTCCTAGGGACCCTGCTTTGTCAGGGGGTGGGACCCCGTGGGCTCTGGGGGTCCCTTCCCAGCCCTGTGACTCTGTGATTTTCACAGCTGTTGCCCGCTGGTGCTGAGCAGCCCTGGCCCCACAGGTGAAAGTCAGCGCTGCAGTTCCCCAGGATGCACTGAGCCACAATCCTGTCATAGCTTTGTAGGAACTTTATGAAGATAAATACGGGGAAAGAAGTGTCTGTGCTAATGAAGGCTGGAGAAGAGAAAGGAAGAGAGAGCAAAGCGGCCGGGCGGCGCAGCGCACGAACCGCGCTGCGTGCTGCCGCCTGGTGGACAGACCGCGGTACTGCGGGTGGGAGACGCAGTTGGAGCGGCAGAGCGCTTCTGCCTCTTTGAGGACACGCTGCGGAAGCTGGCGGGCGGCGAGGCGCACGAAACCCGGTGGGTGCTGCCGCCTTGCGGACACAGACCGGTACTGCGGCCGGGCGGCGCAGCGCCCGCGGCAGGGCGCTTGAAAGCGGCGCGCCGCCGTTGCCTAGCGACCACGCCGCGGTAGCGCTGCAGGACCGAGGCGCATGCGCGGTACAGCGCGCTGAAGCTGCCCGGGGGACCCTGCGCATGCGCTCTGGGGCGGTGTGGAGCCCCGCGGGATGCCGGGAAGCGCGCCCAGCCTACGCGCGGCTCCTGCCGCGGAGCGCGCGCGGTTCGCCCGGGCTCCCGGCGCCGGTCCCGGCCGCGTGACGCCGCGCTGGGCGCCGGGCGGTGCCGCCGGCTCCGCGCTCCCTCCGGGTGAGGCGCCGCCTCCGCCGCCCCGCGCGGGGTCGGCCGGGGCCGGGCGGTCGGCGGCGCGCGGGGTCGCGGCGGGCCGGGGCTCCGCGGGGTCGGTGCGGGGCCCGCGGGCGGCGAGACGCCGCGCGTTCTCCTCCCGCCCGCGGCCGGCGTTGTCCCGGCGCCGCTCCGTGCCGGGGCTTTTCTCCGCGGCTAGCGGCGGGGCGTCTGGGCCGGGCGGGGGGTGTCTCCGCGGTTCGCGGGCATTGCGCGCCGGGGATCGCGGCGGCGCATCGGAGGTGCGGCCACCCAGAGCTGCCACCGGTACAGATGAGGTGAGTCAGCCCTGGCTGGTTCCGGGTCCTTTTCTTTCCGGGGGGATGGGGGCCGTGCAGTTCTGAAAAGTGTCCCCACGGAAACAACGACCTGGTTACTTTGGTTCCGGGTGCTTTTGGTTCCGGGGGGCGGGGGGGGGGGCGGTGGTGGGGGTGGTGCAGCGCTGAAAAGTGTCCCCAGGGAAGCAGCGACCGGGCGACTTTGGTTCCGGGTGCTTTTGGTTCCGGGGGGGGGGGTGTGGGGCTGTGCAGCTCTGAAAAGTATCCCTAGGGAAACAACGACCGGGCGACTTTGGTTCCGGGTGCTTTTGGTTCCGGGGGTGGGGGGGGGGGGGGTGGGGGGGTGGTGCACCGCTGAAAAGTGTCCCCAGGGAAACAACGACCGGGCTACTTTGGTTCCGTGTGCTTTTGGTTCCGGGGGGCTGGGGGGCTGTGCAGCTCTGGAAAAGTGTCCCCACGGAAACAACGACCTGGATACTTTGGTTCCGGGTGTTTTTGGTTCCGGGGGGGGGGGGTGGGGGCGTGGTCCAGCGCTAAAAGGTGTCCCCAGGGAAACAACGACCGGGCGACTTTGGTTCCGGGTGCTTTTGGTTCCGGGGAGGGAAGGTGGTGCAGCGCTGAAAAGCGTCCCCACGGAAGCTACGACCCGGTTACTTTGGTTCCGGGTGCTTTCGGTTCCGGGGGTGGGCGGTGTGTAGCGCTGAAAAGTGTCCCCAGGGAAAACCGAATTAATTACACCCCAATGAACCCGAATTAATTACGCCCCAATGAACCCTAATTAATTATGCCCCAATGAACCCGAATTAATTACGCGCCAATGAACCCGAATTAATTACGCCCCAATGAACCCGAATTAATCACGCCCCAATGAACCCGAATTAATCACGCCCCAATGAACCCGAATTAATCACGCCCCAATGAACCCCAATTAATCACGCCCCAATGAACCCCAATTAATCACGCCCCAATGAACCCGAATTAATCACGCCCCAATGAACCCCAATTAATCACGCCCCAATGAACCCGAATTAATCACGCCCCATTGAACCCGAATTAATCACGCCCCAATGAACCCGAATTAATCACGCCCCAATGAACACGAATTAATCACGCCCCAATGAACCCGAATTAATCACGCCCCAATGAACCCGAATTAATCACGCGCCAATGAACCCGAATTAATTACGCGCCAATGAACCCGAATTAATTACGCGCCAATGAACCCGAATTAATTACGCCCCAATGAACCCGAATTAATCACGCCCCAATGAACCCGAATTAATCACGCCCCAATGAACCCGAATTAACCACACCCCGCAATTAACCCACCCCCAATTAATTACACCCCAATGAACCCGAATTAATTACGTCCCAATGAACCCGAATTAATCACGCCCCAATGAACCCGAATTAATTACGCCCCAATGAACCCGAATTAATCACTCCCCAATAAACCCCAATTAATCACGCCCCAATGAACCCGAATTAATTACGCCCCAATGAACCCGAATAAATCACGCCCCAATGAACCCGAATTAATTACGCCCCAATGAACCCTAATTAATTACGCCCCAATGAACCCGAATTAACCACGCCCCAATGAACCCGAATTAATTACGCCCCAATGAACCCGAATTAATTACGCCCCAATGAACCCGAATTAATCACGCCCCAATGAACCCGAATTAATCACGCCCCAATGAACCCGAATTAATTACGCCCCAATGAACCCGAATTAATTGCGCCCCAATGAACCCCAATTAATTACGCCCCAATGAACCCGAATTAATCACGCCCCAATGAACCCGAATTAATCACGCCCCAATGAACCCCAAATAATTATGCCCCAATGAACCCGAATTAATTACGCCCCAATGAACCCGAATAAATCACGCCCCAATGAACGCGAATTAATTACGCCCCAATGAACCCGAATTAATTACGCCCCAATGAACCCGAATAAATCACGCCCCAATGAACCCGAATTAATTACGCCCCAATGAACCCGAATTAATTGCGCCCCAATGAACCCGAATTAATTACACCCCAATGAACCAGAATCAATTACGTCCCAATGAACCCGAATTAACCACACCCCCCAATTAACCCACCCCCCAATTAATTACGCCCCAATGAACCCGAATTAATTACGCCCCAATGAACCCGAATTAATTACGCCCCAATGAACCCGAATTAATCACGCCCCAGTGAACCCGAATTAATCACGCCCCAATGAACCCGAATTACTCACGCCCCAATGAACCCGAATTACTCACGCCCCAATGAACATGAATTAATCACGCCCCAATGAACCCGAATTAATTACGCCCCAATGAACCCGAATTAATTACGCCCCAATGAACCCGAATTAATCACGCCCCAATGAACCCGAATTAATCACGCCCCAATGAACCCGAATTAATCACGCCCCAATGAACCCGAATTAATCACGCCCCAATGAACCCGAATTAATTATGCCCCAATGAACCCGAATTAATTACGCCCCAATGAACCCGAATTCATCACGCCCCAATGAACCCGAATTCATCACGCCCCAATGAACCCGAATTCATCACGCCCCAATGAACCCGAATTAATTACGCCCCAATGAACCCGAATTAACTACGCCCCAATGAACCCGAATAAATCACGCCCCAATGAACCCGAATTAATTGCGCCCCAATGAACCCGAATTAATTACACCCCAATGAACCCGAATTAATTACGCCCCAATGAACCCGAATTAATCACGCCCCAATGAACACTAATTAACCACGCCCCAATGAACCCGAATTAATCACGCCCCAATGAACCCGAATTAATTACGCCCCAATGAACCCGAATTAATCACGCCCCAATGAACCCCAATTAATCACGCTCCAATGAACCCGAATTAATTACGCCCCAATGAACCCGAATTAATTACGCCCCAATGAACCCGAATAAATCACGCCCCAATGAACCCGAATTAATTACGCCCCAATGAACCCGAATTAATTGCGCCCCAATGAACCCGAATTAATTACACCCCAATGAACCCGAATTAATTACGTCCCAATGAACCCGAATTAACCACACCCCCCGATTAACCCACCCCCCAATTAATTACGCCCCAATTAACCCGAATTAATCACGCCCCAATGAACCCGAATTAATCACGCCCCAATGAACCCGAATTAATCACGCCCCAATGAACCCCAATTAATCACGCCCCAATGAACCCGAATTAATCACGCCCCAATGAACCCCAATTAATCACGCCCCAATGAACCCGAATTAATCACGCCCCAATGAACCCGAATTAATCACGCCCCAATGAACCCGAATTAACCACACCCCGCAATTAACCCACCCCCAATTAATTACACCCCAATGAACCCGAATTAATTACGTCCCAATGAACCCGAATTAATCACGCCCCAATGAACCCGAATTAATTACGCCCCAATGAACCCGAATTAATCACTCCCCAATAAACCCCAATTAATCACGCCCCAATGAACCCGAATTAATTACGCCCCAATGAACCCGAATAAATCACGCCCCAATGAACCCGAATTAATTACGCCCCAATGAACCCTAATTAATTACGCCCCAATGAACCCGAATTAACCACGCCCCAATGAACCCGAATTAATTACGCCCCAATGAACCCGAATTAATCACGCCCCAATGAACCCGAATTAATCACGCCCCAATGAACCCGAATTAATTACGCCCCAATGAACCCGAATTAATTGCGCCCCAATGAACCCCAATTAATTACGCCCCAATGAACCCGAATTAATCACGCCCCAATGAACCCGAATTAATCACGCCCCAATGAACCCCAAATAATTACGCCCCAATGAACCCGAATTAATTACGCCCCAATGAACCCGAATAAATCACGCCCCAATGAACGCGAATTAATTACGCCCCAATGAACCCGAATTAATTACGCCCCAATGAACCCGAATAAATCACGCCCCAATGAACCCGAATTAATTACGCCCCAATGAACCCGAATTAATTGCGCCCCAATGAACCCGAATTAATTACACCCCAATGAACCAGAATCAATTACGTCCCAATGAACCCGAATTAACCACACCCCCCAATTAACCCACCCCCCAATTAATTATGCCCCAATGAACCCGAATTAATTACGCCCCAATGAACCCGAATTAATTACGCCCCAATGAACCCGAATTAATCACGCCCCAGTGAACCCGAATTAATCACGCCCCAATGAACCCGAATTACTCACGCCCCAATGAACCCGAATTACTCACGCCCCAATGAACACGAATTAATCACGCCCCAATGAACCCGAATTAATTACGCCCCAATGATCCCGAATTAATTACGCCCCAATGAACCCGAATTAATCACGCCCCAATGAACCCGAATTAATCACGCCCCAATGAACCCGAATTAATCACGCCCCAATGAACCCGAATTAATCACGCCCCAATGAACCCGAATTAATTATGCCCCAATGAACCCGAATTAATTACGCCCCAATGAACCCGAATTCATCACGCCCCAATGAACCCGAATTCATCACGCCCCAATGAACCCGAATTCATCACGCCCCAATGAACCCGAATTAATTACGCCCCAATGAACCCGAATTAACTACGCCCCAATGAACCCGAATAAATCACGCCCCAATGAACCCGAATTAATTGCGCCCCAATGAACCCGAATTAATTACACCCCAATGAACCCGAATTAATTACGCCCCAATGAACCCGAATTAATCACGCCCCAATGAACACTAATTAACCACGCCCCAATGAACCCGAATTAATCACGCCCCAATGAACCCCAATTAATTACGCCCCAATGAACCCGAATTAATCACGCCCCAATGAACCCCAATTAATCACGCTCCAATGAACCCGAATTAATTACGCCCCAATGAACCCGAATTAATTACGCCCCAATGAACCCGAATAAATCACGCCCCAATGAACCCGAATTAATTACGCCCCAATGAACCCGAATTAATTGCGCCCCAATGAACCCGAATTAATTACACCCCAATGAACCCGAATTAATTACGTCCCAATGAACCCGAATTAACCACACCCCCCGATTAACCCACCCCCCAATTAATTACGCCCCAATTAACCCGAATTAATTACGCCCCAATGAACCCGAATTAATTACGCCCCAATGAACCCGAATTAATCACGCCCCAATGAACCCCAATTAATCACGCCCCAATGAACCCGAATTTATCACGCCCCAATGAACCCCAATTAATCACGCCCCAATGAACCCGATTTAATCACGCCCCAATGAACCCCAATTAATCACGCCCCAATGAACCCGAATTAATTAAGCCCCAATGAACCGGAATTAATTACGTCCCAATGAACCCGAATTAATCACTCTCCAATGAACCCGAATTAATTATGCGCCAATGAACCCGAATTAATTACGCTCCAATGAACCCGAATTAATTACGCGCCAATGAACCCGAATTAATTACGCCCCAATGAACCCGAATTAACCACACCTCGCAATTAACCCACCCCCAATTAATTACGCCCCAATGAACCCTAATTAATTATGCCCCAATGAACCCGAATTAATTACGCGCCAATGAACCCGAATTAATTACGCCCCAATGAACCCGAATTAATCACGCCCCAATGAACCCGAATTAATCACGCCCCAATGAACCCGAATTAATCACGCCCCAATGAACCCCAATTAATCACGCCCCAATGAACCCCAATTAATCACGCCCCAATGAACCCGAATTAATCACGCCCCAATGAACCCCAATTAATCACGCCCCAATGAACCCGAATTAATCACGCCCCATTGAACCCGAATTAATCACGCCCCAATGAACCCGAATTAATCACGCCCCAATGAACACGAATTAATCACGCCCCAATGAACCCGAATTAATCACGCCCCAATGAACCCGAATTAATCACGCGCCAATGAACCCGAATTAATTACGCGCCAATGAACCCGAATTAATTACGCGCCAATGAACCCGAATTAATTACGCCCCAATGAACCCGAATTAATCACGCCCCAATGAACCCGAATTAATCACGCCCCAATGAACCCGAATTAACCACACCCCGCAATTAACCCACCCCCAATTAATTACACCCCAATGAACCCGAATTAATTACGTCCCAATGAACCCGAATTAATCACGCCCCAATGAACCCGAATTAATTACGCCCCAATGAACCCGAATTAATCACTCCCCAATAAACCCCAATTAATCACGCCCCAATGAACCCGAATTAATTACGCCCCAATGAACCCGAATAAATCACGCCCCAATGAACCCGAATTAATTACGCCCCAATGAACCCTAATTAATTACGCCCCAATGAACCCGAATTAACCACGCCCCAATGAACCCGAATTAACCACGCCCCAATGAACCCGAATTAATTACGCCCCAATGAACCCGAATTAATCACGCCCCAATGAACCCGAATTAATTACGCCCCAATGAACCCGAATTAATTGCGCCCCAATGAACCCCAATTAATTACGCCCCAATGAACCCGAATTAATCACGCCCCAATGAACCCGAATTAATCACGCCCCAATGAACCCCAAATAATTATGCCCCAATGAACCCGAATTAATTACGCCCCAATGAACCCGAATAAATCACGCCCCAATGAACGCGAATTAATTACGCCCCAATGAACCCGAATTAATTACGCCCCAATGAACCCGAATAAATCACGCCCCAATGAACCCGAATTAATTACGCCCCAATGAACCCGAATTAATTGCGCCCCAATGAACCCGAATTAATTACACCCCAATGAACCAGAATCAATTACGTCCCAATGAACCCGAATTAACCACACCCCCCAATTAACCCACCCCCCAATTAATTACGCCCCAATGAACCCGAATTAATTACGCCCCAATGAACCCGAATTAATTACGCCCCAATGAACCCGAATTAATCACGCCCCAGTGAACCCGAATTAATCACGCCCCAATGAACCCGAATTACTCACGCCCCAATGAACCCGAATTACTCACGCCCCAATGAACACGAATTAATCACGCCCCAATGAACCCGAATTAATTACGCCCCAATGAACCCGAATTAATTACGCCCCAATGAACCCGAATTAATCACGCCCCAATGAACCCGAATTAATCACGCCCCAATGAACCCGAATTAATCACGCCCCAATGAACCCGAATTAATCACGCCCCAATGAACCCGAATTAATTATGCCCCAATGAACCCGAATTAATTACGCCCCAATGAACCCGAATTCATCACGCCCCAATGAACCCGAATTCATCACGCCCCAATGAACCCGAATTCATCACGCCCCAATGAACCCGAATTAATTACGCCCCAATGAACCCGAATTAACTACGCCCCAATGAACCCGAATAAATCACGCCCCAATGAACCCGAATTAATTGCGCCCCAATGAACCCGAATTAATTACACCCCAATGAACCCGAATTAATTACGCCCCAATGAACCCGAATTAATCACGCCCCAATGAACACTAATTAACCACGCCCCAATGAACCCGAATTAATCACGCCCCAATGAACCCGAATTAATTACGCCCCAATGAACCCGAATTAATCACGCCCCAATGAACCCCAATTAATCACGCTCCAATGAACCCGAATTAATTACGCCCCAATGAACCCGAATTAATTACGCCCCAATGAACCCGAATAAATCACGCCCCAATGAACCCGAATTATTTACGCCCCAATGAACCCGAATTAATTGCGCCCCAATGAACCCGAATTAATTACACCCCAATGAACCCGAATTAATTACGTCCCAATGAACCCGAATTAACCACACCCCCCGATTAACCCACCCCCCAATTAATTACGCCCCAATTAACCCGAATTAATCACGCCCCAATGAACCCGAATTAATCACGCCCCAATGAACCCGAATTAATCACGCCCCAATGAACCCCAATTAATCACGCCCCAATGAACCCGAATTAATCACGCCCCAATGAACCCCAATTAATCACGCCCCAATGAACCCGAATTAATCACGCCCCATTGAACCCGAATTAATCACGCCCCAATGAACCCGAATTAATCACGCCCCAATGAACCCGAATTAATCACGCCCCAATGAACCCGAATTAATCACGCCCCAATGAACCCGAATTAATCACGCGCCAATGAACCCGAATTAATTACGCGCCAATGAACCCGAATTAATTACGCGCCAATGAACCCGAATTAATTACGCCCCAATGAACCCGAATTAATTACGCCCCAATGAACCCGAATTAATCACGCCCCAATGAACCCGAATTAACCACACCCCGCAATTAACCCACCCCCAATTAATTACACCCCAATGAACCCGAATTAATTACGTCCCAATGAACCCGAATTAATCACGCCCCAATGAACCCGAATTAATTACGCCCCAATGAACCCGAATTAATCACTCCCCAATAAACCCCAATTAATCACGCCCCAATGAACCCGAATTATTTACGCCCCAATGAACCCGAATAAATCACGCCCCAATGAACCCGAATTAATTACGCCCCAATGAACCCTAATTAATTACGCCCCAATGAACCCGAATTAACCACGCCCCAATGAACCCGAATTAATTACGCCCCAATGAACCCGAATTAATTACGCCCCAATGAACCCGAATTAATCACGCCCCAATGAACCCGAATTAATCACGCCCCAATGAACCCGAATTAATTACGCCCCAATGAACCCGAATTAATTGCGCCCCAATGAACCCCAATTAATTACGCCCCAATGAACCCGAATTAATCACGCCCCAATGAACCCGAATTAATCACGCCCCAATGAACCCCAAATAATTACGCCCCAATGAACCCGAATTAATTACGCCCCAATGAACCCGAATAAATCACGCCCCAATGAACGCGAATTAATTACGCCCCAATGAACCCGAATTAATTACGCCCCAATGAACCCGAATAAATCACGCCCCAATGAACCCGAATTAATTACGCCCCAATGAACCCGAATTAATTGCGCCCCAATGAACCCGAATTAATTACACCCCAATGAACCAGAATCAATTACGTCCCAATGAACCCGAATTAACCACACCCCCCAATTAACCCACCCCCCAATTAATTACGCCCCAATGAACCCGAATTAATTACGCCCCAATGAACCCGAATTAATTACGCCCCAATGAACCCGAATTAATCACGCCCCAGTGAACCCGAATTAATCACGCCCCAATGAACCCGAATTACTCACGCCCCAATGAACCCGAATTACTCACGCCCCAATGAACACGAATTAATCACGCCCCAATGAACCCGAATTAATTACGCCCCAATGATCCCGAATTAATTACGCCCCAATGAACCCGAATTAATCACGCCCCAATGAACCCGAATTAATCACGCCCCAATGAACCCGAATTAATCACGCCCCAATGAACCCGAATTAATCACGCCCCAATGAACCCGAATTAATTATGCCCCAATGAACCCGAATTAATTACGCCCCAATGAACCCGAATTCATCACGCCCCAATGAACCCGAATTCATCACGCCCCAATGAACCCGAATTCATCACGCCCCAATGAACCCGAATTAATTACGCCCCAATGAACCCGAATTAACTACGCCCCAATGAACCCGAATAAATCACGCCCCAATGAACCCGAATTAATTGCGCCCCAATGAACCCGAATTAATTACACCCCAATGAACCCGAATTAATTACGCCCCAATGAACCCGAATTAATCACGCCCCAATGAACACTAATTAACCACGCCCCAATGAACCCGAATTAATCACGCCCCAATGAACCCCAATTAATTACGCCCCAATGAACCCGAATTAATCACGCCCCAATGAACCCCAATTAATCACGCTCCAATGAACCCGAATTAATTACGCCCCAATGAACCCGAATTAATTACGCCCCAATGAACCCGAATAAATCACGCCCCAATGAACCCGAATTAATTACGCCCCAATGAACCCGAATTAATTGCGCCCCAATGAACCCGAATTAATTACACCCCAATGAACCCGAATTAATTACGTCCCAATGAACCCGAATTAACCACACCCCCCGATTAACCCACCCCCCAATTAATTACGCCCCAATTAACCCGAATTAATTACGCCCCAATGAACCCGAATTAATTACGCCCCAATGAACCCGAATTAATCACGCCCCAATGAACCCCAATTAATCACGCCCCAATGAACCCGAATTTATCACGCCCCAATGAACCCCAATTAATCACGCCCCAATGAACCCGATTTAATCACGCCCCAATGAACCCCAATTAATCACGCCCCAATGAACCCGAATTAATTAAGCCCCAATGAACCGGAATTAATTACGTCCCAATGAACCCGAATTAATCACTCTCCAATGAACCCGAATTAATTATGCGCCAATGAACCCGAATTAATTACGCTCCAATGAACCCGAATTAATTACGCGCCAATGAACCCGAATTAATTACGCCCCAATGAACCCGAATTAACCACACCTCGCAATTAACCCACCCCCAATTAATTACGCCCCAATGAACCCTAATTAATTACGCCCCAATGAACCCTAATTAATTATGCCCCAATGAACCCGAATTAATTACGCGCCAATGAACCCGAATTAATTACGCCCCAATGAACCCGAATTAATCACGCCCCAGTGAACCCGTATTAATCACGCCCCAATGAACCCAAATTAATCACGCCCCAATGAACCCGAATTAATCACGCCCCAATGAACCCGAATTAATTACGCACCAATGAACCCAAATTAATCACGCCCCAATGAACCCGAATTAATCACGCCCCAATGAACCCGAATTAATCACGCCCCAATGAACCCGAATAAATCACGCCCCAATGAACCCGAATTAATTACGCCCCAATGAACCCGAATTAACCACGCCCCAATGAACCCGAATTAATTACGCCCCAATGAACCCGAATTAATTACGCCCCAATGAACCCGAATTAATCACGCCCCAATGAACCCGAATTAATTACGTCCCAATGAACCCGAATTAATTGCGCCCCAATGAACCCGAATTAATTACGCCCCAATGAACCCGAATTAATCACGCCCCAATGAACCCGAATTAATCACGCCCAAATGAACCCGAATTAATCACGCCCCAATGAACCCCAAATAATTACGCCCCAATGAACCCGAATTCATCACGCCCCAATGAACCCGAATTAATTATGCCCCAATGAACCCGAATTAATTACGCCCCAATGAACCCGAATTAATCACGCCCCAATGAACCCGAATTAATCACGCCCCAATGAACCCGAATTAATCACGCCCCAATGAACCCGAATTAATTACGCCCCAATGAACCCGAATTAATTACGCCCCAATGAACCCGAATTAATTACGCCCCAATGAACCCGAATTCATCACGCCCCAATGAACCCGAATTAATCACGCCCCAATGAACCCGAATTAATTACGCCCCAATGAACCCGAATTAATTACGCCCCAATGAACCCGAATTAATTACGCCCCAATGAACCCGAATTCATCACGCCCCAATGAACCCGAATTAATTACGCCCCAATGAACCCGAATTAATTATGCCCCAATGAACCCGAATTAATTATGCCCCAATGAACCCGAATTAATTGCGCCCCAATGAACCCTAATTATTTACACCCCAATGAACCCGAATTAATTACGTCCCAATGAACCCGAATTAATCACGCCCCAATGAACACTAATTAACCACACCCCAATGAACCCGAATTAATCACGCCCCAATGAACCCGAATTAATTACGCCCCAATGAACCCGAATTAATCACGCCCCAATCAACCCCAATTAATCACGCCCCAATGAACCCGAATTAATTACGCCCCAATGAACCCGAATTAATTACGCCCCAATGAACCCGAATAAATCACGCCCCAATGAACCCGAATTAATTACGCCCCAATGAACCCGAATTAATTGCGCCCCAATGAACCCGAATTAATTACACCCCAATGAACCCGAATTAATTACGTCCCAATGAACCCGAATTAACCACACCCCCCGATTAACCCACCCCCCAATTAATTACGCCCCAATGAACCCGAATTAATTACGCCCCAATGAACCCGAATTAATTACGCCCCAATGAACCCGAATTAATCACTCCCCAATAAACCCCAATTAATCACGCCCCAATGAACCCGAATTAATTACGCCCCAATGAACCCGAATAAATCACGCCCCAATGAACCCGAATTAATTACGCCCCAATGAACCCTAATTAATTACGCCCCAATGAACCCGAATTAACCACGCCCCAATGAACCCGAATTAATTACGCCCCAATGAACCCGAATTAATTACGCCCCAATGAACCCGAATTAATCACGCCCCAATGAACCCGAATTAATCACGCCCCAATGAACCCGAATTAATTACGCCCCAATGAACCCGAATTAATTGCGCCCCAATGAACCCCAATTAATTACGCCCCAATGAACCCGAATTAATCACGCCCCAATGAACCCGAATTAATCACGCCCCAATGAACCCCAAATAATTACGCCCCAATGAACCCGAATTAATTACGCCCCAATCAACCCGAATAAATCACGCCCCAATGAACGCGAATTAATTACGCCCCAATGAACCCGAATTAATTACGCCCCAATGAACCCGAATAAATCACGCCCCAATGAACCCGAATTAATTACGCCCCAATGAACCCGAATTAATTGCGCCCCAATGAACCCGAATTAATTACACCCCAATGAACCAGAATCAATTACGTCCCAATGAACCCGAATTAACCACACCCCCCAATTAACCCACCCCCCAATTAATTACGCCCCAATGAACCCGAATTAATTACGCCCCAATGAACCCGAATTAATTACGCCCCAATGAACCCGAATTAATCACGCCCCAGTGAACCCGAATTAATCACGCCCCAATGAACCCGAATTACTCACGCCCCAATGAACCCGAATTACTCACGCCCCAATGAACCCGAATAAATCACGCCCCAATGAACCCGAATTAATTGCGCCCCAATGAACCCGAATTAATTACACCCCAATGAACCCGAATTAATTACGCCCCAATGAACCCGAATTAATCACGCCCCAATGAACACTAATTAACCACGCCCCAATGAACCCGAATTAATCACGCCCCAATGAACCCCAATTAATTACGCCCCAATGAACCCGAATTAATCACGCCCCAATGAACCCCAATTAATCACGCTCCAATGAACCCGAATTAATTACGCCCCAATGAACCCGAATTAATTACGCCCCAATGAACCCGAATAAATCACGCCCCAATGAACCCGAATTAATTACGCCCCAATGAACCCGAATTAATTGCGCCCCAATGAACCCGAATTAATTACACCCCAATGAACCCGAATTAATTACGTCCCAATGAACCCGAATTAACCACACCCCCCGATTAACCCACCCCCCAATTAATTACGCCCCAATTAACCCGAATTAATTACGCCCCAATGAACCCGAATTAATTACGCCCCAATGAACCTGAATTAATCACGCCCCAATGAACCCCAATTAATCACGCCCCAATGAACCCGAATTTATCACGCCCCAATGAACCCCAATTAATCACGCCCCAATGAACCCGATTTAATCACGCCCCAATGAACCCCAATTAATCACGCCCCAATGAACCCGAATTAATTAAGCCCCAATGAACCGGAATTAATTACGTCCCAATGAACCCGAATTAATCACTCTCCAATGAACCCGAATTAATTATGCGCCAATGAACCCGAATTAATTACGCTCCAATGAACCCGAATTAATTACGCGCCAATGAACCCGAATTAATTACGCCCCAATGAACCCGAATTAACCACACCTCGCAATTAACCCACCCCCAATTAATTACACCCCAATGAACCCTAATTAATTACGCCCCAATGAACCTTAATTAATTATGCCCCAATGAACCCGAATTAATTACGCGCCAATGAACCCGAATTAATTACGCCCCAATGAACCCGAATTAATCACGCCCCAGTGAACCCGTATTAATCACGCCCCAATGAACCCAAATTAATCACGCCCCAATGAACCCGAATTAATCACGCCCCAATGAACCCGAATTAATTACGCACCAATGAACCCAAATTAATCACGCCCCAATGAACCCGAATTAATCACGCCCCAATGAACCCGAATTAATCACGCCCCAATGAACCCGAATAAATCACGCCCCAATGAACCCGAATTAATTACGCCCCAATGAACCCGAATTAACCACGCCCCAATGAACCCGAATTAATTACGCCCCAATGAACCCGAATTAATTACGCCCCAATGAACCCGAATTAATCACGCCCCAATGAACCCGAATTAATTACGTCCCAATGAACCCGAATTAATTGCGCCCCAATGAACCCGAATTAATTACGCCCCAATGAACCCGAATTAATCACGCCCCAATGAACCCGAATTAATCACGCCCAAATGAACCCGAATTAATCACGCCCCAATGAACCCCAAATAATTACGCCCCAATGAACCCGAATTCATCACGCCCCAATGAACCCGAATTAATTATGCCCCAATGAACCCGAATTAATTACGCCCCAATGAACCCGAATTAATCACGCCCCAATGAACCCGAATTAATCACGCCCCAATGAACCCGAATTAATCACGCCCCAATGAACCCGAATTAATTACGCCCCAATGAACTTGAATTAATTACGCCCCAATGAACCCGAATTAATCACGCCCCAATGAACCCGAATTAATTACGCCCCAATGAACCCGAATTAATCACGCCCCAATGAACCCGAATTAATTACGCCCCAATGAACCCGAATTAATTACGCCCCAATGAATCCGAATTAATCACGCCCCAATGAACCCGAATTCATCACGCCCCAATGAACCCGAATTAATTACGCCCCAATGAACCCGAATTAATTATGCCCCAATGAACCCGAATTAATTATGCCCCAATGAACCCGAATTAATTGCGCCCCAATGAACCCTAATTATTTACACCCCAATGAACCCGAATTAATTACGTCCCAATGAACCCGAATTAATCACGCCCCAATGAACACTAATTAACCACACCCCAATGAACCCGAATTAATCACGCCCCAATGAACCCGAATTAATTACGCCCCAATGAACCCGAATTAATCACGCCCCAATCAACCCCAATTAATCACGCCCCAATGAACCCGAATTAATTACGCCCCAATGAACCCGAATTAATTACGCCCCAATGAACCCGAATAAATCACGCCCCAATGAACCCGAATTAATTACGCCCCAATGAACCCGAATTAATTGCGCCCCAATGAACCCGAATTAATTACACCCCAATGAACCCGAATTAATTACGTCCCAATGAACCCGAATTAACCACACCCCCCGATTAACCCACCCCCCAATTAATTACGCCCCAATGAACCCGAATTAATTACGCCCCAATGAACCCGAATTAATTACGCCCCAATGAACCCGAATTAATCACGCCCCAATGAACCCCAATTAATCACGCCCCAATGAACCCGAATTAATCACGCCCAAATGAACCCCAATTAATCACGCCCCAATGAACCCGAATTAATCACGCCCAAATGAACCCGAATTAATCACGCCCCAATGAACCCGAATTAATCACGCCCCAATCAACCCCAATTAATCACGCCCCAATGAACCCGAATTAATTACGCCCCAATGAACCCGAATTAATTACGCCCCAATGAACCCGAATAAATCACGCCCCAATGAACCCGAATTAATTACGCCCCAATGAACCCGAATTAATTGCGCCCCAATGAACCCGAATTAATTACACCCCAATGAACCCGAATTAATTACGTCCCAATGAACCCGAATTAACCACACCCCCCGATTAACCCACCCCCCAATTAATTACGCCCCAATGAACCCGAATTAATTACGCCCCAATGAACCCGAATTAATTACGCCCCAATGAACCCGAATTAGTCACGCCCCAATGAACCCCAATTAATCACGCCCCAATGAACCCGAATTAATCACGCCCCAATGAACCCCAATTAATCACGCCCCAATGAACCCGAATTAATCACGCCCCAATGAACCCGAATTAATCACGCCCCAATGAACCCGAATTAATTAAGCCCCAATGAACCGGAATTAATTACGTCCCAATGAACCCTAATTAATTATGCCCCAATGAACCCGAATTAATTGCGCCCCAATGAACCCGAATTAATTACACCCCAATGAACCCGAATTAACCACACCCCCCAATTAACCCACCCCCCAATTAATTACGCCCCAATGAACCCGAATTAATCACGCCCCAATGAACCCGAATTAATCACGCCCCAATGAACTCGAATTAATCACGCCCCAATGAACCCCAATTAATTACGCCCCAATGAACCCGAATTAATCACGCCCCAATGAACCCGAATTAATCACACCCCAATGAACCCGAATTAATTACGTCCCAAGGAACCCGAATTAATTGCGCCCCAATGAACCCGAATTAATTACACCCAAATGAACCCCAATTAATTACGCCCCAATGAACCCCAATTAATCAGGCCCCAATGAACCCGAGTTAATTACGCCCCAATGAACCCGAATTAATCACGCCCCAATGAACCCTAATTAACCACACCCCGCAATTAACCCTCCCCCAATTAATTACGCCCCAATGAACCCTAATTAATTACGCCCCAATGAACCCTAATTAATTACGCGCCAATGAACCCGAATTAATTACGCCCCACACCAGCCGCCTTTATTCCAGCTCTGTGCTTTTTATTTCCAGCCCCACAGTCTTTATTGCAGCCCCAACCATCTTTATTCCAACCCCTCCGTCTTATTCCAGCCCCAAGTGATTTCAGCTCCTTTCCAAACCCCCTTTGGCCCCCTTTGGCCCCCTCTGGCCCCCATTTTCCCAGAAAGACCCCTCTGGCCCCCATTTTCCCAGAAAGACCCCTCTGGCCCCCTTTGCCCTCTGTTTTCCCAGAGGGCTCTCTTTGGCCCCTTTTTGCTTCCTTTGGCCCTCATTTTCCCAGAGAGCCTCCTTTGGCTTCATTGCTTCAGTAATCCCAACGTCACACCACCATCCCAGGATCCCATGAAGAGTGCAAAGTAAATTTACCTCAGGACAGTTGTTTATTCCTGTCTGAGTTGGGTGGCATATTTTGTAATGTTGGCATAGTAAGCATTTGCACTATTGCAGTCCACTGTGGGTACACTTTGCCAGTAGCCACAGTAACATCACACTGACAATCCCACAGAAAACTCCTTTTCCTGTTCTCCTTTTCTCATTTACCACCTGGACACAGAGAGACTTGGGCAGCTGGATGGGACTTTTGATTGGAGGTGTTTGGAAGAACAGAGATTTTTGGAAAATATATGGTATTTGTTAATTTCATGGCAAGAGGGGGCCTTCAGCACCGAGTGGAGCCATCAAACATTAAGAAGCATCACCCTGAAGGGAATGATTGCCATTAAGAGAGAACAATTTCTAAATGAAGATTGGCCAATTAGAGGTGCTGAATGGGGAATATATTTTTAAAGCTGTACTTTCTACGTCATGGTAGGACATCTACACAACTAACAGTGGTTTCTAGCTCTGATGGTATCTGCACTGGAAAAAAAAAGCTCCCCCACTGTAAACAAGTACAAGCTGCATATTGCATTTATTTATCGCTTGAAATGTCTGTTCCCCTCCCCAGCTGCATAAGCACAGTCTGCGTTTCATCCTCCCCTTTTTCCTGTCAGATTGTGGTTTTTTTTCCATTGCTGTTCCCGCTTACAGCAGTAAGAGAGGCTGGTAGCTTTCCTTTTCTTGTTAAGTGCTAACCACTGTACCTTAGAAGCACAGAAAATGACCTGCTTTTCCTTTAATGTCTTTTTTAACGTCCCTTGAGACTTTTCCATAGCTCCTCACTTGCTGACTTACCTGTTGCCCGTCTACTTTTTGGCATGGTTCAGAGGGTCAGGTAGGTTGAGCACGCCTTTTTCTAAACCCAAACACACCTCAGATGTCACTGTCAGTTGCTTCTTCCTTGCCTGGTTTCCATCCTTCCCGTGCCTTGACTGTTACAGCAGCCTACAACTTGCTCAGGGTGGGCAGCGGAGAGGAAGGTGCTCATCTCCTCTATGGTGACCAGTAACAGGGCACAAGAAAACAGAATGAAGCTGCATCAGGGGAAGTTCAGACTGGCCATTAGGAAAAGGCTCTTCACTGAGAGGGTGCTCAGTCGCTGGAACAGGCTCCTGAGGGAAGTAGTCACAGCACCAAACCTGCCAGAGCTCAAGGAGCATCTGGTTTAGCGTTAGGTACTCGTGTGAGGAGCAGGGAGCTGGACCGGATGTTTCTTATGGGTCCCCTCCCAACTGGGAATATTCTATTTCAAAGAGACAAAATCTGTATTATTGATCAAGGGATCCTTGGGCTGGGGGGAAGGAAGCAGTATCTTTTCTAGAGAGCCGGTACTCTTTTCTCTTACAGATTAAGGAAGTTGAACTGAAGAGCTTTTCTGTGACAGCCGCAGGCTTTTTTTCTCCCAGGCACCTTTCTCCAGGGACCGGAGGGAAAGTTACGAAATACTGATTTAGTGGGGTTTTTCAGTCAGAGCAGGAAGCTGCCTGAAGTGCAGGTCTTGCACGTCTACTGCATTTTTGCTCCGTGGAGCAACAACTGCCTTTTCCTTTGTACCTAAGGTTCTTTGAGGATACTTCTTCACTTGGCTTAAATTCCTTCTTATTCAGTTAATTTCTCAGAAGAGCCATAAAGAGACCCTTCTCAAAGTTTACAAGAGTTTGATATTACTAGTCTGTTTTAACCCTGGCTTTATCATTCCCTTTGCAATGGGTATTGAAGCGCTAAGAAAAATCACTGGATTCTTTTTTATAGCTGGTTTCTAGGGTCTCTTCCTGATTTCCTCCATTGCCCCAAAGGATACGGCCCTGTTGTTTTGCAAGCAAATGGCAAAAAAAGTCACAGGCCTCTGTCCCTGCCCCCCACCTTAAGCCCACGCTAAAAGGATGCAAACGCTCTACTGTGTCTAAAGGCTGTGCTGTAGAAATTTCTATACCCAGGCTGGGGTAGGTAAGTTGTTCAAACTTTAGAGCCAAGGACCCCGTTAATCATTAGAGGAAAGGTAAGCTGAATTTTCATCCTTACACTTGCTAGATTCAACAGGGTACTGACTGACTGAACCTGCTAGTGGCTGCAAGTTACAGAAGCTAATTTTGAAAGAATAGCCATTGAGGTACTACTCTAAATAGCAGAATTGAAGAAATAGAGACTTTAGTAGCCCTTTAAATAAAGAGAAGTGCTTTGCTTTATTTTACAGTTTTCCAATTCCTCCGGCGTAGGTTTTCCTTTCAGCATTTAGGTATTTGAGCAGTTTCTGGCACTTTCACGGGCTGCCGTGTTTGAAATATTTCACTTCTTTGCCCAGCAGGAGCAACAGTGTGCTGCTCCCTGTTTCATTTGTTTGTACAGTCCTTTTTAATAAATGTTTGTTTCGGGTCGTGCTTCCTTCCTGCAGAGCATTTTGGCCAGCAGGTCACAGGAGGGGATCCTCCCCCTCTGCTGTGCCCTGGTCAGGCCCCACCTGGAGTGTTGTGTCCAGTTCTGGGCTCCCTGGTCTAAAAAACACAGGGATCTCCTGGAGGGAGTCCAGAGAAGGGCTACAAAGATGATGAACAGGGCCTGGAGCATCTCCCCTGTGAGGAAAGGCTGAGTGAGCTGGGACTGTTCAGCCTGGAGAAGACTAAGGTGGGACCTTATTGATGTTGGTCAATATGTTAAGTATGGGCCGCAGGGGGAAATGGGCAGCCCCTTCTCAGTGGTCTGTGGGGACAGGAGCAGGGGCAATGGCTGCAATTTAGAGCACAGGAAGACCTTTTGCCCAGTGAGGGTGAGGGAGCCCTGGGACAGGCTGCCCAGGGGGGTGTGGAGTCTCCTTCTGCGGAGAGATTCCAGTCGCGTCTGGATGCCTCCCTCCTAGGGACCCTGCTTTGTCAGGGGGTGGGACCCCGTGGGCTCTGGGGGTCCCTTCCCAGCCCTGTGACTCTGTGATTTTCACAGCTGTTGCCCGCTGGTGCTGAGCAGCCCTGGCCCCACAGGTGAAAGTCAGCGCTGCAGTTCCCCAGGATGCACTGAGCCACAATCCTGTCATAGCTTTGTAGGAACTTTATGAAGATAAATACGGGGAAAGAAGTGTCTGTGCTAATGAAGGCTGGAGAAGAGAAAGGAAGAGAGAGCAAAGCGGCCGGGCGGCGCAGCGCACGAACCGCGCTGCGTGCTGCCGCCTGGTGGACAGACCGCGGTACTGCGGGTGGGAGACGCAGTTGGAGCGGCAGAGCGCTTCTGCCTCTTTGAGGACACGCTGCGGAAGCTGGCGGGCGGCGAGGCGCACGAAACCCGGTGGGTGCTGCCGCCTTGCGGACACAGACCGGTACTGCGGCCGGGCGGCGCAGCGCCCGCGGCAGGGCGCTTGAAAGCGGCGCGCCGCCGTTGCCTAGCGACCACGCCGCGGTAGCGCTGCAGGACCGAGGCGCATGCGCGGTACAGCGCGCTGAAGCTGCCCGGGGGACCCTGCGCATGCGCTCTGGGGCGGTGTGGAGCCCCGCGGGATGCCGGGAAGCGCGCCCAGCCTACGCGCGGCTCCTGCCGCGGAGCGCGCGCGGTTCGCCCGGGCTCCCGGCGCCGGTCCCGGCCGCGTGACGCCGCGCTGGGCGCCGGGCGGTGCCGCCGGCTCCGCGCTCCCTCCGGGTGAGGCGCCGCCTCCGCCGCCCCGCGCGGGGTCGGCCGGGGCCGGGCGGTCGGCGGCGCGCGGGGTCGCGGCGGGCCGGGGCTCCGCGGGGTCGGTGCGGGGCCCGCGGGCGGCGAGACGCCGCGCGTTCTCCTCCCGCCCGCGGCCGGCGTTGTCCCGGCGCCGCTCCGTGCCGGGGCTTTTCTCCGCGGCTAGCGGCGGGGCGTCTGGGCCGGGCGGGGGGTGTCTCCGCGGTTCGCGGGCATTGCGCGCCGGGGATCGCGGCGGCGCATCGGAGGTGCGGCCACCCAGAGCTGCCACCGGTACAGATGAGGTGAGTCAGCCCTGGCTGGTTCCGGGTCCTTTTCTTTCCGGGGGGATGGGGGCCGTGCAGTTCTGAAAAGTGTCCCCACGGAAACAACGACCTGGTTACTTTGGTTCCGGGTGCTTTTGGTTCCGGGGGGCGGGGGGGGGGCGGTGGTGGGGGTGGTGCAGCGCTGAAAAGTGTCCCCAGGGAAGCAGCGACCGGGCGACTTTGGTTCCGGGTGCTTTTGGTTCCGGGGGGGGGGTGTGGGGCTGTGCAGCTCTGAAAAGTATCCCTAGGGAAACAACGACCGGGCGACTTTGGTTCCGGGTGCTTTTGGTTCCGGGGGTGGGGGGGGGGGGGTGGGGGGTGGTGCACCGCTGAAAAGTGTCCCCAGGGAAACAACGACCGGGCTACTTTGGTTCCGTGTGCTTTTGGTTCCGGGGGGCTGGGGGGCTGTGCAGCTCTGGAAAAGTGTCCCCACGGAAACAACGACCTGGATACTTTGGTTCCGGGTGTTTTTGGTTCCGGGGGGGGGTGGGGGCGTGGTCCAGCGCTAAAAGGTGTCCCCAGGGAAACAACGACCGGGCGACTTTGGTTCCGGGTGCTTTTGGTTCCGGGGAGGGAAGGTGGTGCAGCGCTGAAAAGCGTCCCCACGGAAGCTACGACCCGGTTACTTTGGTTCCGGGTGCTTTCGGTTCCGGGGGTGGGCGGTGTGTAGCGCTGAAAAGTGTCCCCAGGGAAAACCGAATTAATTACACCCCAATGAACCCGAATTAATTACGCCCCAATGAACCCTAATTAATTATGCCCCAATGAACCCGAATTAATTACGCGCCAATGAACCCGAATTAATTACGCCCCAATGAACCCGAATTAATCACGCCCCAATGAACCCGAATTAATCACGCCCCAATGAACCCGAATTAATCACGCCCCAATGAACCCGAATTAATCACGCCCCAATGAACCCCAATTAATCACGCCCCAATGAACCCGAATTAATCACGCCCCAATGAACCCCAATTAATCACGCCCCAATGAACCCGAATTAATCACGCCCCATTGAACCCGAATTAATCACGCCCCAATGAACCCGAATTAATCACGCCCCAATGAACACGAATTAATCACGCCCCAATGAACCCGAATTAATCACGCCCCAATGAACCCGAATTAATCACGCGCCAATGAACCCGAATTAATTACGCGCCAATGAACCCGAATTAATTACGCGCCAATGAACCCGAATTAATTACGCCCCAATGAACCCGAATTAATCACGCCCCAATGAACCCGAATTAATCACGCCCCAATGAACCCGAATTAACCACACCCCGCAATTAACCCACCCCCAATTAATTACACCCCAATGAACCCGAATTAATTACGTCCCAATGAACCCGAATTAATCACGCCCCAATGAACCCGAATTAATTACGCCCCAATGAACCCGAATTAATCACTCCCCAATAAACCCCAATTAATCACGCCCCAATGAACCCGAATTAATTACGCCCCAATGAACCCGAATAAATCACGCCCCAATGAACCCGAATTAATTACGCCCCAATGAACCATAATTAATTACGCCCCAATGAACCCGAATTAACCACGCCCCAATGAACCCGAATTAATTACGCCCCAATGAACCCGAATTAATTACGCCCCAATGAACCCGAATTAATCACGCCCCAATGAACCCGAATTAATCACGCCCCAATGAACCCGAATTAATTACGCCCCAATGAACCCGAATTAATTGCGCCCCAATGAACCCCAATTAATTACGCCCCAATGAACCCGAATTAATCACGCCCCAATGAACCCGAATTAATCACGCCCCAATGAACCCCAAATAATTATGCCCCAATGAACCCGAATTAATTACGCCCCAATGAACCCGAATAAATCACGCCCCAATGAACGCGAATTAATTACGCCCCAATGAACCCGAATTAATTACGCCCCAATGAACCCGAATAAATCACGCCCCAATGAACCCGAATTAATTACGCCCCAATGAACCCGAATTAATTGCGCCCCAATGAACCCGAATTAATTACACCCCAATGAACCAGAATCAATTACGTCCCAATGAACCCGAATTAACCACACCCCCCAATTAACCCACCCCCCAATTAATTACGCCCCAATGAACCCGAATTAATTACGCCCCAATGAACCCGAATTAATTACGCCCCAATGAACCCGAATTAATCACGCCCCAGTGAACCCGAATTAATCACGCCCCAATGAACCCGAATTACTCACGCCCCAATGAACCCGAATTACTCACGCCCCAATGAACACGAATTAATCACGCCCCAATGAACCCGAATTAATTACGCCCCAATGAACCCGAATTAATTACGCCCCAATGAACCCGAATTAATCACGCCCCAATGAACCCGAATTAATCACGCCCCAATGAACCCGAATTAATCACGCCCCAATGAACCCGAATTAATCACGCCCCAATGAACCCGAATTAATTATGCCCCAATGAACCCGAATTAATTACGCCCCAATGAACCCGAATTCATCACGCCCCAATGAACCCGAATTCATCACGCCCCAATGAACCCGAATTCATCACGCCCCAATGAACCCGAATTAATTACGCCCCAATGAACCCGAATTAACTACGCCCCAATGAACCCGAATAAATCACGCCCCAATGAACCCGAATTAATTGCGCCCCAATGAACCCGAATTAATTACACCCCAATGAACCCGACTTAATTACGCCCCAATGAACCCGAATTAATCACGCCCCAATGAACACTAATTAACCACGCCCCAATGAACCCGAATTAATCACGCCCCAATGAACCCGAATTAATTACGCCCCAATGAACCCGAATTAATCACGCCCCAATGAACCCCAATTAATCACGCTCCAATGAACCCGAATTAATTACGCCCCAATGAACCCGAATTAATTACGCCCCAATGAACCCGAATAAATCACGCCCCAATGAACCCGAATTAATTACGCCCCAATGAACCCGAATTAATTGCGCCCCAATGAACCCGAATTAATTACACCCCAATGAACCCGAATTAATTACGTCCCAATGAACCCGAATTAACCACACCCCCCGATTAACCCACCCCCCAATTAATTACGCCCCAATTAACCCGAATTAATTACGCCCCAATGAACCCGAATTAATTACGCCCCAATGAACCCGAATTAATCACGCCCCAATGAACCCCAATTAATCACGCCCCAATGAACCCGAATTTATCACGCCCCAATGAACCCCAATTAATCACGCCCCAATGAACCCGATTTAATCACGCCCCAATGAACCCCAATTAATCACGCCCCAATGAACCCGAATTAATCACGCCCCAATGAACCCGAATTAATCACGCCCCAATGAACCCGAATTAATCACGCCCCAATGAACCCGAATTAATCACGCGCCAATGAACCCGAATTAATTACGCGCCAATGAACCCGAATTAATTACGCGCCAATGAACCCGAATTAATTACGCCCCAATGAACCCGAATTAATTACGCCCCAATGAACCCGAATTAATCACGCCCCAATGAACCCGAATTAACCACACCCCGCAATTAACCCACCCCCAATTAATTACACCCCAATGAACCCGAATTAATTACGTCCCAATGAACCCGAATTAATCACGCCCCAATGAACCCGAATTAATTACGCCCCAATGAACCCGAATTAATCACTCCCCAATAAACCCCAATTAATCACGCCCCAATGAACCCGAATTATTTACGCCCCAATGAACCCGAATAAATCACGCCCCAATGAACCCGAATTAATTACGCCCCAATGAACCCTAATTAATTACGCCCCAATGAACCCGAATTAACCACGCCCCAATGAACCCGAATTAATTACGCCCCAATGAACCCGAATTAATTACGCCCCAATGAACCCGAATTAATCACGCCCCAATGAACCCGAATTAATCACGCCCCAATGAACCCGAATTAATTACGCCCCAATGAACCCGAATTAATTGCGCCCCAATGAACCCCAATTAATTACGCCCCAATGAACCCGAATTAATCACGCCCCAATGAACCCGAATTAATCACGCCCCAATGAACCCCAAATAATTACGCCCCAATGAACCCGAATTAATTACGCCCCAATGAACCCGAATAAATCACGCCCCAATGAACGCGAATTAATTACGCCCCAATGAACCCGAATTAATTACGCCCCAATGAACCCGAATAAATCACGCCCCAATGAACCCGAATTAATTACGCCCCAATGAACCCGAATTAATTGCGCCCCAATGAACCCGAATTAATTACACCCCAATGAACCAGAATCAATTACGTCCCAATGAACCCGAATTAACCACACCCCCCAATTAACCCACCCCCCAATTAATTACGCCCCAATGAACCCGAATTAATTACGCCCCAATGAACCCGAATTAATCACGCCCCAGTGAACCCGAATTAATCACGCCCCAATGAACCCGAATTACTCACGCCCCAATGAACCCGAATTACTCACGCCCCAATGAACACGAATTAATCACGCCCCAATGAACCCGAATTAATTACGCCCCAATGATCCCGAATTAATTACGCCCCAATGAACCCGAATTAATCACGCCCCAATGAACCCGAATTAATCACGCCCCAATGAACCCGAATTAATCACGCCCCAATGAACCCGAATTAATCACGCCCCAATGAACCCGAATTAATTATGCCCCAATGAACCCGAATTAATTACGCCCCAATGAACCCGAATTCATCACGCCCCAATGAACCCGAATTCATCACGCCCCAATGAACCCGAATTCATCACGCCCCAATGAACCCGAATTAATTACGCCCCAATGAACCCGAATTAACTACGCCCCAATGAACCCGAATAAATCACGCCCCAATGAACCCGAATTAATTGCGCCCCAATGAACCCGAATTAATTACACCCCAATGAACCCGAATTAATTACGCCCCAATGAACCCGAATTAATCACGCCCCAATGAACACTAATTAACCACGCCCCAATGAACCCGAATTAATCACGCCCCAATGAACCCCAATTAATTACGCCCCAATGAACCCGAATTAATCACGCCCCAATGAACCCCAATTAATCACGCTCCAATGAACCCGAATTAATTACGCCCCAATGAACCCGAATTAATTACGCCCCAATGAACCCGAATAAATCACGCCCCAATGAACCCGAATTAATTACGCCCCAATGAACCCGAATTAATTGCGCCCCAATGAACCCGAATTAATTACACCCCAATGAACCCGAATTAATTACGTCCCAATGAACCCGAATTAACCACACCCCCCGATTAACCCACCCCCCAATTAATTACGCCCCAATTAACCCGAATTAATTACGCCCCAATGAACCCGAATTAATTACGCCCCAATGAACCCGAATTAATCACGCCCCAATGAACCCCAATTAATCACGCCCCAATGAACCCGAATTTATCACGCCCCAATGAACCCCAATTAATCACGCCCCAATGAACCCGATTTAATCACGCCCCAATGAACCCCAATTAATCACGCCCCAATGAACCCGAATTAATTAAGCCCCAATGAACCGGAATTAATTACGTCCCAATGAACCCGAATTAATCACTCTCCAATGAACCCGAATTAATTATGCGCCAATGAACCCGAATTAATTACGCTCCAATGAACCCGAATTAATTACGCGCCAATGAACCCGAATTAATTACGCCCCAATGAACCCGAATTAACCACACCTCGCAATTAACCCACCCCCAATTAATTACGCCCCAATGAACCCTAATTAATTACGCCCCAATGAACCCTAATTAATTATGCCCCAATGAACCCGAATTAATTACGCGCCAATGAACCCGAATTAATTACGCCCCAATGAACCCGAATTAATCACGCCCCAGTGAACCCGTATTAATCACGCCCCAATGAACCCAAATTAATCACGCCCCAATGAACCCGAATTAATCACGCCCCAATGAACCCGAATTAATTACGCACCAATGAACCCAAATTAATCACGCCCCAATGAACCCGAATTAATCACGCCCCAATGAACCCGAATTAATCACGCCCCAATGAACCCGAATAAATCACGCCCCAATGAACCCGAATTAATTACGCCCCAATGAACCCGAATTAACCACGCCCCAATGAACCCGAATTAATTACGCCCCAATGAACCCGAATTAATTACGCCCCAATGAACCCGAATTAATCACGCCCCAATGAACCCGAATTAATTACGTCCCAATGAACCCGAATTAATTGCGCCCCAATGAACCCGAATTAATTACGCCCCAATGAACCCGAATTAATCACGCCCCAATGAACCCGAATTAATCACGCCCAAATGAACCCGAATTAATCACGCCCCAATGAACCCCAAATAATTACGCCCCAATGAACCCGAATTCATCACGCCCCAATGAACCCGAATTAATTATGCCCCAATGAACCCGAATTAATTACGCCCCAATGAACCCGAATTAATCACGCCCCAATGAACCCGAATTAATCACGCCCCAATGAACCCGAATTAATCACGCCCCAATGAACCCGAATTAATTACGCCCCAATGAACCCGAATTAATTACGCCCCAATGAACCCGAATTCATCACGCCCCAATGAACCCGAATTAATCACGCCCCAATGAACCCGAATTAATTACGCCCCAATGAACCCGAATTAATTACGCCCCAATGAACCCGAATTAATTACGCCCCAATGAACCCGAATTCATCACGCCCCAATGAACCCGAATTAATTACGCCCCAATGAACCCGAATTAATTATGCCCCAATGAACCCGAATTAATTATGCCCCAATGAACCCGAATTAATTGCGCCCCAATGAACCCTAATTATTTACACCCCAATGAACCCGAATTAATTACGTCCCAATGAACCCGAATTAATCACGCCCCAATGAACACTAATTAACCACACCCCAATGAACCCGAATTAATCACGCCCCAATGAACCCGAATTAATTACGCCCCAATGAACCCGAATTAATCACGCCCCAATCAACCCCAATTAATCACGCCCCAATGAACCCGAATTAATTACGCCCCAATGAACCCGAATTAATTACGCCCCAATGAACCCGAATAAATCACGCCCCAATGAACCCGAATTAATTACGCCCCAATGAACCCGAATTAATTGCGCCCCAATGAACCCGAATTAATTACACCCCAATGAACCCGAATTAATTACGTCCCAATGAACCCGAATTAACCACACCCCCCGATTAACCCACCCCCCAATTAATTACGCCCCAATGAACCCGAATTAATTACGCCCCAATGAACCCGAATTAATTACGCCCCAATGAACCCGAATTAATCACTCCCCAATAAACCCCAATTAATCACGCCCCAATGAACCCGAATTAATTACGCCCCAATGAACCCGAATAAATCACGCCCCAATGAACCCGAATTAATTACGCCCCAATGAACCCTAATTAATTACGCCCCAATGAACCCGAATTAACCACGCCCCAATGAACCCGAATTAATTACGCCCCAATGAACCCGAATTAATTACGCCCCAATGAACCCGAATTAATCACGCCCCAATGAACCCGAATTAATCACGCCCCAATGAACCCGAATTAATTACGCCCCAATGAACCCGAATTAATTGCGCCCCAATGAACCCCAATTAATTACGCCCCAATGAACCCGAATTAATCACGCCCCAATGAACCCGAATTAATCACGCCCCAATGAACCCCAAATAATTACGCCCCAATGAACCCGAATTAATTACGCCCCAATCAACCCGAATAAATCACGCCCCAATGAACGCGAATTAATTACGCCCCAATGAACCCGAATTAATTACGCCCCAATGAACCCGAATAAATCACGCCCCAATGAACCCGAATTAATTACGCCCCAATGAACCCGAATTAATTGCGCCCCAATGAACCCGAATTAATTACACCCCAATGAACCAGAATCAATTACGTCCCAATGAACCCGAATTAACCACACCCCCCAATTAACCCACCCCCCAATTAATTACGCCCCAATGAACCCGAATTAATTACGCCCCAATGAACCCGAATTAATTACGCCCCAATGAACCCGAATTAATCACGCCCCAGTGAACCCGAATTAATCACGCCCCAATGAACCCGAATTACTCACGCCCCAATGAACCCGAATTACTCACGCCCCAATGAACACGAATTAATCACGCCCCAATGAACCCGAATTAATTACGCCCCAATGATCCCGAATTAATTACGCCCCAATGAACCCGAATTAATCACGCCCCAATGAACCCGAATTAATCACGCCCCAATGAACCCGAATTAATCACGCCCCAATGAACCCGAATTAATTATGCCCCAATGAACCCGAATTAATTACGCCCCAATGAACCCGAATTCATCACGCCCCAATGAACCCGAATTCATCACGCCCCAATGAACCCGAATTCATCACGCCCCAATGAACCCGAATTAATTACGCCCCAATGAACCCGAATTAACTACGCCCCAATGAACCCGAATAAATCACGCCCCAATGAACCCGAATTAATTGCGCCCCAATGAACCCGAATTAATTACACCCCAATGAACCCGAATTAATTACGCCCCAATGAACCCGAATTAATCACGCCCCAATGAACACTAATTAACCACGCCCCAATGAACCCGAATTAATCACGCCCCAATGAACCCCAATTAATTACGCCCCAATGAACCCGAATTAATCACGCCCCAATGAACCCCAATTAATCACGCTCCAATGAACCCGAATTAATTACGCCCCAATGAACCCGAATTAATTACGCCCCAATGAACCCGAATAAATCACGCCCCAATGAACCCGAATTAATTACGCCCCAATGAACCCGAATTAATTGCGCCCCAATGAACCCGAATTAATTACACCCCAATGAACCCGAATTAATTACGTCCCAATGAACCCGAATTAACCACACCCCCCGATTAACCCACCCCCCAATTAATTACGCCCCAATTAACCCGAATTAATTACGCCCCAATGAACCCGAATTAATTACGCCCCAATGAACCTGAATTAATCACGCCCCAATGAACCCCAATTAATCACGCCCCAATGAACCCGAATTTATCACGCCCCAATGAACCCCAATTAATCACGCCCCAATGAACCCGATTTAATCACGCCCCAATGAACCCCAATTAATCACGCCCCAATGAACCCGAATTAATTAAGCCCCAATGAACCGGAATTAATTACGTCCCAATGAACCCGAATTAATCACTCTCCAATGAACCCGAATTAATTATGCGCCAATGAACCCGAATTAATTACGCTCCAATGAACCCGAATTAATTACGCCCCAATGAACCCGAATTAATTACGCCCCAATGAACCCGAATTAACCACACCTCGCAATTAACCCACCCCCAATTAATTACGCCCCAATGAACCCTAATTAATTACGCCCCAATGAACCTTAATTAATTATGCCCCAATGAACCCGAATTAATTACGCGCCAATGAACCCGAATTAATTACGCCCCAATGAACCCGAATTAATCACGCCCCAGTGAACCCGTATTAATCACGCCCCAATGAACCCAAATTAATCACGCCCCAATGAACCCGAATTAATCACGCCCCAATGAACCCGAATTAATTACGCACCAATGAACCCAAATTAATCACGCCCCAATGAACCCGAATTAATCACGCCCCAATGAACCCGAATTAATCACGCCCCAATGAACGCGAATAAATCACGCCCCAATGAACCCGAATTAATTACGCCCCAATGAACCCGAATTAACCACGCCCCAATGAACCCGAATTAATTACGCCCCAATGAACCCGAATTAATTACGCCCCAATGAACCCGAATTAATCACGCCCCAATGAACCCGAATTAATTACGTCCCAATGAACCCGAATTAATTGCGCCCCAATGAACCCGAATTAATTACGCCCCAATGAACCCGAATTAATCACGCCCCAATGAACCCGAATTAATCACGCCCAAATGAACCCGAATTAATCACGCCCCAATGAACCCCAAATAATTACGCCCCAATGAACCCGAATTCATCACGTCCCAATGAACCCGAATTAATTATGCCCCAATGAACCCGAATTAATTACGCCCCAATGAACCCGAATTAATCACGCCCCAATGAACCCGAATTAATCACGCCCCAATGAACCCGAATTAATCACGCCCCAATGAACCCGAATTAATTACGCCCCAATGAACTTGAATTAATTACGCCCCAATGAACCCGAATTAATCACGCCCCAATGAACCCGAATTAATTACGCCCCAATGAACCCGAATTAATCACGCCCCAATGAACCCGAATTAATTACGCCCCAATGAACCCGAATTAATTACGCCCCAATGAATCCGAATTAATCACGCCCCAATGAACCCGAATTCATCACGCCCCAATGAACCCGAATTAATTACGCCCCAATGAACCCGAATTAATTATGCCCCAATGAACCCGAATTAATTATGCCCCAATGAACCCGAATTAATTGCGCCCCAATGAACCCTAATTATTTACACCCCAATGAACCCGAATTAATTACGTCCCAATGAACCCGAATTAATCACGCCCCAATGAACACTAATTAACCACACCCCAATGAACCCGAATTAATCACGCCCCAATGAACCCGAATTAATTACGCCCCAATGAACCCGAATTAATCACGCCCCAATCAACCCCAATTAATCACGCCCCAATGAACCCGAATTAATTACGCCCCAATGAACCCGAATTAATTACGCCCCAATGAACCCGAATAAATCACGCCCCAATGAACCCGAATTAATTACGCCCCAATGAACCCGAATTAATTGCGCCCCAATGAACCCGAATTAATTACACCCCAATGAACCCGAATTAATTACGTCCCAATGAACCCGAATTAACCACACCCCCCGATTAACCCACCCCCCAATTAATTACGCCCCAATGAACCCGAATTAATTACGCCCCAATGAACCCGAATTAATTACGCCCCAATGAACCCGAATTAATCACGCCCCAATGAACCCCAATTAATCACGCCCCAATGAACCCGAATTAATCACGCCCAAATGAACCCCAATTAATCACGCCCCAATGAACCCGAATTAATCACGCCCAAATGAACCCGAATTAATCACGCCCCAATGAACCCGAATTAATCACGCCCCAATCAACCCCAATTAATCACGCCCCAATGAACCCGAATTAATTACGCCCCAATGAACCCGAATTAATTACGCCCCAATGAACCCGAATAAATCACGCCCCAATGAACCCGAATTAATTACGCCCCAATGAACCCGAATTAATTGCGCCCCAATGAACCCGAATTAATTACACCCCAATGAACCCGAATTAATTACGTCCCAATGAACCCGAATTAACCACACCCCCCGATTAACCCACCCCCCAATTAATTACGCCCCAATGAACCCGAATTAATTACGCCCCAATGAACCCGAATTAATTACGCCCCAATGAACCCGAATTAGTCACGCCCCAATGAACCCCAATTAATCACGCCCCAATGAACCCGAATTAATCACGCCCCAATGAACCCCAATTAATCACGCCCCAATGAACCCGAATTAATCACGCCCCAATGAACCCGAATTAATCACGCCCCAATGAACCCGAATTAATTAAGCCCCAATGAACCGGAATTAATTACGTCCCAATGAACCCTAATTAATTATGCCCCAATGAACCCGAATTAATTGCGCCCCAATGAACCCGAATTAATTACACCCCAATGAACCCGAATTAACCACACCCCCCAATTAACCCACCCCCCAATTAATTACGCCCCAATGAACCCGAATTAATCACGCCCCAATGAACCCGAATTAATCACGCCCCAATGAACTCGAATTAATCACGCCCCAATGAACCCCAATTAATTACGCCCCAATGAACCCGAATTAATCACGCCCCAATGAACCCGAATTAATCACACCCCAATGAACCCGAATTAATTACGTCCCAAGGAACCCGAATTAATTGCGCCCCAATGAACCCGAATTAATTACACCCAAATGAACCCCAATTAATTACGCCCCAATGAACCCCAATTAATCAGGCCCCAATGAACCCGAGTTAATTACGCCCCAATGAACCCGAATTAATCACGCCCCAATGAACCCTAATTAACCACACCCCGCAATTAACCCTCCCCCAATTAATTACGCCCCAATGAACCCTAATTAATTACGCCCCAATGAACCCTAATTAATTACGCGCCAATGAACCCGAATTAATTACGCCCCACACCAGCCGCCTTTATTCCAGCTCTGTGCTTTTTATTTCCAGCCCCACAGTCTTTATTGCAGCCCCAACCATCTTTATTCCAACCCCTCCGTCTTATTCCAGCCCCAAGTGATTTCAGCTCCTTTCCAAACCCCCTTTGGCCCCCTTTGGCCCCCTCTGGCCCCCATTTTCCCAGAAAGACCCCTCTGGCCCCCATTTTCCCAGAAAGACCCCTCTGGCCCCCTTTGCCCTCTGTTTTCCCAGAGGGCTCTCTTTGGCCCCTTTTTGCTTCCTTTGGCCCTCATTTTCCCAGAGAGCCTCCTTTGGCTTCATTGCTTCAGTAATCCCAACGTCACACCACCATCCCAGGATCCCATGAAGAGTGCAAAGTAAATTTACCTCAGGACAGTTGTTTATTCCTGTCTGAGTTGGGTGGCATATTTTGTAATGTTGGCATAGTAAGCATTTGCACTATTGCAGTCCACTGTGGGTACACTTTGCCAGTAGCCACAGTAACATCACACTGACAATCCCACAGAAAACTCCTTTTCCTGTTCTCCTTTTCTCATTTACCACCTGGACACAGAGAGACTTGGGCAGCTGGATGGGACTTTTGATTGGAGGTGTTTGGAAGAACAGAGATTTTTGGAAAATATATGGTATTTGTTAATTTCATGGCAAGAGGGGGCCTTCAGCACCGAGTGGAGCCATCAAACATTAAGAAGCATCACCCTGAAGGGAATGATTGCCATTAAGAGAGAACAATTTCTAAATGAAGATTGGCCAATTAGAGGTGCTGAATGGGGAATATATTTTTAAAGCTGTACTTTCTACGTCATGGTAGGACATCTACACAACTAACAGTGGTTTCTAGCTCTGATGGTATCTGCACTGGAAAAAAAAAGCTCCCCCACTGTAAACAAGTACAAGCTGCATATTGCATTTATTTATCGCTTGAAATGTCTGTTCCCCTCCCCAGCTGCATAAGCACAGTCTGCGTTTCATCCTCCCCTTTTTCCTGTCAGATTGTGGTTTTTTTTCCATTGCTGTTCCCGCTTACAGCAGTAAGAGAGGCTGGTAGCTTTCCTTTTCTTGTTAAGTGCTAACCACTGTACCTTAGAAGCACAGAAAATGACCTGCTTTTCCTTTAATGTCTTTTTTAACGTCCCTTGAGACTTTTCCATAGCTCCTCACTTGCTGACTTACCTGTTGCCCGTCTACTTTTTGGCATGGTTCAGAGGGTCAGGTAGGTTGAGCACGCCTTTTTCTAAACCCAAACACACCTCAGATGTCACTGTCAGTTGCTTCTTCCTTGCCTGGTTTCCATCCTTCCCGTGCCTTGACTGTTACAGCAGCCTACAACTTGCTCAGGGTGGGCAGCGGAGAGGAAGGTGCTCATCTCCTCTATGGTGACCAGTAACAGGGCACAAGAAAACAGAATGAAGCTGCATCAGGGGAAGTTCAGACTGGCCATTAGGAAAAGGCTCTTCACTGAGAGGGTGCTCAGTCGCTGGAACAGGCTCCTGAGGGAAGTAGTCACAGCACCAAACCTGCCAGAGCTCAAGGAGCATCTGGTTTAGCGTTAGGTACTCGTGTGAGGAGCAGGGAGCTGGACCGGATGTTTCTTATGGGTCCCCTCCCAACTGGGAATATTCTATTTCAAAGAGACAAAATCTGTATTATTGATCAAGGGATCCTTGGGCTGGGGGGAAGGAAGCAGTATCTTTTCTAGAGAGCCGGTACTCTTTTCTCTTACAGATTAAGGAAGTTGAACTGAAGAGCTTTTCTGTGACAGCCGCAGGCTTTTTTTCTCCCAGGCACCTTTCTCCAGGGACCGGAGGGAAAGTTACGAAATACTGATTTAGTGGGGTTTTTCAGTCAGAGCAGGAAGCTGCCTGAAGTGCAGGTCTTGCACGTCTACTGCATTTTTGCTCCGTGGAGCAACAACTGCCTTTTCCTTTGTACCTAAGGTTCTTTGAGGATACTTCTTCACTTGGCTTAAATTCCTTCTTATTCAGTTAATTTCTCAGAAGAGCCATAAAGAGACCCTTCTCAAAGTTTACAAGAGTTTGATATTACTAGTCTGTTTTAACCCTGGCTTTATCATTCCCTTTGCAATGGGTATTGAAGCGCTAAGAAAAATCACTGGATTCTTTTTTATAGCTGGTTTCTAGGGTCTCTTCCTGATTTCCTCCATTGCCCCAAAGGATACGGCCCTGTTGTTTTGCAAGCAAATGGCAAAAAAAGTCACAGGCCTCTGTCCCTGCCCCCCACCTTAAGCCCACGCTAAAAGGATGCAAACGCTCTACTGTGTCTAAAGGCTGTGCTGTAGAAATTTCTATACCCAGGCTGGGGTAGGTAAGTTGTTCAAACTTTAGAGCCAAGGACCCCGTTAATCATTAGAGGAAAGGTAAGCTGAATTTTCATCCTTACACTTGCTAGATTCAACAGGGTACTGACTGACTGAACCTGCTAGTGGCTGCAAGTTACAGAAGCTAATTTTGAAAGAATAGCCATTGAGGTACTACTCTAAATAGCAGAATTGAAGAAATAGAGACTTTAGTAGCCCTTTAAATAAAGAGAAGTGCTTTGCTTTATTTTACAGTTTTCCAATTCCTCCGGCGTAGGTTTTCCTTTCAGCATTTAGGTATTTGAGCAGTTTCTGGCACTTTCACGGGCTGCCGTGTTTGAAATATTTCACTTCTTTGCCCAGCAGGAGCAACAGTGTGCTGCTCCCTGTTTCATTTGTTTGTACAGTCCTTTTTAATAAATGTTTGTTTCGGGTCGTGCTTCCTTCCTGCAGAGCATTTTGGCCAGCAGGTCACAGGAGGGGATCCTCCCCCTCTGCTGTGCCCTGGTCAGGCCCCACCTGGAGTGTTGTGTCCAGTTCTGGGCTCCCTGGTCTAAAAAACACAGGGATCTCCTGGAGGGAGTCCAGAGAAGGGCTACAAAGATGATGAACAGGGCCTGGAGCATCTCCCCTGTGAGGAAAGGCTGAGTGAGCTGGGACTGTTCAGCCTGGAGAAGACTAAGGTGGGACCTTATTGATGTTGGTCAATATGTTAAGTATGGGCCGCAGGGGGAAATGGGCAGCCCCTTCTCAGTGGTCTGTGGGGACAGGAGCAGGGGCAATGGCTGCAATTTAGAGCACAGGAAGACCTTTTGCCCAGTGAGGGTGAGGGAGCCCTGGGACAGGCTGCCCAGGGGGGTGTGGAGTCTCCTTCTGCGGAGAGATTCCAGTCGCGTCTGGATGCCTCCCTCCTAGGGACCCTGCTTTGTCAGGGGGTGGGACCCCGTGGGCTCTGGGGGTCCCTTCCCAGCCCTGTGACTCTGTGATTTTCACAGCTGTTGCCCGCTGGTGCTGAGCAGCCCTGGCCCCACAGGTGAAAGTCAGCGCTGCAGTTCCCCAGGATGCACTGAGCCACAATCCTGTCATAGCTTTGTAGGAACTTTATGAAGATAAATACGGGGAAAGAAGTGTCTGTGCTAATGAAGGCTGGAGAAGAGAAAGGAAGAGAGAGCAAAGCGGCCGGGCGGCGCAGCGCACGAACCGCGCTGCGTGCTGCCGCCTGGTGGACAGACCGCGGTACTGCGGGTGGGAGACGCAGTTGGAGCGGCAGAGCGCTTCTGCCTCTTTGAGGACACGCTGCGGAAGCTGGCGGGCGGCGAGGCGCACGAAACCCGGTGGGTGCTGCCGCCTTGCGGACACAGACCGGTACTGCGGCCGGGCGGCGCAGCGCCCGCGGCAGGGCGCTTGAAAGCGGCGCGCCGCCGTTGCCTAGCGACCACGCCGCGGTAGCGCTGCAGGACCGAGGCGCATGCGCGGTACAGCGCGCTGAAGCTGCCCGGGGGACCCTGCGCATGCGCTCTGGGGCGGTGTGGAGCCCCGCGGGATGCCGGGAAGCGCGCCCAGCCTACGCGCGGCTCCTGCCGCGGAGCGCGCGCGGTTCGCCCGGGCTCCCGGCGCCGGTCCCGGCCGCGTGACGCCGCGCTGGGCGCCGGGCGGTGCCGCCGGCTCCGCGCTCCCTCCGGGTGAGGCGCCGCCTCCGCCGCCCCGCGCGGGGTCGGCCGGGGCCGGGCGGTCGGCGGCGCGCGGGGTCGCGGCGGGCCGGGGCTCCGCGGGGTCGGTGCGGGGCCCGCGGGCGGCGAGACGCCGCGCGTTCTCCTCCCGCCCGCGGCCGGCGTTGTCCCGGCGCCGCTCCGTGCCGGGGCTTTTCTCCGCGGCTAGCGGCGGGGCGTCTGGGCCGGGCGGGGGGTGTCTCCGCGGTTCGCGGGCATTGCGCGCCGGGGATCGCGGCGGCGCATCGGAGGTGCGGCCACCCAGAGCTGCCACCGGTACAGATGAGGTGAGTCAGCCCTGGCTGGTTCCGGGTCCTTTTCTTTCCGGGGGGATGGGGGCCGTGCAGTTCTGAAAAGTGTCCCCACGGAAACAACGACCTGGTTACTTTGGTTCCGGGTGCTTTTGGTTCCGGGGGGCGGGGGGGGGGGCGGTGGTGGGGGTGGTGCAGCGCTGAAAAGTGTCCCCAGGGAAGCAGCGACCGGGCGACTTTGGTTCCGGGTGCTTTTGGTTCCGGGGGGGGGGTGTGGGGCTGTGCAGCTCTGAAAAGTATCCCTAGGGAAACAACGACCGGGCGACTTTGGTTCCGGGTGCTTTTGGTTCCGGGGGTGGGGGGGGGGGGTGGGGGGTGGTGCACCGCTGAAAAGTGTCCCCAGGGAAACAACGACCGGGCTACTTTGGTTCCGTGTGCTTTTGGTTCCGGGGGGCTGGGGGGCTGTGCAGCTCTGGAAAAGTGTCCCCACGGAAACAACGACCTGGATACTTTGGTTCCGGGTGTTTTTGGTTCCGGGGGGGGGGTGGGGGCGTGGTCCAGCGCTAAAAGGTGTCCCCAGGGAAACAACGACCGGGCGACTTTGGTTCCGGGTGCTTTTGGTTCCGGGGAGGGAAGGTGGTGCAGCGCTGAAAAGCGTCCCCACGGAAGCTACGACCCGGTTACTTTGGTTCCGGGTGCTTTCGGTTCCGGGGGTGGGCGGTGTGTAGCGCTGAAAAGTGTCCCCAGGGAAAACCGAATTAATTACACCCCAATGAACCCGAATTAATTACGCCCCAATGAACCCTAATTAATTATGCCCCAATGAACCCGAATTAATTACGCGCCAATGAACCCGAATTAATTACGCCCCAATGAACCCGAATTAATCACGCCCCAATGAACCCGAATTAATCACGCCCCAATGAACCCGAATTAATCACGCCCCAATGAACCCGAATTAATCACGCCCCAATGAACCCCAATTAATCACGCCCCAATGAACCCGAATTAATCACGCCCCAATGAACCCCAATTAATCACGCCCCAATGAACCCGAATTAATCACGCCCCATTGAACCCGAATTAATCACGCCCCAATGAACCCGAATTAATCACGCCCCAATGAACACGAATTAATCACGCCCCAATGAACCCGAATTAATCACGCCCCAATGAACCCGAATTAATCACGCGCCAATGAACCCGAATTAATTACGCGCCAATGAACCCGAATTAATTACGCGCCAATGAACCCGAATTAATTACGCCCCAATGAACCCGAATTAATCACGCCCCAATGAACCCGAATTAATCACGCCCCAATGAACCCGAATTAACCACACCCCGCAATTAACCCACCCCCAATTAATTACACCCCAATGAACCCGAATTAATTACGTCCCAATGAACCCGAATTAATCACGCCCCAATGAACCCGAATTAATTACGCCCCAATGAACCCGAATTAATCACTCCCCAATAAACCCCAATTAATCACGCCCCAATGAACCCGAATTAATTACGCCCCAATGAACCCGAATAAATCACGCCCCAATGAACCCGAATTAATTACGCCCCAATAAACCATAATTAATTACGCCCCAATGAACCCGAATTAACCACGCCCCAATGAACCCGAATTAATTACGCCCCAATGAACCCGAATTAATTACGCCCCAATGAACCCGAATTAATCACGCCCCAATGAACCCGAATTAATCACGCCCCAATGAACCCGAATTAATTACGCCCCAATGAACCCGAATTAATTGCGCCCCAATGAACCCCAATTAATTACGCCCCAATGAACCCGAATTAATCACGCCCCAATGAACCCGAATTAATCACGCCCCAATGAACCCCAAATAATTATGCCCCAATGAACCCGAATTAATTACGCCCCAATGAACCCGAATAAATCACGCCCCAATGAACGCGAATTAATTACGCCCCAATGAACCCGAATTAATTACGCCCCAATGAACCCGAATAAATCACGCCCCAATGAACCCGAATTAATTACGCCCCAATGAACCCGAATTAATTGCGCCCCAATGAACCCGAATTAATTACACCCCAATGAACCAGAATCAATTACGTCCCAATGAACCCGAATTAACCACACCCCCCAATTAACCCACCCCCCAATTAATTACGCCCCAATGAACCCGAATTAATTACGCCCCAATGAACCCGAATTAATTACGCCCCAATGAACCCGAATTAATCACGCCCCAGTGAACCCGAATTAATCACGCCCCAATGAACCCGAATTACTCACGCCCCAATGAACCCGAATTACTCACGCCCCAATGAACACGAATTAATCACGCCCCAATGAACCCGAATTAATTACGCCCCAATGAACCCGAATTAATTACGCCCCAATGAACCCGAATTAATCACGCCCCAATGAACCCGAATTAATCACGCCCCAATGAACCCGAATTAATCACGCCCCAATGAACCCGAATTAATCACGCCCCAATGAACCCGAATTAATTACGCCCCAATGAACCCGAATTAATTACGCCCCAATGAACCCGAATTCATCACGCCCCAATGAACCCGAATTCATCACGCCCCAATGAACCCGAATTCATCACGCCCCAATGAACCCGAATTAATTACGCCCCAATGAACCCGAATTAACTACGCCCCAATGAACCCGAATAAATCACGCCCCAATGAACCCGAATTAATTGCGCCCCAATGAACCCGAATTAATTACACCCCAATGAACCCGACTTAATTACGCCCCAATGAACCCGAATTAATCACGCCCCAATGAACACTAATTAACCACGCCCCAATGAACCCGAATTAATCACGCCCCAATGAACCCGAATTAATTACGCCCCAATGAACCCGAATTAATCACGCCCCAATGAACCCCAATTAATCACGCTCCAATGAACCCGAATTAATTACGCCCCAATGAACCCGAATTAATTACGCCCCAATGAACCCGAATAAATCACGCCCCAATGAACCCGAATTAATTACGCCCCAATGAACCCCAATTAATTGCGCCCCAATGAACCCGAATTAATTACACCCCAATGAACCCGAATTAATTACGTCCCAATGAACCCGAATTAACCACACCCCCCGATTAACCCACCCCCCAATTAATTACGCCCCAATTAACCCGAATTAATTACGCCCCAATGAACCCGAATTAATTACGCCCCAATGAACCCGAATTAATCACGCCCCAATGAACCCCAATTAATCACGCCCCAATGAACCCGAATTTATCACGCCCCAATGAACCCCAATTAATCACGCCCCAATGAACCCGATTTAATCACGCCCCAATGAACCCCAATTAATCACGCCCCAATGAACCCGAATTAATTAAGCCCCAATGAACCGGAATTAATTACGTCCCAATGAACCCGAATTAATCACTCTCCAATGAACCCGAATTAATTATGCGCCAATGAACCCGAATTAATTACGCTCCAATGAACCCGAATTAATTACGCGCCAATGAACCCGAATTAATTACGCCCCAATGAACCCGAATTAACCACACCTCGCAATTAACCCACCCCCAATTAATTACGCCCCAATGAACCCTAATTAATTACGCCCCAATGAACCCTAATTAATTATGCCCCAATGAACCCGAATTAATTACGCGCCAATGAACCCGAATTAATTACGCCCCAATGAACCCGAATTAATCACGCCCCAGTGAACCCGTATTAATCACGCCCCAATGAACCCAAATTAATCACGCCCCAATGAACCCGAATTAATCACGCCCCAATGAACCCGAATTAATTACGCACCAATGAACCCAAATTAATCACGCCCCAATGAACCCGAATTAATCACGCCCCAATGAACCCGAATTAATCACGCCCCAATGAACCCGAATAAATCACGCCCCAATGAACCCGAATTAATTACGCCCCAATGAACCCGAATTAACCACGCCCCAATGAACCCGAATTAATTACGCCCCAATGAACCCGAATTAATCACGCCCCAATGAACCCGAATTAATTACGTCCCAATGAACCCGAATTAATTGCGCCCCAATGAACCCGAATTAATTACGCCCCAATGAACCCGAATTAATCACGCCCCAATGAACCCGAATTAATCACGCCCAAATGAACCCGAATTAATCACGCCCCAATGAACCCCAAATAATTACGCCCCAATGAACCCGAATTCATCACGCCCCAATGAACCCGAATTAATTATGCCCCAATGAACCCGAATTAATTACGCCCCAATGAACCCGAATTAATCACGCCCCAATGAACCCGAATTAATCACGCCCCAATGAACCCGAATTAATCACGCCCCAATGAACCCGAATTAATTATGCCCCAATGAACCAGAATTAATTGCGCCCCAATGAACTTGAATTAATTACGCCCCAATGAACCCGAATTAATCACGCCCCAATGAACCCGAATGAATTACGCCCCAATGAACCCGAATTAATCACGCCCCAATGAACCCGAATTAATTACGCCCCAATGAACCCGAATTAATTACGCCCCAATGAATCCGAATTAATCACGCCCCAATGAACCCGAATTCATCACGCCCCAATGAACCCGAATTAATTACGCCCCAATGAACCCGAATTAATTATGCCCCAATGAACCCGAATTAATTATGCCCCAATGAACCAGAATTAATTGCGCCCCAATGAACCCTAATTATTTACACCCCAATGAACCCGAATTAATTACGTCCCAATGAACCCGAATTAATCACGCCCCAATGAACACTAATTAACCACACCCCAATGAACCCGAATTAATCACGCCCCAATGAACCCGAATTAATTACGCCCCAATGAACCCGAATTAATCACGCCCCAATCAACCCCAATTAATCACGCCCCAATGAACCCGAATTAATTACGCCCCAATGAACCCGAATTAATTACGCCCCAATGAACCCGAATTAATTGCGCCCCAATGAACCCGAATTAATTACACCCCAATGAACCCGAATTAATTACGTCCCAATGAACCCGAATTAATTACGTCCCAATGAACCCGAATTAACCACACCCCCCGATTAACCCACCCCCCAATTAATTACGCCCCAATGAACCCGAATTAATTACGCCCCAATGAACCCGAATTAATTACGCCCCAATGAACCCGAATTAATCACGCCCCAATGAACCCCAATTAATCACGCCCCAATGAACCCGAATTAATCACGCCCCAATGAACCCCAATTAATCACGCCCCAATGAACCCGAATTAATCACGCCCAAATGAACCCGAATTAATCACGCCCCAATGAACCCGAATTAATCACGCCCCAATCAACCCCAATTAATCACGCCCCAATGAACCCGAATTAATTACGCCCCAATGAACCCGAATTAATTACGCCCCAATGAACCCGAATAAATCACGCCCCAATGAACCCGAATTAATTACGCCCCAATGAACCCGAATTAATTGCGCCCCAATGAACCCGAATTAATTACACCCCAATGAACCCGAATTAATTACGTCCCAATGAACCCGAATTAACCACACCCCCCGATTAACCCACCCCCCAATTAATTACGCCCCAATGAACCCGAATTAATTACGCCCCAATGAACCCGAATTAATTACGCCCCAATGAACCCGAATTAATCACGCCCCAATGAACCCCAATTAATCACGCCCCAATGAACCCGAATTAATCACGCCCCAATGAACCCCAATTAATCACGCCCCAATGAACCCGAATTAATCACGCCCCAATGAACCCGAATTAATCACGCCCCAATGAACCCGAATTAATTAAGCCCCAATGAACCGGAATTAATTACGTCCCAATGAACCCGAATTAATCACGCTCCAATGAACCCGAATTAATTACGCGCCAATGAACCCGAATTAATTACGCCCCAATGAACCCGAATTAATTACGCGCCAATGAACCCGAATTAATTACGCCCCAATGAACCCGAATTAATCACGCCCCTATGAAACCAAATTAACCACACCTCGCAATTAACCCACCCCCAATTAATTACGCCCCAATGAACCCGAATTAATCACGCCCCAATGAACCCGAATTAATCACTCCCCAATGAACCCGAATTAATCACGCCCCAATGAACCAGAATTAATTATGCCCCAATGAACCCGAATTAATCACGCCCCAATGAACCCGAATTAATCACGCCCCAATGAACCCGAATTAATTACGCCCCAATGAACCCGAATTAATCACGCCCCAATGAACCCGAATTAATCACGCCCCAATGAACACTAATTAACCACACCCCAATGAACCCGAATTAATCACGCCCCAATGAACCCGAATTAATTACGCCCCAATGAACCCGAATTAATTACGCCCCAATGAACCCGAATAAATCACGCCCCAATGAACCCGAATTAATTACGCCCCAATGAACACGAATTAATTGCGCCCCAATGATCCCGAATTAATTACACCCCAATGAACCCGAATTAATTACGTCCCAATGAACCCGAAGTAATCACGCCCCAATGAACCCCAATTAATCACGCCCCAATGAACCCGAATTAATCACGCCCCAATGAACGCGAATTAATCACGCCCCAATGAACACGAATTAATTACGCCCCAATAAACCCAAATTAATTACGCCCCAATGAACCCGAATTAATCACGCCCCAATGAACCCGAATTAATCACGCCCCAATGAACCCGAATTAATCACGTCCCAATGAACCCGAATTAATTACGTCCCAAGGAACCCGAATTAATTGCGCCCCAATGAACCCGAATTAATTACACCCCAATGAACCCCAATTAATTACGCCCCAATGAACCCCAATTAATCAGGCCCCAATGAAACCGAATTAATCACGCCCAAATGAACCCGAATTAATTACGCCCCAAGGAACCCGAATTAATTACGCCCCAATGAACCCCAATTAATTACGCCCCAATGAACCCTAATTAATTACGCCCCAATGAACCCTAATTAATTACGCCCCAATGAACCCGAATTAACCGCGCCCCAATGAACCCGAATTAATTACGCCCCAATGAACCCGAATTAATCACGCCCCAATGAACCCGAATTAACCACACCCCGCAATTAACCCACCCCCAATTAATTACACCCCAATGAACCCGAATTAATTACGTCCCAATGAACCCGAATTAACCACACCCCCCGATTAACCCACCCCCCAATTAATTACGCCCCAATGAACCCGAATTAATTACGCCCCAATGAACCCGAATTAATTACGCCCCAATGAACCCGAATTAGTCACGCCCCAATGAACCCCAATTAATCACGCCCCAATGAACCCGAATTAATCACGCCCCAATGAACCCCAATTAATCACGCCCCAATGAACCCGAATTAATCACGCCCCAATGAACCCGAATTAATCACGCCCCAATGAACCCGAATTAATTAAGCCCCAATGAACCGGAATTAATTACGTCCCAATGAACCCTAATTAATTATGCCCCAATGAACCCGAATTAATTGCGCCCCAATGAACCCGAATTAATTACACCCCAATGAACCCGAATTAACCACACCCCCCAATTAACCCACCCCCCAATTAATTACGCCCCAATGAACCCGAATTAATCACGCCCCAATGAACTCGAATTAATCACGCCCCAATGAACTCGAATTAATCACGCCCCAATGAACCCCAATTAATTACGCCCCAATGAACCCGAATTAATCACGCCCCAATGAACCCGAATTAATCACACCCCAATGAACCCGAATTAATTACGTCCCAAGGAACCCGAATTAATTGCGCCCCAATGAACCCGAATTAATTACACCCAAATGAACCCCAATTAATTACGCCCCAATGAACCCCAATTAATCAGGCCCCAATGAACCCGAGTTAATTACGCCCCAATGAACCCGAATTAATCACGCCCCAATGAACCCTAATTAACCACACCCCGCAATTAACCCTCCCCCAATTAATTACGCCCCAATGAACCCTAATTAATTACGCCCCAATGAACCCTAATTAATTACGCGCCAATGAACCCGAATTAATTACGCCCCACACCAGCCGCCTTTATTCCAGCTCTGTGCTTTTTATTTCCAGCCCCACAGTCTTTATTGCAGCCCCAACCATCTTTATTCCAACCCCTCCGTCTTATTCCAGCCCCAAGTGATTTCAGCTCCTTTCCAAACCCCCTTTGGCCCCCTTTGGCCCCCTCTGGCCCCCATTTTCCCAGAAAGACCCCTCTGGCCCCCATTTTCCCAGAAAGACCCCTCTGGCCCCCTTTGCCCTCTGTTTTCCCAGAGGGCTCTCTTTGGCCCCTTTTTGCTTCCTTTGGCCCTCATTTTCCCAGAGAGCCTCCTTTGGCTTCATTGCTTCAGTAATCCCAACGTCACACCACCATCCCAGGATCCCATGAAGAGTGCAAAGTAAATTTACCTCAGGACAGTTGTTTATTCCTGTCTGAGTTGGGTGGCATATTTTGTAATGTTGGCATAGTAAGCATTTGCACTATTGCAGTCCACTGTGGGTACACTTTGCCAGTAGCCACAGTAACATCACACTGACAATCCCACAGAAAACTCCTTTTCCTGTTCTCCTTTTCTCATTTACCACCTGGACACAGAGAGACTTGGGCAGCTGGATGGGACTTTTGATTGGAGGTGTTTGGAAGAACAGAGATTTTTGGAAAATATATGGTATTTGTTAATTTCATGGCAAGAGGGGGCCTTCAGCACCGAGTGGAGCCATCAAACATTAAGAAGCATCACCCTGAAGGGAATGATTGCCATTAAGAGAGAACAATTTCTAAATGAAGATTGGCCAATTAGAGGTGCTGAATGGGGAATATATTTTTAAAGCTGTACTTTCTACGTCATGGTAGGACATCTACACAACTAACAGTGGTTTCTAGCTCTGATGGTATCTGCACTGGAAAAAAAAAGCTCCCCCACTGTAAACAAGTACAAGCTGCATATTGCATTTATTTATCGCTTGAAATGTCTGTTCCCCTCCCCAGCTGCATAAGCACAGTCTGCGTTTCATCCTCCCCTTTTTCCTGTCAGATTGTGGTTTTTTTTCCATTGCTGTTCCCGCTTACAGCAGTAAGAGAGGCTGGTAGCTTTCCTTTTCTTGTTAAGTGCTAACCACTGTACCTTAGAAGCACAGAAAATGACCTGCTTTTCCTTTAATGTCTTTTTTAACGTCCCTTGAGACTTTTCCATAGCTCCTCACTTGCTGACTTACCTGTTGCCCGTCTACTTTTTGGCATGGTTCAGAGGGTCAGGTAGGTTGAGCACGCCTTTTTCTAAACCCAAACACACCTCAGATGTCACTGTCAGTTGCTTCTTCCTTGCCTGGTTTCCATCCTTCCCGTGCCTTGACTGTTACAGCAGCCTACAACTTGCTCAGGGTGGGCAGCGGAGAGGAAGGTGCTCATCTCCTCTATGGTGACCAGTAACAGGGCACAAGAAAACAGAATGAAGCTGCATCAGGGGAAGTTCAGACTGGCCATTAGGAAAAGGCTCTTCACTGAGAGGGTGCTCAGTCGCTGGAACAGGCTCCTGAGGGAAGTAGTCACAGCACCAAACCTGCCAGAGCTCAAGGAGCATCTGGTTTAGCGTTAGGTACTCGTGTGAGGAGCAGGGAGCTGGACCGGATGTTTCTTATGGGTCCCCTCCCAACTGGGAATATTCTATTTCAAAGAGACAAAATCTGTATTATTGATCAAGGGATCCTTGGGCTGGGGGGAAGGAAGCAGTATCTTTTCTAGAGAGCCGGTACTCTTTTCTCTTACAGATTAAGGAAGTTGAACTGAAGAGCTTTTCTGTGACAGCCGCAGGCTTTTTTTCTCCCAGGCACCTTTCTCCAGGGACCGGAGGGAAAGTTACGAAATACTGATTTAGTGGGGTTTTTCAGTCAGAGCAGGAAGCTGCCTGAAGTGCAGGTCTTGCACGTCTACTGCATTTTTGCTCCGTGGAGCAACAACTGCCTTTTCCTTTGTACCTAAGGTTCTTTGAGGATACTTCTTCACTTGGCTTAAATTCCTTCTTATTCAGTTAATTTCTCAGAAGAGCCATAAAGAGACCCTTCTCAAAGTTTACAAGAGTTTGATATTACTAGTCTGTTTTAACCCTGGCTTTATCATTCCCTTTGCAATGGGTATTGAAGCGCTAAGAAAAATCACTGGATTCTTTTTTATAGCTGGTTTCTAGGGTCTCTTCCTGATTTCCTCCATTGCCCCAAAGGATACGGCCCTGTTGTTTTGCAAGCAAATGGCAAAAAAAGTCACAGGCCTCTGTCCCTGCCCCCCACCTTAAGCCCACGCTAAAAGGATGCAAACGCTCTACTGTGTCTAAAGGCTGTGCTGTAGAAATTTCTATACCCAGGCTGGGGTAGGTAAGTTGTTCAAACTTTAGAGCCAAGGACCCCGTTAATCATTAGAGGAAAGGTAAGCTGAATTTTCATCCTTACACTTGCTAGATTCAACAGGGTACTGACTGACTGAACCTGCTAGTGGCTGCAAGTTACAGAAGCTAATTTTGAAAGAATAGCCATTGAGGTACTACTCTAAATAGCAGAATTGAAGAAATAGAGACTTTAGTAGCCCTTTAAATAAAGAGAAGTGCTTTGCTTTATTTTACAGTTTTCCAATTCCTCCGGCGTAGGTTTTCCTTTCAGCATTTAGGTATTTGAGCAGTTTCTGGCACTTTCACGGGCTGCCGTGTTTGAAATATTTCACTTCTTTGCCCAGCAGGAGCAACAGTGTGCTGCTCCCTGTTTCATTTGTTTGTACAGTCCTTTTTAATAAATGTTTGTTTCGGGTCGTGCTTCCTTCCTGCAGAGCATTTTGGCCAGCAGGTCACAGGAGGGGATCCTCCCCCTCTGCTGTGCCCTGGTCAGGCCCCACCTGGAGTGTTGTGTCCAGTTCTGGGCTCCCTGGTCTAAAAAACACAGGGATCTCCTGGAGGGAGTCCAGAGAAGGGCTACAAAGATGATGAACAGGGCCTGGAGCATCTCCCCTGTGAGGAAAGGCTGAGTGAGCTGGGACTGTTCAGCCTGGAGAAGACTAAGGTGGGACCTTATTGATGTTGGTCAATATGTTAAGTATGGGCCGCAGGGGGAAATGGGCAGCCCCTTCTCAGTGGTCTGTGGGGACAGGAGCAGGGGCAATGGCTGCAATTTAGAGCACAGGAAGACCTTTTGCCCAGTGAGGGTGAGGGAGCCCTGGGACAGGCTGCCCAGGGGGGTGTGGAGTCTCCTTCTGCGGAGAGATTCCAGTCGCGTCTGGATGCCTCCCTCCTAGGGACCCTGCTTTGTCAGGGGGTGGGACCCCGTGGGCTCTGGGGGTCCCTTCCCAGCCCTGTGACTCTGTGATTTTCACAGCTGTTGCCCGCTGGTGCTGAGCAGCCCTGGCCCCACAGGTGAAAGTCAGCGCTGCAGTTCCCCAGGATGCACTGAGCCACAATCCTGTCATAGCTTTGTAGGAACTTTATGAAGATAAATACGGGGAAAGAAGTGTCTGTGCTAATGAAGGCTGGAGAAGAGAAAGGAAGAGAGAGCAAAGCGGCCGGGCGGCGCAGCGCACGAACCGCGCTGCGTGCTGCCGCCTGGTGGACAGACCGCGGTACTGCGGGTGGGAGACGCAGTTGGAGCGGCAGAGCGCTTCTGCCTCTTTGAGGACACGCTGCGGAAGCTGGCGGGCGGCGAGGCGCACGAAACCCGGTGGGTGCTGCCGCCTTGCGGACACAGACCGGTACTGCGGCCGGGCGGCGCAGCGCCCGCGGCAGGGCGCTTGAAAGCGGCGCGCCGCCGTTGCCTAGCGACCACGCCGCGGTAGCGCTGCAGGACCGAGGCGCATGCGCGGTACAGCGCGCTGAAGCTGCCCGGGGGACCCTGCGCATGCGCTCTGGGGCGGTGTGGAGCCCCGCGGGATGCCGGGAAGCGCGCCCAGCCTACGCGCGGCTCCTGCCGCGGAGCGCGCGCGGTTCGCCCGGGCTCCCGGCGCCGGTCCCGGCCGCGTGACGCCGCGCTGGGCGCCGGGCGGTGCCGCCGGCTCCGCGCTCCCTCCGGGTGAGGCGCCGCCTCCGCCGCCCCGCGCGGGGTCGGCCGGGGCCGGGCGGTCGGCGGCGCGCGGGGTCGCGGCGGGCCGGGGCTCCGCGGGGTCGGTGCGGGGCCCGCGGGCGGCGAGACGCCGCGCGTTCTCCTCCCGCCCGCGGCCGGCGTTGTCCCGGCGCCGCTCCGTGCCGGGGCTTTTCTCCGCGGCTAGCGGCGGGGCGTCTGGGCCGGGCGGGGGGTGTCTCCGCGGTTCGCGGGCATTGCGCGCCGGGGATCGCGGCGGCGCATCGGAGGTGCGGCCACCCAGAGCTGCCACCGGTACAGATGAGGTGAGTCAGCCCTGGCTGGTTCCGGGTCCTTTTCTTTCCGGGGGGATGGGGGCCGTGCAGTTCTGAAAAGTGTCCCCACGGAAACAACGACCTGGTTACTTTGGTTCCGGGTGCTTTTGGTTCCGGGGGGCGGGGGGGGGGCGGTGGTGGGGGTGGTGCAGCGCTGAAAAGTGTCCCCAGGGAAGCAGCGACCGGGCGACTTTGGTTCCGGGTGCTTTTGGTTCCGGGGGGGGGGTGTGGGGCTGTGCAGCTCTGAAAAGTATCCCTAGGGAAACAACGACCGGGCGACTTTGGTTCCGGGTGCTTTTGGTTCCGGGGGTGGGGGGGGGGGTGGGGGGTGGTGCACCGCTGAAAAGTGTCCCCAGGGAAACAACGACCGGGCTACTTTGGTTCCGTGTGCTTTTGGTTCCGGGGGGCTGGGGGGCTGTGCAGCTCTGGAAAAGTGTCCCCACGGAAACAACGACCTGGATACTTTGGTTCCGGGTGTTTTTGGTTCCGGGGGGGGGTGGGGGCGTGGTCCAGCGCTAAAAGGTGTCCCCAGGGAAACAACGACCGGGCGACTTTGGTTCCGGGTGCTTTTGGTTCCGGGGAGGGAAGGTGGTGCAGCGCTGAAAAGCGTCCCCACGGAAGCTACGACCCGGTTACTTTGGTTCCGGGTGCTTTCGGTTCCGGGGGTGGGCGGTGTGTAGCGCTGAAAAGTGTCCCCAGGGAAAACCGAATTAATTACACCCCAATGAACCCGAATTAATTACGCCCCAATGAACCCTAATTAATTATGCCCCAATGAACCCGAATTAATTACGCGCCAATGAACCCGAATTAATTACGCCCCAATGAACCCGAATTAATCACGCCCCAATGAACCCGAATTAATCACGCCCCAATGAACCCGAATTAATCACGCCCCAATGAACCCGAATTAATCACGCCCCAATGAACCCCAATTAATCACGCCCCAATGAACCCGAATTAATCACGCCCCAATGAACCCCAATTAATCACGCCCCAATGAACCCGAATTAATCACGCCCCATTGAACCCGAATTAATCACGCCCCAATGAACCCGAATTAATCACGCCCCAATGAACACGAATTAATCACGCCCCAATGAACCCGAATTAATCACGCCCCAATGAACCCGAATTAATCACGCGCCAATGAACCCGAATTAATTACGCGCCAATGAACCCGAATTAATTATGCGCCAATGAACCCGAATTAATTACGCCCCAATGAACCCGAATTAATCACGCCCCAATGAACCCGAATTAATCACGCCCCAATGAACCCGAATTAACCACACCCCGCAATTAACCCACCCCCAATTAATTACACCCCAATGAACCCGAATTAATTACGTCCCAATGAACCCGAATTAATCACGCCCCAATGAACCCGAATTAATTACGCCCCAATGAACCCGAATTAATCACTCCCCAATAAACCCCAATTAATCACGCCCCAATGAACCCGAATTAATTACGCCCCAATGAACCCGAATAAATCACGCCCCAATGAACCCGAATTAATTACGCCCCAATGAACCCTAATTAATTACGCCCCAATGAACCCGAATTAACCACGCCCCAATGAACCCGAATTAATTACGCCCCAATGAACCCGAATTAATTACGCCCCAATGAACCCGAATTAATCACGCCCCAATGAACCCGAATTAATCACGCCCCAATGAACCCGAATTAATTACGCCCCAATGAACCAGAATTAATTGCGCCCCAATGAACCCCAATTAATTACGCCCCAATGAACCCGAATTAATCACGCCCCAATGAACCCGAATTAATCACGCCCCAATGAACCCCAAATAATTATGCCCCAATGAACCCGAATTAATTACGCCCCAATGAACCCGAATAAATCACGCCCCAATGAACGCGAATTAATTACGCCCCAATGAACCCGAATTAATTACGCCCCAATGAACCCGAATAAATCACGCCCCAATGAACCCGAATTAATTACGCCCCAATGAACCCGAATTAATTGCGCCCCAATGAACCCGAATTAATTACACCCCAATGAACCAGAATCAATTACGTCCCAATGAACCCGAATTAACCACACCCCCCAATTAACCCACCCCCCAATTAATTACGCCCCAATGAACCCGAATTAATTACGCCCCAATGAACCCGAATTAATTACGCCCCAATGAACCCGAATTAATCACGCCCCAGTGAACCCGAATTAATCACGCCCCAATGAACCCGAATTACTCACGCCCCAATGAACCCGAATTACTCACGCCCCAATGAACACGAATTAATCACGCCCCAATGAACCCGAATTAATTACGCCCCAATGAACCCGAATTAATTACGCCCCAATGAACCCGAATTAATCACGCCCCAATGAACCCGAATTAATCACGCCCCAATGAACCCGAATTAATCACGCCCCAATGAACCCGAATTAATCACGCCCCAATGAACCCGAATTAATTATGCCCCAATGAACCCGAATTAATTACGCCCCAATGAACCCGAATTCATCACGCCCCAATGAACCCGAATTCATCACGCCCCAATGAACCCGAATTCATCACGCCCCAATGAACCCGAATTAATTACGCCCCAATGAACCCGAATTAACTACGCCCCAATGAACCCGAATAAATCACGCCCCAATGAACCCGAATTAATTGCGCCCCAATGAACCCGAATTAATTACACCCCAATGAACCCGACTTAATTACGCCCCAATGAACCCGAATTAATCACGCCCCAATGAACACTAATTAACCACGCCCCAATGAACCCGAATTAATCACGCCCCAATGAACCCGAATTAATTACGCCCCAATGAACCCGAATTAATCACGCCCCAATGAACCCCAATTAATCACGCTCCAATGAACCCGAATTAATTACGCCCCAATGAACCCGAATTAATTACGCCCCAATGAACCCGAATAAATCACGCCCCAATGAACCCGAATTAATTACGCCCCAATGAACCCCAATTAATTGCGCCCCAATGAACCCGAATTAATTACACCCCAATGAACCCGAATTAATTACGTCCCAATGAACCCGAATTAACCACACCCCCCGATTAACCCACCCCCCAATTAATTACGCCCCAATGAACCCGAATTAATTACGCCCCAATGAACCCGAATTAATTACGCCCCAATGAACCCGAATTAATCACGCCCCAATGAACCCCAATTAATCACGCCCCAATGAACCCGAATTTATCACGCCCCAATGAACCCCAATTAATCACGCCCCAATGAACCCGATTTAATCACGCCCCAATGAACCCCAATTAATCACGCCCCAATGAACCCGAATTAATTAAGCCCCAATGAACCGGAATTAATTACGTCCCAATGAACCCGAATTAATCACTCTCCAATGAACCCGAATTAATTATGCGCCAATGAACCCGAATTAATTACGCTCCAATGAACCCGAATTAATTACGCGCCAATGAACCCGAATTAATTACGCCCCAATGAACCCGAATTAACCACACCTCGCAATTAACCCACCCCCAATTAATTACGCCCCAATGAACCCTAATTAATTACGCCCCAATGAACCCTAATTAATTATGCCCCAATGAACCCGAATTAACTACGCGCCAATGAACCCGAATTAATTACGCCCCAATGAACCCGAATTAATCACGCCCCAGTGAACCCGTATTAATCACGCCCCAATGAACCCAAATTAATCACGCCCCAATGAACCCGAATTAATCACGCCCCAATGAACCCGAATTAATTACGCACCAATGAACCCAAATTAATCACGCCCCAATGAACCCGAATTAATCACGCCCCAATGAACCCGAATTAATCACGCCCCAATGAACCCGAATAAATCACGCCCCAATGAACCCGAATTAATTACGCCCCAATGAACCCGAATTAACCACGCCCCAATGAACCCGAATTAATTACGCCCCAATGAACCCGAATTAATTACGCCCCAATGAACCCGAATTAATCACGCCCCAATGAACCCGAATTAATTACGTCCCAATGAACCCGAATTAATTGCGCCCCAATGAACCCGAATTAATTACGCCCCAATGAACCCGAATTAATCACGCCCCAATTTACCCGAATTAATCACGCCCAAATGAACCCGAATTAATCACGCCCCAATGAACCCCAAATAATTACGCCCCAATGAACCCGAATTCATCACGCCCCAATGAACCCGAATTAATTATGCCCCAATGAACCCGAATTAATTACGCCCCAATGAACCCGAATTAATCACGCCCCAATGAACCCGAATTAATCACGCCCCAATGAACCCGAATTAATCACGCCCCAATGAACCCGAATTAATTACGCCCCAATGAACCCGAATTAATTACGCCCCAATGAACATGAATTAATTACGCCCCAATGAACCCGAATTAATCACGCCCCAATGAACCCGAATTAATTACGCCCCAATGAACCCGAATTAATCACGCCCCAATGAACCCGAATTAATTACGCCCCAATGAACCCGAATTAATTACGCCCCAATGAATCCGAATTAATCACGCCCCAATGAACCCGAATTCATCACGCCCCAATGAACCCGAATTAATTACGCCCCAATGAACCCGAATTAATTATGCCCCAATGAACCCGAATTAATTATGCCCCAATGAACCAGAATTAATTGCGCCCCAATGAACCCTAATTATTTACACCCCAATGAACCCGAATTAATTACGTCCCAATGAACCCGAATTAATCACGCCCCAATGAACACTAATTAACCACACCCCAATGAACCCGAATTAATCACGCCCCAATGAACCCGAATTAATTACGCCCCAATGAACCCGAATTAATCACGCCCCAATCAACCCCAATTAATCACGCCCCAATGAACCCGAATTAATTACGCCCCAATGAACCCGAATTAATTACGCCCCAATGAACCCGAATTAATTGCGCCCCAATGAACCCGAATTAATTACACCCCAATGAACCCGAATTAATTACGTCCCAATGAACCCGAATTAATTACGTCCCAATGAACCCGAATTAACCACACCCCCCGATTAACCCACCCCCCAATTAATTACGCCCCAATGAACCCGAATTAATTACGCCCCAATGAACCCGAATTAATTACGCCCCAATGAACCCGAATTAATCACGCCCCAATGAACCCCAATTAATCACGCCCCAATGAACCCGAATTAATCACGCCCCAATGAACCCCAATTAATCACGCCCCAATGAACCCGAATTAATCACGCCCAAATGAACCCGAATTAATCACGCCCCAATGAACCCGAATTAATCACGCCCCAATCAACCCCAATTAATCACGCCCCAATGAACCCGAATTAATTACGCCCCAATGAACCCGAATTAATTACGCCCCAATGAACCCGAATTAATTACGCCCCAATGAACCCGAATTAATTGCGCCCCAATGAACCCGAATTAATTACACCCCAATGAACCCGAATTAATTACGTCCCAATGAACCCGAATTAATTACGTCCCAATGAACCCGAATTAACCACACCCCCCGATTAACCCACCCCCCAATTAATTACGCCCCAATGAACCCGAATTAATTACGCCCCAATGAACCCGAATTAATTACGCCCCAATGAACCCGAATTAATCACGCCCCAATGAACCCCAATTAATCACGCCCCAATGAACCCGAATTAATCACGCCCCAATGAACCCCAATTAATCACGCCCCAATGAACCCGAATTAATCACGCCCAAATGAACCCGAATAAATCACGCCCCAATGAACCCGAATTAATTACGCCCCAATGAACCCGAATTAATTGCGCCCCAATGAACCCGAATTAATTACGCCCCAATGAACCCGAATTAATTGCGCCCCAATGAACCCGAATTAATTACACCCCAATGAACCCGAATTAATTACGTCCCAATGAACCCGAATTAACCACACCCCCCGATTAACCCACCCCCCAATTAATTACGCCCCAATGAACCCGAATTAATTACGCCCCAATGAACCCGAATTAATTACGCCCCAATGAACCCGAATTAATCACGCCCCAATGAACCCCAATTAATCACGCCCCAATGAACCCGAATTAATCACGCCCCAATGAACCCCAATTAATCACGCCCCAATGAACCCGAATTAATCACGCCCCAATGAACCCGAATTAATCACGCCCCAATGAACCCGAATTAATTAAGCCCCAATGAACCGGAATTAATTACGTCCCAATGAACCCGAATTAATCACGCTCCAATGAACCCGAATTAATTACGCGCCAATGAACCCGAATTAATTACGCCCCAATGAACCCGAATTAATTACGCGCCAATGAACCCGAATTAATTACGCCCCAATGAACCCGAATTAATCACGCCCCTATGAAACCAAATTAACCACACCTCGCAATTAACCCACCCCCAATTAATTACGCCCCAATGAACCCGAATTAATCACGCCCCAATGAACCCGAATTAATCACTCCCCAATGAACCCGAATTAATCACGCCCCAATGAACCAGAATTAATTATGCCCCAATGAACCCGAATTAATCACGCCCCAATGAACCCGAATTAATCACGCCCCAATGAACCCGAATTAATTACGCCCCAATGAACCCGAATTAATCACGCCCCAATGAACCCGAATTAATCACGCCCCAATGAACACTAATTAACCACACCCCAATGAACCCGAATTAATCACGCCCCAATGAACCCGAATTAATTACGCCCCAATGAACCCGAATTAATTACGCCCCAATGAACCCGAATAAATCACGCCCCAATGAACCCGAATTAATTACGCCCCAATGAACACGAATTAATTGCGCCCCAATGATCCCGAATTAATTACACCCCAATGAACCCGAATTAATTACGTCCCAATGAACCCGAAGTAATCACGCCCCAATGAACCCCAATTAATCACGCCCCAATGAACCCGAATTAATCACGCACCAATGAACGCGAATTAATCACGCCCCAATGAACACGAATTAATTACGCCCCAATAAACCCAAATTAATTACGCCCCAATGAACCCGAATTAATCACGCCCCAATGAACCCGAATTAATCACGCCCCAATGAACCCGAATTAATCACGTCCCAATGAACCCGAATTAATTACGTCCCAAGGAACCCGAATTAATTGCGCCCCAATGAACCCGAATTAATTACACCCCAATGAACCCCAATTAATTACGCCCCAATGAACCCCAATTAATCAGGCCCCAATGAAACCGAATTAATCACGCCCAAATGAACCCGAATTAATTACGCCCCAAGGAACCCGAATTAATTACGCCCCAATGAACCCCAATTAATTACGCCCCAATGAACCCTAATTAATTACGCCCCAATGAACCCTAATTAATTACGCCCCAATGAACCCGAATTAACCGCGCCCCAATGAACCCGAATTAATTACGCCCCAATGAACCCGAATTAATCACGCCCCAATGAACCCGAATTAACCACACCCCGCAATTAACCCACCCCCAATTAATTACACCCCAATGAACCCGAATTAATTACGTCCCAATGAACCCGAATTAATCACGCCCCAATGAACCCGAATTAATTACGCCCCAATGAACCCGAATTAATCACTCCCCAATGAACCCCAATTAATCACGCCCCAATGAACCCGAATTAATTACGCCCCAATGAACCCGAATAAATCACGCCCCAATGAACCCGAATTAATTACGCCCCAATGAACCCTAATTAATTACGCGCCAATGAACCCGAATTAACCACGCCCCAATGAACCCGAATTAATTATGCCCCAATGAACCCGAATTAATTACGCCCCAATGAACCCGAATAAATCACGCCCCAATGAACCCGAATTAATCACGCCCCAATGAACCCGAATTAATTACGCCCCAATGAACCCGAATTAATTGCGCCCCAATGAACCCCAATTAATTACGCCCCAATGAACCCGAATTAATCACGCCCCAATGAACCCGAATTAATCACGCCCCAATGAACCCTAATTAATTACGCCCCAATGAACCCGAATTAATTACGCCCCAATGAACCCGAATAAATCACGCCCCAATGAACCCGAATTAATTACGCCCCAATGAACCCGAATTAATTACGCCCCAATGAACCCGAATAAATCACGCCCCAATGAACCCGAATTAATTACGCCCCAATGAACCCGAATTAATTGCGCCCCAATGAACCCGAATTAATTACACCCCAATGAACCAGAATCAATTACGTCCCAATGAACCCGAATTAACCACACCCCCCAATTAACCCACCCCCCAATTAATTACGCCCCAATGAACCCGAATTAATTACGCCCCAATGAACCCGAATTAATCACGCCCCAGTGAACCCGAATTAATCACGCCCCAGTGAACCCGAATTAATCACGCCCCAATGAACCCGAATTAATCACGCCCCAATGAACCCGAATTAATTACGCCCCAATGAACCCGAATTAATCACGCCCCAATGAACCCGAATTCATCACGCCCCAATGAACCCGAATTAATTACGCCCCAATGAACCCGAATTAATTATGCCCCAATGAACCCGAATTAATTATGCCCCAATGAACCCGAATTAATTGCGCCCCAATGAACCCGAATTAATTGCGCCCCAATGAACCCTAATTATTTACACCCCAATGAACCCGAATTAATTACGTCCCAATGAACCCGAATTAATCACGCCCCAATGAACACTAATTAACCACACCCCAATGAACCCGAATTAATCACGCCCCAATGAACCCGAATTAATTACGCCCCAGTGAACCCGAATTAATCACGCCCCAATCAACCCCAATTAATCACGCCCCAATGAACCCGAATTAATTACGCCCCAATGAACCCGAATTAATTACGCCCCAATGAACCCGAATAAATCACGCCCCAATGAACCCGAATTAATTACGCCCCAATGAACCCGAATTAATTGCGCCCCAATGAACCCGAATTAATTACACCCCAATGAACCCGAATTAATTACGTCCCAATGAACCCGAATTAACCACACCCCCCGATTAACCCACCCCCCAATAAATTACGCCCCAATGAACCCGAATTAATTACGCCCCAATGAACCCGAATTAATTACGCCCCAATGAACCCGAATTAATCACGCCCCAATGAACCCCAATTAATCACGCCCCAATGAACCCGAATTAATCACGCCCCAATGAACCCCAATTAATCACGCCCCAATGAACCCGAATTAATCACGCCCCAATGAACCCGAATTAATCACGCCCCAATGAACCCGAATTAATTAAGCCCCAATGAACCGGAATTAATTACGTCCCAATGAACCCGAATTAATCACGCTCCAATGAACCCGAATTAATTACGCGCCAATGAACCCGAATTAATTACGCTCCAATGAACCCGAATTAATTACGCGCCAATGAACCCGAATTAATTACGCCCCAAGGAACCCGAATTAATCACGCCCCAATGAACCCAAATTAACCACACCTCGCAATTAACCCACCCCCAATTAATTACGCCCCAATGAACCCGAATTAATCACGCCCCAATGAACCCGAATTAATCACTCCCCAATGAACCCGAATTAATCACGCCCCAATGAACCAGAATTAATTATGCCCCAATGAACCCGAATTAATTACGCCCCAATGAACCCGAATTAATCACGCCCCAATGAACCCGAATTAATTACGCCCCAATGAACCCGAATTAATCACGCCCCAATGAACACTAATTAACCACACCCCAATGAACCCGAATTAATCACGCCCCAATGAACCCTAATTAATTACGCCCCAAGGAACCCGAATTAATTACGCCCCAATGAACCCGAATAAATCACGCCCCAATGAACCCGAATTAATTACGCCCCAATGAACACGAATTAATTGCGCCCCAATGAACCCGAATTAATTACACCCCAATGAACCCGAATTAATTACGTCCCAATGAACCCGAATTAACCACACCTCCCAATTAACCCACCCCCCAATTAATTACACCCCAATGAACCCGAATTAATTACGCCCCAATGAACCCGAATTAATTACGCCCCAATGAACCCGAAGTAATCACGCCCCAATGAACCCCAATTAATCACGCCCCAATGAACCCGAATTAATCACGCCCCAATGAACGCGAATTAATCACGCCCCAATGAACACGAATTAATTACGCCCCAATGAACCCAAATTAATTACGCCCCAATGAACCCGAATTAATCACGCCCCAATGAACCCGAATTAATCACGCCCCAATGAACCCGAATTAATTACGTCCCAAGGAACCCGAATTAATTGCGCCCCAATGAACCCGAATTAATTACACCCCAATGAACCCCAATTAATTACGCCCCAATGAACCCCAATTAATCAGGCCCCAATGAAACCGAATTAATCACGCCCAAATGAACCCGAATTAATTACGCCCCAAGGAACCCGAATTAATCACGCCCCAATGAACCCCAATTAATTACGCCCCAATGAACCCTAATTAATTACGCCCCAATGAACCCGAATTAATTACGCCCCAATGAACCCGAATTAACCACGCCCCAATGAACCCGAATTAATTACGCCCCAATGAACCCGAATTAATCACGCCCCAATGAACCCGAATTAATTGCGTCCCAATGAACCCGAATTAATTACACCCCAATGAACCCGAATTAATCACGCCCCAATGAACACGAATTAATCACACCCCAATGAACCCGAATTAATCACGCCCCAAGGAACCCGAAATAAGTACGCCCCAATGAACCCCAATTAATTACGCCCCAATGAACCCCAATTAATCACGCCCCAATGAACCTGAATTAATTACGCCCCAATGAACCCGAATTAATTACGCCCCAATGAACCCGAATTAATCACGCCCCAAGGAACCCTAATTAACCACACCCCGCAATTAACCCACCCCCAATTAATTACGCCCCAATGAACCCTAATTAATTACGCCCCAATGAACCCGAATTAATTACGCCCCACACCAGCCGCCTTTATTCCAGCTCTGTGCTTTTTATTTCCAGCCCCACAGTCTTTATTGCAGCCCCAACCATCTTTATTCCAACCCCTCCGTCTTATTCCAGCCCCAAGTGATTTCAGCTCCTTTCCAAACCCCCTTTGGCCCCCTCTGGCCCCCATTTTCCCAGAAAGACCCCTCTGGCCCCCATTTTCCCAGAAAGACCCCTCTGGCCCCCTTTGCCCTCCGTTTTCCCAGAGGGCTCTCTTTGGCCCCCTTTGCTTCCTTTGGTCCTCATTTTCCCAGAGAGCCTCCTTTGGCTTCATTGCTTCAGTAATCCCAACGTCACACCACCATCCCAGGATCCCATGAAGAGTGCAAAGTAAATTTACCTCAGGACAGTTGTTTATTCCTGTCTGAGTTGGGTGGCATATTTTGTAATGTTGGCATAGTAAGCATTTGCACTATTGCAGTCCACTGTGGGTACACTTTGCCAGTAGCCACAGTAACATCACACTGACAATCCCACAGAAAACTCCTTTTCCTGTTCTCCTTTTCTCATTTACCACCTGGACACAGAGAGACTTGGGCAGCTGGATGGGACTTTTGATTGGAGGTGTTTGGAAGAACAGAGATTTTTGGAAAATATATGGTATTTGTTAATTTCATGGCAAGAGGGGGCCTTCAGCACCGAGTGGAGCCATCAAACATTAAGAAGCATCACCCTGAAGGGAATGATTGCCATTAAGAGAGAACAATTTCTAAATGAAGATTGGCCAATTAGAGGTGCGGAATGGGGAATATATTTTTAAAGCCGTACTTTCTACGTCATGGTAGGACATCTACACAACTAACAGTGGTTTCTAGCTCTGATGGTATCTGCACTGGAAAAAAAAAGCTCCCCCACTGTAAACAAGTACAAGCTGCATATTGCATTTATTTATCGCTTGAAATGTCTGTTCCCCTCCCCAGCTGCATAAGCACAGTCTGCGTTTCCTCCTCCCCTTTTTCCTGTCAGATTGTGGGTTTTTTTCCATTGCTGTTCCCGCTTACAGCAGTAAGAGAGGCTGGTAGCTTTCCTTTTCTTGTTAAGTGCTAACCACTGTACCTTAGAAGCACAGAAAATGACCTGCTTTTCCTTTAATGTCTTTTTTAACGTCCCTTGAGACTTTTCCATAGCTCCTCACTTGCTGACTTACCTGTTGCCCGTCTACTTTTTGGCATGGTTCAGAGGGTCAGGTAGGTTGAGCACGCCTTTTTCTAAACCCAAACACACCTCAGATGTCACTGTCAGTTGCTTCTTCCTTGCCTGGTTTCCATCCTTCCCGTGCCTTGACTGTTACAGCAGCCTACAACTTGCTCAGGGTGGGCAGCGGAGAGGAAGGTGCTCATCTCCTCTATGGTGACCAGTAACAGGGCACAAGAAAACAGAATGAAGCTGCATCAGGGGAAGTTCAGACTGGCCATTAGGAAAAGGCTCTTCACTGAGAGGGTGCTCAGTCGCTGGAACAGGCTCCTGAGGGAAGTAGTCACAGCACCAAACCTGCCAGAGCTCAAGGAGCATCTGGTTTAGCGTTAGGTACTCGTGTGAGGAGCAGGGAGCTGGACCGGATGTTTCTTATGGGTCCCCTCCCAACTGGGAATATTCTATTTCAAAGAGACAAAATCTGTATTATTGATCAAGGGATCCTTGGGCTGGGGGGAAGGAAGCAGTATCTTTTCTAGAGAGCCGGTACTCTTTTCTCTTACAGATTAAGGAAGTTGAACTGAAGAGCTTTTCTGTGACAGCCGCAGGCTTTTTTTCTCCCAGGCACCTTTCTCCAGGGACCGGAGGGAAAGTTACGAAATACTGATTTAGTGGGGTTTTTCAGTCAGAGCAGGAAGCTGCCTGAAGTGCAGGTCTTGCACGTCTACTGCATTTTTGCTCCGTGGAGCAACAACTGCCTTTTCCTTTGTACCTAAGGTTCTTTGAGGATACTTCTTCACTTGGCTTAAATTCCTTCTTATTCAGTTAATTTCTCAGAAGAGCCATAAAGAGACCCTTCTCAAAGTTTACAAGAGTTTGATATTACTAGTCTGTTTTAACCCTGGCTTTATCATTCCCTTTGCAATGGGTATTGAAGCGCTAAGAAAAATCACTGGATTCTTTTTTATAGCTGGTTTCTAGGGTCTCTTCCTGATTTCCTCCATTGCCCCAAAGGATACGGCCCTGTTGTTTTGCAAGCAAATGGCAAAAAAAGTCACAGGCCTCTGTCCCTGCCCCCCACCTTAAGCCCACGCTAAAAGGATGCAAACGCTCTACTGTGTCTAAAGGCTGTGCTGTAGAAATTTCTATACCCAGGCTGGGGTAGGTAAGTTGTTCAAACTTTAGAGCCAAGGACCCCGTTAATCATTAGAGGAAAGGTAAGCTGAATTTTCATCCTTACACTTGCTAGATTCAACAGGGTACTGACTGACTGAACCTGCTAGTGGCTGCAAGTTACAGAAGCTAATTTTGAAAGAATAGCCATTGAGGTACTACTCTAAATAGCAGAATTGAAGAAATAGAGACTTTAGTAGCCCTTTAAATAAAGAGAAGTGCTTTGCTTTATTTTACAGTTTTCCAATTCCTCCGGCGTAGGTTTTCCTTTCAGCATTTAGGTATTTGAGCAGTTTCTGGCACTTTCACGGGCTGCCGTGTTTGAAATATTTCACTTCTTTGCCCAGCAGGAGCAACAGTGTGCTGCTCCCTGTTTCATTTGTTTGTACAGTCCTTTTTAATAAATGTTTGTTTCGGGTCGTGCTTCCTTCCTGCAGAGCATTTTGGCCAGCAGGTCACAGGAGGGGATCCTCCCCCTCTGCTGTGCCCTGGTCAGGCCCCACCTGGAGTGTTGTGTCCAGTTCTGGGCTCCCTGGTCTAAAAAACACAGGGATCTCCTGGAGGGAGTCCAGAGAAGGGCTACAAAGATGATGAACAGGGCCTGGAGCATCTCCCCTGTGAGGAAAGGCTGAGTGAGCTGGGACTGTTCAGCCTGGAGAAGACTAAGGTGGGACCTTATTGATGTTGGTCAATATGTTAAGTATGGGCCGCAGGGGGAAATGGGCAGCCCCTTCTCAGTGGTCTGTGGGGACAGGAGCAGGGGCAATGGCTGCAATTTAGAGCACAGGAAGACCTTTTGCCCAGTGAGGGTGAGGGAGCCCTGGGACAGGCTGCCCAGGGGGGTGTGGAGTCTCCTTCTGCGGAGAGATTCCAGTCGCGTCTGGATGCCTCCCTCCTAGGGACCCTGCTTTGTCAGGGGGTGGGACCCCGTGGGCTCTGGGGGTCCCTTCCCAGCCCTGTGACTCTGTGATTTTCACAGCTGTTGCCCGCTGGTGCTGAGCAGCCCTGGCCCCACAGGTGAAAGTCAGCGCTGCAGTTCCCCAGGATGCACTGAGCCACAATCCTGTCATAGCTTTGTAGGAACTTTATGAAGATAAATACGGGGAAAGAAGTGTCTGTGCTAATGAAGGCTGGAGAAGAGAAAGGAAGAGAGAGCAAAGCGGCCGGGCGGCGCAGCGCACGAACCGCGCTGCGTGCTGCCGCCTGGTGGACAGACCGCGGTACTGCGGGTGGGAGACGCAGTTGGAGCGGCAGAGCGCTTCTGCCTCTTTGAGGACACGCTGCGGAAGCTGGCGGGCGGCGAGGCGCACGAAACCCGGTGGGTGCTGCCGCCTTGCGGACACAGACCGGTACTGCGGCCGGGCGGCGCAGCGCCCGCGGCAGGGCGCTTGAAAGCGGCGCGCCGCCGTTGCCTAGCGACCACGCCGCGGTAGCGCTGCAGGACCGAGGCGCATGCGCGGTACAGCGCGCTGAAGCTGCCCGGGGGACCCTGCGCATGCGCTCTGGGGCGGTGTGGAGCCCCGCGGGATGCCGGGAAGCGCGCCCAGCCTACGCGCGGCTCCTGCCGCGGAGCGCGCGCGGTTCGCCCGGGCTCCCGGCGCCGGTCCCGGCCGCGTGACGCCGCGCTGGGCGCCGGGCGGTGCCGCCGGCTCCGCGCTCCCTCCGGGTGAGGCGCCGCCTCCGCCGCCCCGCGCGGGGTCGGCCGGGGCCGGGCGGTCGGCGGCGCGCGGGGGTCGCGGCGGGCCGGGGCTCCGCGGGGTCGGTGCGGGGCCCGCGGGCGGCGAGACGCCGCGCGTTCTCCTCCCGCCCGCGGCCGGCGTTGTCCCGGCGCCGCTCCGTGCCGGGGCTTTTCTCCGCGGCTAGCGGCGGGGCGTCTGGGCCGGGCGGGGGGTGTCTCCGCGGTTCGCGGGCATTGCGCGCCGGGGATCGCGGCGGCGCATCGGAGGTGCGGCCACCCAGAGCTGCCACCGGTACAGATGAGGTGAGTCAGCCCTGGCTGGTTCCGGGTCCTTTTCTTTCCGGGGGGATGGGGGCCGTGCAGTTCTGAAAAGTGTCCCCACGGAAACAACGACCTGGTTACTTTGGTTCCGGGTGCTTTTGGTTCCGGGGGGCGGGGGGGGGGCGGTGGTGGGGGTGGTGCAGCGCTGAAAAGTGTCCCCAGGGAAGCAGCGACCGGGCGACTTTGGTTCCGGGTGCTTTTGGTTCCCGGGGGGGTGTGGGGCTGTGCAGCTCTGAAAAGTGTCCCTAGGGAAACAACGACCGGGGGACTTTGGTTCCGGGTGCTTTTGGTTCCGGGGGGTGGGTGGGGGGGGTGGTGGTGCAGCGATGAAAAGTGTCCCCAGGGAAACAACGACCGGGCTACTTTGGTTCCGTGTGCTTTTGTTTCCGGGGGGCTGGGGGGCTGTGCAGCTCTGGAAAAGTGTCCCCACGGAAACAACGACCTGGATACTTTGGTTCCGTGTGTTTTTGGTTCCGGGGGGGGAGTGGGGGCGTGGTCCAGCGCTAAAAGGTGTCCCCAGGGAAACAACGACCGGGCGACTTTGGTTCCGGGTGCTTTTGGTTCCGGGGAGGGAAGGTGGTGCAGCGCTGAAAAGTGTCCCCACGGAAGCTACGACCCGGTTACTTTGGTTCCGGGTGCTTTTGGTTCCGGGGGTGGGTGGTGTGTAGCGCTGAAAAGTGTCCCCAGGGAAACCCGAATTAATCACGCCCCAATGAACCCGAATTAATCACGCCCCAATGAACCCCAATTAATTACGCCCCAATGAACCCGAATTAATCACGCCCCAATGAACCCCAATTAATCACGCCCCAATGAACCCGAATTAATCACGCCCCATTGAACCCGAATTAATCACGCCCCAATGAACCCGAATTAATCACGCCCCAATGAACCCGAATTAATCACGCCCCAATGAACCCGAATTAATTACGTCCCAATGAACCCGAATTAATCACGCTCCAATGAACCCGAATTAATTACGCGCCAATGAACCCGAATTAATTACGCGCCAATGAACCCGAATTAATTACGCCCCAATGAACCCGAATTAATTACGTCCCAATGAACCCGAATTAATCACGCCCCAATGAACCCTAATTAACCACACCCCCCAATTAACCCACCCCCCAATTAATTACGCCCCAATGAACCCGAATTAATTACGCCCCAATGAACCCGAATTAATTACGCCCCAATGAACCCGAATTAATCACGCCCCAATGAACCCGAATTAATCACGCCCCAATGAACCCGAATTAATCACGCCCCAATGAACCCGAATTAATTACGCCCCAATGAACCCGAAATAATTACGCCCCAATGAAAGCGAATTAATCACGCCCCAATGAACCCGAATTAATTACGCCCCAATGAACCCGAATTAATCACTCCCCAATGAACCCCAATTAATCACGCCCCAATGAACCCGAATTAATTACGCCCCAATGAACCCGAATAAATCACGCCCCAATGAACCCGAATAAATCACGCCCCAATGAACCCGAATTAATTACGCCCCAATGAACCCTAATTAATTACGCCCCAATGAACCCGAATTAACCACGCCCCAATGAACCCGAATTAACCACGCCCCAATGAACCCGAATTAATTACGCGCCAATGAACCCGAATTAATCACGCCCCAATGAACCCGAATTAATCACGCCCCAATGAACCCGAATTAATTACGCCCCAATGAACCCGAATTAATTGCGCCCCAATGAACCCGAATTAATTACACCCCAATGAACCCCAATTAATTACGCCCCAATGAACCCGAATTAATCACGCCCCAATGAACCCGAATTAATCACGCCCCAATGAACCCCAAATAATTACGCCCCAATGAACCCGAATTAATTACGCCCCAATGAACCCGAATAATCACGCCCCAATGAACCCGAATTAATTACGCCCCAATGAACCCGAATAAATCACGCCCCAATGAACCCGAATTAATTACGCCCCAATGAACCTGAATTAATTGCGCCCCAATGAACCCGAATTAATTACACCCCAATGAACCAGAATCAATTACGTCCCAATGAACCCGAATTAACCACACCCCCCAATTAACCCACCCCCCAATTAATTACGCCCCAATGAACCCGAATTAATTACGCCCCAATGAACCCGAATTAATCACGCCCCAGTGAACCCGAATTAATCACGCCCCAATGAACCCGAATTACTCACGACCCAATGAACCCGAATTAATCACGCCCCAATGAACACGAATTAATCACGCCCCAATGAACCCGAATTAATTACGCCCCAATGAACCCAAATTAATTACGCCCCAATGAACCCGAATTAATCACGCCCCAATGAACCCGAATTAATCACGCCCCAATGAACCCGAATTAATCACGCCCCAATGAACCCGAATTAATTACGCCCCAATGAACCCGAATTAATTATGCCCCAATGAACCCGAATTAATTACGCCCCAATGAACCCGAATTAATCACGCCCCAATGAACCCGAATTCATCACGCCCCAATGAACCCGAATTAATTACGCCCCAATGAAGCCGAATTAACTACGCCCCAATGAACCCGAATTAACTACGCCCCAATGAACCCGAATAAATCACGCCCCAATGAACCCGAATTAATTGCGCCCCAATGAACCCGAATTAATTACACCCCAATGAACCCGAATTAATTACATCCCAATGAACCCGAATTAATCACGCCCCAATGAACACTAATTAACCACACCCCAATGAACCCGAATTAATCACGCCCCAATGAACCCGAATTAATTACGCCCCAATGAACCCGAATTAATCACGCCCCAATGAACCCCAATTAATCACGCTCCAATGAACCCGAATTAATTACGCCCCAATGAACCCGAATAAATCACGCCCCAATGAACCCGAATTAATTACGTCCCAATGAACCCGAATTAATTACGTCCCAATGAACCCGAATTAACCACACCCCCCGATTAACCCACCCCCCAATTAATTACGCCCCAATGAACCCGAATTAATTACGCCCCAATGAACCCGAATTAATTACGCCCCAATGAACCCGAATTAATCACGCCCCAATGAACCCCAATTAATCACGCCCCAATGAACCCGAATTTATCACGCCCCAATGAACCCCAATTAATCACGCCCCAATGAACCCGATTTAATCACGCCCCAATGAACCCCAATTAATCACGCCCCAATGAACCCGAATTAATCACGCGCCAATGAACCCGAATTAATCACGCCCCAATGAACCCGAATTAATTAAGCCCCAATGAACCGGAATTAATTACGTCCCAATGAACCCGAATTAATCACTCTCCAATGAACCCGAATTAATTATGCGCCAATGAACCCGAATTAATTACGCTCCAATGAACCCGAATTAATTACGCGCCAATGAACCCGAATTAATTACGCCCCAATGAACCCGAATTAATCACGCCCCAATGAACCCGAATTAACCACACCTCGCAATTAACCCACCCCCAATTAATTACGCCCCAATGAACCCTAATTAATTACGCCCCAATGAACCCTAATTAATTATGCCCCAATGAACCCGAATTAATTACGCGCCAATGAACCCGAATTAATCACGCCCCAATGAACCCGTATTAATCACGCCCCAATGAACCCGTATTAATCACGCCCCAATGAACCCGAATTAATCACGCGCCAATGAACCCGAATTAATCACGCCCCAATGAACCCGAATTAATCACGCCCCAATGAACCCGAATTAATTACGCACCAATGAACCCGAATTAATCACGCCCCAATGAACCCGAATTAATCACGCCCCAATGAACCCGAATTAATTACGCCCCAATGAACACGAATAAATCACGCCCCAATGAACCCGAATTAATTACGCCCCAATGAACCCGAATTAATTACGCCCCAATGAACCCGAATTAATCACGCCCCAATGAACCCGAATTAATCACGCCCCAATGAACCCGAATTAATCACACCCCAATGAACCCGAATTAATTACGTCCCAATGAACCCGAATTAATTGCGCCCCAATGAACACGAATTAATTACGCCCCAATGAACCCCAATTAATTACGCCCCAATGAACCCGAATTAATCACGCCCCAATGAACCCGAATAAATCACGCCCCAATGAACCCGAATTCATTGCGCCCCAATGAACCCTAATTATTTACACCCCAATGAACCCGAATTAATTACGTCCCAATGAACCCGAATTAATCACGCCCCAATGAACACTAATTAACCACACCCCAATGAACCCGAATTAATCACGCCCCAATGAACCCGAATTAATTACGCCCCAATGAACCCGAATTAATTACGCCCCAATGAACCCGAATTAATCACGCCCCAATGAACCCCAATTAATCACGCCCCAATGAACCCGAATTAATCACGCCCCAATGAACCCCAATTAATCACGCCCCAATGAACCCGAATTAATCACTCCCCAATGAACCCGAATTAATTACGCCCCAATGAACCAGAATTAATTAAGCCCCAATGAACCGGAATTAATTACGCCCCAATGAACACGAATTAATTGCGCCCCAATGAACCCGAATTAATTACACCCCAATGAACCCGAATTAATTACGTCCCAATGAACCCGAATTAACCACACCTCCCAATTAACCCACCCCCCAATTAATTACACCCCAATGAATCCGAATTAATTACGCCCCAATGAACCCGAATTAATTACGCCCCAATGAACCCGAAGTAATCACGCCCCAATGAACCCCAATTAATCACGCCCCAATGAACCCGAATTAATCACGCCCCAATGAACGCGAATTAATCACGCCCGAATGAACCCGAATTAATTACGCCCCAATGAACCCAAATTAATTACGCCCCAATGAACCCGAATTAATCACGCCCCAATGAACCCGAATTAATCACGCCCCAATGAACCCGAATTAATTACGTCCCAATGAACCCGAATTAATTGCGCCCCAATGAACCCGAATTAATTACACCCCAATGAACCCCAATTAATTACGCCCCAATGAACACCAATTAATGAGGCCCCAATGAACCCGAATTAATCACGCCCAAATGAACCCGAATTAATTACGCCCCAAGGAACCCGAATTAATTACGCCCCAATGAACCCTAATTAATTACGCCCCAATGAACCCGAATTAACCACGCCCCAATGAACCCGAATTAATTATGCCCCAATGAACCCGAATTAATCACGCCCCAATGAACCCGAATTAATTACGTCCCAATGAACCCGAATTAATTACACCCCAATGAACCCCAATTAATCACGCCCCAATGAACCCGAATTAATCACGCCCCAAGGAACCCGAAATGAGTACGCCCCAATGATCCCCAATTAATTACGCCCCAATGAACCCCAATTAATCACGCCCCAATGAACCCGAATTAATTACGCCCCAATGAACCCGAATTAATCACGCCCCAAGGAACCCTAATTAACCACACCCCGCAATTAACCCACCCCCAATTAATTACGCCCCAATGAACCCTAATTAATTACGCCCCAATGAACCCTAATTAATTATGCCCCAATGACCCGAATTAATTACGCCCCAATGAACCCGAATTAATCACACCCCAATGAACCCGAATTAATTACGTCCCAAGGAACCCGAATTAATTGCGCCCCAATGAACCCGAATTAATTACACCCCAATGAACCCCAATTAATTACGCCCCAATGAACCCGAATTAATTACGTCCCAATGAACCCTAATTAATTACGCCCCAATGAACCCGAATTAACCACGCCCCAATGAACCCGAATTAATTACGCCCCAATGAACCCTAATTAATTATGCCCCAATGAACCGAATTAATTACGCCCCAATGACCCCGAATTAATCACGCCCCAATGAACCCGAATTAATCACGCCCCAATGAACCCAAATTAATTACGCCCCAATGAACCCTAATTAATTACGCCCCAATGAACCCTAATTAATTACGCCCCAATGAACCCGAATTAATCACGCCCCAATGAACCCGAATTAATTACGCCCCAATGAACCCTAATTAATTACGCCCCAATGAACCCTAATTAATTACGCCCCAATGAACCCGAATTAATTGCGCCCCAATGAACCCGAATTAGTTACACCCCAATGAAGCCGAATTAACCACACCCCCCAATTAACCCACCCCCCAATTAATTACGCCCCAATGAACCCGAATTAATTACGCCCCAATGAACCCGAATTAATCACGCCCCAATGAACCCGAATTAATCACGCCCCAATGAACTCGAATTAATCACGCCCCAATGAACCCCAATTAATTACGCCCCAATGAACCCGAATTAATTACGCCCCAATGAACCCGAATTAATCACACCCCAATGAACCCGAATTAATTACGTCCCAAGGAACCCGAATTAATTGCGCCCCAATGAACCCGAATTAATTACACCCCAATGAACCCCAATTAATTACGCCCCAATGAACCCCAATTAATCAGGCCCCAATGAACCCGAATTAATTACGCCCCAATGAACCCGAATTAATCACGCCCCAATGAACCCGAATTAACCACGCCCCAATGAACCCTAATTAACCACACCCCGCAATTAACCCTCCCCCAATTAATTACGCCCCAATGAACCCTAATTAATTACACCCCAATGAACCCGAATTAATTACGCCCCAATGAACCCGAATTAATTACGCCCCAATGAACCCGAAGTAATCACGCCCCAATGAACTCGAATTAATCACGCCGCAATGAACCCCAATTAATTACGCCCCAATGAACCCGAATTAATTACGCCCCAATGAACCCGAATTAATCACACCCCAATGAACCCGAATTAATTACGTCCCAAGGAACCCGAATTAATTGCGCCCCAATGAACCCGAATTAATTACACCCAAATGAACCCCAATTAATTACGCCCCAATGAACCCCAATTAATCAGGCCCCAATGAACCCGAATTAATTACGCCCCAATGAACCCGAATTAATCACGCCCCAATGAACCCTAATTAACCACACCCCGCAATTAACCCTCCCCCAATTAATTACGCCCCAATGAACCCTAATTAATTACGCCCCAATGAACCCTAATTAATTACGCCCCAGTGAACCCGAATTAATTACGCCCCACACCAGCCGCCTTTATTCCAGCTCTGTGCTTTTTATTTCCAGCCCCACAGTCTTTATTGCAGCCCCAACCATCTTTATTCCAACCCCTCCGTCTTATTCCAGCCCCAAGTGATTTCAGCTCCTTTCCAAACCCCCTTTGGCCCCCTTTGGCCCCCTCTGGCCCCCATTTTCCCAGAAAGACCCCTCTGGCCCCCATTTTCCCAGAAAGACCCCTCTGGCCCCCTTTGCCCTCTGTTTTCCCAGAGGGCTCTCTTTGGCCCCTTTTTGCTTCCTTTGGCCCTCATTTTCCCAGAGAGCCTCCTTTGGCTTCATTGCTTCAGTAATCCCAACGTCACACCACCATCCCAGGATCCCATGAAGAGTGCAAAGTAAATTTACCTCAGGACAGTTGTTTATTCCTGTCTGAGTTGGGTGGCATATTTTGTAATGTTGGCATAGTAAGCATTTGCACTATTGCAGTCCACTGTGGGTACACTTTGCCAGTAGCCACAGTAACATCACACTGACAATCCCACAGAAAACTCCTTTTCCTGTTCTCCTTTTCTCATTTACTACCTGGACACAGAGAGACTTGGGCAGCTGGATGGGACTTTTGATTGGAGGTGTTTGGAAGAACAGAGATTTTTGGAAAATATATGGTATTTGTTAATTTCATGGCAAGAGGGGTCCTTCAGCACCGAGTGGAGCCATCAAACATTAAGAAGCATCACCCTGAAGGGAATGATTGCCATTAAGAGAGAACAATTTCTAAATGAAGATTGGCCAATTAGAGGTGCTGAATGGGGAATATATTTTTAAAGCTGTACTTTCTACGTCATGGTAGGACATCTACACAACTAACAGTGGTTTCTAGCTCTGATGGTATCTGCACTGGAAAAAAAAAGCTCCCCCACTGTAAACAAGTACAAGCTGCATATTGCATTTATTTATCGCTTGAAATGTCTGTTCCCCTCCCCAGCTGCATAAGCACAGTCTGCGTTTCCTCCTCCCCTTTTTCCTGTCAGATTGTGGTTTTTTTTCCATTGCTGTTCCCGCTTACAGCAGTAAGAGAGGCTGGTAGCTTTCCTTTTCTTGTTAAGTGCTAACCACTGTACCTTAGAAGCACAGAAAATGACCTGCTTTTCCTTTAATGTCTTTTTTAACGTCCCTTGAGACTTTTCCATAGCTCCTCACTTGCTGACTTACCTGTTGCCCGTCTACTTTTTGGCAGGTAGGTTGAGCACGCCTTTTTCTAAACCCAAACACACCTCAGATGTCACTGTCAGTTGCTTCTTCCTTGCCTGGTTTCCATCCTTCCCGTGCCTTGACTGTTACAGCAGCCTACAACTTGCTCAGGGTGGGCAGCGGAGAGGAAGGTGCTCATCTCCTCTATGGTGACCAGTAACAGGGCACAAGAAAACAGAATGAAGCTGCATCAGGGGAAGTTCAGACTGGCCATTAGGAAAAGGCTCTTCACTGAGAGGGTGCTCAGTCGCTGGAACAGGCTCCTGAGGGAAGTAGTCACAGCACCAAACCTGCCAGAGCTCAAGGAGCATCTGGTTTAGCGTTAGGTACTCGTGTGAGGAGCAGGGAGCTGGACCGGATGTTTCTTATGGGTCCCCTCCCAACTGGGAATATTCTATTTCAAAGAGACAAAATCTGTATTATTGATCAAGGGATCCTTGGGCTGGGGGGAAGGAAGCAGTATCTTTTCTAGAGAGCCGGTACTCTTTTCTCTTACAGATTAAGGAAGTTGAACTGAAGAGCTTTTCTGTGACAGCCGCAGGCTTTTTTTCTCCCAGGCACCTTTCTCCAGGGACCGGAGGGAAAGTTACGAAATACTGATTTAGTGGGGTTTTTCAGTCAGAGCAGGAAGCTGCCTGAAGTGCAGGTCTTGCACGTCTACTGCATTTTTGCTCCGTGGAGCAACAACTGCCTTTTCCTTTGTACCTAAGGTTCTTTGAGGATACTTCTTCACTTGGCTTAAATTCCTTCTTATTCAGTTAATTTCTCAGAAGAGCCATAAAGAGACCCTTCTCAAAGTTTACAAGAGTTTGATATTACTAGTCTGTTTTAACCCTGGCTTTATCATTCCCTTTGCAATGGGTATTGAAGCGCTAAGAAAAATCACTGGATTCTTTTTTATAGCTGGTTTCTAGGGTCTCTTCCTGATTTCCTCCATTGCCCCAAAGGATACGGCCCTGTTGTTTTGCAAGCAAATGGCAAAAAAAGTCACAGGCCTCTGTCCCTGCCCCCCACCTTAAGCCCACGCTAAAAGGATGCAAACGCTCTACTGTGTCTAAAGGCTGTGCTGTAGAAATTTCTATACCCAGGCTGGGGTAGGTAAGTTGTTCAAACTTTAGAGCCAAGGACCCCGTTAATCATTAGAGGAAAGGTAAGCTGAATTTTCATCCTTACACTTGCTAGATTCAACAGGGTACTGACTGACTGAACCTGCTAGTGGCTGCAAGTTACAGAAGCTAATTTTGAAAGAATAGCCATTGAGGTACTACTCTAAATAGCAGAATTGAAGAAATAGAGACTTTAGTAGCCCTTTAAATAAAGAGAAGTGCTTTGCTTTATTTTACAGTTTTCCAATTCCTCCGGCGTAGGTTTTCCTTTCAGCATTTAGGTATTTGAGCAGTTTCTGGCACTTTCACGGGCTGCCGTGTTTGAAATATTTCACTTCTTTGCCCAGCAGGAGCAACAGTGTGCTGCTCCCTGTTTCATTTGTTTGTACAGTCCTTTTTAATAAATGTTTGTTTCGGGTCGTGCTTCCTTCCTGCAGAGCATTTTGGCCAGCAGGTCACAGGAGGGGATCCTCCCCCTCTGCTGTGCCCTGGTCAGGCCCCACCTGGAGTGTTGTGTCCAGTTCTGGGCTCCCTGGTCTAAAAAACACAGGGATCTCCTGGAGGGAGTCCAGAGAAGGGCTACAAAGATGATGAACAGGGCCTGGAGCATCTCCCCTGTGAGGAAAGGCTGAGTGAGCTGGGACTGTTCAGCCTGGAGAAGACTAAGGTGGGACCTTATTGATGTTGGTCAATATGTTAAGTATGGGCCGCAGGGGGAAATGGGCAGCCCCTTCTCAGTGGTCTGTGGGGACAGGAGCAGGGGCAATGGCTGCAATTTAGAGCACAGGAAGACCTTTTGCCCAGTGAGGGTGAGGGAGCCCTGGGACAGGCTGCCCAGGGGGGTGTGGAGTCTCCTTCTGCGGAGAGATTCCAGTCGCGTCTGGATGCCTCCCTCCTAGGGACCCTGCTTTGTCAGGGGGTGGGACCCCGTGGGCTCTGGGGGTCCCTTCCCAGCCCTGTGACTCTGTGATTTTCACAGCTGTTGCCCGCTGGTGCTGAGCAGCCCTGGCCCCACAGGTGAAAGTCAGCGCTGCAGTTCCCCAGGATGCACTGAGCCACAATCCTGTCATAGCTTTGTAGGAACTTTATGAAGATAAATACGGGGAAAGAAGTGTCTGTGCTAATGAAGGCTGGAGAAGAGAAAGGAAGAGAGAGCAAAGCGGCCGGGCGGCGCAGCGCACGAACCGCGCTGCGTGCTGCCGCCTGGTGGACAGACCGCGGTACTGCGGGTGGGAGACGCAGTTGGAGCGGCAGAGCGCTTCTGCCTCTTTGAGGACACGCTGCGGAAGCTGGCGGGCGGCGAGGCGCACGAAACCCGGTGGGTGCTGCCGCCTTGCGGACACAGACCGGTACTGCGGCCGGGCGGCGCAGCGCCCGCGGCAGGGCGCTTGAAAGCGGCGCGCCGCCGTTGCCTAGCGACCACGCCGCGGTAGCGCTGCAGGACCGAGGCGCATGCGCGGTACAGCGCGCTGAAGCTGCCCGGGGGACCCTGCGCATGCGCTCTGGGGCGGTGTGGAGCCCCGCGGGATGCCGGGAAGCGCGCCCAGCCTACGCGCGGCTCCTGCCGCGGAGCGCGCGCGGTTCGCCCGGGCTCCCGGCGCCGGTCCCGGCCGCGTGACGCCGCGCTGGGCGCCGGGCGGTGCCGCCGGCTCCGCGCTCCCTCCGGGTGAGGCGCCGCCTCCGCCGCCCCGCGCGGGGTCGGCCGGGGCCGGGCGGTCGGCGGCGCGCGGGGGTCGCGGCGGGCCGGGGCTCCGCGGGGTCGGTGCGGGGCCCGCGGGCGGCGAGACGCCGCGCGTTCTCCTCCCGCCCGCGGCCGGCGTTGTCCCGGCGCCGCTCCGTGCCGGGGCTTTTCTCCGCGGCTAGCGGCGGGGCGTCTGGGCCGGGCGGGGGGTGTCTCCGCGGTTCGCGGGCATTGCGCGCCGGGGGTCACGGCGGCGCATCGGAGGTGCGGCCACCCAGAGCTTCCACCGGTACAGATGAGGTGAGTCAGCCCTGGCTGGTTCCGGGTCCTTTTCTTTCCGGGGGGATGGGGGCCGTGCAGTTCTGAAAAGTGTCCCCACGGAAACAACGACCTGGTTACTTTGGTTCCGGGTGCTTTTGGTTCCGGGGGGCGGGGGGGGGGCGGTGGTGGGGGTGGTGCAGCGCTGAAAAGTGTCCCCAGGGAAGCAGCGACCGGGCGACTTTGGTTCCGGGTGCTTTTGGTTCCGGGGGGGGGGGTGTGGGGCTGTGCAGCTCTGAAAAGTATCCCTAGGGAAACAACGACCGGGCGACTTTGGTTCCGGGTGCTTTTGGTTCCGGGGGTGGGGGGGGGGGGGTGGGGGGTGGTGCACCGCTGAAAAGTGTCCCCAGGGAAACAACGACCGGGCTACTTTGGTTCCGTGTGCTTTTGGTTCCGGGGGGCTGGGGGGCTGTGCAGCTCTGGAAAAGTGTCCCCACGGAAACAACGACCTGGATACTTTGGTTCCGGGTGTTTTTGGTTCCGGGGTGGGGTGGGGGCGTGGTCCAGCGCTAAAAGGTGTCCCCAGGGAAACAACGACCGGGCGACTTTGGTTCCGGGTGCTTTTGGTTCCGGGGAGGGAAGGTGGTGCAGCGCTGAAAAGCGTCCCCACGGAAGCTACGACCCGGTTACTTTGGTTCCGGGTGCTTTCGGTTCCGGGGGTGGGCGGTGTGTAGCGCTGAAAAGTGTCCCCAGGGAAAACCGAATTAATTACACCCCAATGAACCCGAATTAATTACGCCCCAATGAACCCTAATTAATTATGCCCCAATGAACCCGAATTAATTACGCGCCAATGAACCCGAATTAATTACGCCCCAATGAACCCGAATTAATCACGCCCCAATGAACCCGAATTAATCACGCCCCAATGAACCCGAATTAATCACGCCCCAATGAACCCGAATTAATCACGCCCCAATGAACCCCAATTAATCACGCCCCAATGAACCCGAATTAATCACGCCCCAATGAACCCCAATTAATCACGCCCCAATGAACCCGAATTAATCACGCCCCATTGAACCCGAATTAATCACGCCCCAATGAACCCGAATTAATCACGCCCCAATGAACCCGAATTAATCACGCCCCAATGAACCCGAATTAATCACGCGCCAATGAACCCGAATTAATTACGCGCCAATGAACCCGAATTAATTACGCGCCAATGAACCCGAATTAATTACGCCCCAATGAACCCGAATTAATCACGCCCCAATGAACCCGAATTAATCACGCCCCAATGAACCCGAATTAACCACACCCCGCAATTAACCCACCCCCAATTAATTACACCCCAATGAACCCGAATTAATTACGTCCCAATGAACCCGAATTAATCACGCCCCAATGAACCCGAATTAATTACGCCCCAATGAACCCGAATTAATCACTCCCCAATAAACCCCAATTAATCACGCCCCAATGAACCCGAATTAATTACGCCCCAATGAACCCGAATAAATCACGCCCCAATGAACCCGAATTAATTACGCCCCAATGAACCCTAATTAATTACGCCCCAATGAACCCGAATTAACCACGCCCCAATGAACCCGAATTAATTACGCCCCAATGAACCCGAATTAATTACGCCCCAATGAACCCGAATTAATTACGCCCCAATGAACCCGAATTAATTGCGCCCCAATGAACCCCAATTAATTACGCCCCAATGAACCCGAATTAATCACGCCCCAATGAACCCGAATTAATCACGCCCCAATGAACCCCAAATAATTACGCCCCAATGAACCCGAATTAATTACGCCCCAATGAACCCGAATAAATCACGCCCCAATGAACGCGAATTAATTACGCCCCAATGAACCCGAATTAATTACGCCCCAATGAACCCGAATAAATCACGCCCCAATGAACCCGAATTAATTACGCCCCAATGAACCCGAATTAATTGCGCCCCAATGAACCCGAATTAATTACACCCCAATGAACCAGAATCAATTACGTCCCAATGAACCCGAATTAACCACACCCCCCAATTAACCCACCCCCCAATTAATTACGCCCCAATGAACCCGAATTAATTACGCCCCAATGAACCCGAATTAATTACGCCCCAATGAACCCGAATTAATCACGCCCCAGTGAACCCGAATTAATCACGCCCCAATGAACCCGAATTACTCACGCCCCAATGAACCCGAATTACTCACGCCCCAATGAACACGAATTAATCACGCCCCAATGAACCCGAATTAATTACGCCCCAATGATCCCGAATTAATTACGCCCCAATGAACCCGAATTAATCACGCCCCAATGAACCCGAATTAATCACGCCCCAATGAACCCGAATTAATTATGCCCCAATGAACCCGAATTAATTACGCCCCAATGAACCCGAATTCATCACGCCCCAATGAACCCGAATTCATCACGCCCCAATGAACCCGAATTCATCACGCCCCAATGAACCCGAATTAATTACGCCCCAATGAACCCGAATTAACTACGCCCCAATGAACCCGAATAAATCACGCCCCAATGAACCCGAATTAATTGCGCCCCAATGAACCCGAATTAATTACACCCCAATGAACCCGAATTAATTACGCCCCAATGAACCCGAATTAATCACGCCCCAATGAACACTAATTAACCACGCCCCAATGAACCCGAATTAATCACGCCCCAATGAACCCCAATTAATTACGCCCCAATGAACCCGAATTAATCACGCCCCAATGAACCCCAATTAATCACGCTCCAATGAACCCGAATTAATTACGCCCCAATGAACCCGAATTAATTACGCCCCAATGAACCCGAATAAATCACGCCCCAATGAACCCGAATTAATTACGCCCCAATGAACCCGAATTAATTGCGCCCCAATGAACCCGAATTAATTACACCCCAATGAACCCGAATTAATTACGTCCCAATGAACCCGAATTAACCACACCCCCCGATTAACCCACCCCCCAATTAATTACGCCCCAATTAACCCGAATTAATTACGCCCCAATGAACCCGAATTAATTACGCCCCAATGAACCCGAATTAATCACGCCCCAATGAACCCCAATTAATCACGCCCCAATGAACCCGAATTTATCACGCCCCAATGAACCCCAATTAATCACGCCCCAATGAACCCGATTTAATCACGCCCCAATGAACCCCAATTAATCACGCCCCAATGAACCCGAATTAATTAAGCCCCAATGAACCGGAATTAATTACGTCCCAATGAACCCGAATTAATCACTCTCCAATGAACCCGAATTAATTATGCGCCAATGAACCCGAATTAATTACGCTCCAATGAACCCGAATTAATTACGCGCCAATGAACCCGAATTAATTACGCCCCAATGAACCCGAATTAACCACACCTCGCAATTAACCCACCCCCAATTAATTACGCCCCAATGAACCCTAATTAATTACGCCCCAATGAACCCTAATTAATTATGCCCCAATGAACCCGAATTAATTACGCGCCAATGAACCCGAATTAATTACGCCCCAATGAACCCGAATTAATCACGCCCCAGTGAACCCGTATTAATCACGCCCCAATGAACCCAAATTAATCACGCCCCAATGAACCCGAATTAATCACGCCCCAATGAACCCGAATTAATTACGCACCAATGAACCCAAATTAATCACGCCCCAATGAACCCGAATTAATCACGCCCCAATGAACCCGAATTAATCACGCCCCAATGAACCCGAATAAATCACGCCCCAATGAACCCGAATTAATTACGCCCCAATGAACCCGAATTAACCACGCCCCAATGAACCCGAATTAATTACGCCCCAATGAACCCGAATTAATTACGCCCCAATGAACCCGAATTAATCACGCCCCAATGAACCCGAATTAATTACGTCCCAATGAACCCGAATTAATTGCGCCCCAATGAACCCGAATTAATTACGCCCCAATGAACCCGAATTAATCACGCCCCAATGAACCCGAATTAATCACGCCCAAATGAACCCGAATTAATCACGCCCCAATGAACCCCAAATAATTACGCCCCAATGAACCCGAATTCATCACGCCCCAATGAACCCGAATTAATTATGCCCCAATGAACCCGAATTAATTACGCCCCAATGAACCCGAATTAATCACGCCCCAATGAACCCGAATTAATCACGCCCCAATGAACCCGAATTAATCACGCCCCAATGAACCCGAATTAATTACGCCCCAATGAACTTGAATTAATTACGCCCCAATGAACCCGAATTAATCACGCCCCAATGAACCCGAATTAATTACGCCCCAATGAACCCGAATTAATCACGCCCCAATGAACCCGAATTAATTACGCCCCAATGAACCCGAATTAATTACGCCCCAATGAACCCGAATTAATCACGCCCCAATGAACCCGAATTCATCACGCCCCAATGAACCCGAATTAATTACGCCCCAATGAACCCGAATTAATTTGCCCCAATGAACCCGAATTAATTATGCCCCAATGAACCCGAATTAATTGCGCCCCAATGAACCCTAATTATTTACACCCCAATGAACCCGAATTAATTACGTCCCAATGAACCCGAATTAATCACGCCCCAATGAACACTAATTAACCACACCCCAATGAACCCGAATTAATCACGCCCCAATGAACCCGAATTAATTACGCCCCAATGAACCCGAATTAATCACGCCCCAATCAACCCCAATTAATCACGCCCCAATGAACCCGAATTAATTACGCCCCAATGAACCCGAATTAATTACGCCCCAATGAACCCGAATAAATCACGCCCCAATGAACCCGAATTAATTACGCCCCAATGAACCCGAATTAATTGCGCCCCAATGAACCCGAATTAATTACACCCCAATGAACCCGAATTAATTACGTCCCAATGAACCCGAATTAACCACACCCCCCGATTAACCCACCCCCCAATTAATTACGCCCCAATGAACCCGAATTAATTACGCCCCAATGAACCCGAATTAATTACGCCCCAATGAACCCGAATTAATCACGCCCCAATGAACCCCAATTAATCACGCCCCAATGAACCCGAATTAATCACGCCCCAATGAACCCCAATTAATCACGCCCCAATGAACCCGAATTAATCACGCCCCAATGAACCCGAATTAATCACGCCCCAATGAACCCGAATTAATTAAGCCCCAATGAACCGGAATTAATTACGTCCCAATGAACCCGAATTAATCACGCTCCAATGAACCCGAATTAATTACGCGCCAATGAACCCGAATTAATTACGCCCCAATGAACCCGAATTAATTACGCGCCAATGAACCCGAATTAATTACGCCCCAATGAACCCGAATTAATCACGCCCCTATGAAACCAAATTAACCACACCTCGCAATTAACCCACCCCCAATTAATTACGCCCCAATGAACCCGAATTAATCACGCCCCAATGAACCCGAATTAATCACTCCCCAATGAACCCGAATTAATCACGCCCCAATGAACCAGAATTAATTATGCCCCAATGAACCCGAATTAATCACGCCCCAATGAACCCGAATTAATCACGCCCCAATGAACCCGAATTAATTACGCCCCAATGAACCCGAATTAATCACGCCCCAATGAACCCGAATTAATCACGCCCCAATGAACACTAATTAACCACACCCCAATGAACCCGAATTAATCACGCCCCAATGAACCCGAATTAATTACGCCCCAATGAACCCGAATTAATTACGCCCCAATGAACCCGAATAAATCACGCCCCAATGAACCCGAATTAATTACGCCCCAATGAACACGAATTAATTGCGCCCCAATGATCCCGAATTAATTACACCCCAATGAACCCGAATTAATTACGTCCCAATGAACCCGAAGTAATCACGCCCCAATGAACCCCAATTAATCACGCCCCAATGAACCCGAATTAATCACGCCCCAATGAACGCGAATTAATCACGCCCCAATGAACACGAATTAATTACGCCCCAATAAACCCAAATTAATTACGCCCCAATGAACCCGAATTAATCACGCCCCAATGAACCCGAATTAATCACGTCCCAATGAACCCGAATTAATTACGTCCCAAGGAACCCGAATTAATTGCGCCCCAATGAACCCGAATTAATTACACCCCAATGAACCCCAATTAATTACGCCCCAATGAACCCCAATTAATCAGGCCCCAATGAAACCGAATTAATCACGCCCAAATGAACCCGAATTAATTACGCCCCAAGGTACCCGAATTAATTACGCCCCAATGAACCCCAATTAATTACGCCCCAATGAACCCTAATTAATTACGCCCCAATGAACCCTAATTAATTACGCCCCAATGAACCCGAATTAACCGCGCCCCAATGAACCCGAATTAATTACGCCCCAATGAACCCGAATTAATCACGCCCCAATGAACCCGAATTAACCACACCCCGCAATTAACCCACCCCCAATTAATTACACCCCAATGAACCCGAATTAATTACACCCCAATGAACCCGAATTAATCACGCCCCAATGAACCCGAATTAATTACGCCCCAATGAACCCGAATTAATCACTCCCCAATGAACCCCAATTAATCACGCCCCAATGAACCCGAATTAATTACGCCCCAATGAACCCGAATAAATCACGCCCCAATGAACCCGAATTAATTACGCCCCAATGAACCCTAATTAATTACGCGCCAATGAACCCGAATTAACCACGCCCCAATGAACCCGAATTAATTATGCCCCAATGAACCCGAATTAATTACGCCCCAATGAACCCGAATAAATCACGCCCCAATGAACCCGAATTAATCACGCCCCAATGAACCCGAATTAATTACGCCCCAATGAACCCGAATTAATTGCGCCCCAATGAACCCCAATTAATTACGCCCCAATGAACCCGAATTAATCACGCCCCAATGAACCCGAATTAATCACGCCCCAATGAACCGCAAATAATTACGCCCCAATGAACCCGAATTAATTACGCCCCAATGAACCCGAATAAATCACGCCCCAATGAACCCGAATTAATTACGCCCCAATGAACCCGAATTAATTACGCCCCAATGAACCCGAATAAATCACGCCCCAATGAACCCGAATTAATTACGCCCCAATGAACCCGAATTAATTGCGCCCCAATGAACCCGAATTAATTACACCCCAATGAACCAGAATCAATTACGTCCCAATGAACCCGAATTAACCACACCCCCCAATTAACCCACCCCCCAATTAATTACGCCCCAATGAACCCGAATTAATTACGCCCCAATGAACCCGAATTAATCACGCCCCAGTGAACCCGAATTAATCACGCCCCAGTGAACCCGAATTAATCACGCCCCAATGAACCCGAATTACTCACGCCCCAATGAACCCGAATTACTCACGCCCCAATGAACCCGAATTAATTACGCCCCAATGATCCCGAATTAATTACGCCCCAATGAACCCGAATTAATCACGCCCCAATGAACCCGAATTAATCACGCCCCAATGAACCCGAATTAATCACGCCCCAATGAACCCGAATTAATTATGCCCCAATGAACCCGAATTAATTACGCCCCAATGAACCCGAATTAATCACGCCCCAATGAACCCGAATTCATCACGCCCCAATGAACCCGAATTCATCACGCCCCAATGAACCCGAATTAATTACGCCCCAATGAACCCGAATTAACTACGCCCCAATGAACCCGAATAAATCACGCCCCAATGAACCCGAATTAATTGCTCCCCAATGAACCCGAATTAATTACACCCCAATGAACCCGAATTAATTACGTCCCAATGAACCCGAATTAATCACGCCCCAATGAACACTAATTAACCACGCCCCAATGAACCCGAATTAATCACGCCCCAATGAACCCCAATTAATTACGCCCCAATGAACCCGAATTAATCACGCCCCAATTAACCCCAATTATTCACGCTCCAATGAACCCGAATTAATTACGCCCCAATGAACCCGAATTAATTACGCCCCAATGAACCCGAATAAATCACGCCCCAATGAACCCGAATTAATTACGCCCCAATGAACCCGAATTAATTGCGCCCCAATGAACCCGAATTAATTACACCCCAATGAACCCGAATTAATTACGTCCCAATGAACCCGAATTAACCACACCCCCCGATTAACCCACCCCCCAATTAATTACGCCCCAATGAACCCGAATTAATTACGCCCCAATGAACCCGAATTAATTACGCCCCAATGAACCCGAATTAATCACGCCCCAATGAACCCCAATTAATCACGCCCCAATGAACCCGAATTAATCACGCTCCAATGAACCCGAATTAATTAAGCCCCAATGAACCGGAATTAATTACGTCCCAATGAACCCGAATTAATCACTCTCCAATGAACCCGAATTAATTATGCGCCAATGAACCCGAATTAATTACGCTCCAATGAACCCGAATTAATTACGCGCCAATGAACCCGAATTAATTACGCCCCAATGAACCCGAATTAATCACGCCCCAATGAACCCGAATTAACCACACCTCGCAATTAACCCACCCCCAATTAATTACGCCCCAATGAACCCTAATTAATTACGCCCCAATGAACCCTAATTAATTATGCCCCAATGAACCCGAATTAATTACGCGCCAATGAACCCGAATTAATTACGCCCCAATGAACCCGAATTAATCACGCCCCAGTGAACCCGTATTAATCACGCCCCAATGAACCCGAATTCATCACGCCCCAATGAACCCGAATTAATTATGCCCCAATCAACACGAATTAATTACGCCCCAATGAACCCGAATTAATCACGCCCCAATGAACCCGAATTAATCACGCCCCAATGAACCCGAATTAATTACGCCCCAATGAACCCAAATTAATTACGCCCCAATGAACCCGAATTAATTACGCCCCAATGAACCCGAATTAATCACGCCCCAATGAACCCGAATTAATTACGCCCCAATGAACCCGAATTAATCACGCCCCAATGAACCCGAATTAATCACGCCCCAATGAACCCGAATTAATTACGCCCCAATGAACCCGAATTAATCACGCCCCAATGAACCCGAATTCATCACGCCCCAATGAACCCGAATTAATTACGCCCCAATGAACCCGAATTAATTATGCCCCAATGAACCCGAATTAATTATGCCCCAATGAACCCGAATTAATTGCGCCCCAATGAACCCGAATTAATTGCGCCCCAATGAACCCTAATTATTTACACCCCAATGAACCCGAATTAATTACGTCCCAATGAACCCGAATTAATCACGCCCCAATGAACACTAATTAACCACACCCCAATGAACCCGAATTAATCACGCCCCAATGAACCCGAATTAATTACGCCCCAGTGAACCCGAATTAATCACGCCCCAATCAACCCCAATTAATCACGCCCCAATGAACCCGAATTAATTACGCCCCAATGAACCCGAATTAATTACGCCCCAATGAACCCGAATAAATCACGCCCCAATGAACCCGAATTAATTACGCCCCAATGAACCCGAATTAATTGCGCCCCAATGAACCCGAATTAATTACACCCCAATGAACCCGAATTAATTACGTCCCAATGAACCCGAATTAACCACACCCCCCGATTAACCCACCCCCCAATAAATTACGCCCCAATGAACCCGAATTAATTACGCCCCAATGAACCCGAATTAATTACGCCCCAATGAACCCGAATTAATCACGCCCCAATGAACCCCAATTAATCACGCCCCAATGAACCCGAATTAATCACGCCCCAATGAACCCCAATTAATCACGCCCCAATGAACCCGAATTAATCACGCCCCAATGAACCCGAATTAATCACGCCCCAATGAACCCGAATTAATTAAGCCCCAATGAACCGGAATTAATTACGTCCCAATGAACCCGAATTAATCACGCTCCAATGAACCCGAATTAATTACGCGCCAATGAACCCGAATTAATTACGCTCCAATGAACCCGAATTAATTACGCGCCAATGAACCCGAATTAATTACGCCCCAAGGAACCCGAATTAATCACGCCCCAATGAACCCAAATTAACCACACCTCGCAATTAACCCACCCCCAATTAATTACGCCCCAATGAACCCGAATTAATCACGCCCCAATGAACCCGAATTAATCACTCCCCAATGAACCCGAATTAATCACGCCCCAATGAACCAGAATTAATTACGCCCCAATGAACCCGAATTAATTACGCCCCAATGAACCCGAATTAATTACGCCCCAATGAACCCGAAGTAATCACGCCCCAATGAACCCCTATTAATCACGCCCCAATGAACCCGAATTAATCACGCCCCAATGAACGCGAATTAATCACGCCCCAATGAACACGAATTAATTACGCCCCAATGAACCCAAATTAATTACGCCCCAATGAACCCGAATTAATCACGCCCCAATGAACCCGAATTAATCACGCCCCAATGAACCCGAATTAATTACGTCCCAAGGAACCCGAATTAATTGCGCCCCAATGAACCCGAATTAATTACACCCCAATGAACCCCAATTAATTACGCCCCAATGAACCCCAATTAATCAGGCCCCAATGAAACCGAATTAATCACGCCCAAATGAACCCGAATTAATTACGCCCCAAGGAACCCGAATTAATCACGCCCCAATGAACCCCAATTAATTACGCCCCAATGAACCCTAATTAATTACGCCCCAATGAACCCGAATTAATTACGCCCCAATGAACCCGAATTAACCACGCCCCAATGAACCCGAATTAATTACGCCCCAATGAACCCGAATTAATCACGCCCCAATGAACCCGAATTAATTGCGTCCCAATGAACCCGAATTAATTACACCCCAATGAACCCCAATTAATCACGCCCCAATGAACCCGAATTAATCACACCCCAATGAACCCGAATTAATCACGCCCCAAGGAACCCGAAATAAGTACGCCCCAATGAACCCCAATTAATCACGCCCCAATGAACCCCAATTAATCACGCCCCAATGAACCTGAATTAATTACGCCCCAATGAACCCGAATTAATTACGCCCCAATGAACCCGAATTAATCACGCCCCAAGGAACCCTAATTAACCACACCCCGCAATTAACCCACCCCCAATTAATTACGCCCCAATGAACCCTAATTAATTACGCCCCAATGAACCCGAATTAATTACGCCCCACACCAGCCGCCTTTATTCCAGCTCTGTGCTTTTTATTTCCAGCCCCACAGTCTTTATTGCAGCCCCAACCATCTTTATTCCAACCCCTCCGTCTTATTCCAGCCCCAAGTGATTTCAGCTCCTTTCCAAACCCCCTTTGGCCCCCTTTGGCCCCCTCTGGCCCCCATTTTCCCAGAAAGACCCCTCTGGCCCCCATTTTCCCAGAAAGACCCCTCTGGCCCCCTTTGCCCTCTGTTTTCCCAGAGGGCTCTCTTTGGCCCCTTTTTGCTTCCTTTGGCCCTCATTTTCCCAGAGAGCCTCCTTTGGCTTCATTGCTTCAGTAATCCCAACGTCACACCACCATCCCAGGATCCCATGAAGAGTGCAAAGTAAATTTACCTCAGGACAGTTGTTTATTCCTGTCTGAGTTGGGTGGCATATTTTGTAATGTTGGCATAGTAAGCATTTGCACTATTGCAGTCCACTGTGGGTACACTTTGCCAGTAGCCACAGTAACATCACACTGACAATCCCACAGAAAACTCCTTTTCCTGTTCTCCTTTTCTCATTTACTACCTGGACACAGAGAGACTTGGGCAGCTGGATGGGACTTTTGATTGGAGGTGTTTGGAAGAACAGAGATTTTTGGAAAATATATGGTATTTGTTAATTTCATGGCAAGAGGGGGCCTTCAGCACCGAGTGGAGCCATCAAACATTAAGAAGCATCACCCTGAAGGGAATGATTGCCATTAAGAGAGAACAATTTCTAAATGAAGATTGGCCAATTAGAGGTGCTGAATGGGGAATATATTTTTAAAGCTGTACTTTCTACGTCATGGTAGGACATCTACACAACTAACAGTGGTTTCTAGCTCTGATGGTATCTGCACTGGAAAAAAAAAGCTCCCCCACTGTAAACAAGTACAAGCTGCATATTGCATTTATTTATTACTTGAAATGTCTGTTCCCCTCCCCAGCTGCATAAGCACAGTCTGCGTTTCCTCCTCCCCTTTTTCCTGTCAGATTGTGGTTTTTTTTCCATTGCTGTTCCCGCTTACAGCAGTAAGAGAGGCTGGTAGCTTTCCTTTTCTTGTTAAGTGCTAACCACTGTACCTTAGAAGCACAGAAAATGACCTGCTTTTCCTTTAATGTCTTTTTTAACGTCCCTTGAGACTTTTCCATAGCTCCTCACTTGCTGACTTACCTGTTGCCCGTCTACTTTTTGGCATGGTTCAGAGGGTCAGGTAGGTTGAGCACGCCTTTTTCTAAACCCAAACACACCTCAGATGTCACTGTCAGTTGCTTCTTCCTTGCCTGGTTTCCATCCTTCCCGTGCCTTGACTGTTACAGCAGCCTACAACTTGCTCAGGGTGGGCAGCGGAGAGGAAGGTGCTCATCTCCTCTATGGTGACCAGTAACAGGGCACAAGAAAACAGAATGAAGCTGCATCAGGGGAAGTTCAGACTGGCCATTAGGAAAAGGCTCTTCACTGAGAGGGTGCTCAGTCGCTGGAACAGGCTCCTGAGGGAAGTAGTCACAGCACCAAACCTGCCAGAGCTCAAGGAGCATCTGGTTTAGCGTTAGGTACTCGTGTGAGGAGCAGGGAGCTGGACCGGATGTTTCTTATGGGTCCCCTCCCAACTGGGAATATTCTATTTCAAAGAGACAAAATCTGTATTATTGATCAAGGGATCCTTGGGCTGGGGGGAAGGAAGCAGTATCTTTTCTAGAGAGCCGGTACTCTTTTCTCTTACAGATTAAGGAAGTTGAACTGAAGAGCTTTTCTGTGACAGCCGCAGGCTTTTTTTCTCCCAGGCACCTTTCTCCAGGGACCGGAGGGAAAGTTACGAAATACTGATTTAGTGGGGTTTTTCAGTCAGAGCAGGAAGCTGCCTGAAGTGCAGGTCTTGCACGTCTACTGCATTTTTGCTCCGTGGAGCAACAACTGCCTTTTCCTTTGTACCTAAGGTTCTTTGAGGATACTTCTTCACTTGGCTTAAATTCCTTCTTATTCAGTTAATTTCTCAGAAGAGCCATAAAGAGACCCTTCTCAAAGTTTACAAGAGTTTGATATTACTAGTCTGTTTTAACCCTGGCTTTATCATTCCCTTTGCAATGGGTATTGAAGCGCTAAGAAAAATCACTGGATTCTTTTTTATAGCTGGTTTCTAGGGTCTCTTCCTGATTTCCTCCATTGCCCCAAAGGATACGGCCCTGTTGTTTTGCAAGCAAATGGCAAAAAAAGTCACAGGCCTCTGTCCCTGCCCCCCACCTTAAGCCCACGCTAAAAGGATGCAAACGCTCTACTGTGTCTAAAGGCTGTGCTGTAGAAATTTCTATACCCAGGCTGGGGTAGGTAAGTTGTTCAAACTTTAGAGCCAAGGACCCCGTTAATCATTAGAGGAAAGGTAAGCTGAATTTTCATCCTTACACTTGCTAGATTCAACAGGGTACTGACTGACTGAACCTGCTAGTGGCTGCAAGTTACAGAAGCTAATTTTGAAAGAATAGCCATTGAGGTACTACTCTAAATAGCAGAATTGAAGAAATAGAGACTTTAGTAGCCCTTTAAATAAAGAGAAGTGCTTTGCTTTATTTTACAGTTTTCCAATTCCTCCGGCGTAGGTTTTCCTTTCAGCATTTAGGTATTTGAGCAGTTTCTGGCACTTTCACGGGCTGCCGTGTTTGAAATATTTCACTTCTTTGCCCAGCAGGAGCAACAGTGTGCTGCTCCCTGTTTCATTTGTTTGTACAGTCCTTTTTAATAAATGTTTGTTTCGGGTCGTGCTTCCTTCCTGCAGAGCATTTTGGCCAGCAGGTCACAGGAGGGGATCCTCCCCCTCTGCTGTGCCCTGGTCAGGCCCCACCTGGAGTGTTGTGTCCAGTTCTGGGCTCCCTGGTCTAAAAAACACAGGGATCTCCTGGAGGGAGTCCAGAGAAGGGCTACAAAGATGATGAACAGGGCCTGGAGCATCTCCCCTGTGAGGAAAGGCTGAGTGAGCTGGGACTGTTCAGCCTGGAGAAGACTAAGGTGGGACCTTATTGATGTTGGTCAATATGTTAAGTATGGGCCGCAGGGGGAAATGGGCAGCCCCTTCTCAGTGGTCTGTGGGGACAGGAGCAGGGGCAATGGCTGCAATTTAGAGCACAGGAAGACCTTTTGCCCAGTGAGGGTGAGGGAGCCCTGGGACAGGCTGCCCAGGGGGGTGTGGAGTCTCCTTCTGCGGAGAGATTCCAGTCGCGTCTGGATGCCTCCCTCCTAGGGACCCTGCTTTGTCAGGGGGTGGGACCCCGTGGGCTCTGGGGGTCCCTTCCCAGCCCTGTGACTCTGTGATTTTCACAGCTGTTGCCCGCTGGTGCTGAGCAGCCCTGGCCCCACAGGTGAAAGTCAGCGCTGCAGTTCCCCAGGATGCACTGAGCCACAATCCTGTCATAGCTTTGTAGGAACTTTATGAAGATAAATACGGGGAAAGAAGTGTCTGTGCTAATGAAGGCTGGAGAAGAGAAAGGAAGAGAGAGCAAAGCGGCCGGGCGGCGCAGCGCACGAACCGCGCTGCGTGCTGCCGCCTGGTGGACAGACCGCGGTACTGCGGGTGGGAGACGCAGTTGGAGCGGCAGAGCGCTTCTGCCTCTTTGAGGACACGCTGCGGAAGCTGGCGGGCGGCGAGGCGCACGAAACCCGGTGGGTGCTGCCGCCTTGCGGACACAGACCGGTACTGCGGCCGGGCGGCGCAGCGCCCGCGGCAGGGCGCTTGAAAGCGGCGCGCCGCCGTTGCCTAGCGACCACGCCGCGGTAGCGCTGCAGGACCGAGGCGCATGCGCGGTACAGCGCGCTGAAGCTGCCCGGGGGACCCTGCGCATGCGCTCTGGGGCGGTGTGGAGCCCCGCGGGATGCCGGGAAGCGCGCCCAGCCTACGCGCGGCTCCTGCCGCGGAGCGCGCGCGGTTCGCCCGGGCTCCCGGCGCCGGTCCCGGCCGCGTGACGCCGCGCTGGGCGCCGGGCGGTGCCGCCGGCTCCGCGCTCCCTCCGGGTGAGGCGCCGCCTCCGCCGCCCCGCGCGGGGTCGGCCGGGGCCGGGCGGTCGGCGGCGCGCGGGGGTCGCGGCGGGCCGGGGCTCCGCGGGGTCGGTGCGGGGCCCGCGGGCGGCGAGACGCCGCGCGTTCTCCTCCCGCCCGCGGCCGGCGTTGTCCCGGCGCCGCTCCGTGCCGGGGCTTTTCTCCGCGGCTAGCGGCGGGGCGTCTGGGCCGGGCGGGGGGTGTCTCCGCGGTTCGCGGGCATTGCGCGCCGGGGATCGCGGCGGCGCATCGGAGGTGCGGCCACCCAGAGCTGCCACCGGTACAGATGAGGTGAGTCAGCCCTGGCTGGTTCCGGGTCCTTTTCTTTCCGGGGGGATGGGGGCCGTGCAGTTCTGAAAAGTGTCCCCACGGAAACAACGACCTGGTTACTTTGGTTCCGGGTGCTTTTGGTTCCGGGGGGCGGGGGGGGGCGGTGGTGGGGGTGGTGCAGCGCTGAAAAGTGTCCCCAGGGAAGCAGCGACCGGGCGACTTTGGTTCCGGGTGCTTTTGGTTCCCGGGGGGGTGTGGGGCTGTGCAGCTCTGAAAAGTGTCCCTAGGGAAACAACGACCGGGGGACTTTGGTTCCGGGTGCTTTTGGTTCCGGGGGGGGGGGTGGGGGGGTGGTGGTGCAGCGATGAAAAGTGTCCCCAGGGAAACAACGACCGGGCTACTTTGATTCCGTGTGCTTTTGTTTCCGGGGGGCTGGGGGGCTGTGCAGCTCTGGAAAAGTGTCCCCACGGAAACAACGACCTGGATACTTTGGTTCCGTGTGTTTTTGGTTCCGGGGGGGGAGTGGGGGCGTGGTCCAGCGCTAAAAGGTGTCCCCAGGGAAACAACGACCGGGCGACTTTGGTTCCGGGTGCTTTTGGTTCCGGGGAGGGAAGGTGGTGCAGCGCTGAAAAGTGTCCCCACGGAAGCTACGACCCGGTTACTTTGGTTCCGGGTGCTTTTGGTTCCGGGGGTGGGTGGTGTGTAGCGCTGAAAAGTGTCCCCAGGGAAACCCGAATTAATCACGCCCCAATGAACCCGAATTAATCACGCCCCAATGAACCCGAATTACTCACGCCCCAATGAACCCGAATTACTCACGCCCCAATGAACCCGAATTAATTACGCCCCAATGATCCCGAATTAATTACGCCCCAATGAACCCGAATTAATCACGCCCCAATGAACCCGAATTAATCACGCCCCAATGAACCCGAATTAATCACGCCCCAATGAACCCGAATTAATTATGCCCCAATGAACCCGAATTAATTACGCCCCAATGAACCCGAATTAATTACGCCCCAATGAACCCGAATTAATCACGCCCCAATGAACCCGAATTCATCACGCCCCAATGAACCCGAATTCATCACGCCCCAATGAACCCGAATTAATTACGCCCCAATGAACCCGAATTAACTACGCCCCAATGAACCCGAATAAATCACGCCCCAATGAACCCGAATTAATTGCTCCCCAATGAACCCGAATTAATTACACCCCAATGAACCCGAATTAATTACGTCCCAATGAACCCGAATTAATCACGCCCCAATGAACACTAATTAACCACGCCCCAATGAACCCGAATTAATCACGCCCCAATGAACCCCAATTAATTACGCCCCAATGAACCCGAATTAATCACGCCCCAATTAACCCCAATTATTCACGCTCCAATGAACCCGAATTAATTACGCCCCAATGAACCCGAATTAATTACGCCCCAATGAACCCGAATAAATCACGCCCCAATGAACCCGAATTAATTACGCCCCAATGAACCCGAATTAATTGCGCCCCAATGAACCCGAATTAATTACACCCCAATGAACCCGAATTAATTACGTCCCAATGAACCCGAATTAACCACACCCCCCGATTAACCCACCCCCCAATTAATTACGCCCCAATGAACCCGAATTAATTACGCCCCAATGAACCCGAATTAATCACGCCCCAATGAACCCGAATTAATCACGCCCCAATGAACCCCAATTAATCACGCCCCAATGAACCCGAATTAATCACGCTCCAATGAACCCGAATTAATTAAGCCCCAATGAACCGGAATTAATTACGTCCCAATGAACCCGAATTAATCACTCTCCAATGAACCCGAATTAATTATGCGCCAATGAACCCGAATTAATTACGCTCCAATGAACCCGAATTAATTACGCGCCAATGAACCCGAATTAATTACGCCCCAATGAACCCGAATTAATCACGCCCCAATGAACCCGAATTAACCACACCTCGCAATTAACCCACCCCCAATTAATTACGCCCCAATGAACCCTAATTAATTACGCCCCAATGAACCCTAATTAATTATGCCCCAATGAACCCGAATTAATTACGCGCCAATGAACCCGAATTAATTACGCCCCAATGAACCCGAATTAATCACGCCCCAGTGAACCCGTATTAATCACGCCCCAATGAACCCGAATTAATCACGCCCCAATGAACCCGAATTAATCACGCCCAAATGAACCCGAATTAATCACGCCCCAATGAACCCCAAATAATTACGCCCCAATGAACCCGAATTCATCACGCCCCAATGAACCCGAATTAATTATGCCCCAATCAACACGAATTAATTACGCCCCAATGAACCCGAATTAATCACGCCCCAATGAACCCGAATTAATCACGCCCCAATGAACCCGAATTAATTACGCCCCAATGAACCCAAATTAATTACGCCCCAATGAACCCGAATTAATTACGCCCCAATGAACCCGAATTAATCACGCCCCAATGAACCCGAATTAATTACGCCCCAATGAACCCGAATTAATCACGCCCCAATGAACCCGAATTAATCACGCCCCAATGAACCCGAATTAATTACGCCCCAATGAACCCGAATTAATCACGCCCCAATGAACCCGAATTCATCACGCCCCAATGAACCCGAATTAATTACGCCCCAATGAACCCGAATTAATTATGCCCCAATGAACCCGAATTAATTATGCCCCAATGAACCCGAATTAATTGCGCCCCAATGAACCCGAATTAATTGCGCCCCAATGAACCCTAATTATTTACACCCCAATGAACCCGAATTAATTACGTCCCAATGAACCCGAATTAATCACGCCCCAATGAACACTAATTAACCACACCCCAATGAACCCGAATTAATCACGCCCCAATGAACCCGAATTAATTACGCCCCAGTGAACCCGAATTAATCACGCCCCAATCAACCCCAATTAATCACGCCCCAATGAACCCGAATTAATTACGCCCCAATGAACCCGAATTAATTACGCCCCAATGAACCCGAATAAATCACGCCCCAATGAACCCGAATTAATTACGCCCCAATGAACCCGAATTAATTGCGCCCCAATGAACCCGAATTAATTACACCCCAATGAACCCGAATTAATTACGTCCCAATGAACCCGAATTAACCACACCCCCCGATTAACCCACCCCCCAATAAATTACGCCCCAATGAACCCGAATTAATTACGCCCCAATGAACCCGAATTAATTACGCCCCAATGAACCCGAATTAATCACGCCCCAATGAACCCCAATTAATCACGCCCCAATGAACCCGAATTAATCACGCCCCAATGAACCCCAATTAATCACGCCCCAATGAACCCGAATTAATCACGCCCCAATGAACCCGAATTAATCACGCCCCAATGAACCCGAATTAATTAAGCCCCAATGAACCGGAATTAATTACGTCCCAATGAACCCGAATTAATCACGCTCCAATGAACCCGAATTAATTACGCGCCAATGAACCCGAATTAATTACGCTCCAATGAACCCGAATTAATTACGCGCCAATGAACCCGAATTAATTACGCCCCAAGGAACCCGAATTAATCACGCCCCAATGAACCCAAATTAACCACACCTCGCAATTAACCCACCCCCAATTAATTACGCCCCAATGAACCCGAATTAATCACGCCCCAATGAACCCGAATTAATCACTCCCCAATGAACCCGAATTAATCACGCCCCAATGAACCAGAATTAATTACGCCCCAATGAACCCGAATTAATTACGCCCCAATGAACCCGAATTAATTACGCCCCAATGAACCCGAAGTAATCACGCCCCAATGAACCCCTATTAATCACGCCCCAATGAACCCGAATTAATCACGCCCCAATGAACGCGAATTAATCACGCCCCAATGAACACGAATTAATTACGCCCCAATGAACCCAAATTAATTACGCCCCAATGAACCCGAATTAATCACGCCCCAATGAACCCGAATTAATCACGCCCCAATGAACCCGAATTAATTACGTCCCAAGGAACCCGAATTAATTGCGCCCCAATGAACCCGAATTAATTACACCCCAATGAACCCCAATTAATTACGCCCCAATGAACCCCAATTAATCAGGCCCCAATGAAACCGAATTAATCACGCCCAAATGAACCCGAATTAATTACGCCCCAAGGAACCCGAATTAATCACGCCCCAATGAACCCCAATTAATTACGCCCCAATGAACCCTAATTAATTACGCCCCAATGAACCCGAATTAATTACGCCCCAATGAACCCGAATTAACCACGCCCCAATGAACCCGAATTAATTACGCCCCAATGAACCCGAATTAATCACGCCCCAATGAACCCGAATTAATTGCGTCCCAATGAACCCGAATTAATTACACCCCAATGAACCCCAATTAATCACGCCCCAATGAACCCGAATTAATCACACCCCAATGAACCCGAATTAATCACGCCCCAAGGAACCCGAAATAAGTACGCCCCAATGAACCCCAATTAATCACGCCCCAATGAACCCCAATTAATCACGCCCCAATGAACCTGAATTAATTACGCCCCAATGAACCCGAATTAATTACGCCCCAATGAACCCGAATTAATCACGCCCCAAGGAACCCTAATTAACCACACCCCGCAATTAACCCACCCCCAATTAATTACGCCCCAATGAACCCTAATTAATTACGCCCCAATGAACCCGAATTAATTACGCCCCACACCAGCCGCCTTTATTCCAGCTCTGTGCTTTTTATTTCCAGCCCCACAGTCTTTATTGCAGCCCCAACCATCTTTATTCCAACCCCTCCGTCTTATTCCAGCCCCAAGTGATTTCAGCTCCTTTCCAAACCCCCTTTGGCCCCCTTTGGCCCCCTCTGGCCCCCATTTTCCCAGAAAGACCCCTCTGGCCCCCATTTTCCCAGAAAGACCCCTCTGGCCCCCTTTGCCCTCTGTTTTCCCAGAGGGCTCTCTTTGGCCCCTTTTTGCTTCCTTTGGCCCTCATTTTCCCAGAGAGCCTCCTTTGGCTTCATTGCTTCAGTAATCCCAACGTCACACCACCATCCCAGGATCCCATGAAGAGTGCAAAGTAAATTTACCTCAGGACAGTTGTTTATTCCTGTCTGAGTTGGGTGGCATATTTTGTAATGTTGGCATAGTAAGCATTTGCACTATTGCAGTCCACTGTGGGTACACTTTGCCAGTAGCCACAGTAACATCACACTGACAATCCCACAGAAAACTCCTTTTCCTGTTCTCCTTTTCTCATTTACTACCTGGACACAGAGAGACTTGGGCAGCTGGATGGGACTTTTGATTGGAGGTGTTTGGAAGAACAGAGATTTTTGGAAAATATATGGTATTTGTTAATTTCATGGCAAGAGGGGGCCTTCAGCACCGAGTGGAGCCATCAAACATTAAGAAGCATCACCCTGAAGGGAATGATTGCCATTAAGAGAGAACAATTTCTAAATGAAGATTGGCCAATTAGAGGTGCTGAATGGGGAATATATTTTTAAAGCTGTACTTTCTACGTCATGGTAGGACATCTACACAACTAACAGTGGTTTCTAGCTCTGATGGTATCTGCACTGGAAAAAAAAAGCTCCCCCACTGTAAACAAGTACAAGCTGCATATTGCATTTATTTATCGCTTGAAATGTCTGTTCCCCTCCCCAGCTGCATAAGCACAGTCTGCGTTTCCTCCTCCCCTTTTTCCTGTCAGATTGTGGTTTTTTTTCCATTGCTGTTCCCGCTTACAGCAGTAAGAGAGGCTGGTAGCTTTCCTTTTCTTGTTAAGTGCTAACCACTGTACCTTAGAAGCACAGAAAATGACCTGCTTTTCCTTTAATGTCTTTTTTAACGTCCCTTGAGACTTTTCCATAGCTCCTCACTTGCTGACTTACCTGTTGCCCGTCTACTTTTTGGCATGGTTCAGAGGGTCAGGTAGGTTGAGCACGCCTTTTTCTAAACCCAAACACACCTCAGATGTCACTGTCAGTTGCTTCTTCCTTGCCTGGTTTCCATCCTTCCCGTGCCTTGACTGTTACAGCAGCCTACAACTTGCTCAGGGTGGGCAGCGGAGAGGAAGGTGCTCATCTCCTCTATGGTGACCAGTAACAGGGCACAAGAAAACAGAATGAAGCTGCATCAGGGGAAGTTCAGACTGGCCATTAGGAAAAGGCTCTTCACTGAGAGGGTGCTCAGTCGCTGGAACAGGCTCCTGAGGGAAGTAGTCACAGCACCAAACCTGCCAGAGCTCAAGGAGCATCTGGTTTAGCGTTAGGTACTCGTGTGAGGAGCAGGGAGCTGGACCGGATGTTTCTTATGGGTCCCCTCCCAACTGGGAATATTCTATTTCAAAGAGACAAAATCTGTATTATTGATCAAGGGATCCTTGGGCTGGGGGGAAGGAAGCAGTATCTTTTCTAGAGAGCCGGTACTCTTTTCTCTTACAGATTAAGGAAGTTGAACTGAAGAGCTTTTCTGTGACAGCCGCAGGCTTTTTTTCTCCCAGGCACCTTTCTCCAGGGACCGGAGGGAAAGTTACGAAATACTGATTTAGTGGGGTTTTTCAGTCAGAGCAGGAAGCTGCCTGAAGTGCAGGTCTTGCACGTCTACTGCATTTTTGCTCCGTGGAGCAACAACTGCCTTTTCCTTTGTACCTAAGGTTCTTTGAGGATACTTCTTCACTTGGCTTAAATTCCTTCTTATTCAGTTAATTTCTCAGAAGAGCCATAAAGAGACCCTTCTCAAAGTTTACAAGAGTTTGATATTACTAGTCTGTTTTAACCCTGGCTTTATCATTCCCTTTGCAATGGGTATTGAAGCGCTAAGAAAAATCACTGGATTCTTTTTTATAGCTGGTTTCTAGGGTCTCTTCCTGATTTCCTCCATTGCCCCAAAGGATACGGCCCTGTTGTTTTGCAAGCAAATGGCAAAAAAAGTCACAGGCCTCTGTCCCTGCCCCCCACCTTAAGCCCACGCTAAAAGGATGCAAACGCTCTACTGTGTCTAAAGGCTGTGCTGTAGAAATTTCTATACCCAGGCTGGGGTAGGTAAGTTGTTCAAACTTTAGAGCCAAGGACCCCATTAATCATTAGAGGAAAGGTAAGCTGAATTTTCATCCTTACACTTGCTAGATTCAACAGGGTACTGACTGACTGAACCTGCTAGTGGCTGCAAGTTACAGAAGCTAATTTTGAAAGAATAGCCATTGAGGTACTACTCTAAATAGCAGAATTGAAGAAATAGAGACTTTAGTAGCCCTTTAAATAAAGAGAAGTGCTTTGCTTTATTTTACAGTTTTCCAATTCCTCCGGCGTAGGTTTTCCTTTCAGCATTTAGGTATTTGAGCAGTTTCTGGCACTTTCACGGGCTGCCGTGTTTGAAATATTTCACTTCTTTGCCCAGCAGGAGCAACAGTGTGCTGCTCCCTGTTTCATTTGTTTGTACAGTCCTTTTTAATAAATGTTTGTTTCGGGTCGTGCTTCCTTCCTGCAGAGCATTTTGGCCAGCAGGTCACAGGAGGGGATCCTCCCCCTCTGCTGTGCCCTGGTCAGGCCCCACCTGGAGTGTTGTGTCCAGTTCTGGGCTCCCTGGTCTAAAAAACACAGGGATCTCCTGGAGGGAGTCCAGAGAAGGGCTACAAAGATGATGAACAGGGCCTGGAGCATCTCCCCTGTGAGGAAAGGCTGAGTGAGCTGGGACTGTTCAGCCTGGAGAAGACTAAGGTGGGACCTTATTGATGTTGGTCAATATGTTAAGTATGGGCCGCAGGGGGAAATGGGCAGCCCCTTCTCAGTGGTCTGTGGGGACAGGAGCAGGGGCAATGGCTGCAATTTAGAGCACAGGAAGACCTTTTGCCCAGTGAGGGTGAGGGAGCCCTGGGACAGGCTGCCCAGGGGGGTGTGGAGTCTCCTTCTGCGGAGAGATTCCAGTCGCGTCTGGATGCCTCCCTCCTAGGGACCCTGCTTTGTCAGGGGGTGGGACCCCGTGGGCTCTGGGGGTCCCTTCCCAGCCCTGTGACTCTGTGATTTTCACAGCTGTTGCCCGCTGGTGCTGAGCAGCCCTGGCCCCACAGGTGAAAGTCAGCGCTGCAGTTCCCCAGGATGCACTGAGCCACAATCCTGTCATAGCTTTGTAGGAACTTTATGAAGATAAATACGGGGAAAGAAGTGTCTGTGCTAATGAAGGCTGGAGAAGAGAAAGGAAGAGAGAGCAAAGCGGCCGGGCGGCGCAGCGCACGAACCGCGCTGCGTGCTGCCGCCTGGTGGACAGACCGCGGTACTGCGGGTGGGAGACGCAGTTGGAGCGGCAGAGCGCTTCTGCCTCTTTGAGGACACGCTGCGGAAGCTGGCGGGCGGCGAGGCGCACGAAACCCGGTGGGTGCTGCCGCCTTGCGGACACAGACCGGTACTGCGGCCGGGCGGCGCAGCGCCCGCGGCAGGGCGCTTGAAAGCGGCGCGCCGCCGTTGCCTAGCGACCACGCCGCGGTAGCGCTGCAGGACCGAGGCGCATGCGCGGTACAGCGCGCTGAAGCTGCCCGGGGGACCCTGCGCATGCGCTCTGGGGCGGTGTGGAGCCCCGCGGGATGCCGGGAAGCGCGCCCAGCCTACGCGCGGCTCCTGCCGCGGAGCGCGCGCGGTTCGCCCGGGCTCCCGGCGCCGGTCCCGGCCGCGTGACGCCGCGCTGGGCGCCGGGCGGTGCCGCCGGCTCCGCGCTCCCTCCGGGTGAGGCGCCGCCTCCGCCGCCCCGCGCGGGGTCGGCCGGGGCCGGGCGGTCGGCGGCGCGCGGGGGTCGCGGCGGGCCGGGGCTCCGCGGGGTCGGTGCGGGGCCCGCGGGCGGCGAGACGCCGCGCGTTCTCCTCCCGCCCGCGGCCGGCGTTGTCCCGGCGCCGCTCCGTGCCGGGGCTTTTCTCCGCGGCTAGCGGCGGGGCGTCTGGGCCGGGCGGGGGGTGTCTCCGCGGTTCGCGGGCATTGCGCGCCGGGGATCGCGGCGGCGCATCGGAGGTGCGGCCACCCAGAGCTGCCACCGGTACAGATGAGGTGAGTCAGCCCTGGCTGGTTCCGGGTCCTTTTCTTTCCGGGGGGATGGGGGCCGTGCAGTTCTGAAAAGTGTCCCCACGGAAACAACGACCTGGTTACTTTGGTTCCGGGTGCTTTTGGTTCCGGGGGGCGGGGGGGGGGCGGTGGTGGGGGTGGTGCAGCGCTGAAAAGTGTCCCCAGGGAAGCAGCGACCGGGCGACTTTGGTTCCGGGTGCTTTTGGTTCCCGGGGGGGTGTGGGGCTGTGCAGCTCTGAAAAGTGTCCCTAGGGAAACAACGACCGGGGGACTTTGGTTCCGGGTGCTTTTGGTTCCGGGGGGGGGGGTGGGGGGGTGGTGGTGCAGCGATGAAAAGTGTCCCCAGGGAAACAACGACCGGGCTACTTTGATTCCGTGTGCTTTTGTTTCCGGGGGGCTGGGGGGCTGTGCAGCTCTGGAAAAGTGTCCCCACGGAAACAACGACCTGGATACTTTGGTTCCGTGTGTTTTTGGTTCCGGGGGGGGAGTGGGGGCGTGGTCCAGCGCTAAAAGGTGTCCCCAGGGAAACAACGACCGGGCGACTTTGGTTCCGGGTGCTTTTGGTTCCGGGGAGGGAAGGTGGTGCAGCGCTGAAAAGTGTCCCCACGGAAGCTACGACCCGGTTACTTTGGTTCCGGGTGCTTTTGGTTCCGGGGGTGGGTGGTGTGTAGCGCTGAAAAGTGTCCCCAGGGAAACCCGAATTAATCACGCCCCAATGAACCCGAATTAATCACGCCCCAATGAACCCCAATTAATTACGCCCCAATGAACCCGAATTAATCACGCCCCAATGAACCCGAATTAATCACGCCCCAATGAACCCGAATTAATCACGCCCCATTGAACCCGAATTAATCACGCCCCAATGAACCCGAATTAATCACGCCCCAATGAACCCGAATTAATCACGCCCCAATGAACCCGAATTAATTACGTCCCAATGAACCCGAATTAATCACGCTCCAATGAACCCGAATTAATTACGCGCCAATGAACCCGAATTAATTACGCGCCAATGAACCCGAATTAATTACGCCCCAATGAACCCGAATTAATTACGTCCCAATGAACCCGAATTAATCACGCCCCAATGAACCCTAATTAACCACACCCCCCAATTAACCCACCCCCCAATTAATTACGCCCCAATGAACCCGAATTAATTACGCCCCAATGAACCCGAATTAATTACGCCCCAATGAACCCGAATTAATCACGCCCCAATGAACCCGAATTAATCACGCCCCAATGAACCCGAATTAATCACGCCCCAATGAACCCGAATTAATTACGCCCCAATGAACCCGAAATAATTACGCCCCAATGAACGCGAATTAATTACGCCCCAATGAACCCGAATTAATTACGCCCCAATGAACCCGAATTAATCACTCCCCAATGAACCCCAATTAATCACGCCCCAATGAACCCGAATTAATTACGCCCCAATGAACCCGAATAAATCACGCCCCAATGAACCCGAATAAATCACGCCCCAATGAACCCGAATTAATTACGCCCCAATGAACCCTAATTAATTACGCCCCAATGAACCCGAATTAACCACGCCCCAATGAACCCGAATTAACCACGCCCCAATGAACCCGAATTAATTACGCGCCAATGAACCCGAATTAATCACGCCCCAATGAACCCGAATTAATCACGCCCCAATGAACCCGAATTAATTACGCCCCAATGAACCCGAATTAATTGCGCCCCAATGAACCCGAATTAATTACACCCCAATGAACCCCAATTAATTACGCCCCAATGAACCCGAATTAATCACGCCCCAATGAACCCGAATTAATCACGCCCCAATGAACCCCAAATAATTACGCCCCAATGAACCCGAATTAATTACGCCCCAATGAACCCGAATAATCACGCCCCAATGAACCCGAATTAATTACGCCCCAATGAACCCGAATAAATCACGCCCCAATGAACCCGAATTAATTACGACCCAATGAACCTGAATTAATTGCGCCCCAATGAACCCGAATTAATTACACCCCAATGAACCAGAATCAATTACGTCCCAATGAACCCGAATTAACCACACCCCCCAATTAACCCACCCCCCAATTAATTACGCCCCAATGAACCCGAATTAATTACGCCCCAATGAACCCGAATTAATCACGCCCCAATGAACCCGAATTACTCACGACCCAATGAACCCGAATTAATCACGCCCCAATGAACACGAATTAATCACGCCCCAATGAACCCGAATTAATTACGCCCCAATGAACCCAAATTAATTACGCCCCAATGAACCCGAATTAATCACGCCCCAATGAACCCGAATTAATCACGCCCCAATGAACCCGAATTAATCACGCCCCAATGAACCCGAATTAATTACGCCCCAATGAACCCGAATTAATTATGCCCCAATGAACCCGAATTAATTACGCCCCAATGAACCCGAATTAATCACGCCCCAATGAACCCGAATTCATCACGCCCCAATGAACCCGAATTAATTACGCCCCAATGAAGCCGAATTAACTACGCCCCAATGAACCCGAATTAACTACGCCCCAATGAACCCGAATAAATCACGCCCCAATGAACCCGAATTAATTGCGCCCCAATGAACCCGAATTAATTACACCCCAATGAACCCGAATTAATTACATCCCAATGAACCCGAATTAATCACGCCCCAATGAACACTAATTAACCACACCCCAATGAACCCGAATTAATCACGCCCCAATGAACCCGAATTAATTACGCCCCAATGAACCCGAATTAATCACGCCCCAATGAACCCCAATTAATCACGCTCCAATGAACCCGAATTAATTACGCCCCAATGAACCCGAATAAATCACGCCCCAATGAACCCGAATTAATTACGTCCCAATGAACCCGAATTAATTACGTCCCAATGAACCCGAATTAACCACACCCCCCGATTAACCCACCCCCCAATTAATTACGCCCCAATGAACCCGAATTAATTACGCCCCAATGAACCCGAATTAATTACGCCCCAATGAACCCGAATTAATCACGCCCCAATGAACCCCAATTAATCACGCCCCAATGAACCCGAATTTATCACGCCCCAATGAACCCCAATTAATCACGCCCCAATGAACCCGATTTAATCACGCCCCAATGAACCCCAATTAATCACGCCCCAATGAACCCGAATTAATCACGCCCCAATGAACCCGAATTAATTACGCCCCAATGAACACGAATAAATCACGCCCCAATGAACCCGAATTAATTACGCCCCAATGAACCCGAATTAATTACGCCCCAATGAACCCGAATTAATCACGCCCCAATGAACCCGAATTAATCACGCCCCAATGAACCCGAATTAATCACGCCCCAATGAACCCGAATTAATTACGTCCCAATGAACCCGAATTAATTGCGCCCCAATGAACACGAATTAATTACGCCCCAATGAACCCCAATTAATTACGCCCCAATGAACCCGAATTAATCACGCCCCAATGAACCCGAATAAATCACGCCCCAATGAACCCGAATTCATTGCGCCCCAATGAACCCTAATTATTTACACCCCAATGAACCCGAATTAATTACGTCCCAATGAACCCGAATTAATCACGCCCCAATGAACACTAATTAACCACACCCCAATGAACCCGAATTAATCACGCCCCAATGAACCCGAATTAATTACGCCCCAATGAACCCGAATTAATCACGCACCAATGAACCCCAATAATCACGCCCCAATGAACCCGAATTAATTACGCCCCAATGAACCCGAATTAATTACGCCCCAATGAACCCGAATAAATCACGCCCCAATGAACCCGAATTAATTACGCCCCAATGAACCCGAATTAATTGCGCCCCAATGAACCCGAATTAATTACACCCCAATGAACCCGAATTAATTAAGTCCCAATGAACCCGAATTAACCACACCCCCCGATTAACCCACCCCCCAATTAATTACGCCCCAATGAACCCGAATTAATTACGCCCCAATGAACCCGAATTAATTACGCCCCAATGAACCCGAATTAATCACGCCCCAATGAACCCCAATTAATCACGCCCCAATGAACCCGAATTAATCACGCCCCAATGAACCCCAATTAATCACGCCCCAATGAACCCGAATTAATCACTCCCCAATGAACCCGAATTAATTACGCCCCAATGAACCAGAATTAATTAAGCCCCAATGAACCGGAATTAATTACGCCCCAATGAACACGAATTAATTGCGCCCCAATGAACCCGAATTAATTACACCCCAATGAACCCGAATTAATTACGTCCCAATGAACCCGAATTAACCACACCTCCCAATTAACCCACCCCCCAATTAATTACACCCCAATGAATCCGAATTAATTACGCCCCAATGAACCCGAATTAATTACGCCCCAATGAACCCGAAGTAATCACGCCCCAATGAACCCCAATTAATCACGCCCCAATGAACCCGAATTAATCACGCCCCAATGAACGCGAATTAATCACGCCCGAATGAACCCGAATTAATTACGCCCCAATGAACCCAAATTAATTACGCCCCAATGAACCCGAATTAATCACGCCCCAATGAACCCGAATTAATCACGCCCCAATGAACCCGAATTAATTACGTCCCAATGAACCCGAATTAATTGCGCCCCAATGAACCCGAATTAATTACACCCCAATGAACCCCAATTAATTACGCCCCAATGAACACCAATTAATGAGGCCCCAATGAACCCGAATTAATCACGCCCAAATGAACCCGAATTAATTACGCCCCAAGGAACCCGAATTAATTACGCCCCAATGAACCCTAATTAATTACGCCCCAATGAACCCGAATTAACCACGCCCCAATGAACCCGAATTAATTATGCCCCAATGAACCCGAATTAATCACGCCCCAATGAACCCGAATTAATTACGTCCCAATGAACCCGAATTAATTACACCCCAATGAACCCCAATTAATCACGCCCCAATGAACCCGAATTAATCACGCCCCAAGGAACCCGAAATGAGTACGCCCCAATGATCCCCAATTAATTACGCCCCAATGAACCCCAATTAATCACGCCCCAATGAACCCGAATTAATTACGCCCCAATGAACCCGAATTAATTACGCCCCAAGGAACCCTAATTAACCACACCCCGCAATTAACCCACCCCCAATTAATTACGCCCCAATGAACCCTAATTAATTACGCCCCAATGAACCCTAATTAATTATGCCCCAATGACCCGAATTAATTACGCCCCAATGAACCCGAATTAATCACACCCCAATGAACCCGAATTAATTACGTCCCAAGGAACCCGAATTAATTGCGCCCCAATGAACCCGAATTAATTACACCCCAATGAACCCCAATTAATTACGCCCCAATGAACCCGAATTAATTACGTCCCAATGAACCCTAATTAATTACGCCCCAATGAACCCGAATTAACCACGCCCCAATGAACCCGAATTAATTACGCCCCAATGAACCCTAATTAATTATGCCCCAATGAACCGAATTAATTACGCCCCAATGACCCCGAATTAATCACGCCCCAATGAACCCGAATTAATCACGCCCCAATGAACCCAAATTAATTACGCCCCAATGAACCCTAATTAATTACGCCCCAATGAACCCTAATTAATTACGCCCCAATGAACCCGAATTAATCACGCCCCAATGAACCCGAATTAATTACGCCCCAATGAACCCTAATTAATTACGCCCCAATGAACCCTAATTAATTACGCCCCAATGAACCCGAATTAATTGCGCCCCAATGAACCCGAATTAGTTACACCCCAATGAAGCCGAATTAACCACACCCCCCAATTAACCCACCCCCCAATTAATTACGCCCCAATGAACCCGAATTAATTACGCCCCAATGAACCCGAATTAATCACGCCCCAATGAACTCGAATTAATCACGCCCCAATGAACCCCAATTAATTACGCCCCAATGAACCCGAATTAATTACGCCCCAATGAACCCGAATTAATCACACCCCAATGAACCCGAATTAATTACGTCCCAAGGAACCCGAATTAATTGCGCCCCAATGAACCCGAATTAATTACACCCCAATGAACCCCAATTAATTACGCCCCAATGAACCCCAATTAATCAGGCCCCAATGAACCCGAATTAATTACGCCCCAATGAACCCGAATTAATCACGCCCCAATGAACCCGAATTAACCACGCCCCAATGAACCCTAATTAACCACACCCCGCAATTAACCCTCCCCCAATTAATTACGCCCCAATGAACCCTAATTAATTACACCCCAATGAACCCGAATTAATTACGCCCCAATGAACCCGAATTAATTACGCCCCAATGAACCCGAAGTAATCACGCCCCAATGAACTCGAATTAATCACGCCCCAATGAACCCGAATTAATTACGTCCCAAGGAACCCGAATTAATTGCGCCCCAATGAACCCGAATTAATTACACCCAAATGAACCCCAATTAATTACGCCCCAATGAACCCCAATTAATCAGGCCCCAATGAACCCGAATTAATTACGCCCCAATGAACCCGAATTAATCACGCCCCAATGAACCCTAATTAACCACACCCCGCAATTAACCCTCCCCCAATTAATTACGCCCCAATGAACCCTAATTAATTACGCCCCAATGAACCCTAATTAATTACGCCCCAGTGAACCCGAATTAATTACGCCCCACACCAGCCGCCTTTATTCCAGCTCTGTGCTTTTTATTTCCAGCCCCACAGTCTTTATTGCAGCCCCAACCATCTTTATTCCAACCCCTCCGTCTTATTCCAGCCCCAAGTGATTTCAGCTCCTTTCCAAACCCCCTTTGGCCCCCTTTGGCCCCCTCTGGCCCCCATTTTCCCAGAAAGACCCCTCTGGCCCCCATTTTCCCAGAAAGACCCCTCTGGCCCCCTTTGCCCTCTGTTTTCCCAGAGGGCTCTCTTTGGCCCCTTTTTGCTTCCTTTGGCCCTCATTTTCCCAGAGAGCCTCCTTTGGCTTCATTGCTTCAGTAATCCCAACGTCACACCACCATCCCAGGATCCCATGAAGAGTGCAAAGTAAATTTACCTCAGGACAGTTGTTTATTCCTGTCTGAGTTGGGTGGCATATTTTGTAATGTTGGCATAGTAAGCATTTGCACTATTGCAGTCCACTGTGGGTACACTTTGCCAGTAGCCACAGTAACATCACACTGACAATCCCACAGAAAACTCCTTTTCCTGTTCTCCTTTTCTCATTTACTACCTGGACACAGAGAGACTTGGGCAGCTGGATGGGACTTTTGATTGGAGGTGTTTGGAAGAACAGAGATTTTTGGAAAATATATGGTATTTGTTAATTTCATGGCAAGAGGGGTCCTTCAGCACCGAGTGGAGCCATCAAACATTAAGAAGCATCACCCTGAAGGGAATGATTGCCATTAAGAGAGAACAATTTCTAAATGAAGATTGGCCAATTAGAGGTGCTGAATGGGGAATATATTTTTAAAGCTGTACTTTCTACGTCATGGTAGGACATCTACACAACTAACAGTGGTTTCTAGCTCTGATGGTATCTGCACTGGAAAAAAAAAGCTCCCCCACTGTAAACAAGTACAAGCTGCATATTGCATTTATTTATCGCTTGAAATGTCTGTTCCCCTCCCCAGCTGCATAAGCACAGTCTGCGTTTCCTCCTCCCCTTTTTCCTGTCAGATTGTGGTTTTTTTTCCATTGCTGTTCCCGCTTACAGCAGTAAGAGAGGCTGGTAGCTTTCCTTTTCTTGTTAAGTGCTAACCACTGTACCTTAGAAGCACAGAAAATGACCTGCTTTTCCTTTAATGTCTTTTTTAACGTCCCTTGAGACTTTTCCATAGCTCCTCACTTGCTGACTTACCTGTTGCCCGTCTACTTTTTGGCAGGTAGGTTGAGCACGCCTTTTTCTAAACCCAAACACACCTCAGATGTCACTGTCAGTTGCTTCTTCCTTGCCTGGTTTCCATCCTTCCCGTGCCTTGACTGTTACAGCAGCCTACAACTTGCTCAGGGTGGGCAGCGGAGAGGAAGGTGCTCATCTCCTCTATGGTGACCAGTAACAGGGCACAAGAAAACAGAATGAAGCTGCATCAGGGGAAGTTCAGACTGGCCATTAGGAAAAGGCTCTTCACTGAGAGGGTGCTCAGTCGCTGGAACAGGCTCCTGAGGGAAGTAGTCACAGCACCAAACCTGCCAGAGCTCAAGGAGCATCTGGTTTAGCGTTAGGTACTCGTGTGAGGAGCAGGGAGCTGGACCGGATGTTTCTTATGGGTCCCCTCCCAACTGGGAATATTCTATTTCAAAGAGACAAAATCTGTATTATTGATCAAGGGATCCTTGGGCTGGGGGGAAGGAAGCAGTATCTTTTCTAGAGAGCCGGTACTCTTTTCTCTTACAGATTAAGGAAGTTGAACTGAAGAGCTTTTCTGTGACAGCCGCAGGCTTTTTTTCTCCCAGGCACCTTTCTCCAGGGACCGGAGGGAAAGTTACGAAATACTGATTTAGTGGGGTTTTTCAGTCAGAGCAGGAAGCTGCCTGAAGTGCAGGTCTTGCACGTCTACTGCATTTTTGCTCCGTGGAGCAACAACTGCCTTTTCCTTTGTACCTAAGGTTCTTTGAGGATACTTCTTCACTTGGCTTAAATTCCTTCTTATTCAGTTAATTTCTCAGAAGAGCCATAAAGAGACCCTTCTCAAAGTTTACAAGAGTTTGATATTACTAGTCTGTTTTAACCCTGGCTTTATCATTCCCTTTGCAATGGGTATTGAAGCGCTAAGAAAAATCACTGGATTCTTTTTTATAGCTGGTTTCTAGGGTCTCTTCCTGATTTCCTCCATTGCCCCAAAGGATACGGCCCTGTTGTTTTGCAAGCAAATGGCAAAAAAAGTCACAGGCCTCTGTCCCTGCCCCCCACCTTAAGCCCACGCTAAAAGGATGCAAACGCTCTACTGTGTCTAAAGGCTGTGCTGTAGAAATTTCTATACCCAGGCTGGGGTAGGTAAGTTGTTCAAACTTTAGAGCCAAGGACCCCGTTAATCATTAGAGGAAAGGTAAGCTGAATTTTCATCCTTACACTTGCTAGATTCAACAGGGTACTGACTGACTGAACCTGCTAGTGGCTGCAAGTTACAGAAGCTAATTTTGAAAGAATAGCCATTGAGGTACTACTCTAAATAGCAGAATTGAAGAAATAGAGACTTTAGTAGCCCTTTAAATAAAGAGAAGTGCTTTGCTTTATTTTACAGTTTTCCAATTCCTCCGGCGTAGGTTTTCCTTTCAGCATTTAGGTATTTGAGCAGTTTCTGGCACTTTCACGGGCTGCCGTGTTTGAAATATTTCACTTCTTTGCCCAGCAGGAGCAACAGTGTGCTGCTCCCTGTTTCATTTGTTTGTACAGTCCTTTTTAATAAATGTTTGTTTCGGGTCGTGCTTCCTTCCTGCAGAGCATTTTGGCCAGCAGGTCACAGGAGGGGATCCTCCCCCTCTGCTGTGCCCTGGTCAGGCCCCACCTGGAGTGTTGTGTCCAGTTCTGGGCTCCCTGGTCTAAAAAACACAGGGATCTCCTGGAGGGAGTCCAGAGAAGGGCTACAAAGATGATGAACAGGGCCTGGAGCATCTCCCCTGTGAGGAAAGGCTGAGTGAGCTGGGACTGTTCAGCCTGGAGAAGACTAAGGTGGGACCTTATTGATGTTGGTCAATATGTTAAGTATGGGCCGCAGGGGGAAATGGGCAGCCCCTTCTCAGTGGTCTGTGGGGACAGGAGCAGGGGCAATGGCTGCAATTTAGAGCACAGGAAGACCTTTTGCCCAGTGAGGGTGAGGGAGCCCTGGGACAGGCTGCCCAGGGGGGTGTGGAGTCTCCTTCTGCGGAGAGATTCCAGTCGCGTCTGGATGCCTCCCTCCTAGGGACCCTGCTTTGTCAGGGGGTGGGACCCCGTGGGCTCTGGGGGTCCCTTCCCAGCCCTGTGACTCTGTGATTTTCACAGCTGTTGCCCGCTGGTGCTGAGCAGCCCTGGCCCCACAGGTGAAAGTCAGCGCTGCAGTTCCCCAGGATGCACTGAGCCACAATCCTGTCATAGCTTTGTAGGAACTTTATGAAGATAAATACGGGGAAAGAAGTGTCTGTGCTAATGAAGGCTGGAGAAGAGAAAGGAAGAGAGAGCAAAGCGGCCGGGCGGCGCAGCGCACGAACCGCGCTGCGTGCTGCCGCCTGGTGGACAGACCGCGGTACTGCGGGTGGGAGACGCAGTTGGAGCGGCAGAGCGCTTCTGCCTCTTTGAGGACACGCTGCGGAAGCTTGCGGGCGGCGAGGCGCACGAAACCCGGTGGGTGCTGCCGCCTTGCGGACACAGACCGGTACTGCGGCCGGGCGGCGCAGCGCCCGCGGCAGGGCGCTTGAAAGCGGCGCGCCGCCGTTGCCTAGCGACCACGCCGCGGTAGCGCTGCAGGACCGAGGCGCATGCGCGGTACAGCGCGCTGAAGCTGCCCGGGGGACCCTGCGCATGCGCTCTGGGGCGGTGTGGAGCCCCGCGGGATGCCGGGAAGCGCGCCCAGCCCACGCGCGGCTCCTGCCGCGGAGCGCGCGCGGTTCGCCCGGGCTCCCGGCGCCGGTCCCGGCCGCGTGACGCCGCGCTGGGCGCCGGGCGGTGCCGCCGGCTCCGCGCTCCCTCCGGGTGAGGCGCCGCCTCCGCCGCCCCGCACGGGGTCGGCCGGGGCCGGGCGGTCGGCGGCGCGCGGGGTCGCGGCGGGCCGGGGCTCCGCGGGGTCGGTGCGGGGCCCGCGGGCGGCGAGACGCCGCGCGTTCTCCTCCCGCCCGCGGCCGGCGTTGTCCCGGCGCCGCTCCGTGCCGGGGCTTTTCTCCGCGGCTAGCGGCGGGGCGTCTGGGCCGGGCGGGGGGTGTCTCCGCGGTTCGCGGGCATTGCGCGCCGGGGGTCACGGCGGCGCATCGGAGGTGCGGCCACCCAGAGCTGCCACCGGTACAGATGAGGTGAGTCAGCCCTGGCTGGTTCCGGGTCCTTTTCTTTCCGGGGGGATGGGGGCCGTGCAGTTCTGAAAAGTGTCCCCACGGAAACAACGACCTGGTTACTTTGGTTCCGGGTGCTTTTGGTTCCGGGGGGCGGGGGGGGGGCGGTGGTGGGGGTGGTGCAGCGCTGAAAAGTGTCCCCAGGGAAGCAGCGACCGGGCGACTTTGGTTCCGGGTGCTTTTGGTTCCCGGGTGGGTGTGGGGCTGTGCAGCTCTGAAAAGTGTCCCTAGGGAAACAACGACCGGGGGACTTTGGTTCCGGGTGCTTTTGGTTCCGGGGGTGGGGGGGGGGTGGGGGGGGTGGTGGTGCAGCGATGAAAAGTGTCCCCAGGGAAACAACGACCGGGCTACTTTGGTTCCGTGTGCTTTTGTTTCCGGGGGGCTGGGGGGCTGTGCAGCTCTGGAAAAGTGTCCCCACGGAAACAACGACCTGGATACTTTGGTTCCGGGTGTTTTTGGTTCCGGGGGGGGGGTGGGGGCGTGGTGCAGCGCTAAAAGGTGTCCCCAGGGAAACAACGACCGGGCGACTTTGGTTCCGGGTGCTTTTGGTTCCGGGGAGGGAAGGTGGTGCAGCGCTGAAAAGTGTCCCCACGGAAGCTACGACCCGGTTACTTTGGTTCCGGGTGCTTTTGGTTCCGGGGGTGGGTGGTGTGTAGCGCTGAAAAGTGTCCCCAGGGAAACCCGAATTAATCACGCCCCAATGAACCCGAATTAATTACGCCCCAATGAACCCGAATTAATCACGCCCCAATGAACCCCAATTAATTACGCCCCAATGAACCCGAATTAATCACGCCCCAATGAACCCGAATTAATCACGCCCCATTGAACCCGAATTAATCACGCCCCAATGAACCCGAATTAATCACGCCCCAATGAACCCGAATTAATCACGCCCCAATGAACCCGAATTAATCACGCCCCAATGAACCCGAATTAATTACGCCCCAATGAACCCGAATTAATTGCGCCCCAATGAACCCGAATTAATTACACCCCAATGAACCCCAATTAATTACGCCCCAATGAACCCGAATTAATCACGCCCCAATGAACCCGAATTAATCACGCCCCAATGAACCCCAAATAATTACGCCCCAATGAACCCGAATTAATTACGCTCCAATGAACCCGAATAATCACGCCCCAATGAACCCGAATTAATTACGCCCCAATGAACCCGAATTAATTACGCCCCAATGAACCCGAATAAATCACGCCCCAATGAACCCGAATTAATTACGCCCCAATGAACCCGAATTAATTGCGCCCCAATGAACCCGAATTAATTACACCCCAATGAACCAGAATCAATTACGTCCCAATGAACCCGAATTAACCACACCCCCCAATTAACCCACCCCCCAATTAATTACGCCCCAATGAACCCGAATTAATTACGCCCCAATGAACCCGAATTAATCACGCCCCAGTGAACCCGAATGAATCACGCCCCAATGAACCCGAATTACTCACGCCCCAATGAACCCGAATTAATTACTCCCCAATGAACACGAATTAATTAAGCCCCAATGAACCGGAATTAATTACGTCCCAATGAACCCGAATTAATCACGCTCCAATGAACCCGAATTAATTACGCGCCAATGAACCCGAATTAATTACGCTCCAATGAACCCGAATTAATTACGCGCCAATGAACCCGAATTAATTACGCCCCAATGAACCCGAATTAATCACCCCCCAATGAACCCAAATTAACCACACCTCGCAATTAACCCACCCCCAATTAATTACGCCCCAATGAACCCGAATTAATCACGCCCCAATGAACCCGAATTAATCACTCCCCAATGAACCCGAATTAATCACGCCCCAATGAACCAGAATTAATTATGCCCCAATGAACCCGAATTAATTACGCCCCAATGAACCCGAATTAATCACGCCCCAATGAACCCGAATTAATTACGCCCCAATGAACCCGAATTAATCACGCCCCAATGAACCCGAATTAATCACGCCCCAATGAACACTAATTAACCACACCCCAATGAACCCGAATTAATCACGCCCCAATGAAACCTAATTAATTACGCCCCAATGAACCCGAATTAATTACGCCCCAATGAACCCGAATAAATCACGCCCCAATGAACCCGAATTAATTACGCCCCAATGAACACGAATTAATTGCGCCCCAATGAACCCGAATTAATTACACCCCAATGAACCCGAATTAATTACGTCCCAATGAACCCGAATTAACCACACCTCCCAATTAACCCACCCCCCAATTAATTACACCCCAATGAACCCGAATTAATTACGCCCCAATGAACCCGAATTAATTACGCCCCAAGGAACCCGAAGTAATCACGCCCCAATGAACTCGAATTAATCACGCCCCAATGAACCCCAATTAATTACGCCCCAATGAACCCGAATTAATTACGCCCCAATGAACCCGAATTAATCACACCCCAATGAACCCGAATTAATTACGTCCCAAGGAACCCGAATTAATTGCGCCCCAATGAACCCGAATTAATTACACCCAAATGAACCCCAATTAATTACGCCCCAATGAACCCCAATTTATCAGGCCCCAATGAACCCGAATTAATTACGCCCCAATGAACCCGAATTAATTAAGCCCCAATGACCCGGAATTAATTACGTCCCAATGAACCCGAATTAATCACTCTCCAATGAACCCGAATTAATTATGCGCCAATGAACCCGAATTAATTACGCTCCAATGAACCCGAATTAATTACGCGCCAATGAACCCGAATTAATTACGCCCCAATGAACCCGAATTAATCACGCCCCAATGAACCCGAATTAACCACACCTCGCAATTAACCCACCCCCAATTAATTACGCCCCAATGAACCCTAATTAATTACGCCCCAATGAACCCTAATTAATTACGCCCCAATGAACCCGAATTAATTACACCCCAATGAACCCTAATGAATTACGACCCAATGAACCCTAATTAATTACGCCCCAATGAACCCCAATTAACGACACCCCAATGAAACCGAATTAATTACGCCCCAATGAACCCGAATTAATCACGCCCCAATGAACCCGAATTAATCACGCCCCAATGAACCCGAATTAATTACGCCCCAATGAACCCGAATTAATTACGCCCCAATGAACCCGAATTAATCACGCCCCAATGAACCCGAATTAATTACGCCCCAATGAACCCGAATTAATCACGCCCCAATGAACCCGAATTAATTACGCCCCAATGAACCCGAATTAATCACGCTCCAAGGAACCCGAAATGAGTACGCCCCAATGATCCCCAATTAATTACGCCCCAGTGAACCCCAATTAATCACGCCCCAATGAACCCGAATTTATTACGCCCCAATGAACCCGAATTAATCACGCCCCAAGGAACCCTAATTAACCACACCCCGCAATTAACCCACCCCCAATTAATTACGCCCCAATGAACCCTAATTAATTACGCCCCAATGAACCCTAATTAATTATGCCCCAATGACCCGAATTAATTACGCCCCAATGAACCCGAATTAATCACACCCCAATGAACCCGAATTAATTACGTCCCAAGGAACCCGAATTAATTGCGCCCCAATGAACCCGAATTAATTACACCCCAATGAACCCCAATTAATTACGCCCCAATGAACCCGAATTAATTACGTCCCAATGAACCCTAATTAATTACGCCCCAATGAACCCGAATTAACCACGCCCCAATGAACCCGAATTAATTACGCCCCAATGAACCCGAATTAATCACGCCCCAATGAACCCGAATTAATTACGTCCCAATGAACCCGAATTAATTACACCCCAATGAACCCCAATTAATCACGCCCCAATGAACCCGAATTAATCACGCCCCAATGAACCCGAATTAATCACGCCCCAAGGAACCCGAAATAAGTACGCCCCAATGAACCCCAAATAATTACGCCCCAATGAACCCCAATTAATCACGCCCCAATGAACCCGAATTAATTACACCCCAATGAACCCGAATTAATTACGCCCCAATGAACCCGAATTAATCACGCCCCAAGGAACCCTAATTAACCACACCCCGCAATTAACCCACCCCCAATTAATTACGCCCCAATGAACCCTAATTAATTACGCCCCAATGAACCCTAATTAATTATGCCCCAATGAACCGAATTAATTACGCCCCAATGACCCCGAATTAATCACGCCCCAATGAACCCGAATTAATCACGCCCCAATGAACCCAAATTAATTACGCCCCAATGAACCCTAATTAATTACGCCCCAATGAACCCTAATTAATTACGCCCCAATGAACTCGAATTAATCACGCCCCAATGAACCCGAATTAATTACGCCCCAATGAACCCTAATTAATTACGCCCCAATGAACCCTAATTAATTATGCCCCAATGAACCCGAATTAATTGCGCCCCAATGAACCCGAATTAGTTACACCCCAATGAAGCCGAATTAACCACACCCCCCAATTAACCCACCCCCAATTAATTACGCCCCAATGAACCCGAATTAATTACGCCCCAATGAACCCGAATTAATCACGCCCCAATGAACCCGAATTAATCACGCCCCAATGAACTCGAATTAATCACGCCCCAATGATCCCCAATTAATTACGCCCCAATGAACCCGAATTAATTACGCCCCAATGAACCCGAATTAATCACACCCCAATGAACCCGAATTAATTACGTCCCAAGGAACCCGAATTAATTGCGCCCCAATGAACCCGAATTAATTACACCCCAATGAACCCCAATTAATTACGCCCCAATGAACCCCAATTAATCAGGCCCCAATGAACCCGAATTAATTACGCCCCAATGAACCCGAATTAATCACGCCCCAATGAACCCGAATTAATCACGCCCCAATGAACCCGAATTAACCACGCCCCAATGAACCCTAATTAACCACACCCCGCAATTAACCCTCCCCCAATTAATTACGCCCCAATGAACCCTAATTAATTACGCCCCAATGAACCCTAATTAATTACGCCCCAATGAACCCGAATTAATTACGCCCCACACCAGCCGCCTTTATTCCAGCTCTGTGCTTTTTATTTCCAGCCCCACAGTCTTTATTGCAGCCCCAACCATCTTTATTCCAACCCCTCCGTCTTATTCCAGCCCCAAGTGATTTCAGCTCCTTTCCAAACCCCCTTTGGCCCCCTTTGGCCCCCTCTGGCCCCCATTTTCCCAGAAAGACCCCTCTGGCCCACATTTTCCCAGAAAGACCCCTCTGGCCCCCTTTGCCCTCTGTTTTCCCAGAGGGCTCTCTTTGGCCCCTTTTTGCTTCCTTTGGCCCTCATTTTCCCAGAGAGCCTCCTTTGGCTTCATTGCTTCAGTAATCCCAACGTCACACCACCATCCCAGGATCCCATGAAGAGTGCAAAGTAAATTTACCTCAGGACAGTTGTTTATTCCTGTCTGAGTTGGGTGGCATATTTTGTAATGTTGGCATAGTAAGCATTTGCACTATTGCAGTCCACTGTGGGTACACTTTGCCAGTAGCCACAGTAACATCACACTGACAATCCCACAGAAAACTCCTTTTCCTGTTCTCCTTTTCTCATTTACTACCTGGACACAGAGAGACTTGGGCAGCTGGATGGGACTTTTGATTGGAGGTGTTTGGAAGAACAGAGATTTTTGGAAAATATATGGTATTTGTTAATTTCATGGCAAGAGGGGGCCTTCAGCACCGAGTGGAGCCATCAAACATTAAGAAGCATCACCCTGAAGGGAATGATTGCCATTAAGAGAGAACAATTTCTAAATGAAGATTGGCCAATTAGAGGTGCTGAATGGGGAATATATTTTTAAAGCTGTACTTTCTACGTCATGGTAGGACATCTACACAACTAACAGTGGTTTCTAGCTCTGATGGTATCTGCACTGGAAAAAAAAAGCTCCCCCACTGTAAACAAGTACAAGCTGCATATTGCATTTATTTATCGCTTGAAATGTCTGTTCCCCTCCCCAGCTGCATAAGCACAGTCTGCGTTTCCTCCTCCCCTTTTTCCTGTCAGATTGTGTTTTTTTTTCCATTGCTGTTCCCGCTTACAGCAGTAAGAGAGGCTGGTAGCTTTCCTTTTCTTGTTAAGTGCTAACCACTGTACCTTAGAAGCACAGAAAATGACCTGCTTTTCCTTTAATGTCTTTTTTAACGTCCCTTGAGACTTTTCCATAGCTCCTCACTTGCTGACTTACCTGTTGCCCGTCTACTTTTTGGCAGGTAGGTTGAGCACGCCTTTTTCTAAACCCAAACACACCTCAGATGTCACTGTCAGTTGCTTCTTCCTTGCCTGGTTTCCATCCTTCCCGTGCCTTGACTGTTACAGCAGCCTACAACTTGCTCAGGGTGGGCAGCGGAGAGGAAGGTGCTCATCTCCTCTATGGTGACCAGTAACAGGGCACAAGAAAACAGAATGAAGCTGCATCAGGGGAAGTTCAGACTGGCCATTAGGAAAAGGCTCTTCACTGAGAGGGTGCTCAGTCGCTGGAACAGGCTCCTGAGGGAAGTAGTCACAGCACCAAACCTGCCAGAGCTCAAGGAGCATCTGGTTTAGCGTTAGGTACTCGTGTGAGGAGCAGGGAGCTGGACCGGATGTTTCTTATGGGTCCCCTCCCAACTGGGAATATTCTATTTCAAAGAGACAAAATCTGTATTATTGATCAAGGGATCCTTGGGCTGGGGGGAAGGAAGCAGTATCTTTTCTAGAGAGCCGGTACTCTTTTCTCTTACAGATTAAGGAAGTTGAACTGAAGAGCTTTTCTGTGACAGCCGCAGGCTTTTTTTCTCCCAGGCACCTTTCTCCAGGGACCGGAGGGAAAGTTACGAAATACTGATTTAGTGGGGTTTTTCAGTCAGAGCAGGAAGCTGCCTGAAGTGCAGGTCTTGCACGTCTACTGCATTTTTGCTCCGTGGAGCAACAACTGCCTTTTCCTTTGTACCTAAGGTTCTTTGAGGATACTTCTTCACTTGGCTTAAATTCCTTCTTATTCAGTTAATTTCTCAGAAGAGCCATAAAGAGACCCTTCTCAAAGTTTACAAGAGTTTGATATTACTAGTCTGTTTTAACCCTGGCTTTATCATTCCCTTTGCAATGGGTATTGAAGCGCTAAGAAAAATCACTGGATTCTTTTTTATAGCTGGTTTCTAGGGTCTCTTCCTGATTTCCTCCATTGCCCCAAAGGATACGGCCCTGTTGTTTTGCAAGCAAATGGCAAAAAAAGTCACAGGCCTCTGTCCCTGCCCCCCACCTTAAGCCCACGCTAAAAGGATGCAAACGCTCTACTGTGTCTAAAGGCTGTGCTGTAGAAATTTCTATACCCAGGCTGGGGTAGGTAAGTTGTTCAAACTTTAGAGCCAAGGACCCCGTTAATCATTAGAGGAAAGGTAAGCTGAATTTTCATCCTTACACTTGCTAGATTCAACAGGGTACTGACTGACTGAACCTGCTAGTGGCTGCAAGTTACAGAAGCTAATTTTGAAAGAATAGCCATTGAGGTACTACTCTAAATAGCAGAATTGAAGAAATAGAGACTTTAGTAGCCCTTTAAATAAAGAGAAGTGCTTTGCTTTATTTTACAGTTTTCCAATTCCTCCGGCGTAGGTTTTCCTTTCAGCATTTAGGTATTTGAGCAGTTTCTGGCACTTTCACGGGCTGCCGTGTTTGAAATATTTCACTTCTTTGCCCAGCAGGAGCAACAGTGTGCTGCTCCCTGTTTCATTTGTTTGTACAGTCCTTTTTAATAAATGTTTGTTTCGGGTCGTGCTTCCTTCCTGCAGAGCATTTTGGCCAGCAGGTCACAGGAGGGGATCCTCCCCCTCTGCTGTGCCCTGGTCAGGCCCCACCTGGAGTGTTGTGTCCAGTTCTGGGCTCCCTGGTCTAAAAAACACAGGGATCTCCTGGAGGGAGTCCAGAGAAGGGCTACAAAGATGATGAACAGGGCCTGGAGCATCTCCCCTGTGAGGAAAGGCTGAGTGAGCTGGGACTGTTCAGCCTGGAGAAGACTAAGGTGGGACCTTATTGATGTTGGTCAATATGTTAAGTATGGGCCGCAGGGGGAAATGGGCAGCCCCTTCTCAGTGGTCTGTGGGGACAGGAGCAGGGGCAATGGCTGCAATTTAGAGCACAGGAAGACCTTTTGCCCAGTGAGGGTGAGGGAGCCCTGGGACAGGCTGCCCAGGGGGGTGTGGAGTCTCCTTCTGCGGAGAGATTCCAGTCGCGTCTGGATGCCTCCCTCCTAGGGACCCTGCTTTGTCAGGGGGTGGGACCCCGTGGGCTCTGGGGGTCCCTTCCCAGCCCTGTGACTCTGTGATTTTCACAGCTGTTGCCCGCTGGTGCTGAGCAGCCCTGGCCCCACAGGTGAAAGTCAGCGCTGCAGTTCCCCAGGATGCACTGAGCCACAATCCTGTCATAGCTTTGTAGGAACTTTATGAAGATAAATACGGGGAAAGAAGTGTCTGTGCTAATGAAGGCTGGAGAAGAGAAAGGAAGAGAGAGCAAAGCGGCCGGGCGGCGCAGCGCACGAACCGCGCTGCGTGCTGCCGCCTGGTGGACAGACCGCGGTACTGCGGGTGGGAGACGCAGTTGGAGCGGCAGAGCGCTTCTGCCTCTTTGAGGACACGCTGCGGAAGCTTGCGGGCGGCGAGGCGCACGAAACCCGGTGGGTGCTGCCGCCTTGCGGACACAGACCGGTACTGCGGCCGGGCGGCGCAGCGCCCGCGGCAGGGCGCTTGAAAGCGGCGCGCCGCCGTTGCCTAGCGACCACGCCGCGGTAGCGCTGCAGGACCGAGGCGCATGCGCGGTACAGCGCGCTGAAGCTGCCCGGGGGACCCTGCGCATGCGCTCTGGGGCGGTGTGGAGCCCCGCGGGATGCCGGGAAGCGCGCCCAGCCTACGCGCGGCTCCTGCCGCGGAGCGCGCGCGGTTCGCCCGGGCTCCCGGCGCCGGTCCCGGCCGCGTGACGCCGCGCTGGGCGCCGGGCGGTGCCGCCGGCTCCGCGCTCCCTCCGGGTGAGGCGCCGCCTCCGCCGCCCCGCACGGGGTCGGCCGGGGCCGGGCGGTCGGCGGCGCGCGGGGTCGCGGCGGGCCGGGGCTCCGCGGGGTCGGTGCGGGGCCCGCGGGCGGCGAGACGCCGCGCGTTCTCCTCCCGCCCGCGGCCGGCGTTGTCCCGGCGCCGCTCCGTGCCGGGGCTTTTCTCCGCGGCTAGCGGCGGGGCGTCTGGGCCGGGCGGGGGGTGTCTCCGCGGTTCGCGGGCATTGCGCGCCGGGGGTCACGGCGGCGCATCGGAGGTGCGGCCACCCAGAGCTGCCACCGGTACAGATGAGGTGAGTCAGCCCTGGCTGGTTCCGGGTCCTTTTCTTTCCGGGGGGATGGGGGCCGTGCAGTTCTGAAAAGTGTCCCCACGGAAACAACGACCTGGTTACTTTGGTTCCGGGTGCTTTTGGTTCCGGGGGGCGGGGGGGGGGCGGTGGTGGGGGTGGTGCAGCGCTGAAAAGTGTCCCCAGGGAAGCAGCTACCGGCCGACTTTGGTTCCGGGTGCTTTTGGTTCCCGGGGGGGTGTGGGGCTGTGCAGCTCTGAAAAGTGTCCCTAGGGAAACAACGACCGGGGGACTTTGGTTCCGGGTGCTTTTGGTTCCGGGGGGGGGGTGGGGGGGTGGTGGTGCAGCGATGAAAAGTGTCCCCAGGGAAACAACGACCGGGCTACTTTGGTTCCGTGTGCTTTTGTTTCCGGGGGGCTGGGGGGCTGTGCAGCTCTGGAAAAGTGTCCCCACGGAAACAACGACCTGGATACCTTGGTTCCGGGTGTTTTTGGTTCCGGGGGGGGTGGGGGCGTGGTGCAGCGCTAAAAGGTGTCCGCAGGGAAACAACGACCGGGCGACTTTGGTTCCGGGTGCTTTTGGTTCCGGGGAGGGAAGGTGGTGCAGCGCTGAAAAGTGTCCCCACGGAAGCTACGACCGGTTACTTTGGTTCCGGGTGCTTTTGGTTCCGGGGGTGGGTGGTGTGTAGCACTGAAAAGTGTCCCCAGGGAAACCCGAATTAATCACGCCCCAATGAACCCGAATTAATCACGCCCCAATGAACCCGAATTAATCACGCCCCAATGAACCCCAATTAATTACGCCCCAATGAACCCGAATTGATTACGCCCCAATGAACCCGAATTAATCACGCCCCAATGAACCCCAATTAATCATGCCCCAATGAACCCGAATTAATCACGCCCCAATGAACCCGAATTAATCACGCCCCATTGAACCCGAATTAATCACGCCCCAATGAACCCGAATTAATCACGCCCCAATGAACCCGAATTAATCACGCCCCAATGAACCCGAATTAATCACGCCCCAATGAACCCGAATTAATTACGTCCCAATGAACCCGAATTAATCACGCTCCAATGAACCCGAATTAATTACGCGCCAATGAACCCGAATTAATTACGCGCCAATGAACCCGAATAAATTACGCCCCAATGAACCCGAATTAATCACGCCCCAATGAACCCGAATTAATCACGCCCCAATGAACCCGAATTAACCACACCCCGCAATTGACCCACCCCCACTTAATTACACCCCAATGAACCCGAATTAATTACGTCCCAATGAACCCGAATTAATCACGCCCCAATGAACCCTAATTAACCACACCCCCCAATTAACCCACCCCCGAATTAATTACGCCCCAATGAAACCGAATTAATTACGCCCCAATGAACCCGAATTAATTACGCCCAAATGAACCCGAATTAATCACGCCCCAATGAACCCGAATTAATCACGCCGCAATGAACCCGAATTAATTACGCCCCAATGAACCCGAATTAATCACGCCCCAATGAACCCGAATTAATTACGCCCCAATGAACCCGAATTAATCACGCCCCAATGAACCCGAATTAATCACGACCCAATGAACCCGAATTAATCACGCCCCAATGAACCCGAATTAATCACGCTCCAATGAACCCGAATTAATTACGCTCCAATGAACCCGAATTAATTACGCTCCAATGAACCCGAATTAATTACGCCGCAATGAACCCGAATTAATTACGCCCCAATGAACCCGAATTAATTACGCCCCACACCAGCCGCCTTTATTCCAGCTCTGTGCTTTTTATTTCCAGCCCCACAGTCTTTATTGCAGCCCCAACCATCTTTATTCCAACCCCTCCGTCTTATTCCAGCCCCAAGTGATTTCAGCTCCTTTCCAAACCCCCTTTGGCCCCCTTTGGCCCCCTCTGGCCCCCATTTTCCCAGAAAGACCCCTCTGGCCCCCATTTTCCCAGAAAGACCCCTCTGGCCCCCTTTGCCCTCTGTTTTCCCAGAGGGCTCTCTTTGGCCCCTTTTTGCTTCCTTTGGCCCTCATTTTCCCAGAGAGCCTCCTTTGGCTTCATTGCTTCAGTAATCCCAACGTCACACCACCATCCCAGGATCCCATGAAGAGTGCAAAGTAAATTTACCTCAGGACAGTTGTTTATTCCTGTCTGAGTTGGGTGGCATATTTTGTAATGTTGGCATAGTAAGCATTTGCACTATTGCAGTCCACTGTGGGTACACTTTGCCAGTAGCCACAGTAACATCACACTGACAATCCCACAGAAAACTCCTTTTCCTGTTCTCCTTTTCTCATTTACCACCTGGACACAGAGAGACTTGGGCAGCTGGATGGGACTTTTGATTGGAGGTGTTTGGAAGAACAGAGATTTTTGGAAAATATATGGTATTTGTTAATTTCATGGCAAGAGGGGGCCTTCAGCACCGAGTGGAGCCATCAAACATTAAGAAGCATCACCCTGAAGGGAATGATTGCCATTAAGAGAGAACAATTTCTAAATGAAGATTGGCCAATTAGAGGTGCGGAATGGGGAATATATTTTTAAAGCCGTACTTTCTACGTCATGGTAGGACATCTACACAACTAACAGTGGTTTCTAGCTCTGATGGTATCTGCACTGGAAAAAAAAAGCTCCCCCACTGTAAACAAGTACAAGCTGCATATTGCATTTATTTATCGCTTGAAATGTCTGTTCCCCTCCCCAGCTGCATAAGCACAGTCTGTGTTTCCTCCTCCCCTTTTTCCTGTCAGATTGTGGTTTTTTTTCCATTGCTGTTCCCGCTTACAGCAGTAAGAGAGGCTGGTAGCTTTCCTTTTCTTGTTAAGTGCTAACCACTGTACCTTAGAAGCACAGAAAATGACCTGCTTTTCCTTTAATGTCTTTTTTAACGTCCCTTGAGACTTTTCCATAGCTCCTCACTTGCTGACTTACCTGTTGCCCGTCTACTTTTTGGCATGGTTCAGAGGGTCAGGTAGGTTGAGCACGCCTTTTTCTAAACCCAAACACACCTCAGATGTCACTGTCAGTTGCTTCTTCCTTGCCTGGTTTCCATCCTTCCCGTGCCTTGACTGTTACAGCAGCCTACAACTTGCTCAGGGTGGGCAGCGGAGAGGAAGGTGCTCATCTCCTCTATGGTGACCAGTAACAGGGCACAAGAAAACAGAATGAAGCTGCATCAGGGGAAGTTCAGACTGGCCATTAGGAAAAGGCTCTTCACTGAGAGGGTGCTCAGTCGCTGGAACAGGCTCCTGAGGGAAGTAGTCACAGCACCAAACCTGCCAGAGCTCAAGGAGCATCTGGTTTAGCGTTAGGTACTCGTGTGAGGAGCAGGGAGCTGGACCGGATGTTTCTTATGGGTCCCCTCCCAACTGGGAATATTCTATTTCAAAGAGACAAAATCTGTATTATTGATCAAGGGATCCTTGGGCTGGGGGGAAGGAAGCAGTATCTTTTCTAGAGAGCCGGTACTCTTTTCTCTTACAGATTAAGGAAGTTGAACTGAAGAGCTTTTCTGTGACAGCCGCAGGCTTTTTTTCTCCCAGGCACCTTTCTCCAGGGACCGGAGGGAAAGTTACGAAATACTGATTTAGTGGGGTTTTTCAGTCAGAGCAGGAAGCTGCCTGAAGTGCAGGTCTTGCACGTCTACTGCATTTTTGCTCCGTGGAGCAACAACTGCCTTTTCCTTTGTACCTAAGGTTCTTTGAGGATACTTCTTCACTTGGCTTAAATTCCTTCTTATTCAGTTAATTTCTCAGAAGAGCCATAAAGAGACCCTTCTCAAAGTTTACAAGAGTTTGATATTACTAGTCTGTTTTAACCCTGGCTTTATCATTCCCTTTGCAATGGGTATTGAAGCGCTAAGAAAAATCACTGGATTCTTTTTTATAGCTGGTTTCTAGGGTCTCTTCCTGATTTCCTCCATTGCCCCAAAGGATACGGCCCTGTTGTTTTGCAAGCAAATGGCAAAAAAAGTCACAGGCCTCTGTCCCTGCCCCCCACCTTAAGCCCACGCTAAAAGGATGCAAACGCTCTACTGTGTCTAAAGGCTGTGCTGTAGAAATTTCTATACCCAGGCTGGGGTAGGTAAGTTGTTCAAACTTTAGAGCCAAGGACCCCGTTAATCATTAGAGGAAAGGTAAGCTGAATTTTCATCCTTACACTTGCTAGATTCAACAGGGTACTGACTGACTGAACCTGCTAGTGGCTGCAAGTTACAGAAGCTAATTTTGAAAGAATAGCCATTGAGGTACTACTCTAAATAGCAGAATTGAAGAAATAGAGACTTTAGTAGCCCTTTAAATAAAGAGAAGTGCTTTGCTTTATTTTACAGTTTTCCAATTCCTCCGGCGTAGGTTTTCCTTTCAGCATTTAGGTATTTGAGCAGTTTCTGGCACTTTCACGGGCTGCCGTGTTTGAAATATTTCACTTCTTTGCCCAGCAGGAGCAACAGTGTGCTGCTCCCTGTTTCATTTGTTTGTACAGTCCTTTTTAATAAATGTTTGTTTCGGGTCGTGCTTCCTTCCTGCAGAGCATTTTGGCCAGCAGGTCACAGGAGGGGATCCTCCCCCTCTGCTGTGCCCTGGTCAGGCCCCACCTGGAGTGTTGTGTCCAGTTCTGGGCTCCCTGGTCTAAAAAACACAGGGATCTCCTGGAGGGAGTCCAGAGAAGGGCTACAAAGATGATGAACAGGGCCTGGAGCATCTCCCCTGTGAGGAAAGGCTGAGTGAGCTGGGACTGTTCAGCCTGGAGAAGACTAAGGTGGGACCTTATTGATGTTGGTCAATATGTTAAGTATGGGCCGCAGGGGGAAATGGGCAGCCCCTTCTCAGTGGTCTGTGGGGACAGGAGCAGGGGCAATGGCTGCAATTTAGAGCACAGGAAGACCTTTTGCCCAGTGAGGGTGAGGGAGCCCTGGGACAGGCTGCCCAGGGGGGTGTGGAGTCTCCTTCTGCGGAGAGATTCCAGTCGCGTCTGGATGCCTCCCTCCTAGGGACCCTGCTTTGTCAGGGGGTGGGACCCCGTGGGCTCTGGGGGTCCCTTCCCAGCCCTGTGACTCTGTGATTTTCACAGCTGTTGCCCGCTGGTGCTGAGCAGCCCTGGCCCCACAGGTGAAAGTCAGCGCTGCAGTTCCCCAGGATGCACTGAGCCACAATCCTGTCATAGCTTTGTAGGAACTTTATGAAGATAAATACGGGGAAAGAAGTGTCTGTGCTAATGAAGGCTGGAGAAGAGAAAGGAAGAGAGAGCAAAGCGGCCGGGCGGCGCAGCGCACGAACCGCGCTGCGTGCTGCCGCCTGGTGGACAGACCGCGGTACTGCGGGTGGGAGACGCAGTTGGAGCGGCAGAGCGCTTCTGCCTCTTTGAGGACACGCTGCGGAAGCTGGCGGGCGGCGAGGCGCACGAAACCCGGTGGGTGCTGCCGCCTTGCGGACACAGACCGGTACTGCGGCCGGGCGGCGCAGCGCCCGCGGCAGGGCGCTTGAAAGCGGCGCGCCGCCGTTGCCTAGCGACCACGCCGCGGTAGCGCTGCAGGACCGAGGCGCATGCGCGGTACAGCGCGCTGAAGCTGCCCGGGGGACCCTGCGCATGCGCTCTGGGGCGGTGTGGAGCCCCGCGGGATGCCGGGAAGCGCGCCCAGCCCACGCGCGGCTCCTGCCGCGGAGCGCGCGCGGTTCGCCCGGGCTCCCGGCGCCGGTCCCGGCCGCGTGACGCCGCGCTGGGCGCCGGGCGGTGCCGCCGGCTCCGCGCTCCCTCCGGGTGAGGCGCCGCCTCCGCCGCCCCGCGCGGGGTCGGCCGGGGCCGGGCGGTCGGCGGCGCGCGGGGGTCGCGGCGGGCCGGGGCTCCGCGGGGTCGGTGCGGGGCCCGCGGGCGGCGAGACGCCGCGCGTTCTCCTCCCGCCCGCGGCCGGCGTTGTCCCGGCGCCGCTCCGTGCCGGGGCTTTTCTCCGCGGCTAGCGGCGGGGCGTCTGGGCCGGGCGGGGGGTGTCTCCGCGGTTCGCGGGCATTGCGCGCCGGGGGTCACGGCGGCGCATCGGAGGTGCGGCCACCCAGAGCTGCCACCGGTACAGATGAGGTGAGTCAGCCCTGGCTGGTTCCGGGTCCTTTTCTTTCCGGGGGGATGGGGGCCGTGCAGTTCTGAAAAGTGTCCCCACGGAAACAACGACCTGGTTACTTTGGTTCCGGGTGCTTTTGGTTCCGGGGGGCGGGGGGGGGGGCGGTGGTGGGGGTGGTGCAGCGCTGAAAAGTGTCCCCAGGGAAGCAGCTACCGGGCGACTTTGGTTCCGGGTGCTTTTGGTTCCCGGGGGGGTGTGGGGCTGTGCAGCTCTGAAAAGTGTCCCTAGGGAAACAACGACCGGGGGACTTTGGTTCCGGGTGCTTTTGGTTCCGGGGGTGGGGGGGGGGTGGGGGGGTGGTGGTGCAGCGATGAAAAGTGTCCCCAGGGAAACAACGACCGGGCTACTTTGGTTCCGTGTGCTTTTGTTTCCGGGGGGCTGGGGGGCTGTGCAGCTCTGGAAAAGTGTCCCCACGGAAACAACGACCTGGATACTTTGGTTCCGGGTGTTTTTGGTTCCGGGGGGGGGGGTGGGGGCGTGGTGCAGCGCTAAAAGGTGTCCCCAGGGAAACAACGACCGGGCGACTTTGGTTCCGGGTGCTTTTGGTTCCGGGGAGGGAAGGTGGTGCAGCGCTGAAAAGTGTCCCCACGGAAGCTACGACCGGTTACTTTGGTTCCGGGTGCTTTTGGTTCCGCGGGTGGGTGGTGTGTAGCACTGAAAAGTGTCCCCAGGGAAACCCGAATTAATCACGCCCCAATGAACCCGAATTAATCACGCCCCAATGAACCCGAATTAATCACGCCCCAATGAACCCCAATTAATTACGCCCCAATGAACCCGAATTGATTACGCCCCAATGAACCCGAATTAATCACGCCCCAATGAACCCCAATTAATCATGCCCCAATGAACCCGAATTAATCACGCCCCATTGAACCCGAATTAATCACGCCCCAATGAACCCGAATTAATCACGCCCCAATGAACCCGAATTAATCACGCCCCAATGAACCCGAATTAATCACGCCCCAATGAACCCGAATTAATTACGTCCCAATGAACCCGAATTAATCACGCTCCAATGAACCCGAATTAATTACGCGCCAATGAACCCGAATTAATTACGCGCCAATGAACCCGAATTAATTACGCCCCAATGAACCCGAATTAATCACGCCCCAATGAACCCGAATTAATCACGCCCCAATGAACCCGAATTAACCACACCCCGCAATTGACCCACCCCCACTTAATTACACCCCAATGAACCCGAATTAATTACGTCCCAATGAACCCGAATTAATCACGCCCCAATGAACCCTAATTAACCACACCCCCCAATTAACCCACCCCCGAATTAATTACGCCCCAATGAAACCGAATTAATTACGCCCCAATGAACCCGAATTAATTACGCCCAAATGAACCCGAATTAATCACGCCCCAATGAACCCGAATTAATCACGCCGCAATGAACCCGAATTAATTACGCCCCAATGAACCCGAATTAATCACGCCCCAATGAACCCGAATTAATTACGCCCCAATGAACCCGAATTAATCACGCCCCAATGAACCCGAATTAATCACGCCCCAATGAACCCGAATTAATCACGCCCCAATGAACCCGAATTAATCACGCTCCAATGAACCCGAATTAATTACGCTCCAATGAACCCGAATTAATTACGCTCCAATGAACCCGAATTAATTACGCCCCAATGAACCCGAATTAATTACGCCCCAATGAACCCGAATTAATCACGCCCCAATGAACCCGAATTAATCACGCCCCAATGAAACCGAATTAACCACACGCCGCAATTAACCCACCCCCAATTAATTACACCCCAATGAACCCGAATTAATTACGTCCCAATGAACCCGAAATAATTACGCCCCAATGAACCCTAATTAATTACGCCCCAATGAACCCGAATTAATTACGCCCCAATGAACCCGAATTAATTACGCCCCAATGAACCCGAATTAATCACGCCCCAATGAACCCGAATTAATCACGCCCCAATGAACCCGAATTAATTACGTCCCAATGAACCCGAATTAATTGCGCCCCAATGAACCCAAATTAATTACACCCCAATGAACCCCAATTAATCACGCCCCAATGAACCCGAATTAATCACGCCCCAATGAACCCGAATTAATCACGCCGAAATGAACCCGAGTTAATCACGCCCCAATGAACCCCAAATAATTACGCCCCAATGAACCCGAATTAATTACGCCCCAATGAACCCGAATTAATCACGCCCCAATGAACCCGAATTAATTACGTCCCAATGAACCCGAATTAATCACGCCCCAATGACCCGAATTAATTACGCTCCAATGAACCCGAATTATTTACGCCCCAATGAACCCGAATTAATTACGCCCCAATGAACCCGAATTAATTACGCCCCAATGAACCCGAATTAATTGCGCCCCAATGAACCCGAATTAATTACACCCCAATGAACCCGAATTAATTACGTCCCAATGAACCCGAATTAACCACACCCCCCGATTAACCCACCCCCCAATTAATTACGCCCCAATGAACCCGAATTAATTACGCCCCAATGAACCCGAATTAATTACGCCCCAATGAACCCGAATTAATCACGCCCCAATGAACCCCAATTAATCACGCCCCAATGAACCCGAATTAATCACGCCCCAATGAACCCCAATTAATCACGCCCCAATGAACCCGAATTAATCACGCCCAAATGAACCCGAATTAATCACGCCCCAATGAACCCGAATTAATCACGCCCCAATGAACCCGAATTAATTACGCCCCAATGAACCCGAATTAATTACGCCCCAATGAACCCGAATTAATCACGCTCCAATGAACCCGAATTAATTACGCGCCAATGAACCCGAATTAATCACGCGCCAATGAACCCGAATTAATCACGCGCCAATGAACCCGAATTAATCACGCCCCAATGAACCCGAATTAATCACGCCCCAATGAACCCGAATTAACCACACCCCGCAATTGACCCACCCCCACTTAATTACACCCCAATGAACCCGAATTAATTACGTCCCAATGAAACCGAATTAATCACGCCCCAATGAACCCTAATTAACCACACCCCCAATTAACCCACCCCCGAATTAATTACGCCCCAATGAACCCGAATTAATTACGCCCCAATGAACCCGAATTAATTACGCCCCAATGAACCCGAATTAATCACGCCCCAATGAACCCGAATTAATCACGCCCCAATGAACCCGAATTAATTACGCCCCAATGAACCCGAATTAATTACGCCCCAATGAACCCGAATTAATCACGCCCCAATGAACCCGAATTAATTACGCCCCAATGAACCCGAATTAATCACGCCCCAATGAACCCGAATTAATCACGCCCCAATGATCCCGAAATAATTACGCCCCAATGAACCCTAATTAATTACGCCCCAATGAACCCGAATTAACCACGCCCCAATGAACCCGAATTAATTACGCCCCAATGAACCCGAATTAATCACGCCCCAATGAACCCGAATTAATCACGCCCCAATGAACCCGAATTAATCACGCCCCAATGAACCCGAATTAATCACGCTCCAATGAACCCGAATTAATTACGCTCCAATGAACCCGAATTAATTACGCGCCAATGAACCCGAATTAATTACGCGCCAATGAACCCGAATTAATCACGCCCCAATGAACCCGAATTAACCACACGCCGCAATTAACCCACCCCCAATTAATTACACCCCAATGAACCCGAATTAATTACGTCCCAATGAACCCGAAATAATTACGCCCCAATGAACCCTAATTAATTACGCCCCAATGAACCCGAATTAACCACGCCCCAATGAACCCGAATTAATTACGCCCCAATGAACCCGAATTAATTACGCCCCAATGAACCCGAATTAATCACGCCCCAATGAACCCGAATTAATTACGTCCCAATGAACCCGAATTAATTGCGCCCCAATGAACCCAAATTAATTACACCCCAATGAACCTGAATTAATTACGCCCCAATGAACCCGAATTAATCACGCCCCAATGAACCCGAATTAATCACGCCCCAATGAACCCGAATTAATCACGCCCCAATGAACCCCAAATAATTACGCCCCAATGAACCCGAATTAATTACGCCCCAATGAACCCGAATTAATCACGCCCCAATGAACCCGAATTAATTACGTCCCAATGAACCCGAATTAATCACGCCCCAATGAACAATAAGTAACCACACCCCAATGAACCCGAATTAATTACGCCCCAATGAACCCGAATTAATTACGCCCCAATGAACCCGAATAAATCACGCCCCAATGAACCCGAATTAATTACGCCCCAATGAACCCGAATTAATTGCGCCCCAATGAACCCGAATTAATTACACCCTACTGAACCCGAATTAATTACGTCCCAATGAACCCGAATTAACCACACCCCCCAATTAACCCACCCCCCAATTAATTACGCCCCAATGAACCCGAATTAATTACGCCCCAATGAACCCGAATTAATTACGCCCCAATGAACCCGAATTAATCACGCCCCAGTGAACCCGAATTAATCACGCCCCAATGAACCCGAATTAATCACGCCCCAATGAACCCGAATTAATCACGCCCCAATGAACACGAATTAATTACGCCCCAATGAACCCATATTAATTACGCCCCAATGAACCCGAATTAATCACGCCCCAATGAACCCGAATTAATCACGCCCCAATGAACCCGAATTAATTACGTCCCAATGAACCCGAATAAATCACGCCCCAATGAACCCGAATAAATCACGCCCCAATGAACCCGAATTAATTACGCGCCAATGAACCCGAATTAATTGCGCCCCAATGAACCCGAATTAATTACACCCCAATGAACCCGAATTTATTACGTCCCAATGAACCCGAATTAACCACACTCCCCGATTAACCCTCCCCCCAATTAATTACGCCCCAATGAACCCGAATTAATTACGCCCCAATGAACCCGAATTAATTACGCCTCAATGAACCCGAATTAATCACGCCCCAATGAACCCCAATTAATCACGCGCCAATGAACCCGAATTAATTACGCCCCAATGAACCCCAATTAATTACGCGCCAATGAACCCGAATTAATTACGCCCCAATGAACCCGAATTGATCACGCCCCAATGAACCCGAATTAACCACACCTCGCAATTAACCCACCCCCAATTAATTACGCCCCAATGAACCCTAATTAATTACGCCCCAATGAATCCTAATTAATTACGCCCCAATGAACCCGAATTAATTACGCCCAATGAACCCGAATTAATCACGCCCCAATGAACCCGAATTAATCACGCCCCAATGAACCCGAATTAATCACGCCCCAATGAACCCGAATTAATCACGCGCCAATGAACCCGAATTAAACACGCGCCAATGAACCCGAATTAATCACGCCCCAATGAACCCGAATTAATCACGCCCCAATGAACCCGAATTAATCACGCCCCAATGAACCCGAATTAATTACGCTCCAATGAACCCTAATTAATTACGCCCCAATGAACCCGAATTAATCACGCCCCAATGAACCCGAATTAATCACGCCCCAATGAACCCGAATTAATCACGCCCCAATGAACCCCAATTAACCACGCCCCAAGGAACCCCAATTAATTACGCCCCAAGGAACCCGAATTAATCAAGCCCAAAGGAACCCTAAATAAACACACCCTGCAATTAACCCAACCCCAATTAATCACGCCCCAATGAACCCTAATGAATTACGCCCCAATGAACCCCAATTAACCACACCCCAATGAACCCGAATTAATTACGCCCCAATGAACCCGAATTAATTATGCCCCAATGAACCCGAATTAATTACGCCCCAATGAACCTGAATTAATTGCTCCCAATGAACCCGAATTAATTATACCCCAATGAACCCGAATTAATTACGTCCCAATGAACCCGAATTAATCACGCCCCAATGAACCCTAATTAACCACACCCCCCAATTAACCCACCCCCCAATTAATTACGCCCCAATGAACCCGAATTAATCACGCCCCAATGAACCCGAATTAATCACGCCCCAATGAACCCGAATTAATCACGCCCCAATGAACCCGAATTAATCACGCCCTAATGAACCCGAATTAATCACGCCCTAATGAACCCGAATTAATCACGCCCCAATGAACCCGAATTAATCACGCCCCAATGAACCCTAGTTAACCACACCCCCCAATTAACCCACCCCCAATTAACCACGCCCCAATGAACCCAAATTAATTACGCCCCAATTAACCCTAATTACGCCCCAATTAACCCTAATTGTGTCTTTGTTCCTGCCCCAAGTGATTTCAGCTCCTTTCCGAAGCCCACAGCATTAATTTCAGCCCCGGCCCCAGTGTCTTTACTCCCAGCCCCAGTGATTTCAGCTCCTTTCCCACACAAACAATCTTTATTGCAGCCCTATAGTTTTGATTCCTGCCCCAGGTTTGGTGTTTCATCTCCAGCCACAGCCAATATTCAACTCCAGCTCCGTCATGTCTCAGCTCTAGCCCCGCAGCCGTGATTTCAGCTCCTTTCCCGCACCAGCCGCCTTTATTCCAGCTCTGTGCTTTTTTTTTTGCAGCCCCACAGTCTTTATTACAGCCCCAACCATCTTTATTCCAACCCCTCTGTCTTCTTCCAGCCCCGAGTGATGTCAGCTCCTTTCCAAACCACCCAGCAATAATTTCAGCCCCAGCCGCAGTGTCTTTCTTCATGCCCCCAGTGATTCCAGCTCCTTTCCAAGCCCCACACTACTGCTCCCCCCCTTTCTTCCAGCCCCTTGCCCCTAAAGCCCCGTTTATTCCAGCCCTACTGACTTTACTCCAGCTCAGCGTTGTTTCAGCTCCAGGCCCGCAGTGTCTATCTCAGCTCCAGCTCTACATCTTCCCTCTGCCTCCGCCTTCTCCCGGCAGCACTGGGGGCTGTTGACAAGGTCATAAATCAAGCACTGTCATCAGTCACAGCCCCCCTCCCCGGCTGTGGTGGTCCCCCGCAGTGTCGGTGCCCAGCCTCAGCTGCCGATGCAGGCCCGTGCCCTGCACTTTAGTGACCACTGTGCCTGGAGCCCCACCTGCAGCGAGGATCCCAGGGCCCTGCCAGCAGCAGCAGCTGGGGAGTGGGAACAGCTGCTGGGCCTCCAGTTCTTCCTCCCCAAAGGCTGGTGCTGAGCCTCAGCCCCCCTCCTGCTTCAGGCCGACACACAGCACTTACGTGTCTACAAGGGGCTGGAGGCACCCTCAGGACGACTCCTCCAGCTTTTGGGGGAATGGGGAGAATGGGGACGGCACCCACCCCAGGGCCTGGGAGTGATTGGATACTGAGGACACTTCCTGCTGGGCAGAGCCGGGCCGGGGACGCGGAGGGCAGCGGCACCCGCCGGGACAGACTTTATTTCACTTCAGTGCTCTTGGTGTCTTTGAGCCATCGGGGCACACAGCAGGTTTCAGCGTCACAGCTTTATTGCCACCACGAGTAGTCATTTAAAGCTATAAGATGCTGCTCGTGGCAACACCCGCGGCTCTCCGAGCCTGGCCCCCCCCGACCTGCAATGGGGCTTTGGCCCCTCGCGTCCCACGCCTGTAGCGGCAGCTGTGGCTGCGGCTCAGCGCCATGAGCGAGAAGCAGCCGCCAAGACAAGACAGGACCCCACTGCCGCACCACTCTCCGCGGTACACAGCCTACCCAGGCCGAGTCCACGACCCTCGGCTCCGCCCAACCGCACCCAAATATACGAGTCCCTGGGTGACCAGCGCGGCACCGCCCCTCTCCCAGAGCTCCCCGGCCAGGCTTAACAGCGCTCCGGATCCCCCCGCCGTCGCCGCGTCTCACTGACAGCAGTGGGGCCCCGCCGCCCCTTTAAAGTGTCTGACCACGCCCACCGGCGCCCGCCCGCCTATCGCTGCCGCGCCAATCTTCCGTTCTGGCCCAATCACGTAATTCCTTTTCAATCCGGTCCCCGTCCCCCGTGGTGGCCACTCCGTCCAGTCCCCGGCCGTCGTTTCAATCCGGTCCGCACCGTCTCCGCTCCGCGCGGTCCCAGCTCGCCCTTTCAGTTTGGCTGTGCCCAGTCTCGGCCCGATGTTTCAACCCGGCCCTGCGCTGTCCCAGAGCTGGGACCGCCCCGGCCCGAGAGCCCCGGGGCGGCGGAGCCTCCGTGCCCGCTCCTGTTGGAGTCCCGCAACGCCGCCCTCCCTCGAGGAGGTGTTCCGGGCCCCGGCGCGGGGGCGCCAGGGGAGCTGCGGAGCCGGGCCGGGCCGGGCGGAAGCGGCCGGGAGCCGGAAAGGAAGGGCGGAAGGGGCGGGCTCTTCGCAGAGCCGAGCTCAGTCGCCGCCGCCGCTTCGTCGCCCCGGGTCGGCGGGGCCGGAGCCTGGAGAGCGCGTGCGCAGTGGCGTTAGTGCGGAGCGGTGCCGTGCCGGAGCTGCTGCCCCGGGAGGGCTGGTGAGCCGGGCCGGGGGTGCTGGGAGCGGGGCGGCGCTGAGCGGCTGCGAGCCCCGTGTGCCTGGGCGGCCCGCGGCCTCTTTCCGCGTAGGCAGGTGGGCTCGCGGTGTGCTGCGGGGCCGGCGGGAGGCGGGTGGGGAGAGCCGTGCCGAGGCGGGTTCTGGCGGGCGGTGCCCTGGGTAGGGCAGCCGGTCCGGCCCCTTGGGCCGAGCAGAGCCGAGCCCCGTCCTGCCGGCTACTCCCCGCTTGAGTCGGGCGGGTGCAGCCCCGGAGGGCGGCGCGGAGCTGAGCGGGTCCCGGCGTCCGCGGGGAGGGTGGGGGCGGTGCCACCGGGCGCTGCTCGGGTTGTGGGGGCAGTTCGGTTCCCGAGCGGGGGAGAGCCGCACCAGGGGTAGGGTTTGTGGTCGAGCTGTGCTGGGGTGTCCTTGTCCCGGCTCCCGGGCGGGCTGAGGCGGGAATTGATGGGTAGATAGAGAATGAACAGAAAACACTGCTCACCCTGTTATTGTGATGTTGTAATGGAAGGCACAAGGAGACCTGTGGTGTTGTGAAGTGTAATGGAGTGCAATAAGGCTTTCCCCCGGGTGTGGGTGGGGAGATGCTGCCCCAGGTGTCCCGGGGCTGGTTCCTCCCTGTGGGAGGTGCCCCCCACTTCACAAGCACTCGCGGGCCAGGGCCCTGGGCTGGGGGTGGGCACCCTCTCCCTTCACACAACTGTCTGGAGCAGCAGCCCCGGCGGTGTCTCCAGCCCCCCAAGGTGAGGACTGAGTTCTGCATTTGGGGCTGCAAACCCCACCTCAGTCCTGGGGTTTGGCAGCTTGACACACACACACATGCACCCCAAAGACAAAGTGCTGTGTTTTCAGGCCTTGGCCCCAAAGCAAAGTGCTGTGGGTCTGGGCCTGAAACCAGCTGGGGCGCAGTGGGGGAGTGGGTCTCAGCACCAGCGATTGGGGAGGGGGCCCCCTTTTGCCCACTTCGGCCTCCTTTGGCCCCCCCCCCGCCATGTTCCCAGAGGGCCTCCTTTGGCCCTCATTTTACCAGAAAGACCCCTTAGACCCCATTCCCCCTGTTATCCCACTTGGACCCCTTTGGTCCTCTTTAGATCTCTTTGGCCCCCATTTTCCCAGAAAGACGCCTCGGGCCCTCTTTCGCTCCCATTGTCCCAATTGGCCGCCTTTGGCCCACTATGGCCCTCTTTGGCCCCCATTTTCCCAGAGGGCCCTTTTTGGCCCCCTTTGTCCCCTGTTTTCCCAGAAGGCTCCTTTTGGCCTCCTTTAGCCCCCATTTTCCACGAGGGACCACTTTGGTCCACTTTGGCCCCCATTTTCCCAGAAAGACGCCTCGGGCCCTCTTTCGCTCCCATTTTCCCAGTTGGCCGCCTTTGGCCCTCATTTTCCCAGAGAGCCTCCTTTGGCTTCATTGCTTCAGTAATCCCAACGTCACACCACCATCCCAGGATCCCATGAAGAGTGCAAAGTAAATTTACCTCAGGACAGTTGTTTATTCCTGTCTGAGTTGGGTGGCATATTTTGTAATGTTGGCATAGTAAGCATTTGCACTATTGCAGTCCACTGTGGGTACACTTTGCCAGTAGCCACAGTAACATCACTCTGACAATCCCACAGAAAACTCCTTTTCCTGTTCTCCTTTTCTCATTTACCACCTGGACACAGAGAGACTTGGGCAGCTGGATGGGACTTTTGATTGGAGGTGTTTGGAAGAACAGAGATTTTTGGAAAATATATGGTATTTGTTAATTTCATGGCAAGAGGGGGCCTTCAGCACCGAGTGGAGCCATCAAACATTAAGAAGCATCACCCTGAAGGGAATGATTGCCATTAAGAGAGAACAATTTCTAAATGAAGATTGGCCAATTAGAGGTGCTGAATGGGGAATATATTTTTAAAGCCGTACTTTCTACGTCATGGTAGGACATCTACACAACTAACAGTGGTTTCTAGCTCTGATGGTATCTGTGTTTTGCACTGGAAAAAAAAGCTCCCCCACTGTAAACAAGTACAAGCTGCATATTGCATTTATTTATCACTTGAAATGTCTGTTCCCCTCCCCAGCTGCATAAGCACAGTCTGCGTTTCCTCCTCCCCTTTTTCCTGTCAGATTGTGGTTTTTTCCATTGCTTTTCCCACTTACAGCAGTAAGAGAGGCTGGTAGCTTTCCTTTTCTTGTTAAGTGCTAACCACTGTACCTTAGAAGCACAGAAAATGACCTGCTTTTCCTTTAATGTCTTTTTTAACGTCCCTTGAGACTTTTCCATAGCTCCTCACTTGCTGACTTACCTGTTGCCCGTCTACTTTTTGGCGTGGTTCAGAGGGTCAGGTAGGTTGAGCACGCCTTTTTCTAAACCCAAACACACCTCAGATGTCACTGTCAGTTGCTTCTTCCTTGCCTGGTTTCCATCCTTCCCGCGCCTTGACTGTTTTACTATTGCACTGTCTGAAATCTTTTCCAGCCCGATCGAGAAGAATCTCATCTTTCTGACAGTCTCTTGCTCAATTAGAGACCTGTCAGAAGAGTATCTCTTTAAAAGCATGTTCATCCCCCTGTTTCAGATGGAGAATACTGTCAAGCAGTCTGAGAATGACCTCAACAAGCTCTTGGAATCCACTCGTCGCCTGCATGAGGAGTAGAAACCCCTGAAGGAGCATGTGGACGCTTTGCGAATGACTCTGGGATTGCAGAGGCTGCCAGATCTGTGTGAGGAGGAGCAGGAGGAGCTGTCCCTTGAGTAAGTCTCCAGGGCAAACGTTGCCTGGCCTTGTAGCTTCTATCGGTCCTACTGTTTGTCACTTTGCTTTTGTTGAAAAAAAGAACTCGAGGTAAGCATGAAAACCAGGTTACCCAAAAAAGGGGGATGTAGGAGCATCTGTATTTCATAAGATTCAGTCTGAATTTACTGGGAGTTAAATTTAGGTAGGAGGCAATACAGGAAAGGCATACAAAACAGCGTTCTTCAGTAGGTTTGTGCTACTGCCAGTTAGAGTTTTACTTTTTGCTGATGCACAGGGCAGTGGCATTTAGCCTACGCCTGTCAGCAAGTAACTTTACCCAAGATGTGGAATAGATTTGGAGAATAAATTGCAGGTTCCTTTTTAGGCATAACCTACGTGGGGGGAGTGTGGCAGAAGTAGCTGCTATTCAAAGAAGAGTGTGCTTTCTTTGACGGATCAGTTTTCAATGCAAATGATGTTGTAAGAAACATTTCTCTCGACACCCGGCACGTTTGGCATAATTTTCAGACACAGAGTTGTCCAGATTTCTTTGGCATTTCTTCAGAAATGCTGCTTTCCATTCCAAGCACCTTGACACTACAAGGCATGAATGAATACACTGCATACAAAAGTTACCTAACAGACTAAAACACAAACCAACTAAGTTTGACAGCGGTGCATCTAAAGCTGTTGAAGATTGAACCTGTATGTTGTCTATTTCCCATCCCGTTTGATTTATTTCCAGTTGTACATCTACATATCTTAGAAGCTGACAATGTGAAATCTGGCTGAAGCTGACAAATGCAGAGGAAAATACCACTCGTTGCGTTTATCAGCTATTCCAAGTGGTGTCCAAGCATAGGTAGTTTGAGCCTGGTGGGGGGCCACGACAGGGAAACACGATCCGTTCTGTTCTGACGCAGGAGACCAGTTCCAAAACTAAGGGGATACTTGAAAAGACGGTTCCATTTTTTATTGACTTCTCTTTTGTCTAGCTACTTTGAAAAGCAGACTGGCAGACAGAAGCACAGGAGCCTCCCACCCCAGAGTCTCTGGCGGCAGCTGCGGCAGCTGCCCAACAGCTGCAAGTGGCCAGGAAACCACACAGTGGCACAGTTTTGGATACCTCAGCACAAGGAGGACATCAGCTATCATCAGAGTGTGTCCAGAGGAGGGCAACCAAGCTGGAGAAAGGTCTCAAGGGCAAGACATTGGAGGAGCAGCTGAGGTCACTTGGTTTGTTGAGCTTGGAGAAAAGAAGGCTGAGGAGGAGCTTTACAGCAGCCTACAACTTGCTCAGGGTGGGCAGCGGAGAGGAAGGTGCTCATCTCCTCTATGGTGACCAGTAACAGGGCACAAGAAAACAGAATGAAGCCGCATCAGGGGAAGTTCAGATTGGCCATTAGGAAAAGGCTCTTCACTGAGAGGGTGCTCAGTCGCTGGAACAGGCTCCTCAGGGAAGTAGTCACAGCACCAAACCTGCCAGAGCTCAAGGAGCATCTGGTTTAGCGTTAGGTACTCCTGTGAGGAGCAGGGAGCTGGACCGGATGTTTCTTATGGGTCCCCTCCCAACTGGGAATATTCTATTTCAAAGAGACAAAATCTGTATTATTGATCAAGGGATCCTTGGGCTGGGGGGAAGGAAGCAGTATCTTTTCTAGAGAGCCAGTACTCTTTTCTCTTACAGATTAAGGAAGTTGAACTGAAGAGCTTTTCTGTGACAGCCGCAGGCTTTTTTTCTCCCAGGCACCTTTCTCCAGGGACCAGAGGGAAAGTTAGGAAATACTGATTTTGTGGGGTTTTTCAGTCAGAGCAGGAAGCTGCCTGAAGTGCAGGTCTTGCACGGCTGCTGCATTTTTGCTCCGTGGAGCAACAACTGCCTTTTCCTTTGTACCTAAGGTTCTTTGAGGATACCTCTTCACTTGGCTTAAATTCCTTCTTATTCAGTTAATTTCTCAGAAGAGCCATAAAGAGACCCTTCTCAAAGTTTACAAGAGTTTGATATTACTAGTCTGTTTTAACCCTGGCTTTATCATTCCCTTTGCAATGGGTATTGAAGCGCTAAGAAAAATCACTGGATTCTTTTTTATAGCTGGTTTCTAGGGTCTCTTCCTGATTTCCTCCATTGCCCCAAAGGATACGGCCCTGTTGTTTTGCAAGCAAATGGCAAAAAAAGTCACAGGCCTCTGTCCCTGCCCCCCACCTTAAGCCCCACGCTAAAAGGATGCAAACGCTCTACTGTGTCTAAAGGCTGTGCTGTAGAAATTTCTATACCCAGGCTGGGGTAGGTAAGTTGTTCAAAACATTAGAGCCAAGGACCCCGTTAATCATTAGAGGAAAGGTAAGCTGAATTTTCATCCTTACACTTGCTAGATTCAACAGGGTGCTGACTGACTGAACCTGCTAGTGGCTGCAAGTTACAGAAGCTAATTTTGAAAGAATAGCCATTGAGGTATTACTCTAAATAGCAGAATTGAAGAAATAGAGACTTTAGTAGCACTTTAAATGAAGAGAAGTGCTTTGCTTTATTTTACAGTTTTCCAATTCCTCCGGCGTAGGTTTTCCTTTCAGCATTTAGGTATTTGAGCAGTTTCTGGCACTTTCACGGGCTGCCGTGTTTGAAATATTTCACTTCTTTGCCCAGCAGGAGCAACAGTGTGCTGCTCCCTGTTTCATTTGTTTGTACAGTCCTTTTTAATAAATGTTTGTTTCGGGTCGTGCTTCCTTCCTGCAGAGCATTTTGGCCAGCAGGTCACAGGAGGGGATCCTCCCCCTCTGCTGTGCCCTGGTCAGGCCCCACCTGGAGTGTTGTGTCCAGTTCTGGGCTCCCTGGTCTAAAAAACACAGGGATCTCCTGGAGGGAGTCCAGAGAAGGGCTACAAAGATGATGAACAGGGCCTGGAGCATCTCCCCTGTGAGGAAAGGCTGAGTGAGCTGGGACTGTTCAGCCTGGAGAAGACTAAGGTGGGACCTTATTGATGTTGGTCAATATGTTAAGTATGGGCCGCAGGGGGAAATGGGCAGCCCCTTCTCAGTGGTCTGTGGGGACAGGAGCAGGGGCAATGGCTGCAATTTAGAGCACAGGAAGACCTTTTGCCCAGTGAGGGTGAGGGAGCCCTGGGACAGGCTGCCCAGGGGGGTGTGGAGTCTCCTTCTGCGGAGAGATTCCAGTCGCGTCTGGATGCCTCCCTCCTAGGGACCCTGCTTTGTCAGGGGGTGGGACCCCGTGGGCTCTGGGGGTCCCTTCCCAGCCCTGTGACTCTGTGATTTTCACAGCTGTTGCCCGCTGGTGCTGAGCAGCCCTGGCCCCACAGGTGAAAGTCAGCGCTGCAGTTCCCCAGGATGCACTGAGCCACAATCCTGTCATAGCTTTGTAGGAACTTTATGAAGATAAATACGGGGAAAGAAGTGTCTGTGCTAATGAAGGCTGGAGAAGAGAAAGGAAGAGAGAGCAAAGCGGCCGGGCGGCGCAGCGCACGAACCGCGCTGCGTGCTGCCGCCTGGTGGACAGACCGCGGTACTGCGGGTGGGAGACGCAGTTGGAGCGGCAGAGCGCTTCTGCCTCTTTGAGGGACACGCTGCGGAAGCTTGCGGGCGGCGAGGCGCACGAAACCCGGTGGGTGCTGCCGCCTTGCGGACACAGACCGGTACTGCGGCCGGGCGGCGCAGCGCCCGCGGCAGGGCGCTTGAAAGCGGCGCGCCGCCGTTGCCTAGCGACCACGCCGCGGTAGCGCTGCAGGACCGAGGCGCATGCGCGGTACAGCGCGCTGAAGCTGCCCGGGGGACCCTGCGCATGCGCTCTGGGGCGGTGTGGAGCCCCGCGGGATGCCGGGAAGCGCGCCCAGCCCACGCGCGGCTCCTGCCGCGGAGCGCGCGCGGTTCGCCCGGGCTCCCGGCGCCGGTCCCGGCCGCGTGACGCCGCGCTGGGCGCCGGGCGGTGCCGCCGGCTCCGCGCTCCCTCCGGGTGAGGCGCCGCCTCCGCCGCCCCGCGCGGGGTCGGCCGGGGCCGGGCGGTCGGCGGCTAGCGGGGTCGCGGCGGGCCGGGGCTCCGCGGGGTCGGTGCGGGGCCCGCGGGCGGCGGCGAGACGCCGCGCGTTCTCCTCCCGCCCGCGGCCGGGGCGTTGTCCCGGCGCCGCTCCGTGCCGGGGCTTTTTCTCCGCGGCTAGCGGCGGGGCGTCTGGGCCGGGCGGGGGGGGTATCTCCGCGGTTCAAGGGCATTGCGCGCCGGGGGTCACGGCGGCGCATCGGAGGTGCGGCCACCCAGAGCTGCCACCGGTACAGATGAGGTGAGTCAGCCCTGGCTGGTTCCGGGTCCTTTTGTTTCCGGGGGGATGGGGGCTGTGCAGTTCTGAAAAGTGTCCCCACGGAAACAACGACCTGGTTACTTTGGTTCCGGGTGCTTTTGGTTCCGGGGGGGGCGGTGGGTGGGGGTGGTGCAGCGCGGAAAAGTGTCCCCCCAGGGAAGCAGCGACCGTTCGACTTTAGTTCCGGGTGCTTTTGGTTCCGGGGGGTGTGGGGCTGTGCAGCTCTTAAAAGTGGTCCCCAGGGAAACAACGAACGGGGGACTTTGGTTCCGGGTGCTTTTGGTTCCGGCGTGGGGGGGGGTGGTGGGGGGGGTGGTGCAGCGCTGAAAAGTGTCCCCAGGGAAACAACGACCGGGCTACTTTGGTTCCGTGTGCTTTTGGTTCCGGGGGGGGTGGGGGGGGGCTGTGCAGCTCTGGAAAAGTGTCGTCCCCCTTCCCCCCCCCCCCCCCCCCCCCCCCCCCCCCCACGGAAACAACGACCTGGATACTTTGGTTCCGGGTGTTTTTGGTTCCGGGGGAGTGGGGGGGTGTGGTGCAGCGCTAGAAGTTGTCCCCAGGGAAACAACGACCGGGCTACTTTGGTTCCGTGTGCTTTTGGTTCCGGGGGGGGTGGGGGGGGCTGTGCAGCTCTGGAAAAGTGTCGTCCCCCTTCCCCCCCCCCCCCCCCCCCCCCACGGAAACAACGACCTGGATACTTTGGTTCCGGGTGTTTTTGGTTCCGGGGGGGTGGGGGGGTGTGGTGCAGCGCTAGAAGTTGTCCCCAGGGAAACAACGACCGGGCGACTTTGGTTCCGGGTGCTTTTGGTTCCGGGGAGGGAAGGTGGTGCAGCTCTGTACAGTTTCCCCACGGAAACTACGACCTGGTTACTTTGGTTCCGTGTGCTTTTGGTTCCGGGGGGGGGGGGGGGGAATGTAGCGCTGAAAATCGTCCCCACGGAAACTACGACCCGGTTACTTTGGTTCCGGGTGCTTTTGGTTCCGGGGGTGGGCGGTGTGCAGCGCTGAAAAGTGTCCCCAGGGAAACCGTGACCCGGCGACTTTGGTTCCGGGTGCTTTTTGTTCCCTGATGTGCAGCGCTGCAAAGTGTGTGTCCCCCCCTTCCCCTGCGGAAACAATGAGCCGGCGGCTTTGGTTCCGGGTGCTTTTTGTTGCGGGCTGTGCAGCGCTGACGACTGTCCCCCCGTTTCCTAGCGACCACGCCGCGGTAGCGCTGCAGGACCGAGGCGCATGCGCGGTACAGCGCGCTGAAGCTGCCCGGGGGACCCTGCGCATGCGCTCTGGGGCGGTGTGGAGCCCCGCGGGATGCCGGGAAGCGCGCCCAGCCCACGCGCGGCTCCTGCCGCGGAGCCCGCGCGGTTCGCCCGGGCTCCCGGCGCCGGTCCCGGCCGCGTGACGCCGCGCTGGGCGCCGGGCGGTGCCGCCGGCTCCGCGCTCCCTCCCGGTGAGGCGCCGCCTCCGCCGCCCCGCGCGGGGTCGGCCGGGGCCGGGCGGTCGGCGGCGCGCGGGGTCGCGGCGGGCCGGGGCTCCGCGGGGTCGGTGCGGGGCTCGCGGGCGGCGAGGCGCCGCGCGTTCTCCTCCCGACCGCGGCCGGCGTTGTCCCGGCGCCGCTCCGTGCCGGGGCTTTTCTCCGCGGCTAGCGGCGGGGCGTCTGGGCCGGGCGGGGGGTGTCTCCGCGGTTCGCGGGCATTGCGCGCCGGGGGTCGCGGCGGCGCCTCGGGGGTGCGGCCACCCAGAGCTGCCCTTCCGCGAGCAGCCGGTACGGATCAGGTGAGTCAGCCCGGGTTGGTTCCTCAGCGCCTGGCATCGCTCCCCCATCGAAGGGGCCGGGCGGGGCGGTCCTGGGTGCTTCCCGGGTTTTTTGGGCTCGGTGCTCGGCGGGGTCGGGGGGGGGAAGGTGGCGGTGCGGGGTTGTTGTTCAGGCTTGTGGTTTTCGCTGGGTTTTGGGGTTATCGGGGTTCTGCGGGGCTTTGCGTTGGGCCTGGGGTTAGTGGGGTCGGTGCGGGCTTGTGGGGTTGTTTTAGTTGGATAGGGGAAGTTGGTTGGGGCTGGCGGGTTTTTGGGGGTGCGGGGGGGTGTCCGTGGGGTTTGTGTTGGGTTTGTGTCTCTTTTTAATTGCGGCTTGTGGTTTTTTTTGCTCGTGGGGTTGTTTTGGTGGAGGAGGGCTTGGGGCTTCTGTTGTGGTTTTTGTGGTGTTTAGTGGTTGTTTTGATTTGGTTTTTTGTTGTGCTTTTACTTTTTTTAAATTGGGTTTTAGGGTTTTCTGTGGCTTGCAGGTTTTTTTAAAGTTCTTTTTTCTGGTCTGGGTGGGCTCAGGCCTTGGATGGGGTTTTTTTATTCGTTTACCACATTACCGTAAATGGAAATGGAGTGCAGAGACTGCTCTGCCTTTTGTTCCCTTGTCAGCAGACATCTGCAACCTCAGCTTGTGTAACAGACGGGCCCGAGCAAGTAGGTTTTGCACTGCGGTGTCTCTTTGGGAATGGTTATGTTGCTCTCAGTTCTGCTCAAGAGTGGGAGCTGAGCTGGACTTGTGCTTTGCCCTTGCAGATGCCGTCCTGGAGAAGGCAAGCGTGTTCTGAAGCCGTCGAAGGGCCCCATTGAGGTGACGTTGAGGGAGTTTCACGCCGCAGACGGGTCTTGGAAAGAGCTACAGGAAAACCTGCAGCTGGTGCGGCAGAGGAATCCTCAGGAACTGGGCGTGCTTGTTCCCACACCAGACTTCTATTGAAGGAGAGTGTCGGTTTGTAAGGTAACAGAGCAGTTTAAAGAACAGCCGCACCCCAGGTGTTACAGGCTTATTGGTAAGGCTTACTTCACTGGAGCCGCGTGCGGCCCCTTGGAATGGGAATGATCTCTGCAGAACTGCTCCAGCGTAGCACAGGACAGCGTTCTCTGTAGGAGTTTGGATTCCAGGTATCTTTTTTCCACCTGTGGAGTGTCCTGACGCTGGGTGGGGATAGTGGCCTTTGTGTAGAAAACCCCGGCAAAGTTTGATTTCGTTTTGTTTTGTCGACTCGTTGCAAATGGTTGTGGATGTTCTGTGGGCCTGCAGTCGTCAGTCTGAAAAATCAGTGCTGCAGAGCGTGTGGTTAAAAGCACCAGTTTTAGGATTTGAGAGCCCTTATTGCTTGGGAAGGTGACGAAGCCTCTCTGGGCTGGGCTGGAACAGAACCTAAACGTGCTGTGCTACTTAATAAATGTTACGAAGACAGTAAACTGATGGAAACTAGTACTGCTCTCTGTGAGCAGTAATATAAGCGTAACTTTATTATTCTAAGAGATAATGGGAGAATAATCCTTTCAAAAGTCGGGTTTGGAGACTAGTTTGGAAGGACTGTTGGAGAAATAACTGAAGAATGCATTTTGCATTTCTTTTTATTGCTACTTCCTCTCCAAGTAAGGCAGAAGTTTTTAATTAACGTCTTATTTATTAGTCTGTGGGGGTGTTTGTGCTTTGTGTATTTTGTCTGCTTGGTGAGAGCTTTTGGGGTTTTTCTGGCTTCTCTGTAGACAAAGTTAGAACTTGTCTTCATTGTAGGTGCACTAGTCAGGGCAAAGTGCGTCTTGCGAGCTTTCGCTTTGGAAGAGTGGGAAACACTGCCTGACTTCAGAGGCTTAATGTCTGAATGAAACACTTCAAACTGCATTTTTGTTTTTCATTCTTTCTCTCTTTAATCACAGCTCTCCCTTGCCGTAACCACAGATTAAGGAATGAATCTATCCGTTGTTGGAGAGACATCCCGTTTGTCACCATGCCACTCAGCCGTGCTCATGGGAAATCATCTGCACGCCGCAGTGAGCTGAAGAATGCAAAGCGGATTGTAGTGAAGCTGGGCAGCGCTGCGGTGACTCGAGGGGACGAGTGTGGCTTGGCCCTCGGGAGGCTGGCATCTATTGTAGAGCAGGTAATGCTGTGACTGAAGTGGAATGTTTGTTTTGACTTTGGGTACTCGGTGATTGTTGGATGGCACAGAAAGCTGTAGGAAAATTCATAAAGCAGTGATGGCCCTTTAAAGCAGCGCGGTGGCCTTTCCCTTTATCATCCCCCTGTGCTGTGGTAGCATAACCCATGTAAGCGGTGGGGCAGGGGCTCGCGTTCCTGCCTCCTCGGGCGGGTGAAGCGCTCCGCGTTCTTGCTGGGGCTGTGCACTTTGTCTCGGGTTCTTGTTTTTGGGGCGCTTGTCAGTAAGCGCTCTGGTCCCCAGCCCTGGGGACTCTGGCTGCTGCCTCCGTGGGAGTGAGCGAGCGGTGTGTGGCGCTGGTAGAAAAAGGGTGGTTTGTTTGTCTCTGACTGTCCGTGTTCCCTTTGACCCAGGGAGACTGCGTGGAGCCGACAACTTCTTGACTGTGCTGGCAGGCGTGCCGGCCCAGTGTGATGCGCTGGAGCCGCACGCTGAGATCGAGCATGGGATGGAATGCCTGGATCCGTCACTGCTGTGTGCAGGAGGCAAGGCGTCCTTTCCTTTTTTTTTTAGTTTAGAGCTGAGCACAGAGCTCCAAGGTCAGTGGGGCTGCTTGTGGGCTACACGGGGAGGTTTCAGGGCAGGAGCATCGCTCACTGGTTGCACGGGGTGGCTGCTGGGCACGGGCCAGGCCCTGCCAGGGAGCCCTGGGCCCGGGGCCTTGCAGCGCTGGTCCTTTGCTCAGCGGTGCTGGCCCTGCAGCCCAGGGACACATCAAGCCAGCTCCAGCTTGCACACGCTTCAGCGCAGCTCCTGCCTGGCCCCGCTCCGCAGAGGCAGCTCCAGCCCCAAGTGAATTCAGCTCCTTTCCCAAAACAAAACCATTTGTTCTGGCTGTGAGGTTACAGGCTCAGCCCTGCGGGCTTTCTTTTGGCCCCAGCTTTGGTTTGTGACTTCAGCTCCTTTCCGAGCCCCGCAACAATCATTTCAGCCCCAGCCCCTCCATCTTTAATCCAGCTCTGAGATTTCAGCTCCTTTCTAATCCCAATCTTTATTCCAGCCCCAGTGTCTTTACTCCCAGCACCGCAGTCTTTATTCCTGCCCCAGGTTTGGTGTTTAGGCTCCAGCCACAGCCAATATTCAGCTCCAGCTCTGTCGTGTCTCAGCTCCAGCCCTGCAGCCCTGATTTCAGCTCCTTTCCCACACGAGCCGCCTTTATTCCAGGTCTGTGCTTTTTATTTCCAGCCCCACAGTCTTGCAGCCCCAACCATCTTTATTCCAACCCCACAGTCTTATCCAGGCCCGAGTGATGTCAGCTCCTTTCCAAACCACCCAGCAATAATTTCAGCCCCTCCCTCGGTGTCTTTAGTCCAGGCCCCCAGTGTCTTTACTCGCGTCCCAAGTGATTTCAGCTCCTTTCCCACACAAACAATCTTTATTGCAGCCCTATAGTTTTGATTCCTGCCCCAGGTTCAGTGTTTCATCTTCAGCCACAGCCAATATTCAGCTCCCGATCCATCATGTCTCAGCTCCAGCCCCACAGCCGTGATTTCAGCTCCTTTCCCACACCAGCCGCCTTTATTCCAGCTCTGTGCTTTTTATTTCCAGCCCCACAGTCTTTATTGCAGCCCCAACCATCTTTATTCCAACCCCTCCGTCTTATTCCAGCCCCAAGTGATTTCAGCTCCTTTCCAAACCCCCTTTGGCCCCCTCTGGCCCCCATTTTCCCAGAAAGACCCCTCTGGCCCCCATTTTCCCAGAAAGACCCCTCTGGCCCCCTTTGCCCTCCGTTTTCCCAGAGGGCTCTCTTTGGCCCCTTTTTGCTTCCTTTGGCCCTCATTTTCCCAGAGAGCCTCCTTTGGCTTCATTGCTTCAGTAATCCCAACGTCACACCACCATCCCAGGATCCCATGAAGAGTGCAAAGTAAATTTACCTCAGGACAGTTGTTTATTCCTGTCTGAGTTGGGTGGCATATTTTGTAATGTTGGCATAGTAAGCATTTGCACTATTGCAGTCCACTGTGGGTACACTTTGCCAGTAGCCACAGTAACATCACACTGACAATCCCACAGAAAACTCCTTTTCCTGTTCTCCTTTTCTCATTTACCACCTGGACACAGAGAGACTTGGGCAGCTGGATGGGACTTTTGATTGGAGGTGTTTGGAAGAACAGAGATTTTTGGAAAATATATGGTATTTGTTAATTTCATGGCAAGAGGGGGCCTTCAGCACCGAGTGGAGCCATCAAACATTAAGAAGCATCACCCTGAAGGGAATGATTGCCATTAAGAGAGAACAATTTCTAAATGAAGATTGGCCAATTAGAGGTGCTAAATGGGGAATATATTTTTAAAGCCGTACTTTCTACGTCATGGTAGGACATCTACACAACTAACAGTGGTTTCTAGCTCTGATGGTATCTGCACTGGAAAAAAAAAGCTCCCCCACTGTAAACAAGTACAAGCTGCATATTGCATTTATTTATCGCTTGAAATGTCTGTTCCCCTCCCCAGCTGCATAAGCACAGTCTGCGTTTCATCCTCCCCTTTTTCCTGTCAGATTGTGGGTTTTTTTCCATTGCTGTTCCCGCTTACAGCAGTAAGAGAGGCTGGTAGCTTTCCTTTTCTTGTTAAGTGCTAACCACTGTACCTTAGAAGCACAGAAAATGACCTGCTTTTCCTTTAATGTCTTTTTTAACGTCCCTTGAGACTTTTCCATAGCTCCTCACTTGCTGACTTACCTGTTGCCCGTCTACTTTTTGGCATGGTTCAGAGGGTCAGGTAGGTTGAGCACGCCTTTTTCTAAACCCAAACACACCTCAGATGTCACTGTCAGTTGCTTCTTCCTTGCCTGGTTTCCATCCTTCCCGTGCCTTGACTGTTACAGCAGCCTACAACTTGCTCAGGGTGGGCAGCGGAGAGGAAGGTGCTCATCTCCTCTATGGTGACCAGTAACAGGGCACAAGAAAACAGAATGAAGCCGCATCAGGGGAAGTTCAGATTGGCCATTAGGAAAAGGCTCTTCACTGAGAGGGTGCTCAGTCGCTGGAACAGGCTCCTCAGGGAAGTAGTCACAGCACCAAACCTGCCAGAGCTCAAGGAGCATCTGGTTTAGCGTTAGGTACTCCTGTGAGGAGCAGGGAGCTGGACCGGATGTTTCTTATGGGTCCCCTCCCAACTGGGAATATTCTATTTCAAAGAGACAAAATCTGTATTATTGATCAAGGGATCCTTGGGCTGGGGGGAAGGAAGCAGTATCTTTTCTAGAGAGCCGGTACTCTTTTCTCTTACAGATTAAGGAAGTTGAACTGAAGAGCTTTTCTGTGACAGCCGCAGGCTTTTTTTCTCCCAGGCACCTTTCTCCAGGGACCGGAGGGAAAGTTACGAAATACTGATTTAGTGGGGTTTTTCAGTCAGAGCAGGAAGCTGCCTGAAGTGCAGGTCTTGCACGTCTACTGCATTTTTGCTCCGTGGAGCAACAACTGCCTTTTCCTTTGTACCTAAGGTTCTTTGAGGATACTTCTTCACTTGGCTTAAATTCCTTCTTATTCAGTTAATTTCTCAGAAGAGCCATAAAGAGACCCTTCTCAAAGTTTACAAGAGTTTGATATTACTAGTCTGTTTTAACCCTGGCTTTATCATTCCCTTTGCAATGGGTATTGAAGCGCTAAGAAAAATCACTGGATTCTTTTTTATAGCTGGTTTCTAGGGTCTCTTCCTGATTTCCTCCATTGCCCCAAAGGATACGGCCCTGTTGTTTTGCAAGCAAATGGCAAAAAAAGTCACAGGCCTCTGTCCCTGCCCCCCACCTTAAGCCCACGCTAAAAGGATGCAAATGCTCTACTGTGTCTAAAGGCTGTGCTGTAGAAATTTCTATACCCAGGCTGGGGTAGGTAAGTTGTTCAAACTTTAGAGCCAAGGACCCCGTTAATCATTAGAGGAAAGGTAAGCTGAATTTTCATCCTTACACTTGCTAGATTCAACAGGGTGCTGACTGACTGAACCTGCTAGTGGCTGCAAGTTACAGAAGCTAATTTTGAAAGAATAGCCATTGAGGTACTACTCTAAATAGCAGAATTGAAGAAATAGAGACTTTAGTAGCCCTTTAAATGAAGAGAAGTGCTTTGCTTTATTTTACAGTTTTCCAATTCCTCCGGCGTAGGTTTTCCTTTCAGCATTTAGGTATTTGAGCAGTTTCTGGCACTTTCACGGGCTGCCGTGTTTGAAATATTTCACTTCTTTGCCCAGCAGGAGCAACAGTGTGCTGCTCCCTGTTTCATTTGTTTGTACAGTCCTTTTTAATAAATGTTTGTTTCGGGTCGTGCTTCCTTCCTGCAGAGCATTTTGGCCAGCAGGTCACAGGAGGGGATCCTCCCCCTCTGCTGTGCCCTGGTCAGGCCCCACCTGGAGTGTTGTGTCCAGTTCTGGGCTCCCTGGTCTAAAAAAGCCAGGGATCTCCTGGAGGGAGTCCAGAGAAGGGCTACAAAGATGCGGAAGGGCCTGGAGCATCTCCCCTGTGAGGAAAGGCTGAGTGAGCTGGGACTGTTCAGCCTGGAGAAGACTAAGGTGGGACCTTATTGATGTTGGTCAATATGTTAAGTATGGGCCGCAGGGGGAAATGGGCAGCCCCTTCTCAGTGGTCTGTGGGGACAGGAGCAGGGGCAATGGCTGCAAGTTGGAGCACAGGAAGACCTTTTGCCCAGTGAGGGTGAGGGAGCCCTGGGACAGGCTGCCCAGGGGGGTGTGGAGTCTCCTTCTGCGGAGAGATTCCAGTCGCGTCTGGATGCCTCCCTCCTAGGGACCCTGCTTTGTCAGGGGGTGGGACCCCGTGGGCTCTGGGGGTCCCTTCCCAGCCCTGTGACTCTGTGATTTTCACAGCTGTTGCCCGCTGGTGCTGAGCAGCCCTGGCCCCACAGGTGAAAGTCAGCGCTGCAGTTCCCCAGGATGCACTGAGCCACAATCCTGTCATAGCTTTGTAGGAACTTTATGAAGATAAATACGGGGAAAGAAGTGTCTGTGCTAATGAAGGCTGGAGAACAGAAAGAAAGAGAGAGCAAAGCGGCCGGGCGGCGCAGCGCACGAACCGCGCTGCGTGCTGCCGCCTGGTGGACAGACCGTGGTACTGCGGGTGGGAGTCGCAGTTGGAGCGGCAGAGAGCTTCTGCCTCTTTGAGGACACGCTGCGGTAGCTGGCGGGCGGCGAGGCGCACGAAACGCGCTGGGTGCTGCCGCCTTGCGGACACAGGCCGGTACTGCGGCCGGGCGGCGCAGCGCCCGCGGCAGGGCGCTTGAAAGCGGCGCGCCGCCGTTGCCTAGCGACCACGCCGCGGTAGCGCTGCAGGACCGAGGCGCATGCGCAGTAGTGCGAACTGAAGCTGCCAGGAGTACCCTGCGTATGCGCTCTGGGGCGATAGGAAGCCTGGCGGAATGCCGGGAAATGTACCGTGCGTAAGCAGCTGGCGGGTAATTGATAAATGCAGGCAGCTGACGGCGGTACTGCGCCGGGTTGCTCAGCGCACGAAAGCCGCCGCTTTCTGCCTCCTTACGGACTCCCCGCGTTCCTGAGGCGGTGCAGGCGAAGCCCGCTGCGTGCTGCCTCCTTGGAGATAAGCCGCGGTACTGCGGGTGGGAGACGCAGTTGGAGCGGCAGAGCGCTTCTGCCTCTTTGAGGACACGCGGCGGTAGCTGGCGGGCGGCGAGGCGCACGAAACCCGCTGCGTGCTGCCGCCTTGCGGACACTGAGCGGTACTGCGGCCGGGCGGCGCAGCGCCCGCGGCAGGGCGCTTGAAAGCGGCGCGCTGCCGTTGCCTAGCGACCACGCCGCGGTAGCGCCTCAGGACCGAGGCCGGGGCCGGGCGGTCGGCGGCGCACGGGGTCGCGGCGGTCCGGGGCTCCGCGGGGTCGGTGCCGGGCCCGCGGGCGGCGATGCGCCGCGCGTTCTCCCCCCGCCCGGGGCCGGCGTTGTCCCGGCGCCGCTCCGTGCCGGGGCTTTTCTCCGCGGCTAGCGGCGGGGCGTCTGGGCCGGGCGGGGGGTGTCTCCGCGGTTCGCGGGCATTGCGCGCCGAGGGTCGCTGCGGCGCCTCGGGCGTGCGGACACGCAGAGCTGCCACCGGTACGGATGAGGTGAGTTAGCCCGGGCTGGTTCCGGGTGCTTTTTGTTCCTGGGTGTGCATCGCTGAAAGCTGTCCTGTTCCCCCCCCCCCCCCCCCCCCCCGCGGAAACAATGACCCGGCGACTTTGGTTCCGGGTGCTTTTTGTTCCGGGGTGTGCATCGCTGAAAACGGTCCCCGCAGAAACAATGACCCGGCGACTTTGGTTCCGGGTGCTTTTTGTTCCGGGTTGCATCGCTGAAAACTGTCGTTTCAAACATATGATATTTCAAACATATGATGTCATACTCTGAATACGACTGAGGGGAGCAGGCAGCTCAGGAACTATCTGAGCATTGGCTCTGACTGGTGAACAGTTGTGCTGTGTATTCCTTGTTTTTTTTTTATAATTACTATTGTCTTTATTTTTTGTCCTATTAAGCTCTTTTTATCTTAAGCCACGAGTTTTATGCTTTTCTTTTTGATTCTCTTGACTGGTGAACAGTTGTGCTGTGTATTCCTTGTTTTTTTTTTATAATTACTATTGTCTTTATTTTTTGTCCTATTAAGCTCTTTTTATCTTAAGCCACGAGTTTTATGCTTTTCTTTTTGATTCTCTTGACTGGTGAACAGTTGTGCTGTGTATTCCTTGTTTTTTTTTTTATAATTACTATTGTCTTTATTTTTTGTCCTATTAAGCTCTTTTTATCTTAAGCCACGAGTTTTATGCTTTTCTTTTTGATTCTCTTGACTGGTGAACAGTTGTGCTGTGTATTCCTTGTTTTTTTTTTTATAATTACTATTGTCTTTATTTTTTGTCCTATTAAACTCTTTTTATCTTAAGCCACGAGTTTTATGCTTTTCTTTTTGATTCTCTTCACCCATCTCACTGGAGAGGAGCTGAACCAGCAAATGGCTGTGTGGTTGTTTTAACTCCCTACCAGGTTAAATCCATCTCGTTAGCCACATCCTGCTTTCCGTTTCCCTGTCCCACAACTCTTCTCCAGGTCCCCCCATCCTTCCTCCCACTTATCATTTTTCGCTCTGTCTCCTGCTGCATTTGGGCATTGAGCCTTGTGGCCAACTCGCTGCTGGGATTTACATGTGCTATTGAGTAAAGTTTTCCTGATACCTCTGTATGTGTTTGTAGCCCTTGGATGCAGAGCCCATGGCTGTGGACAGGTGCAGGGGTTATGTGCTGGATGACGTGCTGTGGGGCTGCAGCTGGGGCAGCCCCAGGCATGGCCAGTGAGGCTGAGGGGCTGGGCCTGGTCCATGAAGGGGCTCCAGCTGTAAAGGGGGTTGTCTGGGCATCTGTGCCTGGGGCCGCTGGTGGAGGAGTGGATCCAAAGGGGTCCTGCAGACAGGCACCTCTGGCAAAGGATGGCCAGTCCCTGCAGTGAGGAAGGATCTCTCTGAGCTGCCCATAAGAGAGCAGACCAGCATGTGATGCCAGGAGCTCGGTGCCTGTGTCGGCTATGTGCTAAACCATAGGAAGCCAGGAAGCTTTGCAGATCAGGACCATTGAGGCATCCAAGCAGGTAAGGGTCAGGCAGGCGCCACTGTGGAGGAGGAAGAGGCAGAGCTGGAGAGAAGCGTTGAGGTGGTGGAGGTCTCCTGCCAGTGTCAGGAACTGGTAGCCCTGCTGCCATGCAGCAGATCTCTGCCTGCCTCCTGCCCATCCCTGATTTTTTTCAGTCTGGAGAAAAGGAGGCTGAGGGGAGACCTCATTGTGGTTTATGGCTTCTTTACAAGGGAGAGTGAAGGGGTGGGAGCCAATCACCTCTCTTTGGTGACCAGTGATAGAACCCAAGGGAACGGTGTGAAGCTGCGATGGGGGAGGTTTAGGTTGAATTTTAGGAAGAGGCTCTTACTGAGAGGACGGTAGAGCACTCATTATCCTACTCTCTTTTCAGTGGGTACTTTGGGGAGGATTGGAGGTGGTGCTGGTGACAAATTAGCAGCATTCTTTTTTATTCGGTGTTGAGTCTGCTTTGCCAGTGATGGTGCTTGCTGAATGATCTCTGCCTGTCCTTATCTTGACAAGTAAAAGACTCAATATCCATTTTGCCTCCTGTCTAACTAAGAAGGGAAGTGATAGAGGGACTTTGGTGGGTATCTGGCCTCCAGCCAAGGTTTAAACCATTACTGGGGGTCAGGCAGTGGCACCCCTTAATGTTCCTGCTGGGCTGCAGCTGTGTGCTGGGGCTGGAGGAGTCCCAGGTGCTGGTAATGAGGTTGATGGGGTCTGCCCACAGAAGGGCTGGTGTCTCTTTTTACCCTGCCCCAGGCCAGCTGTGAAGGGGCTGTGGCTGCACCGAGGGAAAAAGTGAGTGGGACTGTGCAATAGACTGGAGGGTCCCAGAGAAAGCCACTAAGAGGGCAGTGGGATCCATAAAGCAGTGGCAGCAGCTGCTTGGCTCAGGGGGTGGTGTGTGTGCCCTGTTAGCACAGGGGATGGGACGGTGCCCCCGCAGGGTGAGAAAGCACGGATGGCCACCTCTGCAGCATGTGGGCAGTGTAGTACACTGGGGTACGTGGCTGGCTTTTGGCCATAATTGTTCTCTGGGACATGCCAGGAGGTGTAGTCCTGAGGCACTCAGCTAACCAGGCAGCACTTGCCACTGCATGCTGGGAGGTGGTGTTTTTGGGTGGGTTTTTTGCAGCTATGGTGTCTGTACAGCATAGATTGCTCAAGCACAGGGATTGGTTATGTTGCTGGTTTTGAGTGGTTTACTGCAGGCTTCCAATTACTCCTGAAAAAGATCTTGCTGCCTTTTCCCCTTCCCTCAACCATTTCATAACTTGGTTCTGAACACCCTGTGCTCCCTCTTGCATGCTGGGCAATTCCTGCCCTGGCCCATCTTTTTTCCACTCTGCTGTGGTTTTCTTGGCTTCCCTTTACCCTTTCTCTTTTCTTTTCGTCCTGCTCCCACTTTCTCTCTCCCTCTTGTTCCCATTCTCCCTGGTGGGTGCTGCTAGAGCCTAAAAGCGATGTAAGGAAAAATTAGGACTATTCCCTTGGCTAGGAAAGTCCTGAGGTTCTAACCTGATGCTGGGCTACCTGGGGAGCTTTCAAGTCATGACCAGGTTTCTCTCATTTGGGACTCATTTAGTTCTGTTAAGGGTACTGGTCAGAGAGAGGGTTAAGGTTAGTTGACCATTTAAACTCTTGCCTTTGCAAATAGAGATATTCTTTAGAATGGACTCTTGAGGGATCTGTTTCTGCATTATCATAGAGCCTCATCCAAAATGTAGTACTAGTAGAAGTCAGGTGGTACATATGATCTCGCTAGAAGCATAGTATAACCATGTAGCACTTAGGCTTTTTTGTACAAAGCTAAAGCATATGATTACCAAGGAAAGTATTTTTAGTGTATTTAATTAGCTATTTTTCTAAAACGTTTAGTAGGGTATTAATCTTTTTCTATCCACATCCCAGAATAATTAAAGCTACTTACATAGCAAGTTGCACCATCAACATGAAAGACACAGTTGCAGTAAAAGTGGAAATCATTTTCAACAAGAGTCTCTCATTCCATTTGGTACTTTGCATCCCATAAAATCAAGTCAGAACACCCACTCCTGCCTTTGAATCTTCTGCAGACAGGACCCTCCCCTTTCCCAGGAGACTGTGGGAAGGGTGGTGGGTGGGGCCAGGGGTATATGAGCAACTGGCCTTGCCCTAGGCAGCTCACTCACCTGCAGGGTTTCTGGGGTGTTAGTGCTTTGTCTTTCTTTTGGTAGATGGAGCTTTGTAGTTGGCTTGGTTTTTTGGGAACATGCATCTGAGCTGGCTTGGCTGTTTGGAGAGGTATATCTGAGGTAAGAGCTTCAGGAGTAGTCAAGGCTAAGCAGCATGTATGTAACAAAATGTACATTCATGTGTAGCTTTGAGTGGTGTTATTTTGAATCTTCAGTGGTTTGTAAGATGACTTAATTCTACATAATTATGGTTTTTAATTCTAGGTGTATGGGACTTCCTTTTTCGTTTTCATCGGCTTTGCTCTATATGCTGTGAGTATTGTTTCTTCTAACAGGTCTAGTGGTGAGATTTTTCTAGGGGGGTTAGAGTGAGCTTCTTGTCCACAGAGAGTTTTAGCCTTTCCTTATAAACTAATGGGGATCAAAGGTGTAGTATCTTCCAGGTCAGCTTACGGTTTTCCTAATTCTTTCTAGAGTAAGAGAGTTCTGTGGCTTTTCTTGTGGGGTCTGAGGCTTGTGGGTGTTTTGAATTGTTTTTTGCGGCTTCTTTGGTTTTTGGGCTTTGTGGGGGTTCTTTTGGGTATTTTAATCTGTTTATTTTCTGCATCTGTTTCTGTCTGGCTCCTTATTCCCAGCTTTTAAGTTCTCGCTTTCTCTGCCATAGCTTGTCTAGACTTTTTCCTTGGTCACTCTGTCTTTCTCTGTCAGCTCCCTCTCTCAGTCTTTGAAGTTCACAGCTGTCTGTCCTGTGGCCCAGGCTATTTGTCTGCAATTCCAGCTGGTAGCCTGTGACTGGTTTGCATTTGGTGTTTTTCTCTGTTTGTCCCTGTCTGTGTCCCAGTCCCTTTATTTTAGAATCCTCCCTCTCTGCCACATAGTCCTGGTGATGTTCTGCACTTCTCCATTTCTCACTGGCCACAGCTTGGCCCCGATTTGTTAATCCTGCCCTCCCTTCCCTGTAGCTGGTTGCTTTTATCTTTGCTCCATCTACCAGGTGCTGGTTCCCAGGTGACACTCTTTCAGAATTCCTTGCCCTCATAGTTCTGCATGCATGGCTATGCTTTTTGCTCTGCAGCTTTTTTCCTTCTTACCTATCTTTCTTTTATTTCCCCAGCTCCCCACCCCTGTTTCTTACTTTGGCCCCTCTGCCTGATAGTGTGTAGCTATGTGGTTCAGTTTGTGCTGGTGTTTGTCTGTGTAGACTGACCCCGACCCTTGTCAATTCACTCTGTCACTCCCTGTCATTTCCTGCCTCTCTCTGCCCTGTTATTTGTTGCCTTTTTCTATTTGTTTCTCTCAGTCCAGCTCCCTGGCCCCATGTTTTGGTTTTTTTCTCCTTGTCTGTAGGATTCTAAGAGCTGTGATGCTCTTTTTTTTTCTTTTTTTTTTTTCTTCCTTTTTTTTTTTTGTTTGTTTTTTCCTTTACCATAGAGGCAGAAGAATTATGTAGTGACTACAGGAATGTCCCAGTTTGCCTGCAGAGCAATGTGTGTGTCCCTTCCTTGAGGATGCATACAGTTCCCTGGTTGTCTGAGAGCTAAGTGTAGCCTGGAATTTGGCAGAAGACATGAGTTGTCTGCAAAGCATGAAGTGTGGCTCTGAACTGCAGCTCCTGGGGAACTATGCTACCTGGGGGAGGGGCGGGGGGAAGGGCGTAGGCAAGGGAGGAGGAAGAGTGAGAAACTGTGATTTAAGTTAAGCCCGGGAAGAAGGAAGAGCTGGGGTGAGGTGTGTTAAGATTTGGGTTTATTTCCCATTACACTACTTTGATTTCAGTGGGAACTTTGTTGGGGGGTGGGGTGGTGGGAACACATTAGGTGACTTTATTGTGTGTTGAGTCTGTTTCAGCTGTGATGTTACTTCTGAGTGATCTCTGCCTGTCCTTAACTTGACTTATAAGCCTCTCCATATAAACTTTCTCTCCTGCCCAGCTGACAAAGAGAGTGAAGGGCTTTGGTGGGCATCTGGCTTCCAGCCAGAGTGAAACCACCACAGGGATCAGGTGGTGGTGCCCTCCCCTTTTCTCTACTTGGCTGCAGCTATGTGCCCAGGGCAGGAGGGAGCCCCAGGTGCCAGCAGTGAGGCTGATGGGAGTGGCCTGTTCCTGCAAGAGGCTGTCTGCCTGTGGAGGGTCTGGTGGCTCCTACTGCCTTTGCCCTAGCAGCTGTGGAGGGACTGTTTTGAGGCAGGGGAGGAGCGGAGTCATCACTGGGCTGCGGATGCACTGAGGGAGAAGGTGAGTGGGCTGCATGATGGACTGGAGGGTCCTGGACAAAGCCTCAAAGAGGGTGATGGCCCCTTCAGGGTGGGAGTTGAGGGATCCATGTCTGAGGTGTGGAGCAGCGGTGGCAGCTGCCTGGATCTGGGTAGGGGGGTGGTACCCTGTCTAGGCCAGGCCCAAGGCTCAGTGTGGCCACTCCTGTGCGACGGAGGCAAGGTGAGCAATTGGTCAAGGTAAGGGAATGGAGGATGGGAATGGCTTTTGGCAGTTTCTTAGCCTGTGGCCTTGGCTTTTTCTTTTGCAGGCTGTGCGGGCAGTGTCGGCGGGACACTGCAACCTGTGTGAGCGCACCGAGAAGGTGAAGTGATTGTCTCTGTATCAGGCTTGTCATGCATCATGTAAGTGGGTTTTTGGGTGGTGTAAAGGATAGTGTGCTATCTTTTGTCTTGGGACAAAGTGGGAGTGCGTTAAGGAAATCACCTCTCGGAACTCGATAAGCAGCGGGAACAGGTTATGAATACGTAGAGGTGTATGAGATAACCTAAAGAGTAAGTATTGAACGGAATAGAGCCAAGAAGAATTGCCACCTAAGTGTGCGCGTCTGCAGTGGAGCAATCCTCCCCTGTGCACCCAGGGCTGAACCGTGACAACTAGCAACGAATGGAATTCCCCACCTGATGTGAAGTCGCTTCAGACTGATGGGATTCTGCAGCTCTATCGTGGTAGGTATTGCAATTACGCTCCCTCAATCGCTAGCTCTCAAGCGCTCTCTCTTTCCCACACTTTTTTCTTTCTTTTCCCCGTTGTCTTGCATGCTGCTTGTAGGCCATATACAGTGACTGGAACCTTGACTCCGTTTTGACTCAACTCTGTTCCCGAGGGTTGCGAAGACCTGGTCAACACAAAGCACCTAATTGAACATGCCACAGGAGTTAAGCTCAGCTGCCCCCAGCCACCCAGAACAATCTGAGGTCGGTTGGAACGCAGCGGGGGAGTTAACCTCTGCCAAATTAGTCTATATGTTTGTGGATTGTGAAAGCTCTGTTCTTCTATCAGCTTTCCTCCATGTGTCCTAATCCAGGGACAGAGGCCTGGAGCAGAGCGCAACAATAAGTCCCCTGTATGGCCCCCATTTTTCAAGATGGCCTCCTTAGGACCTATTTTGCCCCTTTTTTACCAGAAGGACCAGTTGGGCCCCTATTTCCCCCTATTATCTCAGTTGGGCCCCTATTTCCCCCTATTATCTCAGTTGGGCCCCTATTTCCCCCTATTATCTCAGTTGGGCCCCTATTTCCCCCTATTATCTCAGTTGGGCCCCTATTTCCCCCTATTATCTCAGTTGGGCCCCTATTTCCCCCTATTATCTCAGTTGGGCCCCTATTTCCCCCTATTATCTCAGTTGGGCCCCTATTTCCCCCTATTATCTCAGTTGGGCCCCTATTTCCCCCCATTATCTCAGTTGGGCCCCTATTTCCCCCCATTATCTCAGTTGGGCCCCTATTTCCCCCCATTTTCCCCTATTATTCTAGTTTGCCCACTTTGGCCTTCTTTGGGCCCCATTTTCCTAGAGTACCCCATTTGGCCCCATTGTGCCAGAGGGCCCACAGTTCACCCCCTTTGGCCCCCATTTCCTCAGCAACCCCCCTTGCCTCCCTTTGGCCCCATTTAACCAACTTTGGCCCCCATTTTCCTAGTTGGCCCCATTTGGCCTACTTTGTCCCACATTTTCCCCAGGAAGATGCCTTTTGCCACGCTTTTCCCCAGAACAACCTCCTTTACCCCACCCCCCCTTGGCGCCCCCCCCCGGCGCCCCCCCTGGCCCCTATTTTCTCAGATTCCTTCGCCCCCTGTTTGGCCCCCATTTTTGTAGTTGGCCCTGTTTGGCTTGCTTTGGACCCCATTTTCCCCTCTTTGGCCCCCATTTTCTCCAGAAAGACCCCTTTTGCCCACTTTGGCCTTCTTAGGCCCCCATTTTCTCAGCTAGGCTCCTTTGCCCCTCTTTGGTCCCCGTTTTCCCCAGTTGTCCCCGTTTGGCCCACTTTGGCCCCCTCTTGGCCCCTTTACCCCTCATTTTCCCCAGAAAGACCCCTTTTGCCCCCTTCGGCCCACTTTGACACCCTATTGGCCTCCATTTTCCCTTTGGCCCCCTTCCGCCCCCATTTTTCCCCCTTTGGCCCCCTTTTTCCCCAGGAAGGTCCCGAGGGACCCCATTTTCACTAGAAAGAACCCTTTTGCCCACTTTGACACCTTTGGCCCCCGTTTTCCCCAAGAAGACTCCTTTGTCCCCTTTGGACCCCACAGAAACAATGACCCAGGGACTTTGGTTCTGGGTGTTTTTTGTTCCTGGGTGTGCATCGCTGAAGACTGTCCCCCTGCAGAAACAATGACCCGGCGACTTTGGTTCCGGGTGCTTTTTGTTCCGGGTGTGCATCGCTGAAGTCTCTGTCCGTCCCCCCCCCCCTCCCCCCCCCGCAGAAACAATGACCTGTTGACTTTGGGTCCGGGTGTTTTTTGTTCGGGGGGTGTGCATCGCTCAAAACGGTCCTTCAGATAATGTGGCCATGTTATTTCGAGGCACTCACCAACATCTCTTGGCTGGGCAAGCTTTAAGTAGCCAGACTGCTGAGGAAGATATAGAGGAGGCAGGGAGAGAAGCCTCGGGGCAAAGCAGGATTTGCCAGTATCAGGAAGTGCAGCAAGATGTCCAACTGGCCATCCCTACCGCTGATCTCCAAATCCACAGCTGCCTCCTCGGTGTGCCACCCTCATCTCCCTTCCAGGCTGTCTGAGTCGCAATGCTTGTTGTTCTCGTGCCACAGCCAGTGGAGACTTGAGGAGTATATTTCTGCTTCCTCATTTAGCCTTGTCCAGAACATAGTTCCGGTACAAGTCTGGCACTACACGTAGCGTCACTGGATTCAAAGTGTAACATAGGCTCTAAGGAAGGTATTTTTACAGTGCATAAGTAGCCCTTTTCCTACCAAGTTTCATTTAATATTTATCTTTTTCTATCTTGTGCTGCTTTAGCCCTGGCTGGAGGCCAGATGCTCACCAAAACCAGTCTATTACTCCCCTTCTTAGTTGGACAGGGGAGAATATATATATTGAGAGGCTTAGGAGTCAAGATAAGAACATGGAGAGATCATTTTATCAGCAACGGCGTGGGTAAAACAGACTCAACACACAGTGAAGGCAGAAAACTATTCTAATTTATTACACTATACTAAAAAGAACAGTGAAAATCGGAGTTGGGAGCGCAACCAAATCTTAAAACAAATGCAACCAGATCTTAAAAGGTGTTCCCCCCCCCCCCCCCCCCCAACTGCCTTCTTAGCAGACTTTAGTCAGGGATTTTTACTCCCTTCTTCCCTCCCATTTGCAGTACAGGGGGGACAGGGACTGGGGAAAATAGGGTTCTTAGTAGCACCTTCCCCCCACCCCTCCATTCGAAACAGACTTGCATTTAGCCATGATTTTATGCCCTTCTTCCCTCCCTGCTCACGGTATGGGGGTGGGGTGGTGACTAGGAAAAAATAATGGGGTTCTCAGTTCCTTCTTCATGAGCTGTTTTCCTTTTCCAGATCTTAAAACACCTCTACCTCCCCTCCTCACTCCCTTCTTAGCAGACTTCACTCTAGTCCTGATTTCACTCCTTTCTTCCCCTGATCACAGCACAGGGGGGCAGGGACTGGGAGAAGGGGGCTTTGGTCAGTTCCTTGCAAGTTGGTTTCCTTCTTGGCTTGGGGGTGGGGGGTGGCATTCATTCCACACACTCTCCCCCTGCTGCACTGTGGGGACCCACCCACGGGAGACAGTCATCCATGAACTTTCTCCAACGTGAACCTCTTCCCCCAGGGCTTTATCTCTTCATCAGCTGCTCCGCCTGGATCACTGCTAGGGTGGGCAGCAATAAATCACAATGTCTCTCAGTCTCAATCCTCCATGGGGTCACCAGCCCCACCCCCTCCCCCAGCAAACCTGTTCCAGCGCAAAACTGTCTCTTGCTCATCTCTGTGTCTCTGATTCTCTTCACGGGCTGCAAATGCTGGCAGGGGCTTATTCCAACATAGGGTCACAGCATCTTCTCTATGTCTCCACCTGCTCCATCCAGTGTGGAGCCCCTCCTCCACAGGCTGCAGGTGGGCTCGTGGCCTTTTCCATGGCATTTCTCCACAGGCTGCAGGGGCATCTTTCTCTCTGGCACCTGGAGTGCCTCCTCCCCCGTCCTCCCCGGCCCCGGTGCCTGCACAGCTTCTTACATCTTTTCACTCCCTTCTCCGGTCGCAAAATGCCACCGCTTCCGCGTTGTTTTCTTCTATATGTGATTCTCAGAGGTGCTATGACTATCTCTCATTGGCTTGGCCCTGGTCAGCAGTGACTGTGGCCTTGAATTGTTTATACATTAGAGCTGTGGAGAATTCCAGCAGCTCCTCGCAGCAGCCATTTTGTGCACCCCTGTTCTTTTCCAGCACCCGACCATGCCAAACTGTGACAATCTACACGCCAGAAAAATTAAAGCTATTTACATACCAGTGCAACAGATGCAGCATCATTGGTTCTGGCGTGAGTCGCTTTCTCCATTTGGCGCCCAGCATCCCACAAAGCTAACTCAAGTCAGAAAACCCTCTCTGGCTCCTTTGGGGGCCTTTGTCTTCTGCAGGCTCTGATAAACAGCTCAGGTCAGAAGAGACACACCTGCTCCTCCAGCTGCTTTTAAGCCTTCTGCAGGCAGGACCCTCCCCTTTCCCAGGGGACCATGGGAAGGGTGGTGGGTGGGGCCAAGGGTATATAAACCATGGGTCTTGCCCTAGGCAGCTCATTCTCCTGCTGGCTTTCCCCAGGATCAGTGCTCTGGCTTTCATTTGGCAGATGGAGCTTTGTAGTCCGTTGGGCTTTTTGGGAAGATGCATCTGAGGTAAGACCTTAAGGAGTGCTCGATGTTAAGCAGCATGTATATAATAAAAAGTGTACTCGTAGCGAGGTTTGTGGTTTGGTTTTGGGTTTTGAACTTATTTTGTATTGTGTTTATAGGGGGTTGGAAGATGACCCTATGCAATTCTCTATTGGTCTTTGTTTCTATGCGCGTGGCATTTTACTGCCATTCCTGACCATACTGAAGATAGAACCTCAGCTTTTGTTATCCAGCTTTGCTCTATAATGTGTAAGCCGTGAGCATCGCTTCTCCTAACGGGCCTGATGATGAGATTATCTTGCTGGGGTCAGGGCGATCCTTTTGTCTGCCTATAGAGCTTTAGCCTTTCCTAATAAAATAATAGGAATTGAATACGTAGCATTTTCCCGGTTCCGGGAGAGCTCACGGCTTTCCTAGTGGTTCCCAGATCACTGTGTTTTTTTCCATCTCGTTTGGATGCCATGGCAGGCCCCTCGTGGTCTTTAAGCATTAGCCCTTTATTTCACGGGCCTGTAGCAGAGCCCAGAGTTCAGTAGAAGACCGAACATAGCAATTGTCTGCAAAACACGAGGTATGCCTCGCCACTGCAGTTTTTGGGGAACTGTGCCAACCGGAGAGGGGCGAGGAAGGGAGATAAATAATGAATGAAGTTCAGCCTGGGAAAAAGGGAGGCTTCCTGCGGAGACGTTTGGACTCGGTAAGCTGTCGGTCTGCATCCAGGTGACTCGCTCGTCCCTCTGCGGCTGCAAAGAGCATCGAGCGGAGCGCCATAAGCAAGCGGGTCAGCACACGTTACGCAAGGTAAGATGTGACCGGTGGCCGTATGACTATCTTATCCATTTTGGCCTGTAAGGTTATTTTTGAAGTCACAAAGTGCCAAGCGAAGCCAGATATCAGCACCGGCGGTGACCTCAGCCAGGTGAGCTGAGACTAGCGGGCTAAAGCAGCGATTGTTTTTTCAGGTGCGACGGTGTCTGTGAAGTTCTAACCGTCTCTTTTGCTTTACAGGCGGTACGCGAGGCTTGACCTGACAAAGCGTCCCAGTGAGCAGACGTCCAGTAGACATCCCGCCAAGAAAGGATTTTGGATCCCCGGACTCCTCAAAGCTAAGTAGAGGAGCCGAAGAAGAGGGCAGGGATGGGAGGGCTCGGGGAGAGGCTGGGTAAGACTGCACGGGGAGGAGCAGGTCACTTGCCAGCGCAATGCCAGGGTGTGCCGGGCAGGGCAGCTCCAGCTCGTGTCTCTCTTTACGTTTGTCATGTCTTCTGTGTCCTAGCCGTTCTCTGGGTGTCAGCACCCTCTTTGCTCTCAAAGGGGTGCAGCGTGCCTCTTGGGTGTAGTCTCTAGGGTCTCGAATGCCCACACTTGCTAATCAGTGTAGCGCACTCGGGGCTGCTCTTGATCTGCCTAGCCAGATCACGGCACGGTTTGTCCTCACGTCTCGGAAGTTTCCGGTCGGTCTTCTCTTGCGGCGTCATCGCAGACTCTGTCAGGAAGTCTGCTCTCCAGGTTCTCCTTTTCATGGCCTGAAGCTTTTTCCGTACATCTTTCCATCGTTAGGTCTCAAAGGCGGTCTTCTTGTGCATCCTTACTTACTGTCACAATTCTGACAATAAGTCCTTCCAATGAGCCATTCCAGTCCCCTCTCTTCTGGGGTTGCCTATAGAGCTTCCTCCCATCCACCCCTCGAGGGCATTGTTTGATGGAGTCTCCCGTCCAGGAGCCCTTCTTGCTGACTGTTTTCAGTCATCTTGGAGTCGCATCGTCCACAGGCTTCTGCATTACATCATTCTGCGTGCATGTTTGGCATGGAGCTGCTCTGCCCAGGGCTGTGGAGTCAGGGTGACGTGGCATAGCAGTAAGAGTCCAGGCTTAGCGTGCAGGATTATACCTGGGAGGCCTCGGTGAGGGTGGTACCGTCAGCAGGGTGTGTGGACCATCCTTTCCATCCTGCTCCTGGGAGATGATGGGAGCTGACTGGGTGAGGCCCTTCAGCATTAGAAAAAGCAGATGGAATTTTGCAGGGGTGTAAGGTTGTGGGGCTCTGAGGTATGCCTGCTGGGTTTTTTTCTGTTTGTGTTTTAACGGCTGCCTGGAGTTAGACTCCAGGTAGGGTTCCTCAATGGAAGCGAGAGGTCTGCAATGGTGCAGCAAGGAGTTGGCATTGGGGTGACGTGCTTAATAAATTGTTGTGTTTTTCAGACAGGGCCAGATGCGATGTGTACTGATGCAGCGGCAGAGGAGTTGAGGGGAAGACCACAAGCAGGTAGGTCTGCTGGTGGTGTCGGCATGATGAAATGGTGAGCGGCCCTGTGCCATTTTTAAGATTTGTTTGTGCGTGGCTTTCTCTCTTAAAGGGGCGAAGCAGGGAGGAAAGAGGGCCATTTCCAGGGCAGGCAACTTGGGCCAGGTGAGCTGTTCCTAGCAGGCTGGTGTTGCATTGCAGGTGAGTTTTATAGGCATCCCTTGTTTGTTTTATAGCCCTGGCATGAACCTTGGCACGGGCACCTGTAACTGGCGGAGGCTGCGAAGAATCGGACAAGGTAAGGGAATGGGAGATGGGAACTAGTTTCAGGCAGTCTCTCGCCTTGTGGCTTTTTGCTTTGTCTCTTGCAGACCCCACAGGCAGCATCGTTGGGGCATAGCCACGCGTCTGAATGCACTGTGAAGATGAGGTGGTCGTTGTCCATGTTGATGTCTAATACGAAAGCACTACATGGCAGGTAGATGGAGTGTTTGGCTCTGTTTTTGCAGATGCACATGGCGCAAGATGGCTGCGCAGCCTCTGTAATGGGGTGGTGTAAGGAATAGCATGCCTGTGTATCGGGGTGGTGTCAGAGGAGCTGCTTGTGGAGGTTTCAGGTCAGGTATGTCTCTGTCATAGCTGCTTTTGTTCAGGAGCTACTGCTGGATATTTTTCTTGGTGGGGTGTCTTCTATATTTTCTAGGGACAGTATTTGTTACAAATATGTGTCTTATCTATATTTCCTATGGAAATGTGTCAGAGTTATGTTTACATTTAGTGTAGTACTTAATTTATGTGGCTCACATGCAGACACATCCTTTTGTTGGAAGTTCTTAGGGATGCAACTGCTCCTTGTTCTTTGGTCTTCTCTGGATTGTTTTCCCTGTTGAAGTCAGGTGCTGCACTCCATCTCAATAAAATGAAATATCAACTATGTAGGTTTTTGTCTTGCTTTCTGCAAGTCTAAAATACAGTCTCCTAACAGCACTCTTATAGCCTTAATATTTTTTCTCTGAAGTTTAACACTTTCGTATGTTTTATCCATGTTTTAGTAAACTTATGGTTATTTACATACCTGTTTGAATCATCAGTATAAAGATTGAGCAGAGTAGAGAATGTTTTCAGCAAGAATCCCTCTCTCCATTCAGCATTGATTCTCTGATAAACAGCTTGGGTCAGAAGAGCCCCACCTGCTCTTCCAGCTGCTTTTAATCCTTCTGTAGGCAGCATCCTCCCCTTTCCCAGGGCACTGTGGGAAGGGCAGTGGGTGAGGCCTGGGGTATATAAGGCAGCTTCCTTGCCTTTGGCAGCTCATTCTGCTTTGTCTCCTGTTGCAGTGTTCTAGTTTTCATTCTGCAGCTGAAGCATTTCAGTTGCTGCTGTTGTCTTGGCTCATGCATTTCAGGTAAGTGTTTTACAACTAGCTACGTGTGACCAGTGTCTACCCAGTCAAAAGTACTTATTTATGTAGCTTTGCTTGCATTTAGTTTGTGCATTTTGCGTTGGCTTTTCAAGGTCTTTGTAAGGCAACTCAATCCTATATACTTAGCTGTTGATTTTTTGCTTCTAGGCGCATAGCATTTTACCAGCATGCCAGACTTTGCACGAGATGGACTGTTGGGGTTTTATTTCACCAGCTTTGCTCTTTAAACTGTAAGCCGTTAGCACCGCTTCTGTTACTAGGTCTGATAAGCTTATCTAGTTAGGGTTTGAGTAAGCTTCTTACTTGCATATAGACTTTTAGCATCTTCTAATAAAGTAACGGTATCAAAGACAACCATCTTCCAGGTTACAGGACAGTGTATGGCTTTTCCTCATTGTTCTCAGAGAACCGTGATCCTTCTAGAACCGGCACAGGTTGCGGCAGGTCCTTTGTTGACTGTAAGTATTGGGACTTTATTTCTCTTACGGCACGTTACAGGCTTTAGACTGTGGCGGAAGGTGTTGTATGCAATACCTGAAGCATGGCTCCATGAAGCGAATCCTGTCAGTAAAGGTCAAACTGCTATTTCTTATATTTTACAGGTGGCCCCCGAGGGTCACGTCCTGGTTAGCAGACCTCCAGTGTGCATCTCCATTCCTCTCAAGAGTGGATTTGGGATCCCTGGACTCTTCAATGCTAAGTCAAGGGAGCAGGAGAAAAGGGCAAGATGTCCTTCCAAGACAGATGCGGTTCCCCAGTTGCCTGAGAGTTAAGTGCAGGGACCAGGGCTGGGGAGGGAGTGGGAGGAGAAGAGAGAGGTGGGGCAAAGATGGTGGCAGTAGGGGGCTGCTCTGTGTAGGCAAAGGGTCTGTTTGGGAGCAGTACCTTCTGGGCTGGCAAAGGGGGAGCAGGTTACTTGTCAGCATGTTGCTAGGGTGTGCCAGGCAGGGCAGTTTCCACCTCTGTGTGGTTTATACTTGTGTGTCATGTTTTCTGCGTCTTAGTCATTCTCGGAGTGTCAGCATCCTCTTTGCGCTCAGAGGAGCGCAGTCTGCCATTCAGATGTGGTCTCTAGGGTCTTAAATGCCTGTGCTTGCTCATCAGCAGGGTGCTGTATGGGCTTTTCTTCATTCGCTTAGCAATCTCGTGGTGCAGGTCATCCTCACATCTTGAAAGTTTCCGGTCAGTCTCATCTTGCAGCACAATTGCTGGCTCTGTCGGGACCTGTATTCTCTAGCCATCCATTTTCACAGACCAAGGCTTCTTCCCTGTGTCCTCGATTGTTAGGTCTTGCAGTCAGGCTTCTTGCGCATCTATCATCTCCATTTGGACAGTAACTCTCCACTGTGCTGTTCCGGCCCACTCTTTTCTGGGGTTGTCATAGAGTTTCTGCGCTTCTCCCCCATATGTTGCATCGCTCTACGGCATCTCTGGTCTGGGAGCCCTTCTTGATGAGAGATTTCTCCTACCTTGGATGCACGTTGTCTGTAGCGGTCTGTGTAGGCGCATTCTTTGCAGGTGTTTGACGTGGAGCTGCTCTGCCCGGGGCCGTAGAGTTGGGGTGCGTCGGCATAGCAATAAGAGCGCAGGGCCAGCACGTAGCTACGCCCAGGCGGCCTCATCCAAGGTAGTACGGTTGCTGGGATCGAGAAGCCGTCGGTCAGGCTGCCCAGAGTGTCCTTCCCATCACGATCCTGGGCAAAGATCAGAGCTGCCTCAGAGGAGCCCTTTGGCACTGGGAAAAGCAGATGGCATTTTGCAGGGTTGAAGGCTCATCTGCGTAGGGCTCAGTCACACCCGCTTTCTTGTTTTCAAGGCAGTCTGTAGTTAGGCTGTGGATAACGTTCCTGAATGGAAGCGAGAGGGCAGGCAGCCTGAGGCTGATGGTTGGCACCACGATGAGTCGCCAATAAATATTTGGGTTTTTCAGATGGGGCCTCACACCATGCATGCTAATCCGGGAACGGAAGCCTCAAGTGGAGCACCACGAGACGGAGGGTCTTTGGTTCGAGGCAGTCGGCAGTTCAGCAGGTACTTGAAGATTTAAGTGGGTCTGTGTTTGTTTTTGAAGACACGAAGCGAGGAGGAAAGCCTGATGCTGTCACAGGGGGTGACAGTGGCCAGGTAAGTTGTTCTTAGGGGTTGGGAGTAGAGGTCGCTTTGCAGAGCCAGTTACAGGCATCCCTCGCCTGTGTTTCATAGGCCAGGTAGCGGCCTCGGCGTGGAAGACCGTGAACCACCAAGGCCAGGGAGCGGTCTGTCGAGGTAAGGAAATGGAAGATGGTCAAGCGTTTGGGGCAGTCTGTGATTTCAGGCAGTCTTTCGGCACGTGGCTTTGGCTTTATCTTTATCTTTTTGCAGGTGGCGTCGGTGGGGTGCAGTCACGTGTTGAAGCGCCGTTGTGGGAGCCATGATTCATCACGAGCATAAGAGTGAATTGGCATCTCCTGGGCGGTAGGTGCCACAGGCAGTGACAGCTAGCTTGTCTGTTTGAAATGAGCGGGTGACCCAAATGGCTCGTCCCTTTGGAGAGGAGTAGGGTTTAGAGCTCAGGGTTGGTGCATGTGATGTTGACCCATGGTGCTATTCTGGTTTTTTTGCTTGTCCTTGTCACAGAGGCTGAAGAATAACGTGACAGCTACAGGAACGTCCCATTTGGCCTATGGAGGGATGTGCTGTGTTCCTCGAGGATGCCTATAGATCCCCAGTGGTCTGAGAGCTAAGTGGAGGGCTGGGGGTCAGGGAGGGAGCGGGAGGAGAAGGGGAAAAGGGGGGTGGGGCAAAGACAGTGGTGAGGTCGCTTGCCCCTAAAAGCTGATGTACTGGAAGGGGTTGTCAGTGAGCGGTCCCCTTGGGGCAGGTGGGTTCCTTTGCCGGCACGACGTTAGGGTGCGCCGGGGAGGGCAGGTCTAGCTCATGTCTGTGTGTGTGCTTGTTGTGTGGTATCTTCTGTGTCTTAGTCCTTCTGTGGGTGTCGGCATCCTCTTTGTACTTAGAGGGGCACAACGTGCCCCTTGGCCATGGTCTCTAGGGTCTCAAATGCCCACACTTGCTCACGGGCTCAGTACACATCGGGCTCTCTTTTGCTTTCTTAGCAAGCTCGCGGTGCGGTTCATCCTCACGTCTCAGAAGGTTCCGGTCAGTCTTGTCTTGTGGCATGATTGCCAGCTCTGTAGGTAGCCATGTCTTTCCCTGGACTGAGCCTTTTTCCCCGCATCCTTCCATCGTTAGGCCTTGAAGGTGGGCTTCTTGTGCCTCTATCGTTGCAGTTTGGACAGGAAGTCTTTCCACCAGGCATTTGTTTGGCACAACAAATCTTCTCTCGGGTCGTCCCCTCATATTCACCGGTCTTGGGTCGTAAAGCGTGGCTTCTCGTACACCTGTTGCTCTAGCTTTTACCGTTGCATTCTCTTATGGGCAACAGTCATCGCGTCTCTTCTGGTGCCACCTTAACGCATCCGCACTATCGCGGTGCCATCGGGTTGCCTTGACAGCATCATCTTTGCTGTGGCCATCGTTCTTATCGGTCGTGGCCATCTTGCGTTTCACAGTCACGTTTGTGTTGTCTGCGTGCCGTCTCGGGTTCAGACCTGCCCCGCGAGGAGGCGTGGCGCTGTTAGAGCTAGGGGCAGCACAGCTTTAGAGCGCGGTGGTAAAATGTCGACCCGGGCAGGTATTTTGGCAAAGGTGGTAGGGTCTTTCTGCATAGACAGCTTCCACACAGTTATTTCCATTGTGTTTGGCAGGTTCCAGAAGCGGTCTTCTGGCCTTCCCGGAGCAGCGGTTCGTACCGCAGTTGGAGGTTGACTATCGCATGTGCCTTCCATTGTATACGTGAGGCTCGATCTCCGGGGCTCGGTTTGTCTGGCTTTTGGGTTATTTAGGTATAGATGACTGACTGCCGGCCTGATCGAGGCATCGGTTGTCATCCAGTGACTCTCTTTGACCGCTCGCTTGGGTTTTTCAGATGTGAGAGATGGGCCCCGAGCTGAAGTCCTGTGGAAGAGGCGGAGCATCAAACAGAGGCTGGCTGGCACCTGACATCAGAGGCTCAAAGCAACCGTGAGCACTTGTGACTTGCCTATGCATTTCTGGTTTTACTCCGTGCAAATCCAGGGGCCGAGTGGGATCTGGGCACACAAGCTGACTTTAGAAAGGCGAGTGACTGCTGCATTGACCAGTGATCTTAGAGGTATCCTGTCGAATTGTACCCTGTTTTAGCATCACAGGTGATGGGCAGGCCTCTGCTGTTACGTCACGGGATGCAGTCTGGTGCAATCCAGCTCTATCAGGCTCTGTAATGTGGTGGTGTAATGTATCTCAGGGCGGTGTCCTGTGCCGTAAAGCTCCATTTGGGGGTGGTGTAACAAATATCGTGGCTCTGTTGGCATTGTCTTGTGCCATGTGCCTCGTACCTCTGTATCAGGGTGGTATAACGGATAGTGTGCCTCTGTATTGGGGTGCTGTCGGAGGGTCTGCTTGTGTAGGTTTCGGGCCAGGTATGCCTTTCAGTCCTGGCTGCTTCGGTTAAGGAGCTACCGCTGGACACTTGTCCCGGCGGGGCTTCTTGTATATTCCCTAGGGACATTATTTGCTAGCAACACGTGTATCTCTGCTGTGTTTCAAGACTCATGTCTGTCTTTCTCTTCCGACGCGGCGAAGCCAGGAGGAAAGTGGGATCTTTCCAGGGGAGGCAACTCTGGTCGGGTGAGTTCCAAGGGTAACAGTAATCTTGCATCTCTCAGCGCAGTAGGAAACACAAGCGATGGCAGCCAGCACGTCCGTGTCTGGAACGAGCAGGTGAGCGGAATGCCACATCCCTTTTGAGAAGGCGATGGGGAGTCGGGGTCGAGGTGCACGGTACTAACTGCCTGCACAGTTTTGATTAGAGTTTGCTTATCTTTATTATAGATGCTGAAGAACAAGGTGGCAACCACCAGCATGTCCCAGTCGGCCCACGCAGGGGATCGCATGCGTTTCCTTCCAGGATAGATGCGGTTCCCTAGTCGCCTGAGAGCAAAGTGCAGGGACCGGGGCTGGGGAGGGAGGCAGGGGGGGAGGAGGAGAGAAGGGTGGGGTGAAGGTGGTGCCAGCAGCAGGGTGGCTGCTTGCCCGCGAAAGTCAGCGTAGGCAAAGGCGCGCTGTTTGGGAGCGGTCCCCTCTGAGCTGGCAAAGGGCGAGAGGGTTACTTGTCAGCATGTTGCTAGGGCGTGCCGGGCAGGGCAGTTCCCGCCTCCATCTGTGTTTATGCTTGTCGCGTGTCACGCTTTCTGTGTCTTAGTCCTTTTCCGGGTGTCAGCATCCTCTTTGCGCTCAGAGGTGCACAGCGTGCTCCTTGGGCATGGTCTTTAGGGTCTGAAACGCCCACACTTGCTCGTAGGCCTGGTGCCCATTGGGCCCTTCTTAGCTTGCTTCGCAAGCTCACAGCATGGTTCATCCTTGCATCTCGGAAGTTTCCGGTCAGTCTGATCTTGCAGCACAATCGCTGGCTCTCTTGGGAGCTGTCCTCTCTAGCCATCCATTTTCAGAGATCGAGGCTTCTTCCCCACGTCCTTCCATTGTTCGGTCTTGCAGTCGGGCTTCTTGCGCACCCATCGTGTCCATTTTGACAGTAACTCCTTCCACCGTGCTATTCTGGCCCACTCTTTTCTGGGGTTGCCTAAGAGCTTCCGTGCTTCAGCCCTGTAGGTACCGTTGCTCTACAGCATCTCTGGTCTGGGAGCCCTTCTTGATGAGAGATTTCTCCTACCTTGGATGCACGTTGTCTGTAGCGGTCTGTGTAGGCGCATTCTTTGCAGGTGTTTGACGTGGAGCTGCTCTGCCCGGGGCTGTAGAGTTGGGGTGCGTCGGCATAGCAATAAGAGCGCAGGGTCAGCATGTAGCTAAGCCCAGGCGGCATCCTCAAAGGCAGTACGGTTGCTGGGATCGAGGAGCCGTCGGTCAGGCTGCCCAGAGAGTGCTTTCCATCACGATCCTGGGCAAAGATCAGAGCTGCCTCAGAGGAGCCCTTTAGCACTGGGAAAAGCAGATGGCATTTTGCAGGGTTGAAGGCTCATCTGCGCAGGGCTCAGAATCATGACTGCTTTCTTCCATTCTTGTTTTCAAGGCAGTCTATAGTTAGACTGTGGATGATGTTCCTGAATGGAAGCGAGAGTTCAGGCAGTGTGCGGTTGTCCTTGGGCACCATGATGAGTCGCTAATAAATATTTGGGTTTTTCAGATGGGGCCTCACACCATGCGTGCTAATCCAGGGATGGAAGCCTCGAGCGGAGCACCGTGACACGGCGGGTCTCTGGATCGAGCCGGTCAGCGGTTCTGCAGGTACTTCAAGATTTACATGGGTCTGTGTTTGTTTTTGAAGGCAGAAAGCGAGGCGGAAAGCGCGATGCCATCACAGGGGGTGACGGTGGCCCAGTGAGCCTTTCTTAGGGGGCGGGAATAGCGGTCACTTGGCAGAGCCAGTTATAGGCACCCTCTTCTCTGTTTCATAGGCGAGGCACTGGCCTCGGCGTGGAAAGCTGTGAACCACCGAGGCCAGGGAGCGGTCTGTCGAGGTATGGAAATGGAAGATGGTCAAGCGTTTTGGACCGCCTGTGATTTCAGGCGGTCTTTCAGCATGGGCCTTAGGCTTTATCTTTTTGCAGGTGGCGTCGATGGGGTGCGGTCATGTGTCGAAGCGCCATCATGAGAGCCATGATTTTTCACAAGCGTAAGAGTGAATCGGCATCTCCCGGGCGGTAGGCGCCACAAGCAATGACAGCTAGCTTGTCCGTTTGAAACGAGCAGGTGACCCGAATGGCTCATCCCTTTTGAGAGGGGTAGGGTTTAGAGCTCGGGCGTTGATGCATGTGATGTTGACCCATGGCGCTATTTTGGTTTTCTGCTCGTCCTTATCATAGAGGCTGAAGAACAACGTGGCAACTACAGGAACGTCCCCTTTGGCCTATGGAGGGATGCGCTGTGTTCCTTCAGGATGCATATAGATCCCCAGCGGTCTGAGAGCTAAGCGGAGGGCTAGGGAGGGAGCGGGAGGAGAAGGGGAGAAGGGTGGGGCAAAGGCAACAGCAGTGAGGTCGCTTGCCCCTGAAAGCTGATGTACTGGAAGGGGATGTCCATGAGCCGTCCCCTTGGGGCAGGCGGGTTACTCACTAGCATGACATTAGGGTGTGCCGGGCAGGGGCAGGTCTATCTCATGTCAGTGTGTGTGCTTGTTGTGTGGCATCTTCTGTGTTTTAGTCCTTCTCTGTATGTCGGTATCGTCTTTGCGCTTGGCCACGGTCTCTAGGGTCTCAAATGCCCACACTCACAGGCACAATGCCCATCGGGCTCCTCTTCGATCGATTTAGCAAGCTCGTGGTGCAGTTCATCCTCACGTCTCAGAAGATACCGGTCAGTCTTGTCTTGGGGCACGATTGCTGGCTCTGTGGGTAGCCGTGTTCTGCAGCCATCTCTTTTCCTGGACTGAGGCTTCTTCCCCGCGTCCTTCCATCGTTAGGCCTTGAAGGAGGGCTTCTTGCGCATCCATCGTCGCAGTTTGGATGGGAAGTCTTTCCACTAGGCATTTGTTTGGCACAACAAATCTTCTCTGAGGTCATCCCCTCATGTTCACCGGTCTTGGTCTTAAAGCGTGGCTTCTCGTACACCGGTTGCTCTAGCTTTGACCGTTGCATTCTCTTATGGGCAACAGTCATCACGTCTCTTCTGGTGCTACCTTAATGCATCCGCACTATCGCGGTGCCATCGGGTTGCCTTGACAGCATCATCTTTGCTGTGGTCATCGTTGCTATCGATCGTGGCCATCTTGCATTTCACAATCACGTTTGTGTTGTCTGCGTGCCATCTCGGGTTCAGACCTGCCCCGCGAGGAGGCGTGGCACTGTTAGAGCTAGGGGCAGCACAGCTTTAGAGCGCGGTGGTAAAATGTTGACCCGGGCAGGTATTTTGGCAAAGGCGGTAGGGTCTTTCTGCATAGACAGCTTCCACACAGTTATTTCCATTGTGTTTGGCAGGTTCCGGAAGAGGTCTTCCAGCGTTCCCGGAGCAGCGGTTTGCACGGCAGTTGAGGAGGTTGACTATCGCACGTGCCTTCCATCGTATATGTGAGGCTCAATCTCCGGGGCTCGGTTTGTCTGGCTTTTGGGTTATTTAGGTATAGATGACTGACCGCTGGCCTGATCGAGGCATCGGTTGTCATCTGGTGTGACTCTCTTTGACCACTCACTTGGGTTTTTCAGGTGTGAGTGACAAGCCCTGAGCTGAAGTCCTGTGGAAGAGGCGGAGCATCAAACAGAGGCTGGCTGGCACCTGACATCAGAGGCTCAAAGCAACCGCGATCACTTGCGACTCGCCTATGCATTTCTGGTTTTACTCTGTGCAAATCCACGGGCCGAGCGGGATCTCGGCACGTGAGCTGCCTTTTGGCAACGCGAGTGACTGCTGCATCGATGCAGTGGCCTTAGAGGAATTCTATTGAATCGTTCCTTGTTGTTTTAGTGTCGCAGGTGACGGGCAGGCCTCCACATAGTGGAGCAAAGGATGATCTGTGTCAGAACAGCTAAGGTAGAGCTGCGAGAGCAAGTATCTCCACAGCGGAGGTTGCCACCGGCCGGCTGCTGGCAAAGAGTGTCGTTCCACATTGCCAGCGAAGATGAGGAAAGCTACAGAGGGGGAGCATCCCAGTTCAACCACGCACACAGTTATGTGACGGGATGCAGTGTCGTGCCATCCAGCTCTATTGGGCTTGGGTCTTGGGCTTTGTATTGTGGCGGTGTAATGCATAGCAGGCCACTATCTTGGGGTGGTGTCCTGTGCCAGACGTCTCTGGGGCTGGCATAACAAATAGTGTGCCTCTCTATCACCCTCGCCTTGTGCCCTGTACCTCTGTATCACGGTGGTGTAATGGATAGCGTGCCTCTATTGCGCTCATCTTGCGATGTGCACTGTTGCGTTAGGGTGGTGAAATCGATAGTGTGACTCTGCATTGCGCTGACCTTGTGCTGCACGCCTTTATCGTGCTCAACGTGTGTCATGTGCTTCTGTACTGGGGTGGCGTAAGGGATAGTGTGCCTCCCTGTTGGGTTTGCTGTGCACTGTGTGGCTCTGTATTGGGGTGGTGTAATATATAGTGTTGTAGCGGCTTGAGCTCTAGTCTTTGTTTTCCCAGGTAGTACACTGTGCTTCACATCACAGCAGTCAATCTTTCAGCTAATTTTCCTGGAAAGTCGTCTCGGAGAGAGCAAAGTGTTTCCAGAGGCTTTGGTTTATGCCGTGTGAGTCTTTAGTGTTACATAGAACAGCAAAGTTGTTTGCAGAGTGTGTGCCAGGAACCATTGCAGATTTGGGGTGATGTCCCACAGATGTGGGCTGCTTCTGGGTTGATTTTAGGTGTAGGGTGAGCACATGTGGTCTGAGGGCTGATTGAGTTGTGAGTGTGGTTAACCCCTGTGTGTGTGTGTGAGAAGTTTTTTGTTCAGGTGTAGTCCACACTTAGGTATAACGTTGGAATAAAAAATACAAAGCATACCACCGACCCCCAAAAAAGTCCCTGCCAGGGGGATATTGTCTCCTTGTGGCTGGGTCTTTTTTTTTTTCTCCGCTTGGTCTGCGAGTTGAATATTGTTGCTCAAGTTTTGGGGCATGTGCTGCTTGGGCCGGGGTTTTTGCAGGCAGGGAGATATTTTTGTAGAGCCATGGGAACTGTGTTCCCAAGGCTTTTTGTGCAGGGTGGGTTTTTGCAGGTGTGCTTCCTTTGGAGGGCTCTTGCAGAATATCCCAATTGCCTGTTGATTGAGGGAGGATTGTTAGCGAAATGGCTGTGGCAAGTGAGTTCTGGCAGCTGCGGTGGAATGGCACGCAGCCAGCCTAGGCAAGTGGTTTGGGGAGGACCGGATTGCAAGGTAGGGGTCAATTGGATTTAGAGGTTGTGAGCACTGTAGACTTGGTTTTGGTCATATAGGGATTTTCATGACCAAATTTCTTTTTCTTGTAAAGGTGCAATAGTTGAGAACGTATCCAGTATGTCAGAGCTCTCACTGCTTTGGGGGTTAATGGAAAGAACCCAGTCAGTGATGTCGGTTTGTATAATATGTCCACTTCAAGCAAAAATCATCACATGCGTTGGCCAAAAGAAAAAATGGTATGTTGATGTGCATGTATGTTGTAGCAGCATTAGATATGACAGTTAATAGTGTTTAGAAGCCTGTTAAGCGTCTGTTATGTGTAAAATTTAAACAACAAAGAGATGATGAAGCTCATAAAAGTATAGACATCATAATAAAGTATTTTGTGCGCTGTGTTCAGTGTCAATTTTTTGTGTGGCTTTGATTTATTTTTAGGCGTCAGAGTTAGACTGTCTGCTCCTCTTCCTCTGTATATCTGTTTTTCTCTACCCCTGTCGTTTGTCTGTCTCTCTCCTCATCATCTGTGTCTATGTGTTTCTTTCCCCTGATGTCTTTGGCTGTATCTCTCTCTGCCTGTCCTGTTTTTGGCTTTTCATTTTTTCCTCTGTATCTTCTTGTCTCCTTGTCTTTCAGTCCCTCTGCCCTCCTTTCTCTCTCTCTCCTTACCCCAGTCCTCTGTCTCTCCACTTTCACCCTGTCTCTGACCGGTGGCGTTTGGCCCCGTGGCCTGTGACCCTCTCTGTGTCTCTCTCTGTATCCGTGCTGCTCCCCCCACCCCCCACAATTGTTTGGTTCCCCCCTCTCCCTTCTTTGTCTGCCTCTCTAGTCTCTCCTCCTTGCCCCTCTTTGTTCTTGTCTAGTTTTCCTCCTGCATTCCCTTTTGTCCCCTCTCTTGGTTCCTACCCTTGTCTTGCTATGCCACTCTATCTCTTTCCCTTCCCCTTCTTCTCTTTGTCTTCTTCTTGAGCTCCCACATTCTCGGGGGGACCTCTTGTCCCCTTATTAGTTGCCCCCCCCAGTGGTCCCCCTGCCTTCTCTGTTGTTGTTTCCCCTCTGTGGTCCCTTGCCTCTGTGCTACTCCCCCCACCTCGTCGGTCCACCTTTTTGGTCCTCTCCTTCTGTGGTATTCCCCATGCCCCCTCAGTACCCCCAATATCTCCTCCCCCACGTTGTTCACAGAATCACACAAATCACACAAAAAGACCTTTAAGATGATCATGTCCAACCATTGTTCTCCTGCCCCATTCTTTATGTTCCACCCCTTTCTTAGTTCTCCCCTCCCTATGTTCCCCTCTCTTTTCTCGGTCTGCCCCCCCACTTTATGGTGGTCCCGCCCTTCTGGGTCTCCCCTCTTGGTGGTACCCTTCCTTCCTTTGTCCTTCTCTCTGTTCCCCTCCCCTTCTTGCTCTCCGTCCTTTGTGTCCTGTTCCCCCGCCTTGGCCCTACCTTCTTTATCCCTCTTTCTGAGCCCCTCATCCCTGTGGGTTTCCCCCTCCTTTGTCCCTCTCCCCTTCTGAGTGTCCCACCTCTTTGTGGTTTCACCTTTTCTTGTTTCTCCTTCTTTGTGGTCCCAGTCTCTATTGTCCCCTCTCCTCCTTGGTTTTTCCCTCTTCTTTGTCAGCACTGAGCCCCCTGTCTCCTTGTGCGCCCCCCTCTCTCCCCGTTCTTAGCCTCCCGAGGTTGCGTCCCCCCACAGTCTTGCTGTCTCCTGCTTTCAGTCGTCCCTCCCTCTCAATTCCCCATTGATCCTCCACGTTGTAACCCCCTCCCTGTTGTCCACTCCCTTTCTTTATCTCCATGCTGTTCTCTATCCTTTTGGTTCCATTCTGCCAGTCGCTGAAAACCGTCCCCGTGGAAACAGTGACCCGGCGACTTTGGTTCTGGGTGTTCTTTGTTCTGGGATGTGCGTTGCTGAAAACGATCGCCCCCATAAACTGTGCCCAGGCGACTTTAGTGCCGGGGGTTTTTTGTTCCGGGGAGTGCGTTGCTGAAAACTGTCAAACCAGAAAAAGTAACCTGGCGACTTTGGTTCCGTGTGCTTTTTTTGTTCTGAGTGTGAATCGCCGAAAAGTGTCTCCCGCAGAAACAAGGACGCGGTGACTTTGGTTCCGGGTGCTTTTCATTCCGGGCAGTGCATCGCTGAAAAGTGTCCCCCCCGCAGAAACAACGACGCATCGACTTTGGTTCCGGGTGCTTTTTGTTCCGGGCGGTGCATCGCTGAAAAGTGTTCCCAGCAGAAACAACGACGCGTCGACTTTGGTTCCGGGTGCTTTTTATTCCGGTATGTGCAGAACGAACAACTGTACCCCGAAGAAACAACGACGCGGCGACTTTGGTTCCGGGCGCTTTTGGTTCCGGGCTGTGCAGCGCCGAACAACTGTCCCACCACAGAAACAACGACGCGGCGACTTTGGTTCCGGGTGCTTTTTGTTCCGGGCAGTGCATCGCCGAAAAGTGTCGTCCCCGCCCCCCCGCAGAAACAACGACGCGGCGACTTTGGTTCCGGGTGCTTTTGGTTCCGGGCTCTGCATCACTGAAAAGTGTCCCCCCCCCCGCAGAAACAAAGACGCGGCGACTTTGGTTCCGGGTGCTTTTTGTTCCGGGCAGTGCATCGCCGAAAAGTGTCCCCCCGCAGAAACAACAACGCCGTGACTTTGGTTCCGGGTGCTTTTGGTTCCGGGCAGTGCATCGCCGAAAAGTGTCCCCCCGCAGAAACAACAACGCCGTGACTTTGGTTCCGGGTGCTTTTTGTTCCGGGCTGTGCATCGCCGAAAAGTGTCCCCCCCCCGCAGAAACAACGACGCGGCGAATTTGGTTCAGGGTGATTTTTGTTCCGGGCAGTGCATCGCCGAAAACTGTCCCCCCGCAGAAACAACGACGCGCCGACCTTGGTTCCGGGTGCTTTTTGTTCCGGGCAGTGCATCGCTGAAAAGTGTCCCCCCCCCGAAGACACAACGACGCGGCGACTTTGGTTCCGGGTGCTTTCGGTTCCGGGCTCTGCAAAACGAACAACTGTCCCCCGCAGAAACAACGACGCGGCGACTTTTTTTCCGGGTGCTTTTCGTTCCGGGCTGTGCATAGCAGAGAACTGTCCCCCCCCCCGCAGGAACAACGGCGCGGCGACTTTTGTTCCGGGTGCTTTTTGTTCCGGGCACTGCATCGCCGAAAAGTGTCCCCCCGCAGAAACAACGACGCGGCGACCTTGGTTCCGGGAGCTTTTCGTTCCGGGCTGTGTAGTGCTGAAAACTGTCCCCCCCGAAGAAACAACGACGCGGCGACTTTGGTTCCGGGTGCTTTTGGTTCCGGGCAGTGCATCGCTGAAAAGTATCCCTTGGAGAAACAACGACGCGACGACTTTGGTTCCGGGTGCTTTTGGTTCCGGACAGTGCATCGCTGAAAAGTGTCCCCGCAGAAACAACGACGCGGAGACTTTGATTCCGGGTGCTTTTGGTTCCGGGCTGCGCATCGGCGAAAAGTGTGTCCGTCTCCCCCCCCCCCCCCCCCCCCCCCGCAGAAACAACGACGCGGCGACTTTGGTTCCGGGTGCTTTTTGTTCCGGGCAGTGCATCGCTGAAAAGTGTCCCCGCAGAAACAACGACGCGGCGACTTTGGCTCCGGGTGCTTTTTGTTCCGGGCTGTGCAGCGCCGAACAACTGTCCCCGCAGAAACAACGACCCAGCGACTTTGGTTCCGGGTGCTTTTGGTTCCGGGCAGTGCATCGCTGAAAAGTGTGTCCCCCCCCCCCCCCCCGAAGAAACAACGACGCGCCGACCTTGGTTTCGGGTGCTTTTTGTTCCGGGCAGTGCATCTCCGAAAACTATCCCCCCGCAGAAACAAGGACGCGGCGACTTTGGTTCCGGGTGCTTTTCGTTCCGGGCAGTGCATCGCAGAAAAGTGTCCCCCCGGAGAAACAACGACGCGACGACTTTGGTTCCGGACCCTTTTGTTTCCGGGCTGTGCAGCTGCGAAAACTGTCCCCCCCCGCAGAAAAAACGACGCGGCGACCTTGGTTCCGAGTGCTTTTTGTTCCGGGCTGTGCAGCGCCAAAAAGTGTGTGTCCCCCCCCCCCGAAGAAACAACGACGCGGCAACTTTGGTTCCGGGTGCTTTTGGTTCCGGGCAGTGCATCGTTGAAAAGTGTCCACCGCAGAAACAACGACGCGGCGACTTTGGTTCCGGGCGCTTTTGGTTCCGAGCTGTGCAGTTGTGAAAACTGTCCCCCGCAGAAACAACGACGCAGCGACCTTGGCTCCGGGTGCTTTTTGTTCCGGGCTGTGCATCGCCGAAAACTGTCCCCCGCAGAAACAACGACGCGGCGACCTTGGCTCCGGGTGTTTTTGTTCCGGGCTGTGCATAGCGGAACACTGTCCCCCCGAAGAAACAACGACGCGGCGACTTTCGTTCCGGGTGCTTTTCGTTCCGGGCTGTGTAGTGCTGAAAACTGTCCCCCCGAAGAAACAACGACGCGGCGACTTTGGTTCCGGGTGCTTTTGGTTCCGGGCAGTGCATCGCTGAAAAGTGTACCCGCAGAAACAACGACGCGGCGAATTTGTTTCCGGGTGCTTTTGGTTCCGGGCTGCGCATCGGAGAAAAGTCTCGTGTCCCCCCCCCCCGCAGAAACAAAGACGCGGCGACTTTGGTTCCGGGTGCTTTTTGTTCCGGGCTGTGCATAGCAGAGAATGGTCCCCCTCCGCAGAAACAACGACGCGGCGACTTTGGTTCCGGGTGCTTTTTGTTCCGGGCAGTGCATCGCTGAAAAGTGTCCCCGCAGAAACAACGACGCGGCGACTTTGGTTCCGGGTGCTTTTGGTTCCGAGCAGTGCATCGCTGAAAAGTGTCCCCCCCCCCCCGGAGAAACAACGACGCGGCGACTTTGGTTCCGGGTGCTTTTTGTTCCGGGCAGTGCATCGCCGAAAACTATCCCCCCGCAGAAACAAGGACGCGGCGACTTTGGTTCCGGGTGCTTTTCGTTCCGGGCAGTGCATCGCAGAAAAGTGTCCCCGCGGAGAAACAACGACGCGACGACTTTCGTTCCGGGCGCATTTGGTTCCGGGCTGTGCAGCTGCGAAAACTGTCCCCCCCGCAGAAACAACGACGCGGCGACCCTGGTTCCGAGTGCTTTTTGTTCCGGGCTGTGCAGCGCCGAAAAGTGTCCCCCCCCCCCCGAAGAAACAACGACGCGGCAACTTTGGTTCCGGGTGCCTTTGGTTCCGGGCAGTGCATCGTTGAAAAGTGTCCACCGCAGAAACAACGACGCGGCGACTTTGGTTCCGGGCGCTTTTGGTTCCGAGCTGTGCATAGCGGAACACTGTCCCCCGCAGAAACAACGACGCGGCGACCTTGGCTCCGGGTGTTTTTGTTCCGGGCTGTGCATCGCGGAACACTGTCCCCCCGAAGAAACAACGGCGCGGCGACTTTTGTTCCGGGTGCTTTTTGTTCCGGGCACTGCATCGCCGAAAAGTGTCCCCCCGCAGAAACAACGACGCGGCGACCTTGGTTCCGGGTGCTTTTCGTTCCGGGCTGTGTAGTGCTGAAAACTGTCCCCCCCCCCCCCCCCCCGAAGAAACAACGACGCGGCGACTTTGGTTCCGGGTGCTTTTGGTTCCGGGCAGTGCATCGCTGAAAAGTATCCCTTGGAGAAACAACGACGCGATGACTTTGGTTCCGTGTGCTTTTGGTTCCGGGCAGTGCATCGCTGAAAAGTGTCCCCCGCAGAAGCAACGACGCGACGACTTTGGTTCCGGGTGCTTTTTGTTCCGGGCTGTGCAGCTGCGAACAACTGTCCCCCGGCAGGAACAACGACGCGGCGACTTTGGTTCCGGGTGCTTTTGGTTCCGGGCTGTGCAGCGCCGAAAACTGTCCCCCCGCAGAAATAACGACGCGAAGACTTTGGTTCCGGGTGCTTTTCGTTCCGGGCAGTGCATCGCAGAAAAGTGTGTCTCCCCCCCCGCCCCCGCAGAAACAACGACGCGGCGACTTTGGTTTGGGTGCTTTTGGTTCCGGGCAGTGCATCGCTGAAAAGCGTGTCCCCCCCCCCCCCCCCCCGAAGAAACAACGACGTGGCGACTTTGGTTCCGGGTGATTTTTGTTCCGGGCTGTGCATCGGCGAAAAGTGTCCCTCGCAGAAACAACGACGCGTCGACTTTTGTTCCGGGTGTTTTTTGTTCCGGTCAGTACATCGCTGAAAAATGTCCCCCGCAGAAACAAAAATAATGGGGTTCTCAGTTACTTCTTCATGAGCTGTTTTCCTTTTCCAGATCTTAAAACACCTCTACCTCCCCTCCTCACTCCCTTCTTAGCAGACTTCACTCTAGTCCTGATTTCACTCCCTTCTTCCCCTGATCACAGCACAGGGCGGCAGGGACTGGGAGAAGGGGGCTTTGGTCAGTTCCTTGCAAGTTGTTTTCCTTCTTGGCTTGGGGGTGGGGGGGTGGCGGCATTCATTCCACACACTCTCCCGCTGCTGCACTGTGGGGACCCACCCACGGGAGACAGTCATCCATGAACTTTCTCCAATGTGAGCCTCTTCCCCCAGGGCTTTATCTCTTCATCAGCTGCTCCGCCTGGATCACTGCTAGGGTGGGCAGCAATAAATCACAATGTCTCTCAGTCTCAATCCTCCATGGGGTCACCAGCCCCCTCCCCCAGCAAACCTGTTCCAGCGCAAAACTGTCTCTTGCTCATCTCTGTGTCTCTGATTCTCTTCACGGGCTGCAAGTGCTGGCAGGGGCTTATTCCAACATAGGGTCACAGCATCTTCTCTATGTCTCCACCTGCTCCATCCAGTGTGGAGCCCCTCCTCCACAGGCTGCAGGTGGGCTCGTGGCCTTTTCCATGGCATTTCTCCATGGGCTGCAGGGGCATCTTTCTCTCTGGCACCTGGAGTGTCTCCTCCCCCATCCTCCCCGGCTTTGGTGTCTGCACAGCTTCTTACATCTTTTCACTCCCTTCTCCGGTCGCAAAATGCCGCCGCTTCCGCGTTGTTTTCTTCTATATGTGATTCTCAGAGGTGCTATGACTATCTCTCATTGGCTTGGCCCTGGTCAGCAGTGACTGTGGCCTTGAATTGTTTATACTTTAGAGCTGTGGAGAATTCCAGCAGCTCCTCGCAGCAGCCATTTTGTGCACCCCTGTTCTTTTCCAGCACCCAACCATGCCAAACTGTGACAATCTACACGCCAGAAAAATTAAAGCTATTTACATACCAGTGCAACAGATACAGCATCATTGGTTTTAGTGAGAGCTGCTCTCTCCGTTTGGCGCCCAGCATCCCACAAAGCTAACTCAAGTCAGAAAACCCTCTCTGGCTCCTTTGGGGCCTTTATATCTTCTGCAGGCTCTGATAAACAACTTGGGTCAGAGGAGCCCCACCTGCTCCTCCAGCTGCTTTTAAGCCTTCTGCAGGCAGGACCCTCCCCTTTCCCAGGGCACTGTGGGAAGGGCAGTAGGTGGGCCCAAGGGTATATAAACCATGGGTCTTGCCCTAGGCAGCTCATTCTCCTGCTGGCTTTCCCCAGGATCAGTGCTCTGGCTTTCATTTGGCAGATGGAGCTTTGTAGTCGGCTGGGCTTTTCGGGAAGATGCATCTGAGGTAAGACCTTAAGGAGTGCTCGATGTTAAGCAGCATGCATATAATAAAACGTGTACTCGTAGCGAGGTTTGTGGTTTGGTTTTGGGTTTTGAACTTATTTTGTATTGTATTTTTAGGGAGTTGGAAGATGACCCTACAGAATTCTGTATTGGTCTTTGTTTCTATGCGCGTGGCATTTTACTGCCATTCCTGACCGTACTGAAGATAGAACCTCAGCTTTTGTTATCCAGCTTTGCTCTATAATGTGTAAGCCGTGAGCATCGCTTCTCCTAACGGGCCTGAT